>JAUPFN010000019.1:29289202-30584202 GCA_036924255.1 Apodemia mormo
TATTTGCACACCATATCATTGTACAATATGTTAGTAACTTAATTAATTTTTAATGACTTGTAACACCCACATTTTTGCAAATAAATATTTTCATTTCATTTCATCGATCGTCTTTTACGGTGTGCCTAACAAAATGGTAGTTGATCTATTATTTAAAGAAGCCTGGACCAACACGGGGAAGGCTCCAAACTGACTGACAGAATGGTGGCTCAATTCTTTAAAAGGGTCCAGCACTAACACAAGGTTGTTAGTTGGTTGATTACAATATTGTATAGTAAAATAAATTTATTTGGTACATTATTCGTTACAAACTGGTTCACCTTTTACAATTTGCCCAGTAGAAAGCAGATGACTCGAGAGATTCAGAAGTTGGCTAGACTAAAACAGGGAAGGTATAAAAGGGTAGGTATATCCTTTACCTAAAAATCTAGCCATGGAATACTCGAAACTGTGATGCAATTCGCTAACAAGCTTGTAAAGTTTTACTTGAAAACTCTAGAAAAGTTAAACATTATTATGAACTTTCCACTGCAGCATTATTTCGCAAAAGTAAATCTTTTTTGACTTTAAATATTGAACATTGTTAATTTTTAATCATATTTATTAAAATTTCAGTTTATTCAGACTAATATTTAAACCCAATAAAACTATAACAATCGACTTTTCATTTCCTGTATTTCTGAAATCCTGCATCAAATTTATATCGAATTTAAACGGAAGTATTTTTTAATAAAATGTGGCGTATATACAGATAAAATTTATGAGCTGGTGAGTTGGTTTGTTATAAGAAATCTCTGGAATTACCGAACTAGGATACATAATACAGCTAGTAGTAGGTATATGAAGAACATGTTTCATAAAAATAGAAATGATTTTAAATCATAAACAACTTTGTATAAAACATGTATGATTATTAAATATTGGATTTTTAAACTATTTTCAGAGGAATTGTCTCCCATAACACATCAAAAACAAGTGTGGGAGGCAGAGCTTTATTATTTTAGTCCTGTACCTACTATATTAATTGAAAATAAACATCTTGTGAAAAACAAAAATAATTTGACATTTTAGTACAACATAATCGAGTGATCATAAAAATACGGGCATATTTATTACATTACAATTCAGTACAAGCGAAATATATTTGATTTTACCTGGCATTCGTAGGTACCGTTGTCCCTTTTTTGTACAAACTTGATTTGAAGGGTCCAGTCCTCGGAACCTTCGCCGTGTAGTACCTGAAATGGGAAAATATTTATTATCCTCCACTTTATTACTTCCGTGTACTTTGTTAATTAAATAGTGAATGATAAAATAAATATTGCTAGATGTTACGTTAATCAAAGAGTGTAATTGCGTTCTCGGTATCTGGTTGAAATAATCGAATTTTTTTTTGTCGAATCACTTAAACCATCAGAATTTATCACTTTAATTTTGTATTGTATACACATAATAAAATCGTAGGAAAGTCAAAACTGTTTATGAAAGATAAAAAAACTGTCAATGAATTACTCCAATCTGTGGACGGAACAAGCTGAAAGACATCCAAATAACTATTTCCATGCTAATCCATACTAACATTATAAATGCGAAAGTCTGTCTGTCTGTCTATTACGCTTTCACGGCTAAACCGCTGGACCGATTTTCATGAAATTTGGCATGGAAGTAGTTGAAGAGTCAAACATAGGCTATTTTTTTAAATCATACCTTAAAGGGTTGAAATAGGGGATGAAATTTGTATAAAAAGCTATCTTGACGACATATTAATCTACTCGCGGGCGAAGCTGCGCGGGTCAGCTAGTATTATTATAAATGAGAAAGTCTTTTTATCTCTATGCATGTTAGGGTTTCACGGCTAAATCACTGAAACAAATTTGACGAAAGGCAAGAAAAATTTGAAGATTTGGGGTTTAGGTAGGAAGTTTTGTGCTTAGGAAAGGCAGGCCTTGAGAAAAGGCAGAAAAAAGAGAGATGACTGTTTAGCTGCTACTTGAGGGGTAGCTAATCTAACACCTCTTTAGTGTTAAAATTTTTAACAGTAGCTGGCCACTTGTTATCTTCTTAACCGGATTTTAAAATGTATAGAAACAAATGGAATGTACGTAAAGTTTGTGTATAGGGACTATGAATTAGTATTAGGTATAGGTGGAAATAGCACTATTATTAATCAATTGAAACATATATTTACGTTATATCTCTGTCTCTGAGGTATCCCCATCTCTTTTTATACTGTTGTGTTAGAAAGAGAGGTCAGGACCTCAGAAGATGACAGCAGTATTTAAAGTTGTGTTTCAAGTAGGTATTAGAAGTGCTGCCTAATAATACAGCTTTATGATAGGGACAGACCTGTCTGTCAAAAGTTCTAAAATAAAAGCGATAGTAAAAATCAATTTTTTTTTAGTAATATAGAATAAGGTTCCTGTTACCATTCCAATAAAATACAGCCAAGCAGAGTAAACCCATTGAGGTGAAAGCAGCCGTCACATGACTATTTGTTTTTTAACTTTTGGTCCCGGCCTCCTTTGTAGAATAGGCCAACTGCCGTTCTGCCAGGCAGGTCGTAAAAGGCGACCGATTGGCTATCGAGTCACTACCATCGTGGCTACTAGGTGGTAGAGTTCTGCATTGTCTCGCCCGGGTCTGGTACCACCGCCTTACCTATTCCTGCCGCAATAGCCTCAGCGCTTGTCGCTGTCGTGTTCCGGTTTTAAGGGTAAGGTAGCCGGTAAACTTATGAATGTGGCATTAGACCTCGCCACAAGATAGCAACGCACCATTAATATCTTTGGTGTCTATAGGCGATGGTTAACTCTTTCCATCAGGAGACCCATCTGCTTGTTTGCTATCTTATTATATATAAAAAAAAACCTAAAATCTGCACTGGCCGATGTATTATCTGTTATTAATCTTAAAAGTATGAAATGTAACTATATTATTTTATTGTATAATTTACGCTGTTAGTTTTCTGAATAAACAAATAAAATGAATCCCCAAGCGGCTAAAATATAAGGGATGCGAGATGAAATTTCTCATATTAATGACCCGGTACCTACTCTACTTGCAGGCGAAGTACTCTACAGCTTTTGTTACTGATGTAGTGAAAGTGTGGAGGACGTGGATTGTGGTTGGACTATGGCGCCGCTGGGATTTCCTATAATTTCTAGACCTTTAGTAAGTTCGTTCCATCCTTTACTCTCATCTTTGTTTTTTTAAATAACAAATTCTTTGTTTCAGTATCATTACAGCAGTCACGTGACTGCCGTAACAAAGATTTCTTTTGTACACATTGTATTGTACAGGTTAACTGGTAGAAGATTTATATATTGAAGGGTGCGATCATAATAATTAATGGTCATATGTAAACAATAAAACTATAATAAAAATAGAATATCGTTTGAGTATATATAAACTTCAATGAAATTAATATAGTAAAATCAAAAAAGAATGGTCACCACAACTTATACTAACGAGTCTAGTCACGAGTTCGGCTAATTGCTATTTATAAACAATGACCTTCGATATCTAAACGTGGGTATACATTAATATTTTACTGGATAATTAGGTACAAAATTTAAAAACCTATTTTAAATACTTTTGGTATCAAAATCAAGGACTGACCACCATCCTTCTTCTGTATTTACAGCCTTTTACTAGGTTACCTGTGTAAGACTAGCTGACCCGCGCGCCTTTGCCCGCGAGTAGGCATGGCACATTTCACGCATCACTGGTTATATAACTGCAAAATAATTCATGTGTCCAGTTATATCAATCGAAACCATCTGTTATATAAAACGCAAGCGTGATTTAATTTTACACGGGCCAAGCTACTACTTAAACTTATAATTCTCAGAAAACCATCGTGCGAAAGAGACAAAGCAACCAGATTTAAGCAACACCGTGTCACCTAGCTAAAAACGAGAATTTGTTTAATATGTTATTTAATTTTACTAAACACTTATCACTTTAACAAGCAAATAATTTGCTTTCTTTTGGGGTTATATCAATAAGTGTAATTTGTCCCGTGAATTATTTATTTATTAATCACTTATAAATTGTATTCACTGCGCGGCAGTGTAACATACGGAATAAAATGCACCCACTGTGACAAAAATCGTGACTAATAAAACATAATGTTCGTGAATCGTGATTTATCACGCGTAATATAACAGTGACAAAAACAAATAACTTTACGACGTGACAGTGAAATAAAAGTAGCTATAACTCCCATCCGTACCCGCGAGTAAATGACATGCCGTCTATAAAATTTTTCATACAAACTTTCATCCCGAATGAATCCTGGGAATTAATTGATTCTTAAACAAAAAGTTAGCCTATGTTTGAATCCGGATCTTTAAACGTCCATACCAAATTTCATCGAAATCAATTTAGTTGCGAAAGTGTGACAGAAAGACTTTCACATTTATAATATCAGTTTGGATTACCAAACAGAAGTTTACCAAATAATTACCTTAATTTTAACTTTGAATTATGGAGTTTCGCAAAATCTCGTCTGAATTTAAAAATAATACAAATCTATACTTATTTTAATATTATAAAACGGTAGAGTTTGTTCGTTTGTTTGATTGTACGCGCTAATCTCGAAAACTGCAGAACAGATATATATATATATATATATATATATATATATATATATATATATATATATATATATATATATATATATATATATATATATATATATATATAGACAGTTAAACAAGTTCAGATGAATATAATGAATGTGAATAAAACAGTTATAATATATATTGATATCAATTGTACATATTTTAAGATAGCAAACAAGCAGATGGGTTTCATGATGGGAAGAGTCAACCATCGCCTATAGACACCATGCACAAGTTTACCTTACCCTCCAAACCGGAACATGACAGTGACAAGTACTGATGCTATTGCGGCAGGAATAGGTAAGGCGGTGGTACCATACTATACCACTTTGTTATACTCTTACCGTAGATATTTAAAAAAAAACATAATCAAACTTCAAATGAATGTACCTACAAACATAGCAGACATAGGTACAAACTATCCTGGTTTTAATTAGCTCTATAGGTATGATTGTTTATTTCAATAGTTTTCAAGTGGTTCGTGGATTAATTAAAGAAAGTTACAGTTCCTCTGAATGGTATTATAGGTCCCTATTATAAACTTTCGCATTTATAATATTAATATAGATTCATTTATTGATTTAACTTTAGAGTCCTAAAGTAGTAACTCGATTAATGCAGATTTACTTAATTGTATTCTAACTTTAATTTATAAATGTTAACTAATTAAAACCACAGGTCGAGCACAGTACAGTGGAGCACTGCTCTAATTAATATGTTGCCTATTGCGGTCCAATTTAGACGAATATCGGGTTAACTAATGGCCGTGCAAAGCAAGTACCACTCAGCAACAATGCACTTGTTTCATTAATTTAGAATATTTTAGAGTTAATTTTGGGCAGGAATTTTTGTCACTATAATAATTAGTTGTTACCAGTAAGTGTAATGTGTAATGTGTATTAGTAAAATATTATTGGTTGTTTCTAATTAATTTCCTTTTTTAATAGTTTCATTACATCAAGAACACTAATTCATAAAAATTAGAAGTGAGTTACTCCGGAGGTACTGAATCAAAGGAACTAATTCCGGGACCGAATAAGATAAGCTTATTCCTTAAAATCCTTATCGTCCCCGCGGAATTATTAATTCCGGCCAGAATGTTGAGCGACTGAGTGTACTGCGACTAGAATGAGAGAGACAGTGGTATTGTAAATTGCGGATCTACACTATCTTTGCCTGGAGACTGAATATGTGAATAAATTCCCCCCCAAAGAATAAAGATTACCCACCGCTAATCTATACATATAATAAAATCGTAGGAAAGTCAAACCTGTACATTGAATATTTTTTAAAAGAATACTTGGGGCGTGATCTACAATCGACATCGAAGCCAAAAATATAGTTTTTAGAATTTTTGTCTGTTTGTCTGTTTATCTGTTTGTCTGTTTGTCTGTTTGTCTGTTTGTCTGTTTGTCTGTATGTATGTCCGGGGTAAACTCAAAAAGTACTGCATGGATTTACTTCAAATTTTGCATGAATATTACTAACAGGTCGGGTCAACATATAGGCTACATATATCACGCTATCACCTAATGAAGTCCGCGCGGACGAAGTCGCAGGCAACAGCTAGTAGAAATATAAATGTAAATTTATACAACCCCGTATAAACGTAAATGTATCTTTTCGCACAACGTAGGGTCCTAACCACTAGACGATCACGACCAAAAAAGTATCTCCACGCCCGTATCCACGAAAAGGTAAGCGGAGGTACAACAAGTGCACCTACGATTAGCCGAAGATACTTGGTCCCACAATTTGATAGCTGGCAAGCCTATCGCCAACCGGGCACTTTCCAATCCCGGGCAACGTTGTTTTTACAAGAACTGAAAAAACACATTTTTGTATTGTCCGACCCGAGTGGCTTTTTTATTTTATCCATGTGGGTCTGGTTACGTTTTGCCCATCTACCAAAGAGTACAAAAATAGTAATTATTTAAATTATTATTTCTATATATGAAAACGCATGGATTGAAGGAAAAATTTCTACGGAGACGGAGGACGCAGTCAACAAAAACGTCCAACACAGAGATTAAGCGCAAATATTCACGAAATAGCATTTAAATGACACAAAGGGCAAACGCACCATGCAACGGCCTTGTCTGATTTTTTAAAATTTAATTTTTAAGGTTCCGAAGTAAACTAGGAACCTTTACAGTTTCGCTATGTCCGTCCGTCCCTCCGTCCATCCGTCCGCACGATAGCTCAGATATCGTTAATGCTAGAAATCTGTAATTTGGTTCGAATAAACATATTAGTCACATCAACAAAGTGACAATATAAAATTTTGAAAAATATTTTTTTACAGGGTAGCAACATGAAAAGTAGGGATATTAATTTTTTTCTCACGTACCCCACTGTGTAAGGTATTGTTTTTTTAAAAGTATTATAGGTTTGTGAAAACAATTTTTCGAATAAGGGACTCCTTTGTAAAATATTAAGCTTTTAAGCGCTAATTTAAAGGCTATTTTTCGCCGTGTTGGTCCCGGCCTCCTTTGAAGAATAGTCCAACTGCCGTTCTGTCAGGCAGGTCGTAAAAGGCGACCGATTGGCTAACGAGTCACTAACATCGTGGCTACTAGGTGGTAGAGTTCTGCATTGTCTCGCCCGGGTCTGGTACCACCGCCTTATCTATTCCTGCCGCAATAGCGTTAGTGCTTGTTGTTGTCGTGTTCCGGTTTGGAGGGTAAGGTAGCCGGTAAACTTATGCATGTGGCATTAGACCTCGCCACAAGATAGCAGCGCACCATTAACATCATGGTATTAGTTAATATAATAAATATAATAAAAAAATCATGGTATTAGTTAATATAATAAAGTTAAAAAGAAAACTATCAAGGCTTAGAAGGCTTTACAAGTTTTTGAGTAATAGTACAACTTGTAAAATGTACTTAGAGAAGTTTTTATAGCGTTGAACGTGTGGTGCGGATATATATTTTGTTAATGTCGGGAATTCCGCAGCATCACCTAATTTTTCCGGGATAAATAGCAGCTTATGTGCTATTCCATGTCATCATCTACCTGTGTGCCAAATTTCATTCACTTGAATGAAATTAATTTTTTAGAATGAAAAAAAAAACTTTCAGTAGTTTTTGCGTGATTGAGTTACAAACATCCATCCATCTACCCATCCTTACATCCAAACTGTCGGAGTTTTTACAATATAAATATAGATTGTACATATTAAGGCAAAATTACATTTTGTTGTTTGAAAATTCTAAAAAATGCGAGTTTATCTCTGTAAGATATTTCTTCCAGTAAACCTTAAACAGTGAGAAAGCGTGAAAGAAATGTAGAATACAAGAGTACAGATTAATATTTTAGAAAATATATATCAAAAAACTTATTTTAATTCTATTACGTACATTGCCTATTTACCTTAAAAATTAAAACGATAAATAAAATTCTTGACCTAATATCCGTTTGACTTGCTATCTTACGATACACACATGTATCAAAATTTTAACATTTTTTAATTATTAATTTTCATAAAGTAAATATAAAATGATGTGGTGTCGTGGGACACCAGGTAGGAACGAATTTCCTTCGGCTAAACGGCACTACTCTTGTGTATGCGACCGTCGCGCCTGCGCACGTCTCATTTAACGGTTTTATTCCACGCACTTTTTTCCACGGATTTTTTCTTACGGTTTTACTATCACATTTTTTTCAGTTCGGTCGCGCAGCAAAATCCCTATCCTCTCCAAGCCTGCCGTAAGGAACTTTGTTCCAAAAATACTTTGTACAGTAAACACTTTTCTTTGTGTATAATCGAATTCGAGTCCTATTAATTGGGTAGTAAGTAACAATAAACTCATGACTGACGCCGTAATACATAAACACTTATGTACTATTCACCAACATAATACCGTAACGTTTCATTACAAGTTTCCGACTTATAAATTTACTCTATCCACAGGTCCCAAGATAATTGAGTTTGTTAATAGTTTTCCAATTACCTATGGGGTGGATGCTTCAAACTTAGTTAATATAGATCAAGAATGTTCTATATTATATAGCAAGTAAGGTTTCATACTTCATACATAATTATTATTGTGTTCATAATATTATAATAACATTCATAACAAATGTATATCTAGAGATCAGTACAATTGACAGAATCGATCGCAAAACAAAGAAAAATTTCACCACGTTGCCATCTTGAATACTTAACTCAGTTGGCTAGAGCGTTGCTCGGCTTTAGGCAAGGCCGCTGGTTCAAATTTGTTCACAAATGTGACGAAATTTGTTTAGTTTTTGTTGAATTATTTCCTCTTCTTACACCGCTTTTTGCAAGTTGAACTATTTCTTTTTCACTAAACAATAATTAAACATGTACCAGGGAGAACATAAAAGGTGGAATTGTCATTACAATTGTGATAACTAGTTGGTTGACTAGTTATCACTATAAACTATTTGGTAGAGTTCTGCGACGCTTCGATCGGGTTTGGTACCACCGTTGAACATATTCCTGCCTTAGTAACGTCAATGTTTAATGCCATTGTGTTCCAAATTAGATAGTAAAATTGCCTATATCATAATATGGTATAATACATGTGACACACACACGGATGGCAACGAACCATTAAAATCTGTGGTGTATATAAGTAATAGTAGTTTTTAACCATCCGAAGAACCATTTGTTGGCTTGCTATACTATATTATTAAAAACAAAAGTCATGAGGGCTGCCAGCAGAAGTGAAAACTCAAAACAATGGAATAACTGTTGGTACGCTTTTAAATCAAGTATTTTTTTATATCATAAGATAGCAAACAAGCAGATAGGTCTTCCGATGGAAAGAGTCAACCATCGCCTATAGACAACAAAGATGTTAATGGTGCGTTGCTATCTTGTGGCGAGGTCTAATGCCACAAGCATAAGTTTACCGGCTACCTTACCCTCCAAACCGGAAAACGACAGTGACTAGCGCTTAAAAATTAAAAAGTAAGTAAAAAATTTATACCTCTTTTTTATTATCTTTTTTTTATATACAACAATAATGCTAAAGAACGGTTCACATTGCGGAGGAGTGCAGAAACCTAATATTTTTACACAATATACATTAAAATATATTAAATTAGCAAAAATAAACATTACATATACCTACTATATTCATATAAATACATGATAATACACACACACACACACATTGACAATAGATTTTAGGCATAAAGAAAATAGTATTTCTTTATGCCTAAAATCTATTGTCAAACTTAAAATAGATTTTATTGTTTACTAGCTGACCCGGTAAACGTTGTTCTGCCTTTTTAACTACACTTTTTTCTATATTTTCTCACCTTTTAAACCTTCTCTGGACTTCACTAATTAATTCAAAACCAAAATTAGCCAAATCGGTTCAGCCGTTGTCGAGTTTTAGCGAAAGTAACGAACAGCGATTGATTTTTATATACATGGGGCACACTAAAACTTTTGCATTTTTAGCTAATTGGAACTATTTGAATTTCGAATGTTATATTTTTAAAACGTTGCAACCTTCTTAGTAATAAAAAAAAGCAGCGGGAAATGATTTGTCAATGTTTTTTTATCACATATCAAAGTTCTACGTACGCAACGAAAATGGAATTAAGTCGAAAAGATTTTAGAGCGATGATTTTTTATGATTTTAAAAGTTCTCTTTCTCCGCAAGACTGTGCCGCTCGTCTTCAAAATGCTTTTGAGAAAGAAGCACCTTATTTGAGCACCGTGAGGCGATGGTTTGCTGAATTTGAGAGAGGCCGAGTTTCTTTACATGACGAATTTCGTGAAGGGCGGCCTTCAACAGCCGTCAACGAAAATAATGTGACTACTGTTAAGCGGTTAATTGAAGAAAACCCCCGGATTACCTATGAGACAATTCGAGGACTATTGAGGATTGGTATGAACCAAATTCAGAAAATTTTACACGAAGAATAGAAAGTTCGGAAACTTTGTTGTTGTTGGATCCTTCATGAACTGACAGCGGAGCAGAAGCGGCCTCGCGTGGAATGGTGTTCACAGATGCTACTGAAGTACGATCACGGACATTCTAATACTGTTTATGACATTGTCACAGGAGACGAAACGTGGATTTATTGTTTTCTCTGTCTCTTTTAAATAAGAGATTTTAAATAATAATAAAAACAGCAATCTTGTGAATGGGTGTTTGAAAATGAGAACAGGCCAACAAAAGTGAGACAGGCGAGAAACGTTGGTAAAAAAATGATCGCGTTTTTTTCTCAGCTACGGGTCCCATCTGTACAATTCCACTTGAAGATCAAAAGAGTGTTAATGCCGAGTGGTATTCTACTATTTGTTTACCCAGGGTGTTAGAAAAAAAAATCGGTTGTCTGTAAAGTTGGTTTACAGACGATAGTTGAACGTGACAACGTCTTAAGCT
Organism: Apodemia mormo; assembly: GCA_036924255.1. Classification (NCBI taxonomy): domain Eukaryota; kingdom Metazoa; phylum Arthropoda; class Insecta; order Lepidoptera; family Riodinidae; genus Apodemia; species Apodemia mormo. Next base: position 29,300,202 of record JAUPFN010000019.1, read on the forward strand.
CTCGCTTGTACTCCAAGCCTTAAACGGAACGCCTCAGAGCGAGGTAACGCCGCTTGAGTCATGTTTTTTCGTGCGTGCAGCCAGCTCTATCGAATTATAAGACGTTGTCACGTCAAAATTCGCGAAAGACGACCCAAAAGCCGCATTCTCCTACACCATGATAACGCTTTTTCATACACGGCCAATAAATCAAAGTCATTTTTAGCTTCCGAAAAAGTACATCTCGTCACTTATTCTACGCATAGCCCGACCTAGCACCCTGTGATTTCTGTATTTTTCCCAAAATCAAAGATTTGATGAGAGGTTTTACTTTTACTAACTCCGAAGAGGCAGTGATAGCGTTCAATCAGCACGTAGAAAACATGCCTTCAGATTTGTGGTCCTCCTGTTTTAAAAAATGGTTCGATCGCATGAAAAAATATTTAAAATGTATAGGAGATTATTTTGAAAAGCAATAAACATAATATTTTGGTTATAACATGTTGATTTTTTAAGTTACGCAAAACTTATAGTGTGACCTACGTATATATAGATTTTCAAATGTTGACCACAAGGCAATCGCTAGTAGTCTAAATTATTTAAATTTCATAATTTGTAAATTAGAATTATTTTCATATCTATCGGCACTCCGAGCTGTAATTACATACATTTTTGAATGTGTTAATTAATAAATCAAACACATTGTAATGAGCTGCACAAGATCAATACAAAATAACAATATTCGTGCCTCAGAACAAAAAAAATAAAGACAGAGACCTATGCTGGGTTTTAATAGACTTAATAGTCTTAAAAACGCTCACACACGCACTTATACTCCAAATCAAGCTGGTCCTTGTCTGTGCATATCTAAACGTTAAACAATAAACTCACAATATAAATAATTACTACTTTACTAATTTACACAATTCGATCTAATTACGACTAATTTACACACATCGATCTAATTAAAACAAATTAATAACTTGTAACATGGGCGTGAGTCAATGATACTAATACATAGAAATACATATACACATGGAAATGAAATGAAATAAAAATATTTTTTGCAAGAATATGGATGTTTCAAGTTACTAGGAATTAATTAAAAGTAACTTGATATCGAAAATATATTAAACTCACAAACATCTCTGCTCCTCATACAAAGGCATGGCCCATTTCGGGTATCGAAACCGAGCCACATCAGTAGTCAGGGTCGCTAACACTCGACCAACGGGGAGGTATGTATCAAATGGTGACAAACTATGAAACATATGGTAGTACTGAGTGCATCATCTTTATTTTCTTTCATCTGAGCTTCGCGCGCATTTCGCTGACGCGAACCCATAAGTTTATCCCCTAGCAAAAATTGATCAATGCAGCTAAGGATATTTTTAAAACAATTATTAAGGAAGTGTACTTAGTATAAAAATGATAAATAAAAGATAAACAAAACAGATTATATATTATATAACAATAGATTATATAAGAACGCAAAGGAGGGGTACATATCGATAAGAATAAGGCTGATCAGATTAATCTGAGTAACAAAAATTTAATCGAATCGAAATAAAAATTATAGATAAAAGATAAAACAGATAAACAAAACAGATTGGTCTTGCTCAACTAAAGGACGGCATTTATATAACTTTTTCCCATGCGTCCGGGATCGCTTAAGTAAAACTTGGATAGAAATAGATCATTGTGTTGCACAGTTTCTCACTAGCCACGGTAATTTTAAAGCTAAATTATTCTCGTTAAAATTAGTTCCTTCTCCTTTTTGTGAGTGCTCTACATTAAACTGTAAATATGAACAAACTGCACATCACATTCTTTGGAAGTGTAATCTTTGGCAAAACGAACGTCGCCAAATGATTGATAGTATCCAATGTATATCCGGTGTAATTTATTACTCCGACCTTGTGGGTACACGTGGGAACTTCCGTGCTTTCAAACGATTCTGTCACACTTACTACTGGAAGCAAAATTAAGTAGGCCATTCTGGTAGGTCCCTAATTTCCAAACTTCCGTGGTGCAATAGCAATCAGGCTTAACCTGATTGTAAAAGTCTCATTTCGTAGCATTTTTATGCTTTTTACATTTTGCTGTCTCCTGCTAAAAAGGGAGGGAAACAGGATGTATTTTCCTACTCCTCCTATATACTTCTGATTAATTTCATTGCGGGATCCAAGACAGCTTAGCTTTTCCCAGGACATCCTGAGCTCGCAACTCAGAGGTTATCAGGACGGTTGCCGCTGTTGATTCTGGTTTACAGAAGTTACAGTGGTGGGAACGAGAGGTGGGCCCATTGCCCTTAAAAAAAAACAAAACAGATTATATATTATATAACAACAGATTATATAAGAACGCAAAAGAGGGGTACATATCGATAAGAATAAGGCTGATCAGATTAATCTGAGTAACAAAACTTTAATCGAATCGAAATAAAAATGATAGATAAAAGATAAACAAAACGGATTATATATTATATAACAACAGATTATATAAGAACGCAAAGGAGGGGTACATATCGATAAGAATAAGGCTGATCAGATTAATCTGAGTAACAAAACTTTAATCGAATCGAAGTCAAAGTGAATCGAACAGGGCTATTATACATTTTTTAAAACATTATGCCGCATGGTTGCACGACGCCACGTTATATCGTGTTAACGTGTGTTAAGAGCCTTAAATGCTTTTATTTGATTGAAATTTTCTTACGTGAATAGGGACACTGGTGTTGCTCGAAAGTAGTTTCAAGAGCCTTCGTCACTTGTGTGTTACAGGAACGGCTGTTGATTTTTTTATAAGATAGTAAACAAGCAGATGACTCTTCTGATGGAAAGAGAAACCATCGCTTATAGACGTTAATGGTGCGTTGCTATCCGTGTGGCGGGATGACAATGCCACTTACCCGCCAAACCTGAACAGGACAATGACAAGCATTGTCGCTATTGCGGCGATATTTGTTTATCTAATAAACATATATCGTCTTTGTGATTTAGTGGTCCGGTATCGATATTGACCACATGAGGTCCTGGGCTTGATTTCCCGGTCGAGAAATTTAAAATGTATTTTTTCGGTTTTTTGACAGAAACAACGATGCCAGAGATAAGTGCTCGGCTGGCGATAGGCTTACCACCTATCACATTATGGGACTAAGTCCCTACGACTAATCGTGGGTGCACTGATTGAACCTCTGCCTACCTTTTTCGGGATACGAGAGTAACGATACTTAAGAAACAGACCTTCTAAATATTTGTTATATATATACGATAATTGTTTTTAAACATAAAGAACACGCCTGTTTGTCTGTTATTATATGCTAAAAAGCTACATAAACACACAAAAATATATTCACCATATAAATGAGTTATTTTGACTCGCAAAATCTTAATTTGCGTAATGTATTCAATAACAGAGGTCCAATAGGCGTTGAAGTATTCAAGCGTAACAGAATTCAGTCTTTCTCAAAGGGCTCAAAGTAAAAAATTCCATTCATGTGACACTATGAATGTACATAAAAGAATTTTCACTATGCCGAAACTCGAAGCTTCGAAATGTCAATGTGGATTAGAAAACCCATTTCATAAAGCCATCATAGAATATAATAAGATGTGTCAAACCTATCGTGTGGCGGCTTTATGTAGCAAAATGTAATACATCAACAGGTAGATTGTATATTTATGACAATAATGACATGTTTAATACAATATTTGTTAATTAATTCATTTGTACTCTTTCACAATAAGGTAATTACATTAATTTCCAACCGGTTTCACTTACACAAGCATCTTCAGGGTATTTAAAGTTACTAACAATATATATATATATATATATATATATATATATATATATATATATATATATATATATATATATAATATATATAATATATAGGCCCGCCCCGGCTTCGCACGGGTATAAAATATACAGCCTATGTCACTCAGTGAAAAAAATTTATTAAAATCGATCCAGTAGTTTTGATTTATTCATTACCGCCCGTGGCCCACACGCGTTAAATTTGGAGTAAAATAGTTCCCCTTTCTAAATACCATAAAGATTTTTTGCTATCTTTGGAATATCTAAATTCATATACTACATTTTTACTTATTTACTTTTTACATTTTCACCTATTTATTTTATTTTTACTTTTTATACATTACAGAATGTCTTTATATACAACGTTTACAGCTATCTTGTCATTAGAAAATACAAACATTTCCGCTATGCCCCTGCATTTAAAATCTGTAATGTCTTAGAAAATATTCATTTAACTTACATGCTGTAAACGGCCATATTGATCTATATTAAATCAACAATGTATTTAAGGTATTTAATTGGATAAGGATGAGTGCTGTACTGCTTTAAAATTGCTTCGAAAATAAGCCATTATTGGAACGAAGTTCCTTACGGCAGGCTTGGAGGGGATAGGGATTTTGCTGCGCGACCGAACTGAAAAAAATGTGATAGTAAAACCGTAAGAAAAATGCGTGGAATAAAAGCGTTAAATGAGACGTGCGCAGGCGCGACAGTCGCGTACACAAGCGAGTAGTGCTGTTTAGCCGAAGGAAGTTCGTTCCTACCTGGTGTCCCGCGACACCACATCATTTTATACACTAGTTTCTCATAAAAAGTAAATGACAAAAAAATGCTCCATAAGAGATAGACATATACTACTGTACTGCATACTGTACATATACTGTAGACCTTTTCAAGGTGTACAAGTACTTAGTACATTATTTTGATAAATCTCCTAGGATTCAGCCTACGTTTGCAATATAAGCGGAAAAATGTAATTATTTACGACATCACATTAGAAACCTCAAAAATTACAGTATGTCTCTACTTTATATTGTATGTCATTATAATAATGGATTATGTTGCGGTTTTTTATTATAATGACATACAATATAAAGTAGAGACATACTGTAATTTTTGAGGTTTCTAATGTGACATCACATTAGAAACCTCAAAAATTACAGTATGTCTCTACTTTATATTCTATGTCATTATAATAAAAAACCACAACATAATCCATAGCGTAGTTTTAAAGATTCAAGCATACATAGGGACACAGGGACAGACAGAGAAAGAGACTTTGTTTTATACTATGTAGTGATTACATGTATTTATTATTTATGTAATTGAATAGCACACAAGCAAGCTTCCCCGTGTTGGTCCCGGGCTCCTTTGTAGAATAGGCCAACTGCCGTTCTGCCAGGCAGGTCGTAAAAGACGACCGATTGGCTATGCGAGTCACTACCATCGTGGCTAGTAGCCACCACGTGACATTAGACCTCGCTACAAGATAGCAACGCACCATTAACATTTTTGGTGTCTATAGGCGATGGTTGACTCTTTCCATCAGGATATCCATTCCTTCCATCTGTTTGTTTGCTATCTTATTTATACATATCTATACGTATAATAAAATCGTAAGAAAGTCAAAACTGTACATTGAATATTTTTTTTAAAGAATACTTGGGTCGTGATCTATAATCGATATCAAAGCCAAAAATATAGATTTTAGAATTTTTGTCTTTTTGTCTGTATGTATGTCCAGGGTAAACTCAAAAAGTACTGCATGGATTTACTTCAAATTTTGCATGAATATCACATATAGGCTACATATTATCACCTACGGGGAGGAGCTGTGCGGAGTAAACGAAGTCCGCGCGGATGAAGTCGTGGGCAACAGCTAGTAATATAATAAAATCCTAGGAAAGTCAAAACTGTACATTGAATATTTTTTTAAAAGAATACTTGGGGTGTGATCTACAATCGATATCGAAGCCAAAAATATAGTTTTTAGAATTTTTGTCTGTTTGTCTGTATGTATGTCCGGGGTAAACTCAAAAAGCACTGCATGGATTTACTTCAAAATTTGCATGAATATTACTAATACATAGGTCGGGTCAACATATAGGCTACATATTATCACGCTATCACCTATAGGGGAGGAGCAGTACGGAGTAAACGAAGTCCGCGCGGACGAAGTCGTGGGCCACAGCTAGTAGTATATATAAAAAAAATGATGTGTCGCGGGACACCAGGTAGGAACGAACTTCCTTCGGCTAAACGGCACTACTCGCTTGTGTACGCGACTGTCGCGCCTGCGCACGTCTCATTTAACGCTTTTATTCCACGCATTTTTCTTACGGTTTTACTATCACATTTTTTTCAGTTCGGTCGCGCAGCAAAATCCCTATCCCCTCCAAGCCTGCCGTAAGGAACTTCGTTCCAAAAAAGATGGTTCTCCTGATGGAATGATAACCATCGCCATTATACATTAAAGACGTTAATGGACAGCAATGTTTTATCTGGTTCATATTATCACATACTTAAATTTATCGGCTACCTTGCCGTTCAACCTTCAAGATGTTCTTGAATTGAAACAGGCAGTTAAACAGATATACAAATGTGAAATAGCCTATTAAATGCGCAATGAAGTGTTTTCACTCACTCACACACACATATTTTCACGCCACATCCCTAAGCAGAGAGAACCGAGTGCTAAGTGTGAGTTTTTCTTTTCGCATTCGATCGTGAGCGCGTTTGGAGTTTACTAGGAATTTGTATGTGATTTGTACAGCGCCACCTAGTGGTAAACTGGTTTTTCATGTTTCTAGCGCGCTCACGATCGAATGCGAAAAGAAAAACTCACACTTAGCACTCTGAGTGCCATATTTTATAATCCTTGCGTATTTGTCTCGCTTCCTCCACATTCATTACTCTCTTCATACAAACACACCGGCTGCGAAGACTCTTGAGACCACCTTCGGACAGTAACCCATCAATCTAATCATCGTATATCAGACTTGATCTTATATAATACTAGCTGCAGCGTGCAGCCCGCTGCATTATAAAAGTTTTGGCGAATCCCGCGGGATCACTTTACTTTTCTGGGATAAAAGTAGCCTATGTGCTATTCCAGGTCATCACCTACCTGTGTGTCAAATTTTATCCAAATCCGTTCAGTAGTTTTTGCGTGATTGAGTAACAAACATCCATCCAAACATCCATCCAAACATCTATCCAAACATCCATCCAAACATCTATCCAAACATCCAAACTTTCGCATTTATAATATTAATATAGATACAGGCTGAATTTCGACTTAGTTTTGGATTTAATTATAAAATAAAATACTTAAATCATATCCCTGTAGACATATTCGTACGCGCGCTGTGAGTCAATGAACTACGCTTCGCTAGCACAAGACTAAGTACTAAGATAACATAATAGCAAGGATTTAAAACGTTATAATTTCGATATGTTTGCTGTTTCGTGATTGGTCCGCCGCGTTTCGGGCTATTTTATGATTGGTTCGCCAGTTAGCGTTAGAAGACAACGTCATAATATCATATACCATAACCAATCACGACGACGCAAACATATCGAAATTATAACGTTATAAATCCTTGCATAATAGTTACGCCAGCCGCTGGCCGGTCGCGGAGACCCGCGCGCCTTCTGTTTTGACAGACCATCGCGTGTGGGCATGTTTCCGCGTTATGCAATAAACCACCTCGCGTATTTTTGTGCTGATATGTGTAATATGTGCGATAATTATTAATCTAGAATATTTTTTTAAAAGAATACTTGGGGCGTGATCTACAATCGATATCGAAACCAAATATATATTTTTAGAATTTTCGTCTGTTTGTCTGTATGTCTGTCTGTCTGTCTGTTTGTCTGTATGTATGTCCGGGGTAAACTCAAAAAGTACTGTATAGATTTACTTCAAATTTTGCATGAATATTACTAACAGATCGGGTCAACATATAGGCTACATATTATCACGCTATCACCTACGGGGGAGGGGCTGTGCGGAGTAAACGAAGTCCGCGCGGATGAAGTCGCAGGAAATAGCTATTAATAAATAAATACTAAACAATTAATAATTATTAATTAATCAAATTTGATTATTGCGTAGAGGATGATTCCATTTACGTCAAAAATACTAAGCTAAATATCAGCTGTGTCTTATACGTTTATTCGTGCCTAGTTTATATTATAACCAGCTTAAAACATTTCTTATTATTTAGTGCCTAGGTATTTTTGGTAGATTAATTACATTTACGTCTATCTGCCTACCTATTAATAATACTCGTATTGTTATGATGATTCGCGAATCGTGAAGACTAGTACTATGACCACGACGACGAGGGTAACCATGAGTTACGACACTTTTGACAATATTTCAATTACTGTTTACTTGTTACTTGGTTAGCACTTTTTAACAAATCTGGCATGGAAATATGTAGTTTCCGGTAACATATATAGGATATATAGGTAATATATGGAAATAGGTAGGTCCGAAGTCAAACATAGGCCAGTTTTTTCAAGAATCAACTCAAAGGGGCTGTAGTAGGGGATGAAAATTACACTTTCGGGCGAAGCTGCGTATATCAGTTAGTTTGAAATAATTTTTATTATAGGTTTCATAAAAAGTATTTCAAACTATTACTTATAATGTATTGCATATTTAACAAAATCTCAAAACACGAATTGCTACTGAGATTTTGTTTCCTGATTTATTTTGAAAACAATCGCTGAAGTTGTCGTTGTGAAAATTGTAATGAATAGAGTTTCCGAACGGAATATTTGCTGTACAACAATTAATCACAGAATTGAACGAGTCTTATCACTGTTTCCAGACCATTTGAGCGGTGAAGTGCAGCTCTTCGGACGCAATTAGATATGCGGAATGAACGGAAATTATTACGATTTGTTACCGATTTCATTAATGAATACTAAATAATATTTGCGGTTTAGTTTACGTATTACATTTGTAGAGATATCATACATAGATTAAGTGAGTGAATAAATAAATCAAAACGATAAAGAGGAAAATAAATGTAAATTTGGTTCTCGTTTCTCTTTCTAAAGACTTATGCGCAGCAGGGAATTATAATTAAAAGTATGACAGATTTGTGTGTCAATTATAAAAGAAGCCAATCAGATATAGGATAGTACTATAGAAGACGTTTGTTGCTGATTCCAGTGACTTACTTCTAGTATTTTGTGGAATAGTCATACATACAATTTACCATACTTATATATACCATACACAGTAATCGTATAGGGCTATTAATATACCTGCAATAATTTAAGAATCGCACATTCCACCCTCTGCGCTTTCAATAATGGCTTCATAGCAAAGTGATCCTTGAAAACAGTTTTCTTTTGTTTGGGACTATTCACTGCTTCCACAACTATAGACTGTCTTTTTCATCATTAGATAGCAATACGGCTCTTTTGATGAAAATAGAAACCTTTACCTATAGACACCAAAGACGTTAATAGTGCGGTGCTATCCGTGTCGCGGGATGGCAATGCCAAATGCAAAAGTCTACCGGCCACCGGTAGTAGTAGTACCGGTATATCTTTAGTAATATTATAAAGAGAAAACATTTGTATTTTCTTATTTTTATTTTTCGCATTTTTGTACCAAATAAACTCAAAAATTACTAGACTGAACTAAAAAATTCTCATTAGAAAGCTGCACTAGCTAGGAGTGACATAAGAGTGACGACTGAGCAAAAGAAAATAATGACTGGGTCACACGAATTAAATCGCTAGTAGCAGCTTATACAAAAATATACTGAGGAATAGAAGTGTTCATGTATCTTCTAAAAACTCATCGAAACAGTCGGTAAAGGACAATTCAAATAAATTTTTCTCTTTTTCAGTTCATTTCTCATTTTCCGATATATTTATCAAGATTATGGCAACCCTATTATTACTAATATAAATATTTGTACGAACAGAAAAAATGACCCACATTAGCGTAGTAAGATAGAGATATCAACAGGAAAAGCTTCTCTGGGGATAGCTGATTGATTTGTCCTAATTTTTCTATCATTACTGGCTTATTTCGTTTGTTTGTTTTGATATATATTGCATTTTATATGAGTATATAACTAGGGCTACCAACATACGGTGTACACCCTATACACGATCGATCTTATTAATAAATAAACATATTTGACCTTGTGTTTATTTAGCGCTCAATCTATTTTATTTATTAGTACGTATTGCTATGTCATGATCAATGCGATATAATGAGAACTTATGTACACGCATAACAAGTGTATTAAAAACACCATTATATCAACACGGATTTTTAACGCACTTTACTTAATATATGTAAATAGTTCGTGATGACATAATATGACATACGTAGGTCACACTGTAAGTTTTGCGTAACCTAAAAAAACAACTTGTTATAACCAAAATATTATGTTTATTGCTTTTCAAATTAATTTCCTTTACATTTTAAATATTTTTTCATGCGATCGAACCATTTTTTAAAACAGGAGAACCGCAGATCTGAAGGCATGTTTTCTACGTGCTGATTGAACGCTATCACTGCCTCTTCGGAGTTGGTAAAATAAAACCTCTCATCAAATCTTTGATTTTGGGGAAAATACAGAAATCACAGGGTGCTAGGTCGGGGCTATGCGCAGGATGAGTGACGAGATGACTTTTTCGGAAACTAAAAATGACTTTGTTTTGTTGGCCGTGTGTGAAGAAGCGTTATCATGGTGTAAGAGAATGCGGCTTTTGGGTCGTCTTTCGCGAACTTTTTCTAACACCCTGGGTATAAAATGGTAGAATACCACTCGGCATTAACACTTTTTAGTCTTCAAGTGGAATAGCACAGATGGGACCCGTAACTGAGACAAAAAACACGATCATTGTTTTACCAACGTTTCTCGCCTGTCTCACTTTTGTTGGCCTGTTCTCGTTTTCAAACACCCATTCACAAGATTGCTGTTTTTTTTCGGGTTCAAAACAATAAATCCACGTTTCGTCTCCTGTGACAATGTCATAAACAGCATTAGAATGTCCGTGGTCGTACTTCAGTAGCATCTGTGAGCACCATTCCACGCGAGCCCGCTTCTGCTCCACTGTCAGTTCATGAGGAATCCAACGACAACAGAGTTTCCGAACTTTCAATTATTCGTGTAAAATTTTCTAAATTTGGCTCATACAATCCCCAATAGTCCTCGAATTGTCTCATAGGTAATCCGGGGGTTTTCTTCAATTAACCGCTTAACAGTAGCCACATTATTTTCGTTGACGGCAGTTGAAGGCCGCTTTTCACGAAATTCGTCATGTAAAGAAACTCGACCTCTCTTAAATTCAGCAAACCATCGCCTCACGGTGCTCAAACAAGGTGCTTCCCTCCCAAAAGCATTTTGAAGACGAGCGGCACAGTGTTGCGGAGAAAGAGAACTTTTAAAATCATTGAAAATCATCGCTCTAAAATTTTTTCGACTTAATTCCATTTTCGTTGCGTACATAGAACCAGTCTGGCGCAAGTCATTTGGAAAAACCAAAATGTACGGGCATTGTCTTCTTTTTAATGGCTGTATATTACCCGTACATATTACGAAGCACGCAAAAATCTAGATCTTCTACTAGCGTATAGGCTTTTAAAGTTAAACGGATTATGTCAGCGCCATGATTCACTAGATTTCAATTATTATTTTATCTGTCGTTTCAGAACTTGTAACATCCCGCCATTTTTTTAAAGTGATTTTATTGTATAACAATAAATATAATATCTAACTTACAACGATTTTAAATATATTTTGTTTTTCAAATGTTAAAGTGTGCTATGTGTTAAAAGAAAAGTAAAATGATTAATACAATTCGCTAAATATGTTGTATAAAAACTGGCCAACTGAGTGAAACAAAGTGAATGTATTTATTGCTAAATATCTATGAAACAAAAAAACGGTAAGCGCTAAATTTATTATATCTTTTCCTAATTATTTACAATGCAATTATAAAGTATTTAACAAAAAAAAATCTAAATGATTTTAATAAACAGCAGAGTAGTAGTGCAGTGCATATTACATTAATGCGATTATCGATAAAATTATTTTTATATTACAAAAAATATTTTGGTGTTTAAATCTTATTTGTGTGTTAGAAGTAATAATATAGCTGTTTTAATATTTAAAAAATCTATTTTTTACTTAAAAATTTCGGCACATAATTGCGTAAAATACTAATGATATTAATTCTCAAGATTGATATTATAAAAGTCGAATTAATAAATTATTTAGACAACTTTCATTAACATGTAATGAAATTTAAAAAAATACTAGTTAGTAATATTTATGGATTTCGTCAGTAGATAGTATTTACTGACAAATATTCACTTGTGCAATTCTTATTGGTTTTGATTGTGATTTAAAATTAATTTTTAATGTGCAGAGTCGAGGTTACAGAGAAAAAGGACAGATTTTATAAAAATTATGAAGTTGCATCATGGATGCAACTTCAATGGTGAAGTTTGTATGTGCAAAGGATAAAAAGGAAAGCCTTTCAAAAAGGTAAAGAAATATAGCTGTAAAAATATGCTATCACTTCTATAGGATTTTTCAACATCATCAAGATACCACTACAACACTATACAAAATGGTTAGGTTTTTGTATTAGTTTAAGTACATAATCGAGATAGTATATTGCTGGTAAACACTTTACTGTTCAGATGTATTAGTATTTAGAATTGAGTAATTGCCAAAATAGCAACTTAATTTATGAAAGTTATATATACATGTAAATTTTCATATCAAATCCCATATGGGTAGCAAAAATCGAAAGTTGTATATCAATCATCATCCAGACAAATTTGCTTTTCTCTCTCCTTATTCCCTGTATTGGTTGAGGCTCCTTTTGAGTATAAGACTATTTGCAATTTTGCTAGGTTGTTCATAAAAGGCAAACGGTTGGCTAACAACGTCAATACCATCAGAAGTACTAGATTTTTTTTAATATCAAAATAGCGAGCAAACAGATGGCTCTCCTGTTGGAAAGAGAAACCATCGCATATAGATATCAAAGATGTTGTTATCCATGTGTCAAGATGACAATGCCACGTGCGTAAGTCTACCGTATACCTTATCCTCCAAACTGGAATGCATGTCGCATTGACGCTATTGCGGCAGGAACAGATAAGGCAATGGTAGCAAATATCCGGGCAAGACGTTCCAGAACTCTACAAATTAGTGGTCACTATGGTAGCGATACGTAGAGTTAATCGGTTGCCTTTTGCGACTTACCTAGCAGAACGCCAGTTGGTCTATTCTTCAAAATTAGCTCAAAACATGGGGACAGTATAGTTCTACAACATCTCCCCGAGTTAGGGAGCCGCCGTCTTATTACCTATTATGAAGTATAAACATCTCGCCACACGGATAGCAATGCAACACTTACATCTTTAGTGCCTAAAGGTGATGGTTGTCTCATTCCACTAGGAAAATCACTCGCTTGTTTGCTATTGGTGCAAAAAAAATCATTACTATCTGCGCAAATAAACATTTAAATTGATAACGGAAATTTGTGTTTTGCCAAATTTACACTGATTTTGTAATAATACACATTTATTTCTTACAGATAATTAAAATGTGACTAGCGTATAACTATGCTGAGCACTAGCACCTACTGTTAAGTCTTATTGTATATGAAGCTTTGATTGTAACACTCACAGCTAATCAGTAGAGTTATTATAAAAAATATGTGAGAGGTGTCTAACATTAATCGTTTCGATGAAATTAAAAGTCCTTAGTTTTGTTTCTTACTCTATAGGTAAAATATATTCTGAATTCTCATTTTACCTTTTATCATTGTCTATTAAAACATGCATAAATTATCTTGAAAGTTGAAAGACCTGATTTCAATTAAAGAGATCGTTTGGAAAACCTTAGTACGGTTCCTAAATAACTTTGATATTTCATATCATTGTTTTTTTTTTAAAATAACTCTATTTCGTCTTATTACTATATTTTCAAGTGGCTATACTATTATTTATTAAAAATCTAATAAATGTTATTGTTTTATTTTACTACAGCCAAAGAAATTAACATTTAAATTGGTTATCGATAGAATAAGGAATATCGATATATTCCGCAAGAACCCAATCCTATTTACTATGTTGGCAGTATTGCTTATTCAGCAACAGTAATTGTTATCTGTGGTATTAGTTTCATCTAGTTATGTTGGTATTGGTCGAGCATGTAATGTCATACATTGTTTATTTCTGTGGAACACCCGTCTCTTAAAACGTAGTGATTATATACTCTTTGCATAGTATAGTATAGAACTTTGATGTGTGATAAAAAACAATTGACAAATCATTTCCCGCCAATTGTTTTTTTATTCCTAAGAAGGTTACAACGTTTTAAAAATATAACATTTTAAATTCAAATAGTTTCGATTAGCTAGAAGTGCAAAATTTTTAGTGTGCCCCATGTACAATACAAACGATCTGCTCCAGCTTCGCACGGGTGCAAAAAGTCTTTGATATTCTCGGCTTTTTCTACTTAAATTTAGATGTACAATACATATAAACCTTTCTCATAAATCCCTCTATCTTTTGATGAAAACCGTATTAAAATCCGTTGCGTACTTTAAAAAATATAAGCAAACGTACAGCGGAAGTGACTTTGTTTTACACTATGTAAAGAAATGATGTTTAGGATATTTCACAAATTGACAAGAATCAATTTTTATTATTAAAACACATTAAAACTATGTAGATTTTTTTTTAACAACTAGATAAATAAATATAAATAAATATTCACGGGACAAATTACACTTATTGATCTAACTCCAAAGTAAGCTAATTAGTCTAGTCAACAAGTGCCTTTTTGGTCAACTTTTTTCAGCAGTCTCCGAAAATTATGATTAAGGTGTCATTCGATTCGGAATGGCATCTAGATAGTTTTCGAAAAACAATGAAGTTCCGCAAATAAAAATTACAAAAGTTATTAACAATTAACTAAAAAAATAAAGGGGGGTTTAGTTTTTTGCAAATATCTCATAAACTAATAAAGATTTTTCAAATTTGAAAAAAGATTCCGAAAGAGGAGGAAATTTCCTAAAAAATGTTCCGACTCCCGGAATTATAGGACTAATATTTATAATTTTCCCAGAGGGTTGAAAATACGCCCGAAAACGGGTACTCCGGCTTGCGCAAGCCACGCCTCCTTCGGTCCTTTAATGAATAAATATTATTTAAACTTATTAAATATGAAAATTAAAATTTGAAAAAATTCAGGTGCCTACAGGACAGATCAATAAACAATAATCCGTGGTCAAAAATTTTTATCGCGATTTTTCAATAAGTTATCAATTAATTAATTAACAATTTTTTGTAGCACGAACATTGCAAGTGCGATAATTGTTAAACTATTAATCTAGGATTTTTTTTCTTTCGTGGAGCTATTTTTCAAAGGTCTTAGAATAGATTCCCGTTGAAAAAATTAAAAAATTGTAAATTTTCATTTTGTAATTAACAATTTACTAAGGTGAAAAATTATAAAGCTTTATTAAACATTGAAAAAAATTTTTTTTTCATAATATTATTATTGATCCGTTTTCTTATGATCAGAAGCTACTTAAAAATGATTTTTTATAATTTTTATCTCCTATTGTTTAAAAAATTGTTATAAACAAATTCGTTGTTTATGAGATAATTTAAAATTTTTTTTCGATAACATAATCTTTGATGATAATTATGATTTTTTTTTAAAAAAAACCGTTTCTTAAAAAAAATTTTTTATTGCTGAAAAACGCATTTGTTGATTAACAATTATTTTCTCCCACTTCTAATTAACATTAAGGAACCATTTTTTTTTTAAATCATTATTTATTTTTCTTTTTGATATATAAAAAAAAATTATTTAATTTTTCATTGTTTATGTAATAAACAATTGGTTATAAACAAATAAATTTTTACCTTTTATTTTTTTTTTCTTATTTTACTTAATGTCACAAAAACTGACATGATTTATTTTTTCTTTTTAATTCTTTTTACTATTTTTTTTTAATTTTTAAATATTCGTTGTCTGTAATTTCGTCATTCTTGCCTGGTTTTTCATCCTTAAAATTATTATAATTTATAAACTAATGGAGATATGATGAAAACACCCATAAAATCATAATTATCATCAAAGATTATGTTATCGAAAAAAAATTTTAAATTATCTCATAAACAACGAATTTGTTTATAACAATTTTTTAAACAATAGGAGATAAAAATTATAAAAAATCATTTTTAAGTAGCTTCTGATCATAAGAAAACGGATCAATAATAATATTATGAAAAAAAAAATTTTTCAATGTTTAATAAAGCTTTATAATTTTTCACCTTAGTAAATTGTTAATTACAAAATGAAAATTTACAATTTTTTAATTTTTCCAACGGGAATCTATTCTAAGACCTTTGAAAAATAGCTCCACGAAAGAAAAAAATTCCTAGATTAATAGTTTAACAATTATCGCACTTGCAATGTTAATGTTCGTGCTACAAAAAATTGTTAATTAATTAATTGATAACTTATTGAAAAATCGCGATAAAAATTTTTGACCACGGATTATTGTTTATTGATCTGTCCTGTAGGCACCTGAATTTTTTCAAATTTTAATTTTCATATTTAATAAGTTTAAATAATATTTATTCATTAAAGGACCGAAGGAGGCGTGGCTTGCGCAAGCCGGAGTACCCGTTTTCGGGCGTATTTTCAACCCTCTGGGAAAATTATAAATATTAGTCCTACAATTCCGGGAGTCGGAATTTTTTTTAGGAAATTTCCTCCTCTTTCTGAATCTTTTTTCAAATTTGAAAAATCTTTATTAGTTTATGAGATATTTGCAAAAAACTAAACCCCCCTTTATTTTTTTAGTTAATTGTTAATAACTTTTGTAATTTTTATTTGCGGAACTTCATTGTTTTTCGAAAACTATCTAGATGCCATTCCGAATCGAATGACACCTCAATCATAATTTTCGGAGCCTGCTGAAAAAAGTTGACCAAAAAGGCACTTGTTGACTAGACTAAATTATTTGCTTGTGTTATGGGTGCTAGTCAACAGTACTAATACGTAGAAATACATATATGAATACTTTTATATACATAATAAACACCCAAACCCGGAAATACAAACATTTATGCTCATCACACAAATGCTTGTCCCCGTCGGGGATCGAACTCGAGCCCCGTCAATTGCGTAGTCATGGTCGCTAACCACTCGACCAATGGGGCGGTCGATAAAATTGTTATTAGAAAAAAATATATAAAATAGCATAGACCAACTAAACGTGGGCACAGCCTCGACCAATAGCTAATTTCACAATATGCAAGGTGTATATGTCAACCCTATAATACAGTCGTAGAATCACGTATGGAATTGGTATTTTTTTGATCGTCTCGTAGGGTTTCACAAAACTTCGGCATTTCCTACATGCTTTCAGAAATATCATGACCACAATATTTTAACACAAGCCTTCAATACAAAGGCTAATAATTTTAGGAAAGATTTTTTAATATCATAGATAACAAACAAGCGAATAGGTCTCCTATTGGAAAGAGAAATCATCGCATAAAGATACCAAAGATGTTAATGGTACATGGCTACCCGTGGGGTGGGATGGGACTACTTACCCTCGGATTATCGGAATACAACAGTGACAAGCACTGACACTATTGCGGCAGGAATAGGTACCTAAGGTGGTAGAACCAGACCCGGGCGAGACGTTACAGAACTGTATCACCCAGTGTCGTCGATGGTAGTGACACTTTTAGCCAATCTTAGATCCGTTAATTGTATGTACATTGCGTACGACAAACTAACACGACCCTTTAAAATACCGTAAAGTGTCATACACTTGTATCTTACGGTGACGTAGACTCAGCAGTAGTGGATCAATGACTGGATATGTATTATTTGTATAACATGTCGGCATGGGTTCTGGTTCTATATCAACTCCCATATAGGTATGTAACATGTCCGGTAAGTTTTAGCCTAAAGGCATCGGTATTATCATGCAGTAATACTGTAACCACGGATTAAATGGAAGCGCCTTTCAACACAATTTCTAAGTTTGTCAGTGTAGCTTGCATTTACATACAGAAATACAGAGTTATGCTACTTACTGATGATAAAATCACTTCAAGGGTAATTTTTAAACCTTGTCATCTCATACGGTAAGTTAAAACTGTAAAACTAAAAATGTATGAAATTTTTACAGTGATAAGGGCATTTGCTCATATGTGTAGTGACACGTTTCCTTCTCAATGGCGTGTCTATTAGTATTCAAGTGGTCTGTGGTAGTAAAATTTGACTAAATAAACGCTAGTAACTAGGCTACTACTAAACAAAAACACTAGGCTTTAGTCAACTAAAATAGTGACGTCAGTGTATTTTAATAGTGTATTCTACGTTTTATCGTCGGCGCTTGGTGAAACTCCATTTTAACAAAATAATTATTAACTGATAACACTTGTACTGTTTCACTATAACCGTTATTGTTCTGTCATCACTGTTTCACAATAACCAAATAAGTTATTGTGGAACAGTACTAGTGTTATCAGTTAATAAATATTGTTTTTAATAGTGACTATCTTTTTTTTACAAAGATGTGCAAAACATATTAATGTATATTACATGATCCTACTAATATTACAAATGCGAAAGTTTGTTTGGATGTATGGATGGATAGATTTATCTTTCACGCAAAAACGGCCAAACCGATTTGGATGAAATCTGGCACACATATAGATGACTTGGAATAGTACATAGGATAATATTTATCCCGGAAAAATAAGTTGTTTCTATGAGATTCACTAAAAACTGTTATAATGCAACAGGCTGCAGGGCTCAGCAGTATTACATGATTACGTTTTTGTTTAACTTGTCCTGTTAGTGCCGGTCAAATCTTGCAAACTCAATTTGACCCAGTGTCTGATTGATCTAAAATTTGGAATTCGCCTTTTGTTCTAATGGCAATGCAAGTATACAAAGAAATATAATCAGTATTGTTCTTTATCTAAACTGGCTGTGACAACAATAATCATTAAGCTTGATTTTAAAACGTTTTTTAAGTAATTTTTATTTTTAAGCGAATAAAAGTAGTAAATCAACATTATTTGTTAAGGGCAAATGGCAATATGGACATATCCTTCATGTCAAAGAACTCTATCAAGATGAAGGCAAGTTTATATGTATAAACCGAATGCTATTTCAGTAAGATTGATATGGTTTAAGTGAATAGACGCCCGCCTAAGGCGGGCCATCTTGACATATTGATTGAGGCTCATTTGAAAAAAATACCATCTGCCTTCTTGGCAAAAAGCTCGTAAAATTCTAAAGATTAACAAACACATCATTAATCAGTTGTGCCCGCGACTTCATTGACGTGGAAAAATTTCTAAGATAAAAGTCCCGGGCCTTTACCCGCATAGTTCCCGTTCCCATGGAATATCTGGGATAAAAACTATCCCATATTCTTTCATGGGCCTTAAACTATATTTGTACCAAATTTTATCCAAATCGGTGAAGTGGTTTAGGCGTTAAGAAGAGACAGACAGACAGAGCTGCTTTCGCTTTTATAGTATTAGTTTGGATATTATGACTATTCGATGGTCATCATCGTTTCTACAATACTTGTCTGCGTACCTATTTGTCGGCAACAGTTGTGTTGCCAGTCTCTGCTATTGCAGACTTCCATGGACGGCGGTGATCACTGATCACTGATCATTTACCAGTAGGTGAACATTCCGAACATTCATTGACCTCGAAAAATATCGGTATACGGTTTGTACGCTTTTCCGTTTTTTCAACTCTAGAATGTATTCTAGTTCTAGAATTTCTAGTTCTAATATGAAAATCGCATTACCAAACGCCTTGTGTTTAGTGCATTTGGTCAACTTGATTGCTTTGAATGTTATTCTACCTTATATATAAAAATTAAGCACAATGTTTTCATTAATAATAGATTTTGAGGTTTAAGTGATAGCGTTAAGATTCGGTGAACTAGCAACACGTATTTGCAGTCTGCCCCTTCAAGAGAGAGGTGACATTAGGGACTAAGGTTGAGATATAAATAACTTGTAGGGAGAAAAGAATTGCACAACGAAGAGAGCATAAGACATCGTGCAATTTCCTTAATATTTGGCCTGTTAAATTATGGAACGAAGACACGCCACGGGAAGCTGGTGGGTTTAACCCCGCCTTTAAAAAATCAGCATTATGACACATTTTTTACTTTCAGATATTGTTAATAGACCGAGATCCCAGTAACAACCTTTTTTTTGATTAATATCAAGCTGAATTTTTATGAACAGCTTCGTTTTGACGAGACAACCATCTTTTCTATTTTCGAAAAATCTCAAATTGGGTAAATAATAAAGTTATGGGGCTTTGAAAATTTTTATTCGGTGAAGAAAAAATATTTATTAATAACAATAATTATTTTTCGACTTTAATCGCTTAATTATATTATGAAAAACACGATGAACTCTAAAGTTTCGGAGTTATGAGATGTTTAAATTGATATTAATCAATTTAATAACAACCCTATTTTCTCACAACAGCTTGTTAATTATTATTGTTATTCAAGGGTAACATTGTCCTACACGTAAAGTAGAAACTTTTTTTGGTCCGACACTCTAAAGTTTTCTTTTTTATCTATCTTTATTAGCTACCCGGCGCGAGATTTTTCGAAGATAGAAAAGATGGTTGTCTCGTTAAAACGAATCTGTTCACAAAAATTCAGCTTGTTATGTTAGTAATCAAAAAAAGTTGGTTACTGGGTTCCCGGTCTATAAGATTTCAGTACCTCCAAAAAAAGGGAAAAATTTTATATAGTTAACTTTGTTAGCCGTCCCTCTATTCGTCTGTCTGTTTGTCAAGACACTTTTGTGATTTCACAAGGTAATGAAACAAATCGGGTTTTTCCCACTGCTTATGAGTCTTATAGCACATGTTAAGAAGAAACTCTCAAAACTGTAAATATTTACTATAATAACAAAAAAGCGAATTTTCTATTAAAAAGTTATTATTTGCGGTTAGTGTTATAGCCATGTCTAGCGATCGAACGGCAAAGCTAAGTTTGTCATTTAAATTGGTTCGTCTTGGTTACAGGGCATTCATGTTTCATGTTCTTACCTACAAATTTGAACCGAACCCTTGATATGTGAGTCTAATTCGCACTGGACCGGGTTTTCTTATATTTATATTTTTTATCTTTTTGTTTACACCATAAAATTGTAAACAAGCAAATGGCTCTCTGGATAGAAAGAGAGAAGACACCAAAGGTGAGTTGCTATGTTTGTAGCGGATTTTAATGCCATATGCATAAGTTTACCGGCTACCTTACCCTCCAAACCGAAACATAACAGTAAAAACCGCTATTTCCACAGGAATAGGTAAGGCAGTGGTACTATACGCGGGGGAGACAATGCAGAACTTTACCACCTAGTGGCCACGTCGGTAGTGACTCGCACAGCCAATAGGTCGCCTCTTACGAACTGACTGACAATGGCAGATGTTTTATTCTCTTATCTATCTTTAAAATATTGTTTTATTTACGCGACCTTTACGACCTTCATAAACAGTTAACTACAACATTATTAAATGATTGAAAGTAATCCGCCATGAATTTGTTTTATGGTGCGATAAAGGCGGCCTACGGAACGGTCACGCGAGCCTGTTTATAAATGCATTACCGTGGGGTTAATACGCCGCCATTGTTGGTTCATTATGGTGTTATAACAAAATGGAGTTAAACAAATAAAGGACTGACTAACATATTATAGTAAAATATTATAGTAAATTTTTTAACTTCCCGCTACGTTAGTAGTAAAGGAAGTTGCTGATTTTGGCCCAATTTAAAAAAAATAGAGTTTTCACTAGATCTCTACGTATTGAGGTCCTAGGAATCTTTAGTGTCTATTTTCAGAACGACATCAGGATATCTGTACGTTTATGTATGTGTGTGTATGTACGTAAAACTTTCGAAACTTTTAAACGATTTGATTGATCGAAACGCGTTTGACGAAATTTGATTAGGTTCCGCGAAATTTGACTTCCTGAAAATTTGAATAGATTTGGCTAAGAAAATTTTAAAAAATTTTGAAAAAAAAATATTAAAAATTTCAGCAAAATAATGTTTTTATAATTAACAATGAAGATTTGTCGCTCCTGTGGTCTATTGGTCCGATGTCGGTGTTGACTGTATGAAAGTTTGATTCCCGGGTCGGGCAATACAAAATAAATAAATAATAAAATAAATATTCACGGGACAAATTACACTATTGATCTAACCCCAAAGTAAGCAAATTATTTTGCTTGTGTTATGAGTGTTAGTCAACGATAGATCATAGAAATACATATATAAATACTTTTGCATACATAATAAACACCCAAACCCGGAAATACAAACATTTATGCTCATCACACAAATGCTTGTCCCCGTCGGGGATCGAACCCGAGCCCCGTTGATTGCGTAATCAGGGTCACTAACCACTCGACCAACGGGTTTTTCAGTTTTTTGATAAAAATATTGTTGCCTGCGATTGGATAAGTGTACAGTTAGCGATGGGCATGCCATCTATGACATTATGGCACTAAGTATTTTCGGATCGTGGATCTCTGCCTACCTCTTCGTGGATACAGGCGTGAATATACTTTTTTTAACTAAAAAAGTGTAATCTTTAGTATCTAACTGCCGTAAATGGCCCTTGAAAAATTATTGATGGTTATCTTATATATATAAGCTAGTCTTTAAAATATAGCTTGATCTTTGTAACAGATGGCTATGTAACCGACGAAATAACTTTGAACGAGCGCTTGTTTACAATTTTATTTTGTATTATCTATATTTTTATTATTACATGTCAGTGTTATCAAAAGTGAAACGCGGTATATTGAAAACATAAAAAAATCATACCTTAAATGTACTTCGTAATTTCTTAAATAACTAGTAAACATTTTGTACAAATATTGCTTACAGTATGAGCAGCTACAACTCTTAGTACTTATACAAAATTAGTTTGAGAAGTAACGAGAAATTAAAAATTTCATGCTCTACTAGAACAATGCCAGCGTATAAATAGGTTTACCCTACTTCAACAAATTTGTGGCCAACTTTTTCACACATGTTATGTAAAGTTTTTTAAGTCGAGATTATTTTGTAACAGTATTTGTTCTTTAAGTGTTTCGTTAAAACGTTCTGTTTTATAAATATAATAAAAATAAATATAATAAAAAATAAATTAAAAAAACACAGTGTCCATTGCCACTTTAATTTCTAGGGTTCCGTAGATAAGGAATTACTATAGTTTAACCATGTCCATCCGTCCTTAGGGCAGAGACTGTTAGTATTAAAAAGCTGTAATTTGTCACGAATATATATTTTAGTCACGCCGACAAAATAGTTATGTTTTTTGTAGGTAAAGAGGGGACCTACTTCTACTTGGGTACCATCGTGGCTACTAGGTGATAGAGTTCTGCATTGTCTCGCCCGGGTCTGGTACCACCGCCTTGTCTATTCCTGCCGCAATAGCGTCAGTGTTTGTCACTGTCGTGTTCCGGTTTGAAGGGTAAGGTAGCCGGTAAACTTATGCATGTGGCATTAGACCTCGCCACAAGATACTAACGCACCATTAACACCTTTGGTGTCTATAGGCGATGTTTGTCTCTTTCCATCAGGAGACCCATCTGCTTGTCTGCTATCTTATATTATAGAAAAAAATATCTGCACTTTGGACAGATAATATGGTATATTTTTTTGTTGCGAGCTTTTAAAACAAAATAATCAATCAATTAAAAAATGTGTTATTCAATATTTTTTTTGTTATTGTCATTTTTGGAAATTCAATATACCTATCGGAAGTGGGTGAGTTTTTAACTAGCATTTATCCCGCTTTTAGGTAGCCGTGACCATAAACTATTTGGAGGACTGAATCCGTGTTTGCTCTTACGCAAGTTGCTTGGAGATGTATACCTTAGCCTTGTTATTATTCAACTGTAATAAGCTATTACAGCGATAATTTCCACGTAATAAAAACTATAAGAAAATATGTACTTACTTGAAATCTCTCATCGTTGGTGTAGGTGAATTTCCCCGAGCTCAAGATGTGCCAATCTCTTTTCCTCACCCACGACACTTGCTGAAAAGATAAAAAACTCTATAAGAGGCTTTAGATTTTTAGCTATCCTATACAAGACTACTTAATTCAAATTTCAAATTCAAAATGTCTTTATTTCGTAGGTAAAATTTTTACACTTGAAATATGTCAGTAATTAATAGTTTATGCAAAATAAAGAAAATTAAAAAAAAAAAAAAACAATATAATATCATAATACAAATAACAAAATAAAAAACAAATTAAAATATACTTAATTGGACACATCATCCCAAAAATACATTACTATGTACCCAATGCACAGATATCTTGTTTGTTTATAAATACAACTTATCAACACCCAACAACACTTGGTTGATGACCCTGACTAGACATAAGATAAAGAAATTATTTATAAGTAGACTTATATTTCAAAACTCAAAAAACTCAAAAACTTTAAAAATCCCATACAAATCGACCGATTTTGATACAATTTACGGTATTTGACGCAGTTTTTTAGAGAGAAGCTGATTAGGTTTTTAAATCAATCAGTTATACAATCCTGAAAATTATTTTAAAAATAATAATTCAATTTGCTGTAAACAACAAAATATTTATATTCGAAAAGCTGTAATTTTTGAAAACTTGATACGATTTTGATTTTTGAAACTGCATTTGACGAAATTTATTAAGTACTAAAATATTGTAGAAGGTCTAAAATTGATTGATTGAAAAATCAGTTATATCGAAAAAATACATTTTTTAAAAATTTTCCGGAACGGATAAATCGATTTTGATGTTTTTGATAATAATGATGATGATGTTATAATGACAGGAAAAGGTGGTAGTTTTAATTACTAGATTAAACCCAGAGACGTTATGGAACTCATCTACAACTCATGTTTAAATAAGACTTTTATGACAATTAAACATAAGGTTTCAAACATTTTTTTGGGAAATTTTGAATTAATTCTTGGAATAATCATATTATTTATTCAGCAAGTTTTTTTTGTAATATCGAAGCGCAGCTTAACAAATAAGCAGAAGGCTCTCTTGATAAAAAGGTATAACTGTCGCTTGTATATAGGACCAAAGGTTTAATAGTATGGATATATATTATTTGTCATAAACGGATGGTTTTTCTGATTAAAAGAGATAACGTGAGTTGCTACAACATAACGGTTACAAGCTTGACGCTATTGCAGCAGGATGAAAGGCAGTGGTCTGAAACCGTCAAGCCCAGGATAAGCAGCACGATACAATTTTATCAACATGTTTTCTCGACATTTATGTCAATTTCTCTGTTTTCTAATGCATTTGATATTTGATTCGACATGATACTTCAAAGGAAAAGAAAATGATCATTTTTATTCAACAATAGTTGTTTTCTCTACCGATCGAAAATCTTGCTGACATTTTATCGATTTGATACTTTGTTAAGATATCGGTAATTGTTTCACAATAATAAGCTTCTGTTCATTTAAATAAATTTATTTGTTTTGTTATAAGTTAATTGAGAACCTAGTAAGGTTATTTTGGAGGTTTCGGCCCTGGTACTGTATACTGGTGCTAATTTAATAGTGATGGCATTGCCATATTACAATTATGTGCTATTCAACATTGGTTTCTCTATTCGAGTAAATTTTTAGTAATTTATCTCTGACGTTTTAAATATTTATCGTGGAATGCACATTAGATTATCGAGATATAAGTTAAGTTTGAGCAAACGTCACTTTCTCGGTCGAGACATATCTCAGGTTGTTCGTCCTAAGCCTGCTGAACGAGGCGGTACACGTCGGTAGATGTCACGTTCGTAGTGACGCTTTTGGCAACTCGTTCACCTTGTAAGAGCTGCTTGGCAAAGATATGTCTATTTTTCAATGGCTGTTCGGAACAACAAGGGAAACTGTATAATTTTTTCGGTAACCTTACCACAAAACCAAAACAAAACAAGTGACAAGTACTGTCGCTAGCAAAGCAGGAAAAGGTAAGGCGGTGGTTTCGAGCAAGTTATGGTCCGTATAAATTATGGTAGTTATGGTAGAACTCTACCACCTATCATTTATGATGGTACTTGTCACATTTGATCAATTTTTCTCATATAGAAACTGTCGACCAGGAAGATAGATAATCTATTTTAGCCTGGAGCAATATGAGATAAGCTTAAGTTGGTAATATACCATTTAGAAACTAGCACAAGTTAATTTAAATATTGATGTAGTGATGTAGTAACCGGAGTAACAAGTTGATAAGCCTTTAAGCCCGTATCAGTTCTAAGCTCTAGTGGGCCTCACTGATCCGCATAATATTGTTTAGTTTATAGCGGGATACTGGTTGCGTTAGGCTTCATACGTTTAACTTCAATTTTTTATGCTTTAAATTCAAGTAGAGGATACATTCTTTTTCATAAAATTTCTGACGAATCCTGTATAAAATGCCTGGGAAAAGTGTACACTCTACAATGTATAAGATTGTAACAAGACGACTGACTGATAGCAGTTTAGTATTATAAAAAGTGCATTTAATCACAAAAATTAGATACAGAAGTCAAACTCATGTATGTACTTTAATTTTAATACTTTACGCTCGGCGGTCGCGCTACGGTTATTAACTTTGCCTTATGTACAAGAAACTAGTAGTGGCACTCGTATCTTGTCGGAGTTTATTTATTGTTGAAAATTAAGCAGAAAGAACGAAAATTAAAAAATTGGCGTCGACCACATGAGGTCCCGGGTTCAATTCCCGGGTCGGGCACATAAGAATAGTGTTTTTTCAGTTTTCTGAGAAACACAAAGTTGCCCGGGATTGGAAAGTGCCCGGTTGGCGATAGGCTTGCCACCTATAACATTTGTGGGATCAAGTATCTTCGGCTAATCGCGGGTGCACTTGTTGTACCTCTGCCTACCCCTTCGGGGATATGGGTGTGAAGATAACTAAAATATTTTAATGTTATTTTATACATATTACAATTTTTCTGCACCAAAAAGTTCACTGACACGTGTCTCAAGCGAGTGGCCCTCGCGTTTGCACTATTCCCAACCATTACGAGATATCGCGTCCGTGAGAGAAGTCTATGTGTGAGTTGCTCGGATGCCCTTTGTATTTAGATTGATTTCTGTACGTATTTGTTTTGTGGTCTCAAATACTACATAGTAGTACATACAAATTTTTGATAGTAAACAAAGTCATAAGTTTTGATGAGGGCTATTCCCATCTAAATAGTTACGTGATCACGCAAAATGGCTAAATAAAGGTCGAAAACACGTTTAAAACATTAGCCATTACTTCATGGTCACAAAGGTAAATTTGGTGAAAGTGTTTGGCAATAATTAGTCCACGTGTATTGGGAATTCGCCGAGAACAAACACTTAGGTACACCATTATATTGACGTACGGTTATTGGAAAATTTAGATTAAATTAAGGACAAAATACCCTCTCGAGAGAATAATTATACTTATTTCGTTGGTTGCGTTCTACAACGACAATTAGAATATCGTGCCGTTTTACGCCGTGTTGGTCCCGGCCTCCTTTGAAGAATAGGCCAACTGCCGTTCTGCCAGGCAGGTCGTAAAAGGCGACCGATTGGCTATCGAGTCACTACCATCGCGGCTACTAGGTGGTAGAGTTCTGCATCGTCTCGCCCGGGTCTGGTACCACCGCCTTATCTATTCCTGCCGCAATAGCAGCAGTGCTTTTCACTGTCGTGTTCCGGTTTCGATTTTAGATAAGCGTCCTCCACACGCTGTATAAATAAAATACAAAATCGTGTAGCTTACCCCTCTCTCACTCAAGTGACCAACGAGGCAGTGCAAGTACGCAGTGCCTCCAAGTTGTGCAGTGACGTTGCTGATGGAGTTGTTGGCGGTCACATCAGCCGGCGCCGCTCCGCCTCCCCGCCAACCGCGAGCTCTGGAGGTGCCATGATGTCCTGGTAAAATATTTTTTAATTTAAACATTCGTAATAACAATATGCGAAAGCAGATAAATGGTGCCGTGCCTAGTTAATCACATTGTAATATAAATTAAGTATGTACACTGTATGCTTTTCCAAAAAAATTGAAATAAAAATAAAAAATAAATAAAAATTACCTCTTTGGTCTAATGATCCAGTATCGGTGTTGACCACAAGAGGTCCCGGGTTCGATTCTTGGTTTTCTTGGAATGAAAATAATTGCTTCGTGTTTAGTTTTATATTATATTGTAGCCTTCAAATGTACAATTTGGTTTTTAAAAATTTATATTGCAAATATATACGGTAAACTCGTGTCGTTCGTAAAAGTCGAATATTTGAAGTTGTCATCCGTTTCTTCCATTGGCCGAAATACGTCATTAGGATGTATCGTCTATTGGTTGGCCAATCGCCCATGACGTGACATGCAACGACCGCCGTTGGCTGCGCGATGAATCGCGAACAATAATAAATATTCACAGGGCAAATTACACTTACTGATCTAACCCCAAAGTAAGCGAATTATTAGCGTGTTTTATGGGTGTTAGTCAACGATACTAATACATAGAAATACATAGAGATATAAATACTAGAATATATTTAATAAACACTCAAACCCGGAAATACAAACATATATGCTCATCACATAAATGCTTGTCTCCGTCGGGGATCGGACCCGAGCCCCGTCGATTGCATAGTCAGGGTCGCTATCCACTCAACCAACGGGCGGTCATTTATAATACCAGCATGGACAAACAGATGGGTACTTACGAATATCTCCTGTCGATGACGTGAACAGAGGTAGCATGAAGAAAACTGCGGCAGCGAGCGGCATGCCTATTGCGCCACCCACTCGCCATTTCATCTAGAACAAAACAGAATGACACGTCAGCTTATTTTTTTTTATCATATGTTAGCAAACAGGCACATACGTTAGCAACGACTCTCTGAGACTCTCTGTACGAAAGAAATAACCGTTGCCTAGGTACTGAAGTAATGTATAATATGGCCGCCATCTTTGTAGCGGGTGTGTAATGCTGTTTGCGAAGTTTACCGTAATTGTTTGACTCCGTTCGACCGTAGACTAAACAATATAAAAAATTTGACAATAGACTTCAGTCGTAAAAAAATTGTGCACATAAATGTACATTATCCTGTATGTCACAGGAATGTAGTGTGTAATGTATATATATATATATATATATATATATATATATATATATATATATATATATATATATATATATATATATATATATATATATCGCTAAAACTCGAGAATGGCTGAACCGATTTAGCTAATATTTGTTATGAATTAATTGTTGAAATCCAGGAAAGGTTTAAAAGGTGAGAAAATTTACAAAAAAAATTGGTTAAAAAGGCAGAACAACGTTCTTTTCGTTTTCAACGTTTGTTTCAACGGGTCAGCTAGTATTATTTAGAAATATTAGGTTTCTGCAGTCCTTTGCAATGTAAACTTCAACTATGTCAAATGTATAACTACTCCACTATTCGCGAAATTGTCTAAAAAAGGAGTAAAAAGTTTTTACTTTACTTAAGTATTAATATACTAGCTGTTGCCCGCGACTTCGTCCGCGTGGACTTCGTTTACTCCGCACAGCCCCTCTCCCGTAGGTAATAGCGTGATAATATGTAGCCTATATGTTGACCCGACGTATTAGTAATATTCATGCAAAATTTGAAGTAAATCCATGCAGTACTTTTTGAGTTTACCCCGGACATACATACAGACAAACAGACAAAAATTCTAAAAACTGTAGTTTTGGCTTCGATATCGATTGTAGATCACGCCCCAAGTATTAATTAAAAAAATATTCAATGTACAGTTTTGACTTTCCTACGATTTTATTATATGTATAGATAATGATAAACTTAATAAATTGGAAGCTTTCAAAGGTTACAAACCTTAAAATAAAACGCATTCGAAAATATTTTTTTAGAGATAATAATATAGTTTCTGTTTAAATGCGTATGCATTGCAAACATAAATAGTTAATTCTTTGTGGGGATTAAACTAAATGTTAATTATATCTCTTTGATATTGCAATAACTGTACTTTGATTGCCGCAGGATTTAAGTTGGTTCACAGTTAATGTTATCAAAGTGCGATTGCCACAGGTTTATTTTAAGGATTTAAAAATTGCTCTGTATTTATCTCAACTTAAATACTAGAATAAAGTACTAGAAAATGCCTGTCTACTTTGAGTACTAGGTGTTTTCATACCACCGTAGTCTACCATACCAGCACTATAGCACTGAATACTAGAGACTAACAGAAAACAATATACATACATGTAACATTTGAGCAACGCAGACATAGACACCTCTCACGGACTCAATATCTCGGAGTGGTTCGGGGCAGTTTATTCCGAACTAGTCCGAGATATCGCGTCCGTGAGAGGTGTCCATGTGTGTTATGCTCGAATATTACTTGTATGGA
Organism: Apodemia mormo; assembly: GCA_036924255.1. NCBI lineage: Eukaryota > Metazoa > Arthropoda > Insecta > Lepidoptera > Riodinidae > Apodemia > Apodemia mormo. The sequence continues at coordinate 29,330,521 of JAUPFN010000019.1, forward strand.
ACATTGACTTCAGAGTGCTAAGTGTGAGTTTTTCTTTTCGCATTCGATCGTTTTGAGTTTACTAGGAATTTGTATGTAATTTGTACAGCGCCACCTAGTGGTAAACTGGTATCTCACGTTTACCGCTAGGTGGCGCTGTACAAATCACATACAAATTCCTAGTAAACTCCAAACGCGCTCACGATCGAATGCGAAAAGAAAAACTCACACTTAGCACTCTGTTAGTCTCCAGTATTCTGTGCCTATAGTCCAACCCCATGCGTTGGACTATAGGCACAGAATACTGGATCGTACGTCCTACGTACTAACGAGTCAAAATAGGTTCTTAAATTTTGACCAAATTATCCAATAAAAATGTTTAGTACGGACACCCGCGCAGACATTATATCGAATAAACTTCGATATAATGTTTGCGCGGGTGTTCGTTTGACACCCAAATTTAGAAATAAAAACATCTGTGCCAAGGGATCGGTCAATATGTTTTTTTTTTATATCATAAGATAGTAAACAAGCAGGTGGGTCTCCTGATGGAAAGAGTCAATCATCGTGTATGGACACCAAAGATGTTAATGGTGCGTTGCTATCTTGTGCCGAGGTTTAATACCACATGCAAAAGTTTACCAGCCACCTTACCCTCCAAACCGGAGCACGATAGTTACAAGCACTGACGCTATTGCGACAAGAATAGGTAAGGTGGTGGTAACAGACTCGGGCGAGACAATGCAGAACTTTACCACCTAGTAGCCACGACGGTAACCAATCTTTCACCTCCTATGAACTGCCTGGTAGACTGGCAGGTTATGGATTCTTCAAAGGGAGTTCGGAACAATACGATGTGACTTATATATAGAAGACTAGCTGTTGCCAGCGACTTCGTCCGCGCGGACTTCGTTTATTCCGCACAACACCTCCCCCGTAGGTGATAGTGTGATAATATTTAGCCTATATGTTGACCCGACCTGTTAGTAATATTCATGCAAAATTTGAAGTAAATCCACGCAGTACTTTTTGAGTTTACCCCGGACATACATACAGACAAACAGACAAACCGACAAAAATTCTAAAAACTATATTTTTGGCTTCGATATCGATTGTAGATCACGCCCCAAGTATTTTTTTTTTAAATATTCAATCTATAGTTTTGACTTTCCTACGATTTCATTATATGTGTATAGATTATATATCTCATATATAAAATTTTCGTGTCAGAATGTTCGTTCCCGTACTCCTCCGAAACGGCTCGACCGATTCTCATGAAATTTTGTGAGCATATTGTGTAGGTCTGAAAATCGGAAACATCTATTTTTCATACCCCTAAATGCTAAGGGTAGTCAACCCCTAAATTTTTTATTTTATTTTTTTATGAAACAGCATTAAAAAATATATACAATCCTTAATTTTTAACACTCTACGATCAACCCCTATTTTTTAATTCAATAATTTTTGGAACGAAGTTCCTTACGGCAGGCTTGGAGGGGATAGAGATTTTGCTGCGCGACCGAACTGAAAAAAATGTGATAGTAAAACCGTAAGAAAAATGCGTGGAATAAAAGCGTTAAATGAGACGTGCGCAGGCGCGACAGTCGCGTACACAAGCGAGTAGTGCCGTTTAGCCGAAGGAAGTTCGTTCCTACCTGGTGTCCCGCGACACCACATCATTTTTTTATATGGCAAAACAACGTTTGTCGAATCAGCTAGTTTATCTTATATTTTTGTATTCGTAGGCCCACAACTAGCAAATTGAATTTATATTCTCAAATCAAAAATATAATCAATATACCTAATCTTTCCACACTCGGAAATAGTCTTGCTTTATGCCATACAAAAGGGAACATCCTTTTGTCGTCGGACGCGTGTTGCAATTTGGGTCGCGCAACTCAAAGGCGCAAATGTGTGTTGCGAAATTACTTCTCTATGGATTTCTAATACATGGAATGATAAGTTGTTGGATTAATTTCGCCATTTTCATAGTAAGTTAATGTTTTTTAAAAGAATCATCTTTAGATAAGGTAAAATAATATTTATTAGTACCACATTTCTATACTAACTATTAGATCATACAAATATAATATTACTAGCTGAAGCGTGCAGCCTGCTACATTATAAAACTTTTGAAATGACGAATAAAAACAAAAATGACGAATCCCGCGGGATCACCTAATTTTTCCGGGATAAAACGTAGCCTATATGCTGTTCCAGGTCATCATTTATTTGTGTGTCAAATTTCATTTAAAACCGTTCAGTGGTTTTTGCGTGATTGAGTAACAAACATCTATCCATCCAAACATCCCTTTCGCATTTATAATACTCGTATTAACAAAGATTTACATTTTTGATTTACTAATATGTTATGAAAAATTTTCTAGATAACCATCACTATAGACACCAAAGATGTTAACGGGGCGTTGCTATCCGTGTGGCGGAGTTGGAATGCCACATACATAAGTCTACTAGCTACCTTACCCTCCAAACCGGAACACGACAATGACAAGCATTGACGATATTGCGGCAGGAATAGCTAAGGCGGTGGTAACATATACCCGGACGAGACGTTGCGGAGCTCTACCATCAAGTAGTCACGATGGTAGTGACATCTATAGCTAATTTGTCGCCTCTTACGACTTGCCTGGCAGAACGGCAGTTGGTCTAATCTTCAAAGGAGCGCAAACCAACAGAGGGTTAGTACCTAACTTAAGATATAAGAACGTTTTTATTAAGCAAAATCGACACAGAGCAGCAGATTGAGAGTAAACACAACCTCACGCTTACGCGGAGACATGTAAATCTACTGGACCGATTTTTATTAAAACTTGTTTAATCATTAAAGCTGCAATACATACACTACTAGTAAATGTAGATTACTTTTTACCAGACTAAGCAACAGAAGGTATTGAATAAATTTGGGTCAAGCAACGAAGTCGCGAATAGCAAGTGCCCTTTCAATTAAAAAAAAATTAGGCCAAGTAAATTATTGAAAACAAAGAATCAGACGAGTTGCCAGACCGTTGTTGTATTATTTGCTTAATGTCCAAAAGACACTGATATAAAAAACCCAAGATACACAATCAGCGTGTCAAAAACGTCCTCCAAAAATGAGCGCACAATTTAAAATTGTGCGCTCATTTTTCAAATAGAATCGCTCGGCCGCGTCACTATAAAATACTATAAGTCTTGCACTTAAGGTTGGATATGCAAAGACATATGTTTTTGTCATATCTATAACTACTTAAAATAAAATAAGGACACTTTTGAGTGTCAGTTTTGTTTGGGACTGTGCATCTAGGGTCTTTTATATCAATGCCAAAAGACAATAAAGTTCATTTTTGTTCTTATTCAGAATCACCACCCTTTAAGACGGTCCCCTCTCGGACTATTAACTAAATCACATCGAAAACGATTTTTTCGTTCGCGAAGAAAGCTTAAGAAATTCGCAGACAAAAAATAATTTTATCCTCAAACAATACCTTCATGAACAAAGTTTTTCATTTTGTCAACACTCGATGTCTCGTAACAATAGAATCGATTTCGATGACTTCTTTTTTCAGTTATGGAAAAATATATTTTCCATTAGATACTTATAAACGAAGGCATTGTGCTCGCTGTTTGGATTGATACTTTTCGTGGAACTTTCTGAAGTATATTTATATAAGGAAATTATTTGCCGATTGCGAAGGGCTCTCGTGAATTTCTCTTCACGAAATATTGTTATTTGTATAAATAATATTAGATATTGGAAAAATAATATACGTGTATAATGTATACCTACTAATGATAACATAATTTTGGGTTACTACGTGATTGAAGAGAAATTGAATTATACAAACAACCATTCATTTATTGGGTGAGTGATTAGCTAAACTAATTACGCAATCGATGGGATGCTAGTTAAATTCTTAACAGAAAGCACTCAAGTGTGATGAGTATAAATGTTTGTTTTCGGCGTTTGGGTGTTTACTGTGTATTACTTATATAGGATGTAAGGGACGGTTTTCTGAAAATCGAAACCCTAGATTTGGACTACGATTTGGTTTGGTATTCCCTGTGTTAGTTCCGGGATCTTTTGAAGAATAAACCAACTACCTTTTTGCCAGGTAGATCGTAAAAAACCTATTGGCTATGCGAGTCACTACCATTGTGACTACTACGTGGTAGAGTTCTGCATTGTCTCGCCCGGGTCTGTTATCACCGCTATACGTATTCCTGCCGCAATAGCGACAGTGCTTATTACTGTCGTGTTCTGGTTTGGAGAGTAAGGCAGCAGGTAAACTTATGCATGTGGCATTAGACCTCGCCATAAGAAGCAATGCACCATTTACGTCTTTGGTGTTTATAGGCGATGGTTGACTCTTTCCATCAGGAGACCCATCTGCTTGTTTGCTGTCTTATGGTATAAAATAATACGATTTTGAGATGAAAACTGTTGGAATTTTTTGTGGGAATTTTTTGGTTTCATTTAAAAAGGTTTTACTTTAACTTTGTATAACTTTGATTTATTCTAATACTTTACATTGCTTTTTCTACAAAAATAGTAAAGTTTAACAAAATACACAAATAAAGCAATGTATAATGCGCCACATGCCACGCCAAATAAACGGTTGGTTCAATAGTTCTGCAGGTATAACGAGTCAGAGCAATATGCGCTTTATATTGCGTGGCGTGAAAATAAGAAAAAATCTTAAAATGCAAATTTTGCATTTCCCACAAAAAAGTAATTGCCATTATGACTAGCACGTAAAAAAGGCACGTTTTTTAATTTTTCGATAGACCGGTACACTCTCCCCATACACGCTGTATATTTATTTCTTGTATTTTTACCCTTTATAATACCTATTAGCATTGTTGATGCTTATTATAAGAAAATATCAAAATATTTTGTGTGTAAAAAAAAACTTTCCGATCCTCACAGGCATTATTTGGTAGTTTAATACAAATATATTTGTTTCATTTTATGGATATTGTTACATATATTTTCAAAACATTTGCTTAATTTAAGGGGAAGTTGTTATATATATATATATATATATATATATATATATATATATATATGCACCAAAAGAGTCCTGTTGAACCCGAGCCGTAGTGCAATTTCATCAAATAAGTTTTTACATCACTTTTATACGGAATAGTTTACACTTAACAGAATAAAAATATGTAATTGGTATGTTGTATAGATATCTAAACATCTTAATATTTATTCAGTTCCATCAAGTTTCTGATATGGACATCGTAGGCGACAGCATTTTTTGCCTTTGTGTTAGCATAATTGCTTTTTCCATAATGATTCTAATCGGACTATTTCAAAAGGGCTGTATTTGGGGGTAAGAATCGATAATCAATTAACCTTTCCGTAAAAGTCCTTAATACCTCAATGGCATTTAGCGAAATGAAGCTTTTATAAAAGTTCGTGTCATTATCATTAGTCCAAAATTATATAAAACTCGAAACTTGTCTTAAATACTTAAAACTTTAAGAATTTTTTGGCTAACGCGTTTTAGATTACCCGTTTTATAACGGAAGTTATTTTGAAGAGTTATTATAATATATTTTTTAATTATGTCGATAGAGACTACTCTTTTTTAATACCCATGATCGCATTACCGATCTTGTAGTCTCAAGAAATTGTTTGCCTGAAAAAGTAATTAGAATATAAAATTAGTCTTTTCTCATCAAGTGCGTTTTTAATTGTACAGATGGTTCAACTAATGGTTAAAGATAGTAAACGTGTATTTGTGATATCGAAGTTGCTACTGATGTGTCAGATTTCCATTAGCCAATCCAGAGATGATTAACTGGCCTTAGTATTGCAATATTGGTAAATACAAATTAAAGTCTTCTCCATGTTAGTCCCGGGCTCCTTTGAAGAATAGGCTAACTGCCGTTCTGCGAGGCAGATCGTAAAAGGCGACCGCTTGGCTATGCGAGTCAATATCATCGTGGCTACTAAATGGTAGATTTCTGCATTGTCTCGCCCGGGTCTGGTACCACTGCCAGCGTCAGTGCCTGTCACTGTCGTGTTTCCTGATGAATATAGCGTTAAACCTCGCCACAAGATAGCAACGCACCATTTATATCTTTGTTGTCTATAGGCGATAGTTGACTCTTTCCATCAGGAGACCCATCTGCTTATTTTCTTGCATCTTATGATAAAAAGTCCCCTGATGAAAAGAGACACCAAAAATGTTAATAGTGCGTTGTAGTTTATATCATATGCATAATCATACCAGCTACCTTATCCTCCAAACCGGAACACGACAATAAAAGTCATTGACGCTATTGCAGTATATCTGTTTTGTTAACCTTTCATCTACCTTATTTTGTACATATATATACATACATACATACATATATATATATATATATATATATATATATATATATATATATATATATATATATATATATATATATATATATATATATATGTATACACCAAGTGCATTGCTACTGCCTTCCTTACCCTCAAAACTGGAATATAACAATGACAAGCATTGACACAATTGCGGCAGGAACACGTAATTGAATGGTATTATATAGATGGGCGAGACGTTGCGCAACTTTACCACCTAGTAGTCACGATAGTAGTGACCTATATCAGGCGCGGATTCAGCCGTCAAAAACGGTAATGAGCACAGCCACCTGAAAAACGGCCAAGAGCAAGTCGAAATATGAGATTGTTTATAATCGATATAGTACATTCCGATAAAGGATATATATATATATATATATATATATATATATATATATATATATATATATATATATATATATACACACGCGTATATAATACTAGCTGACCAGCGCAGCTTCACCCGCGAGTAGCTTGACATGTGGTGATATAGTTTTTCATAAGATTTTCCATCCCCTATTACAGCCCGTGGGGGATTGAGTTCTAATAAAAGTTAGCCTACATCTACGCGGGCTTTCCACTATCTCGTTGCTATATTTCATCAAAATAGACTCAAAAGTTTAACCGTGAAAGCTTTATATAGTATACCACTTGATCCTAATCACAACGTCACCTACTGGGTTCAATTTTGAATCTAAACTATTGTTACGTACTCGGGTTCGCAATTGTAATAAAACACCACTTATATTATATCCGTGTATTTACACAGCACAACACATCGTAATACTAAAATACACTTTACACAATAGTCACTTGGTGTACTATCACTGAACTTAGAACACTACACAATAAAACACTTCTCGCTTCGCACTTGGTCACTTGACGTATCGCTCTCGATCGCTTGATAAAAACTGCCTTGTGTTTGTCAACATATCTATATTTATAGACAGGGGAAAGTCCTAGCTGGATCCAGAAAAATCTAAATGTATCGGGAAACAATGAATCACTTCTTATCGTAAACATGTTATGAGTCATAAATACTAGTACACGCTATTTTCAACCTTATGCCATATCCCACAAAGTCCATTATGGCATAGCCAGGTCAACTATTTATTTGTCAATAGGAGAAGCTATCTCTTTCCTTTATTTCTAGAAAGTTAGCGCGCGCGCGCTCCAACTCTACACGCTTCTAGATTATTCGTAACACTACCCCCCTCTTAGTCATGTTCGTCCCGAACATCATTACTTCCATTATAGATGGCTAATCGATCAACATGAACAATCTTCATGGTCCCTCTTGGTTGCTTCTGCACTCGGTAGGTTACGTCATAGATCCGTGTGATTACTTTGTATGGCCCATCCCAACGTCGCTGTAACTTAGGTGATTTTCCTTTTCGTCGAACCGGATTATGTAGCCAAACAAGAGATCCTTCCTGAAAACCTCGATGATTGGCGTTTCGGTCGTATCTGGTCTTCATCCGCTGACTTGATTCCAATGCGTTTTCACTTATTAACGAGTGTATATCGCGTAACCTCTCACGAATGTCTTCAACATGTTCTGGTATACTTAATTGGGTCTCTGCATTCGGTGGCGGACCTTCAGTCATTAAGTCTGCTGGTATGCGTAACTGTCTGCCGAAGTTGGCATAGGCTGGCGTCACTTTTATGCTTTCGTGTTCCGCTGTTCGGTAAGCCAGTAAGAACAGAGGTATGTATTTATCCCAGTCCTTTTGGTGATCTTCTACCAGCTTGGCTAAGTGTCTTTCCAAAGTTTGGTTAAATCGCTCGACCATTCCATCAGATTGCGGGTGATAAGGTGTAGTTTTGTACACTCCTAATAATTTACACATTTCCTGGAATACATTAGATTCAAAGTTTCTGCCTTGGTCTGAATGAATCTCCAGCGGAACGCCAAATCTGCATATCACCTCATTGACTAATTTCTCAGCAACCTTCGTGGCTTCCTGATTAGGGATTGCGAACACCTCCGGCCATTTCGTGAAGTAATCCATCACGACCATAAAATACTTGTTTCCGTTATCTATCTTAGGAAATGGCCCAGCCACGTCAATCGCTATCCTTTCCCAGGGGGCTCCCACGTTGTATAGTCTAAGGTTGCCTCGGCTTCTAACGTGCGGGCCTTTCACTGCTGAGCATGACGTACATTTACGGCACCAATTCTCGACATCTTCTCGGCAATTCAACCAGTAAAAACGCTCTCGTACCTTTACCAATGTTCGTCGTACTCCAAGATGTCCCCCAGAAACCCCATCATGCAACTCACGTAGTACGTCCTTGATAAGTTTTCTTGGCACGACCAACTGTAGATGATGTTCTCTTCCTGAAGGTTTTTCCCATTTGCGGTACAGTAAGCCGTTTTGCAACACAAGGCTTTCCCACTGCGCCCAATAACTTTTCGTAATGGCGCTGAAGGGAGCCAGCTCTTGCCATTCCGGTTTTCCTGTGTCTTGCTTCATCCAATTTATTAGAGGCCGCAAATCCCTATCCTCGTACTGGGCCTCACGCATCTCATCGGTTTCCCACCTGTCATCTATAGGCTTTGCTCACAAGACTTGTCCAATCCTTTCCTTCGTCTCCATACTTACACAAGGTTTGCCGTCATCCGTACATGGTCGTCGTGATAATGCATTTGAGTGAGACTTTCCACTACGCTGTACTGTATTCTTCAATCTCAGTTTACCATCGCTAGCCGCTTCTGATCGCACTACAGTTCCTGTGACTCTGGTGTCCCGCGTTGAGCTGCAGTTCTTGCCATTAACCAATCCTTTAATGGATAAACTGTTGCGTTCGCTCACCTGAGGTACGACAGCTTTTGGGGTTGTTTCTCGTCCAGCCAGCACCTGCCGTTTGCTCCTGGCTGTTACTCGCTTCCCTGCTGGTTCAACAGGCTGTTTGACGTGCCTGCTCTCTTCAGCTGCTGAGATTCCTCCCGCTTGCTGTCGCCAATCCATTGAACCTGTAGGCTTAGGTTTGGCTGGGCAGCTAACTCTAATGTGCCCACGTTCAACGCAGGCGTAGCACATGGGGCCCAGTCTCCTAAGTTCCGCTACCTTTGATCGAGCCACAACTTCTGTAACCTCGCGTCCCTTATAGGCTCGAGGTTCGTGGCGAACAGCTTCTACCTCCAGCGCATGAGCCAAAGCCTCCTTCATCGTCACGTGGTGCTGAAGGCGAACAGCAGCACGCACTTCCGGGTCTCTAATTCCATCAATAAACGCCTGGACGATGGTGTTATTCACTGTGTGAGCGTCGGCTGAAGGATACGCCTTCCTCACAAGCTTCTCAATTTCCACGGCCCATTGTTGAAGTCCCTCGTCGCTCCTCTGTACACGGTCCTTTAATTGGGCACGGAACACATGCTCCAAGTGACGCTCACCGTAGCGAGCTTCCAATGCCTCCATCAAATCAGCGAACTGATACTCTTTAGGCATTGTATCCAACACAGAGAGCGCCTGTCCCCGTAACGCCGTGCTCAGAGCTGTTAGGCAATGTTCATCTGTCCAACCACTGGCCTTCGCTGCAATTTCAAACTGAGTGCGGTACGCACTCCATGACGTAAGGCCGTCATAAGTGGGTACCTTTACCCGAGGACCTACCTGGTGGGAACAACTGGTAATGATAGAACCCGACTTTACTCCCGTGATCTTCATTTTCATGACCTCCCTTTCCAGTTGGTCCACGTTTTCACTTATTTTGTCGCAGCTTGCCTCCAAGTGGTCAACCCTCTTCTCAACACCCTTCATGTCGCGCTTGACGAGGCCCACATCGCTTTTAAGCTGGTCTTGTTGCGCCAGGATAACTGTCAATTTATCATCAAAACCAGATAAATGTTCCTTAATCTGTTGCTGTTGTCCTTGTAGTTGTTCTCGTAGCTCTCGTTGTTGTTGGAGTTGTTGCTCTCGTAGCTGTTGCTGAATAGCTGCCAGTATGACATATAGATCAGTAGGCGCTGCGCTCGACGATAATGACGTGCTGGCAACACTTCCGGGTTCCTCACCTGCACGCATCTCAGTGTCCTCTGACACCCTCTGTGTCTCAGCCTGAGACCTGTTGGTAATACCTTCCTTCGGAATAAGTGGCATTTTTTTTAACACAATTTCACTTCCGACATCAGTTGTTACGTACTCGGGTTCGCAATTGTAATAAAATACCACTTATATTATATCCGTGTATTTACAAAGCACAACACAACGTAATACTAAAATACTCTTTACACAATAGTCACTTGCTGTACTATCACTGAACTTAGAACACTACACAATAAAACACTTCTCGCTTCGCACTTGGTCACTTGACGTATCGCTCTCGATCGCTTGATAAAAACTGCCTTGTGTTTGTCAACATCTCTGTATTTATAGGCAGGGGAAAGTCCTAGCTGGATCCAGAAAAATCTAAATGTATCGGGAAACAATGAATCACTTCTTATCGTAAACATGTTATGAGTCATAAATCCTAGTACACGCTATTTTCAACCTTATGCCATATCCCACAAAGTCCATTATGGCATAGCCAGGGACTATTTGTTTGTCAATAGGAGAAGCTATCTCTTTCCTTTATTTCTAGAAAGTTAGCGCGCGCGCTCCAACTCTACACGCTTCTAGATTATTCGTAACACTATTCTTGAATCCATTCGAACACACGCGAAAAATCATCAAAATCAAGTTAGTAACAATACCTTTTAAAATCGCAGTTTTTTGTTACTATATATTACTATTATAGATAGATAAGGTCCTTGCAATATAGGTGATCACATTTCAACACAACATTCAGTACATCTAACCATCGATAAAAAATAAAGAAATTGATTCAAGGGACTAAAATTTTTTAATTTCTATGAATTTCATACTGCGTTTACGACTTATGACCCCTAGAAGACTAGTAATGTTACCGCCAATTGCACCAGCAGTGACTTAGCTTAGGAAAATCTTAAGTAATGTGCTGTCACTTCTTGTTTTAAATAAAAAGAATGTGACAACATGTCACTAAATACTGTCTTAAGCTAAAACAAGGTCGGTGCAAGTCCCTTGAATCACTTTCTTTATTGGCCGGATATCTTCAGTTAGACGTACTGATAAAAAGAATGTGACAACATGTCACTAAATACTGTCTTAAGCTAAGACAAGGTCGGTGCAAGTCCCTTGAATCACTTTCTTTATTGGCCGGATATCTTCAGTTAGACGTACTGATAAAAAGAATGTGACAACATGTCACTAAATACTGTCTTAAGCTAAGACAAGGTCGGTGCAAGTCCCTTGAATCACTTTCTTTATTGGCCGGATATCTTCAGTTAGACGTACTGATGTATCCACAACGGTAGATCCGCGTCTGACACGGATAGCCAATAGCTTGCCTTTTACGAACTGGCAGAATGGGAGATGGTCTTTTCTTGTAAGAGGGCCGAACCAGTACTTTACGTTGAGTGTATTTGGAGTTTATTAACATTGGTATATAGCTGCTTTAAATGATATACAGACGAAAATATACAGCACAAGTATTCTTTTATGTAGTAATGTTTTTCTCATGTTGCAAAATATATAGAAAAACATAGTAACAAAATTATTTTCAAACAAAATTCTAGCGACAGAGCCTTTGCGAAGTTATGAAATATTTGGATTTGTAACGAAAACAATTTCCAGCCGCCGCTTACAAACGCTTTTCAACACACACAGTTATTTTAGATTTGATGTGTGGTTTATTAAAATATTTTTCAAATACCGAATGTAACATTCGAGAGCGAGGTATTTCAGACATTTGAAATTTGTAAATACGAGTAAGCTTTATCTGCCAGTTAATGTACAAATAAATAAATAAATATTCACGGGACAAATTACACTGACTGATCTAACCCCAAAGTAAGCAAATTATTTGCTTGTGTTATGGGTGTTAGTCAACGATAATAATACATAGAAATACATATATAAATACTTTTACATACATAATAAACACCCAAACCCGCAAATACAAACATTTATGCTCATCACAAAAATGCTTGTCCCCGTCGGGGATCGAACCCGAGCCCCGTTGCTTGCGTAGTCAGGTTCGCTAATCACTAAGGACTCGAAAGACAAATTACAATATAAACTATCAAAAATAAAAGAGAAAAAATGGTTGGATACTTAATTAGACATGGTGACCTTTAGTAGAAAAGATAGAAGGAAGGCGAAGAAGTGGAAGACCCAGATGGAATTACGTCCAACAGCTCAAAGAGAAAGTGGAGGTCGGGTCATATACAGAGGTAAAAACAAAGACAGGGAACAGATTAGCGATTATTAGAGCGATTAAGTAGAGAGAGTCACACAGTTCAAAATTTTTATCAAATTCTTTTCATGTTCAAGCTGTTATGGAATTTACTACCGCCGAAGATTTGTATGAGTCAATCTCTCCCAATTTTTGAAAAGAGTCTGCGAGAACTTTTTCTTGCTGGGTCAACTTAGTAATTTTTTTTTAAGTTTCTTATTTCTATCGTTTGTTGTTCATTTTTAAATATTATGTAGCTATATTTAATGTAAAAAGACTGTTATATTCACAGGATGTTGCCATCTAAACCGACACTTATTTAACATAGGTGTAAAAGATAGCCCTTTATGCCACGGCTGCACGGAGGAACAAGAAACACCACTCACATTCTCCTTGAGTGCAGGAGCGTGGCCAAACAACGGACACGTATCCAAGATAATCCAAAAACTCCTAAAGAAGCATATGAAAACAAAAGCCGTCTTATAAGCTTCTGGAAAGAGTTAGGATGGCTGGAATAGACATAGCCAGCTACATACAAAGATCCAAGTGGCTAAGTGCGGAAAATATAATGGCGAAAAAAAGACTGTTATATTTATGTCTAGTAGCCTATGTCACTCTCCATTCCTTCTACTATCTCCACTTATAAAACCACGTCGTCGCTCCGTTTTGCCGCGAAAGACGGACAAACGAACACACACATACACTTTCCCATTTATATTATTAGTATGAATTGAAGTAGTATCAATAATACACTTTTACGCCGTATTGGTCCCGGCCTCCTTTGAAGAATAGGCCAACTGCCGTTCTGCCAGGCAGGTCGTAAAAGGCGACCGATTGGCTATCGAGTCACTACCATCGTGGCTACTAGGTGGTAGAGTTCTGCATTGTCTTTCCCGGGTCAGGTACCACCGCCTTACCTATTCCTGCCGCAATAGCATCAGTTCTTGTCGCTGTCGTGTTTCGGTTTGGAGGGTAAGGTAGCAGGTAAACTTATGCATGTGGCATCAGACCTCGCCACAAGATAGCAACGCACCATTAACATCTTTGGTGTCTATAGGCGATGGTTGAATTTTTCCATCAGGAGACCCATCTGCTTGTTTGCTATCTTATAATATAAAAAAAAAAAACTACGAACAAAACGTATACAAACAAAATAAAATAACAAACGTATCGACGTATCCATATCGATACGTCGATACGTTTGTTATTTTATTTTGTTTCATGATAAAATGAAAATAACATAACATAAGCCTTCATATGGTTATAAAGGAGCATTTTAGCTTCGTAACCTTTGGGCGAATGAAATAAAAATTAATAGCTTAAAATTAAAGAATTAAAAGAACGAATGTTTATTTATTAAAAATGTAAGAAGAAAAGAATTTAAGGGTGAATGCTTTGACGCGGGCCGCAGAAATATATTTCTGACCACTAATATATAGTTTGATGACCACTGATATTATGACGCAAACAGTTGTTGCGATGTGGTTTGCGTTACACATCCCGATAACGCCAGCATTAGTCGATATATGTAACCACGGGGTAAGGCATTGTACCAAGAACATTAATGAATTAATTCTTAAAGTACTAATTTAATCCGTTAATGCTTATATTTCAGATTTAAATGTTAAGATTCAACCCTTTTCAAACCATTTTAAAATCTATATAATTTTATAACAAAAAACTTCAGGAATTTAGCAAAATAATAGAAACAAAAATTGTAATGACGGCGTAATAGCTAGTAATGTGTAAAAACAATAAAATAAATGACGGCTTTATGCATGCTTGAAGTTGTGTTATAATTAGTCGTGGCATGGACAAACGGAGTTAAATTTTTAATTTAAACTAATATTTTATCTTTCAATCTTATATAATATTTAATTCCATTGTTTGGTACTTTTGGTAGAGTAGTTGGTGACGCTGACGCTAAGCAAACAATACGGATCAGGTTCAATTGCCGACCGAATTAATATGGAAGAGTGTCGCGGAGTAGACTTTTGTGCCGCTATGGTCTCTTTTAATTTTCAGGCATTAGATAAGTTTGCCCCATTCCTAACACTAACACTAAAATTTCAGTGGCATCACATGTAAGGTTTTGCGGAAATTTTGTAAAATAGTAAAATTTTTTCTTTAAACGAATTAAGTAAGTAATAAAAAGTAAGCAAATTATTAATTAGGGGATATAGATAACGACACTAATATATGAAAATATGATATGAATACTGTAACATACGTAACATACACCTAAAACCATCTGTGCTCATCACACAAATGTTTGTCCCTGTTGGAATCAAACGCGAGCCGAGGTTGCGTACTCAGGGTTGGTTACCACTCGTATAACGGGGTGGATTATTAAATAAATCTTTTTATAAAAAAAAATAGTTAAAACTTTACTGAGTCATGAACATGTATTTAAAAAGATAAAGGCTCTTTCAACCCCGTTATATTTAAGCATTATGTGGAATTAATAAAACGAAAACGGTCCGTATGTTATTTTAATAAAACCTTTATACTACATTAAATTGTTTATCTACTAATTTAGGTATATTTTTTATAAATGTGGGCTTAATTTTAAACCTTGTACCGTTCACGAGTTGTCATTAACAATGTCACGAGAGGAAAGGTCAGACAGGATTAGCTCCATATTTTAAGTGAGGTCAAATGTCTCATTAACTTGGTTTTTCGAAAAGGAAATACCCAAACAGATAAGACTGAATAATCTGTCGTAGATGTTCTCTAATGAACTTCGTTTAGACATAAATAAACAAATAATTTAAAAATCCAAAAATTCAGTCCCATAATTCGATAGTGTAAATTATTATAATAATACAAGAAATAATAAAGAGTTATAATAGACAGCACATGCACATTAGATAAAAGAAATGTCCTACATCCATTTATGATTAAAATTTAAAAAAAATGCAGTTTTTTTTTGTTTCAATTATAATTCAATGGTACAGAATTAATAAGAATTTTGAAATAGCAAATCCTAGGGGAAAAATGCGTTACATAACGATTTTTTTTCAAGACATCGTGCTTCCGACCATTCTTTTTACAGATGGACGGGAACATTTTTAGGTATCCCTACCTAAAGGCAAAAACAGGACTGACTGTCCGTCCGACTGCTTGTCTGCTTATCTGTCCGTCTCTCGCCCGACTGTATCATTTGAACCGTGATTTGAAATTTTCACAGATGATGTATTTTTGTTGCCGTTACAACAACAAATGCTAGAAGCAGAATAAAACAAATATTTTATAGCGACTCCTATGCAACAAACGTAATTTTTTTTTGCATTTTTTTTTCTAATGACGAAAACTGATCGAAGCTTCAAATATCCACAGAATATTTGGTTGTAATTTATTCAGTTTAAAAATAAATAATTAAATTATAATAAATATTTAAGGGAGGCTCCCATACAACAAACGTGATTTTTTGCCGTTGTTTATAGATAATGGTATTTTAAAACAAATATATGGATCGTGAATGAGTGAATCGTGAATTCACGCACCCTTCGTGCGTGAATCCGACTCGCAC
The DNA here is from genome assembly GCA_036924255.1 of Apodemia mormo. NCBI lineage: Eukaryota > Metazoa > Arthropoda > Insecta > Lepidoptera > Riodinidae > Apodemia > Apodemia mormo. The sequence goes on from JAUPFN010000019.1 coordinate 29,346,657, forward strand.
TTGGCCGGTTTTTTGAGCTTATTTTAATAATTTTATCGTTACGTTAATTTTTGAAAAAAGTAGAAATAAATGACAAATTGTAAAGCATATCTTCTTATCTAAATGTACTGGTGAAAATAAATAAATTTGTCATTTTCATTTATGTTTAATCCACTAAATTTTATATACTGTATTATATAATTTTAGTAGATTCTGAGAAGAGATCTATGTACTAGCGAGAGTACATTAATAGATATAGTTGCAGAAATGAGGCAGTAAAATATTTTCTATTTGTAAGGTAGGTCACTACTACCATTCACCAGTTGGCTGGTGAGATGGGTAATGGTCCTATCGTCCTATTTAACAAACAACGATGAATACAATTTTTTGAGTTAGGAATCATGTCCTCAACTTCCACGGTTTGTCACGTCTGACCCATGCGATGCCATTTAAAATCCCACGCAAGGGTACGTAAAAGTTTGTAAATTGAATTGGTGTTGTTTTGAGTTGAGAATTTCCTTAAAGTAACGCTTTAATCAATAAATATCTGTTATAAGCTTTAATTTTAATACTGCTAATAAGGTAGGCATTTAATTTTAAAACTGCTTATCTAAATAAGCAGTTGATATAACAAATTAACAAAGTCGAATATCTAATTCGAATCGAATCGACCATATTTTATATGTACTCATACTAATTTGATAACATGATATGTCTATTTGAATTTATATAAAATTTATTGATAATCCTAAATTATAATTGGATTTCTACTATGACAGTATAATCCTTCGTTAATTAAATTAGAACACGATCTTGTTTGATCAAAGATGTTTTGTGTAGTAATTATAACTATTTGTGATTAACTGTTGTGAGTTTAAATTTAGTAAACATTTTAGTATATTCGTAATAATACTAAACCTCATGTGATTTTTAAAGATAAAAGAAATTAATGCTATCTGGATATGTAGTCGGCGGGACAGTACCATTTTTAACTTTTTTTTTTATATCATAAGATAGCAAACAAGCAGATGGGTCTCCTGATGGAAAGAGTCAACCATCGCCTATAGACACCAAAGATGTTAATGGTGCGCTGCTATCTTGTGGCGAGGTCTAACGCCACATGCATAAGTTTACCGGCTACCTTACCCTCCAAACCGGAACACGACAGCGACAAGCACTGACGCTATTGCGGCAGCAATAGGTAAGGCGGTGGTACCAGACCCGGGCGAGACAATGCAGAACTCTACCACCTAGTAGCCACGATGCTAGTGACTCGATAGCCAATCGGTCGCCTTTTACGACCTGCCTGGCAGAACGGCAGTTGGCCTATTCTTCAAAGGAGGCCGGGATCAACACGGCGACCTGACGAAAAAATGGAGTTTATCAGTTTGACATGTAATATTATTGGAACTGTTTAATATTTGATAAAATAATCAAATTATGAGTCCAAGTATGTGAACTAAATTTCGTAAGTGTATGTATGTTTGTCCACGATTTTCTCGGGATCTAAAAGCAATATTGAGATAATTAATTTTTTAGGTATAGGTACTGGTTTCTGTTTCCATCAGGAGAGTCAACTGCCTTTTGTTTATACTTTTCAAAAAACTCAACATTTTGCCCGATTCGAAGATCGAATCCACGACCCTTTTGTTTAAATAGGCTAGCTAGTAGTCTCACAAATATGACTGTAACAGTTAGAGATAGAATTCTAATTGAGACGTGATTTATGTCAAGGTCTGTATTGATCCAACCTAGATGTTGCCCTGTAGTGTCTAGTATGAAGTTCACTTTTATCTGTTTTATTTAGCGTTGTTATTGCTAGAGATTTGTGTTTATCTTTTATCCCCTGTTTCAGCCCCCTTAGGGGTTGATTTTAAAGAACAAAAATCTTCGCCCCCGGACTCCGACCGACTCCTACCCCGGATTCTCAACTATCTCCATGACAAATTTCATCAAAATCGGCTCGGAAAATTATGGTGGAAAGTGTAACAGACAGACAGACAGAGATTAAGAATCTGCAAAACGGCAAACTTACGATTCAGTGGAAGTTGCGTTTTACAGGTAGCGTTTTGAAACCACAGGAAAATGTTTGTTACTTTTTTAAATAGTGGTATTGAAGAATGCCATGACAGAAATACGTAAGTTTGCCAAGGTGTAGTACCAAATTCGGAACAGTTTTTCATCAAAATAATGTTACTAAAATAGCAGATTCGTAAGTTTGCTGTGGGTGTGATGAATATTAGTATGTATGTAGTGTATATGTGTAACGCCAATACAGACTTATTTTTGTACCTCCATGTAATCATGTATATTACATACATATTAGATTTTTATAATATGAATTACCAACTTATCAGAACTCTCTTGATATCACTACATAGTAAAAAACAAAGTTGCTTTCTCTGTCTGTCCCTAGATCAATGATGTGTAATAAATTATTTAGAGGACAATGACCTACATACGTCAAAATTATATCTTTTTTAAGCAATACTACTGATTACATATGATTATAACTCAAAATTCAAACTCAAACAAGTGGCCAGCATCACTACATGGTATAAAACAAAGTCGCTTTCTCTGTCTGCCCCTATGTAAGCTTAAATCTTTCAAACTACGCAACGGATTTTGATGCGGTTTTTTTAATAGATAGATTGATTCTTGAGGAAAGTTTTAGTATATAAACCTTTCCGATATTTACACGGGAATAAAAGCTACGCGGGTGAAACCGCGGGCAGGTCGCTTGTAGAACATAAAGCACAAATTGAATCTATTCAAAGTCAAGACACTTTCAAGTATTTTACTAATTGTTCAGTGTAGTTATCAAAGTATTCAATATCTTAAAAGATCTCTGAATAAATGATCTAGAAAATTCTTGAACATCAACGTATTCTACAAATTAAATTAAATTATCGTATAATTAAAATTGAGGGCACGTTGAAAAATATTTTTATATAAAATTACGCTTTCACAGACCCTTTTCAGACTAAAGAGCCTTTCAATATGCAAATGATATTAATGTACCAATTATGAAGAAATGTTTTTAATTATTATGACATAATTTAGTATTTTCTTATGGTTTGAAATATATATTTTGTAACCTAGTTAAGAGATATCCATAGCATAACCTATATTAATATTATAAATATGAAAGTTTGGATGTTTGGATGGAAGTTTCTTACTCAATCACCTTTTAGCCCTTTTTTATCTTACTGCCCAAAATCTCGGAAAGAACGTAAGGAGGCTCAAACGTGTTACTCTTTTAATTTTATAAAAACACTTGCATTGATTTCTCTACGTAGGGTAGAATTACCTGTTGAAGCTACATTAGCATTTATGGCCATTAATTATTGTCAAAAGTTTTATAAAAAATATTCTTTACTTAAGTATACAATAACATTTTTGATTCATTTAAGTGCGACAGTTTAAAAAATTTAATCTAAATAATATTTAGCTTATAATTGTTTGTACATCGATTCAAATTTAAGTAGTCAAAAACGGTATTAAGGCGAGGTATTTCGACGCGCGTCAATTCTATAGGAAATGGGTCGTGCGGTATGTTCTGAAATCGCTGAGAAACGTCTTAATTTTCGGATAAATAAATTTAGGATATCAGCTAAAAACCAGAATTTAGCACATTCTTTTTTATATTTACAACTAAATATTACCATATAAATATCATGTGGAAGATTAGAAATATTATTAACAAATTATTTGTTTTAGAGATTTTTTAGCCTGTTTTCGGAATTTATATGATCAAGTCAAGTACATTCTATCATGTAATAAGTTAGCACATTCTTTAGATAACGTCTTCAGGTATGTCATGTAATTTTTGTAAAATTGTTATTTGACAATCAATACAAAGAAACGTGATTTAGCAAACCAGTTTTTTCCCGTTTGTCGCGATGCCTCGCCTTAAAATAGCTAAAACAATTACTTCTACCATATAAATAAATAAATGTTGCTGGACAAATTACACAAATCGATCCAACCTAAAAGTGAGCAAATAATTTGCTTATGTTATGGATGCTAATCAGCGATAATATTACACATAAACACATATATAAACACCGAGATATCCATACTAATATTACAAATGCGAAAGTAATTCTGTCTGTCAGTCTGTCTCTTCTTCACGTCTAAACCACTGTACCGATTTGGACGAAATTTGGTACAAAGATAGTTTGAGATCCGGGAAAGTACATAGGATAGTTTTTATCTCCGAAATCCCAAGGAACGGAAACTATTCGGGTGAAACCCCGAAACTTTTAGAAATTTATCTACGTGGACGAAGTCACGGGTCCATCTAGTATTTAATAAGCACACAAATCCAGAAATATAAATATCTATGCTCATCACACAAATGCCTGTCCCTGCCGGGAATTGAACCCGAGCCCCATCGATTACGTTGTCAGGATCGCTAATCAAACCACCGGGGCTATTTATAACGGTCTTAATAATAATAATAATAATAAATCCTTTATTTGTTTAAAATAGTGTACATTATGATGTTCTTATATTAATATTGCTTCACTTATTTCACCAGACAACTGGTATACAAATTTTTATTGCTGTTATTTTTAACATGCATTAAAGTGAACCTAGTAAGTACATTTATTTAATTCAATTAATTATCTTGTTTTTAAATTTTATATTCATTCAATACATTAAATCAAAATAAATTTAAATAATAACAATAAAAAATATAATATAATTAAAATTAAAAATTCATTAACATTAAAATAAATAAAAATAAAAATCTTAGTAATTATTTGATGCAATTAGAATTAAAGTTTTTTTTTATGTCATAAGATAGCAAACAAGCAGATGGATATTCTGATGGAGAGAGTCAACTTATAGACACCAAAGATGTTAATGGTGCGTTGCTATCTTGTGGCGAGGTCTAATGCCACATGCATAAGTTTACCGGCTACCTTACCCTCCAAACCGGAACACGACAGCGACAAGCACTGACGCTATTGCGGCAGGAATAGGTAAGGCGGTGGTACCGTGTCCAGGCGAGACAATGCAGAACTCTATTATATTTTTTTTACAAATAATTCATTAATATCGTAGAAACACTTCTCTAACAGCCATTTCGATAGTTTATTCTTAAATTGATTTAGTGGTAATTTTTTTATGTTATTGGGAATCTTATTATATATTTTTATAGCCATTACATGAACATTTTTTAGAACTAGTTTTATATTACATTTGGGCAAGAATATTTTTTCAGCATATCTTGTAGACCTTTGTTTACCCTCTACATTCAATGTGAAGAGATCTTTTAACGAACATTGAGATATCCCTAACGTACATGCAAGGTAATGGCAGTATTTTGTTTTTTTGAAACAAAGGTGTACAACTATCGAGCGGGGTGTAGTTATATATAGCTCTTACACATTTTTTTGTAGTTTGAATGCTTTATCCATTTCTACTGAATTTCCCCACATAATTAAGCCATATGACAGAACAGACGATACATAACCATGGTACGCACTAAGTGCTGCATCTCGTGATACTATTTGACGGAAACGTCTAATTGCGTAAATAAATTTATCTATCTTTGCACAAACCATATGTATATGTGACTTCCAGTTACAAAATTTGTCATACATTATACGTAAAAACTTAATATTATCCACTTCGTCAACTTAAACTTAAACATACCATTGACATCTTTTGTGTCTATAGGCAACGGTTATTTTTATATTATAAGAAATTCTGAATATGAATAGCTGAAACCGGTTGGGTGTATATAATCTATATTATATTCTACACTTTTTATCATCGGCACTTGGTGAAACTCCATTTTAACACAATATTTGCTAGCATATAACACTTGTACTGTTTCACAATAAGATAATTATATTTAATTTCCGACCGGTTTCGCTTACACAAGCATCCTCAGGGTATTTACAATAATTATTAATTATTAATATCCTCAGGGTATTTACAATAATTATTAATTATTAATAATTATTGTAAATACCCTCAATACCCCAAAAAAATAAATATTAATATCCTCAGGGTATTTACAATAATTATTAATTATTAATAATTATTGTAAATACCCTGAGGATGCTTGTGTAAGCGAAACCGGTCGGAAATTAAATATAATTATCTTATTGTGAAACAGTACAAGTGTTATATGCTAGCAAATATTGTGTAATCTATATTAATTAATTAATTAATTAATTAATCTATATTAATATTATAAATGCGAAAGTTTGGATGTTTGGATGGATGTTTGTTTCTCAATCACGCAAAAACTACTGAACGGATCCGAATAAAATTTGGTACACAGATAGGTGATGACCTGGAATAGTACATAGGCTACTTTTTATCGCGGAAAAAATAGAGGATCCCGTGGGATTCATTACTCACTCAATTACAAACTCAATTACAAGTGAGTTTATTTGTAATAACCATTACAAAAACTAATGTTATTACAGGTGAAAAGGGCAAGGCTCAGGCACCTAACCCGGGCAAGATGTTGCAGAACTCTACCACCTGGTAGCCTATATGGACACGGACTGCCTGGCAGATATTATGCAGATGGTACGTATATTCTTCAAAAAGGCTGTGATATATACATAGGAAAAAGAACGCAATTTTACATTAGGTTAGGTTTTAATAATTATTAAATAATAATAATAATAATAATAATAATAATAATAATAATAATAATAATAATAATAATAATAATAATAATAATAATAATAATAATAATAATAATAATAATAATAATAATAATAATAATAATAATAATAATAATAATAATAATAATAATAATAATAATAATAATAATAATAATAATAATAATAATAATAATAATAATAATAATAATAATAATAATAATAATAATAATAATAATAATAATAATAAATAAATAATAAGCCTTTTTTTATTTCCGCATTCCATTGAAAATTAAATTTTATATCTTATACACTTACTATATTTCGTGGATTCCTTTTTGGGTGAAGGCCTCTTACAAATCTTTACATTCATATCTTTTTTTTCTTTATCTAGCTAGTTTTTGCCAGCAACTTCCTCTATATCATCCGCTTATCTCTTTTGCGGTCTACCAACGCTTCCTTTCCCATCTGGCCCATGCCAGGTTGTCACTTTGTAGGTCCATCTTTTGTCCTGTAGGCGGGCTATGTGTCCAGCATATCCCTATTTCAGCTTACGTGCATGTGTCAGAGTGTCTGTGGTTTTGTCTCTTATTTTTGAATGTCTAATCTTATTTAATTTCCTGTTTTGCAGCTCCTCTTCATTGCTATTTGGGTGGACCTTATTTTATCTTGTACTTTTTTAGTGTAAACCTAAGTTTGAGAACCGTAGACATGGCAGAAGGCAAGTGCAATCTAAAGGTTAACCCCTCAATTATCTTAAAAATATATTTTCCAACCATAAGAAAATGTTAAATTATGTAATTATAATTAAAAACATTTCTTCGTAATTGTTACATTAAAATCATTTGTATTTTAAAAGGCTCCTTAGTCTGAAAAGGGTCTGTGAAAGCGTAATTTTATATAAAAATATAATTCAACGTACTCTCAATTTTCACTGCGCGATAATTTAATTAGAATAGAAGATAATTTAAGTAGAATACGTTGATGTTTAAGAATTTCTAGATTATTTATTCAGGGATCTTTTAAGACGTTGTATACTTTGATAACTACACTTAACAATTAGTAAAGAATTTGAAAGTGTCTAGACTGTGAATAGATTCAATTTGTACTTTATTTTCTGTATCAAGAGAGCTCGGGAAAGCAAATTATATTATAAAATTTAATATGTAAAAGATTAGGGGCCATCCATAAATTACGTCACACGTTAAGAGGGAGGGAGGGGGTCGACGAAGTGCGACATTGTGTGACAATTAGTAGGGAGGGATCCCAAATTTTGTGACATCACATTTTTTCATAATATAATACCTTAAATGTAAGTATTGCAACAGTAAATTCAAAAAGCCACCTTTATAGATAAAAGATAATCCAATGAGATCATTATTCCGATGTAAAATTGTAAAATATGTGACGTCACACTAGGTAGGGAAGAGGGGTTTCAAAAATGCGACCAGCTGTGACAAGGATAGGGCACGGGTCAAATAATCATGAAATTGCTGCATTATTAAAATGTTTGGTGAATCCCGCGGAAAAGCTCATTTTTCCCAGATAAAAAGTAGCTTATGTGCTATTTATTTATTGAAAGGTACAACTATAGAAAACAATTTTTAGCATTTACATAATTCTTATAGTAGTTTCACAATAAAATTGAATTCCAAAAAGTGTTACACACATCGTTGATACAGAATTTAGAAATAATGAAAAAAATAGGTAAGTAAGGAGAACGTAGATGATATGTTTTTTAAATACATTTTTAACATTACAACTATCTAATAATTTTAGTTGAAACTAGTTTATCACACACTTGTACTTTTATTTCACTATTATTATATACTAAGTTGTTTAATTTTATCAACCGGTTTTGCTTTTTAAAGCATCTCCAGGACGTAATATTCTTTAAAATTAATTAATTAATATAAAGTTCTTTTTAATATCAACTAAAAATAATGCAATTTCACCAAGTGCTGACGATTGAAAGTGTAAAAACTATCTAATTATATAATTAATACCTACGGTATTTAGTTGTTTGTAAGATTTAACGAATGAATGCAAACTTTGCGAAAAACTGTATATGTTACGAGTATAAGCTCTACACAACACATTCGAAGAAGTGGATCATTTAATGTGATATTTTTGTTACATATTGGTACAGAAGAAAAGCTTAAAATTTCTTTTACTACCGCTATTTAAGGTTTTTTTACGGAAACGTATTTAAGGTCATTATCTATATGTGTGCTTAATTTAATCTAAATTCGTTCAGTTGTTTTTACGTGAGTGTGTAACAAACATCCATCCATCCATTCATACATAAAACCTTTCGCACTTATAATATTAATGTAGATAATTTCTATTATATCAATAATCCAGTATACTGGTGCTAAGTTTACCTGATGTAAAATGGTAAAGGGGTCGAAGATAGGAGCACACTGAGATGCCAGAACTTATTTCATTGAAGAACTAGACTTATTACCGTTTAGAGAACACCACTTTTGGCAGATAATTTCAATAGTTTCTAGTCGGTATACTTACGAACTGCGCGGAATATCATACAAGAAAAACATATATACATGAAAAAAGACAAGTCCGCTGAGTTTCTTCCGCCGGATCTTTTTAGTAAGTAGTCGCGTTTCCAATCCGGTAGTAGTTTAAAAAATCTTGACACGTCAAAATAACTTGCAAAAAGTTTTATTGAATAAAGTATTTCTATTTTCTGATTTCTGATCAATACAATATGTGTGATGTTCGACTTGACATACGAAGGAAGAAGAGTTCAGAGAGTCTCTGTCCACACTCATCAAAATGTGCCCTGTAAAAAAATAATAGGGAGGGAATTACAGGACAATGATGGAGATTAGACATTTTAACAAATCTACAAGGTATCGATGAGTATTGATAAGTATCAACTGACGCTTAGCGCGCGTTAGCTAAGTCTCAAGCAGCTAGTTTGTAAGTGGTAATAATGCCTAATTACAATAGATTTTCTTATTAATACTGTGATGAAATGTATGTAGTATACTTTAAAAAGTAACTAGGTGTTAATTATGCTAAAACTCATTTGTGCTATTTAACCCTACGATGTAGTTGTGAAAATGGCGCAAAAAGCAAAACTGGTTCGCGATATAAACAAAATTAAAAGTGTTTTGTAATAGAGTACAAGTGAATTTTAATATAATTAAAAATGGAGTTTCACAAAGTGCTGACGACAAGTATGAAATAACTTTGGGGTTACTTTGGGGTTTATTGTCGGCTATATCTTCAGGGCTACTTCGTAAAAAACAAAACCGGTAGCCCTGATGATGCCGTATGCGATATAAACAAAATAAGTGTTTTCATTTTACGTTACTCTTATCTATTTATAAGTAATTACTTACCTTGGATCAACCATATTAGGTACTTCAATTAAGCAATTCGAGTAAAGCCTTTTTTTAACATTTTTTATATCATAAGACAGCAAACAAGCAGATAGATCTCCTGATGAAAAGAGTCAACCATCGCCTATAGACATCAAACATGTTAATGGTGTGTTGCTATCTTGTGGCGAGGTCTAATGCCACACGTATAAGTTTACCGGCTACCTTACCTTCCAAACCGGAACACGATAGCGACAAGCACTGACGCTATTGTAGCAGGAATAGGTAAGGTGGTGGTATCAGACCCAAGCGAGACCATGCAGAACTCTACCATCTAGTAGCCACGATGATAGTGACTCGCATAGCCAATTGGTCGCCTTTTACGACCTGCCTGGCAGAACAGCAGTTGACCTATTCTTCAAAGTAGCCCGGGACCAACGCGGGGAGAGTCAAAGTTTTTCAAGTAATAAGTACATTATTTTCACAGTTATGAGTATGTCACGTTTATCTACTTCCAAGGTAAGTTATTAACCATCTTACTTCACTTCAAGTGAGAAATTCAAGATTTCCATTTCAAGCATTATTTATTAATTCTAGGACATAGTCTCAGCTAGCAATACTAGAATTGTTCGAGATTACAGCAAACAAGGTTAAATTGTAGTCTTGGTGCATCTCGTTCTGAGAACTTGATTCAAGTTTTCAACCATCGCATGGATGCTTAACTACAATTGAAGCGAGGTGTCGTTACGTAAGAATATATTTCACTATAGGAATTTATAGAGAATGTTAGTATATGAGCTTATTTATTTCTTTTATTCTGGATTATTCTAGATCTATTTATTAAATAGCTTCAGAAGGCGGGTAATATATTGGCGTTTTTTTAACTTTAACATTTTGATAAATGAGATACATTTGGAATATCTAGTTAGTATATGATTTATGTAGGTAATTTAACAAACTATCAGAATACTATCAGACATTTCAATGAAAATGATTACATTCCTAAAATTTTTTTTTTTGAATGATATTAATGTAATATTTTTTTTTTGAAGATATATTATCTGACATGAAATTAGTTTAACTAGGTGAGTGAATTTCGTAATTTGTGTAGAAATTTTATTTTGTTTTCTTGTCTTTCAGCGTGTTTTTTTTCTTCACGAGAAGAGAAAAAGACTAAAGATAGTTTTTTTTCGGTCAATAGCTTTAAGGTTATATTTTTTGTTTAGTCCTGTGTATTGTGCACAAGTTTCTTAGTTTTTTTTTACTATCGATAGGGAAGCGCTTGACCCACGATCTCGCCTGATGGTACGCTAAGATGCGGTCTAAGATGGAACGAGCTTCCCTAGAAGGTACCTGTTCACTCTTCTCTTGAAGATTCCCAGATTGTACTCGCCGGGGAACACAGACTCAGGAAGCACGTTCCAGTCCATTGCGTTTTGAATGAAAAATGTTGAGTCGAACCGCTTTGTTCGGGTACGTGGAACGTCCACCATAATATGGCGATGCCTAGAATCTGTGCGCCTCGACGATCGATAGAAAAACGGAAATGGCGGAATTAAGTCGGGCAATGTTTTACCTAGATAATGAAAAATTATGAATTTTTCGTATCCGGTTTTTACGACAACATTTTTTAATAAATTAGTTTAATTTTATAGCGACATTATATGTTTTCCGTTTATACACTTATGTATACAGCATGTTTTCTCCAATTGTGGTAAAAACAATTGTGGTAGGTATGCCTATAGTGTTACAATCCTACAGCACTATCTTTAATTATAATATTGTTAAAGGTAGTACGTATTAGCTTTCAAACTGTAAAATGTTAAATCGTGACGGCTAAATTTTGTTTTCAGTTACAAGTTGTAATTTCCTTGCTGATGTTTATCAAAACGGAACCAGTTGGGTAATGAATGTATTAATTTATTGTAAAACAGTACACGTGTTTTTATATAAAAAATTGCAATGAGGACTTTTTTATTCTAATATTATAAAGAGTTAAGATTTGATTGAGTGTAAGTTTGTAAGGTATATACTCAAAAAGAACTAAATTGATGTTAAAAATTCTTTATGTTGTGAAAAGTCACACGTGTTGATTTTTAATGTAACTTAGTAAAAGAATGTATTTTTTTTCAGGTCATACGAATAAAATCGCGGACAAAAGCTAATTTTAAATTCAAATACTTTCTAAATAAGCCGAATAACATGAAAAGTTTGTAACATTAAAAAATAATGGATGTATTTTTAACAATTCAAATTTTTGACCTAAAAAAACATTTTGGTAAGATGATTTGTAAACGGTTTAAAGAAAAATGTTCACATTGGACTGTAACATTTAAATATGTATTGAAGATCTACATTTATCGAAATGAATTCCTATTCCTATGAATTTTTTTTAAAGAAATGCCTATAAAATGACTCTTTTATTTTTCTTTTATATCATAAGATAGCAAGCAATCAGATGGCTCTCTAAATGAAAAGATAATAACATAGCTTATAAACACCAAATATGTTAATGGTGCGTTGCTATTCCGGAGGCGAGGTCTTAAAAAAAAAGTATTTTCACGCCCACATCCCCGAAGAAGGAGGCAGAGGTACAACAAGTGCACCCACGATTAGCCGAAGATACTTGGTCCCACAATGTGATAGGTGGCAAGCCTATCGCCAACCGGGCACTTTCCAATCCCGGGCAACTTTGTGTTTCTCAGAAAACTGAAAAAACACTTTTTTTATGTGCCCGACCTGGGAATCGAACCCGGGACCTCATGTGGTCAACGCCAACGCTGGACCACTAGACCACAGATGTCTTAATGTAACATACATAAGTTTACCGGCTGTTTTCCCTCCAAACTAGTACCCAACAGGGACAAGAATTGACGCTATCGCGGCAGGAATAAGTAATACGTGCCAGACCCGGGCCACGCAATGCAGAACTCTACTACCTAGTAGCCAGAATAGTAGTGACTCGTATAGCCAATCGTTTGCCTCTAACAAATTGCCTGGCAGAACAGCAAATGGTCTCTTCTTCAAGAAGGACCAAGATAAATACGAGGAAGTCTATATGTACTTGCACCTGCATGGTTATTTTATTCAATATTTTGAGGGTACCCTCATAGTATATATTTAAATTTATTAAGATCTGTGTTCTTATATAACATATATTTTCTGAGGTATAGTTTACATACTTTCTGTTTGCCCAAAGGTTGGCAGGAGGAGAATGCCAATAGGCGTTAAGTCCGCCTTTTGTACAAATTTATTAATGGTGTACAATAAAGTTAATGTGGCGGAAGCGAGACAAGCCTGCAAAGATCGTGATGTATGGCACTCGGTTCTCTCTGCCTACCCCGTAAGGGATCTGGCGTGAAGATATGTATGTATGTATGTATGTATGTATGTAAAGTTAAATAAATAAATAACAACTGACCAAACAATACGGTTGGTTTTGTAAACGTGTAGCACGGGGTAAACTTAGTTACTTAACTACATATACAAGTATATTTATTCATTTATTCCTGATGAAGCTTTCCGTTCAATTAAAAAAATGTTTTGATAAAACAAAATTCGATGACAAATAACAAGATTCAGTAATAGACCGCGGTCCTGCAAACAACTTTTTTGTTTAATAACAAGGTGAAGGTTTTGTAAACAGCTTCGATTTGACGAGACAATCAGTTGGTTGACGACTCGAGATTTTTCAAAGATAGAAAAGATTTTCTATCTTCGAAAAATCTCGAATCAGGTAACTTATATATATATATATATATATATATATATATATATATATATATATATATATATATATATATATATATATATATATATATATATATATATATATATATATAATATATATATATATATGTATATATCTATATTATAAAATAGCAAACAAGCAGATGGGTCTCCTGATGGTAAGGTTCAACCATCACCTATAGACATCAAAGATGTTAATGGTGCGTTGCTATTGCTATCTTGTGGCGAGGTCTAATGCCACATGCATAAATTTACCGGCTATCTTACCCTCCAAACTGGAACACGACAGTGACAAGCACTGACGCTATTGCGGCAGGAATAGGTAAGGCGGTGGTACCAGACCCAGGCGAGACAATGCAGAACTCTACCACCTACTAGTCACTTGCATAGCCAACCGGTCGCCTTCTACGACCTGCCTGGCAGAACGGCAGTTGGTCTATTCTTCAAAGGAGCCCGGAACCAACAAGGGGAGAAATAAAAAAGATAGATAAAAAAGAATAGTTAAGAGTGTCGGACTAAGATAAGTTTCCACTTTACGTGTAGGACAAAGTTACCCTTGAATTACAATAATAATTAACAAGCTATTGTAAGAAACTTAGGTTGTTTTTAAATTGATTAATATCTTTTTAAAAATCTCATAATTCTGAAATTTTAGAGTGGAGGACTCGTCAGAAAAACAATCGAATATGTAGGACAAATTTTTCATAGTGTTTTTCATAATATAATTAAGCGATTAAAGTCGAAAACTAATAATTATTATTAATAAATATTTTTCCTTCACTGAATCAAAATTTTCAAAGCCCCATAATTCTACTAGTTACCCGATTCGAGATATTTCGAAGATAGAAAAGATCTCTTGTCAAAATGAAGCTGTTCACAAAAAAATCAGCTTGTTATTAATTAAAAAAAAGTTATTTTGTGGGACTACGGTCTATAATTAATATTCAAATATTCAGATCAAGCTCCACAATAGACAAGTCAATTTTTGTGACGAATTTAATTTTGTTAATGTTACTACATAAACTAGTAGTAAAGTAACTTGTTAAACCTTTATTTTACTTTCCTACGATAAAATTGTAGTAAGGTTAAATAAAGGCCTTTTAAATAAAATTGTGCTCAAGTTATAAATTCAAAGATTAATGTGTGTGTATGTAAGTATACGCACGTGTATATACATATATGTTTATATTTGGTAATTTTTCTTAGTAAAATGGGTAGACGTGTGAAATACAGTCTTTTTTTATATTATAAGATAGCAAGCAAGCAGATGGGTCTCCTGATGGAAAGAGTCAACCATCGCCTGTAGACACCAACGATGTTAATGGTGCGTTGCTATCTTGTGGCGAGGTCTAATGCCACATGCATAAGTTTACTGGCTAACTTATCCTCCAAACCGGAACACGACAGCGACAAGCACTGACTCTATTGCGGCAGGAATAGGTAAGGTGGTGGTACCTGACCCGGGCGAGACAATGCAGAACTCTATCACCTAGTAGCCACGATGGTAGTGACTCGCATAGCCAATCGGTTGCCTTTTACGACTTGCTTGGCAGAACGGCAGTTGGTCTATTCTTCAAAGGAGCCCGGAACCAACACGGGGAATTAGTCTTAGAATAATGCTTGTTTTAAAAAATGCCATTCATTCAATGGGGTACATAGAGTCCGATGCGGGTAGCGAGTATTTTAAGTAACAATCGTATTAAAATATGTCGAAATTGTGCCGAAAAATAGTATTTAAAATTGAATAATGTATTTGTCATAGATTATTCAATTTTAAATACTGTAAAATCATCTGCCGTAAGTCCTGACTGACTATCATTCATAATATAGATAAGCAAAAGCAAGAATGGATCAGGCTGAAATTTAGCTACAAGGCCAATTCTACATGAATACTACAAAACTTCAATCGACTTGAAGCGTTTAGGGCTCTTACACACATGAAATTATAAAATTAAAGAAAATTCAATTAAAATTCAATAAGTAAAAAATTCTAAAATTTTTCGAAGAGAGAAAAGATGGGCAACTCATCAAAACGGGTCTATTTATAAACATTCAGCTTATTAATAAAAAAACCTGGAATCACAGAATTTAACTACATAATTTAAAATAAAGAATTGACACCCATCAAGCCCAAAGTATAATGAAAATTCTTACATTAACCCAACATTAAATATTCTCCAAATAAAGCTTTGCATTAAATGAAACGGAAATTAGCATACAAAAGAAAATCCGATAATAAAGGATACGAATCGGAACATTGAAACGTTTGCGATATCGCTAACTACAGGAGAGTTTTAATTAAAATTTCATTTCTCAAAGTTGGCAATGTCATTATTGTAAAAGAAAATTATGTTTCAAACTCTGTTTGAAACATTTTGTTTAATCGAGGATTTGAATTTTTCATTGTCGATTTCGTTTCAAGCAACTACGTGACTGTAATTTCGTATAACTTGGAACTATTACGAATTAGGTCACTTTAATCGACATATAAATAAAAAATCGGACAAATGCGAGTCGGACTCGCCCACCTAGGGTTCCGTATAAATTTGTAGGTACATATTATACAAAGTTCAGGAATTGATTCTCGCAGTTTTGCCGAATATTTCCAGAAATTTTGTTTAATAAATATAAATAAGTATTCACGGGACAAATTACGCTTATTTATCTAACCCCAAATTAAGCAAATTATTTGCTTGTGCTGTGGGTGTTAGTCACTAATACATAGAAATACATATACTCGTATAAATACTAGAATATATATAATAAACACCTAAACCCGGAAATACAAACATTTATGCTCATCACACAAATGTTTGTCCCCGTCAGTGATCGAACCCGAGCCCCATTGATTACGTAGTCAGGGTTGCTAACCACTCGACCAACGGGGCGGTTGGGAAATTTTGTTTCTAAAACCTATGTATTTTAAATAAAGATTATATTTTTTTATAATTTTTTAAAATCATTTTTAAAAAATAATTTTTAGATTGTTTTATTGTAGTTTAAGACGATATTATTTGCCCAATTTTATAGTTCTAAGTCAACGGAAAGTATTCTTTATATTTTGATCCCCTTTAGGTCAAAATTTACTTTATTTTCTGTATAAATAATTGTAAGTATCTTTTTTACATTAACTAAAAACGGAGGTAGCTTCAAGGGACAGTAGGCTTAAGAATATGATTTTAATTTCAACTCAATAACTTCACGTGTTCCCGAGATAAAGAGTCTTGATAGACAAACGGACAAATAATCTGACAAGAAAGTGATTCTATAAGGGTTATACTTTTTATTTTTAAAAACGGAACCCTATAAATGGGAATATTTAGAATACACTTACGGAACTGAATTCTTATCATATTTATATTTTATGTTATAGTGCCGTGTATTGAGGCATGGTTCAGAACAGCCGCGAGTTAATCGTTATCCTATTTGTTGCATAAATATGAAGGAGGTTTGTTAGGCTATCGTTTAGGTATCACACCTAGAAAATAATTAGATATGTCGATTAGGACCTTTCCTAACATGCAATATAAATATATAGTTTTAAAATCGTTAGTATAAAGTTAGGAATCGACCATATAGCAAAGAAGAATTTCGCCACGTCGAGCCTCATTAAGTCGACACTAGCTCAGCGGTAGAGCGTCTCGGCTTTAGGGAGACGGTCACAGATTTAATCCCTGCGTGTCGATATTTTTCTTTGTTGTTTTTAAAGTTTTTCAAGTTTCCCAAAGCACAAGGTGAGTGCTATAACACAAAAATAAATATATAGTTGACTAACTGTGCCCGCGACTTCGTCCGTGTGGAAAATTTTCTAAACAGACCCGCATAGTGCCCGTTTTCATGATCCGGGATAAAAACTATCACATTACTTTTAACAGGTCTCAAACTATCTTTGTACCAAATTTCGACCAAATCGGTTCTGTGGTTTAGGCGTGAAGAATAGATAAACAGACAGAGTTATTTTCGCATTTATAATAATACTTTACCTATGAAATTAAGGTTTTTTATGAAATAAATGAAGTGTATTTTTTTTCTATATTTTTTTTATGTCATAAGATAGCAAACAAGCAGATGGGTCTCCTGATGGAAAGAGTCAACCACCGCCTATAGACACCAAAGATGTTAATGCTGCGTTGCTATCTTGTGGCGAGGTATAATGCTACATGCATAAGTTTACCGGCTACCTTACCCTCCAAACCGGAACACGACAGCAACAAGCATTGACGCTATTGCGGCAGGAATAGGTAAGGCGGTGGTACCAGACCCGGGTGAGACAATGCAGAACTCTACCGTAACAAACGGTTTTTTATGTTAATTTGCCGTAAGAAACGTACATACGCTTTACAACGTAACAAATTTTTTCTTTGTTTTGTGATCAGTTTCGTCCATTGTACCTACTAGTATATAAACGAATGTATATACAGTAGATATTCATTCGTATACACTAGTTAAATTCCTGCCGCAATTGCGTCAGTGCGTGCCACTGTTGTATTCTGGTTTGAAAGGTAAGGTAGCCGGTAGTCTTATGCATGTGGCATTAGACCTCGCCACAAAGATTTTTCGCCGTGTTGGTCCCGGCCTCCTTTGAAGAATAGGCCAACTGCCGCTCTACCAGGCAGGTCGTAAAAGGCGAGCGATTGGCTATGCTAGTCAATACCATCGTGGCTACTTAGTGGTAGAGTTCTGCATTGTCTCGCCCGGGTCTGGTACCACCGCCTTACCTATTCCTGCCGCAATAGCGTCATTGCTTCACGCTGTCGTGTTCCGGTTTGGAGGGTAAGGTAGCCGGTAAACTTATACATGTGGCATTAGACCTCGCCCCAAGATAGCAACGCACCATTAACATCTTTGGTGTCTATAGGCGATGGTTGACTCTTTCCATCAGGAGACCCATCTGCTTGTTTGCTATCTTATAATATAAAAAAAAGATAACAACGCACGAAGATGTACTTCGTCGTCTATAGGCAATGGTTGACTCTTTCCATCGGGAGACCCATCTGCTTGTTTGCTCTCTTAGGATATAAAAAAAATCATTTCATCGTAAGAGAGGAAATTCACATTTATAATGTTATTATATATTTTTGTGCTTTTGACTATATATGTGTTATAGTGCTTTGAAAAACTTAATCAAGAAAAATTTCGATACGATAGGATTTGAACATGCGACGTTGCCTCTGGCTTGTACGCTTTAACTAACGTAGCTACTGTCGACTTTGCCAACTTGGCGAAATTCTTCTTTGCTTTGTGAATTTGTGTGAATTTTCTTTGTAAAGTTTTGGGCATGGAACCCTAAAAAGCTACTTTACAGCAATATTAGATAGCTACAGTATTGATACATAGGAAATTGCCATCTTTTGAACTTTATCTTACAAACAACATCATCTGTAGTAAGCAAATGGAGAATAGCGTCAAAATCCATAACATAAATCACGTGTTAAGTAGAACATGCTGAAGTTATGTATAAGCTCGGTTAGCAACCCACACGAGCTCAAAACGTAACTTGTAGATAGATAATATATGGAAGTGTGATACACTCTGTAACACAAGTCGTTACAAATGTTTTAAAATTAACTGCTAACGAGATTATAATATTATAATTACTGCTTCGTAATTCAGTGGTAGTTCTTTATCGGCTCAAATTATTAAGTCCCAGTTCAAATGTTCTTGAGGTTTTTTCTACTGAACTGATTTTAATGAGATTTGGCATTTTCCCCTTTATTGATCCTGGCTCTTTTAAAGTATAGACCATCTGCCGTTCTGGTAGGCAGGTTGTAAAATGAGACCGATTGGCTAAACGTGTCACTAACATTGCGATCTCTGGGTGGTAAAGATTCCCGACGTCTCGTCCGGGTATTTGGTACAACCGTCTTACCTATTCCTGCTGCAATAGCGTCAATGCTTGTCATCGTCATGTTCCGGTTTGGTAGCTGGTAGACTAATGCATATGACATTACCATCCACGACACGGACAACAACGCACTATTAATATTTTTACACACGAAAAATAGGCGATGGTTTTTCTTTTCATCAGGAGATATTGTTTGCTATTTGATGATACTAGCGATCGCCTGTGGCCGAAAATCGACCATAGAGTAAACAATTTGACAACACAGTTTAGCCGTAAAGAAAATATTATGTTATACATGTGTGTAAACTTTAACCGTGCCAAATTTCACACTCCACTGTTCGGGCAATTTTTTTCTATATTTTAGTCGTTTTTTCTATAAATATATATTATTTAGTATATATATATATATATATATATATATATATATATATATATATATATATATATATATATATATATATATATATATATATATATATATATAGTAGTTTTTTCTATATATATATAAGCTCAATTTTTTTATCAAAATCGGCACCAAAAGGGAATAAGGAATGAAAGTTTCTATGAAAGATTATTTTGCTAACATTTATTTACACTAATCGTGCTAAAGTCAGTCACTGTAGTCATGCGCGTTGTACATAATAAATTTTGTAGTAGTCAGATACGTGCGAAATATATTTTTAGATACGCTAAAATATATTTTCAGATATGCGAAATATATTTTCAGGAGGCGGAATATATTTTCAGATATACGCAATATATTTATTTATTTTACAGTTGCATTACATAATATTTTTAATATTCTACACTTTTCATCGTTGGTACTTGGTGAAACTCCATTTTATCCCCTAAGCGAAACCGATTGGAAACAAATGATAATAGTTTTATTGTGAAACTGTACAAGTGTATAAGTGATAAAATATTACATTAATATTTTTAATTTTTCTTTACGTGCATAAGACGATTTAAATAATATTATGCACCTTCTCAGGCGCAGCAACTATAATGGCAATGGGGTAGCAACTTCTTATTAGAGTGATTTGTCTTCTAAATATTCATTGACAGAGTAATAGGTTTTTTTTTTTTTTATATCATCAGATAGCAAACAAGCAGATGGGTCCTGGTGGAAAGAGTCAACCATCGCCTAAAGACACCAAAGATGTTAATGGTGCGTTGCTATCTTGTGGCAAGGTCTAATGCCACATGCATAAGTTTACCGGCTACCTTACCCTCCAAACCGGAACACGACAGCGACAAGCACTGACGCTATTGCGGCAGGAATAGGTAAGGCGGTGGTACCAGACCCGGGTGAGACAATGCAGAACTCTACCACCTAGTAGCCACGATGGTAGTGACACGATAGCCAATCGGTCGCCTTTTACGACCTGCCTGGCGGAACGGCAGTTGGCCTATTCTGCAAAGGAGGCCGGGACCAACACGGCGGAACAGGTTTTTCATTTAAAAGTTTATTTAAATTATTTTTCAATTTAATATATATTTTAACATAAGCGAAATGTATTTTTAGATATGTGGAAAACATTTTGATACTAATTGAGATAGTATTAACATATTAAGTATATCAAGCTGGTGCACTCCAGCCATATTACAAGTAGAATGTACCGTTTAATAATAAGTAAATGAGTAAAAATCCCTGTTGAATTAATTAGCAAAAGCCTATAGTTATTAGTAAAAATAGTGCGCCCAGGTGATTTAATTTAAATAATTTGTATGATGCAGTTTCATTAAGTGATGAAAATAGAATACGTCAAACTTTAATATCGCAAAGATGCGCCTCAGTATAAGTGAATATATGATAATATAACTGAATGAATTCATATGAGATAATATGAATATCTCATACCATCAAGAAAGCTGTCGGCTTGTTTGATATCTCATAAAAATATGAAAGAAAACATTCAATAAGACCGTAACACGCACACTGAGTGTGTAAAAAACAAACTGCCAAAGTAATATAAATTGGTGAATTAAAAAATAAAATAAAAAATCGCCGTGTTGGTCCCGGCCTCCTTTGTAGAGTGGGCCAACTGCCGTTCTGCCAGGCAGGTCGTAAAAGGCGACTGAATGGCTATCGAGTCACTACCATCGTGGCTGCTAGGTGGTAGAGTTCTGCATTGTCTCGCCCGGGTCTGGTACCACCGCCTTACCTATTCCTGCCGCAATAGCGTCGGTGCTTGTCGCTGTCGTGTTCCGGTTTGGAGGGTGAGGTAGCCGATAAACTTATGCATGTGGCATTAGACCTCGCCACAAGATAGCAACGCACTGTTAACATCTTTGGTGTCTATAGGTGATGGTTGACTCTTTCCATCAGGAGACCCATCTGCTTGTTTGCTATCTTATGATATAAAAAAAAATAAAAAAAAATCATCATGCTGGTTCGCTTGCGAAGTAGCTAGTAATAGTCATGGAAATTATTGTTAAATTAGATTAACAGTGCGATTGTCAAATCCAGCTTGGTTTAACAGTTAATTTTATACGCTAATTTATAACAGTAATGACAAGCAGGATCTGAGATCCGGGTTGAGGAGGCGAGCAAAAAATAAGTTCAGCGTCGCAATATCGAAAATATTTATGTTTTTATTTGTTTCCAAGCCATTTTACCTTATAACCTTGTGAACTACGACGTCGACAGCATATTGATGTTCTTATTTGTTTTTGCTAAAACAGAATTGTCTATTCCAAAACGTGTTTCGGGTTTGGATGCTAAGTTAGCCGGTATACTTGTGCATGTAGCATTTTCATTATATGCATATAATATATTTTTAATAAAAACTTTAACCGATGAAATGTTATGCGTGACCATTCATTATAATTAGTGAGTAAATAACAAACCACCCCTAATTTCGGGTCCTTTTGGGTGAATTTTTTTCAACATATGAGACGACCCTTGGAATATATTTTATCCAATAAACGGAAAATTGTTATCACTACATAATATAAAACAAATACGCTTTCTCTGTCTGTCCATATGTATGCTTAAATCTTTAAAACTACGCAACGCATTTTGATGCGGTTTTCTTTAATAGATAGATTGATTCTTGAGGAAGGTTTTAATATACAAACCTTTCCAATATTCCCACGGGAACAAAAGCTACGCGGGTGAAACCGGCGGCAGGTCGCTAGTTAAAATATAATTGACAATTCATATTTATGTAACCAACCGGGTTGCTACTAACTTGCTGACTAACATGTACAAATATTACAAAAATTACAGTTTTATAACTGATAGCGATTAGTTAGTGGTACTATAATATACACTTCCATAAAAAGTATATCCACACCCGTATCCCTCCGAAAGGCAGGCAGAGGTACAACAAGTGTACCCACGATTAGCCGAAGATAGTCCCATAATATGATAGGGGGCAAGCCTATCGCCAACCGGGTACGTATCCAATTCCGGGCATCGTTGTTTTTATCAGAAAATTGTAAAACACATTTTAGAATTGCCCGACTTGGGAATCGAACCCGAGACTATATGTGGTCAACATCAACACCTTACTACTAGACCACAGAGACTTCCATAGTTCATAACTATTTTATAGTATTTAAAAAAAATTGTGTGTGACAGCTCCGACGCACGACTGGAGTTTACTCAAATAGTTGTACGATTGTCAAAACAGACGCAAAAAAAGAAACGCACGATCTAGCTGCACTGTTCACACCAAATTAGAAAGTTGCGCACCAAAAACGTAACGAGGTCATTCGTTCAGTAGATTTTACTCCTCACATTTTTCTCATACGGGCGCCTTATATCAAAAAACCGATTCTTAAGGAGTAAACTCCATTATAGCGTTAATGTGCACTGAAACGAAAAGCGCTGGAAATTTCTAAATGAATTGGTCTCTAAAGCTACATTGGGTAATCTTCTCAATCGATGCATCCATCTTACCTACAGAATATAGCCAATTAGTTACATCCACTTCAAGCAGTAATGGACCTTCTTATATCCATCACAACCTTATATCTACTTTAAACGTTTAATCTTCGCTATAAATGGCTGTCAAAAAGTGTTTAGTATGTTATAAAATGTAATATCATTTTACGATCCCGATATTATATATAGAGCAAGGAAGGTCCCTTATCTCATTCTACTGAAACGGAGTCTTAACGAAAGCAAAAACCATCATTTAAGATGGGTATACATCTTTATGATTTTAAAATGGGGATATATTTTTTATGATTCCTAAAATTCAGGAGCGTAAAAGTTATTTTTTACGAAGCTTATTAAGTATCGGATAATATGCAGTTAATGGAAATAATGTAGTATCTAAAATATTTAGCTTATAAAAAGTGATTTTAGCGGTCGAAATTCGACCATTGACCAAACAATAAAATGTCTCTTATAATTGACAACAGACTTTAGCCGTAAAGAAAATAGTATACATCACGCCAGGTAGTACACATTCCCTTGCGGGGTAGGCAGAGTAAACCGAATGTCTATAGACTTTCCAGTTCACCGCGATTCACCTACCTTACTAGTTAGAGGTAAGGTCTAACGAAATAACATTGTACTATTAACCTGCTGCAATAGCGACAATTCTGGTCAATGTCGTGTTACGATTCAGAGGATAAGGTAGCCGTTAAAACCATTACCAATCATTTATTCGACACCTATCACGAGAGCCATCTGCTTGTTTTCTCTTTATTGGTATAAAAATAAAATCTTAGCCCAAAGTATGTGTTTGTAATCGATATTAATATATCCCCAGAAACTCAAATACAAACATCTTGTTCTCGTCGGGAATCGAAGCCTATCCCTGTCGCTTACGTTATCAGGGTCGCTTATCACTGAACTAACGAGATGGTCAGAAGTTGAAAAGTGCAGTGTTAAACGAATACTCTCATTTAAAATTATAATAGTTTACTCTCATTAAAATTATAATAGTTTACTCTCATTTAAAATTATAATAGTTTACTCTCATTTAAAATTATAATAGTTTACTCTCATTTAAAATTATAATAGTTTTAGTCGTTGATAGTACTTCTCTTTCCAGTTAGTTCACTAGTCACAGGTGGATAATCAAAGAAGTTAATCGCTCGTACAAAAGGTTCGGCGCAATCAATGCGGCGAGGTAATGAGCCGTTGCCCAGGTTTACAACCAAATACCTTTTCACTATTCATTCTCAAGGTTTTGGTATTCTTCAATTTAATAAAAATTCTTATCAGCAAACGCAGATTGCAGTTTTATGCAAATGAATTGGGAATTAATTATTGTTTTGATATACCCAATTGTAGGATCGCGACGAATGCAAGGAATACTTTATACATATTTTCAACCCCTATTTTAAGCTCTTAGGCGCCAATTTTTGAAAAAAATAGCCTATATATGACCTTGGATCATTAACTATCTCCATACCAAATTTCATAAAGATCGATTTAGTGAATTAGTCGTGAAAGCGTAACATATAGACAGCCTTTCGCATTTATAATATTAGTAATACATATATATTTTGTAACTATGGAGTAAGGATTCAGCAAATGCATATTGCGGCTTTATTTAAACAAAGGTACGATCACACCGACGTCGTTTAAGCCACACGACGCTCAAATAACTGCTCGCTGCTACTGCTGCTTCTATTCACATTCCGCGACGGCCATACGGCTCCGTACGGCTCTGTACGACGCCGAACGGACTCTGACGCATTCCAATGTAGCCGGTTATCTATTGCGGAGTTCGTACGGAGCCGTATGAAGTAGTCGGGATCCGTTCAGTCATCGCCTAACGCGAATTTAACGGCAATATGAACATGTAATTCCTGTTTACACGTTAATTAATTGCGAGATTTCTAATTTTAGAATCACGACGATTGCATGAAATATAACAATAATAAAATTAATTCACTGGTTGACAGACAATACCAAAATAAATTATTTTTCTTAGAAAAACTTGTTAAGCTCTCCATAGGAAGCAAATATAAATAATAATAGATATCAAAGCATGTCTAGATATAATTAGTTTCCCACGGCATAACTCACGTAGGTACCCTATCTCTTCGAAAAATTGGTATAAAGTGTAGCCTATATCACTCAACAATATTGTGGTTAAGTAGATACTCGTGAAAGAATTTTCAATGTCAGTTTGGTAGTCTGGACTATTTACTAATAAACTTTTGTAACTTAACCTCTTTAATTTTCCAAGTGTTCAGTGGCTACAGCGCTTAAATAACAATAAATCGTCAAACCAAAGTCATAATTAAGCAGCGCTTCATTGTTTAATAGCTTATAATATATCCGTGATCAATAGTTGTAACCGCCACGTATTTAATGGCGATTACGCGTTTCATTCAATGAGCTATGAACTATGAAGTAGGCGCAGTTCATGCGGCGGGCCACTTAAATACAGGTCCGCAAGTGGCGTGGTGAATGACTTGTCTAATACATTAGTACATAAAAGTCTTTGAGCACAACCACGAATTCTAGTCGATTTTATAACGATAAAGTGATTTATTCTTCTCATAAAGAGATGATCTATTCTTCAAAATAGGCCCGGATTAAAATGGCATATGATTTTATCTTAGTACCCTGGTTTTGGTCCTGTTGCACTTTGAAGAAAAGACCTTCTATCCCTTTGCTAGGCAGTTTATAAAAAGCCGACGAAGTCTCGGTTTGAGGGTAAGATAGCCGATAAACTTGAGCATATGGCACTAGCATCCCACAACATAGATAGCAACGTACCGACTAGATCAACATCTTTACTGGTCGATAGACGATTGCCGCTTCTTTCCATTAGTAATTATCTGCTGGTTTCCTAACTTATGATTTAAAAAAATAATCCCAGACTAACACGGATTTAATTTTGACTTAGTGAATACCGCCCTTAAGCAAATATACAACACGCCATTAGAATTAAAGCCATTCAGAGTAAAAGTTACAATCTGCATAAAGTTTTAGTAGCTAAACAGTTGGCGGGCCGACACAGCTGTGCCGGCTGCCAACTGTCACTAGCATGGCGGAAATCGCTTTGTTTTTGCTTGAATCTTTGAGGCAGTTTCCAATACCAATATTGTGTGATTCACGGATTATCACTGGATATGCTTTTCAAAGCAATTTCTTATGTTGTCAATGTAGCTCGTATTTACACACAGGAATACAGCGTTACAGTACTGACTGATTAAATCAAATCACTCCATGGGTATTTTTGAAAACTTGGATTTTTACTTGGCACGATAAAATAGACGCCACCTAAAAAGCTTCTTCGTGATGAAAAAACAAGGGACTTTTTAAAATTCAAAACAACACGTGTCTCAACACGACCTAAATTGATTTTTGGGTATAACCATTTTTTCTCTGAAAGTATCTTATTAAATTTAAAATGTTAATTTTTGAGATTTTGTTATCCTTTTAAGTTATGAATTTTATCTGAAAGCTTTATAGGAAGACCAGCTGTTCTGCCAGATATGTCGTAAAAGGCAACCGATTGGCTATACGTGTCATTATCTTAGTGACTGCTAGCTGGTAGAGTTCCGGAACGTCTCGCTCGGGTATTTGGTACCTTACCTATTTCTGCCGCAATAGCGTCAATAGCGTCTTTGTCGTGTTCCGATTTAGAGAGTAAAAGTAGCCGGTAGACTTATGCATGTAGCATTGCCATTCCACCATACGGATAGCAACGCACCATCAACATCGTTGGTGTCAATAGGTGTTGGTTTCTCTTTCCATTAGGAGAGCCATCAGCTTGTATACTTTTTTATGATATAAAAAAATATACGTCCTAATAAGTAAATTTCCGTATTTTACTTTAATGGATCCTTTCTTTAATGGTCTCCTTTGAAAAATGGACCATACGTCTTCTTTATAAAATGTGTCACTACTAAGTGGTAGAGATGCATAACAGGTAAGTAATTGCAGAATTCTACCACACAGTATCTGACTAGGTGGTACAGTTTTGCAGTACCTCCAACGAGTCTCACATCATCTATACATATAATAAAATCGTAGGAAAGTCAAAACTGTACATTGAATATTTTTTTAAAAGAATACTGGGGGCGTGATCTACAATCGATATAGAAGCCAAAAATATAGTTTTTAGAATTTTTGTCTGTTTGTCTGTTTGTCTGTTTATCTGTTTGTCTGTATGTATGGCCGGGGTAAACTCAAAAAGTACTGCATTGATTTACTTAAAATTTTGCATGAATGTTACTAACAGGTCGGGTCAACATATAGGCTACATATTATCATGCTTACACCTACGGGGGAGGAGCTGCACGGAGTAAACGAAGTTCGCGTGTACTTAGTCCGCGCGCGGACGAAGTCGCTGGCAACAGCTAGTAATTCATAAATGTAATGTCCATTAACATTTTTTACCTACTTATTGTACACATAACACTATGATTGTAAAATGTTAAGCATATCTCTTACGAGTTGCCTAGAAAGTAGGCAAATCATTATTTTTCCAAAGGATCCAAATCATTTCAAAAATACCTACATCATTCATCACAAAAAATACGGAACAAAATTAAACTTTTCGTCTTTGACCTTATTAAAAAACCATAACGGCCTGAAAATCCCATTTCTTGTTTCATAAAAAGTTTTCACAAGGCATATGAGTTTTTTTGATGACATCGACCCATTTCAGACTATTTTTGGCGAGGCACATCACAAACACGGTTAATTAACAAAATAGCGGCCTGGCCTAAATTCGAGGTAAAATTTATTTAAAGGCACAAGCAAATATGTGTATTTGCTGCTGGCTGTTTAAATTTAAAGGTTGTTGCTAAATGTATGGATAATAAAATATGAAATAATATTTTATACGTAATAATTATTTATTCAATTATTACTATACTAACCTAATCAAAAAACTATACGTAACACACAAAACTAATCTATTTTTAATATAATAGCGTGTCAAAAAGCCTCCGCCTCTCTTGATATAGGGACATAACCATTGTTTATAGAGACCTGGGGGTAATAACATATTATTACTATCTATGTGGTACATGGATTAAATGGACACGCCTTTCAAGACAATTTATTAGTTTGTCAGTGTAGCTTGTACTTACATATAGAAATACATAGTTATACTACTTACCAATGAAATAGTCATTTCAAGGGTAATTTTTAAACCTTATTTTCTCATTCGGTAAGATAAAACAGTACAACATGATTTATTTCTATTTTTTCACAATATGATATAACCTACAAATGTATGAAATTATTTACAGTAATAGAGCGTTTGCTCATATGTGCGGTTTTCTTCCCAATAGCGTATCTGTTAGTATTCATGGGGTCTGTGATTTTTTTTTTTTATAGTATAAGGTAGCAAACAAGCAGATGGGTCTCCTGATGGAAAGAGTCAACCATCGCCTATAGATACCAAAGATGTTAATGTGCTTTGCTATCTTGTGGCGAGGTCTTATGCCAAAAGTCCGAAACACGACAGTGCCAAGCACTGACGCTATTGCAGCAGGAATAAGTAAGGCGGTGGTACTAGACCCGGGCGAGACAATGCAGAACTCTACCACCTAGTAGCCACGATGTTAGTGACTCGTATAGCCAATCGGTTGCCTCTAACGACCTGCCTGGCAGAACGGCAGTTGGCCTATTCTTCAAAGGAGCCCGGAACCAACACGGAGAAAATGATATGGTAGGATTGTAATGCCTCGTGCATAAGGTTACTTTCGAAACTGAAATACGACAGTGATAAGCATTGACGCTATTACGGCTTAAATGGGTAAAACGGTATTAGGCTTTTTTTCTCTAAAAACGAATCGGATATCTTTAATATAGTTATATGTTGGTAGAGTCGACCGCCCCGTTGGTCGAGTGGTTAGCGACCCTGACTACGCAATCGACGGGGCTCGTGTTCGATCCCTGACGGGGACAAGCATTTCTGTGATACGCATAAATGTATTTCCGGGTTTGGGTGTTTATTAAATATATTCTTGTATTTATATATGTAATGTATTTCTATGTATTAGTATCGTTGACTAACACCCATAACACAAGCAAATAATTTGCTTACTTTGGGGTTAGATCAGTAAGTGTAGTTTGTCCCATGAATATTAATTTATATTTATTTATCTACTTAATGAGAACAAATAAAAGTTACGTATCTCTTATTTGGCCGCTATAGATTCCTAAACTAATTTCTCTATTTAAATGATAAATAAATAAATATAAATAAATATTCATGGGACAATTTACACTTACTGATCTGACGCCAAAGTAAGTAAATTATTTGCTAGTGTTATGGGTTGTTAGTCAGCGATACTAATACATAGAAATACATATATACATACTGCAATATATTTAATAAACACCCGAACCCGGAAATACATTTATGCTCATCACACAAATGCTTGTCGCCGTCAAGGATCGAACCCGAGCCCCGTCGATTGCGTAGTCAGGGTCGCTAACAACTCGACCAACGGGGCGGTCAAATTACAATCTACTATTTGGTCCATTTTATATAGGATAGTTTTTATCTCAATTACACATAAAATTACAATAGACATTGTTACGTAACAGTGGATTGTGAAACAGCACAAGTGCAAATTTTAAAACAATGATTACGACAGTAAATTTCTCCGTGAGTGCAGGAGTGTGGCCGAATAACGGGCACGCATCCTGAAAAACCCAAATACTCCGAAAGAAGCTTGTGAAAACATCAGCCGTCTTATAAGTTTCTGGAAGGAGTGAGGATGGCTGGAATAAATTTAGCTAGCTACGTACAAAGGCCTAAGTGGCTAAGTATGGAAATAATACGGCTTAAAAAATGACAGATAACGCAATTCTGGAAGGTTAACGTCACATCGGAGTAAAACGTCATATTGCTTTTGACGTTTTATTAGAAACCACAGAGTATGTAATGTATTTATGTCTACGGCTTGATGTCATTACGACACCATGAGGGTTTAGAGCGTTTTCGCAGTAAATTTATATTTAAATTTTCAAACGTAAGATTTTTAATATAACTGTAGGATATAATTTTTTTTTATTTAGTTAATAGATCTAATAAGGTAAAGTAGTAAACTGTTTTTCAAATTTAGTCAACTGGCCAATTGTAACACTTAATAGTCAAGATAGTAATTGGAGTGTATGTGTTATCTGTGAAACATACAATTCGTTATCTGTAGTGTGCGTGCGTGTAAGTGGGGGCACGCGCTATTGTTGGTAAGGTATGGTTTGGTATCACAGTACGATTCGGACCATCAGAGTGCTAAGTGTGAGTTTTTCTTTTCGCATTCGATCGTGAGCGCGTATGGAGTTTACTAGGAATTTGTATGTGATTTGTACAGCGCCACCTAGTGGTAAACGTGAAAAACCATTTTACCACTAGATGGCGCTGTACAAATCGCATACAAATTCCTAGTAAACTCCAAACGCGCTCACGATCGAATGCGAAAAGAAAAACTCACACTTAGTGAGACTACGCCCAGGTATACCAGTGAACATTACAGTAATCGTTTGCTTTTGACATGTAAGCTGCTAGGCCGATAGGCAGATGGTCTATTTTTAAAAGAGGGTTGAACCGACTACTTACTTAGAGCGCCTCGTAAAATTCAAGAACTACGTGTCACTGGCATCGTGAATAATAACTACGTGATATATTTTTGCACCGTCTTGCCCAGGTCTGATACCACCGCCTTAGCCATTCCTGCCGCAAAAGTGTCAGTGCTTGTCACTGTCATATTAAGGTTTGGTGGGTAAGATAGCCGGTTAACCTATGTTTGTGACATTACACTGAGAGCAATGCACCTTAACATCTTCTGTATCTATAGGTGATGATTTTGCTATCCATTAGGAGAACCATCTGCTTGTTTGTTATCCTATGATGTAAAAAAATCTTAATATTTTCCTCAAAAAATAATTCCAAAGAAGTTTCCAAAATTAAAAATAATTAATGTATAAATTCATAATAATATTATAAATGAGAAAGTGTATGTGAGTGTTTGTTTGTCCGTCTTTCAGGCAAAACGGAACAACGAATTGACGCGATTTTTTAAGTGGATTTTAACGAGATGGAGGTTGACATAGGTTACTTTTTATCTTTTTCTAGCCCCCCACTTCTTCCCCAAATTTAAGGCGAGCGAAGCCACGGGCAAAAGTTATTATAAACATAAATCTGTTAATAAATATTGTATACATATTTAAACTGCATATATATGGTCATTGTTAAATATGTGACCACCATGTAACGGTTTTTTTAATAGAAGAGGGGGGCAAATGGAGAAAGGCTCACCTGAAGTGATCACCGCCCCGCCCGCCCATTGACAACTACACTACCAGATGCTTTGCTGTTATATTCCCGGCATTTTCAGAAAGTTTAAACTCTTGAAGGTCCATAAGTAGTATCCTTTCGGGAAAGCCCCCACCGGTACTTGGTTCCACAGAGGAGCAGTGTGGAGGAAAATGTGTGAAAGAGCTATTAGGGCAATTTACAATCTTAGCCCGAGGGTTTCCCTGAGAGAAAAATTCAGAAAAAGTATCTTCACGCCCATATCCCCGAAGGGGTAGGCAGAGGTACAACAAGTGCACCCACGATTAGCCGAAGATACTTGGTCCCATAAATGTGATAGGTGGCAAGCCTATCGCCAACCGGGCACTTTCCAATCCCGGGCAACTTTGAGTTTCTCAGAAAACTGAAATAACACTTTTTTTTTAAAGTGCCCGACCCGGGAATCGAACCCGGGACCTCATGTGGTCAACTCCAAAGCTGGACCACTAGACCACAGAGGCGATCATCGAGAGAAAAATTCAAAGAAATCAATATTCTAACTGTTATATCCCAATATATATTTGAGAACTTGGTGTACGTTCTGTTAGGGTGTCCCGCGTTGTAGTCTTAAAAAAAACTATTTTACGAGACAACCACTTTTATTCGACTTTACTTTTTTACACGTCACTTTTATTAAGCACTCAGATCGCACTATTATTTGTGCTCGCGGTTATAGGGGGTTACGACGCGGATGCTACTATCCCTAGTCTCCTCACTGAAGGCCAGCCGGCGGGCAGAAACCAGGTCCGTTGCTGGGCAGCGATTTGACTAGTTCAAGTACTGACTGCCCGTGCATTGGAAATGCACGGCTTATATAGTAAAATAAAAGTTTGACTCAGCGATTTAGTATAGAAAGTAATTAAGGGTTGTAACAGTTCGTAAAAATATTTGCTTTTTTAAAAAAAATGGTGACGTATACTCACTTAATATAAGGAACAAAAACAATCTTGTTGTGCATGCATCTCGTCTCCACAAAATAAGTAACTCTTTTATGGGGCAATGTATACGCTTTTACAATAAACTTCCCGAAACTATAAGAGATCTACCAGTCAATAAATTTAAAAAATGTGTTAAAACAAAACTGTGTAAAAAAGGATATTATAAAATCTCAGATTATTTAGAAGACAAAAAAGCCTGGGATTAATTGCTCCTCATACCGATCTCATATATATATTTTTGTAATATTGTGATAATGTAAAAAAATCAATGATATGAAAAAAAAGACAAGCCCGCTGAGTTTCTTCCGCCAGATCTTCTCAGTGTGTGGCCGCGTTTCCGATCCGGTAGTAGTTTTTAAAAAAAATATGTTGACGTGTCAAAATAACTTGTAAAAAGTTTTATTGAATAAAGTATTTCTGATTTCTGATTTCTGTGTTTTAAGATTTGGACAGTTCTGGATTTCTCGACATCCAGGTGAGCAGGATTAAAATTGAATTCTATCGTGATGTCTGATGGTGAAATTCGGCGGCAGAAATTAATTCTTTCGAACTCTCTCGTCCTTTAGAAACTCCCCACAATAGATCCAGTAGAAGATATAGAGCGATGCGATATCTCTACGTAATGCCAAATAATTAAGCCAATTAGAAGTAGTCCGATTGTCGACAATTCGAGGCGCTCTACATTGAATGCGATCAAAAGTAAGGTGTGGTACTGAGAAGCCCTCGCCCAGAAGTGGGAGCAGTACTCCATATAAGACCGTAATTATGCCTTAAAAAGCTGTAAGCGATGGGCCGGTGTAAAATGCTGTTGACTCTGCTGAGAACACCGAGCTAATTTTAACAACTTTCAACATCTACATTCTTGCATTTTTTTTATATGAGATAGAAAAAACACGTAGCTCTCCTAATGGTAAGAGAAACCATCTTCCATGGATACCAAAGATATAAGTGATGCGTTGCCCTCCTTGTAACGAGATGGCAATGCTACATGCATAAGTCTACTGGCTACCTTACCTTCCAAACCGGAACGCATTGACGATATTGCCGAATAGGTAAGGCGGAGGGACCAAATACCCGGGCGAGACGTTGCAGAACTCTACCACCTAATAGTCACGATGGTAGTGACACGCTTACTAAATCAGTCGTCTCTTACGACCTGCCTGGCAGAACGATAGTTGGTCTATTCTTTGAAGAAGCCCGGAGTAACACAGAAAAAAATACAGGTTTTTTTTTCTTTCTTTCACTTAATGCTTTTGTTTCGCTTTGTTAATGTGTTACGCTTTTGTTAATATGGTTATTCACTTCAAGTTATCCAAGCAGGACTGATTTATGACATGATAATAAAAAAAACTCTTATCTAATGTTACTCGAATATAAAGTGCTAGTGTTTTAGAAATATTCTGTAAGCAAACATAATAATGATAATAATATTCACGGGACAAATTACACTAACTGATCTAACCCCAAAGTAAGCAAATTATTTGCTTGTGTTATTGGTGTTAGTCAACGATACTTATACATAGAAATACATATATAAATACTAGAATATATTTAATCAACACCCAAACTCGTAAATACAAACATTTATGCTCATCACATAAATGCTTGTCCTCGTCGGGAATCGAACCTCAGCCCCGTCGATTGCGTAGTTAATGTCGCTAACCACTCGACCAACGAGGCGGTCATAATTATGAATACGTGGCATAACAAAGACGAAATTACCATGTTATGTATCAAAGCTTACACACCGTTATTCACACGTATTAATTGAAAATTTACACGTTATACGTAACACACATTAAACAACAGAATGTATGCGTCAGCACCACACCGTGAATTAATGAGATAATTAACTGTTTCCCCTTATGAATGAGCCGCAGTACGAATTGTAGGTGTGAGTGTCGATTATACAGAGCAAGCTGTCGTGTAAGGTGACTGCAAAAATTACGAGGGATGGGTCAATATCGGAAGTGTTGAATTTCATTACATTAAGGCTTTCTGAGCAGCGGTGATAGCTTACCGTAAGACATCCTATTCTAGGTGTTGTACAATGCTTGTCAGTTTGACAATAACATTAAGACAAGTGCTAGATTTCATGACGTGATAGTGGGTGAGTTTGACCGAACTAAGTTCCAATTAATCTAAGTTAGATACTCAGAGTAAATAAAATTTTGTTCTGTGCGTCGTATATAAAATCTTTTGGAAAAATATTGAAGCTGGATTTTCACACTATGATATTATATTATGGTTGTTAAAAAAAAAGAATACCTAGCTTCTTTTATATGGTTAAAAAATATTTGCTGGACATAACTTTAATGTATCTAACTTTATTAAACAAATAGTAGTGCCCCGATTTCCGCTGCGCGATCAATGTCTTTCGTTAATCCCACGCCTCTGTGGTCTAGTGGTCCAGCGTTGGCGTTGACCACATGAGGTCTCGGGTTCGATTCCCGGGTCGGGCACATTAAAAAAAGTGTTTTTCAGTTTTTTGAGAAAAACAAAGTTGCCCGGGATTGGGAAGTGCCCGGTTGGCGATAGGCTTGCCATCTATCACATTTGTGGGACCAAGTATCTTCGGCTAATCGTGGGTGCACTTGTACCTCTGTCTACCCCTTCGAGGATATGGGCGTGAAGATACTCTAATAATGCATTTTTCCGGGATAAAATTTGGCCATTATGTTAAATTTGTATATAGACTATTAATAAAAAAAATAATTCTCTTTAGCTATATATCTGAACATTCAAATATAGATTTTGTGACATTGCTGAATTTATATAATAGAGAAGACAAACCTAGGCAAGTCAAAGGTTAAATGGATACGCTTTTAGCTTCAGCAACCGTTATAATATCTACACGATATAGTTATTAATAACTGTGTTGACGTCTTTAATTTGCATCTAATTAATTTGTTTATACATTACGTGTTTAGTATTTTACCGTATATTAGAGAATGTTATAATCTGCAGACGATAGTAACTATTATATAATTTGTTGTGTTTGCGGTATTTATCCCGTAACATGTTAGAGGACTAAGGCTAAGACTGCCTCATGGTGTTTAGCATGTTCGGTTCAGATCATGAGGGTTCGATTCCCAGTAAGACCAAACGTGTTCTTGAGAAAAATCAGCTCGGGTTCTGGTGGTGGTATGTTCAAATCTTCTGCTTCATAAAACTATTGCAATATCAAGCGATATTCTATATTAGTTCGCACCAACAACCAACATCTTTCCAACCGATAAACCGATGAATAGGAGTTGTCAGGAACGTCTACTGACTTTTGGTTGCCTAGCAGAAAAGCAGGTTATTCTTCATAAAGAAGTCTGGATCAATACGTCGTATACATGATACGATACGATACGATATACATTATACATATCTTCATGCTGGATCCCTTACGAGGTAGGTTGAGAGAAACGAGTACCATATGTCGTCCTCCTTCAATCCACACCACTTAAGGACAATTCCCGATCAATCTGATCATTGTATGTCAGTCTGTCTTCCTCGATACCTACAATCCTTTCACATTCGTATTGTATATCTGTTTTGGAAACTTTTCGACTACCATTCGTTTTACACGTCCGAACCAAAGGAGAGCGTGCATAATTAAACAGCATACATTATAAATCATATTATGTTATATAAAAAGATATGTAAAATAGAATAATAACATTGTTTCAGTAGACACTCAGATTACCACGAAATAATAAAATTTGTTATTGATATATTTATTTTAACTCAAATTCTTTTTCATTCAGCATTGTCAAGTACGTTTCAAACTAACCTAGATTTACTATTATTATAGATAAAAATGCCCCAGTTCACGGGTTTTAATATAACTCATAAAAAACAAATCCTATTTTGATGAGATGGCACTTAAATTCGCCGGGATTTTTGCAGCTTAAATTTTCATCATTCCGGGTTTAAATTGAGTTGATACGTTGATATTAATGTAATATATATTCATATAAAATACAGATTACCTTAATTTCATTTAAGGGCGAGAGTAAATTTGAAATTTAAATTAACATTCGCTGCGGTTTCAATTTTTTCTAAACTTTTCTCTGGTTCGTTACAAGGCTTTTATTACCTGAAAATAAACTTCCTTACATTTATGGGATTTATTTTGCCACGTTCAACTTACCTGATAACAACGGTAGTTTAGCCTGTACAAATCAATTTAAAAATGTGGTGCGGAAAGTGGTGCACATAGCCCCGAATATAGTTGAGAATAGATTATCATTCCATTAAACGAAGCAAAAATATCTATCTATACAGTGTGTAAACAAAACCTTGTCCGATCTGAAAGAGCCATATAGGTAGGTTAAAGACATTACTGAAAAAAATATTAAAATCACTTTATTTCAAAAAATAAAAAAGATATCGCTTTTTTAATATTCGTATTTTTACTTACATTTCCCTAGTGTTAAGCAAATATTTTAAAAATGAAAACACTGTCGCTGCTTGTTTCAATTTTTCGCTTTGGCGGCTTTCACACAAACAGCGCGAATGCGCGGTCTTCGTTTTTCGACTTTTTATAAAAGAATTTTAAACGTGTCGCGTGACCTTCGGTGGCATACGACTCGTGCGGCATTCTTTGATAATAGAATTTACTTATTTGTATGTGTTGTTGTACTTAATGTATGAAAATACCATTTAAGATTACTTTTTTTATTGGGAAAACTAATTAATTAATATCCATAAAATAATTACACATATGTATGTAACCGTATTACGGTACCAAACAACACCTTTAATTATCCGACAGGGTTATATATTACGTCCCTACTTCAATAGTCGGCGAGATACCTTCGCCACACTGAATAAAGAACATCATTTTAGGCGTGTACACGGAGTGAAAGTAACGGTCGGGGCTATTTAAACCTTGTATCGCACTAAATATTTTTCCGTGTCAATTCTAGCCCCCTTTGAAGAATCATTCTGTCAGGCAGTTTGTAAATGCTAACGATTGGCTATACATATGTATTATTACCATCGTGACTACTACGTGGTAGACTTTCGCATCGTCACGCCCGGGTGTTTGTAACACCGCCTTACCTATTCCTGCCGCAATAACGTCAATGATTGTCACTGTCATGGTCTAGTTTGGAGGGTAAGGTAGCCGGCAAACTTATGCACACATGCATAGCAACGAACCATTTCGATCTTTAGTATAAGCGATGGTTATCTTTTTACATCAGTAGAGCCATATCCTTGTTTTGCTATCTTATAAAAAAAAGGGAAAAAACATATCACAAGCTGTTTTCTCTAAGCGAGCTAAACATAGATAACTAAAACAAATTATTTATTCAACAACTACTTAAACCCACTTAGAACAACAGTGTACATGACACTGAAACAATAGCATCTTGAAGTAATATAACAATTCAAGTTCTTAAACTTAATCTGAGGGCGAGTTTGAATCAATTGAGTCTGAACAAAGCCGTCTGTGTGTTTGTTGAGAGTTGTTGCTGTTTGTTCGCGTCTATTAGGGTGCTCAAATTAGGATCTGTTTCAAGTAGGACCGCCGCTCTGTTTTAGTAGATTTGGGACAGCGGCTGAAGTATTGACAAGTGTAATTAGGTTTTAAACTTTTCCTAACAATTAAACTAGGAATACAATGAAAATTTTGTAGCTTCTATCGAAATTTTCAAATTTTTCAAAAATATGTCATTTTTATTGAAGTAGGTGCAATAAATATGATAGTTTCCAAAAATAATCACAATCATAAGTTCACGCAATATTTTTAGAAATATCCATACAAAAAATTACTTGTGACGTTTTTTCAGTTTATTTGTATAATTCAAATAGGTAATTAAGTTGTTTCTATACATATTATAAAACAAAGTCTCCACCGCGTCTGTCTGTTTGTTAAGTGAAGAAAGCACTGAACGGATTTACATGAGGTTTTAACCAATGGATAGAAGAATTCATGAGGAAGGTTGAGGTGTATAATTTGTGAAGTTTTTTGTATAAATTATTCGTGTGAAGCCGGCTCGGTTCGTTAGTATCATTATACAATATCTACGAAATTATGGAAGCATGGCAATTAAGGTCTAATATTTGATACAACTTATAAAAAAACCTTTGTCACAATATTTGAGGCAAAGATAAATTTTTTTTATATTGTAAGATAGCAAACAAGCAGATGGGTCTCCTGATTGAAAGAGTCAACCATCGCCTATAGACACCAAAGATGATAATGGTGCGTTGCTATCTTGTGGCGAAGTCTAATCCCATATGCATAAGTTTACCGGCTACCTTACCCGCCAAACCGTAACACGTCAGCGACAAGCACTGACGCTATTGCGGCAGGAATAGATAAGGCGGTGGTACCAGACCCGGGCGAGACAATGCAGAACTCTACCACCTAGTAGCCAAGATGGTAGTAACTCGATAGCCAATCGGTCGCCTTTTACGACCTGCCTGGCAGAACGGCAGTTGGCCTATTCTTCAAAGGAGGCCGGGACCAACACGGCGACCAACCAACACCACCACCAACCAACACCAACTACGCTACATTCAACACGTGGCGCAGTTAGATAGCGCGTATTGGCTAGAGGCAAGCTTCAATTTTTTCTTTATTAAATTTTTAAGGTTTTACCTAGCACAAGGTGGGTGCTAAAATATATATAATTAATGAATGATTATGATTATTATGATTATATCCTATACTTTAACAATATTTGTAATTGATTTCTTCGAAACGGTTTTATCGATTTTGGCGAAATTTTAATAGTCTTTTAATACTGAAAATGATCTCGGTAAGTGTCATCGGCGCGATAATCTGTTTTTACATTAAAAATTTCATCCTAGCCAAGCTTTGTTGCCCAGGCGGTAATTATTTAAACGTCATACAACTGCAAAAAAGATTTCCAATTTTCCTAGAGCTCTGAAACCTTAGAGTAACATCTTCACTAAATTTATATGAAAACTAAATGAAATTTACGTACCTTCCATAAGAAAAAATATATTTCCAATGCAAATAACGAATACTCGAATTCTGAGGTAACAAACTTAAAAACGCAGCTAAATAAGAACCTCTTCCTTTTTGGAGTCGGTTAAAAATACATGTGTTCGAACACATTTGAGTATTCAAAGATAACACTTATTTTTATTATTTTACTAGCTTTTGGCCGTGGCTTCGCTCGCGTTGAATTCATTTTAGG
The DNA here is from genome assembly GCA_036924255.1 of Apodemia mormo. Classification (NCBI taxonomy): domain Eukaryota; kingdom Metazoa; phylum Arthropoda; class Insecta; order Lepidoptera; family Riodinidae; genus Apodemia; species Apodemia mormo. Next base: position 29,386,556 of record JAUPFN010000019.1, read on the forward strand.
AAAGTGGGGGGTTAGAAAGAAACAAAAATTAGCCTTTGTCACTCTCCATCATTTTAACTATCTCCACTTAAAAAATCTAAATCGACTAAGCTAAACATTAGAGTAACAAAACTCATGAGTAGAATAAGATTGAATCTAATATCTTTATACAAACTCTTATCCCCTATTTTAACCCCATGAAACCCCTATGGAATTAATTTAACCCCATAGAACCCCTATGGGGTTCTATGGGGTTAAAAGGTTATTTAAAATAAAATTTATGTTGTCTCCGGAATTTCGAACTAACCTTTTGCCAAATTTTATCAAAACTGGCTTAGCGAATTAGACTTCAAAGCGTAACAAAGAGACAGATTAGACTTTTGCCGTGTATTGGTCCGAGCACCTTTTGAAGAGTAGTCGATCTGCCGTTCTGCCAGGCAGTTTGTAAGAGGCAAGCGATTAGCTATGCGAGTCATTACCATCTTGGCTACTGGGTGAATGCAATAGCGTCTTGTCATTCGTCGTCTTGTCACTGCCCCGTTGGTCGAGTGGTTAGCGACCCTGACTAAGCAATCGACGGGGCTCGGGTTCGATGTCCGACGAGGATTTGTGTGATGAGCATAAATGTTTGTATTTCTGGGTTTGGGTGTTTATTAAATATTACAGTATTTATATTCTATGTAATATTATCGTTGACTGAAACCCATAACACAAGCAAATAATTTGCTTACTTTGGGGTTAGATCAGTAAGTGTAATATGTCCCGTGAATATTTATTTTTTGTTTTTTACTGTCGTGTTCCAGTTTGGAGGGTAATGTAGACGGTTAGTTTAAACATGTGTCATTAAGACCCTGCCACAATGGTAGCAATGCATCAATAACATCTTTAGTATATATAGGCGATGGTTATCTCTTTCCATCAGAAAAGCCATCTATGTGCTTGAAAAACTTTAAAAACAACAAAAAAAAATATCGACACGCGGGATTTGAATCTGCGACCTCCCCTAAAGCCGGGTTGCTCTACCACTGAGCTAGTACATGGGGCACACTAAAAGTTTTGCACTTCTAGCTAATCAGAACTATTTGAATTTCGAATGTTATATTTTTAAAACGTTGCAACCTTCTTAGTAATAAAAAAAAACCATTGGCGGAAAATGATTTGTCACTTGTTTTTTTATCATACATCAAAATTCTACGTACGCAACGAAAATGGAATTAAGTCGAAAAGATTTTGGAGCCATGATTTTTTATAATTTTAAAAGTTCTCTTTCTCCGCTAGACTGTGCCGCTTGTCTTCAAAATGCTTTTGGGAGAGAAGCACCTTGTTTGAGCACCGTGAGGCGATGGTTTGCTGAATTTGAGAGAGGTCGAGTTTCTTTACATGACGAATTTCGTAAAGGGCGGCCTTCAAATGCCGTCAACGAAAATAATATGGCTACTGTTAAGCAGTTAATTGAAGAAAACCCCCGCATTACCTATGAGACAATTCGAGGACTATTGGGGATTGGCATGAGCCAAATTTAGAAAACTTTACACGGAGAATTGAAAGTTCGGAAACTTTTTTGTCGTTAGATCCCTCATGAACTGACAGCGAAGCAGAAGCGGGCTTGCGTGGAATGGTGCTCACAGATGCTACTGAAGTACGACCACGGACATTCTAACGCTGTTTATGACATTGTCACAGGAGATGAAACGTGAATTTATTGTTTTGACCCGAAAAAAACAGCAATCTTGTGAATGGGTGTTTGAAAATGAGAACAGGCCAACAAAAGTGAGACAGGCGAGAAACGTTGGTAAAAAAATGATCGCGTTTTTTTTCTCAGCTACGAGTCCCATCTGTACAATTCCACTTGAAGATCAAAAGAGTATTAATGCCGAGTTGTATTCTACCATTTATTTACCCAGGGTGTTAGAAAAAGTTCGCGAAAGACGACCCAAAATCCGCATTCATCTACACCATGATAACGCTTCTTCACACACGGCCAACAAAACAGTCATTTTTAGCTTCCGAAAAAGTACATCTCGTTATTAATCCTGCACATAGCCCCGACCTAGAACCCTGTGATTTTTGTATTTTTTACCAACTCCGAAGAGGCAGTGATAGTGTTCAATCAGCACATAGAAAACATGCCTTCAGATCTGTGGTCCTCCTGTTTTAAAAAATGGTTCGGTCGCATGAAAAAATGTTTAAAATGCAAAAGAGATTATTTTGAAAAGCAATAAACATAATATTTTGGTTATAACATGTTGTTTTTTAAGTTATGTAAAACTTATAGTGTGACCTACGTATACACAATAATAATTAGAAACACGAAAGTAATGATCAAAATTATAAATGTGTTTCATCTGTAACGATGAACTCATTTAACTAGTTATATATAATATGTATATCTAGCGACCAGTACAATTGATGGACTTGATCATATAGTAAAGAAAAATGACGCCACGTCGAGCCTGCTAACACTAGCTCAGTGGTAGAGCAGCCCGGTCTTAGGGGAGGTTGCAGGTTCAAATCCCGCGTGTTGATATTTTTCTTTGTTGTTTTTACAGTTTTTCAAGTTTTCCCAAGCACGGCTGTAACACAAAAATAATTAAGCCATCTGCTTACTTCCTATCTTATATTATAAAAAAGACAAACTTTCGCCTTTATAATAATACTAGGTCCACCGTGCAGTCCGCTGCATTTTTTTATAGTATAGGGGGCAAACGAGCAGGGGGTGCACCTGATGGTAAGTGATCATCGCCACCCATGAACATCTGCAATACAAGGGGTTTATATAAGTTTTTAGTGAATCAAGTGGGAATACCTAATTTTTTCGGGATATAAAGCCTGTATGCTATTCCAGGTTATCACCTACATGTGTACCAAACTTCATACAAATCGGTTCAGCCGTTTTTACGTGATTGAGTTACAAACATCCATCCATACATCCAAACATCCACATTTTCGCATTTATAATATTAATATAGATTTATTAGTGTAGATTTTACTACAATAATAATAAATGCCTCTTTAGCAGACATAGCACGTATTTCAAGTTTAAGCCACTTTAACTGAAAAGAGGACAATGTAAACTCGAAATTGAATCGGACAACAAAATCGAATAATGGCTTCGAACGAAATTTATTTACTGAATAGCCGCGTACTCGGGATATTGTTTAGTTTTCTCGTTATCTCGCCGTATTGTTTGATCAGTTACTGTGTTAAATCGGTCTTTTTTATTATAAGGATGATTAGCTACATGTTCGGAAATTGTTCGGAAGTTAAAAACAATCGTTAAGGGCGCGTATTCGATTTGTAACGAAAACTTCATGTTTTCAATTTTTTTCCAGAGCAATATCGTAATAATGGGAGCAGATTGTTCGAAGGATGTTACAGTTTTTACACGATTAAGTCTTGATTATTCGATTTATTGCAGATTCAAAATTTCTTTTTTGTAATAAGGATGATTAGCTACATGTTTGAAAATTGTTCGGAAGTTAAAAATAATCATTAAGGCCGCGTATTCGATTTGTAACGAAAACTTCATGTTTTATATTTTTTCCAGAGCAATATCGTAATAACGTGAGCAGATTTTATGAAGGATATTACAGTTTTTACACGATTAAGTCTTGATTATTCGATTTATCGCAGGCTTATAATTTCTTTTTTGTTATAAGGATGATTAGCTACATGTTTGAAAATTGTTCGGAAGTTAAAAATAATCATTAAGGCCGCGTATTCGATTTGTAACGAAAACTTCAGGTTTTACATTTTTTTCCAGTGCAATATTGTAATAATGGGAGCCGATTGTTCGAAGGATATTACAGTTTTTACACGATTAAGTCTTGATTATTCGATTTATTGCAGGTTCAAAATTTCTTTTTTGTAATAAGGATGATTAGCTACATGTTTGAAAATTGTTCGGAAGTTAAAAATAATCATTAAGGCCGCGTATTCGATTTGTAACGAAAACTTCATGTTTTCAGTTTTTTTCCAGAGCAATATCGTAATAATGTGAGCAGATTATTTGAAGGATATTACAAGTTTTACACGATTAAGTCTTGATTATTCCATTTATCGCAGGCTTATAATTTCTTTTTTGTTATAAGGATGATTAGCTACATGTTTGAAAATTGTTCGGAAGTTAAACATAATCATTAAGGCCGCGTATTCGATTTGTAACGAAAACTTCAGGTTTTACATTTTTTCCATAGCAATATCGTAATAATGTGAGCAGATTATTCGAAAGATATTACAGTTTTTGCACGATTAAGTCTTGATTACTCGATTTATCGCAGGTTTACAATTTCTTTTTTGTTATAAGGATGATTAGCTACATGTTGGAAAATTGTTCGGAAGTTAAAAACAATCATTAAGGCCGCGTATTCGATTTGTAACGAAAATTTCAGGTTTTAAATTTTTTTCCAGAGCAATATCGTAATAATGTGAGCAGATTATTCGAAGGATATTACAGTTTTTGCACGATTAAATCTTGATTATTCGATTTATCGCAGGTTCAAAATTTCTTTTTTGTTATAAGGATGATTAGCTACATGTTTGAAAATTGTTCGGAAATAAAAAAAAATCACTAAGGGCGCGTATTCGAATTGTAACGAAAACTTCATATTTTTTCCATAGCAATATCGTAATAATGTGAGCAAATTATTCGACGGATATAATATTTTTTGCACGATTAAGTCTTGATTATTCGATTTATCGCAGGTTCAAAATTTGATCGACAAAGATTGCGCGCAAGGATTTATAGTGTTTTTAAAATAATTGTTCTAAATAAACAAGTATAACGGTATAACGGTAAGAATAACGGACTGAAAAAAAATCAATATACTGAGCATTACTTCAATTCACATATAATTTAAAATATTTTAGGTTTCGATTGAAATACTTACTGGTGAAAAAAAATGTTAAAGTGAGCTAAATTGTAATTGTAATTTTAATACCTTTTTTTTAAAATCTAACAACAATATTTTCGTCATTTTGGCTCTATCGTGCACTTTAGGATCATCTATCATATTGGAAAAATGCATAAAATAAAATATTTTGGCACATTGTAATGGTTGTGTTCGTCTTTAAAGACAACTTTGACGCCTATTTTCGTAAAACGCTATGCAGGGATTGTCTTCGTTTTAAAAAACCGTTATCAAAAATTATATTCTTGCTCTGTAGTGTAGCACTAAACCAATACTTAATCTTGCAAAAATTGTAATATCCTTTGAATAATCTGTTCACATTTTTACGATATTTCTCTTGAAAAAACTTGAAAACATGAAATTTTCGCTGCAAATCGAATACGCGATCTTAAGACTACTTGTATGAATGTAATAGAAATAGTAAGTACGCTTCGCTGGGCGTCAAGGAGAATGGGCGTAAATGAGGGTTCATACAACGTTCATACAACATCTCATCTTGATGGTGTTTACCGTATTGTAATATATTATTAATTTCGTATAAAATGTAAATTTTATCACTGGCAACTTTAATAATGCTAAAATTAATAAAAAATCTTTAAAGATTAATATTACTTGAATTCACAATTATTACATACACTTTTAAGCTATTCACATCACAATATATCATCAACATAGACACAATACGTTTTTGTATCTGCCATCATAAAGATTATTTTGATTTTAACCACTTATAAGTTAAAAGATGAACAACGTTTGTTTATAATAACAAAGCAAAATATTTATTGTCACTTATTCAAAGATTAAATAGATGACACTTAGTTTTGTTTTTTAGGATGATGCTAAAAGTAGCTTGTTTATTCAGCCTTCTGTGTTGTAAGTTTCGACTAAGTATAGTAATAAATATTTCCCTTTTGTTGCATTTTATACTATAGTTTAATATTTCTCGTCTTACTTAACCGACCTTTTTCTAGCTTGTTTGGTTGGTCTTTAATAAAAAAAGTGTTAACTTTATGGCAGAAAAAAAAATCTTTGCTTGATTTAAAAAACATTCAAGTTTAATTAGTTTCACATCTTTCAAGTATGTTCTTTTTTTAATTTTTTAAAATTTACTTGCTATTAAAAAGTGTCCGTTGAATTCTATCATGCGCTTATTGTACATTAAATTAATTTCATAATTTCGGCTGACGCTATATGCTTGTAGCACTTTGAGGCCGATCTCATCAATTACCTTCCTTAACGATAATGAAAATTTTATCTCATTTGCACAGTTTCTCACTATATATTCAAGCGATTATTGAGTTAAACATTTATACTAATATTTGTCAAGATCGATCAAGCCTTTCTTGAGTTATAAGGAGATATACAATATGCTTATTCCTGCCCCCATAGCGTTAACGCTTGTCATTGTTATGTTACAGTTTAGGGGATGAAGTACATGGTAGATTGCTATCCCATGATAGTGACAAGCATTGACGCTATTGCAGTAGGAAAAGGAAAGGCGGAGGTACCAGACCAGGCGAGAAAATACAGAACTCTTTTACCTAATATCTGCGATGTTAGTGACATCGATAGCCAATCGTTCGAACCAACGGAGCATGCTTTTTATCATTTTTACACTGTGACTCTATCATTTCAATGTCAACCTTTCTCACTTTCGTATAAAAATTAAAACATTTTCTTGAAAAAAAAAAAGAAATTTAATCTATTTTACACTTTTTATCGTTGGCACTTTGTGAAACTCCATTTGTAGTTTTGTTAAAACACTTGTATTGTTTCACAAATTACTTTAAAATTTAGTTAATATCACCAACCGGTTTCGCCTTTTACGGCATCTTCAGGCCTCCTGAGGCCTGAAGACGCTGTATTAACAAAACTAGAAAATTAATCACTATTTTAAGCGGCACTTATTCAGAACCCTGGACATAAATATTGTTATTCTAACTAATATTAATTATTATACATGCGAAAATGAGCTTCTTTATTTGTTTGTTTCGCTTTCGCACTTAAATCACTAAATCGAATTAAAAAATATTACACTACATTATCAGCGAGTAAAATAGGCTGTATTTTTTAATTAGAGACCCCCACAAAAATACAATAATGTAAAACAAAGTATCAAAAATTTACCTATAAAAGTCTTTATTTTACGCGTATTGCCTTATTTGTTAGATTTTTTAAGAAAGTTAGGTCTCAACTGCCTTGTATTGGTAAACATTTTGATGCTGGATGATTTGTAGGATCTGATAATGGAACTGAAAGGTGACCATGAGAACTCCTATACCAAGATAAACCCATCTAACTTGGACTTATTTGTTCTGTTTTTACGAACACCTTAGTGTCAACAAAAATCATCTGTTTTCAGGGTCTCATGGTAGAGCTGGAAGGAGGTAATAGGAACTTTGGAATAAACTAGAGCAATACTATCGACTTTAGGGTCGTTTGGTCCGTTATTGCAGGGAGTTTGGAGCAGGATGGCTTCCAGTGACTGATGATAAAGGTAGAAGAAATACACGAGAATTACTATGCTTAACCAGATCAACCTATCCAATGGGCTGAGTCTTCGGATGATTTTTAAAATCTTTCATGACACTTTATTTTTTTTTTTATATCATAAGATAGGAAACAAGCAGATAGGTTTCCTGATGGAAAGAGTAAACCATCGCCTATGTACACCAAAGATGTTAATGGTGCGTTGCTATCTTGTGGCGAGGTCTAATGCCACATGCATAAGTTTACCAGCTACCTTACCCTCCAAACCGGAACACGACAGTGATCAGCACGGACGCTATTGCGGCAGGAATAGGTGAGGCGGTGGTACCAGTCCCGGTTGAGCCGATGCAGAACTCTACTACCTAGTAGTCACGATGGTAGTGACGCAAATAGCCACTCAGTCCCCTTTTACGACCTGCCTGGCAGAAAGGCAGTTGGCCTATTCTTCAAAGGAGCCCGGGACCAACACGCCATTTTCAAGCATAATATAACTGCTAAAATTAAGTTGAAGATGCTTCAGAAGTTTTAAATAGGCAGCCTAATATAGCTATCAAATATAAATAAAAATAACCTCTTAAAATTATAATGAAATATGATTTTCTGAATAGTTTCAAGTTTTTATTTGTACGAATTATCTTCCACTAATAAAATTAGGGTTTTAATCACACTAGCTTTTACCCGCGGTTTCGCTTGCATTTAAGCCACTGAATATTTTTTTAAATAAAAAGTATGGTAAAAGTATGGTACCTCAAATACCTCCAATATTATGTATACAATGTTTCATGATGCTCGGTTAAGTAGATTTCGTGTGAAAGTGTAACAAACTTCCTATAATGCTATAAGTAAATAAATATATACATATTATAATAATAATAGTGTGTCAACTCACTTTATCTCGCCGATATGTTTTTTCTACAAACTTTCATCCCCTATTTCAGTTCTTAAGGAGTTGATTTTTGATAAAAAGTCTTTGTTTGACTCCGGATCTTCAACTATCTCCATGCCTTTGGCATCAAAATTGATTTGACAGTTTAGCCATGAAAGCGTAACATAGAGACAGACAGACTTATAGATAATTTATAATATTGGTATAGATATAGGCAGGCGCGGATCCAGGATTTTTTCTAGGGGTTCATCTAAGATCATTTCATATGTTTAAACTTCTGGAAAAATAAAAAATAAAAAACGGTTCTAATAATTTGAAGGATTAGACGCAACTCAACGTCCTCCGTGTTGGTCCGGGCTCCTTTGAAGTTTAAACCAACTGCGTTCTGACAGGCAGGTCGTAAAAAGCGACCGTTTGGCTATGCGAGTCACTAAAATTGTGGCTACTAGGTGGTAGAGTTCTGTTCGTCTCGCTCGGATCTGGTACCATCGCCTTACCTATTCCTGCCGTAATAGCGTAAGTGCTTGTCACTGTCGTGTTTCAGTTTAAAGGATAAGGTAGCCGGTAAACTTATGCGTGTGGCATTAGACCTCGCCACAAGATAGCAATGCACCATTTACAACTTTGGTGTCTATAGGCGATGGTTGATGCTTTCCGTCAGGGGAACCATCTGCTTGTTTAAACCTAGTACTACACCTAGTATTTTGGATTTCAGTCGTCAAAACCTGATAAAAATTCAGATAATTAAGGAAAAAACCAAAAACATCTCAATTTTTTGAAATTTTCAATTTTCTTGATGGAAAGTTATAAATGCATACATAATATAAGACAACGATCTATATATTCAAACATGAAAACTCCAAACCTTTACACAGATTTCGATTTATCATTGTGAGTGAGGATAATGCAATCACAGTTGTTTGTTACGAATAGTGTTGCCCACTTCAATTTACGGATTCAGGGCAAAATAGGGACGTGGCCTGGAAACATCGCTTTGTCTTACTAAAACCATTATATTTCATTTTTCATGGGAAAAAATATTACGGTACCATAAAATAGGTTATGCATTTGGGAATATACATCCATCTTTCTATGAATGTACATCTGTATTTATAAACTTCCGTAACAGTTCGTACCTAAAAGGTGAATGATTGGCTTAAAGTATCATTACAATCGTGAATTTATTATTATTTATTTACTGTTATTTATCTCGTCTTCAAATGTTTGATGTCAACCAACGTGTCTTTTAGCCATGAAGTATTAATAATACAGCATCATGCTTTTAGCAACCGAGTTAGATTTTTAGCAGATTGTTAAATCGAAGGACTGGATACTCTTGTTTTTAGTTCGAAGTTCGAAGCAATCCTCCGATGTCGATGCTTTCAAGGAAATTGATCGAACAAGAAAGTTTCAAATTATAAACTAGATATCACTTAGTTTTAATATTTTTTAATGAACCTTTAAACGACGATGCAATCTCATAGAAATAAATAAAGTAAGGTGTTTTATAGAGCACAATTAATAAAATATATGTAAATTACATAAAAATTACTAAATCACAGATAAGTACTAAAGAGTAAAAAATAATTAAAATAAAAAAAAAACATTTAAAAAAAATAACATTACACATACATAGCGAATACTATATACACATAAACACATAGACAGCGAAAGTTTACTTCGGAACCCTAAAAAGTATTAACTCACGCTTACCACATTAATACGCTTTTTCCGACTCGGGAAACTCGAATACTTCAAGGCAAAATATACTTTGATACTTTTATACAATTGAAACAAATAAATTGCTCGGTCAGATAATGAATGTGTGGGAGGATCGATGACCCTGCTTTTTCACGAGTCTGTCGAGATAGACGTACAGGAATTTTCTTCACAGATAAAATACCGGGGCATAACTTCTTTATGTCTTTGACGTAAGGCATTGAATCTCTTTGGACGGGTCGATAAATCGTTAAGGTATTTACGGCTTCCTAGTTAAATAAAATGTTCAATGTTTACTGCTTTCAATTTATCTTTTCATTTTGTAGTACACTGATGTGTATACCTGAAAATTTGGATAACTAAATTATTTGTATTATAAAAGTTAGAGAAGAGACTTTTTGTTAATATCTGTTTTACTAGCTTTTGCTCGCGGCTTCGCTCGCGTAAAATAAGAGACAAAAAGAAGCATATGTCACTCTCCATCCCTTCAACTATTTGCACTTAAAAAATCACGTCAATTCAACGCTCCGTTTTGCCGTAAAAGATGGACAAACAAACTCACACATACGCTTTCCCATTTATAATATTAGCACCTATGGATAATTTTTAAAGCAAAACTTTTCTTAATGAAACTTAATAACACGAAAGTACGTACGATAGAGAAATAAATACATTAATGTGTAGGATTAAGCCGATATGAGAATGAGATGGAATACCTTACACTGTATTAAAGTAATTTTTTTTAGAATCATTGTGATGGAATGAAATTACCTTATGATAAAGAAACAAACACATATATAGGACTAAACTGGTGAGAAAATTAGATACCAATAATTAAACGGTATTATACATGGAACTATAAGGCTTTTTTTATATCATAAGATAGCAAACAAGCAGATGGGTCTCCTGACGGAAAGAGTCAACCATCGCCTATAGATACCAAAAGTGTTAATGGTGCATCTACGTCGGCACAAACAGGCGGCTTATTTAGCATCTAGAATCTAGCGAACCATCTAGCGAGTGGCTTAGTAAAACGAGTATTCTAAAATGTTTGCGAGAATCCGCACTGTTTACTTCGATAGGTCGCTAAGCAATTAGCTAGGCGCCAAGCGCACAGTGCGAGCGTTTGCGAACATTCTACAACGTTCGTTTTTCTAAGCTACTCGCTAGGTAGTTCGCTAGGCTCTAGGCGCTAAGCAAGCCGCCTGCCTGTGCAGACGTGGCCTTGTCATCCGAGGTATTTTATTTGAAAAACTTTAAAAAAAACGGAGAAAAATATCGACACGCAGGAATTGAATCTGTGACCCTCTCCCTAAAGCTGGGATGCTCTACGACTGAGTTAGTGTCGATAATCCCGACGTGGTGAAATTCTTTTTTGCTATATGATCGATTCCGTCGATTGTACTGATGATCGTCAGGTATAAATATGTATAACAAGTTAAATGAGTTCATCGTTACAGATGAAATTCACATTTATATTTTATCAAATTTATAATATACCATATCGCTTCACACTGATCATCCGTACTATCGCTTCCAAATCGCTGTATAAAACTGACTGGCTATTCACCAATACGTCATTGTTTATACACAAGGTAAAGTTTGACCATGTTCTCGAAAGTTCCGAAAACGACTCATAAACAACTTAAGTGTAAACAAGTCATAATACACGTTATTTTCAACCTTATGCCCCATGTGAGAAGGTCAATCATGGCATAGCTGGGTTATTGTTTATCGATAGAAGCTGCTACCTCTTTCTTTTATTTACAGATTTTCCAGTGTTCTCACTCTTCCCTTTTCTAGATTATTCGCAACAATATTAAGAATCATAAATGCGAAACTTTGGATGGATGGATATTTCCCAATCACGCAAAAAACTACTAAACTAATTTGGATGAAATTTGGCACACAGATAATGACACATAGGCTATAGCACATAGGCTAATTTTTATCTCTATAAAAAATGGTTCTTGCGGGGTTTACTAAAATCTTCTATAATGCAACGAGCTTCAAGCTATATCTAGTAAGTATTTTTAAAAAGTAAGTAATTTTAATCAGTATTCCATGTATAATATTTAAATATAAACAACATAGACTTTATTTCATCTATTTTATGTTTATCTTCCAGAAACCCTAACCCATCAAATGTGAAAAATTAAACAGGTCTCCAAATATCTCTACAACCCAACTGAGTTGACACACCAAACTTATGTATTTCCTTTAACCTTTTACCGAAGAACCTTATTGGACAATGTACGTGATGTTCTTTTAAATTTGTATTTAGACAATATTCGCCTGGATGCTTCTAGAAATATTCAGTTCACGTGTTTTGGGGATCTTAAAGCGCTTTTCAAATTGATATATAAATTACTTCAGACATGACCTTTAATTCTTAGGGAACGTAGAATGTAATCAGTGTCGCGCTTAGAGAATTTCGACCTTTGATGTCAGGCCTTCAAAATATTTATAATGCTTCTGAACCATCTCAAGTATTTACAGCCTATTTATTTTTCTTTATTGTATAAGAATAATTCAAATTCCATTTATTTTAAACTATGTTTAGCGTTTTCAGTAATTTGTTTTCCTTCATGTTGGTCCAAGTTTCCTTTGAAAAATAGATGGTCTATTCTTGCTTGGTGGTTCGTAAGAGTACTACACTACCATTGTGACTACTAGGTGATAGATTCTTGCATTGTTACCATCGCCTTACCTATTCCTGCCGCAATAGCGCTTTTCACTGCCGTGTCCCGTTTTAGAGGGTATTTTTTATTTTTTTTTATTTTATATCATAAGATAGCAAACAAGCAGATGGGTCTTCTGATGGAAAGAGTCAACCATCGCCTATAGACACCAAAGGTGTTAATGGTGCGTTGCTATTTTGTGGCGAGGTCTAATGCCACATGCATTACCGGCTACCTTATCCTCCAAACCGGAACACGACAGTGACAAGCACTGACTCTATTGCGGCAGGAACAGGTAAGGCGGTGGTACTAGACCCGGGCGAGACAATGCAGAACTCTACCACCTAGTAGCCACGATGTTAATGACTTGCATAGCCAATCGGTCGCCTTTTACGACCTGCCTAGCAGAACGACAGTTGGTCTGTTCTTCAAAGGAGCCCGGAACCAACACGGGGAAAACAATGTAGCTGGTAAACTTACTCATGTAGAATTAAGACCATAATGATCACAATGATTGTAGCAGAACATTCATATCTTTGATGTGTATAGGTGATGGTTGTTTATTCTACACTTTTCATTGTCAGCACTTAGTGAAATTCCATTTTAATGCAATATTTTGTCACTTATACACTTGTATCGTTTGACAATAAGGCAATTATAATTTATTTCCGATCGGTTTTGCTTACACAAGTATTATCAGGGTATTTACAGTTCCATACTAGATGCTTGTCTCTTTCCAACAGGAAAATCATCTGCTTGTTTGTTATCTTATGAAATTAAAAACACTTGACTGTTTTGTTGGTATTATATGATAAAAATAACTATAGATGGTTTTTAGCACTGATTTCGTAATAGCGAAACTTAGAAACATTGCTTGGTTTTAAGGAAAGATTGTCGCTAGTTCAAATCCAGTCGTGCTAAATATTTTCATTATTTAAAAAGTTTTTAAAGTCATAAAATATTTAGCTGCAGCTAATGAGGTTCTTTTAGAAACGAACTGAAACTTTCTATAAGGCAAATTGTAAAAAGGTAATGACTGCCTTTTCGTGTCACTTACATTATGACTGCTCGGTGATAAATTTCTGCAATGTCGCCCGGGTCCGGTACTGCATCTTAAAAACCGCCACATACATAGCTAAGATATATATTACCGTATAGCAAGCTACCACACACGGAAGCTATTCTTTAATATATATTTTGCCCTCACCCAGCCTGCCTGCGTTTAAAATATATATTAATGTGCCAAAATATGCCGAGATATAAATTACGACATATTTTGGTGACGTCATAGAAATATATATCTGTATATATTCACGTCAAATTTTATCATAATTGGTTCAACGGTTTAGCCGTAAAAGCGTAAAGACAGGCAGACTTTCGCATTTATAATATTAGTGCTTATGGATGGATTTTGTTTATGGTGAAAGTCAGTTGTCAAACTTAGAAAAGATATTAATACTTATAGTTTATAAATTTACTTATCGAATTTCGACCTGCGAACTGACTATCGAAATACAATATGGAATATAGTGTAGCATCCCACTGTAAGATGACCTTCACTGAGATGGTTAATGCATGAAAAGTATTTTATATCCAATTAATATGTCAATAAATATATTGCAAATGGGTAGACTAAAAAATTTCAGTCCAGAATATGATTAATTGATATTTTTTTTAAAACATGTCACTGGTTTAGTCAATAGACAAACTCTATACTATATGAAATTATGAAGCCTTTTAGAATATACAAACATTACGTTGACTATTTTTTACCATGACAATTCTTTTTGAAGTTTTTCCACGCGGACGAAGACGCATTCACAGTCAATAATTTAACAATAAAACACCCAAATTTATCCTTATTTCTTCAGAATCATGATTATTGCAGCAAATTAAAACTAATTCTTCACAAGACTTTCTTCTTGTAATCTTATTTGAATACTTTTATAATAATCCAAATAAAATCTGTTTTTCAATTGCGGCGACAAACAATTCGATAAATATATCGTCTTTGTTACTCATTTTTCTTTGATCTTTGCGTCTATATTTAAGACTGTGGATTAAGTGAACCGGTCGGTAAAAATTTTTGGAACTTAACATACATTAGACCGGGAAGGCACACTGCAGAACGCTGAGCAGTGCGTGGTAATTAAGACAATAACATTTTTTTATATATTATCATAAGCATATATCGGAATCGGGTCGGAATAGGTAGTGCAATTTGCTGGGATTAAGTAGTAGTGACGTTACAACAGTGTTGGCAGACCCGTGAAAAATTATTATTGCCGGGCCGTAAAATTATTGTATTTTCAATAAAATTATTATACACTTCAAAATTATATTTAATTGTCGTCTGAAAGCTTCAGTTTTTGAAGAGATTCACTGAAGTAATTTTATTTAAATGTTATTCCGGCAATTATTCAACATTTTTCCTTTAAAATGCAATTTTTCAGTCAAGTATCTGTATACTTGAGAACTCAGTTATTGATAAGGCGGGAAATTTGACTCAAACATTTCAATAATAATTCATTTTTAAAGAAAATAATATTTTTACAGAAAATTGCTAACGTTCAACATTGTTGTATTTTTGTCATGATTAGAATTTAGGATTAAAAATTCAGATATTATGGGAGATGTACAATAATTTTTGTACGTCTGCTGGCACTGCGTTACAAACTTCCCCAAGACATGGTAGCTAACTCAAACACCTCATTCACACGCAAGCGTGTGAACTTAGCATTACGTGTCCCCGAATATCAACGATCTAGCCCGTTTAAAACGTGTAGATTTTCAAATTTACTTTCATGTACTAGAAAATATTTTTGGTAGTTTCTGGTGTCCCTTAAGATGTTATAGTTATACCATAAGCAATCGCTAAATTTGCTTATGGGCTAATCCGATACTGAACAAAGTGTCTTTTTAAAATGTGACCAAGTGTCGCAGTCAAAACAGATATTACAAAATGTAATCACATATTTTATTGTATGCCATAGACACCAAAGTTGTTAATGGTTTATTGATATCCATGTGACGGGATGGTAATTTTACAAAAATAAATTTACCGGCTATCTTATCCTTCAAACCGAAACACAACAGTGATAAACATTACACTATTGTGACAGGATTAGGGAAGTAAAACTGTGATACCAATACCCAGCCGAGACGTTGTTGAGTTCTGTCTGGAGTAATGCAACACTTTAAATTAGTATAGTCTTGTACCGCGCGGTGACACGTTTCAAGCAGTAACCCTCGGTTATATGAACTTAGCCTTAATATAGCTTTTAAACAATCATTTATATCGCCTCTGTGGTCTAGTGGTCCAGCGTTGGCGTTGACCACACGAGGTCCCGGGTTCGATTCCCGGGTCGGGCACATAAAAAAGTGTTTTTTCAGTTTTCTGAGAAACACAAAGTTGCTCGGGATTGGAAAGTGCCCGGTTGGCGATAGGCTTGCCACCTATCACATTTGTGGGACCAAGTATCTTCGGCTAATCGTGGGTGGGTAACCTCTGCCTACCCCTTCGGGGATATGGGCGTGAAGATACAATCATTTATATTAGGGTTGCTAATCCAAATTTTCGAAAACCAGGATTTGAAATTGATATAATTCCAGTATAATCCAGTTTAAAAACAGGACGCAATAGGTATTAGTGCGTAGGTGTACAATGTAATATTCACGGGACAATAATATAACAATAATGTAGGTACGTTTGTACATCTAATGTACAAAACAGTAGGTGTGCAAATGGAATTCAAATAATAATAATTTTTTTAATGATCTTAGTTAAAACAAAACGATTTATTAATAACAAAAACAAACAAATCAATTACTTAAACCCGCACATGCGATCCGGACAGCTCAATAGCCGCGAGTCGTGAATTCACAAGAATTGTAAAAATAGCGCCCAAATTTAAAATATATACATATACATATTCAGTGCTCTAACCATAACCCTATTAGTCTCTTAAGTATTAGTTATAAGCTCTACTTGCTTATATAAAATACTGAGCTAATGTAAGCTAGCCCTTACCTACGTTATTATAAATTGGCCTTCAGTAGTGTAATATTTGTGTATATTTTACCGCTAAGAATATGTAAGGAAAATAAAGATTCATGTGCCCTATATAAGCATTATGAATGAACGCACAATTTCCTTTGTATTCAGGGAAAATATTCATAGCGGTATCAAGAAACAAAACAACACTGATAGGCTGTAGATATTAATAAGAAAAGACGCCTTTGATCATCCAAGTATGGTAATCGCTGCATAGGGTTCACATTTCTGCTTATTTTGTGAATAAAATAACTTTGAAATTCACAACATAATGGGCTTTTTTAGTCGATAAAGTACTTTTTTTTTATTTATGAACAAACATGCACAGACGTGGACTTTATACTAAATGACATTCTATACCTACCTACTATTCAAACTTAATCAAACGTGATGCATAGAAAGACTTATTACCATCGTTTGCTATTAACCAACCTCCAAAATAATATTAAAATGAAACAAAATATTAACATAATACGATATTACAACATACTTAAATACAAATAAAATATATAACTTGCATACATACTTCTTTATACATATATACTACTATTTTTCTGCCACATGTTTAAAGGAAGAATGTTGAAAGGAAAATTTTGAGCGGCTATTCCTGATGTTAATGATAAGAGTATTCCAAAACCTTACAGCTTCATAAGAAAAAGATTTAGATAAGAAATGAGTACGACAAAATGTAGTATTATATTACATATGGCAACCCACCACTATAAATAAATATTTTTGATTTCTTTTACTCATAAATGTCTCTTACCATCACTGCTATGGTGGGGCTTCATTGTGACATAAGAATGATGTTAGCTTGTTTGGTACGGATCTTGAAATTTTGGACTCGAATTTCCAAATTTTTGATAAGAAAATTCCAATGCCCAGTCTAGTGATATTAACTCCCATAAGGTTATCAAGGTCATGCGAACAAAATCACAGTACACGGTACCTATGTAGTATATTATAAAATATTTTAAACTAACTAACCTACTCAGCTTCGCTCTTGAGTAAATTAACATGTCGTCGATACAGTTTTTCTTACAAACCATAAAGAAAAGATAGCTTATGTTAGAATCCAGATCTTCAACTATCTACATGCCAAATTTGATCAAAATCGGTTGGGTGGTTTAGTCGTAAAAGTGCAACAGATAGACAGACTTCCGCATTTATAGTATTAGTGTAGATATAATGTATACCACCATTGATCATTAAATTTAAAGAAAATTACAAAGCGTATTTTCAAAAATTTTACTTTATAGATATTCTTGAAACATTGGGGTTCAATTTCGAATGGATATATTTTAATTTTTCTAGGCCATTGTTAGGTATTCACTGTTGTAAAACTTTACTCTTGCCCCAGTTAGTAAGTTACAGAACGTTGCTTACGAGACGTATATTTAAATCAGAAAACAGGATCAGAGGGGTGCCGATATCACGCAAAACTTTTTGACTCGTTGGAAAATAATTTTAGTAATGTTATTAACTTTATTAAGACCATTATTTTGTTTTATTCTCATCTATATATTAAAATGTGAAGCAAAAATTTTGTACCCATCCTTATGACAAATACGGTGGGGAGTGAAATTTGGCACAGTTAAAGTTAACATTTTGGAGAGCATAAACCTAATATTTTAAATAATGTGCATTAGAATACAATAAATTAATTAAAATAAACATAACACACAATACATCATTGTAACATAACCGCCCCGTTGGTCGAGTGGTTAGCGATCCTGACTACGCAATCAACGGGGCTCGGGTTCGATCCCCGACGGGGACAAGCATTTGTGTGATGAGCATAAATGTTTGTATTTCCGGGTTTGGGTGTTTATTAAATATATTCTGGTATTTATATATGTATTTCTATGTATTAGTATCGTTGACTAACACCCATAACACAAGCAAATAATTTGCTTACTTTGGGGTTAGATCAGTAAGTGTAATTTGTCCCCTGAATATTTATTATTTATTATTATTATTATGATAATATACACATATATATTATTGATAAATATTTAGATTAAGTCCACTATATTACATGAATAACAGCAATAATGAAACAACAAAGAGAGAGAGATCGTGAGGATGAACTTCAGGTAACTCGCAGGCCTACCCTCTGCACATAAATATAAATAAATACTATATATTACATACATCACAATTATATACCGCCCCGTTGGTCGAGTGGTTAGTGACCCTGACTACGCAATCGACGGGGCTCGGGTTCGATCCCCGACGGGGACAAGCATTTGCCTAATGAGCATAAATGTTTGTATTACCGGGTTTGGGTGTTTATTATGTATGTAAAAGTATTTATATATATGTATTTCCCATAACACAAGCAAATAATTTGCTTACTTTGGGGTTAGATCAGTAAGTGTTATTTGTCCCGTGAATATTTATTTATTTATATACTAAAGTGTTTGTGGCTAAAATCTGTTGTTACACTTAAATGAGATTTTATTGTCGAATTTCGACCACAAGGCGAAAGTTTGTCTATATAAATACATTTAAATAAAGTCATATTTAGTTGTTTATATTTATTGTATATAAAAGTATCTTCACGCCCGTATCCCCGAAGGGGTAGGCAGAGGTACAACAAGTGCACCCACGATTAGCCGAAGATACTTGGTCCCACAAATGTGATAGGTGGCAAGCCTATCGCCAACCGGGCACCTTCCAATCCCGGGCAACTTTGTGTTTAATAGAAAACTGAAAACACTTTTTTTTATGTGCCCGACCCGGGAATCGAACCCGGGACCTCATGTGGTCAACGCCAACGCTGGACCACTAGACCACAGAGGCGAATAATAAAAAAGAAAAGTTTAGAGTGTCAGACTAGGAAAAGATTCTACTTTACGTGTAGGATAATGTTACCTTTGAACTACAATAATAAATATAGATAAATAGAATCAATTTAAAAAACAACCTAATCTAACTTAGTATTGTATATAACACTAACTTAATACATTGATAGACCATGGCTTCACGAACAAACTTTTTTTTGATGCATGTTATTACAAGCTGAATTTTTGTGAATCGATTTGTTTTGACGAGACAGCCATCTTTTCTATCTTCAAAAAATGTCGAATCGGGTAACTAATAAAGTTATGGGGCTTTGAAAATTTTGATTGGGTGAAGGAAAAATATTTATTAAATAATTATTTTTTGACTTTAATCGCTCGATTATATTATGAAAAACACGATGAAACTTTTGTCCTACATATTCGATGGTTTTTCTGACGAGTCCTCCACTCTAAAATTTCAAAAATATGAGATTCTGAAATTGATATTAATCAATTTAAAAACCTAACCTAATTTTCTTACCACAGCTTGTTACTTAATTATTATTGTAGTTCAAAGGTAACATTATCCTACACGTAAAGTAAAATCTTTTCCTAGTCTGACACTCTAAACTCTTCTTTTTTATCTATCTTTATTAGTTACCCGAATCGAGATTTTTCGAAGATAGAAAAGATGGTTGTCTCGTCAAAACGAAGCTGTTCACAAAAAATCAGCTTTGTTATTAATCAAAAAAAAAAGTTTGTTTGTCGGTCCACGGTCTGTATGTCCTAAATAAATACAGACTTTATCTTCAGTACAGATAAATCTTAATCAAGAATAGGTAAAGGTACTATCGTATCGTTTTGCTTTGGCGTGGCTAATGTGGTCGGGTACGGCGTAACCACATAAGTCGTCTTCAAGCTTCAGCTATAAGTCATTAGCAAAATCTGTAATCTCCTGATGAAGCCAATCTTCCAACTCTATCCATATTCCATTTCCAGATAAAAAATATACTGGCATGTAATTTTTTCCAATATTTTAAAGTGGCTCATTCGCTAACTATATTAATAAAAAATGAAAAAATCTGGATATATATAAAAAAAGTCGTGTTAGTTACACCATTTAGAACTCAAGAACGGCTAGATCTTGTTGGTCCCCGTGTTGGTCCCGGGCTCCATTGAAGAATAGGTCAACTGCCGTTCTGCCTGGCAGATCGTTAAAGGGCGACTGAGCGGCTATGCGCGTCACTGCCATCGTGACTGCTAGATGGTAGAGTTCTGCATCAGCTCGACCGGGTCTGGTACCACTGCCTTACCTATTCCTGCCGCAATAGCGTCAGTGCTAGTCACTGTCGTGTTCCGGTTTGGAGGGTAAGGTAGCCGGTAAACTTATGCATATTGCATTAGAACTCGCCACAAGATAGCAACGCACCATTAACATCTTTGGTGTCTATAGGCGATGGTTGACTCTTTCCATCGGGAGACCCATTTGCTTGTTTGCTATCTTATATAATAAAAACGATTTTTATGATTTTTCTGTTTTTTGATTTTTCTTCGTTTATCGTCGAAATAAGATAATAAGTATTAAAATATAATATCTATATACATGGGGCACACTAAAAGTTTTGCACTTCTAGCTAATCGGAACTATTTGAATTTCGAATGTTATATTTTCCTTCTTAGTAATTAAAAAAAAGCAATTGGCGGGAAATGATTTGTCAATTGTTTTTTATCACACATCAAAGTTCTACGTATGCAACGAAAATGGAATTAAGTCGAAAAGATTTTAGAACGATGATTTTTTATGACTTTAAAAGTTCTCTTTCTCCGCAAGACTGTGCCGCTCGTCTTCAAAATGCTTTTGGGAGAGAAGCACCTTGTTTGAGCACCGTGAGGCGATGGTTTGCTGAATTTAAGAGAGGTTGAGTTTTCTTACACGACGAATTTCGTGAAGGGCGGCCTTCAACTGCCGTCAACGAAAATAATGTGGCTACTGTTATGCGGTTAATTGAAGAAAACCCCCGGATTACCTATTAGACAATTCGAGGACTATTGGGGATTGGTATGAGCCAAATTTAGAAAATTTTACACGAAGAATTGAAAGTTCGGAAACTTTATTGTCGTTGGATCCCTCATGAACTGACAGAGGAGCAGAAGCGGGCTAGCGAGGTGTTCGCATCTTGCAATGCAATGGTGCTCACAGATGCTACTGAAGTACGACCACGGACATTCTAATGCTATTTATGACATTGTCACAGAAGACGAAACGTGGATTTATTGTTTTAAATCCGAAATAAAACTTGCGAATGGATGACCCAAAAGCCGCATTCTCCTACACTACGATAACGCTTCTTCACACACGGCCAACAAAACAAAGTCATTTTTAGCTTCCGAAAAAGTACTTTTCGTCACTCATCCTGCGCATAGCCCCGACCTAGCACTCTGTGATTTCTGTATTTTCCCCAAAATCAAAGATTTGATGAGAGGTTTTACTTTTACCAACTCCGAAGAGGCAGTGATAGCGTTCAATCAGCACGAAGAAAACATGCCTTCAGATCTGTGGTCCTCCTGTTTTAAAAAATGGTTCGATCGCATGAAAAAATGTTTAAAATATACAGGGGATTATTTTGAAAAGCAATAAACATAATATTTTGATTATAACGTGTTGGTTTTTAAGTTACGCAAAACTAATAGTGTCACCTACGTATATATAAATCAATTGCTGTTCGTTAGTCTCACTAAAACTCGAGAACGGCTGAACCAATTTGGCTAATTTTGGCTTTGAATTAATTGTTGAAGTTCAGGGAAGGTTTAAAATGTGAGTAAATATAGAAAAAAAAAGAATATTTAAAAAGGCAGAACAACGTTTGCCGGATCAGCTAGTTCATCTATAAAAAAATATCAGCAAAAATATTAGTCAAAACATCAGTTTTGCGTATTTTATGTAACTATTTAATTTATATTTTAAAAGTCGAATGAACTTAATAATTTTTAAATTAATTTTTTTACTAAATTTGCTCACTCTTTGACTGTTAGGCGAAAGTAAGTTAATCGGGCTATTAATTTCATTCCGCCTATTTTCATAAAATTTTATAGTAATATTATAAAAAAATTAATTTATAAAAATTTCATAGTAATATTATATAAGTATATTATACAATTTTATAGTAATATTATATTTTTTTTATAGAAACTGTAAAATATCCTTTGTACGCACTTGCGTCTATCGTCACAAAGCTTCGTGCAATGACACGATAAATGCAGGTGTGGCCTCTACATTTATCGTTAAGTTTGTGTGCAGACAGTTACGACTAGGGAGGGAACAAGGTAAATCCGTTAGAATTGTGAGATTTAGCTAGTTTCCTTTCACTATATTGATTGAAAGTGGTGTCAAATATTACCACCAATATTTTGTTTGTTAGCATTTAGTTTTCTTAAACTAACTATTCGAATGACGTATAAAAAGTTTAAAAAAAATAACGTTGGAATTATTTTTAGGAATCTAGCGTAAATATTTCTGTGTGTGTGTGTGTGCGCGTGTGTGTGTATGTATGTGTGTGTGTGTGTGTGTGTGTGTTTGTGTGTGTGTGTATGTGTGTGTGTCTAAACGTCACATTCATTGATATTTAACACAAAACCTTTACGTATTTCCCTATGAGGGTGGCATTGACTATTTTTGTAAAAGGGCCTCATTAAATAAATGAAAAAAATTTACACCACAAATATATATTTTATACGTATATTTTTTGTATATTTGTATATTTTGGATGCGCTTTACTTACACCGATAATATAGAAAGAAGAGTCTGCAAATAAGTAAATGAATGGAGCGACAGAAATCAGAAATCAGAAGAACATTATTCAATAAAACGTCAACATTTTTTAAAACTACGACCAGAAATGTAGCCACATACTGACAAGATCCGACGGAAGAAACTCAGTGGGCTTGTCTTTTTTTCATGACACTTTTTTTCACAATATCACAAAATTATAAAAAAATATATAACACTAGCTGCAGCGTGCAGCCCGCTGCATTATAAAAGTTATTGGCAAATCCCGCGGGACCACTTAATTTTTCCGGGATAAAAAGTAGCCTATGTACTATTCCAGGTCACCATCTACCTGTGTGCCAAATTTCATTCAAATCCATTCAGTAGTTTTTGCGTGATTGAGTAACGAACATCCATCCAAACATCCATCCATATATCCAAACTTCCGCATTTATAATATTAATAATTAATATAGATTGATATGAGGAGCAATTAATTTCAGACTTGTTTGTTTTCTAAATAATCTGAGATTATATGATACTCTTTTTTACACAGTTTTGTTTTAACACATTTTTTAAATTAAAACTGAAAAAAAAAAGCAATTAAAGCACAATCTTAAGTTAGGTCCTTCGTTTGTTCTGAAATATTTTTGTTTATCCCAACACTATTTTTCAAAATCAAACCGAGAGTTTTCAAAATCAAACAAGCCCTAATAAAAAAACGCTATCGGGATACAATTTATATGCAAAATATGTGGTGAAACATTCGTAAACTAAGTTCAAAATAAGTGGAAGTAAGTTTAAAGTGCACGTCTGCCTAGATCATAATAACACGTGATTCCCTTTGACTGTTAGGGCAGAAATTTCTGTGACACCATTAAGATATGTATTTATAACTACTTTTTCTCCAAATTGTAGGATTCCTCGACCTTATAAGCTGATGCAGAATACGCTTGGTAAGTCAGGAATTGATTGTTTCAAATTTAACACTAGCACTGTATTTACAATTTACAAACTATGTACTTATTTTTTTTAATTTAATGTCCAACCGGTTTCAAATTTTACTGCCTCTAATCAGGGCTAAAAACTTAAATTATAAGTTTTATCATCATGACGGAATTTTACCAAGTGCCGACTATAGAGAGTTGTAAATATAGTTTTAAGTTGTAAATTATATGAAGTCAGCAGTTGGTTACGTATTTCTTAGCCAACTTGTAACTCGTCTTGTAAGCTCAATAATACCCCAGTAATCTACTTATTTTTTCAGAACACAATACAATCAAGTATCGGAAAATTAGTTTCTTGGCAAATTATTAGCTGACTTAAAAATAACTGAGCTAATACTTGATATCAATTTCCCATGTAATAAACTTCAACAAGATGAAGCTCCATAAGGATGGCTGGCAGAAGCTGATAAAAATTTGAGAGTATCAGAAATAGGTTTTTCCTTGTCAAAAGTTTGAAATTGCATACTAAGCTTTCGTTCATGCGATAGTGAAAAGTTGCGAACTTGGATCAACTTGCTGGCGTCGCTCGGTGACCGTTTTCTATCGATGGGTGGAGTTTGGAACAAAAGTCATTAGAACAACTCCGACGACAGCAAAATATAGCAATTGACAATTTTATGAAATCATTTGGTATTATCGTTCCTTCACTGTAGAAATATATGCTTCGAATTAATTATTTTATATGATATGACAGAGTCGTCATAAGCAGATGGTTCCCCTGATAGGAAGAGCTTTAAATCTTATAAACACCAAAGGTGTTAATGGTGCGTTGCTACACATCAAGCAAGATGGCACAGTGCTGTGTATTGCCTCACGTCAGGGAGGTGGCTCGCTTGTAGCGAGAAATTTAATACCGGTGCTCTATGTTGTTATTTGCTATTAAATTATATATACTGATTTTTCAAATACTTTTTATTTGACGAAACAGACGCCCGACCTTTATCACCTACATCAATGACGTGTAATAAATTATTTAGAGGACAATTACCTACATACATCAAACTTATATATTTTTTAGCAATACTACTGATTACATATGATTATAACTCAAAATTCAAACTCAAAAAAGTGGCCAGCATCACTACATGGTATAAAACAAAGTCGCTTTCTTTGTCTGTCCCTATATATGCTTAAATCATTAAAACTACGCAACGGATTTGGATGCGGTTTTTTAATAAATATATTGATTTTTAAGGAAGGTTAGTATAATCATCATATATACTATTTCTAAAAGGTGTTTTTTTTCCTGGAGTGGCTCGATCTCTTTAAATATATAACAAAATACCCAGTTAAAACTTATGTTTTCTATTTTGGGCTAAAAATATGAAAAAAATTTTGTGGAACACATATTAACATAGAATTTTTTTGTAAACTATTTTTTCATAATACAGGGAAACCTAGTTTAGAAATGCATGAAATTTCTTGTGTAATACACGTAATGATTTTTTGTAGAATAAATATATTATTATTATTTATTTTACTCTCCAAACTGGATCACGATAAAACGATGGCATCAAATCTGGGCGTAATACTCGGATTTGGCTCGTTAGGTAATCATTTGCCTTTTAAAAACAGCCTGGCAGAACGGCAGTTGGTCTATCCTTCAAATGGAGCGGGACCAAAATGAGGTAACTTATAAATAAAAATAATTGTGATAAAAACTTGTAAAAAACAGATTTTTTTACAAGTTCGCTCACAGTAATATTAGTCTGTCAGCTAATAAGATGCCTTGTGCTACACGATTAGTATACACTTTTACCAACGGTTTTTTTTTTGGCAAGAGCCCTACCTTTCGTTCCCACCACTGTGAATTTAAACCAGAATCAACTGCGGCAACCTTCCTGATAACCATTGAGTTGCGAGCTCAGGGTACCTGGGGGGAACAGCTAAGTTGTCTTGGAACCCGCATCAAAATTAATCAGAAGTGTGAAGAAGAGGAGTAGGAAAATACACCCAGTTTTTCATTCCAGTTGCATTGCAATGCACTGTTAACAAAGTATGATAACAGAGCATAGCTATCTCTTCGCTAGGGTTGTTGCGCACACGCTTAGTTTTTCGGTTACCTTATTCGACAAACCGTTACATGACAGTGACAAACATTGACGCAATTGGGGCACAAATAGGTAAGTAAGGCAGTGTTAATCAACCATGACCT
This sequence comes from Apodemia mormo, assembly GCA_036924255.1. Classification (NCBI taxonomy): domain Eukaryota; kingdom Metazoa; phylum Arthropoda; class Insecta; order Lepidoptera; family Riodinidae; genus Apodemia; species Apodemia mormo. Next base: position 29,412,988 of record JAUPFN010000019.1, read on the forward strand.
AAATTTGCTTGAGAAGTCTAATTTTAAAAACTCTTAGCAGATGGCCTTTAAATAATTTCCTGTAAGATATATTTCAATATAATTCGCCCAATGGTTTCAATGATGGGTTTGATAGTCCGAACAAACGATATCACATGTATATATAAATTCAATGTTTTTTAAAGAAAATATGTTTCTACACAAATCTTATTGTAAAGCATTGATAAATTAAAAAAGTGAGGATACGTTACCTAGTCACAGCGCCCGGTCATACAAAACTAGGCCCAGTGGACTCAGTGACAATCAATCACGCGCGAAACATCATATCGTACGCTTCTATTTTCCGATTGTTTATGCCAATTAATACTCATCAAAATGCCTTCTTGTGTATTCAATCAGTGTTATAATCACTCAATAATAATAATAAAATACGGGATTACTTTCCATTCGTAAGTACGGCTGAAACAATTTGTTTGAAAATAAAGTTATATTATAGATTGGTTCGCCATGTTCGCCATTTTTCAATTAGTTACGCAAGATAAGACTTGGAGTTCATTATAATTGATGAAGCTCGGAAGTGCAAGGTGATGCAGGCAGTAATTAAATAAGGATATAAGGCGATTATAATGCAACGCTAGCATCTAAGGCTGTTTGTCTCCCAGCATAGCCACTAAGCACATGCAATTACGATCTTAACCACAAATTACGACCCGATTCTAGTGTAAGCCTACATATCTTACTTCGATTGATGAATATGTATATTTAATTCCAACGAATAAATAGAAGTCTTAATAAAATACGACATTATTTTTGTGTTATAGCACTCACCCCGTGCTTGGGAAAACTTAAAAAACGTAAAAAAAAGCAAAGAAAAATATCGACACGCAGGTATTGAACCTGCGACCGTCTCCCTAAAGCCGGGATGCTCTACCACTGAGCTAGTGTCGACAGGCTCCGCTCGGCTCGGTATTTCTAATTATTTTTGTGTTATAGCACTCAACCTGTGCTTGGGAAAACTTGAAAAACTTTAAAAACAACAAAGAAAAATAACGACACGCAGGGATTGAACCTGCGACCGTCTCTCTAAAGCGTTCTACCACTGAGCTAGTGTTGACAAAGGGCTCCGTAAATAGCAAAAAATACGGAAAAAAAACACATTTATTGTATAAAGTTACCATTAATATTTATATTTTTTCATTTTTAGTATTTGTTGTTATAGCGGCAAAGGAAGTACATAATTTGTGCAAATTTCAGCTTTCCAGCTATCATGGTTAATGAGATACAGCCTGCTGACAGAAAGACAGACGGACAGACAGACAGCGGAGGCTAAGTAATAGGGTTCCGTTTTACCTATTAGGTACGGAACCCTAAAACCTAATGTAAACGCGAAGTTATAACTAATGTTACAGAAAAGTTGTTAACTATTTTTATATTTATTACAGTCTCTGATTGAATAAGTGTTTAAAGATTTATCCAAACACATCTGTCCAAACCACAGTCCAGACACAGACACTACTGTCTTCCAAATGTTGACTGTTATTAGTGTGAAAATGATAGAATAATACATTTCTTATATAACACTGTTTTTCCAGTCATTGTAAAGTAGTCTAAAAAGTATCTTTACGCCCGTATCCTCGAAGAAGTAGGCAGAGGTACAACAAGTGCACCCACGATTAGCCGAAGATACTTGGTCCCACAAATGTGATAGGTGGCAAGCCTATCGCCAACCGGGCACTGACAAATCCAGGGCAATTTTGTATTTATCAAAAAACACTTTTTTAAGTGCCCGACCCGCGAATCGATCCCGGGATCTCATGTGGTCAACGCCTATGCTGTACCACTAGACCACAGAGGTGGTAACGATAATCTGTTATGTAGAGTGATTTAATTATAAAACTATACTTTTATGAAACCTGTGTATTTAAAAGTGATAATAATTAAGAATTTCTTTTTATATCATACTACCGACCTGCCCGCGGTTTTACCCGCGTAGCTTTTGTTCCCGTAGAAATATCGGAAAGGTTTGTATATCGAAAACCTTCCTCAAGAATCAATCTATCTTTAAAAAAAAAACCGCATCAAAATCCGTTGCGTAGTTTTAAAGATTTAAGCATATGTAGGGACATTGGGACAGACAGAAAAAGCGACTTTGTTTTACACTGTTACGTACTTCGGGTTCGTATTTGTAAGAAAACACCACTTATATTAAATCCGTGTATTTACGATACAAATACACACAATACAACACAACACAACGTAATACTCAAATACTCTGGTTAACACTAGTCACTCACTGTACTATCACTGAACTACACAATAAAACACTTCTCGCTTCGCACGGGTCGCTTTAAGTATCGCTTTCGATCGGTTTTTAAAAACTGCCCTGTATTTGTCAACACATCCCTATTTATAGCCAGGGTAAGGTTCTACCTGAATCCAGAAAAATCTAAATGTATCGGTAAACGATGAATCACTTCTTATTGTAATCAACTTATGATAAACAAGTGACTCATCAATCCTAGTACTCGCTACTTTCAACCTTATACCCTATACCACAAAGTTCATTATGGTATAGTTTAGATTAACTATTTGTTTGTCAATAGGAGTAGCTATCTCTTTCTTTTATTTCTAGATCTCTCCAGCGTTCCAACTCTACACGTTTCTAGATTATTCGTAACAATACTATGTAGTGACGATATATCAAACAAACAGATGGCTCTCCCGATGGAAAGAGAAATCATCGCCTATAGACACCAAAGATGTTAATAGTGCGTTGCTATCCGTGTGGTGGGATGTCAATGCCACATGCGTAAGTCTACCGCATTGGAGGTGAAACATATTTCTGAACGCACGGGGATTTCCCAGAAACTGGCCGATTTTTGATATTTCCACATAGTCACGAATTACAATAACTGCACATTTTCATACCTGTGGTGACAGAGACAATAATTTGTGTGATGAGCATAGATATATTATGTATTTCTAGATGGTTATTAAATATATTTGAGTATTTATATGTGCATTTCTACGTATTGGTATTATTACTTACACCCATATTAACCGCAAATAATTTGTTTCTATTGGGATTACACTAATCCAAAATATTTATTTATGTCATAGTCTAACAGAGACATTGAATTCCCCATGTTCGTTCGGGCTCCTTTGAAGAATAGACTAACTACCGTTCTGCCTGGCAGGTCGTTAAAAGCCACCAATTGGCTATATGTGTTACTATCATCTTGACTAGTAGATGGTAGAGTTCCGCAGCTTCTCGAATTTACACTTCACTTAAAATGAGGTACAATAACATACTTAAATTAGATGTAGTACATTAATCACCGATGCTCGCAACGATATGCAACTTAAGTTTTTTTTTATATACGTCAGTACTTTCACAGCACTTCAAATCATTTGGCAATTCGTAAAACATCTGAGCTTCCTCAAATAGTATTGTCTTCGCACCGTATTTAGTTCTTGACGTGATTAATGTAAGTCTGTTTTTGTTTCGTAGACTGTGTTTTAGTATTTTTAATGGTTAATTTAATATTTGGTTTAATTGATTTGGTGGTCATTTTATGGATCAAAATATATGTGTTTTATGTATATTTGAGATAAGTTAAATAATTTAGTCTTAATGGAACAATACTTTATTATATTTTGTGATCTCTGTAGTGGGTTTAAGTTAGTCAGTGCAGTTATATGGTATCACCAAATTACCTATTCCTACCGCAAAGCGTCATTGATTGTCACTGTCGTTTTGCATGTGCATGTGGGACTGCTATCCCGCCAAACGGATAGCAACGCATCATTGATATCTGCGGTGTCTATAGACGATGGATTCTCATTCCATCAGGAGAGTCATCGTTTGTTTCCTGCATTATGAATGAAATAAAAAAATATTGAAGTTTTTTTTGTTAAAGGAATACCTTAAGATTCACTGGGTTGATCTTCTCAAATAATAAAATTTTAGCTATAGCGACTTGTCCGTGATCTAGTTGTAATTAGAGATCGAAGCTCGAAGATGTAACGGTGTGAATAATTTATGGCGGAGAACGTACAGAGATGCGAGACTATAGATAAGATATTAATAGCACATAAATCTATCTTTAGATTGGTTATTTTATCTGCGCATCTTGCTGCTCGGGTATTGATTTTACTCATTTCTTATATTATCAGATAATATTATAACAGTTGTTAGAACAGAAAAAATAATGCTTTATTATTTTGTTATTATCAAAGGAATCATCATATATATTATTTCTAAAAGGTGTTTTTCCTAGAGTGGCTCGATCTTTATTTCATGAAAAAAAAACCTAATTAAAGCTTATGTTTTCTACTTTTGGCGAAAAATATGAAAAGTTCAAAAAAATCTTTTTGTTAATAAAAAATAATAATTAAATATAATTTTTATAACAATCGATCGGAGCGCCATTTGTGGGTGATACATCAAACATCTTGCGCCGTGCGAAATCTTCGCACGAGTCAGCTAGTTACACTTATTTTAATACTTTCCGTACGCTCCGTAAAAAAACGAGACCCCTTAAAAGATCACTTTTTTATGCTTAAGTTTACCGGCTATCTTGCCCCCCAAACCGGAACACGACAGTTACAAAGAACTCACGCCATTGCGCAGGAATAGGTAAGACGGTCGTACTAGACCCGGGGGGAGGGGGGGGAATGCAGAATTCTGCCACGTAGTAGCCACGATGGTAGTGACTCGCATAGCCAATCGGTAGCTTTTTAAGACCTGCCTAGCAGAAATGGCAGTTGGCCAATTCTTCAAAGGAGCCCGGGACCAAATTTATGAAATAAAGGATTTCAATCAAGCAGACTATGAAATAACTGAGACAAGCGTTACGTAATTTACTAAGCACGAACAATTCTGATTCTATTTTCTTAATTTAATGGAATCCTAACTGTAATAATATTCCGGTCGGAATTGTCGATACAATTACAGTGTTTCGAAGACAAAAGGACTGCTTTGTTTATTTAATATCCTAGGCTTAAACATTCAAAATAAGATTAGAATATAGTTTAATTTTTTATAGTGATCCTGTGGTATTATTAATAAACAGGTTTGATTGTTTTAAGAATTAATAAGTATTTTAAGATCCCTAGGTCGTATCCGTTTAGAAGCACCTTTTCTGGTAATTTATACACACTACTACAAACTACATAGGAGTTTTGCAGGCCAAAAAATACTTGAAAACTAGACGGCTGAAATTGCCTTAAATTCTTTTTAGAATTACTAGTAGCCGCATTAGTTTAAACTTCAGACCACGTGAATACTAATAGACACGCCATTGGGAAGGAAACGTGTCGCCACGCATATGAGCAAACGATCCCATTACTGTAAAAAATTCATATATTTGTAGGTTATACTATATTGTGAAAAAATAGAAACAAACCATGTTATACTGTTTTATCGTATCCAATGAGAAGACAAGGTTTAAAAATTACTCTTAAAATAATTTTATTTCACTGGTAAGTGATACAATTCTGGATTTCTGTATGTAATTGCAAGCTACACTAATTGTCTTGAAAGGCGTATTCATTTAATCCGTGGTTTAAACCAATGTATAAATTTATATTTTTTGAAATGAACCTTCTATAGAATCGTTGTGATTTGATACTCAATAAAAAGAAAATGCGTCACGATTAAGAAACAAACACATAAATGTATGAGTTTAAGCCAGCAAAAATATGAGATAGAATATGTTGAACTTCATCTATTTAATTATTCGAAATAAATATTATTAAATAATTAAATATTATTATTAAATCCGTCAGATACAACAAAGAGATTTTACTGCAACTTGTTACTTCTAAATTACGAAAAACCTTTTATCTTGACTCCTTCAATATATCTTCTGTTTCTCTCTTTTGTTCTTTTTTCATACTTAACAATCAATAAAAAAATTACAATCAATCGCTACCTTTCTCTTTTTTTATTAGCTCCTTCACAGTGTATTTATCGCAATCTTTTACGAATTGACCAGAATACTAAGTTTCACATCTATCGCGTTTGACCTCACTCTTAATTTCTTTTTATTATTAGGTTTGATTGCCATTTTTATGTTTGTTTGTTTATTAAACTAAATTAAAAAATAACTAGACTATGGAAAAATGCATTTAATCATAATAATCCTAATACTAGCTAATCTAATTATTAACTCTTTGGGTAAGGTATTCGGGAAAAATCAGTAAGTGTTATTTGAAAAGAAGAAACAGGTTGGTAGATATTCAGGAATACCAGCAATGAGTTTAAGTATTTCAGAGGTTTTTTTTTATTTAAACTATTCTTTACGCAATGACTTGTTTAGTAAAAACATTTAGTGCTTAATTTTTTGACTAAAATTATGGGATCTAAGATTCAAATCACGAATTGGACACTACCGTCGTGCTATGTCATCGGTGTCGTGTTATCGTAACTTGTTTTTATAATATCATGACAGCAAATAAACAGATGGGTCTCCTAATGGAAAAGTCGTTGATATCTTGTGGCGAAGTCAAATATCACATGCATCAGTTTACCAGCTACTTTACTCTCCAAACTGGAACACGACAGTGGCAAGCATTGACGCTATTGCGGCAGGAATAAGTAAGGCAATGGTATCAGACCCGGGCAAGACAATGCAGAACTCTACTATTCAGTAACCTAGTAACAAGTAGTAGCAGTGTGGTAGTTCCGTACCCATAATTACTTGAGCAATAGAGCCAATAATTATAATGTATAACATTTTATTCATACATATCAAATTTATTTTAAACGCTATAATTTATAATATTTTTTGTGGTGACATTTAATGATATCTTAGAACGTAATAGAATAGCCAAGATTAGATTCAGGCTAAGGCTATATAAAATACAAAGCAATTTTACGAGGGATACAAAATCTAGTAATTGTTAACCGAAGGCTTTAGATGACTTTGCGATTATTGTATTCGTCCAGTGTCCTTATTCTGATAACAAAACTTCAGTCGGATCGAAGCGTTTAGGGCAACACATTAATACGATACGACGTCACGCTGTGCTACGACGCGGCATCGGTACACAATGCGACGTCGTATCGTAAAATTCTACCACGAGCAACGTAAAAAATCACAAAACGACATCGCAACGTGCAATGAAAGAAATTATTGCATCGGGTGTCTACTGTGTAGCATTCTTTTTGCATTTTAATACCAGTAGGAAGAGGAAGAGAGAAAGAAGAGAAGGAAGAGAAGAGGAAGAAGAGGAAGAGAGTACTTACTATTTTCTTATGATTAATTATGGCACTGTATCAAATCGTGCCGGGTGTCGTGGCATGCGTTTTATCGTGAATTTATAGGTGTGTTGCTCGTTGTGAATTTCTACGATACGACGTCACATGTAGCGATGCCGCATCGTAGTACGTCATAACGTCGTATCGTGTTTATGTGTAAGCACCCTTAGGGCTCTTAAATTCATAAATACGATAAAACGTCGCGTTGTGCTAAGATATGGATTAATGTTTTGAAAGCCCTAAAGGCTTCGATTCGATTGAAGTTTTGTTACGTCAAAAGGGACCCTGTCCAGAACAGTTACACGTGTTTTAAAGCCGGCATATCGTGACTTGATTCAATAATGCTATTTAGTTTTAGTTACAAATCGAGTTGAATAACGTCGTTTCAGAATTGAACAAAATTTAACATAGTTATTTAATAATGTCTTTATAGGCTTCGTATTTAATTTAAAGTTGGAGTAAAACTTATACAATGGAAATGAAACGTACATATTATTCTATAAGCAAATTATTTGCTTAATTCAAGGTTAGATCCATTCGTGAAATTTATGCAGCAATATTTATTACCCAATTATTAAATTATCATCATACCATCAGCTATATATTTTTATCTGTCAAACTAAATTGACATTTATGATGACATAAAATTGAATATCAATTTATATTATAAACTATGTGAGCTGCTTAGGTCTACGACTCCAAGGCACAATTGGGGAAAATATACCCTATGAAGAGTTATTAATGTACTATGTACTAGAGAAGTAATACTGAGTAGAAGTCGTGTTCTATTTCGTTAATAGTGTAAACCAAATACCTAGATTTGTAATATATTGGTAGAAAACTTAGTTGTAGGTGTAAAACTACGCTGTAAAATAATTAAGGTCTCTTTTTAAAGTTTTGAGTGTTGGAACACGCAACGCGTCTTACCTAGGCCCGCAACGGAATGAAATAGGTGCAGTCCAAAGACTCCACTTTAGTGGCACATTCCTTGTGTTAGTAAGTACGCTTATCAACAAGACTAGCCAGCCAGGTGTGGCGCATCTGTGTGATTTATGCACCTGTTATTGTGAGATAATGATTATATCATCATCTCACAATTAATCAATTGACAACTAACCACAATGAACAAATATAGATAAGGATATTATTAATAAGCTGGAATTCGAGTCATTGTAACTCTATCGATCCTTGAGGGCGTTACTCTAGCCAAAAATTATACTGTGCGTGTAAAAGTGATTGAAGTATTTTATTCGGCCAAATTGCTTCTCGCTTAAACTTGGCTAGCACGTTAAGCAGGCTGTAAACGTTCAAACATGTTTGTCAAACTTTACGTTTTGTTTGTACGTTTTTAACAAACATCAGCGCACACATACCAACAAGTTTGTCAAACAAGGCTTCTCTTTCAAAGCAGTTTTTGTCGTGAAGTGACATTCCGACGCTTAGATGAGTAACAAATAAAAACATGTCTCAACGGCGGTCATGCCAAAATGGCGAGTTTGTTTGACAAACATGACTGTACACCTTTAAAGACATATGACAAACACGCCGTCAATTAAATCTTTCAAACATACAGCCAAACACGTTTGCTTGACAAACACGTCAATAATGACCGTAGACTATCAAATAATTTGCGAAACACGTAAAAATTGACAAATTGTTTGAGCGTTTGTAGCCTGCTTTAGTACATATAAATGTTTGACCCTATATCGCTCAGTTTTCACTGGGTAAAGAATTTTTAACTTCATCCAAAAATTACTTCCTACAAAGTCACATAATTTACAACTTTACTTCTTTTAATATTAGTATAGACTAAGATTATAAATATTGCCGAACGAGCAAGAGACTGAAGTGAAGATAAATCATCTATCAAGCTCTTGCTTGCTTAAACATTTATCATTTCGAAGTACAACGTAAGGGTTAAAAGTAAATAAACCAGCCACTGAAGTACATTGTGCCATGAATCAGAATTTCTAGTAGATCAATTGTATCGGACGAGCGATCGCCCGGAAGTGACTCGACGTTTCTGATTTCAACAGTGATATTTGCTCAAGAAAATGCTCGTCTGTTTCTTCATATAATTTAATATTTACTTTTCAGTACTATTGATCTTCATACAATTTAATAGGTATAATTTAATAGGTAAGTTTTTGGTCCTTCTAAACTACTTATTAAAAACATACTTAAACAAAATAAAACTTGTTATAAAGCATGAATATTTTGTTCTGATGCAATAATCTTATAAGCAAATGTAAACTCTTGTCGGAAATTTAACCAGGGCATTAGCATATGCTGGTTCTGTTTACTCGATATTCTTGGGAAATGAATTTTAGCTCGATATTTTGTGACTACAGACTTGTGTAGACTTAGGGTATCGTAACGTAGGTAATCATATCATTGGTAGCGTAACATAAGTTTATAGACATTTATATAGATTTCCCTGTGTTAGCCTGGGCTTCTTTGAAGAATAGAACACTATCGTTCTGCCGGGCAGGTCGTAAAAGGTGATCAACTATGTATAGGTCTGTCTCAGTACCATCGTTACTACTGAATGATAAGAGTTCCGCAACGTCTTGCCCGGGTATATAGAACCATCGTCTTACCTATTCCTTCTGTAATTGCGTCAATGTTTGTCATTGTTGTGTTCCGAGAAGGAGGGTAAGGTAATTGGTAGGATTATACATGTGGCATTACCATCCCGCCATATGGACAGCAACGCATCATTAACACCTTTGGGGTCTATAGGCGATGATTTCTCCTTCCATCAAGAGAGCCATCTGCTTGTGTGATATATAACGATATATAAAAAAATTTACTACTTTTTTACGAAAAAGGTAACTTATAAGGTACTAGCCGACCCGCGCAGCTTCGCCCGCGAATATATTAATAAGTCGTCCAAATAGCTTTTAATAAAAATTTCATCCCCTATTTCAGCTCTCCAGTGACTGATTTTTGAAAAAAAATTAGCCTATGTTTGACCCCGGATCTTCAACTATATCCATACCATATTTTATAAAAATTGGTCCAGCGGTTTAGCCTTGAAAGCGTAACAGACAGACAGACAGACTTTCGCATTTATAATATTAGTATGGATTAGGAGATAACCATCGCACATTGACTATTAACGAGAGTTATGGCCAATTGCACCAACATTGTCTTAGTTTAGGAAAATCCTGAGTAGTATGCTGTCACTTTTCGTCTTTAAAGAAAAGAATGTGACAGCATGTCAATAAAGACTGTCCTAATCTAAGACAAGTTCGGTGCAATTAGTCATTAGACTCCTGTTATTCAATCGAAATTTCCCGAAAAGAAGAAAGTTTTTAATTTAGCTGTTCATTTTTAAAATGTTTGCTATTTGGTCTAAGAGCCGGTGAAGATCGTCCTTCACCGATCTGATAACCAGATGAGACGTATATTTTATCAAATATTATTTATAAACAAATATGCCTATAATTACTTGCCTATCCAAAAGTGCTCATGGCAAGTTTTTAGCTTGGCAACAGTACTTTGAGTACGATCTTTTGGAGGCAAGTATATGTGACTGATTTTGTAATAAAATAATCTAAAATTTGATTTAATTTTCGATAAGTTAGCAGATCGATGGAGTCACCTATATTGACTTACCTGTTCACACCTGCTTGCCAGGTAGCAATGCACAGAAATGTGTAGGCAAGCCTTCCTAGGCATATCCTGTGTGTTAAAAATTATCAGTGAAATAAATTTCATTTGGTTATCAAAAGTATGAAAGTGATGAAAAAAAATAATTAAAGTTAATTTAATTAAAAATAGCCATGAGTACTTTTGGACAGGCAAGTAATTATAGGCATACTAGCTGTGCCCGCGACTTCGTTCGCGTGGAAAAAGTTCTAAAATAAAAATCCATATAGTTCCCGTTCCCGTGGGATTTCCGGGATAAGAACTATCCTATGTCCTTTCTTGGGTCTCAAACTATATTTGTACCAAATTGTATCCAAATCGGTTCAGTGGTTTGGCCGTGAAAGCGTAACAGACAGACAGTCAGACAGACAGAGTTACTTTCGCATTTATAATATTAGTATGGATTTGTTTATAAATAATATTTGATAAAATATACGTCTCATCTGGTTATCAGATAGGTGAAGGACGATCTCCCACTGTCTCCTCTACCAATTTCAGTCGGTCGGTACTTAACTCAGTTATTTATGACCCGTTTTAGAAAACTCTGTTTTTTGTTTGAAAGGATATACTTTCCGTTTGACTCTATAAAATTGCAGGGTTCTAAGGATGCAGGAAATCGGATATCGGTTGTTGCCTTTTTACTGCTTTAAAATTATTAAATCTCCTCATCTTTGTGTTTAACTATTTAAAATAATTTATACAACGTTAACGTTTGTATGGCCAAACAATGTTTATTGTATATAAACGTTGTTTGGCCATACAAATTGCTTGTATTGAATATTTTGGTGGAGAATTTGAGAAAGAGAGGAGGGGTCTATATTTTAAGTTGGAACAAACAGAAGATATCTATAAAATTTCATTGAAATCGGTTTAGTAATTTTAAAGCCTATCGCGGACAAATAACGTGACACGTAATTTCTATATAAAAAAGCATCTTCACGCCCGAAGTCCGAAAGGGTAGGCAGAGGTACAAAAAGTGCACCCACGATGAGCCGAACATACTTAGGCCCACAATGTGATAGGTGGCAAGCCTATCTCCAATCCGGCACATTCTAATCCCGGGCAACGTTTTTTTATCGTAAAACTGAAAAAAAAACACATTTTTGAATTGTCCGACCCAGGAATCGAATCCGGGACCTCATCTGGTCAACTCTGACACCGGAATACTAGCTGACTTATTACAAGAGTATGAAGAGGAAACATTTGTATTCTGGTATGTTTTTAACGAATAACCTCAACAAATTCTTATTCTAATTCTTTCTTAAAAATTGTGTCTAGAAAACTATACTACTTATGAGGCTACTTTTTAGTAGGCTACTTTTTCATGACTAATCAAATGGAAGTAACAACTTTGATTCACGCAATGACCCGAAAAACGATCAGTCTTAAATACTAGCGGCTCGCGTCTTTATTATCATGATTAGATCAATCATTATTTTCTTTTGCTCGTGTAAAAAATAGCCTATGTCCTGTCCTATAAACTCCTCTATCTTTCAGTGAAGTTCTATTTAAATCGGTCCATTCAATTCAGAGATTATAATATACAAACAGAATGACTACACAGATATAAATTTCAGAAATGGTACCCAATTATTTGGAACTCTAAGACACTTTTATTTTATTTATATAAGTAGATTGTTTAGCTCCAGGTAAATAAATGACGTGTAGCTTATTATTGATACGAAACTCCTCAAACAAACGTCAAGCTGTCAGAATCACGTTTTACGAATTTATGTGAAACAATAATCGATGTGCCCGTCAAAACGTATTCGGGTTTCTGAGTGGGTGTTTTTGTATAGTGGTGTACGGTGTTACGTTCACCTGTTAAGGTTTATTTCATTGAGATGTATTTATTTTATAGGATAGCAAACAAAGAAATGGATCTCCTAATGACCTAGTGGCCGCGTTCCGATCCGGTAGTAGTTTTAAAAAATAACTTGTAAAAAGTTTTATTGAATAAAGTTCTTCTGATTTCTGATTTCACGGGGCAATTATCGCCTATAGACACTAAGAATATTAATGGTACTATGCGTTCCAACTGAGAATAGGATCGCGCATCAACTTCATACCACAAGTGTGAAATTAGTGATGTCAGCAAAAAAATATTTGTTCAAAAAATATTGCTGATTTATTGAAAAACAAATAACGTCTTAATAATATAATTTTTCGTATCGTATCTAGGATCGCCACTGTTTTTTTTTTAGGCTTAGGCTAAAAACAAGTGAAAGATTGAAAAATAAAGTTTCTATTAATTATTGACTGTACTATTAGTTTTTTTCAAGTATCGGAGCCAATTTTGTTGCGAATTTTTTGGGTTTGTGTTGTCTTTGTCCAGAAAAGGCAAAAGTATTAAAATATAATATTTATCAACAAAAAACAGTAAAATATATCAGTCTAGGTGTTCATCTATATTTATATGTATATAAAAGTCGTGTTAGATATATTACACCTTATTTTAATACCATTAAGTACGTAATAATAATAGTAACATAATCTGATGGGAATCTAAGTAAAAAATATACCAATTAGAATGAATTTTTTTTAAAGTATTTCTTTGTTAGAATTTTTTTGCACACCCCACTCATCACTTATGAAGCTTTTACAAAATGTGGAGCAATAAGTCATCCTGACAGTCCTCTTCTTATTTGGAACGCATAGTACGTTGCTATTAATGTGGTGGGATGGTAATGCCACTTGCATAAGTTTACCAGCCACTTTAGCCACTAGAAATGTATGTAGCATGACATGTATGTATGTAGCATTGTTGGAATTGGATAATAATTGTGTATGATGATCTGTTTTGGCGTTCAAGCACGTGTATTAAATTTCGTGATTATATGCGTTGTATATTTGTCAACGATTTTCTCGGGAATTAAAAGTCTTATTGAGATAATTCATTTTGATTTAACCCGATTCAAATCACAATGAATTATCTCGAAATGACTATTTCCATCTTAGGAAACGCGAACGGTCAAGTTTCATCAATTGACAAATATTTGAAGTCAAGAAGATTTAAATTAAAATACCGGCGGGGTATTTCGAAACGGATACGACTTGGGGGCCTTACTTTGAAAAGATATTACTCATTCTTAAAAGGCCGGCAATGCAACTGCAAGACCTCTGGTATTACGAATGTCCATGGGGGGTAGTGATCACTAACCATCAGGTGCACCTCCTGATCGTTTGCCCCCTATTCTATAAAAAAGTCAGTTTATTTTAGCCACATTTTTATAAACGTTGTTTTTTACTACGCCAACTAGCATTTATGGAATTATCATGATCCTTTGCACAATTTTACTCACATATTTTGTTCAACGCTACCATTCCATCGTATATTCGTAGTTACATGTACTTGAAAATTTGTGTACGAACAACCAAGCTAAAAATTCTTCCTACGTGAAATAACACTGGCCTGAAAATGCTTTTCCGCGGAATAAAAAAGAAGGATATTGCTGGCTTGTGTGTTTTTTATGAATGCTATTCGTTATAATATGTGATATTTGACAAACGATGCGGATGTCTATTAAATCAACAGAGCTGGAATTAATTTCAAGTGCTATTCTTTGCTTTGAATAACCAAACACATTAATCTACATAAATCATAATAGTAATTTAAAAACTTAAACCGTCTTCAAATCTCAACTATACTTTTATTTTTATATTATGTACCGATGTATTTATTTTTATATTATGTATCTATTTATTTGTTATCGATATGTGTGTAGGTATGTATTTTTATATGTATGTATGCAGAATTGTATGTATATATGTAATCTAGATCTGAGAATATTACGAAAATTAAACCACTTGGTGTGATTTTCTGGTTACTCGTATGGTTAGTTAGTAGAGGATGCTTTATGCATTAAGCTCGTCATTTGTACCCTATACATTTTGTTGTGTGGTTGTAGTTCAATAAAAATAAATAAAGACAAAATATATCTCAAGAACTATTTAACCGACTTTGATGAAACTTAACTATTCTCTTAGAAATCATCTGATTGAAACACAAAAAAAATATTTTGATATGGCTTTTAACTCCCGAGTAATTTGTGGACAAATATAGAAACATACAAATATACAAACATACATACACACACAAAATTTAGTACACGTCCTTGGAAACATAAATAGATTATTATCTATCCATATAATAAAATCGTAGGAAAGTCAAAACTGTACATTCCAGGTCTCCATATAAACGTCTTTTTTGTATTTTTTTAAGATGATAACCCTTCGTATGCGAGTTCGACTCGCTCTTGACCAGTGCGTGTGCGACGATCCAATACAGGGTTTCACAGATACAGGATTTGGAAAGTTGGTGGCTGCAGTGGCTGCAGTTTTTTTAGTTAAAACCGATAAAAAAACTGATTTATTTTTGATGAGTTTTAACATAATCTATATCTATAAAAGAGAAAGTGTGTTTGTATGTTCCGTATAGGCTCCGAAACGGCTGAACCGATTTCAATGAAACTTTCAGGGAATCTCCAGATTGACCTGGCGAGTAATCCTGTAAAGTTTGGTGACGATCGGAGCATTCCTATTTTTGAACTGTCAAATACAGCTTTTATTTACTATGATGATATTCTATTGTTTTATAACCCAAATTTGTATGAAACTAAAAATGTAGTACCTATATGAATTTAGATGTTCCAAAGATAGCAGGAAATCTTCATGGTATAGGGAAAGGGGAATTGTTTGCAGGCCACAGGCAGAAATGAGTAAATCAAAACTACTGCATCGATTTTAATCATTTTTTTTTCACTGAGTGACATAGGCTGTATATTTTATACCCGTGCGAAGCCGGGGCGGGCCGCTAGTAATTTATATTCACATTGTGGTCGATTATACCTATTGCGTTTATTACAAATAGTTATAGAATTTCCATACCACTTTTTACATAAGCCTATCTTATAAGTTTTTCCCTATGTTTTCCGAGTCCCTTTTGAAGAAAAGAATGCCTTGCTGTTGAACATCTATATCATACATCTATCATACATATAATAAAATCGTAGGAAAGTCAAAACTGTACATTGAATATTTTTTTTAAAGAATACTTGGAGCGTGATCAACAATCGATATCGAAGCCAAACATATAGTTTTTAGAATTTTTGTCTGTTTGTCTGTATGTATGTCCGGGGTAAACTCAAAAAGTACTGCATGAATTTACTTCAAATTTTGCATGAGTATTACTAACAGGTCGGGTCAACATATAGGCTACATATTATCACGCTATCACCTACGGGGGAGGGGCAGTGCGAAGTAAATGAAGTCTGCGCGGACGAAGTCGCTGGCAACATCTAGTCTTGAATAAAGTGAGAGAATATTGACATGTCGCCATCCTGACTACTGACTAGAGTAAAAAGTAAAGTCTTGTATTATCTACTTGGGTTTATCTATTCCTATAGAAATAGCGTCGGCGCTTATCATACATAATCGTTTTTTATTCGGAGATGGAAAAAAAATAACATGGCTGAGCTTGAACATCGATACGTAGCTCAATTGGAAGAGCGTCGCCTGGCCTGGAGGCAAGACAGCCGCTGGTTCAAAAAGTTTTTAAATGCATTATTTTCGTGGGATTATATTATAAATCACATAATGGCTCTAAATCACAGCGCAAGGCAATTTTTATAACTTAAATGGTTATTGTTTTTAATTTATTGTATTAAGAACGTTCTCTTTTATTTCTTTTATTAGAAACGAAAATTTTCTTGACACAAAAGCGAAAAGCGTTTTGTATTTTTACTGGATCCGAATAATATTTCGAATGATCCAAACATTCATATAGCATAGAAAACGTCTGATTTCAAATGCACACTATATCATGGAATATTCTGGGCTGCCTTTGTAAGGTTACTGCATACAAAAGTAAAAGGGTCATTAACCTGGGAAGCTTACGTTGCTTGCAAAATAATGCTACGATTTTTTTACTAGTTTTGTACAGTTCTGGTTACATAACAAACTTGAGGACGCGGGAACCCTATAATTTTATCAAACATGTACACCATACCAATTAGGTACAATAGTTGAAAGATTATTTTGTAGTCAGATAGAACATTTTTTATTATATCCTTCAAGCTGGTACTCGCGACTTTATTTACGTCACCCATAAACATAACTTACTTTTGCTCAATCAGATAAAAAATAGCATATGTCACTCCTGGATAGTGTAGATTTCTAATCCATAGTAATATAAATGGGAAAGTGTGTGTGTTTGTTTGTCCGTCTTTCACGGTAAAACGGTGCGACGAATTGATGTGATTTTTTAAGTGGAGATAGTTGAAGGGATGGTGTGGGAAATAGGCTACTTTTTGTCTCTTTCTAACCCCTCACTTCCCTAAAATGCAGTTAATGCGGGCGAATCCGTGGGCAAAAGCTAGTAGTAAAATAATGCTTAAAACTGGTTCAGTAGTTTTTGAGTCATACGAAAATACAAATGTTTTGTTTTTATAATCTTAATAAATATAAATTACGTGTGACTTTGTTTGTCCGTTATGGATTACTGAACTGATTTCAATGAAATTTTGTTGATATCCACTGTTTTGTCCTATTTAAACGATAGGAATTGTCCATCTCAATTAACCCTTTCTTCTCTCAATTGCCCCACCAAAATCTATACATATAGTAAAATCGTAGGAAAGTCAAAACTGTACATTGAATATTTTTTTAAAAGAATACTTGGGACGTGATCTACAATCGATATCGAAGCCAAAACTATAGTTTTTAGAATTTTTGTCTGTTTGTCTGTTTATCTGTTTGTCTGTTTGTCTCTATGTATGTTCGGGGTAAACTCAAAAAGTACTTCATGGATTTACTTCAAATTTTGCATGAATATTACTAACAGGTCGGGTCAACATATAGGCTACATATTATCACGCTATCACCTAGTGGCCAGGTGCTGTGCGGAGTAAACGAAGTCCGCGCGGACGAAGTCGCTGGCAACAGCTAGTATTCAATACAAGCAATTTGTATGGTTAAACGTTTTCTGGGTAGAATTAGTTTAGATACCAGAGGTGGCAAACTTTCATTCATCAATCAACGTGTAATTATTTCTAAAAAATATTTAACGAAGCCGTAGATTTGCTGTCAAATGATTCTTGCGAATTTTGTGATTATTACGAAAATAATATTAATAGTATCAACTGAAATATTTTTATTTACTAAGAAAAAAAAATACATGATGAAATATAGTTGAAATATATATTGAAGTATAACGTACATTGAATATTTTTTTAAAAGAATACTTGGGACGTGATCTACAATCGATTTCGAAGCCAAAAATATAGTTTTCAGAATTTTTGTCTGTTTGTCTGTGTGTATGTCCGGGGTAAATTCAAAAGGTACTGCATGGATTTACTTCAAATTTTGCATGAATATTATTAACAGGTCGTGTCAACATATAGGCAACATATTATCACGCTATCACCTAGCGGCCAGGTGCTGTGCGGAGTAAACAAAGTCCGCGCGGACGAAGTCGCTGGCAACAGCTAGTATTCAATAATCACTGATTAATTTTTAGCAAAGAAATCATATCACACCACCACATTTTTCCTCATAAAACGACTGACTGAGCTGACACACGGTACACGTTCATAAGCAAACATCACAAAATAATCAACATGGCGGCGCGCTAAACGCTTTTATTTTATACTCAGTATTACATGGTAGTACCAAGGCAACAATTAAATTGTTTAAGTTTTAAACCTTATAAAAACATTTGCTAGTCTTAAGTCTTTTGTACGTAAGTTGGTATTATTTCTTTGTAAGCGAATTTTATTTAAACTTAAATAAAACAAGTTATAACAATTTTTAACAATACAACTTCGATAATCTTGTCTCGTTTCGAGACTTGACTCGAAAGTTCTGGGGGAATAAGAGAACTAATAAAAGGTATTAATTTTTTATGTATTTTTATGTATTGGAACGAAGTTCCTTATCGCGCGTTGTGAAAGGGGGCTAGACGGAAAAAATTCTTACGAAAAGTTGTCACGACACTTTTTGCTATAGTAAGGTATTGTAAGCTGTGTCTCTCTCTCTCTCTCTCTCTGTCTCTCTCTTATAGAAAGCAAGCCAGATATTTTCATTTCTATTTCGCATTGAACAGTGTGGTATCGCGACGATTATTTTTGTTGAGTGTATACAGGTTTTTTGTAAATAATAATAAAAGGAACTTCGTTCCATCCGGGTGTCCCTTGACACCTCTCAAGTTCTTTTATATGTTTTTATGTATATTTACGTATGATCACGACAAAAGAATCCGAGCCGTAACAACTAAATCGAAAAGTCCTGGGACTCCGACATACGAGACATCCTGGAAACCAAACCCTACTTATCCTATCTGTGTTCGTAATCATGTTTTCGAATCTCGACAATGGCTTAAATGATTTTTATAAAATTTACCATGATGTGGTTTGCAAAAGCGAAAAATTGACCTAGTTAGGTCTCATAAATCATATTGGAAATAACTCTTTTTCTCCGTATTTTCAAACACAAAGATTTGCCAGTGCAATATGGTTCGTAATATCGACGCCGCTGCTGCTGACTGAATAGCCTAATGATTATATCATTGGTGTCTACTACGAGCTCCAGCTATGGGCAGTTTTTGTTCTTTTTTGAAGAGGTATACATTTATTTGGGTATGTATATATAATATTTTATTAGTTTTGGTAATCTTTTATATAGATCTCTATAAAATTTTGCATGAATATTATACTTTTCATGATATGAAAGTCTAAAAATGTCTATGTTACATGCTGTCAATTTTCTTTGGATGGGACCATAAAACATATATTTTTTAAAGTAATTGGCCCTTATTATTTTTGCTCAAAGAAAATATTAACACGCAGGATTTGAACCTGCGACCATCTCCCTAAAGCCTGGACGCTCTACCGCTGAGCTAGTGTCGACAGGCTCGACGTGGCGAAATTCTTCTTTGCTGTATGATCGATTTCTTAGATTGTACTGATCGCTAGGTATACATACATACATATAATTAGTTAAATGAGTTCATCGTTACAGATGAAATTCATATTTATAATTTTGATCAGTACTTTCGTGTTTCTAATTATGTTTGTGTTATAGCACTCACTCCGTGCTCGGGAAAATTTGAAAAACTTTAAAAACAACAAAGAAAAATATCGACACGTAGGATTTGAACCTGCGACCGTCTCCCTAAAGCCGGGACGCTCTACCGCTGAGCTAGTGTCGACAGGCTCGTCGTGGCGAAATTCTTCTTTGCTATATGATCGATTCCGTCGATTGTACTGATCGCTAGGTATACATACGTATAAATAGTGAAAAGTTTAGGTTTAAACCCTGCGTGTCGATATTTTTCTTTGCTGTTTATAAGTTTTTCAAGTTTTCTCAAGCACGGGGTGAGTGCTATATCACAAAATTTACTAGGTGGCAGAGTTCTGCATTGTCTCGCCCGGGTGTTGTTCCACCGCCTTACCTATTCCTGCCGCTATAGCGTCAGTGCTTGTGACTGTCGTGTTCCGGTTTAGAGGGTAAGGTAGCCGGTAAACTTATGCACGTGGTATTAGATCTCGCCACAAGATAGCAACGCACCATTAACATCTTTGGTGTCTATAGGCGATGGTTGACTCTTTCCATCAGGAGACCCATCTGCTTGTTTCCTATCTTATGATATAAAAAAAAAAAAAATAATTAGAAACACGAAAGTATTGATCAAAATTATAACTGTGAATTTCATCTATAACGATGAACTCATTTAACTAGTTATACGTTTGTATGCCTAGCGATCAGAGTGCTAAGTGTGAGTTTTTCTTTTCGCATTCGATCGTGAGCGCGTTTCGAGTTGACTAGGAATTTGTATGTGATATGTACAGCGCCACCTAGTGGTAAACTGGTTTCTCACGTTTACCACTAGGTAGCGCTGTACATATCACATACAAATTCCTAGTAAACTCCAATCGCGCTCACGATCGAATGCGAAAAGAAAAACTCACACTTAGCACTCTGTACAATCGACGGAATCGAATTAAATAAAATCGGTTCAGTAGTTTTAGGGTCCATCGGGAACATACATCGTGTCACATAATTTACATAATATTTTAAGATGTTCGTTCAATAATTAATTAGTGCAGGTGATTTTGGCGTTTTTCTCGAAACTTATTCTCCCCTTGGTGAGATATCATTATAATTGAGCCGACTTCCTCCCCCTCTTATCTTTCATGACATTACTAAAAACGCACTACAGTATTCAAAAAATAAGCACAATAGTCAATATGCATGCACGATTTTATTAAAGATTATTGAGGTTAGTATATTGAGCCTATGATTAGAAGCTAGGTCTAAAAACGCAGTGGAAAAATCAGTACATATTGTAAAATAATTCAAAGAAAACTACCAAGTTTCCGGCAAAATAGAATTTACCTATATTTTTGTGGAGGAATGTGTTTTTATATTGTATTCTTTTAATTTGATGCTGAAGCATTTGATGCTGAAATGTATAAAATTATTTGTTATTTACCGAGTCACCTCTCTCCCGTGAGATTTGACTTAATGGCATTTGGGTGGGGGGAGGGCCCAAAAGCCTCGCATAATGTGTATAGACGCCCCCTTTTAATTTCTCAACAGCAGCTACGAAAATAGTAGAAGTTATCATCAAATTAAACTTTGCACAATAAAGAGGAAAAATTACCCGCCATATTTCATTTCACGAACAAATTTTCTAACAAAGTCTCTTGAACCCGTTTTCTTAGAAGCAATCGTTTACAGTTTTAATGAAGTCACTTAAAATACGGTCATTTATGTAACCAGCTGTGGCCGTGATATTGTGTGCTATGAAAGATATTATTTACCCGACTGCAGGAGGCTATTGTGTTTATCAGTCTATATATTATGTATGTATGTATATTTGTTCCTATGTGGCATTCTAGAGGCCAAACGCGTGGGCTGATTTTAATGATTCGTATGTCAATCGATTCGTCTTAACCTTGCGAGTGTCACTAAAGACATGACATTTAATAGACTCCACCATAGAAGCTACCATACGCCATATTGTCAAAATTCAAAAATATATATTGATGAACAATGTCATGAAGGTTATCATTGAAAAGATTTTTCATTTTAAATAATAGTTTATGACGTCACTTACTTTATACATACCTATATACCTACTTCAGTATTCGTTATTAGGTCTTCAATATATAAATCGGTAGTTAGACAATATTTTCAACCAACGAAGAAACGGAGGTTATCAGTTTCATATATATGTATGTAATGTTGTTGGAATTGGATAAATTTTGAGTATGATTATATATTTAGGCGTCCAAGCGTAAGTGTATGTATATTTGTATGTTTTTCCGGGAATTTTCGGGAAATAAAAGACTTTCACCTCCAAAATTTGGGTATTTATCAGATCTCGAGTTTTGAAATCTTAAGAAGCTGCTGTGTTTTTAAGATATGTTGTCAATATTTTACACACTCATATTTAAAATGAGTATATGCGGCCATCAATTTCTAAAGTGTTATGTCAAGATAAAGATAAAGTGTTAATTTTTACTTATTATTAAAATATCTAATTAAGATTTGTTAATTATTTAACATATTTAAAAAAAAAATTGTTTGACATATTATACTGTAATCTATGGGACTTGGAACCTGAAATAAAAAATTCATTCATTCATTCATTCATTTGAGCTGAAATTAAGTCAACTATTTGATTAAGGTAATAATTAAGTAAATAAACTATTAGAATAAAATATTATAAAAGGCCTGACAGATATGTTTTCCAGGCATTCGTTTTTGTGAAACTGAGAAGTGAAGTGTCGTAACATACAATAAAGTGTCATCAGTCGTGTATTTTGTATTTAATATTTAATAATTAATTAATATAATCCAATATTCCGTCAGTTGTTGTTTAAATTGATAAATCTTTTACCCTTTTACCAAGTGGAGCGAACAGATATCGGTTTCATTCATAATTATAAATAGGTAGGTACCACAGAGGTAGGTATCTAATAGTTTAGGATATAGGTACATATGTATAACGATTTAAATTTATTTTAACCATGCTTGCTTATTATCCTACTTATAACAAGTACCTACTTTATACGTATAGTTTAATTAGTGTTTCGTTAATTCTGCCTTTACAACGAGGGGATTAATGTAAAATATTAATAATATAGGTAAATAGAATATAATATTATACAATGGCAAAGGAGCAATTTATAAGGACAATAGAGTGGCCAGCTCTTCGAAGGGACTACCAATTAGTCCCTTCGAAGAGCTGGCCACTCTATTGTCCTGCTGGATACTTGCCACACACTGTTTATACCTATAGAATTTGATGACAAAGCAATTAAAAACAATGCTGGAGTGGAAGTCAACAATGCCGACATTGATATTGTGCTGGGGTCTAACTATATACACGCTCCGAAGAACTACTTTAGACCGGACTATGGAGTGTGGTTGATTTAAGTTCACGCATTTTTTCTAAAGGTCAAGCATGCGTTCTTTGAGCCGGGTTAGGTCTCTAGAGTGGTTAATAATAAGTATTTTTAGACCACAGCAAATTACTTCATAATCCCCACGATATTTACTTTCTGAATGAAATGACAAAATTGCGTAATTTACCATCTTATGAACGTAATATCGAAGTTGAGGAACCGTAACTAAAAAGTTCTCTTACTTGTAGCGTCATCATTTGGAAAAAAATATAGCGAAAACTATGATTTTAATCAAAAATCGGAGACTGTTTCTTCACATTCAATGTAAGTATGTTATGCTAAGATAATAACGACTATTATAAACTTTGAGTATATACCTCCAGAGAGAGTATTTCTAAGCAATTGATAATTAAAAGCGTCCTCAGAAAAATCTGCTTGTGTGAAATGTCAACGAGTGTCACTTGTGTACTTACAGTAATCAAAACACGCACACTAGCGTGGTTGGTGTGCCCAACCTTAATTTTTTGTTACCCCTGCTTTCAATATAAAAAGTGAAGTTTAAAAAAATCTGCTTGTGTGAAATGTCAACGAGTGTCACTTGTGTACTTACAGTAATCAAAACACGCACACTAGCGTGGTTGGTGTGCCCAACCTTAATTTTTTGTTACCCCTGCTTTCAATATAAAAAGTGAAGTTTAAAGTAAATCCGTATTTAATTTAAATATCTAGATACAATTACAAAGAACGCGTATAAATTATTATACGATTTCGCCGTGTTGGTCCCGGCCTCCTTTAAAGAATAGGCCAACTGCCGTTCTGTCAGGCAGGTCGTAAAAGGCGACAGATTGGCTATCGAGTCACTATCATCGTGGCTACTATGTGGTAGAGTTCTGCATTGTCTCGCCCGGGTCTGGTACCACCGCCTTACCTATTCCTGCCGCAATAGCGTCAGTGCTTGTCGCTGTCGTGTTCCGGTTTGGAGGGTAAGGTAGCCGGTAAACTTATGCATGTGGCATTAGACCTCGCCACAAGATAGCAACGCACCATTAACATCTTTGGTGTCTATAGGCGATGGTTGACTCTTTCCATCAAGAGACCCATCTGCTTGTTTGCTATCTTATGATATATAAAAAAATAAAAACAGTAGCAGTCGTGGGACTGCCGATAGAAGTGAAAACGGAACTATTAAGTTGAGAGTAATTAAAACTATATGCAAAACATAGCTATAGATATACTATTATCATTAGCATGTCGGTGACGCGTACCGAGGATTTTACCCTCTACCAAAACGCTCAACGCGCCTAAAGAAGTTTTCACTTCAAAAAAGATTTGGAACTTGAAGTTTTTGCATGAAATGTAACTTAAATTTAACGGCCTGTTGGTCGATTGGTTAGCGACCCTGATAAAGCAATCGACGGGGCTCAGGCTCGATCCCCGACGGGGACAAGCATTTGTGTGATGAGCATAAAAATTTTGTATTTCCGGGTTTGGGTGTTTCTTAAATATATTCTAGTGTTAATATATGTATTTCTATATATTAGTATCGTTGGATAACACTCATAACACAATCAAATAGTTTGCTTACTTTGGGAAATGATTTGTCAAGTGAGCAAGTGTAATTTGTCCTGTAAATATTTATTTATTAAATTTAAATTGGTAGGTAGGTGAAAAATAAATACATCACGATCATTTCCATGCAAGAATCTTGGTTATTCAGGATTTAAACCGATCTTTAATTTATACAAATTAACTTTTATACGAGTGGACATTTATAGAATTATTACTACCAATCGAAATGGGACCGCATTTCTGATACACTGAGTTGATCTGGCGGAAAAAACTTAGCGAAATTGTCTTATCTTATATTGTTATTATATCATAATATATAATTTTTCATAGCACGACAACGTACATAATAGATCTCTTATAACATCCGGCAGTTTAACTGTAGTAAGTAACTTATTTTATATAGACGACATGCATGCTCCACAACATTGTTTTCGTTCCTTGTATATAGTGAGTATACATTACCTACCAATTCTTTTAAACTAAGAAATGTTTTTAGTGTGGACATATTATTTTAGGTTTTCAAATACAAGTTATAACATTATTTTTTTAATTGTCCTCTCAGGGAAACCCTTGGGTAAAGACTATTGATTCGTCTTATAGTTTTTTCTGCAAAACAAATATATCTTTTATTTCATCAAAACTGAAAAATTTCATATATGAAATAGTGCGGTTGTATTAAGTAAAGTATATAATTCTTACAGTATTAACACCAATTAATTGTTTAACTGCAAAACCTGCCGAACTCAATTTATTATTACGATAACTTTATCTAGAGGTATACCTAAAAACACGGTGGAGTCCACCTGACGTAAGGCAGAAAACAGATGCAGCAGAAGAAAGCAGATGGGTCTCCTGATGGAAAGAGTCACCCATCGCCTATAGACACAAAGGTGTTAATGGTGCGTTGTTATCTTGTGACGAAGCCTTAAATGCCACATGCATAAGTTTACTGGTTACCTTACCCTCTAAACCGAAACACAACATGGACGAGCACTGACGCTATTGCGGCAGGAATAGGTAAGGCGGTGGTATCAGACCCGGGCGAGACAATGCAGAACTCTACCACCTAGTCAACGTGGTACGTAGTAGAATCAGATTATTTCCATTCAGTTTTATATTGCTTCATATATTATTATTCATACTTCTACATACTTACCACATCTTCTATTCACTTTAAAATTGAAATTAATTATTTTAATTCGATTCAATTCCATCTACCATTCTGCCAGGCAGTTCTTAAAAGGCGAACGATGGGCTCAATATATGTCACTAACATCGAGATTACTAGTTAAATAAATAAATAAATATTCACGGGACAAATAACACTGACTGATCTAACCCCAAAGTAAGCAAATTATTTTGCTTGTGTTATGGGTGTTAATCAAAGATATTAATAGATAGAAATACATGAATAAATACTGGAATAGATTTAATAAAAACACCCAAAACCGGAAATAAAAACATTTATGCTCATCACATAAATGCTTGTATGTCGGTGATCGAACTCGACCCCCGTCGATTGCGTAGTCAGGGTCGCTAACCACTCGACCAACGGGGCTGTCTAGTTGGTAGAGTTCTGTCTCACCCGAGCTGCTACAAAAGAGCTGTCTACTGATTCATAGCGCAAAAGCGTCAATGCTTTTTATTTTCGTATTACAAATTTGAAGGTAAGGCAATACCATCCTACCCCACCACATGTATAACGTCGCACTAGAAACATACAACAATAACAAACAACATTTTGTGTCTATAGACGATATATGTTTCTTTCCTTTATTGTTATCTACTTGGTTATTTATCAGTAATTTAAATTTGCATAGATTTTCTTATAGATAGAATATCGTACAATAAAATGGTACACTGACGTGTATATATATATATATATATATATATATATATATATATATATATATATATATATATATATATATATATATATATATATATCTGCACGTTAGTGTACCATTTTATTACGATTTACCAAGATATATTTATATGAAATATGTTTCCCATTTATTTGGGAAATTACTCTAGTAATAAATCGGCAGTACTGAGCAATCGGACTAAAAAATCAATTTTTTCATACATTCTTGCTATAAGATTTTTCAAGATAATTGCGACAACACCGGCATATTTTATAATTTTCCTTCAGCTCGTTCTCCTATGATTATTAAAATGACACTATTTGACGTGTCACCCAAGTCTACCAAATTTAGTAGACTTTTACTGGGGACACTTTTTATCACCTAATAATCAATCTAGACGTGTAGTATATGTATAATTTTAAATTATTATCGATCTCATGTGACTGATGTCGATTCTACCATAGGCTAAACAATGAAATCTCGTTTAAGGAGCGGTGTTACGTCAACATTCACAAAACTGGGTTTCATATACGCTCGAATACTAGGAAATATAAGAAAAATTTCCCACGCGAAAAATATAGAGCGTAGAAAAAGGTCTAAAGAAAAATATTAACCGAATAGAATATTAAATGTTTGTTTAATATTTTCAATAAAAAATCGCAATTTGCTTCACAAAAATAAATTTTGGCATCGAAATTCTCTGTATTATTCTAAAAGAATATAATAGGAATATGATTTTATTAAAACTTTAACCAGGCAAATGTTGAATGTAATGTGTATATTCTGAGTTTCCTAAGGAAATCCCGAAAATTAAACGTTTATTTCAACATTACTATGTCGATGTATTTTACTATGTCGATGGTTTATTAGCTTTAACAAAATATTTTTGCTAGCTTTGCTTTGCAATTTGCAACCTTATTCAACGACTCGTAAATGTAAAATTAGATTACGCGGTAATATGCGGTTGTGTAAGTGAAATCGACGTTTCCAAATCGTGGACATTCCGCGCCCTAAGTTTGACAACGGACTTTAACCGTAAAGAAAATAGTAGACATGTGTGTATATTAACACGTATGTTGCATAAATATAGTGTTTGTAATGTTTATTTTTATTAATTTAATGTTTTCTGCTGTTTTTTTATATCATAAGATAGCAAACAAGCAGATGGGTCTCCTGATGGAGTCAATCATCGCCTATAGACATCAAATATGTTAATGGTGCGTTGCTTTCTTGTAGTGAGGTCTAATGCCACATGCATAAGTTTACCGGCTACCTTACCCTCCAAATCGTAACACGACAGCAACAAGCACTGAAGCTATTGTGGCAGGAATAGGTAAAGCGGTGGTACCAGATCCGGGCGAGACAATGCAGAACTCTACCACCTAGTAGCCACGATGGTAGTGTAGTATACTATATGTACTCGTGTAGCCAATCGGTCGCCTTTTACGACCTGCCTGATAGAACGGCAGTTGGTTTATTCTTCAAAGGAGCCCAGATCCAACACGGGGGCGATGTTATTTAATTTAAAAATATTAGGTTTCTGCAGTCCTTTGCAATATAACTTAATTATGTATTAAAATATTTTTTAAAGGATATACTTTCCAGGTGGCCCCATTTTAATTTTAGTTATAATTCAGAGTTCCGAAGATACTAGAAATGGAATGTCGATTGCAGTTTTTTCTGTTAAAATTGTTCACATAACGAAAACTCGTTTTTGGTTGAACACGTATATTTGGAATTCTATTCCCGAATATAATACCTAGAAATTACTTTCTGATAGCTGCACGGGATTACAGATGGACGGATTTACATGAAAAACCATTTAGAAAAACAAATAAAAAGCATTAGTACGTATGTAAACCTATAGGTCTTATAAATTTGCCTTCAAATTCACAAATCGACCAGGCCCGTGAGCGTTCGCTACGGATATCCGCTTAACGCAGCGGACGCTCGAACTCCCTTGAGCTTCGATTATTATTAAACACGCCTGCATTTCTATTTTTAAATCGTTCTGTACAAGTTAAATTGAAAGAGAAAAAATCTGAATCAATATTTTTATGGTGCATCTAAGTATAACGTGTCACAACAATCGAGTCAAGAATCTGGCCAAAGCTACACACGAAACACATATTATTCGTATTAAAAATTTAATATACTCGTATTTCACGTAATTTGGAAATATTTTTCCCCGTGTTGGTTCCGGGCTCCTTTGAAGAATAGACCAACTGCCGTTCTACCAGGCAGGTCGTAAAAGGCGACCGATTGGCTCTGCAAGTCACTACCATCGTGACTACTAGGTGGTAGAGTTCTGCATTGTCTCGCCCGGGTCTGGTACCACCGCCTTACCTATTCCTGCCACAATAACGTCAGTGCTTGTCACTGTCGTGTTCGGTTTGGAGGGTAAAGTAGCCGGTAAACTTATGCATGTGGCATTAGACCTCGCCACAAGATAGCAACGCACCATTAACATCTTTGGTGTCTATAGGCGATGGTTGACTCTTACCATCAGGAGACCCATCTGCTTGTTTGCTATCTTATGATTCTAAAAAAGTTCTAAAATATTACAAGTTTACGTCACTAATTCGAGTCATATTTGTACTTTCATTTTAGCTACAATAGCAAGGTGGAGATAGTATTTAAGCAAGAGAAAATTATTCAACAAAATAATATACGACCGACTCGTAAAAGCGTGTGGATATAACACATACGAAAGAACACGCGTTCTCGAGACGACTTTGCGAAACATTTCTTAATTACAGAAGTTAAAGATAGCTCTTGATGATTAATTATCCACGACTGTTTCACTTGCTTATACTTTTTGTGTAAAGACGGTCATATATGAACTTTATAAACTAATGGGTTCAACTATCATTTTTTAAATATAGTAGTAGTACCTTCACGCCCGTATCCCCGAAGGGGATAGGCAGAGGTACAATAAATGCACCCATGATTAGCCGAAGATATTTGGTCCCAAAAATGTGATAAATGGTAAGCCTATCGCCAGCCGGGCACTTTCCGATCCCGGGCAATTTTGTATTTATGAAAAAACACTTTTTTTATGTGCCCGATCCGGGAATCGAACCCGGAATCTCTTGTGGTCGACGCCAACGCTGGACCACTGGACCACAGAGGCGACTAAATATAAACGGGTCAAAAACACGTACATGGATTTATAGCACTTGTAAAGCTCGACGTTATGGCCAAGTTACATTTGACCCGTTGATATTTTAAAATGAATTTGTAAAATGCGTGTCGGGCCACGCGCAATGTAGGGTTCTGAAGTTGCCCATCACAATAATGCTGACTAAGAAGAAACATTTTATTTATTTATACTACGAACATTTAAGTTATTTAAAGTCAATGACGGATATGTAAGCACCACAGGTTCTCGCCTATAAAAACATTTCCAAGTACGTTTTATATTATATTAGTCGACTATCCATACTAATATTATAAATGCGAAAGTGTGTTTATTTGTCCGTCTTTCACGGCAAAACGGAGCGACGAATTGACGTGATTTTTTAAGTGGAGATAGTTGAAGGGATGGAGAGTGACATAGACTACTTTTTGTCTCTTTCTAGCTCGCCACTTTCCTAAAATGAATTTAACCTGAGCGAAGCCGCGGGCAAAAGCTGGTTATTATAAACTTGAAAAGCGTACGTAGCCGTGATAGTTTACTTTTTAAATTAATTATATTTAATACTACCATGAATTTTCTCACACCCGCAGAACTAATAGTTTAGTTGGTAGAGGGGGAGACACTGACTCTAACAAAAATTTGCATTTTAAAACTTTATATTACACAAACAAATCCCTTAATTGGAAATTGGTCTTCGCAAACTTTAAATTCTTTTTAATAACTTATCCAACGACACCCCCCACTATAGGGTAAATGAGAAACTATAAGGGTTCCTCGTTTACTTTGGAACCCTAAAAAACACTCAAATTTTGAAGTAGTTATTCGGAGAAACGTTGACATTCATGTTTATAAGAGGAGAATAATAATAGGTTAGAAAAAAGGATACAGGTGATATTTATAAGAGGAGATTAGTAGTAGGATAGAAAGAAGGATATAGGTGATATTTATAAGAGGAGAATAGTAGTAGGATAGGAAGACGGATAGGGGTGATATTTATAATAGGAGAATAGTAGTAGGATAGGAAGAAGGATAGAGGTGATATTTATAAGAGGAGAATAGTAGTAGGATAGGAAGAAGGATAGAGGTGATATTTATAAGAGAAGAATAGTAGTAGGATAGGAAGAAGGATAGAAGTGATATTTATAAGAGAAAAAACGTAGTAGGATAGGAAGAAGGATATATGTGCTATTTATATGAGGAGAATAGTAGTAGGATAGGAAGAAGGATAGAGATGATATTTATAAGAGGAGAATAATAGTAGGATAGGAAGAAGGATAGAGGTGATATTTATAAGAGGAGAATAGTAGTAGGATAGGAAGAAGGATAGGGGTGATATTTATAAGAGGAGAAAAGTAGTAGGATAGGAAGAAGGATATCGATGATGTTTATAAGTGAATAGTAGTAGGATAGGAAGAAGGATAGGGGTGATATTATTAAGAGGAGAAAAGTAGTAGGATAGGAAGAAGGTTTGAGCTGATAATTATAAGAGGAGGAGAGTATTCACCTCCTACTGACAGCTACATGCTATTAATAAAGAAATTTTGTATAATATTTCATTCCCTATTCCAGCCTCCAGGGGTTGATTTTTAAATAAAAAGGCGCCTTTGTTTGACACCAGTTCTTAACTATATATTTTTTACATTACAAACAAGCTCTCTTGATGAAAAGAGACAACCGTCGCCTATAAACACCAAATATGTTAATAGTGCGTTGCTATTATTTGTGTCGAGGTCTTAGTGCCAAATGCATATTTAAGTTTACTGGCTACCTTACATTCCAAACCGAAAACTAACAATAAAAACCACTGACGCTATTGCGGCAGGAAGAGCTAAAGTGATGATACCAGACCCGCGTGAGAATGCAAAATTCTACCACCTAGCAGCTGCGATGGTAGTGACTGAGTCAGTGATAATGGTATAGTCAATTTTTCGCCTCTTACGAACTGCCTGGCAGACCGGGAGATGGTTCATTCTTTATAAGGAGCCCGTATCAACACTATTGGTGTGTGTGTGTGTGTGTGTGTGTGTGTGTGTTTATGTTTAGTTTTTGTGTATATTTTAAAGTTTATGCTGGTGAATTGTCATATTACATCATTTTTGTGATTTTTTAAATGTGATACGTTTTGCCAACGGTTCTCCTCTTACAAAGTGCCTGACAGAATGGCACATGGACTATTCTTTAAAGAGAGCCCTGACCAATACGGGTAATAAACGTTTAGTACTAAATGTGACGTTATAAATCAATAGGATACTTGTTACAAAATTTAATCAATTTTATCCACAATAGAAATATTCAAAATATAAGTAATTAATTTACAATAAATGGAGTTTCTAAAGGTAGTAATTAATTTTACTAAACTCTATTTTTTATAATGATAGATTCACTTATAACTTAATATCTATTGAACTAAGAATTAAACATTACGATGCTTATATATGTACATTCGACATACAAGAAACAAAACTAATCCTTTTGTGCATGCACCTGAGCTCCAAAGAATAAGTAACTAATTTATGGCGCAGTGTATAAGCGTTTGCAATAAACTTACGAAATAAAAAAGCAATAATTACATTTGGAAATATATATTAAAACAATTTGTGTAAAAAGGATGTTTATAAAATTTAAAATTACTTAGAAGAAGAAAAACCTGGGATTATTTGTTCATCATACAATCTCATAATTTAAATTCATACATAAAATTTGTAACATAATAAATATATTGTCTCTCCTCTGTGGTATAGTGGTCTAACGTTGGCGTTGACCACATGAGGTCCCGGGTTAGATTCCTGGGTTGGGCACTTAAAAAATTATTTTTCAGTTTTTTGATAAACATAAAGTTGCCCGGGATTGGAAAGTGCCCGATTGGCGATAGGCTTGCCACCTATCACATGTGTGGGACAGAGTATCTTCGGCTAATCATGGGTGCCCTTGTTGTACCTCTGCCTACCCCTTCGGGGATACGAGCGTGAAGATACTTTTTTTTAATAATGTAGATGAAAATAGGCAAGCAAGCTGAGTTTCTTCCGCCAGATCGTTCCAGTGTGTAGCCGCGTTCCAATTCGGTAGTAATTGTAAAAAAAACTACTCGTCAGAAATACCTGTATAGTATTATTTAAATAAAATATTTTAGACTTTAACTTTGACTCTGCTACTGCATACTATATTTTTGCAATTTATTTGTTTACGGTAAAAATCTATAATAATAAGGACAATTTTTGTTAAACGACAAGACGTTTGATCTTTATATTATTTCACTTTTAACTTGTCATTGTTTAAGACAGTTGTCGTTTGAAAGACAGAGATAAAGTACCTATCGGTCGCTAAATAAACGAAATAGGTTCTACAAAAATATTGATTCAGCTCCATCTGAAAATCTCAAAATCAATATGTAACATGACTTGCCAAATATTTAACGAAACGTTAAAGTTTGGGAACTATTAAGCACAAACAACTTCCGTGACCGCGATAAAACTTTTATTTCTTTCTTGTTCATTGGTTTGGAAACATATTCGTATAATACAAGTATGAGCTTCCAAAAGAAACTTATATATTACTTGTAACATAATAGTTTTAGATACCCATGATCTTGCACTTCTGGGAAATAATATCACTTAAGTGTAAAGTAGGATGACTTTGCATGAATGTCAATCTAGATTTATGTTAGACGTATTTAGGCGTTACTGCTAGGCAGTGGCGTAGAAAAGGGGGTGCAGTCCACCCTGGGTAACACCTAACCGTAAAAAAGTTAACTTAAAAATCTTATAAATAACAATATGCCCAAGAAGAAGGATTTAATGTGCTTTACACGGATAGCGAGCGGTGTTTAGTTACATTAATCAACACATAAGAACTACGAATTTGACCCTTAGACGATTTTACCACTCGGCCACCATCGCTTTTTCAATGGTTCTTACCATATTCAGCTTTCTGAGTAGAGTTGTGGTAGGAGTGATACTAATGGCCGCACTGGGTGACACCTATGCTAGCTACGCCACTTTTTTATAAGATAGCAAACAAGCAGATGTGTCTCCTGATGGAAAGAGTCAACCATCGCCTATAGACACCAAAGATGTTAATGGTGCGTTGCTATCTCGTGGCGAGGTCTAATGCCATATGCATAAAATTTCCGGCTACCTTACCCTCCAAACCGGAACAGGATAGTGACTAGCACTGCCGCTATTGCGGCAGTAATAGGTAAGGTGGTGGTATCAGACCCAGTCGAACCGATACAGAACTCTACCACTGCTTCTAGATATTTTGTAAATGGCAATAAATGGGTAATGCGTACCACTAGGTTTTGGAACGACTATATTAAATATATATATTTTTTTATATCATAAGATAGCAAACAAGCAGATGGGTCTCCTGATGGAAAGAGTCAACCATCGCCTATAGACACCAAAGTCTAATGCCACATGCATAAGTTTACCGGCTACCTTACCCTCCAAACCGGAACACGACAGCGACAAGCATTGACGTTATTGCGGCAGGAATAGGTAGGTAAATTCCTGCCAAAAAGGACGTCGGTGCTTGTCGCTGCAGTGTTCCAGTTTCGAGATTAAGGTAACTGGTAAACTTATACATGTAGCATACCAACCGCGACATACGGAAAGTTACGTACCATTGAAGTCTTTGGTGCCTATAGACCATGGTTATCCTTTTCCATCAGGAAAACTATATGCTTGAATGCTATCCTATGAAAAAAAACAAGAAAGAAATTACCCTAAATAGAACAAAATCTTGCTTTGTCATTTTACATTAAGCATGTTTGTGTATTTTATTCTAATTCTTAGAGACCCCGGTGGTCCCTCGAATAAACTTTTTTTGATTAATAACAAGCTGAATTTTTGTGAACGGTTTCGTTTTGACGAGACAACCATCTTTTCTATCTTCGAAAAATCTCGAATCGGGTAACTAATAAAGATAGATAAAAGAGAGTAGTTTAGAGTGTCGGAAGAAAAGTTTCCACTTTACGTGTAGGACAGACTCACCCTTGAATTACAATAATAATTAACAAGATGTTGTGAGAAAATTTGGTTTATTTTTAAATTGATTAATATCAATTTAAAAATCTCATAATTGTAAAACTTTAGAGTGGAGGACTCGTTAGAAAAAAAATCAAATATGTGTAACAAAAGTTTCATCGTGTTTTTCATAATATAATCAAGCGATTAAAGTCGAAAAATAATTATTTTTATTAATAAATATTTTTCCTTCACCGAATCAAAATTTTCATAGCCCCATATCTTTAAAAGTTACCCGATTCAACATTTTTTTAAGATAGAAAAGGTGGTTGTCTCGTCAAAACGAAGCTGTTCACAAAAATTAAGCTTGTTATTATTTTAAAAAAAAGTTTGCTCGTGGGGCCACGGTCTATTACTCTCATTATAATTTATTATTTTGTCTCTCAAGAACAGTACTTTCTATAACTAAAGGGTACTTTATATTCTTTTCTGTAATTGTAAAAACGGGTTTACAAAAGTAAAGAGATTTTTGTAGCACCAATAAGCTGCGCGAGTACGTATCTCCAAAAATGCCAATGAGAAATGCTATTTGTTTCATACCGCTCTGCCTGTCTTCAGGTTAAAAGACACGAACCTTGTTTTTCATTATATCTACATTTCCAACGTTTACAAAAGTAAAGAGGAATCGCCAATAAGCGGTGTGAGAAGATATTTCAAGAAATATTATTTGTTTCACATTACTCTGCCTCTCGTGTGGTGTAAAAGGTACGGATTTTGTTTTTATTATATCTACATTTCCAAAAAAAAAAAAAATTAAATTTGAGATGAATCTTATTCGGTTTAGATCATAAGGTTCCTGGTTCAAGCCTCGGATCAAGCAAGTGTTATTGAAGTTATTTCGATTTTTTCTCAAAAATACGAGTCGTGACGTGACTTGAATAAGCACGCAAAGCTGTCTGTTCCAGTTATTGCTGGAAATAAGCGTTAATCATTTTCAGATCAATAAAAGACGGTGAAGAAGATCACCATCGCTCTTATTAACAAACACCCGGTTAAATGGGTAATCTAGGTAAAACTCAATCAGTCTATAGACATCAAGTTCAGTCTGCCTTCCTCGCAAGGAAATCGTCGCAATGATATATTCTTTCTTTCTTTATAAATTTTTATACAAATTTAAGAATTTTCATATAACAAGGGATAACGTTTTACTTTAGTAAAAATGATCTATTTTTACGAGAAGAAAAACGTTGTCGTTTGTTGTATATAATAAGCTGTGAATTTTTATATGTATAAAAATTCACAGCTTCACAATCCTCTTAATGATGATCGGCTAACTATTTTAAATGTAAAAGGTTTAAGGCACGGAATGACTACGATTTATAAACGTCGAATTCACTCACACAACGCATATTAGCGCGTAATCTAATTTGACATTTACACCACGTTAAATAAGGTTAAAAATTACAAAGCGAAAACAAGAATATTTTGTTAAACTGTAACTAGACTGCAAATAAACGTTTAATTTGCAGGATTTCCTTAGATAACTCAGAATATACTTATTAAATTCAATATTTGTCAGGTTAAAGTTTTAATAAAACTTTATTTCTATTATATTCTTTTAAAACAACTTGTTGTTACCACTGAAAATACAGAGAATTTCGACGCCAAAGTTTTTTTTGTGAAGCAAATTACGATTTTTTATTCAAAATATTAAACAAATATTTATTATTCTATTCGGTCAACACTTTCTTTAGACCTTATTCTATACTCTGTATTTTTCGCGTGGGATATTTTCCTTGGATTTCCTCGTACTCGAGCGTCAAAGAAACTCAGTTTTGTGAATGTTGCGCTAACACCGCGCCTTAATACGAATTTACACTACAATATTAGGTACATATGAGAGAAATGAAGACAAAAGATACCATAGTATATTAGATGACAATGTCCTCTAAGGTTTTGAATATAAAATATCATTCTACTTACACGACAAAGTCAAAGTCAATATACATTATTTAGCTAAGCGCGGCGTTTTGTCGTAGCGAACAATGAGAGCGTATGACTGAACTATGCAAAATGCAAAGAGCCATTAGTGTAATTTGATGTTACACACGGCTTCCTATAGAGACCATCAGAGGTGTTATGTAACATTTTCTTAGAGTTTGAAATTCTTTTTCATTGCTTGCATTCAGAGATTTTTTATATTACACGATAGCAAAATTTTTTTTAAATTTCACGCTACGTATTTACGCTTTAAATTTCACGCTACAAAAGGAAGTTGCTGATTTTGCCCCGATTTTCGTAAATCGAGTTTTCACCAGATCTCCACGTTTAGAGGTTCTAGAAACCTTTTCCAACTATTTTCACGATGACGTCAGTATGTCTGTATGTATATAATAATATGTAAACATCTCATAACTTTTGAACGGCTGGACCGATCGAAATGCGGTTTATGGCATTCGAATGGATTCTACTTATTTTAAATTTCCTGAAAATTTGAACTTAGGCCGACTTTAAATAATTTTGAAAAAACCCAAAAAAAAATTGGTTAAACAGTATTTTTAAACTTCCAGATTAATGTACCAATTTAATTAAAAAAATCAGCTCTATTCTTCAAAAAATTACGACTAAATAAAAAATCGATTTATCCGTTTGGGCGTAATCGTCGACGAAAAATGTTGAAAAAGTGTGTTTTTGACATAACTTCGAAATTTTTCAACCAATCATTTTTTAAAGTCTACGATGTTTTAGTACTGAAAAATTACGTTAAGTGCCGATTCAAAAATCAAAATCTAATCTAATTTTCCAAAGTTATAGCTTTTTGAATATTAAAATTACATAGTTTTTAGTAAACTTACTTAATATTTTTGAAATAACTTTCAGGATAATACACCGATAAGTAAGTTGGATCAAAATCGATCAATTTGTTTGGGATTTATCAATGACGAAAATTTTTGAAAAAAAAAATTTCTTGACATTGTTTCAAAAATTTTCAATCTATCGAATATTTAGCTAAGGCAATATTCTAGATCTCAAAATTTGAGTTGCACTTGCATGCATTCGAAGAATCAAAATAGATTATCGTTTCTAAAATATACAGCTATTTCAAAATCTTAATACTGCCATTTTTGACAAAATATATTTAAGAACTAAAAAAATGCTTATAGTTTTTACTCTTTTGAGCTTAAAATAACATGATTTAGCGTGAAGTTTCGGGGATGGTCTGAAGGGTCAACCGCTTGAACATTTTTTATATCGTAAGATAGCAAACAAGAAGATGGCTTTCCTGATGCCTATCGACTATAGACACCGAAGATGTTAATGTTGCGTTGTTATCTGTGTGACGGGATGACAATGCCCCATGTATAAGTGTACCCTTCAAACCTGAACACAACAATGATGAACATTGACGCCATTACGGCAGGAATAGGTAACCCTTGTACCTAGTAGTTACGATGATAGTGATATGTAGCGAATTAATTGCATTTTACAACCTACCTGGCAAAACGGCAGTTGGTCTGTTTTTAAAGGGGACGTTTAAAGGGGACCTTTAACCACCAACAAAGTTTACATCAATCATAGAACGAGTTGTAATGTTAGATACTTAAATTTTACTGGTCAACTTAACCCCCAAATCACAACAATGACTAGAAAACACAACGATGACTATTTTTTGACAGCGTATTAGCGCTTTTGCGACAGGAAAAGGAATAACCTAGTTAATCCCTTGCAAGTAGTTTAGCAAAAAATAGTAAAAGATTTGGCACCATTATCATATTATGGTTTTTAATAAACTAGAGATCGCCTGTGACCGAAGTTTGATCACATACTGAACAATAAAATCTTTTTTAAGTTTGACATTGATATAAAAAACCCAAGATACACAATCAGTGTCTCAAAAACGTCCTCGAAAAATGAGTGCAATATTTTAAATTGTGCGCTTATTTTAAATAGAAACGCGTCGGCCGCGATACTGCCAATTTTATTACTTTTCGTACATTGCTTTGTAAATCAACTATAAAATTTGCGCTTAAGGTTGGATATGTAAAAACATATATTTTTGCCATATCCATAACTACTTGTGTGAAATTAGTGACAGTTTTGAGTGTCAGTTTTGTTAGGGACT
Organism: Apodemia mormo; assembly: GCA_036924255.1. Classification (NCBI taxonomy): domain Eukaryota; kingdom Metazoa; phylum Arthropoda; class Insecta; order Lepidoptera; family Riodinidae; genus Apodemia; species Apodemia mormo. Next base: position 29,451,955 of record JAUPFN010000019.1, read on the forward strand.
GTGCATCTTGGATTTTTTTTTAATGAAGTTTGACAATTGAATTTAATCGGAAAGAAAATAGTATTCATGTGTGTATATTGTCATGTATGTAACATGAACGTAGTGAGTCTAGTTAATTATAATTAACTAGCTGACCCGGCAAACGTTGTTTTGCCTTACATATTAGGAATCGGATCCATAGCGGACAAACAACGTGACACGTAATTTATATAAGACTACGGGATTGTCCTTCCACGCAGCCAAAATGGCATTAAACATTATATGGTGGTTAAGTATTCTTAAATTTTCTAATTTTCCGCGTAATTTTCTTAATATCGCCTCTGTGGTCTAGTGGTCCAGCGTTGGCGTTGACCACATGAGGTCCCGGGTTCGATTCCCGGGTCGGGCACACAAGAATAGTGTTTTTTCAGTTTTCTGGAAACACAAAGTTGCCCGGGATTGGAAAGTGCTCGGTTGGCGATAGGCTTGCCACCTATCACATTTGTGGGACCAAGTATCTTCGGCTAATCGTGGGTGCACTTGTTGTACCTCTGCCTACCCTTTCGGGGATATGGGCGTGAAGATATTAATTTTCTTAATATTTTCTTTTATAAGAACCTTCTCCTTACAATTACAAACACAACAAAAAAAAATTACCGAAATTGGTCCAGCCATTCAGGCGTGATGTCGTGACCAAGGAAAATAGGGATTTATATATATATATATATATATATATATATATATATATATATATATATATATATATATATATATATATATATATATATATATATATATATATATATATATATATATATATATATATATATATATATATATATATATATATATATATATATATATTTAGTGTATTTCTATTGCTTTTTTTTATTTTAAAATATTAGCTTTCTGCAGTTTCTTAGCGCATTTGTCTTAAAAAGGTTTTCCCGTTTTTCCCAAATTTTCCATTCACGTACTATATAAATGTTCAATGCGATATAATAAGTAATTAGCTCAAAGGTTTTGGTTGAAAAATAAAAGTTAATGAGTCATTAAAACAAAAAATGCCTGAAGCAATTTTGTGAATAAAATAAAAACTAATTAGATAATTATTCAACTTGAAGATTTTTTCTTTAGTTTTAAAGATATGATTAAACAGAGTTGATTCTTTGAATAAAATGTATAAATTTAATAATCTTGTATTAACATTGAATCTTCAGTTTTTCAACATTATAACGAAAATAAACATGTTCAATTTGAGTACCCAATTTACTACCTTCATACGCATATCTCCGAAGATGTAGGCATTGGTACAAATCATTGCATCCACAATTAGCCGAAGAAAATTAGTCAAACAATGTGATAGATGGCAAGCGTTTTGGCAACCAGGCACTTATCCAATGCCGAGCAACATTGTTTCTTATATCTCCGGAACCCTAAGTTAGATCTTCACGAAATTAAAATTAAACCACGCGAGGAGTACACCCTTTCAAACAAATAATAATTTTTAAAATCGGTTCATAAATGACCAAGTTCTGAGGTAACAAACATGTAAAAACACATAAATCTGAATTGAGTACCTCCTTCATTTGGGAAGTCGATCAAAAATTAAATTAGGCTTACAAACTTCGGTAATGAGAAAACTAATTATAAATACAAGTATGCCTTTAATATATTATAAAGAAGTCAAATGTAATTGATCGAATCTTTCGATATTAATTTGATACGATCTTACGAAACTCATATTTCACGAAAACATATCAAAACTTACAGATGCCTCGGTTATTTCGATACAGTGAAATCCTAAAATATCTGAATAATTAAGTAGGCGCCAACAGTGGGCTCCTACAAACACCAGCTATTAGAAATTCAGATTGCTTTCTCTTTGAAGAACGATCTGTTTTCTAATTAATATTCTACAAAAGGAAATATCAGCTTAAACAGTTTTTCGTTGAATATTAGCTGATGGAGAAATTTACGTTTATTTAATTTACATAAATTTGAATTAATTAAGAGAGGTTTTCTTGACTTTAGTAAGATTTCGTAGCAAACATAAGTTTATTTTTACATTCCTGAATTGTTTTTTTTAATGAAATGATCTTAGAATGGAATAAAAGGGGGTGTTATATAACATTTTAGCCCAGCGATGCACATCTTTTTAAATATATTTGCGATCACCCTGTTTACCAAGTTACTAAGACTTTAGCCGTAAACGTAATAATACACATGTGGGCTATGTGTGTATATTGTCATGTATCTCACATGAATGTACATTTGTATAACACATAATATGTAACATTTTCGCCGTGTTGGTCCCGGCCTCCTTTGAAGAATAGGCCAACTGCCGTTCTGCCAGATAGGTCGTAAAAGGCGACCGATTGGCTATCGAGTCACTACCATCGTGGCTACTAGGTGGTAGAGTTCTGCATTGTCTCGCCCGGGTCTGGTACCACCGCCTTACCTATTCCTGCCGCAATAGCGTCAGTGCTTGTCGCTGTCGTGTTCCGGTTTGGAGGGTAAGGTAGCCGGTAAACTTATGCATGTGGCATTAGACCTCGCCACAAGATATCAACGCACCATTAACATCTTTGGTGTCTACAGGCGATGGTTGACTTTTCAATCGGGAGACCCATCTGCTTGTTTGCTATCTTTTGATATAAAAAAAAAACTATTTTTATTAATTTAATGTATTTCTAATTCAATGTTTTTTAATATTAGAAATCTGCAGTCCTCCGTAATATTGCGGTAATATAAACTTTAACTGTGTCCAAATTTATATTCCGATTCTGATTCCGATAAAAATCTGTAACTCAATTAACCCTGCAGGCTAGCGGTGGGTAATCTTTATTCCTTGGGGTAAGGTTATTCACTTATTCCAGCTCCAGGTACGGATATGATTCACCTTATTTATTCCTTTATTCGTTTGGCTCACTTCGTCCTTTTTTAATTGCAGCGTATCATTATCTGTGATGGTATCTTTAAATGAACGTTTCCCTATATATTTTTCTCACTCCTACCAATTCCAAAGTACTATGAAAGTAGTATTTTAGGTTGATTATAGTTTGTCGTGTCTAACCTGTAAAGTGCAGACATCATCCGCAATATCACTCACTCACTCATTCTAATCGCATTACGCTCAGTCACTCAAAATTCTGGCTGGAATAAATAAAAGAGACGATAAAGATTTGAAGGAATAAATAAACTTATCGTATCCAACCCCGGAAACTACTTTTGATTCAGTACCTCCAGAGGCTCTTTACACACCTCTATTGCAGGCCATCCCTGAAACTTCCCACGAAATTGAGATATTTTACGCTCAAACAAGCAAAAACTATACCTAAGCATATATTTTTGATTTCGAAGGGTTCAAAAATCTAAAATTGATGGTCATGGTCTTGGGATGAAAAAATGATGGTCGATTTTGATGGTTCGGATGGTAGTCAACGCAATTTTTGAGCTCCAAATTGTTTTATTAGCTATAAAATTTATTGGTTTAAAATGACGAAGAAATGTAAACAAAAACTTTTTTCAAAGATGTCTGTCATTGATAAATCCCGAAAGAATCAACCATCGATTCAACCCAATTCGATTTGATGTATTTTTTTAATGAGAAAAGTTAAAAATAATTATGAAGTTAATTTACTTTTAAACACGGGAATTTTAATATTTTAAAAGCTGTAACTTTTGAACATTTGAATTGATTTAAATTTTTGAAGCAGCGTTTTTTAAATAACAAAATATCGTAGGTCAAAAGACGTTCAGTAGAAAAATTCCGAAGCTATCTCGAAAAAACATTTTTTTTTCAAAATTTTTCGCCATTCATTACTCCCAAACGGTTGAGTCAATTTTGATGCAATTTATGCATTGGATTTAGTTTTTTAATAAAAAGAGCTGATTAGATTTTGTACTTAATCAGGTACATTACAGTACAATGTATAGACTGAAATGGTTCAAATTTTCAGGAAATCTAAGTTGAGCGGAATCCAATCGAATGCCATCAACCGCGTTTCGATCGGTCAAGTCTTTCAAAAATTATGAGATGTTTACATACACACTCACACACTCAGACATATGCGCGCACACACACATACACACAGAGAGATAGAGAGACATACTGACGTCGTCGTGAAAATTGTCGGAAAAGCTTCCTAGGACCTCAAAACGTGCAGATCTGATGAAAACTCGATTTTCGAAAATCAGGGCAAAATTAGTAACTTCCATAACTACATACGTAGCAGGAAGTAAAAAATAATATAAAGATAGAATGACCATTAAGCAGATGATTCTCTTGATAGGTACTACGTCACCTCTCAGGAGAGCCATCAGCAACTATTAAATAACTTGTAATGCCTATAACACAAAGATGGTATTAATAGTAATAAAAATAATATTTTCTCTTTGATTTTTACTTTCTTATGGCACAAAATATCTATTTCATTGACCGCCCCGTTGGTCGAGTGGTTAGTGACCCTGCCTACGCAAGCAACGGGGCTCGGGTTCGATCCCCGACGGGTACAAGCATTTGTGTGATGAGCATAACTGTTTGTATTTCCGGGTTTGGGTGTTTATTATGTATGTAAAAGTATTTATATATGTATTTCTATGTATTAGTATCGTTGACTAACACCCATAACACAAGCAAATAATTTGCTTACTTTGGGGTTAGATCAGTCTGTGTAATTTGTCCCGTAAATATATTTATTTATTTATTTATTTATATTACGAATGTGGAAGGACGTAAATACAGGGGAAGATCATGACTCATATAATATCAACTAGATCTCTGATTTCCAAAGTGATCCAGGGTGACACCCAGGGGTCCACGATAGACTCGACGGGGATCTATGTTGGCGTGATCAAAATTTATTTCCATAGTTAGATCTAATTTTCTTATTTTTGGAACGAAGTTCCTTATCGCGCGTTTTGAGAGGGGGCTACACGGAAAAAATTCTCACGAAAAGTTGTAACGACACTTTTTGCTAGTAAGCTATTGTACGCTGTGCGGCGTGCGCATGTTTCTCTGTCTGTCTGTCTCTCTCTCTCTCTCTCTCTCTTATAGAAAGCAAGCCAGATTTACATTTTATTACAATTTAAAATTTTATTACAATTCCTTCACCAATTAATCGAAAGGAACTTCGTTCCATCCGGGTGTCCCTTGACACCTCTCAACTTTTTTTCTTAAGTTTTGGGATTATGGTAGAAATTTAGATTCATGGAGTCTATCGGAACCAGCAAAATTTTGAAAGTGGTCTACGAGAAGAAAAAAATTTAGGAACCTTTGAGGGTCGGGTGTTGTCTGAAGTAGATGTCAAGAGTCTTCCCAATCGGCATGTTTGCATAGAGAGTAATGAACGTGGAGGAAGGGTTTCTCAGCACTTGAAATATTTGCCTATTCCGTAAGGGATCTGGCTTAAAGATATATCATGTAGTAAAATCATCACGCCCAGTTCCCTTGTGGAGTAGGCAGAGCAAACCGGTTTTCGGTTTACCGAAATAGACGTTGGTAAACGATTCTATCGTCTATTTAGTGGTCCGATAAACGGTCACATTTTTTATTGCGTTTTTTGTGAGTGACTAAAAATTTTCTTTTACATGTCGCTCATTTGGTGGAACATTGACGTTTTTACAGATTTGCGTATTTTACAGGATATTCTTTTTAAATGAGTTTATGGTCTTATTATGGCAATTCATGTTTATTTTTTTTAATATTATAATTAATAAACATGAATAGTATTTTTAAAACTTAATTTTTTTATCGTTATCAATCAAGCAATCTTTGTCATATTTACTTCGATTTAAAAATAAAATACATTTCCGCCGATATTCCACCAAATGAGCGATGTGTCAAATGTTTTTATTTTGTCATCTATATTATTTCTATATTAATATTATAAATGCGAAAGTTTGGATGTTTGGATGGATGTTTGTTACACAATCATGCAAAAACTACTGAACGGATTTGATTGAAATTTGACACACAGGTAGACGATGACCTGGAATAGCACATAGGCTACTTTTGATCCCGAAAAAATGAGTAGTTCCCGCGGGATTCACCAAAAACTTTTAAAATGCAGCGGTCTGCACGTTGCAGCTAGGTTGATATAAATTTCAACTTTATATCTCTACGAATTCCTGAGAAAATAGATCTTGACAAACAGATAGACGGACATACGGACAACGAAGTGATCCTATGAAAATCCCGTTTTTCCTTATCAGTTATGGAATCCTAAAAAAATATCTTTGATGATGTGGTAGTAAATGGTAAAGCCGCTTTACACATTGCGCATAAAAATTAGCGTAACTATTTAAATAAGAAATTAGAAGTACTTTATTCAATAAAACTTTTCACACGTAATTTTGATGCATCAATAATTTTTTTTAAATCAACTACCGGATCGGAAACGCGACCACACATCGAGCAGACCCGGTGGAAGAAACTCAGCGGCTTTGACTCTTTCATATATATATATCCTTTGAGCAATAGACCAGATGTTCTGCCAGGTATGTCGTAAAAGACGACCGATTGGCTATACGTGTCACTATCACTGTGACTGCTAGCTGGTAGAGTTCCGCAACGTATATATATATATATATATATATATATATATATATATATATATATATATATATATATATATATATATATATATATATATATATATATATATATATATGACGGCGTCCGCGTCATCAAATGCAAGAATATTGTAAACAACAGGTGTACGCCTGAGCCACCGAGCGCATCGTTCGATATCCCTACTGCTCAAATTGTTTTGCTACCTGTATAAAAGGCTCTGAGCGCCCCCTGTTCGGGCAGTCTTGGCTCTGGCGTGGCTCGGTACATTTGTTGTATCTTGCTAGTAGCTTATACTTGACTCTTGGATAATTTATTTGTGCAAACAAATTAATTATTATTGTCAACTGTAAATTAGTCGCAGTACAATTTATAATTGAAAATCTGTTGTTTAAATTATGACTTATTTGTAATAAGGAATAGTTATGGTTGGAAAAATTAGAATTGTTAACGAGAACTAGTAATTGATAATGGAAAGCTTTAATAGTGATCTTATGTTATTTTTGATACAAGTTGAACAAAATATAAAGAGCTGTTATATTACCACATCCGCATTTTATTTATCATATCTGACCCTCTTCCTACATCAGAAGTGGGAGGGGATTCACTCCCACTTCAGCATCAAACTATTTCGGTTAATTATGTAGTTAATATCTCTTTTCGCTTGTGGTATGGAAACTATTCTTTGAAAAATAGCAAAAAATATTAATTCACATTCTGTAAATGCATCTACCGTTAAGTTGATATACTTTGATTCTGATGGAACAGACTCCAATATAACTAACTGGTGTCCTCTTCCTTGCTTCGTATTCTTCATTACTGAGGGTCGTAACCTCCTCATTAAATCGTTTTTGATAGCACAATATTACGCCATTGGACTCTATCTTCAGTGGCGTGCAGAGAATCATAAAACTTTTTAGAAATGAGATTAGTGCAAACTTATCTGACCATCGCATTGGAGTACGACCACGTGGCCTTTTGTCTTCTATTTTTCCGGTCACGATTAGCTTTTCGAGATTGTCTCCTTGCTTTCTAGAAATGTGGCCGAAGTATTATAAAATTCTCTGAAGGCACGTAGCAGACAGTCTGGTCTTTACTCCAAGTTGTTTTACTATGGAAGCATCGGTCCTGTGTACTGTCCAAGGGATACGTAACATTTTCCTCCAGCACCACATTTCAAACGCATCAATGCGACGTCTGTCTGCAGCTCTTAGTTTCCATGACTCTGCGCCGTACATAAATATGGAGAACACCAACTTACGATCTAGCCTCTGCTTTGTTTTTAATGAGATGCTTCTGTCGTTCGAAAGACGCTTCATCTGATTCATAGCATTTTTGTGGTGTGCCTTACTAGCTGGTGTACCTTAAGTAAAATAATTATAGAAAAGAAAAAATTAGACGGGGTTGATCAAATCATTGTACCTACTCACTCACTTAAGAGTCATGCCGTCACCTACTTCACAAGCTGCTGTCTTGGCAAGCTATATTTATAAAACTTGAAGATCTCTTCCTTTTAGACGTAGATATGAACCGATTTAAGAGCACCACTGCATTTCGAGGAAGTTGCAATTTTGTGATAGAATCGAACATCGTGACAACGAATGCCGTGATAAACAGAAACTTATCTCAAATTATTTTTGCTTGCAGTGAAAGCAGGTCATCTACAACTATCTCTGGTGGCGTGTCCAGTGGCCGACCACCAGTGGTCTGCTATGTATGTTGTGACCCCGTCCCAGGCACATAGCTTCCATTTGTCCGAAGCGCTACAAGAAGAAAGAAGTTACCACATCGAGTTCCGAAAACAGAAAACCAGTCAACATCTGTTCCAGAGCGTCACATCGTGTATTACACTAAGTTTTTTATATTTGACTCTGGTTCAGAAGGCCATATCTAACAAATATCTTGTGATTCCTTTGTAAGAGAACGGTTTTATGAACAAGAATCTAAGTAGTCGCTTGTCCTAATGTAGTTTCCACTCAACAGATCAAATGTTTAACCACAGGGAAAAATTTAAATTTGGAGGTTATATTTCACGTTTGAGCTGATGAGTCTTAATAAAAATTTTTCGTTAGGTCACAAAATTTTGGAGCAAGGTAGCATAGGAACTAAGCAACAACAGGTTAATGCTTAGCAATACTTAAACACTTAATCCTGCTCAATTTCAAAATCTGTTAGCAAGGGTGTGGTAAACACTGACCTTGTAGGTAAAGATAGAGATCGCTTGGTAGATATTTAAAAAAAACAATTGACAACCAATTGAATTAATTCTGACGAGCTTAAATTGATTTATTTGACCCTTTGAAGACCACTAATAACGATCTTAAAGTTTATTACCAACTGAACTCAAATTAATATTTAAAAAAAAACAATACAGATTTACATCTTCTTGCGACAGGCACATATAGAGCTAACACTCTGTCCGAAAATGTGATGCGAATCTTTTAGGGTTGAATAATGATAGCGGAGTATAACTCTGACAAGCCATGGAAAGAGCGGTTAGGTAATATTCAACATGCGCTCAACAACATTAGGTATAGTGTATCTGGATTTACCCCGATTGATTTGACATTCGGTATTCAAGGCCACTAACTAAAACTCGCAAAAGTATCTACAAGCTTTGAAGATCCAGTGTATCCAACAGAATCACAAAATCAGCCCAATCGGACATTTTACGGTTGAGTAGAGGTAAAAGAAATGTTAAAACCTTTTAGTGTAGGTGACTTTGTCTTTGTTGGGAATGAAGAACGACACTAAACGAAACTTATTCAAAATATAAAGGCTCCTTAAAGTTACCGCAATTTTAGAAAACAATAGGTACGAATTAAGACATATCAATGGATGCGCCCATGATAGCCTCTTTCCCCCCATATTCCTGTAGAGTTTCTTGAGGTACCTAAATGAAAATTATAACAAGGATGACGTGACGGCGTATACTCATGATAATGATCTTGTTCATGAAACTGGTACAAACAGTATTAATAGAACTGCAGTGTATATTGTAGATAGTTATAACAGCCAGAGTTTTCAATATCTTCGAATTACCTGCGAAGGAAGTTCTCTAATCTTATAATAACTAATGCCACTGTTCATGAGGCTGCATCATCAGCAAAAAAATACGATATAAAGTAAACGAAGAAAATGTAGTAAAATGATGATAAAAAAATATGACTAAAAAATGTAAGTAAAAAAAAGCAAAAAAATAATTATTATGGGAAATGGCAGTTTTATAAAACTATGAAAAGAAATCAATTGAAAAATAAAAAAAATAATAAAGTAAATTAACAAAAAATGTAGGAAGATGACGGCCTAGCACACTCCAGTCTCCGGTTTTAAACTGATGAGAGGGAGCATAGTACACTCCAGTCTCCGGTTTTAACTGATGAGACGGAGCTTAGTGCACTTCAGTCTCCGGTTTTTAACTGATGAGAGGGAGCTTAATACACTCCAGTCTCCGGTTTTTAACTGATGAGAGGGAGCTTAGTACAATCCAGCCTCCGGTTTTTTTAATTGACGAGAGAGATTCCTAGCTTAGTAGAATGCAGTCGCCGGTTTCAAAACTGACGAGAGAGTTTAGTAGTTGTAGTTGCTGAAGGGGTTGCCGGACCAGCACACTATTGTACCATTTCGCTAAAGATCACGCTAATTATAGAGTTGTAAAAAAAAAACAAGATTACGTTTAGATTTCTAAAAGATATGTCAGGATGAACGAGGCGTTCCTTGTCCTCAGATGTATAAAAATGCGCAACACGAGGACTTGTGCATGTCAGTATGCCCGTGACGGCGTCCGCGTCATCAAATGCAAGAATATTGTAAACAACAGGTGTACGCCTGAGCCACCGAGCGCATCGTTCGATATCCCTACTGCTCAAATTGTTTTGCTACCTGTATAAAAGGCTCTGAGCGCCCCCCGTTCGGGCAGTCTTGGCTCTTACGTAGCTCGGTACACTTGTTGTACCTTGCTAGTAGCTTATCCTTGACTCTTGGATAATTTATTTGTGCAAACAAATTAATTATTATTGTCAACTATAAATTAGTCGCAGTACAATTTATAATTGAATATCTGTTGTTTAAATTATGACTTATTTGTAATAAGGAATAGTTATGGTTGGAAAGATTGGAATTGTTAACGAGAACTAGTAATTGATAATGGAAAGCTTTAATAGCGATCTTATGTTATTTTTGATACAAGTTGAACAAAATATAAAGAGCTGTTATATACCACATCCGCATTTTATTTATCATATCTGACCATCTTCCTATATATTTATATATATATATATATATATATATATATATATATATATATATATATATATATATATATATATTAAGTTTGTAATTGTTGCAATAAATAAAAAATGCTGATATGGAGGTAGTTAATCCCATGCTCATGCTTTCTTATTATTTAAGTATTCAGATATTTTAGTTATTTTATAACAATTTTACACAGTTTTGTTTTAATACATTTTTGTCTTACAAATTGGATCACAAATAACTTAACAAAATTACATATCAAAAAGGCAATTTTATTTCGGAGGTAGCATTAACAATGTGCTATGTATTACACGAGCGAAATGAGATTGGCGTTGCTTTGTTATTTGGTAGATTACTTCGCACGGGTTTAAGAATACGGGTATTTAGTCGGTAATATCGTTTGTAAATATGATGGGTTCTACGTTCGTGACGCGTCGCAACAGGTATTCTTTTGTGCAAATGTTTTGTATTATTTCATAAAGGTCTAACGTATGTAAATTCTTTTTATACATAAACACTAGCTGACAGCGACGTCCGTGAATAAAGAAGCATGTCGTCAATATAGTCTTTTATATAAACATTCACCCCCTGTTTCAATCTCTTAGGGGTTAAGTTTGATAAAAATTCTAACCAATGTTTGACCCTGGATCTTAAACTATATTGTAATGATTTAACTTGTTTGTAATGATTTTATTCATCAAAAGAATGTTTCAATTGTGTTATATTAGAATAAGTGACAAAATATGGCAACACTAGGCGTCATCTTCCTATTGGTTAAAGTTGTAAAAGCTAAACGGCGGGACAGAACGCGGCAAGATGGCGCGTAGTGGGGCTTACGATATGAGAGACCTCATTTTTAGCGACAGACGGTTCTGAGCCATAAGCTCGACAACTTGTGAACACTCAAGTCTATAATTGTAATGTTAAAATAGTCTGCAAGAAGTACATTAAAGAAATATCAAGCTTGTATTATATTTTATTCACGAAAAATCAGACGTGGAAGTAACCTGTGTGCCCACAAGTCTTCAAAGGTAATCCAGCACTTATATACAATAATGTATTATGTATTATAAATATATTACGGGAGTAGATTATTAAAAAGCATATTAAAATGTGCGATAGCATAATTAAAAATTCAAAATTGTACATTTTTCATATTAATAAATCAGGGTTACATGTGATGATAAATACAAGTACTTTGAGCCTGCTTTGCCGAATAATTGGCGTGCAAAAAGAAAAAAATATATATTTATTTTTATATAAAATTACAAATCACGTTTAAATACTTTTAAAATCAATAAAACTCAAAAAAAAAAGAAGTCAGAATAGATTTAAAAATTAATGTCAAATGAGAATTGAAATAAATTAGATTAGAATTAGAAATTGTTATTTTAAAAGAACATGCGCTATAGTAATTGTGATTACATCAAAATAATAAATATACTCCTATGTCCATCTTTTACATCTTTAACACGTGGTCGGGGCTACTCTCCGATCGTGTTATTCCTGTACCCATCCTGTACCTAACACGTGGTCGGGGCTACTCTCCGATCGTGTTATCCTTGTACCTTAACACGTGGTCGGGGCTACTCTCCGATCGTGTTATTCCTGTACCCATCCTGTATCTAACACGTGGTCGGGGCTACTCTCCGATCGTGTTATCCCTGTACCCATCCTGTACCTTAACACGTGGTCGGGGCTACTCTCCGATCGTGTTATTCCTGTACCCATCCTGTACCTTAACACGTGGTCGGGGCTACTCTCCGATCGTGTTATTCCTGTACCCATCCTGTACCTAACACGTGGTCGGGGCTACTCTCCGATCGTGTTATTCCTGTACCCATCCTGTGTTTAACACGTGGTCGGGGCTACTCTCCGATCGTGTTATTCCTATATCCATTTTATACACCTTTAACATGATTAATTAATTTATGCCCAAAGATGGCATTTGAGTTTATTTGTTACAATTAATCAAATCTTCAAAAAAAAAAAATAATGATAGTAAAAATTTAAAATAATTTACATGCCACTTCTAGCTACAAACAATACATGATCGTAGCCGCAGTATCATCCGATGGAATGTAATAGTATTTTGTTAAAACTACCCGCATGTTTGATAAGTATTTCTGAGAACCGAGTTACTGTTTAAAAATTAATATTAATAGCAAACTCAAAGTACATACAAAAGCATTTCGAGCGTTCGAAAATTACATAACTTCAATTGTCTTAATAATATAGTTGTGTCCGGCTATACGTGAAATAGTATGCTCGATGAAATAAGTTATTTCAATTTTACAGTGTAAAGTAAAATATATTTGTGTGTTCTATACCAAAGCATAGATTTTTGAGCAGCTTATAAAAAATTAGAGTATTCCAGTTTTTGCGCAGTCGTATATTTTCAAAACGATCGTCGATTTTGATCTTTTGAATAGCACTCGACTCAATTGAGTTCTAAAACCTTTTATTAACTTCAAAATTGATTGAATGGAAAACAACGAAATAATGTCAGTCATGTATTAATTTTTAACAAAAAAAAATATACCGTTGAAAATTCCAAAAGAATTGAGCAAAGAAAATGAGTAAATCCTATTTACGTTATTTGACTCAGTTTTTAAATTCAATTTGAAATCAATCTGTTTACTAGTAATTGTAAACAATCTAATATTTGAAAAGCTATAACTTTACACAACTTGATTCGGTTTTTATTTTGGTAGGGCAACTGCATCAGTTTTTAAATATTTTAATATTGTAGACATCGCAGAACATTATATATATTCAACTTTTATTCAAAGAAATTTACTCCTATTGGAGACAAACATTGATTATAGCGCCAATCATTAATTTGTGGAGGTAATGGAAAACAAACTAGATGTTTCACTAAACGTGGATAAATATATAATTATATTAACAAATAAGCCATGTAGATGTGCTTGTTTATAGAAAGAGCCGAAACCATGTAGGTGTGTTTCGAGATATACTGAAAATAAGCCATGTAGGTGTGCTTGTTTAGAAAAAGAGCCGAAACCATGTAGGTGTGTTTCGAGATATACTGAAAATAAGCCATGTAGGTGTGCTTGTTTAGAGAAAGAGCCGAAACCATGTAGGTGTGTTTCGAGATATACTGAAAATAAGCCATGTAGGTGTGCTTGTTTAGAGAAAGAGCCGAAACCATGTAGGTGTGTTTCGAGAGAACTGAAAATAAGCCATGTAGGTGTGCTTGTTTAGAGAAAGAGCCGAAACCATGTAGGTGTGTTTCGAGATATACTGAAAATAAGCCATGTAGGTGTGCTTGTTTAGAGAAAGAGCCGAAACCATGTAGGTGTGTTTCGAGATATACTGAAAATAAGCCATGTAGGTGTGCTTGTTTAGAGAAAGAGCCGAAACCATGTAGGTGTGTTTCGAGATATACTGAAAATAAGCCATGTAGGTGTGCTTGTTTAGAGAAAGAGCCGAAACCATGTAGGTGTGTTTCGAGAAAACTTAAAATAAGCCATGTAGGTGTGCTTGTTTAGAGAAAGAGCCGAAACCATGTAGGTGTGTTTCGAGATATACTGAAAATAAGCCATGTAGGTGTGCTTGTTTAGAGAAAGAGCCGAAACCATGTAGGTGTGTTTCGAGATATACTGAAAATAAGCCATGTAGGTGTGCTTGTTTAGAGAAAGAGCCGAAACCATGTAGGTGTGTTTCGAGATATACTGAAAATAAGCCATGTAGGTGTGCTTGTTTAGAGAAAGAGCCGAAACCATGTAGGTGTGTTTCGAGATATACTGAAAATAAGCCATGTAGGTGTGCTTGTTTAGAGAAAGAGCCGAAACCATGTAGGTGTGTTTCGAGATATACTGAAAATAAGCCATGTAGGTGTGCTTGTTTAGAGAAAGAGCCGAAACCATGTAGGTGTGTTTCGAGATATACTGAAAATAAGCCATGTAGGTGTGCTTGTTTAGAGAAAGAGTCGAAACCATGTAGGTGTGTTTCGAGAGATTACAAATGAAATATTTGGGTGTGCTTAGTTTGGCGAACTAACTGAAACCATTCGCAAGGCGTGCACCGTAGATGAGGAGACAAAATTAGAATGATGTAAAGCAATAGATAGTCCGTATGAGCAGCTCGAAGATTTCATTTATGCGTACTAGAGAGAAATTTGAATTTAAGTGTGGCGGTAAGCGATTTAAAAGTAATGTACCATGTACGAAAGATCCTATGTTCACGGCGTTCAACAAACGTCGGCCACTAAAAATGATTACAGCAAAATGAGATACGGTCAAACTTAAACAGAAGGATTGGATAATGTGATTTTTCATGGACATTAAATCGAAACTTTATAATTGACTAGCTGTTGCCCACGACTTCGTCCGCGCGGACTTCGTTTAATCCGCACAGCACATCCCCATAGGTGATAGCGTGATAAAATGTAGCCTATATGTTGACCAGACCTATTAGTAATATGCATGAAAAATTTGGAGTAAATCCATGCAGTACTTTTTGAGTTTACCCCGGACATACATACAGACAAACAGACATACAGACAAACAGACAAAAATTCTAAAAACTATATTTATGGCTTCGATATCGATTGTAGATCACGCCCCAAGTATTCTTTTAAAAAAAAAATATTCAATGTACAGTTTTGCCTTCCTACGATTTTATTATATGTTTTTTATATTTTATTATATTTGATATCGGATATCAAAATATATATATTTTATGATATTATATATTGATGGATACTTTCAGATAAACCCGACGAGCTTTATTCAAAAACCATTCAATACGCAATTGGCGTAAGATTTGGAATCGTAGATATTAGTATCTGTCTGATAATATAGCAATATTAGTTTATCGGCGCACCCACTCTGCTGTCGCGTCATTTTGTCTCGTTGCAAGATTCAGTAAATTTTTGACAATATAGTGTTTCGTCAATATTTAGGTAGTTCTAGCTTAGACTAATATCCGATTTATAATATCGTAACGATGTACAGTTTCAATATCTGTATACGTTTTGTATCGCCTACTCCTAGTAAACATAATATAAGGCGAATTGACTGATAAGAAGCCTCAAAGTTTTGGTTGTATAGTTCATTATGACAATATCTGATCTTATAGGAAAATGCATTATTCTTAACTACAGTCATTCCAATTACATACACATACTTAAAGGCCGTCCACGTGGACACATTCAAAGCTGCAAACACAACACACACGTACATAGACAAGAGGATTTAATAAAGAGTTTGTACTGTTATCAATATTAAATTTCAGCAATGGCGAATTCTTCGGCATATGAATATAAAGCGCCGTTATCTCTTACTGGAAGTCAGATCCAGAAAGCTGTAGAGCTGATGTCGTCGTTGCAATCACCGGGACAAAGCCGAAACAGATCGCAGGCGGAAGTCCCAAAAGAACCTTATCTATCGGAGTAATCGTGGGAAATGTAAGAAAATCGACACCAATAATATCGAGTGTAAAAAGAAGATTCAAAGACGTAGTTATTATTTATTCGTGGGAAATGCTAGAATTATGTCAAATTACACTAGTTGACCAGCCAATTAATTTCGATTGTTACTCAATGTATGAAATAAAATGTTTTCAATATGTACGTTATTTCACATTGGATTATGTTTAGTTAAATTCATGATTTTTTTGACAATTATCAGTTGTCTCTACTCTTTGTGGGACTTAGTAATAATTTCGATTGAAATTTCATGTTCCTGTAGTATTTATAAGTACTAGATTTTATATTATATGTAGTATGCGTATTATAGGTAGATTTATTGTAATAGTAAAATCACACGTTCAGGTACTTGGGAATAAAATCAGAAATTATTTAACGATAATTTATTTCTGAGGTTGACTTAAGGGTACGATGTAGACCATTTATGACTGGTACTAACAACCTAATTAACATTACTGTCAGTGTTATATCACAGACCACATAATACTAATAGACGTGGCGTTTGGCATTGAACGTGTAGTCGTACATATGAGCGAATGCTCATATCAATGTCAAAAGTGTGGCAAATTATATAGGCAAATTGACACTAATTGTAATTAGGTTTTTATTGTTGACGTACTGTTGTATACATTCTCGTATTTATGTCAGTTCAAAATTTAGCTACGATTGACGTCTAACAAATGTCTTAAGAAGGCGCCTCCAATTTTATTATATATTATACTAGCGGCCTGTTACATGCTTCGCGACGTATCGTCATTTATTGAATTCATTTGTTACAAAAAAATGTGATAAATGAAGAACCGCTGTACCGATTTTGTGCAAACTTCACATAAACCATCTACTAAACAGTCCGAACAAAGCCTAAACATTTGGTTTGGATAGGTGAGCCCGTTCTTGAGTTATAAAATTACAACGAAAAATGGCACTGATTATTATAAATATATATAGATATAGATTAATTTATGTTGACATGTAAGACAGATATTGTGGTACTTATTTCTCTATGTAACATATGTTTATTAAATCTGTATTGTAATTTGTGCACCCTAATCTGCAAGCAATGAATTATTTTGCCACTCGTTGTCTGGAAGAATCATTCTTTAGCAATAAGACCCTCTATTTGTGCGCTTATTCTAAGTGTTATGTAAATGCTACTTGATTGTGGTGTACATAAAACATTAAATTATTAAATTAAATAAATATTAATGAACAATGTTACTTAGAACTTTAAATGAAATAATTAGTCAAATGAAAAACAATTTACAAATCAACATAAAGAAAAGGCAAAATTATTACAATTGAAATTTAATGTAAATATGATAATCCTATAGAAGTATAATATAGATGATCAAAGAAATAACAAATCGACAATATTTGTAACACTTAAGACTAAATTGTATTTGCTCTCCGTAAAATTAGATATAAATATATAAGGAAACGGCAATAACAACATGCTTTGGATATGTTTCATTAGTATTTACTTATGGACTGCTTATATGAGGTGACTCTGGATTTGATGGGTAAATGCTTTTACAGCACAAAAGAATGAGTTAGGGCTATATGTAACATGAAACATCACATAAAAACAAACTTTAAGCCTATTTTTAAATCTGAGAATATTAAAACTTCCTTTTATGTAGGTACATTAGAGCAGCTTGTTTTTTTAAGAACACACTAAATACTTTAAAACCAACCCGCAATTTAGTACAAATAACAGACAAGCAAGCAAGCCCTATGTGCCATAGTTATAGACTACAACATAGTCATGGTACAAAAAAAGATTTTTTTTTTATGTATGTACATTATTTCTTTTATCAGTTACCAAGCATAATGAAATAGCTAACTATAAACCGGTATAAAATACAAATACATAAATGGCTAATTTCTCATTCTCTGTAAAAGAATACCTATTTAAATTGTAAAAATGTCAATATCTAGTCAGATGTCAAGATAATAGTGGAAATGTGAGTATATGTATATATATATATGTATATATATATATATATATATATATATATATATATATATATATATATATATATAGTGTCGTTAGTTACTTGTTAGACTTGCTTTATAAAGAAATTAATAATTAGATTAAATAATATATAAATAATTAAATATTATATAATTAAATGTAAATTAATATTTAAATAAATAATTACCTAAGGTAAAACAAATTTTTATGAGATATGTTTAACAATGTAATGTAGGATTCAGTAGTAAGAAACTAAAATTGGTACACTTTAGATTAGAATGAGTAAATCCATATAATGTAATTTCAGAAAAAAAAAATTAGGTATATGGAGGAAAATTGGTCAAACATTTGTAAATTAATCTTATATAATTTATAGATTTTTAGAATATTAATTTTATCGATGCAATGAGTTATGTGTAAAAAATATGTAGAATACAAAGTAATTATATATATTTATAATTAGTAAAATTTCATTCAAATCCGTTCTCTTCAATCAAATCCGTAGTCTTGGCGTGATTGAGTAATAAACATCCATAAATCCAAACTTTCGCATTTATAATATTAAAATAGATGCAGATTACGAGCTGAAGTGAAGTTTTGTTTATATTTACGTTTACTATAACAAATACATTACAACTTAAATAAAACTAAAATAATGTTTTGTTTAAAATTATATTTACTATGGATCAACAGAATATATATCAACTTAAAGTGATACGCTTTATAAAGTACGTAACACCAAAGTAAAATAAAGTATTATGTATAATTTTTATAAATTTTATATAACGTATAATATAAATTAAAATAAAATTATGTAGCAAAACTGCTTACAAATTTTTGCTTTCATAGAAGATATAAATAACACTGTATTATTACTTGTTTTTAAATAATTATGATTATGATCAGTAAGTTATTGAATGTTAGGGTTGTGTACAAGCAAATTTTTTTTTCCTCATAAAAAAATATATTTGTGTCGACTTATAGTATGGGCGAAGGTAATGATTTAACTAGTTGTACTTTTGCATCTTTAATATTTCCTAATTGATGCCCTAAGGATTTACGGAAAAGTTAATTTTAGAATTGAGTAGTGTGCCGGGAGTCACACTTTGCCGGATGGCCGAATGTAATGATTTAACTTGTTTGTAATGATTTTATTCATCAAAAGAATGTTTCAATTGTGTTATATTAGAATAAGTGACAAAATATGGCAACACTAGGCGTCATCTTCCTATTGGTTAAAGTTGTAAAAGCTAAACGGCGGGACAGAACGCGGCAAGATGGCGCGTAGTGGGGCTTACGATATGAGAGACCTCATTTTTAGCGACAGACGGTTCTGAGCCATGAGCTCGACAACTTGTGAACACTCAAGTCTATAATTGTAATGTTAAAATAGTCTGCAAGAAGTACATTAAAGAAATATCAAGCTTGTATTATATTTTATTCACGAAAAAATCCATGTTAAATTTCATCAAAATCGGTTTAATGGTTTATCCGTGAAAGCGTAACAATTAGACAGACTTTCGTATGTATGATTTGACCTGCATTTTTGACCGCACCGTTGGTTAAGTAGCTAGAGAATCTAACTACGAATCGATGGGGCGCGGGTTCGATTTCCGACAGGGACAAATATTTATATGATGAGAAATACATATTTGTATTTCTGGGTTTGGGTGTTTATTATGCATATAACAGTATTTATATGTGTATTTCTATGTATAAGTGTCATTGAGTAACACCTATATCACAAGCAAATAATTTACTTACTTTAGGGTTAGATCAATTTGTGTAATATGTCCAACGATAAGTATTATTATTATGACATTGGTATTGCTGAAGGATGCTAACACCGAAAATAAAATTATTGAAATGGTTTATTTTAAATAATATTTTATATAAGATACTACAATTACCAACATATAAATTATATATTGCTAATTGTAATATATAAATTATAAATATAAATTACATCTTAATAAAATAAGCAGATATTTTAGATTTAAATATTCAATAGTTTATAATTAAGTAATATTCTTAAAACTAATCATTATTTTCTATAACAATAAAAATTACAGGGTTACGTTATTATAAATAATTTTATTAGCATATAAATTTTCTTATTATAAGGTTTTATCTGACAGGAAAAGCATTATTGGATTTTTAATGCTAGTATACAGTATACATTATACAGGTTGTACTGTATACAGTAAATGTTTATGTTCTATTTATTTAACATTTGTTTAAAAACATGCAACTTATTTCTATTACTATAAGAACTTTCGTAATGTTTCAAAAACTCAACATTAGTTAAAACTAATGTTGACATTTTTAGACACAATTAACAATGCACTTGTACTTGAATTTCACTTCATACCATATATATTTTTAGTATATTACTCGACCGGTTTCACTTTTTAAGCATCTTCAGGATGTAATATACTTAAATCATCATTGACTGTTTTTATGGTTTTTATGGGTATGGTATGGTATTATGGTAAAATTGGTATGTTAAAAAAATTAAACAGGTGTTTATTTTGTCTCGC
The DNA here is from genome assembly GCA_036924255.1 of Apodemia mormo. Classification (NCBI taxonomy): domain Eukaryota; kingdom Metazoa; phylum Arthropoda; class Insecta; order Lepidoptera; family Riodinidae; genus Apodemia; species Apodemia mormo. The sequence continues at coordinate 29,472,729 of JAUPFN010000019.1, forward strand.
TTGTATACTACTTTCTTTGATATAGAAATTGTTAAAAAAAAATTAAATACTGGCATCATATTGGCAAATTGTTAATATCCATGGGCAGTGGTCCCTACTTTCTATCCGGTAGCCCGATAGGTAATGCGGTGGTACCAGACTCGGGCGAGACAATGCAGAACTCTACCACCTAGTAGCCACGATGGTAGTGACTCGCATAGCCAATTCTTCAAAGGAGCCCGGATTCAATACGGAGAACTAATTATATAAAATATAATTGGTCTTTAAAGCAGAGCACGATAATGACTAGCACAGGAAAAATAAACCGGTGGTACAAAACCCAGGCAAGGCGTTGCAGAAAGACCTACTAATCGTTTTGCCCCGTGTTGGTTCCGGGCTACTTTGAAGAATAGACCACCTGCCGTTCTGCCAGGCATGTCGTAAAAGGCGACTTATTGGCTATGCGAGTCACTACCATCGTGGCTACTATATAGGCCATAGGCGATGGTTGACTCTTTCCATCAAGAGACCCGTCTGCTTGTTTGCTATCTTATGATACAATAAAAAATCGACCATACCTACCATATCTGCTACATACTGCTTATAGGCCATACTTTTACGTCTTGCCCTCGTTTGGTACTCCCGCTTTACGTTTCTACGTAACAAGTTTTGTCTTCATTCATCTTTTCTAAACTTTTAAAATTCACAAGTATGCTGAATCTATTTTTAAAAGGGTTTTTCTTGATATTTAGAATATGGGAAACGTTTTTTAAAATTTATTTTTAAATTTGTAAGATAACATTATTGCTTTATATGTATAGTACTAGCAGTTACTGGGGCTTCGTTAGCGTGATGGAAAATCATTACTTTCCTTTGATCAGTCGGGTAAAAAAGTAGCCTATGTTACTTCTGGATAATGCGGCTTTCTAAATGTGAAAGAATTTTTAAAATCGGCGTAGTATTTTAGTATTAAATCTTAACAAACAAATAACTAAGAAATCAAATCTTTCCTCTTTATAAGTACAGAAGTAAAAAAATCCCTCATCGAACGCAAAAAAAAAACAATTCATTATTTGCTAACTTAATGTAATGTAAATTTGTATGACCTTATACATATTGAATAACTTTGTATATACTGATAAACAAATTTTCCATGATTAAAATAATAAATTTTATACAATATTTAAATATATCGTTTATCTATGGCAACAAAATATCTTAACAATTTTACAGATTTTGTAAAAAGGCCGACACAAAGGTGCCTCAAATCAAAACCACCATTGCCATTGACGTGACTTGGTGTTGTTAAATTTAAAATATTTGCTTAAATATTATTATAAAAATTAAAGTTGTTTATTCTAATTTTTTTATAAAACGTTGATTGTTGTCGTAAAGTAAGTTATCGATCAGTAGCACTCTCTGCCTGTTTGTTATTTTAAAGATAAAAAGGATTTACAGAGCTAAGACAACGTTACATAACACCTCTCATGTTCTCTACAGGTAGCCTTATATAACATCAAATTACACTAATGGCCCTTTGCATTTTGCATAGTTCAGTCATACACTCACATTGTTCACGACAACAATACACCGCTCAGCTTATAATGTTTATTGACTTTGACTTTGTCGTGTAAGTAAAATAATATTTTATATTCATAACCTAAAAGGATGATGTCATCATGCTTTAGCAAACCTATTCTCATCAGTAATATAATAACATATGTGATGTTTTATACGTAAAAGATCAAAGTGGGATTTTGTTTGGAGTTTGTCAATAGTTCGATGATGAAAATGAAATTTTTATAGAATATTTTAGTAGAGAGTTTCTTTACGTAAACATTCATTCGTTTCCTTTTGGGTTCTGGACTCAAAATGTGGCTAAATCCTCGTGCTAAAGCTCAGCTGTCCATCTGTCTTTCCGTCCATCCGTTTGTCATAAAGCTCTATATTTTAAGCTGCAGACACTAGAAGTTTTTACTAAATATGTCTAAGTATACACTATGGCTACTTTACCAACAACAATTTGCTAAATAAAATAATAGAATAAAAATTAGAATGATTGGAATGGACAACTGAGAATTGATAAACGTCTACCTGGGAAGAAGCTAACGCAACGATTTCTGAAATTGGAGTGATTTTCAAAATGGCGTCCCTTAAGGTAATTTGCTATTCACATTACTATGTATTTTCTGTATACTTACATAAATTCTCCCTCTTCTGACATTACCTATAGTGATTTTTCATCACTTGAAACGGACACAAACTTTTGTAACACAGTCGACTAAAGTTAGTATATATATATATATATATATATATATATATATATATATATATATATATATATATATATATATATATATATATATGGACAAAAGTGGCTGACTGATGAATCAATGCCAAATCCTTTGAAACTGAAAGAAACTTGAAATTTTGCACACGTATTTCTCTTATGATGTAGGCATCCACTAAGGAAGGATTTTTCAAAATTCTTGCATGAAATTTCGTATAAATTGAGTACAAAATAAATAATGAATTACGTGTTTAAGCGTTTTTCAAAATTCGATGCTCCCCCCCCCCCTCTTAGGGGTAAAATAAGGGAAGAAGCTCATAAAGAAAGGTTAATAAGTTCTAAAGTAAATATGCGCGAGCGAAGCCGCGGGTAAGAGCTAGTTATAAATATATGTTAAAAATGTTTTAGATCATTTTTCATATAATAGTAATTTCACTTCTGTGATTCTCAAAGAAATATTATATGCACAAAGCCGTACTTGTTGCGTCGCGTTGTGTATATAAAATGAGTTATACTTACAAAGATATTACTATACGTATATTCTTAAAGCCGCGCGCCATATCCGTGGAAATAAAGCAGCGCTAACCTTATTCCGTAGGTACACTGCACGTTATACGTGCTGTCTTCCATACAAAATGTCTCTTGTTTTACATTTGTTAAATCTTTACGAGATTCGCTCATCTAATATTTTTAGCTTGTTCAAAGGTAAGTGTGATATTTATTTTTCTTGTTACCGGTTAAAATATATTATAGGAAGGGTTTTATAGAAGAGGGAGCAAACGAGCAGGATGTACACCTAATGAAAAGTGATCAACACCGCCCATGGATATCAACAATACCAGAGGTCTTGCAAGTTGCATATATATAAAGATATATATAAAAATAATTTATATATTTAATTTAAGTTCAAAATTTATGCGAACTCTTTCGCTTATATTTTGGGGACTGCTCTGAAAAATTGTTTAGTTTATTCCCTCCATTAGAATTCTGTAATTAACTACTCGCGACGCTGAAGGCTTCCATATGCACCATCATACCTGGTTATTATCAACAACTCAGTTTTATACGAACATTTTCCTTACTACGGTTGAATTATGGAATAATTTTTCTAGCTCGGTTTTGCCGAGGAGCGCTAGCGTAAATAAATATTTCTACAGCTGATATTCCTTTAGCTTAGAAATGTTTATATAAACCATTCCTTCAGATCCTTTATGTTATAAGATAGCAAACAAGCAGACTACTCTTCTGATGGAAAGACACACGCCAAAGACGTCAATGGCTCGTTGCCATACGTGTGGCGGGTTGAAATTCCACTTGCGTAAATTTACTACCTACTTTATCATCTAGAAAGTAACGCGACACAGATCACGGCAAAAGTAATATTTACTGGCTCTCTAGAATAAAGTATAATTGGTTTTCTTTCTGTCCAAAAAAAAATACAACCCGGGGCGTGGTGAAGCTGTATATATATATATATATATATATATATATATATATATATATATATATATATATATATATATATATATATATACACGTCTTCACGTATTTATATATTAAGTACTAGCTGTTACCCGCGGCTTCGCTCGTGCATATTTACATTAGAACTTATTTTAAGCTTTCTTTTAAAGCTACTTCCCTCATTTTACCCTCTTAGAGATCGAATTATGAAAAACGTTTAAATACGTAATTCATTATTTTTTTGTATTCAATTCATAAAAAATTTCATAGGCATTCAAAATTCAAGAATAAAAAGTTTCATACAGACTTTTATCCCCTATTTCACCCTCTTCGGGGTTGAATTTTAAAAAATCCTTTCTTAGTGGATGTTTACATCATAAGAGAAATACGTGTGCGAAATTTCAAGATTCTAACCCCAAGGGTTTGGACTGTGCGTTGATACATCAGTCAGTCACTTTTGCCTTTTTAGATTGACTTATCATCACGAGCTGCTACTAAGATTTTTATATTCAAAAATGACTCTGAGGATAGCTCAATAAATATGTTGTCTAACTTGGGAGCAGAATCAGCCTACCTCATTAGCCGAAGTAGAAACTAACCATTAGAAATCAAGCCTGTAACGAGATATACTTGTAATATGTTTAGTACAGACATTATTATAACGAAAATTAAATTAACGCGCACAACTTCACCCAACTATCATTCTGTATGTTATTGTAATGTCAGGTTACTTCGTGCAGAAGAATAGGTTTGATTAAGTATTATTTAATCCACAAGACTCGACCCAAATATGGCTGATGCTTGTAATACAGTGAATAAAAATAACACAATGTCCGACCCAAAACGGGCATAAAAATTCGAGTATTTCGACCATACTAATATTATAAATGCAAAAGTAACTCTGTCTATACCAGTCTGTCTGTCTATCTCTTTCTCACGCCTAAACCATTGAGCCGATTTTGATGAAATTTGGTACAAAGATAGTTTAAGATCCGGGAAAGGATATAGGATAGTTTTTATCCCAGAAATCCCGTGGGGACGGGAAATATACGGGTAAAATGGGTGGTCCAGTGTCGATGTTGACCACATGAGATTTCAGATTCGATTTCGATTTCTGCGTCGGGTAGTTCAAAAAATGTTTTTTTCAGTTTTCTGATGTGAAGAACATTGCCCGAAATCAGACATTTGTCCGATTGACTATTTTCTTGCCACCTATTACATTCTGCCATCAAGTATCTTCGGCTAATCGTGTGTGCACTTATACTTTTAATTCAAAAAAAAAATAAAGAAGGAATTTAAGTGTTTAATATTCAGCTTTAATCGAATATAAAAATCAAAGCTTATCTTAAAATCTATACAAATAAATAAAATTGGAGTGTCTGTTTGTAATATTAAAATAACCGGTTTTAACTAAATGTATATGGATGTATGTATACACGATACACATACTAAAACACTTTTTACGATTTTTGTCTGTCTGTCTGTTCGTCTGTCTGTTTTTTTGTTTGTTCCGGCTAATCTCTGGAACGGCTGGACTGATTTTGACGGGACTTTCACTGGTAGATAACTGATGTAATAAGGAGTAACTTAGGCTACTTTTTTTTTTAAATCCCACGCGGACGAAGTCGCGGGCACAGATAGTTAATAAATATAAATTACGTGTCACGTTGTTTGTCCGCGATGGACTTCCGGTGATGGTCCGCGATTGCTACCGTGTGTTCCATACACGGTATAGACACACTTATATCAATGCACACACGACACTATTTCCATTATTTCAGTAGAAACAAAATACCTAATCAACGAAAGATTTTCTTAGAAACTTCCTCAGGATAATTGGAATTAACACGCACAATTTAGTGCAAAATTCAGTCCTCTTTTTTCACAATAAGTACTTAAAATTGCTATCCGCGTCACTACCATTGTGACCACTAGGTGGTAGAGTTTTGCATTGTCTCGCCCGAGTCAGGTACCACCGCCTTATCTATTTCTGCTGCAATAGCGATAGCGTCAGTGTTAGTCACTGTCGTGTTCCGGTTTGGAGGGTAAGGTAGCCGGTAAACTTATGCATGTGGCATTAGACGCCGCCACAAGATAGTAACGCACCATTAACATCTTTGGAACGGCATCATATTTGTCTATAGCGATGGTTGACTCTTTCCATCTGGAAACCCATCTTATATCTATAGTGAAATTGGATTGATAAAGAACGGTTTTATAACGAGCATTTTTAATTAACACGCATAATTTCACGCGAAATTCAGGCATCTATATATATATATATATATATATATATATATATATATATATATATATATATATATATATATATATATATATATATATATATATATATATGTCGGCGTCCGCGTCGTCAAATGCAAGAATATTGTAAAGTATAAACAACAAATGCACGGCCCGGGCCGGCAAGCGCATCGTTCGATATCCCTACTACTCAACTTGTTTTGCTACCTGTATAAAAGGCTCTGAGCGCCCGCCGATAAGGCAGTCTAGGCTCTGGCGTGGCTCGGTACACTTGTTGTATCTTGCTAGTAGCTTATCCTTGACTCTCGGATAATTAATTTGTGCAAACAAGTTAATTATTATTGTCAACTATAAATTAGTCGCAGTACAATTTGTAATTGACTATCTATTGCTTAAATTATGACTTATTTGTAATAGGGAATAATTAAGTTACTTGGAATTGTTAAACCAGAACTAGTCATTAGTGATGGAAAGCTTTAATAGTGATCTAATGTTATTCTGATCTAAATATAAAGAGTTGTTATATTACCACATCCGCATTTTATTTATCATATCTGACCCACTTCCTACATCAGAAGTGGGATCGGATTCACTCCCACTTCAGCATCAAACTATTTCGGTTAATTATGTAGAGCAGTAAATGTCTCTTTTCACTTGTGGTATGGAAACTATTCTTTGAAAAATAGCAGAAAATATTAATTCACGTTCTGTAAATGCATCTACTCCCCTTAAGTTGATATACTTTGATTCTGAAGAAGCAGACGATATGACTAACTGGTGTCCTCCTCCTAGCTTCGTATTCTTCATTACTGAGGGTCGTAACCTCCTCATTAGATTGTTCTTGATAGCACAATATTATGCCATTGGACTCTATCTTCAGCGGCGTGTAGAGCATCATAAAACATTTTAGACATAAGATTGGTGCAAACCTGGTCTGACCATCGCATAGGAGTACGACCACGTGGTCTTTTGTCTTCTACTTTTCCGGTCACTATTAGCTTTTCGAGATTGTCTCCTTGCTTTCTAGAGATGTGGCCGAAATATTATAGAATTCTTTGAAGGCACGTAGCAGACAGTCTGGTCTTTACTCCAAGTTGTTTTAGTATGAAGGCGTTGGTCCTGTGTGCTGTCCAAGGGATACGTAACATTTTCCTCCAGCACCACATTTCAAACGCATCAATGCGACGTCTGTCTGCAGCTCTTAGTGTCCATGACTCTGCGTCGTACGTAAATATGGAGAACACCAGCGTACGAACCAGCCTCTGATTGGTTTTTAATGAGATGCTTCTGTCGTTTCAAAGACACTTCATCTGTCTCATAGCATTTTTGTGGTGTACCTTACTAGATGGTGTGCCTTAAGTAAAATTATTATAGAAAAGAAACAATTAGACGGGGTAGATCAAATCATTGTACCTACTCACTCACTTGAGTCATGCCGTCACCTACTTCACAAACTGCTGTCTTGGCAAACTATATTCTTTTAGACGTAGATATGAACCGATTTAAGAGCACCACTGCATTTCGAGGAAGTTGAAATCTTCGTGATAGAATTGAACATCGTGACAACGATTGTCGTGATAAACAGAAATTTATCTCAATTAATTTTTGCTTGCAGGGAAAGCAGGTCATCTACCACTATCTCTGGTGGCGTGTCCAGTGGCCGACCACCAGTGGTCTGCTATGTATGTTGTGACCCCGGCCAAGCCACAAAGCTTCCATTTGACCGATGCGCTACAAGAAGAAAGAAGTTGCCACTTCGAGTTCCGAAAAACAGAAAACCAGTCAACATCTGTTCTAGAGCGTCACATCGTGTATTACACTAAGTGAAATTTAATTACCTTTTATATTTGACTCTGTTCAAAATTCCATATCAAACAAATCTCTTGTGATTTCTTTGTAGGAGAACGGTTTTATGAACAAGAATCTAAGTAGTCGCTTGTCCTGATGTAGTTTCCACTCAATAGATCAAATGCTTAACTTAATTGAATTAAAACCAGCGAACTTAAATCGATTTAGTTGACCCTAGACCGTTAGTAAGCGATCTTAAAGTTTATTACCAACTGAACTCAAATTAATATTAAAGAAAAAAAACAATACAGATTTACATCTTCTTGCGACAGGCACATAAAGAGCTAACGTCAGCCCGAACGTGTTTAATTTATTTATTTATTTTTTTATAGAAAAAAGGGGCAAACGAGCAGGAGGCTCACCTGATCGTAAGTGATTACCGCCGCCCATGGACAGCCACATCACCGGTGGTCTTGCAGCTGTGTTGCCGGCTTTTTGGGAGGGAGTATGCTCTTTTCTTGGAGGTGCCTGAGTCGTGTCCGTTCGGAAGCGCCCCCGCCGGTAATTGATTCCACGGAGGAGTGGTGCATGGTAAGAAGTGCCTAGAGAATCGCACGGTTGTGGATTTCCGGACATCGAGGTGATGAGGATGGAACTTTGAGTTTTGCCGCGATGTCCGATGATGAAATTCGACAGCAGGGATCAGTCCAAACAGTTCGTCGGAGCGCTCTCCATGATAAATGCGGTGGGGGATGCTAAGCGAACTTACATCTCTGCGTGGAGCCGGGGAGTCAAGCCGATTGGAGATTGCTTGGTCGTCAACGATTCGAACCGCTCTACGCTGAGTGCGATCAAGTGGAGGAGGCTGATACTGCGGAGCTCCCGCCCAGAGATGAGAGCAGTGCTCCATGTGCGGGCGAATTTGCGCTTTGTAGGGTTGCAAGCGATGAGAAGGCAGGAAGTGCTGTCTCGCTCTACTGAGCGCACCGAGCTTTTTGAGGCTAGTTTGGCCTTTTCTTCCAAGTGGTCGCGGAACTGAACGTTGTTCGATATGTCAACGCCAAGAATTCCAATATTGGCTGGGGTTGTCAGGAGAGTGTTCTCAAAGCGAGGTGATGCGAATATTGTAGGGTTGAATAATGATAGCGGAGTATAACTCTGACAAATTATGGCAAGAGCGGTTAGGTAATATTCAACACGCGCTCAACAACATTAGGTGTAGGGTATTTGGATTTACCCCCATAGATTTGACATTCGGAATTCAAGGCAACTAACTAAAACTGGCAAAAGTATCTACAAGCATTGAAGATCCAGTGTATCCAATAGAATCAAAAAATCAGTCAAATCGGACATTTTACGAGTAGAGGTAAAAGAAATGTTAAACCTTTAAGTGTAGGTGACATTGTCTTTGTTAGGAATGAAAAACGACACTAAACGAAACTTGATTCAAAATATAAGGGCTCCTTAAAAGTTACCGCAATTTTAGAAAACAAGTGCGCCCATGATAGCCTCTGCGAAGTACCCATATTCCTGCAGGGTTTCTTGAGGTACCTATATGAAAATTATAACAAGGATGACGTGTCGGCGTATACTCATGATAATGATCTTGTTCATAAAACTGGTCCAAACAATATTGATAGAAATGCAGCGTATATTGTAAATAGTTATAACAGAGTTTTTAATATCTACCTGAGAAGGAGATTCTCTAATGTTGTAATAACTAATGCCACTATTCATAAGGCTGCATCATCAGCAAAAAAATACGATATTAAGTAAACGAAAAAAAAAATGTAGTAAAATGATGATAAAATATCACTAAAAATGTAAGTAAAAAAAAAAAAAGCGAAAAAAAAAATAATTAAAGGAAATGGGAGTCTTATAAAACTATGAAAAGAAAGCAATGGAAAAAAATGTTAAAGAAGTAATTTAAATAAAAAAAATTAGGATTGACAAAAGATGCAGGGTTGACAAAAGATGCAGGATTGACAAAAGATGTAGGATTGACAAAAAAAGGAAGAATTGACAAAAAAATGTAGGATTGACAAAAAATGTAGGAAGATGACTGCACACTCCAGTCTCCGGTTTTAAACTGATGAGAGGGAGCTTAGTACACTCCAGTCTCCGGTTTTAACTGATGAGAGGGAGCTTAGTGCACTCCAGTCTCCGGTTTTTAACTGATGAGAGGGAGCTTAATACACTCCAGTCTCCGGTTTTTAACTGATGAGAGGGAGCTTAGTAAAATCCAGTCTCCGGTTTTTTTTAACTGATGAGAGGGATTCCTAGCTTAGTAGGATCCAGTCTCCGGTTTCAAAACTAACGAGAAAAGTTTAATAGTTGTAGTTGCTGAAGGGGTTACCGGACCAGCACAATATTGTAACATTTCGCTTAAAGATCACGCTAATTATAGAGTTGTAAAAAAAAAGAGATTATGTTTAGTTTTCTAAAAGATATGTCAGGATGAACGAGGCGTTCCTTGTCCTCAGATGTATAAAGATGCGCACACGAGGACGTGTGCATGTCAGTATGGCCGTGTCGGCGTCCGCGTCGTCAAATGCAAGAATATTGTAAAGTATAAACAACAAATGCACGGCCCGGGCCGGCAAGCGCATCGTTCGATATCCCTACTACTCAACTTGTTTTGCTACCTGTATAAAAGGCTCTGAGCGCCCGCCGATAAGGCAGTCTAGGCTCTGGCGTGGCTCGGTACACTTGTTGTATCTTGCTAGTAGCTTATCCTTGACTCTCGGATAATTAATTTGTGCAAACAAGTTAATTATTATTGTCAACTATAAATTAGTCGCAGTACAATTTATAATTGACTATCTATTGCTTAAATTATGACTTATTTGTAATAGGGAATAATTAAGTTACTTGGAATTGTTAAACCAGAACTAGTCATTAGTGATGGAAAGCTTTAATAGTGATCTAATGTTATTCTGATCTAAATATAAAGAGTTGTTATATTACCACATCCGCATTTTATTTATCATATCTGACCCACTTCCTACATATATATATATATATATATATATATATATATATATATATATATATATATATATATACTAACGCCCGTACTTGGGGCTGTCTCCTGCGAGACCGAAATTCGGCTTTGTGTGGCGTTCAGAGTAATTATGTACACGAGTTTAGGGCGATAAAGAAGTTTTTGCCGACAAGACCGGTGATGACCGTGCCGGGCTGTATATTTATTAGTGTCGGTTGTAAGACATGAAATATATAATATACATAAAATATTTCCTCGTGTTGGTCCCGGGCTCCTTTGAAGAATAGGCCAACTGCAGTTCTTCCAGGCAGGTCATAAAAGGCGACCGAGTCCTGCCACAATAGCGTCAGTGCTGGTCACTGTCGTGTTCCGGTTTGGAGGGTAAGGTAGCCGGTAAACTTATGCATGTGGCATTACACCTCGCCACAAGATAGCAACGCACAATTAACATTTTTGGTGTCTATAGGCGATGGTTGACTCTTTCCATATATATATATATACATATAATAAAATCGTAGGAAAGTCAAACTATACATTGAATATTTTTAAAAGAATATTTGAGGCGTGATTGTAGAATCGATATCGAAGCCAAAAATATAGTTAATAGAATTTTTGTCTGTTTGTCTGTATGTATGTCCGGGGTAAACTCAAAAAGTACCGCAAGGATTTATTTCAAATTTTGCATGAATATTACTAATAGATCGGTTCAACATATAGGCTACATATTATCACGCTATCACCTACGGGGAAGGAGCTGTGCGGAGTAAATGAAGTCCGCGCGGACGAAGTTGCGGGCAACAGCTAGTATCATGTATAATTAGCTGTTGTAAAGGTAGGCCAATAAAGAATGGTTTTATAACGAGTATTTTAAATTGACACGCCCAACTTCATGCGACCCTCATACCTCGTGCGATTGTGAGGCCAGATTACACCGGGCAGCAAAGATAGGATCCTTAATATTTCATAAAGAAATATTGAAGCATGTGAGAGTGGTTTATGGTCCAATTAATCAGATATTGCAATGCATTTTATACGTATTAATATATGATAAAATGTCATAAATTCGGATAGGACATGTTTGCATTTATATTTTCACGCTAGATCTCTACGGAGTAAGCAGCGTAAAACGAGTGTCATCCCGAGACAAATTTTCATTTCTGCATTTCACATTCATGAGTCTCTTAATAATAACATTTTTTTATATAGTAGAGGGGGCAAACGAGCAAGAAGTGCACCTGATGGTAAGTGATCACAGAAGCCCATGGACATCCCCAATACCAGAGGTTTTGCAGTTGCGTTTCCGGCCTTTTTAGAATGAGTAATCTCTTTTCTTGAAGGTCCCTATGTCGTATCCATTCGGAAATACCCCTGCCGGTAATTGGTTCTACAACAGAGAAGTGCGAGGTAAAAAGTGTCGGGAGAATCGCACAGTTGTGGATTTCCAGACATCGAGATGTTGAGGATGGAACTTCAAATTTCGAAAAACAATAAATAAACAACTTTATTTCAGGCAGTGTGTCCATATAAAATTATGTTAGTAACATTTATTTTTACTTAATAACTATGTTTTTACTTCCCACTACGTATGTAGATAAGGAAGTTACTGAATTTGTCCTGATTTTCGAAAATCGAATTTTCACTAAATCTCCACGTTTTGAGGTCCTAGGAACCTACCTACCTACCTAGAAACAGTATGCCTGTATATATGTATGTGTTTGTGTATGTGTGTATATAAATATCTCATAACTTTTGAACTGCTGAATCGATCGAAAATTTGAACCAATCTGGCATTTATAAGGCTGGATTATGGGAAATTTAAAAAAAAAAAACCCAAATAAATGTTAGTGAAACAGTATTTTTTTAATATTACTTCCACATGAATGTGAATGTACAGATTGAGCACAGAAACTAATCAGCTCTATTTCTAAATTAACTACGTCTAACGCATAAATTGCATCAAAATCTTTTTTTTGCAATTGCATCAAAAATGCCAATATTTAGTTTTGATATTATTGACTGCAAAAGATCTTAAGCTTCGTTATAATTCATTTTATTATTAATATAACACGTTATATTTTTTATATCATAAGGCAGCAAACACGTAGATAGCTCTAGATGGAAAGAGACAACCATCTAACTCAACTGAATAATCATTTATATCAAGTAATAAATTGCGGGTCATTATATTTATATGCATTTATGAAAAAATATATAACAAATGAATTTTCTGTAAATTTCTAATATAATAAACCATCGCTATAGCTTATAACTTGAAAATATCGACATTATACGAACTTTTATATATCCCCCTGTGACGTCCGCTGATTGTTCTTAATAAATGGATATTGAAGATCAAACGATATATTGAGGGAAATAAAATAGATTATTATAGCTGTGCTAACAAAACATATCCCTAAAGAAAACATCTTTCTATTATTATATTATCTAGTCATACCGGCATCGCTATGACGTATGAATTCGTGGGTTCGAATCGTAGTATATATATATATATATATATATATATATATATATATATATATATATATATATATATATATATATATATATATATATATTAGTTTTTAGTTAATATTTATTTTTATTTATATTATTATATAATTTTAATTACTTTTAGTTAATAATTTAACTTAGCTAATAACATAAGCGGCAAAAAAACTTAACTATTATTAAATTTAACCGTCCCGTTGGTTGTAAGCGAGTTGTAAGCGACGCTGACAACGCAATCGACGGGACTCGGGTTCGATCCCCGACGGGGATAAGCATTTGTGTGATTTGTGATGAGCATAAATGTTTGTGTTTCCGGGTTTGGGTGTTTATTAAATATATTTAGTACTTTTATGTATTAGTATCGTTGACTAACACCCATAAGACAAGCAAATAATTTGCTTACTTTAGGGTTAGATCAGTAAGTGTAATTTGTCCCTTGAATATTTATTATTTATTTATTTTTAACAATACTATTTTTGTAGTACCCGACCTGACATCGGACTGCCTCGCCAATAGACTAAGGAGACAGTGTAGACACAACAAAATTTAATTTATAATAACAAAACGAAAGAAACCTTGTAACACACCGTGAAAAGTGATAGCAATTTTCCGTAAAATTATTTCTTTTCAGTTTTTTGTTACGAAATAATTTTACGCGTCCTTGTTAAATGACAATTGAAAGAAATTTTGTCAATTCAAAAATTATATTTACGAGTATACAACAAGGAAAAACGTCTTTAATATTTTACTTTGTAATAAATATACAAAGATAAAATTTCCATAATTTGTCATTTTATTCGTTGGATTGTTTAAAAAATAAGAGATGTTTAACGTATGTATGTGCCAGTGTATGGCATAATTATATATATATATATATATATATATATATATATATATATATATATATATATATATATATATATATATACCACCTAGTAGCCACGATGTTAGTGACTCGGTCGCCTTTTCAGACCTGTCGGGTAGAACGGCAGTTGGCCTATTCTTCAAAGGAGTCCGGAACCAACACGGGGGAAAAATGATTTACCTACAAACAGAACCTTCGATTTAAAAACAATCTGCACTCAAATGCCATGTGTATATATATATATATATATATATATATATATATACATACATATATATATATATATATATATATATATATATATATATATATGTATATATATATATATATATATATATATATATATATACACATGGCATTTGAGTGCAGATTGTTTTTAAATCGAAGGTTCTGTTTGTAGGTAAATCATTTTTCCCCCGTGTTGGTTCCGGACTCCTTTGAAGAATAGGCCAACTGCCGTTCTACCCGACAGGTCTGAAAAGGCGACCGAGTCACTAACATCGTGGCTACTAGGTGGTAGAGTTCTGCATTGTCTCACCCGGGTCTTGTACCACCGCCTTAACTATTCCTGTCGCAATAGCGTCAGTGCTTAAGGCGGCCGATAAACTTATGCATGTGGCATTACACCTAGCCACAAGATATCAACGCACCATTAACATCTTTGGTGTCTATAGGCGATGGTTGACTCTTTCCATAGGGAGACCCATCTGCTTGTTTGCTATTATATGATACATAGAAAAAAAACTTGGCTATGATCTAATAAAATCTTTTCAGCCCTTTCAAGATCATTAGCTATTTTTTATTGGCTGATGGGAATTAAGCAACTTGTACATGCACAATCGATAAGAAACTTGATATTCTGTTACATCAATGATGTTGCAATAACGTGGTAAGCTTGATCTGATGCTGCAAGATTACTAGTCAGTTTTTTGGTCATTTGTAGCATGGGCGTATATGAGGAGGGAAATAACCCTCTAGGGTTCTCTAAGGGGGTTTTTAGTAAACAATATGCATTCATGGAAAAATACCGGTTTTTTTTCTGACTTTCTTACAGGTCGTTATGTGACATTGCACTTTTGAAGCGAACAGAGTGCTTAGACAGAGTTTAAATTTAGATTAAATTTAGATTTGGGCTACTAACGCCCGCACTTGGGGCTGTCTCCTGCGAGACCGAAATTCGGCTTTGTGTGGCGTTCAGAATAATTATGTACACGTTAAGTTTAGGGCGATAAAGAAGTTTTTGCCGACAAGACCGGTGACGACCGTGCCGGGTTGTATATTTATTAGTGTCGGTTGTAAGACATGAAATATATAATATACATAAAATATTTCCCCGTCTTGGTCCCGGGCTCCTTTGAAGAATAGGCCAACTGCAGTTCTGCCAGGTAGGTCATAAAAGGCGACCGAGTGGCTATCCACGTCACTATTATCGTGACTACTAGGTGGTAGAGCTCTGCATCGGCTCGACTGGGTAAATACCACCCCTTTACCTATTCCTGCCGCAATAGCGTAAGTGCTAGTCACTGTCGTGTTCCGGTTTGGAGGGTAAGCTAGCCGGTAAACTTATACATGTATTCATTAGACCTCGCCATAAAATAGTAACGCACCATTAACATCTTTGGTGTCTATAGGCAATGGTTGGCTCTTTTCATCAGGAGACCCATCTGCTTGTTTGCTATAACTTTAAGTTCATGATTTATTGTACCAATTTAGACTTCAAGGTAAAACTAGTTAAGTTTTGAACATTTTAGAACTCTTGAACATGTGGTTGCAAAAACAACGTTATATTAATGTCCATAATTTATAGTCCTATTATCTAATCACAAGAATGAAACCAGTATCGGTTGGCATAGATGGAATTCTATGGTCAATACTAGATGATAAATTTCAGCTTCCTGTTACCTGGGTTTTATAGGAACAAAGAAGTGTTAAATGACAATTCTATCTTCATTGCTAGGTAGTAAAGTTAAGCAACCTATTAGTTTTGTATCAGCAATAAAATATCAGCTTCAAAAACAAAGTGGCTGTATGTTAAATATTTTTCAGCGTTGGTTTGTGCCCGTTTTAGGATTGATAAATTGATCATAAATCTTCTTGCATAACATGTCATAAAAAGCGAATAACTGAATAAACATCACGCAACCATCGTGATTCTAAGCATACCGCCAAGTTTAGCTCCATTTTGCCTGAGTGTTACCTAGTTCTGCACCATGTTGCCTGAGTTTTGTACTACCATTTAATTTATTTCTTTTGCAATAGCATTATTACTTGCCCCTATCATATTGCAATTTGGAGTGCAATGAAACCAGTAAACTTATATATTTGATATTTCATTCCCGTCTCAATGATAGCAATGCAACATTATCAACTTTGTTGTGTGTAGGTGAAAACCATCTACCTCTATCAGGAACGCAGTCAACTTATTAGCTATGCTGTAAGATAAATCAAAAGTAGCTCGACATGGTTAATGTAATAATACACACGGATGCTACGGCGTCAGTTTCTTCTTTGAACTTGGCTAGACACGCTTCCGCGTGTCTAGATAATTCTAAATTATAAAAATGACACATTCTTTTATCATCAGACCACCTTTCTCTTTTTGTGCATAATTTGCTGATCTCAACATGAAAAGATAATCTTCTAATAGGAAACCTGTAGCATTAAGTCAAGGTTACTATGTCTTTTCATCATCATTAATGTGACTGAATATCTAATTTTGTATTGAGTAATCCGGTATTATTTGCTTAACTTCTTGTATCAAGTTGAAAAGGTTACATGATTTTGAAAAGGCTAAACATATTTTATGAAATCAAGAACTATATCGACAGACAGAGCTTATATTTAAAAAAACCAAAACCAAATCTGATTAACCGTTCAGGAACTCCGATGTCGAAGACACATAACAATACTAATATACAAGTTACACTTGTAACCGCTTGTTATTTGAGTCTATGATTAAAAAAATACGTACTATAAATATCTAACATCAGGTTACTGTTACGGCGAGTTTTGGCAGGACACCGATACCTGCATTATAAGCCAACTTATGTTGGCAACACTTAATATGGCTGTTGCCAAAATAAAACGGCTTTGGAAATAACATTCCAAACAGTATGTTACTAGTGCCTCATTGCAGTGTACTATTAAAACTTTGATATTGTAATTATTATTTGTCTAAGTCATATGAAAAACTTTTATATACTAGGTTCTCACGTAACATGAAATTGAATTATTTCATATAGAAAGAGATTTTTTTTATATAACAAGATAGCAAACAACTCTCACACAAGTATCTCTAAACAGGTTCTCGAATATCAACCGTTTATCGTGGCTCCAAACGACTCGATACCTGTCAGATTTGTCTTCGATAAGAAGTACAAAGTACAGCTCGCTGGTGAAGGTAAGGAGGGACTTAACACCAGAGACTTCAGGATCTTCGCAGATAGCTCAAAGACAGGTTCAGGCTCAGGCACGGGTGTCTTCTCTGAAGACCTGAACATTGCTTGGCCACTTGGCATATATAATTTTGTTTTCCAGGCCGAAAGCACTGGAATAATCTTAGCTACACAGGCGATCGCAGCTGGACAGGTAAATTAGGATCCTAACAGATAGCAAGGCAGTCCTAATGGCTTTTAAAATGGCTGTTAAAAGCAATAAAATTACTTCAAGCTTTATTGACGAAAGTCATACTCTCCTAAATGACATAAGTGAGTATAATAACGTCACACTACAGTGGATTAAAGGACATAGTGACTTGCGGGGAAATGACGCAGCCGATGAGTTAGCTTGGCGGGCGTCTGATATGGCCGTGTTGGGAGCGGAACCCGCTGCCCCCTTGCCGGCCCGTTGGCTGTACGTAAGCCTACGTCAACGCACGACCGACATGCACAATAAATACTGGGCTGAGCGAGTCGACTGTGGACAATCGAAACAGGTACTTGACAAAATGAACCCACATCTATCGCACAGGTTACTTAAATTTAACAAAAAACGGTTTCGTGTAATAACTGCCGCTATTACAGGGCATGGTCCTTTTAACAAGCACATGTTTAACATGGGTGTTACAGACAGTCCTCTGTGCAGAGCTTGCATGCAGACAGAAGAAACGGCTACCCACATTATCTTGGATTGTGAAGGCGTGGCGAACTACTGGATCAAGTACCTCGGATATCCGAGTTAGCTCCCCGAAGCTTTCTCCCACATCAAGGGGTTGCTGGGCTTCCTGGAGGAGTCGGGATGGCAAGAATAGAACCATCCTAACCATACGCAAAAAAAGGCGCTAGTCGTCGAGTTGCGGAGACCCGCCCATGGAAAGAAGTAGAAGGAAAGAAGAAGATAGCAAACAAGCAGATGAGGGTCCTGATGGAAAGAGTCAACCATCGCCTATAGAAACCAAATATGTTAATGGTACGTTGCTATGTTGTAGCGAGGTCTTATGCCACATGCATAAATTTACCGGCTACCTTACCTTCCAAACCGGAACACGACAGTGATAAGCACTGACGCTATTGTGGCAGGAATAGGTAAGGCGGTGGCACCAGACCCGGGCGAGACAATGCAGAACTCTACCACCTAGTATCCACAACGGTAGTGACTCGTAAAGCCAATCGGTCGCCTTATACGACCTACCTGCCAGAACGGCAGTTGACGTATTCTTTAAAGGAGCTCGGGACCAACACGGGGAAAAAAATAATTAAAGAGAGAGAGTAAAAAAATATAATTTATATATTAATACGTTAACTTGGTACCCTTTTTTACGAAAACTGCGTGGACTGAGAAGAACTGGGGTTATAAATCCATTTAGTGATGGTAGTACAGTTTTTTTTATTATCGATAAGTAAGCGCTTGACCTCGATCTTGCCTGATGGTAAGCTAAGATGAGGCTTAAGATGGAACGCGCTTCTCTAGAAGGTACCTGTTCACTTATCTCTTGAAGATCCCCAGATTGTACTTGTCGGGGAACACATACCCAGGAAGCATATTCCAGTCCTTTGCGGTTCGAATAAAGAATGTTAAATCGAATCGCTTTGTCCGTGCCGTGTGAATGCTTAGAATGTAACAGATCGTTATACTATTAATGAAAAAGTTTGTAAATATCTTTTGCTTTTGGTACAGACCTGAGAACATGCTTTTTTCAGTGTTTGTTTTGTTACTTAACACAAATCTACTTATGTTTTACTAGCGTGCCAATTATTTGTTTTACAAAGAATTGCGCCATCTATTTATTTAAAAATAATTTGTGTTAAATATATCCACACAAGAAAGTGAATTTCCGGATAGAGATAGAGCCTTTTTGACGTGAATACGTCTTTAAAACTGCCTACATAGGGGGACAGTTAAAAAAACGGATGATAACAAAATTGGGGAGATACAGTTTGGTGTTATAGCTACATAATTATCACCAACATCCAAAATCTAATTATACCACTGGATAGCTAAAGAATCAAAGAATTTGAAAGCGGAATACGCTATGGATTCCTAATATGTAAGGCAAAACAACGGGTCAGCTAGTATGGTATATCTTTAGACTCAGAGCAACTATAAAATTCGAAAGCTCGTGTAAAGATTTATTGATTGTATAATTTCATAAAATTGTTTTCAACGCCAATACTAAATATATATGGCACTTAAGTGAAAAATTCAGTACAAAATTTTAATCAGCCAAAAAGTGTTTTAGAAGCCAAATATTAAATTCAAGGAATATATAAACTCTGTAAGAGATTTTAAGTAGCAATCTAATGATACCCATATGAATCCCCATATGAAAAAGTGAAGGAGTGTCGAGAACGCAAAATGATGAGGTGTCCGAACCGATCAACGATGGCACCTGTACACTGCTGGCCTTAAGGGCCTTTACGGCTTCACCGGTCATGGGGGCGAGCAGAGTGCACAGCCAGAGGTTAAAGATATGGGGTCATACACCCTCCACCCTAAGGGTGTCTCGTGTGAGACCGATCTTCAGCTTAGTAGTGGCGTCGTGATTTATGATAAGTGGGTTAGAGGCATTGTCGCTGTGTGTAGTGTTTTGTTATGTTTCGTTGACCACAGTTATCAGGTCATCGGGATCGATAAGAACGTAATGGGATCTACGTAATTTGGTATCAGGATTAGGATCTGGGATGTAGTCTGCTGCAGTAGATTAGGGTGTGAGTTGGTGCGATTGAAATATCTTTTGGAAATATCTTGAAATGCCTAGCTAAGCTTGGCAATTTGAGATCTTTATGAAGGTCAATGTATACAACGTCGTACCTGTGACAATAAGCTAGTATTTTTTCTGTACTACTTGCAAAGGATGCAAATTTGAACGGGAGAGATAGGCAAACGTTACGCTGGCGTATGATAGAATAGGCCTCACGCAAATCTTGTAAATTATCACCTTGTGTCTAAGTGACACGAGTGCAGACACCTGCTGTGATCGACCTTATTGAACGCCTTCGCGACGTCGATAAATAGAGCACCGGTGGGAATTTGCAGCCCCGTGGCTGCATTTAAAGAGTTTAAAATGTACAATGTGAGTCGGTGCACTTAAAGAGTGCAAGAGTGAGTAAGCCGCTCTGAAACCGAATAGCTCATTCATTATGAGACTTTTCTGGTGAACAAATGCCTTAAGGCGAGATAGTGTGATTTTTTCGTAGATTTTGCCTAACGTATTGATTAGGCTAGTGAGACGGTAACTACTGTTATTATTTCGGGGTTTTCCCGGCTTGTGTATTCCTATGATGGTGGCTTCTTTATACTCGTCCGAAAACGCACAACCAGCTAGGAGTGCATTAAAGATGCACACTAGTAAATATACAAGGAAGGAAGGGATGTATTTAACTATCTTATTTATGATTTTATCAGAACTCGAGACTTTTTATTGTGTAGGTTTTTGATTAGTTCACCTACTTCTTCGGTATCGGTGACAATCTGATAGTAGTGCCACCCTACGCTCTACTTCGCTATCCACACGATGGACGTGGTCTAAACCAATTATAACTATACATATAATAAAATCGTAGGAAAGTGAATGTATGTCCGGGGTAAACTCAAAAAGTACTGCATGGATTTACTTCAAATTTTACATGAATATTACTAACGGGTCGGGTCAATATATAGGTTACATATTATCACGCTATCACCTACAGGTGAGGAGTTGTGCGGAGTAAACTAAGTCCGCGCGAACGAAGTCGCAGGCAATAGCTAGTAACGAATAATAGATAATAGGTATATAATTAGTATTTATTTATTCAATAATTTTCTCACCGTAAGATTGCTTCATTCACTCACCTGGAACAAAGACAATTTATCATTAAATATAAAATAAGTAAATAAATATTCACGGGACAAATTACACTTACTATATATATATATATATATATATATATATATATATATATATATATATATATATATATATATATATATATATATATCTCGACCAACGGGGCGGTCAATCATTACTTTATTATATTTCATAAAAATGAATCGGTCCGCCTCTACATTGCTACACTCTATCAGGATGTAGCAATGTAGAGGATACAATATTGAGCACATACAAGTTGAGTACAAACAATATTGAGTATACTATTTGTTGTTATATTCATTTATTCTTTTTCTAGTTATCTTTTTCATTGATTATCACGAAGAACTGTGTACAAATCCCGAGTAACAATTTTTTTGGGTGTTTTGAAATAGACCACAAGTTAAATTAGAAATAACATGGTATCTGATGAGAATCTAAATAAAAAAATACACCAATTAGAATGAAAATACATTTTTAAAGTATTTCTTTGTTAGAATTTTTTTGCACACCTTACTCACCACTTATGAAGTTTTTATATGGAGGAGGAGCAATATGTCATTGTGATAGACCTATTCTCAGTCGAAACGCATAGTATAAATATGTTCCTACGCGTGAAATAGGATCTCTATGAAAAATGCGTAGCATCAGTTATCGTAGCAACGTAGCTCGTAGCACATATATGGCAAGCAATATTATACAAACCAAACAGCTTATCGCTCAGTTTACACAATATAGCCACAAAATGCGTGACAAAATGACATGGACCAGTACAATGGTTACTAAGGTGATAATGTAGGCTATTAATAACAATGACTAAAAATAATTTCAGTTAGAAGCGGTGATACAAAAGCCTCGTGTCTGGTATCACAGTCGTTGAAATAGGTTAACGCGGCTTTGTACGGTAACTATTTATTTCAGTGATTCGTTACAGAAGTCAGCTAATGGACATAATGGAAACAAGCTACGCAAAAACTATTTTGAAGAGTAGATTATCATGAGAAAATATTGTAATATATGAAATAAAACACATATTATTATATATAAAATTCTCGTATCACAATGTTCGTTCCCGTACTCCTCCGAAACGGCTTGACCGATCCTCATGAAATTTCGTGAGAATATTGAGATTGGCCAATATCTATTTTTCTTACCTCTAAGTGCTAAGTGTAATCCAACCCTAAATATTTTATTTTAATTTTTAGATAAAATTTTTTGTTTTTATTTTTTTGATACAGCATTAAAAATATATACAACCCTTAATTTTCAACCATCTACGATCAATCCATATTTTTTAATTCAATAATTTATATGGCAAAACAACGTTTACCGGGTCAGCTAGTCATATTATAAAAATCTTTAAATATTTTTTTGAGTAAACAGCTAAGTAATTATGTCTATAATAAGTAAATGTACTATATATAGCAGGTACCGCTGTCCGCTGGACTACTGAAACGATACGGTTAACGTTAAAACGTTACGGCCTCGGTACTCGGAAATTTAGAAATTAATGTATGACTTATGGCATGCCGCCCATCTACTTGTTTTAAAAATCGCGTCCCATATATCAATAAAAAAAGTATTAAAAAATAAAAAATAATCAGAATAAATAAACGTGTATGAGTGTATTACTTTAGTTTTATAATAATTAAAGCAAATGACCGACTATATATTTTATAGATAATCACATAAAACCCTATTAATTTATTAGCAAATAAATCGTTCTCTACGATTTATTTGCTAGAACAAGGCTCATAGGGGCGTTATTAAGCTAGCCATATTTAAACCCCTATATTTAACTACTACCCAACTATATCAACTGTAATAATTCATACTATTGAAAGCTTTTATGGATTCTAACTTAATTCCTACGAGTCCGTAAAATAATTAATATGTATAAATTACGAAAAGGTCTAAATATTGAGTCCAATCGGTTTGCAGAGTCTAACGACTTTTAAGGCTTCTATTCCCAAAGAATGTTAAGTCCATTACATTATACTTCTTCTTCTATTTAAAATTAGTCTCGATTTGAGATTTTATTCATAACATAATTAATGTAAAAAAAATATGTAAAAATACATAATATAATTAAATATAACATATTTTTTGGCAAAATTCATTTATTACTCAGTTGAGTATATCACCATTTTAAAAATAAATGACTTATTTAACAAACATTTAATTAAGCCAAGATTTTTAGCTAAATAGCTATAACAGCTACATAAACTTATATTTTAGTCTCGTGTTCGTTAATTTAAACTAAAAAAAAATATCTAGAATAAAGAAACATACAAAAACTCACCCAAAACAGATTACTCATGGGAGTCCGGGCTCCCTTGAAGAATAGACCATCTGCCATTCTCTTAGGCAGTTCTTCAAAGGCCAACGATTGGCTATTCGCTATCATCGTGATTACTATGTAGTTGTACTACGTAGTACCCGATTGCCTGCATATAGTAGAGGAGTTCAAGAAGGGATTTTTGCATTTACTCGAGCACGTCAGATTAACATAGGGGAGGTACCTCGCATGCTGTTGAGGTTCTCCACCAAATATTACCACATTTATATAGAAGTGAGTGGCTAGAGCAGAACAAAAAAACAAAATTCCAATAACTTCGGCTTGTGGAAATTGTTGATTATATTTTTTTCGTCATTCTTATATAATTTCCTCTATAATTAAAGAAAATTCAGACGCACGCGAGAATGTCAAAACAACGTTTTCTTTGCAACTTTGTGACCCTCCCCCTCCCTAACGCTACACTTGAATCGTCAGATTTTCTAAATTTTAGGTGGCAATTGACCCATCTGACGCAATTTAGTGTTTCCATGTCACAGTTTTTTTATCTGTAGATTTTTTCTGAACCATTGAAATGAAAAACATTATATTATGAACTTTTATTTTTCTATGATTCAATCTAAAAAATTTAATCGGTCCCTACGATGCTCGAGTAACTACCCATTAAGCAAGCATCTTGGTCTTCTCTACTCATACATTGCATAAAAGAGAAAAAATGTTGAATTCATATTTTTAATACTTGTATTTTATGTGTGTATGTATTGGAAATGTTTATTATATGGATATGGATATGGATATTTTTTTTTTTTATTTAAACACTTTATTGCACATAATGGTACAAAGGCGTAACTTAATGCTATTAAGCATTTTCTCACAGTTTGCCTTCCTTGTGCTTGTGCTTGTATTGTATTGGACTATTATAATATTTTCGTTTAATTTCTCTACCACTTTATATGAAAAAAAAGTCATTTCCATCATTTCGGTGCTCTAGTGGTTAACCTGTTTGGCTCAGCATACGTATTGTCACATCTATGGTTCGATTTCTGAGTTGGGGAAGCATAATTGGGTTTCCCCGGAATCTAATAGTAGTGAATTAATAAAGACACTATCGTGACTTTAACAGTCAAAGCTGTTGTCTCCAGCTATTTAAAATAATCTATATTAATATTATAAATGCAAAAATTTGAATATATTTTATATTTTCCACCATCGGCACCTGGTGAATTTCCTTTACTATTAGATACACTTAACAATGCACTTATACTTTAATTTCACTTCAGCATATATGTTTTTGGTATATTACTTAACCGGTTTCACCTTTTAAACATCTTCAGGATGTAATGTACTAAGTTTGCTTCAAAAGTGTATAATATACCAAAAATATATATGTTGTGAAGTGAAATTAAAGTACAAGTGCATTATTAATTGTGTCTATCACGATATTTGGGATGTTTGGATGGTGTTTGTTACTCAATCACTCAAAAACCACTAAACGGATTTAAATGGAATTCGGCACACAGGTATAATATTATGACCTGGAACAGTACATAGGTTATTTTTAATCCCGTAAAATTTAGATGATCTCGCGGGATTCACCAAAAACTTATATATTGCACACTGCAGCTAGTTTATTGCAAAGACAAAACATTTGTATGTTTGTTAACAAATAACATTCAGTTGTTAACTGGCCCGATCTTATTTTTTAATATTAGAAAGCAAATATGTAAATAAATAAAAGTCGATATTTGACGTAAATTGGCAAAAGCGGTATTAAATGGATCATATTTACGTGAACGGTTTCATTACTTTTATACCCATGGTCGTATTCAGCGCTCTTCATACACTAATACCCTTCTGCTCTCAGCCCACAACACAGATATTTATTTGGAATTGTTTTACGCTTATGGCAATACGAAATTATCTCCCAAATCATATTCAAGAGGTTCCCTCAATAAATATATTTCAATCTAGAATAAATATTTGTAACTTTAAGGTTAACTGGGAGAAATGTCTTTACACGTTAAGTACACCTTTTGTACATTTTGTGCAATAAAAATTTTGATTAATAAATAAGATTTATTGTAAACGACAAAGTTTTAATAATTGAAAAGCTGTATTTTGCAAAACTTGGTTCGATTTTTACAAGTTTAAAGTACATATGAAAATATTGTAAAATATTAAAAATCGACTGGTTGAAAAATTTAATCGAATCTTTCATTCCTACCTTTTATATAGCATCCTCAATCCGTTTCACCAAATAAAGATCAGTGGATGGAGGTGTAATTGAATGTATTGACATCCAGTTTACTTGGCCTATTCCATTAGGGGATTGACTATTGAAGTTATGTACTCGTATTATATTTTACAGCATCAACCCATACCCACTATTCATACTACCCACGCTAATATTATAAATGCAAAAGTATGTCTGTCTGTTTGTCTGTCTATAACACTTTCATGGTTTTTACGCGTGTTGGTCCGGGCTTCTTTAAAGAATACACCAATTGCCGTTCTGCCAAGCAGATCGTCAGAAGCGATTGGTTATATTTGACACTACTATTGTAACTACTAGGTTGTAGATTTTTGCAATGTGTCTATTATTTCTGCCGCAATAGCGTCAGTGCTTGTCATTGTCGTGTTCCGTTCTGGAGGATAAGGTATCCGGTAGACTTCTGCATGTGGTACTTCCATCCACATTAACATCTTTGGTGTCTATAGGCGATGGTTTCTCTTTCGATCGGGAGAGCCATTTACTTGTTTAAATATAAACTATCTAATGATATAAAAAAGGATTAACTAATTTTGATGAAGTTTGGTAAGAATATAGTTTAAAACCCGGAGCCAAATACAGGCTACGAAAGTTTGTACGAAAGATTATTTTGATGACATGTTATCCTACATATGAGCAAAACTGCGCGAGTCAACTAGTAATATTATTATGAACGCAAATGTTTGTCTGTCTGTGAGATAGTTTAAAATGCGAAGTCAAATACAGGTAAGCGTTTTTAAAGGTCCACCCGAAGAGAGATTGAAATGGGTAAAAACTATTCATATCGGTGATATGCTAATTTACTCGCGGGTAAAGTTTCGCGGGCCAGCTAATAGGAAACATGCACTTAATTAAAAAATTAAATGCGAGGTGTAGTTTTTTTTAATATTATTAAATAGCAAACAAGCAGATGGCTATCTTGATGGAAATAGATACCATGGGCGTACCGAGGGACAGCTGTCCCCCCATGGAATTTGTTTACCTCTAGAAACTATCTACTTTTGTAGATAAAAATATAGTTTTAAAATGTTACGGTTGCCTCCCCCTGGCTAAGAACCTGGGTACGCCCATGACCATCGCCTATAGACGTCAAATATGCTAATCGTACATTGATATCCGAGTAGCTGGATAGTAATGTCACATACTGAAGTAAAAAAAAAATCTCAAAAATACTTTTCCTAGAAATCGAGATCAAACCTAATACCTTTACTGAATATGCTAGACTATTACTGCTGTCAGAGGTTAGCTGTAGAAATTACTCAACCAGAGTTTAAATATGATTCATGCAGGCTTTTTGTCGATATTTATTGTTAGAAGCGTATTGATAGTGTATTTTAAAATTTTATTTTTGAAACGGCCTAAAAATCGTTTGAACAAACATTCAAGCGAATGATAGATAAATTATCGAGGATGGAGTTTTAAAACTATCATCATATTTCGCATGCAAAAATGAGAAAATACCTGGTTAGATAAATAATATTGAATTCATGTAGTACAGTCAAAACAGGACCTAGTTTATAAAAGCTAGTTTAAAAACACAAATGCAATTATTTCAACGCTTCAATAGGATTTATGGACTTCGTTTCTTTGAAGATCTATATAACAAAATATAGCAAACAAGCATAACTTGGCATGGCTGTCCTGATGGAAAGATGTTAATGGTGCGTTGCTATTCTTGTAGCGAGGTCTTAATACCACTTACACAAGTTTATCGGCTACCTTACCTTACCTACGACAGTAACAAACTTGGACGCTGTTGCGGCAGGAATAGGTAAGGCTGTGGTACCAAACTCAGGCGAGACAATGCAGAACTCTGCCATCTAATATAATATTGAATTTCTACCTTCCTGCTTCAGGGCTTAGTAATTGTTTGCTACAAAATTAAATGCATTTTAACGATGAATAGTAAGCGTCTAGATCCCACTAACGCGAAACCACCCAGTCTACCTGGATGCGAGGTGCCGCGTTTCGATCGGTCTAGCCGTTCATAAGTTATGAGATGTTTACATACACACACACACACACACACACAGACACACAGACACAGACAAAGACACACACACACACACACACAGAGAGACATACATACAGACATGCTGACGTCATCGTGAAAATAGCCGGAAAAGATTTCTAGGACCTCAAAACGTGGACATTTGGTGAAAACTCGATTTTCGAAAATCGGGGTAAAATCAGTAACTTCCTTATCTACATACGTAGTGGAAAGTTAAATACTGGTTTGCTAAATCACGTTCTTTTATATTGATTGTTAAATAACAATTTTACAAAAATTATACGATATACCTGAAGATATTATCTAAGGAATGTGATAACTTATTACATGATAGAATGTACTTTACTTGATCATATAAAATTCCGAAAACAGGCTAAAGAAATCTCTAAAACAAATAATTTGTTAATACTATTTCTAATCATCCACATGATTTTTGTATGGTGATATTTAGTTAAACTAGCAAAAAGCAGAGCTTAAGGGCTCGCAAAGTTATACTACCTAGTAATATTGTTAGGAAAGTATTTTTATGAGAACTACATCTTTTAATGTATAGACTTTATTTATAATTATCTAACCTAAAAAATCCAGAGTATGTTCACCAAAAACATTATATTCGCATCAAAGGCGTTGTCAGGCTTTAGTCTAAGCGGGCGCAGGAAAAATAAATAATAAAGTATTGTATCTCTCGCATTGTATATCTGTTTTGTTAACCTTTCACCTACCAATCTTTCTACATGTCTGAACCAACGGAGCATGCCCTTTCTTATCTTTACACCAACACTTTCTTTCAAGCATAACCTCTCTCTCACTTCAACATGACGAACCCCGTCCGCGAGAGTTACGCGACATAGGTATTTTCATAGCTATTTGTTTCATTGACCGTGTTGATTATACTTTCATGCCCTTCTAACATACCCAACTCTCACTTTCATACAATATCGTTGGGATAGGCACATGATTATGCAGGGCAAGACGGGCACACTGACTTAAAACTGGGCTTTTAAGTAACCTCTCTAACGCTCTATTCACTCTGTTCCCCGCACACATCCCTGCTCTAGACGTAAAACCCCCTTGTGCCTACCACAACATTCCTTCGGACTTCCCTTGCATTCTACTTTCAATGTTTTACTATAGGTACACCTTCGATGCTAAGCTGATCAAACTGATGGCCCTATAGCTATTCCAGTCTATACGTGAACCCTTTCCTTTATACAAGGGCTCGATGACCGCGCGCACCAGTCAAATATAAAGAAAAGTATTTTGTGAAGTAGTCTCTTAATAAGTTCAAAAATCATTAATAAAAAATCTTTAAACCGGATGATCCTGCAAGCTATCCCTGAAACCGTGTTAACAGTATCCTGTTTTAATTTTTAAAACTTTCGAATTTGATAAGTGACAAATTGCACTTACTGATCTAACCCCAAAGTAAGAAAATTATTTGCTTGTGCAATGGGTGTTAGTCAACGATACTAATACATAGAAGTACATATCGAACCCGAGCCCCGTCGATTGCGTAGTCAGGGTCGCTAACCACTCGACCAACCGAGCGGTCAAAAGAGTGGAGTTGGTGCTACAGAAGACCACCGCGAGGTAAAAATTGTCTCCAGAAGTGCATAAATCACAACTCACAAAACATCAAGATGGCAAGATTTAAATTTTAACATAATCAATTTGCTTCCTTATTTTTTGTATCACTAATCTGGAAAAAGTGATGACTCAAAATTTGGAGGCGCCTACTCTCAATCGATTTTTACTCATTAGTTTTATAATAGATATCGTTAATAGTAATAAGATTTTAATACAAATTGTATCTTCAATTTTTTTTAATGTCTGTAAAATGGTATTTTTATGGTAGATAACATGTCTATACATGAATTTAAACTACTACGTCGAAGCACAAACCTAAAAGTCCGATAATTTTTTAGTAAAATGTACCACAAAAGTGCATAGATTGTCGCCTAGTCTAGGGCTCGCTTCGCTCGCCCTAAAAAAGAATGTACTAAATTTTAGTTTTCAGCTGAATTCCTATATTTATTTATCCGAAAATAAAATAACCTTTCCCAGCGGTTTCAGAACATACTGCGCGCACGCCGCCGACCGGCCGGTAACCCCACAACCGCTATACCCCTGCATTTTAAATCTGTAATATCTTCGAAAATATTCATTTAAATTACATGCCGTAAGCAGCCATATTGATCTATATTAAATCAACAATATATTTAAGGTATTTAATTGGATAAGGATTAGTGCTGTATTGCTTAAAATTGTTTCGAAAAAAAGCCATTATTTCTCGTAAAAAGTTAATACAAAAAAAAATGTTATTGTGGGTCAATAAGAGATAGACATATACCATCGCGGAGTTTTCTGTAGACCTTTTAAGGTATACAAATACTTAGTACGTTATTTTGAT
Organism: Apodemia mormo; assembly: GCA_036924255.1. Lineage (NCBI taxonomy): Eukaryota > Metazoa > Arthropoda > Insecta > Lepidoptera > Riodinidae > Apodemia > Apodemia mormo. The sequence goes on from JAUPFN010000019.1 coordinate 29,503,157, forward strand.
AAATCTCGTAGGGTTTAGCCTCCGTTTGCAATGTAAGCGGAAAAAAATATAATTATTTACGACATGACATCAGAAAACACAAAAATTGCAGTATTTCTCTGCAATATATTGAATGTTATTATACATATAAACCTTCCTCTTTAATCACTGTATCTATTAAAAAAATCGCATCATAATCCGTTGCGTAGTTTTAAAGATTTAAGCATACATAGGGACATAGGGACATAGGGACATAGAGACAGACAGAGAAAGCGACTTTGTTTTATACCTACTATGTAGTGATATGTTAAACCAAGCAACGTGTGGCTCAGTTGTTGAGAGCGTGCCGGCCAAAATTAAGGCCGCTAGTTAAATCTAAATGCGTAAAAAATTCTTTTAGTTTTTAATGATGACGACTATTTGAATTATTGAATTTTGTTATTTCCTTCATAATCATTTGGAGTTCCCGAATGATTATGAAGTAAAAACGCACTACGACGTACAACTCAATAACACAGCAGGCTAAAAATATATTCATTTTCATACAACGAATTATATTACGAATTACAAGAACCATTCATTAACGAAATAAAATGAGAAATTTAAATTTAACGTGAAAATCCCATTCGCTCTTATTAACTTAAACGTATAGTTATGTATGAATATCAACTCACGATAATCCCTTTATATTTTAACGGTCTCTGAATGACTGGTCCAATAATCGGAACAATGATCAAGTAATGGGTCCATGATGAATAGTAACTGATATCCGTATTATGTGAGGAGACTGCTGATATGTATCATTCATCAGTATTGTTCTCTACGTAAATTAATACTATTACGTAAAACATCACTTTTTTAGCGTAGTGGGCTAAAAATTATAAATTTTAATAGTAAATTTCTTTCTTTCATTGTTCATAATTTTCAACAACAGTATTAGGCTAGAGTCCACTGTTAGGCAACATATATGCTGGTTCCACAGAACACCGCTCTTCTAATCTTACAATTTTATTATTTAATTTAGTTATACAGCAACAAAATCTTACTGCCTATAAATTACATCCATACTATACTTACTATACTATAATATTATAAATGCGAAAGTAACTCTGTCTGTCTGTCTGTCTGTCTGTTACGCTTTCACGACCAAACCACTGAACCGATTTGGATAAAATTTGGTACAAATATAGTTTGAGACCCAAGAAAGGACATAGGATAGTTTTTATCCCGGAAATCCCACGGGAACGGGTACTATGCGGGTTTTTATTTTAGAATTCTTTCCACGCGAACGAAGTCGTGGGCACAGCTAGTATTATAATAAAGAAATACATTATTATTACAAACAATAAGACAATAAGTAAAATTAGCTTAGTATATAAAACCAATCAATCTGAACGAAATGTGTGATATATATATATATATATATATATATATATATATATATATATATATATATATATATATATATATATATATATATATATATATATATATATATATATATATATATAAAATCCTGTTTATTTAAGTAAAAAAGTTTATTCCTGGGACCACTGTCCATAAGTTTGTGTATCGTAATTTTTATATCAACTACACATATATGGAGGATATGACGATCTCACTCACTACCAATGTTCAAATGTTTTTCCTAATAAATAGGAAAACTAAGGTGGAATGTACCTATGTTAGGCATAGGATTATTTAAAACATTCATTACGATACTCGTAAATCAAACAAATTTATTATTTGTCTGTCTAAGCTAATGTACTATATATCTTAAAATATCCAGCTTAAATGGATTTATTTCAGCAGTTTGAGAGCTTGCGATCTTTCTTAAAGGCAACACCTGTTGTGAAATCACGTTTGGCCTCTTAGCTTCGAATTTAAAATGATGATTATATAGATAGGGGCCTATCACAAAAATGCTGACTACGAAGAAGGATTTAATATTTTTTGACTAGCTGACCCGCGCAGCTTCGCCTGCGAGTGTATTAACATTTCGTCGATATCTTCAACTATTTCTATGACAAACTTTATGAAAATCAGTCCAGCGGTCTAGCTGTGAAAGCATAACAGCCAGACAGACATCCACATCTATACATATTATAAAATCGTAGGAAAGTCAAAACTGTACATTGAATATTTTTTCAAAAGAATACTTGTGGCGTGATCTACAATCGATATCGAAGCCAAAAATATAGTTTTTAGAATTTTCGTCTGTTTAAACTCAAAAAGTACTGCATGGATTTACTTCAAATTTTGCATGAATTTTACTAACAGGTCGGGTCAGCATATAGGCTACATATTATCACGCTATCGCCTACAAGGGAGGAGCTGTGCGGAGTAAACGAAGTCCGCGCGGACGAAGTCGCGGGCAACAACTAGTTTATAATATTAGTATGGATTCTTTAAACATTTAATATATTTAAATTCAATTACGGATATATCCGGACCACGGGTTCACCGCGTATAAAAATTTCAAAATTTCTCCAAATACATTTTATAAGTTGTTCGACTATTACTCAAATATATATAAAGCCTTCCAAACTGTGATTTTTTTCCCATCCCCAAAAGCAACCGTTCACCTGGTAGAGGGTAGGGGGGACACTTTAACAAAAATTAGCACTGCAAAGCTTAATGCCTCACAAAGGGATATCTTAATAAAATTCTATTCATAAGTTTACAATATTTTTTTAAAAACTATCCAACGAGATATAATACGAAAAAAATAACATCTCTACTTTATACCTAGAGGAGCTATCTTAAAAACATATTACCACTTTCTTGCCTTAGACTGCAGACGGGCGAACGGAAACGGAAATGGGCGGACGGGTTTTAAAATATCAAAAAAATAAAAAATAAACCCCTAAAAAGATCAGTTCTATAACTTAGAGGTATTACAATATATCACTTAAATGTCAGTACCGTGTCATGTCCATTTCTAGAATTTATTTATAAATTGTTAGTTTTTTTGTCGTAATAAATGATTTAAACTAATTACCTTATAAATTCTAATGTTTACGATGAGAAAAACTAACAATTTATAAATAAATTCTAGAAATGGACATGACACGGTACTGACATTATATCACATTTAGAACGGAATCACCCACTTATGTATAAATACCATTCACGATTAATCTCTTTACATTTTAACGATGTCTCTGAATAGCTGATCCAATATAATCGGGACAATGATCGAGTAATCGGTTGCCATGGTGAATCGTAATCGCCGGCCTCCGCAATAATGTTAGGTACGCTCCTTACATTATTACGGTGACGTAATACGTATTAAATATTCACGTAAATAAATATTCACGTGACAAATTACACTTACTGATCTAACCTCAAAGTAAGCAAATATTTGCTTGTGTTATGAGTGTTAGTCAACGATACTAATACATAGAAATACATATATAAATACCAGAATATATATAATAAACACCCAAACCCGGAAATACAAACATTTATGCTCATCACACAAATGCTTGTCCCCGTCGGGGATCGAACCCGAGCCCCGTCGATTGCGTAGTCAGGGTCGCTAACCACTCGACCAACGGGGCGGTCAAATTGTTATATTGATGTAACATTTTTAGGGTTCCGCACATTAAAATTGCTAATCTTCCTGTTACTAACAACTTTGGAGATCACATGAAATTATTCAGCGAATATTTACATCCCGAAATAATATATACCTATATTGATTAGTTTAAGGTATTCTGACTACAAAACGGCTATTCTTGCTCATGGGAATGATCAATTAGGCTCTAATTACGGTTATGCCGTGTTTACCATGCAAGATGCCGTAACGTTCGGTATCTTGCATGGTAAACAATTATGTTAAGGTAATTTTTACGCTCTGGGCTATATCACGAAGGCAGTGGCGGATTTAGGCTTGATGCCGCCCTAGGCCCCGACTGATATGCCGCCTTTTTCTTTGTGAGGGAGATTATTGAAATTATACATTTAATTTATAAATAGTTAAATTTTTATAAATAAAATTTTATAAAAAAGTATCTTCACGCCCGTATCCCCGAAAGGGTAGGCAGAGGTACAACAAGTGCACCCACGATTAGCCGAAGATACTTGGTCCCACAATGTGATAGGTGGCAAGCCTATCGCCAACCGGGCACTTTCCAATTCCGGGCAACGTTGTTTTTATCGGAAAACTGAAAAAACACATTTTATAATTGCCCGACCCAGGAATCGAACCCGGGACCTCATGCGGTCAACTCCGACACCGGACCACTAGACCACAGAGGCGATTATAAAATACCGAAATTTTATAAAATACCGAAAATCTTATCATTAGTTAGTTTATAACTTATTTAATACTAGAGACAAAAATATCACTTCTTTTCATTTAATCCGGTTAAAAAGGAGCCTATTCTACCTCGGAATAATGTAGATTTCCATTAGGTGAAAGGATTTTTAAAATCAGTTTATTCTAACACTTTTTCTTACATAATTTTTGAATTCCCTTATTGACCTTGACTCCTTTTGCCTTTCAAATTTTGTCATCTCGAAAATTTTGCCGCCCCTAGAATTATGCCGCCCTAGGCCCGGGCCTCACGGGCCTATGGGTAAATCCACCACTGCACGAAGGCGCCAAGGTTTTTTTACTGTACATAATATAACTCGTAATTTGACCGCCCCGTTGGTCAAGTGGTTAGCGACCCTGACTACGCAATCGACGGGTTCGGGTTCGATCCCGACGGGGACAAACATTTGTGTGATGAGCTAATATGTTTGTATTTCCGGGTTTGGGTGTATATTAAATCTATTCCAGTATTTATATATATATTTCTATGTATTAGTATCTTTGACGAACACCCATAACACAAGCAAATTATTTGCTTACTTTAGGGTTAGATCAGTCACTGTAATTTGTCCCCTGAATATTTATTTATTTATTATTACTAAAGGGTGGCTTAAGGATGGTTGAGGTCGGCCCTATTCCAATACTTTACATTTACTTTCTTTTCTGCTATTATAAAGATATTAAAACTTTTCCGGCTGGTCATAACTGAAATTAAATAATTCTAACGAATATTCCTCAGAATGTTTTTATTATTGTATAAAAAGTAAATAAGTATTGTCAGAAGATGAAAATTGATCTTAAGATCATTGTTTATCGTCCAAGAACTCAAATGTCGTGACGCCGTAATTAAACGTAAGCCCCAGCTAGCATAACCATTTCATTATCACGACAACTCAATCTTATCAAGAAATATTAATACGGAACGTAAAAAATAGTCACAATAATTGAATATTATCTCCAAGGCTATAAAGATTTAATAATAATAATAATAATAATAATAATAATAATATACTTTATTGCACACAACACACATCATTTACAGTAGAAAATAACAATGTACGATAAGGAACGGAGTACAAATAGGCGGTCTTATCACCCATCAGTGATCTCTTCCAGACAACCAGCGACTTTAGGAAATATTTACATTAACGCGGGCATTGGTGCTCGTCTTACGAAAAAAAAAAAAAGTGATAAATAAAAATATAAGTGCTAACCAATTTCAGTGCTATATATAAATTATAACTACATACTTGGATACATAAATACATACACATATATATAATAAACATATATACATACATACATTTATACATACATACATACATACATACATACATACATACATACATACATACATACATACATACATACATACTCATATACATACATATTATATACTTACTAAAAGGCAAAAACATAAACCAAATATGAGATTAGTGATGACTCGTTACAGAAACAACACGCTCAGCATAAAAAAAAACAAAGAAAAATGATGTGGTGTCGCGGGACACCAGGTAGGAACGAATTTCCTTCAGCTAAACGGCACTACTCGCTTGTGTACGCGACTGTCGCGCCTGCGCACGTCTCATTTAACGCTTTTATTCCACGCATTTTTCTTACGGTTTTACTATCACATTTTTTTCAGTTCGGTCGCGCAGCAAAATCCCTATCCCCTCCAAGCCTGCCGTAAGGAACTTCGTTCAGTAAAAAATAAATAATAAAAAATAATAATAACGGGATGTAATTAAGTACCTAGGTAATTTTGCTTAAAACAATGTAATTTTAATAATTTGAAAACATTAATCCTTGTTATTGCTTTTCAGGTATTCATAATAGAGAGATAGTGGGAGTTAAGTAGTCGTTTAAAACTAGCTAAATTATGCGCTGTTCGAATGTTAACAGGTAAAGCATTCCATAATCTAACGCTCTGCACAACAAATGACTGTGAGTAAAATTTTGTATAATGAGTAGGAATTTTTAAAATAAGGTTATTAAAAGTGCGAGAAGCTTTACTGGGAGAGGCCAAAAAGTTGAATTGGTTCCTGAGGTAATGAGGAGCAGCCGGGTCAAAGAGGACACGATACAGTAAATGAAGCATGTGAGCATTCCGGCGTAGACGAATTGGGAGCCACTTGAGTTGAAAACGAAATTCAGAGATATGATCATACTTGCGCAAACCAAATATGAATGCAGAAATTTTGGATTCGCTCAAGTTTATCAAGTTGAGCCTCAGTCAAGTCAGGATAGCAAACGTCGGCATAGTCAAGAAGTGGAAGTAGCAAAGATTGAGCCAACATGATCTTTATAGGGATTGGAAGAAAATTACGTAACCGCCTTAATGCAGCGGCAGCTGAAAACACTTTGCCACTAATACTATTTATCTGCTGACTCCAAGACAGCGTTTCGTCAATGAATATGCCAAGATTTTTGACGCATTTACTGAACGGAATATCAATACCGTCAATATTAATCTTAGGTATGCTAGCCCAATTAACCCTTGAAATAAAGTTAGGGCTACCGACAAGCATAATCTGGGTTTTAGTGGGATTGAGTATTAATCCATATTGACGAGCCCATCCCGACACGGCAGCAAGTTCTGTATTCATCGACGAAACTGCCGAAGAGAGATCATCGAGCGAAGTTTGAGTATAAATTTGAAGATCATCTGCATAAATGTGGTAAGGAAAAGACAGTGCGAAGGTGACAGAATTTATATAAATGGAAAATAGCAGTGGAGATAATACAACCACCTTGTGGTACTCCAGCAGTAATAGAGCACCAATCAGAGCACTGATCTTCCACGCGTATTTGTTGCCATCGTCCTTGCAAGTAACTGCGAAACCAATTAACCACAGTAGGAGAAACATTGATAGACTGTAAAACACTCAGCATAATATCCGTGTCAACGGTGTTAAAAGCATTACTAAAATCAAGTAACGTTAATATAGTAATTTGTTTATTGTCCATACCGGTACGTATATCATCTGTTATTCTAGCTAGTGCTGTAGTCGTGCTATGACCTAAACGAAAACCGGATTGGCGAGGATCGAGAATATTATATTTATCAAGAAAACAGCTAAGTTGCTTGTGTACTAGTTTCTCAAGAATTTTGGATAAAAACGGCAAGACAGATATCGGTCGAAAATCACTGAAGCTAACAGGTTTAGACTTTTTAGGTAGAGGTATCAGAATAGCCCTTTTCCAGTTGTCTGGAAAATTGGACGTGGACAAGGAATGATTGTAAATGTGTGTGAGGACGGGGAGAATTATATCAAAAATAGGTAAAATCATGTTCCGGCTAATATTGTCGCAGCCTACCGAATTTGAAGTGATAGATAAAATTGCTGTTTTAACATCATTATCAGTAAGTTGATTAAATTCGAATGGTTGATAATTAAAGGTGGAAATACCGGAGAAAGACTTTATAGTATTATATTTGGAATTGCTATCTATTATATGGGAATGGGAAATTATATGGGAATATATATATGGGAAGAGAAGTGTTTATTAAGTTTTTCAATACTATGATCTTTTAAGGAAGGGTTCTTGTTTAGTTTACCAACACCTAAAGTCTTTAAAAATCTCCAAACTTTATTGGGGTCACCGTTTTCAACTGATTTATGTATATATCGTCTTTGGGCATTCCTACATAAGGTATTGCAGCGATTCCTAATTATTCGATACTTTTCCAAATTAACATCAGAATTGTTTGCCCTTAGTCGAGCTTTAGCTCTGTTCTTTTTATTAATAAGTGTTTTCAGATCCTCCGTCAGCCAAGGTGCAGGAAGATGTTTAACCTTAACTAACTTAATGGGAGCATGCACATCATATAATTGAGAAATAAGCTGGCTAAAAATATAAAGTTTATCATTCACGGACTCAGTAGCAAAAACACTTCCCCAGTCTAAATTTTCTGCATCTAATTTAAGACGATCAATATCCAAGTTAGCAAAACTACGCTTCATAAGAATTTTTGGTTTGACTTTAGGAGTTCGTATTAAATACGATAAATATATAGCATCATGATAAGAAAATGCTTCCGCATGGCACTGGTCATGCTTATGGACATGGGTAGGTGTTGAAACAAATATACCATCGAGAAGTGATGGTTGACAGTTAGGGAAAAAATGCGTGGCTTTTAAAGGTAATATATTTAAGTTAATACCTTCCATCAGTGCTCTTAACTTGCGAGCTCTAAAATCATTTTTAAGTAAACAGGTATTGAGATCACCCATTATTATTGAGTTTTTATAAACTGATGACAAGTTTTCTAGTATAGTTTCAAGGGATAGAAAATAGTTAACATTAAGAGTGGGGCTATAAACGACTCCCATACTTTGTATTTCGTTTCGTTTGTTTGTCTACTCGTCTGTCAGAGGGTCATATCTTTTATGCTGCAATTGGTTGACTTTTTACTATTATCTGACTGCGAAAAATTAGAGATTTCTTTAAAATTTTTTCATTTAGATCTTTTTTCAAAGCATCCATCTCATTAATTTAACTGTAATTTTAATCTGCGAGGGTTACACTAGAGATTTTTATAGAGCTCTCATTTCGAACGCGTATAGACTGTGGATAGACTACCTGCTAGGATATAAGGCACTAAAAATAAAAAATGTTATTAAAATACGAAATAATTGATATTTTTTTTGGTTTTGGTTTTGAATACTAAACCCAAATATTTTTAAATATATATTTTGTAGAGAGTATTTTGTATCAAAACGTTAATACCAAGAGAAGAGTTATATGCAAATAGACAACTTACTTATAAAGACAGCAACATTTTACGCCTCATTTCCTGATTCCACTTTCTAATTAAGTCCCTGTTAACTAAATCCTCCTTTACAAACTTTTGATTGGCATGAGAGCGTTGTGTACATAGTAGGCCCAACTCGGTGAGAAGTTAATAGCTAAAGTATTTTAGTAAAGTCAACTCTACCTGACTTGAAAAATTATGTTAATGTCTTTTAATAATGTACAAACAATAGTAATATTCAAGTGTTTTTTAAGGTAAAACTTTTATAGTTGAGAAGAAATTATGTTGATTTGCGATCGCACTTTTGTCGAAATTCGACCATAGACTAAACAGTAAGATCTGTTGCTTCACTAATTATGTTAATGTCTTTTAATAATGTACAAGCATAGTAATATTTAAGTGTTTTTTAAGGTAAAACTTTTATAGTTGAGAAGAAATTGTGTTGATTTGCGATCGCACTTTTGTGGAAATTCGACCATAGAATAAACAATAAAGTCTGTTGCTTCACCGATTATTAACATAATCAGTGAAGCAACAGACTATAAGACCTGTTGCTTCACTAATTATATTAATGTCTTTTAATAATGTACAAACAATAGTAATATTCAATTTACGCCGTGTTGGTCCAGGCCTTCTTTGAAGAATAGGCCAACTGCCGTTCTGCCAGGCAGGTCGTAAAAGGCGACCGATTGGCTATCGAGTCACTACCATCGTGGCTACTAGGTGGTAGATTTCTGCATTGTCTCGCCCGGGTCTAGTACCACCGCCTTACTTATTCCTGCCGCAATAGCGTCAGTGCTTGTCGCTGTCGTGTTCCGGTTTGGAGGGTAAGGTTAAGGGTAAACTTATGCATATGGCATTAGACCTCGCCACAGGATAGCAACGCACCATTAACATCTTTGGTGTCTATAGGCGATGGTTGACTCCTTCCATCAGGAGACATCTGCTTGTTTGCTATCTTATGATATAAAAAAAAAAGTGTTTTTTGAGGTAAAACTTTTATAGTTAAGAAGAAATTATGTTGATTTTCGATCGCACTTTTGTCGAAATTTGACCATAGACTAAACAATAAAGTCTGTTGCTTCACTAATTATGTTAATGTCTTTTAATAATATACAAGCAATAGTAATATTCAAGTGTTTTTGAGGTAAAACTTTTATAGTTGAGAAAAGAATAATATGTTGATTTGCGATCGCACTTTTGTCGAAACTCGACTATAGACTAAACAATAAAATCTTTAAAAAATATTTTGGCCATAAACAAAATAATGTACTTGGGTGTGTATTATTATGTGTATCAAATTAATGTAAGTGCATATAACATATTTTGTAAATTTAATGGACATGAAACATATTATACGGGGTGTAAAGAAAACCCTGTCCGATTCGAAAGAGGTATATAGGGAGCTCAATGTCAAGATCAAAAAAAAATAATAATTATATTTATTAAAATAAGAAAAATATCGTAGTTTAAAGAGACTAATTTTAGTACTAAAATTGAGCAACTTTCCCTTAAATTAAGCAAATATTTTGAAAATGTATGTATCTATCAATATCCATAAAATAATGATACAAATATGTTTGTATTAAGCTACCAAATAATGCCTTTGACGATCGGATAGGGTTTTCTTTACACACTGTATACAAATATTAGCTTTTTCTAACACAATATTAGCTAGCTAATTAGCTTTTTCTTCTTCACCATAAACTTTGCCAAATTTCATACTTTTGCGTTCGCGTGATTTTCACAAAAAAAGAGTACAAAGTTTTCGCTTTAGATATAAACTAATATAATAATATCTTGATATGATTTAAGCGAATATAATCGATTATAACCACGTAAAATAATTGGATATGGGTGCAGTCCGGTAACAACTATATTATGTACCTAAAGATTGAGTCATACGTAAGTTTGTTGGACGCTTTAACTAAGTGCCTATACTGAAAGGATCAGCAGAGAGATGAACTCCAATTAGCATAATAATGTCAAATGACCTGAGGCTTGAGAAAAATCACAAAGTTTATTTTATATTGGTCAGGAACCCTTTCGTAGTCCAGATCAACTATGCATATGTGTTCTAGCACTCACCCCGCGCTAGGGAAAACCTTAAAAACTTAGATACAAAAAAGTTGATACGAAAAACCAGTTTTCCTTACAGGCACCTCGTGAAATGCATCAGAAGGCTATTCTTATTGTCTTGTTTGTTATGTTTCTTCAGGATTGATTTGCCGCAATGACGTTGACATAAACAGTAAACTTGGAGATATTAAAATATAAATATTTTACCATTTTAGATATTATTTATCTATAATGGTTAAGTTTTTCTATCAAGAGAGCTACCTACTTTGAAATTATTTGTAAATGCAGGCGTAATCCAAAAAAATATTCAACCATTGTTAAGTTCAGTGCTCTCCACAGATTAAATGGATACGCCTTTCAAGACAATTCCTTAGCTTGTCAGTATATAATTTATACTTTCCATCGTCGGCATTAGGTGAAACTCCGTCGTAATTATTGTTTTAAATTTTACACTTGTACTGTTTCACAATTCACTAATTATATATAATATATACTTTTTTATTTAAATAGTCAACCCGTTTCGCATTTTACTGCATCATCAGGGCTCTACTTGTAGCTAAATATGTAAATCACACAGAAATACAGACTTATATTACTTACCGATGAAATAAAATCATTTCAAGGGTAATTTTTAAACATTGTCATCTCATTCGATAGGTACGATAAAACAGTACATGATTTATTTCTACTTTTTAGTATATAATATTTATAACCTGCAAATGTATGGATATTTTTGACAGTAGTGTTTGCTCATACGCGCGGCGACACATTTCCTTCCCAATGACGTGTCTTTTAGTATTCATGTGGTCAGTGGTGCTCTCTAATCCTTCTGAAAAAACATCGGCTGCGATGTTAAATATGCATTTATTATGTTATTTGTGTGTTTTTTTATATTGCTGGTACAGAGTTTCAGTGAGAGACGAGGAATTGAAACGCCATTTTAATTATTAGCAGTGAATTGTTTGATAAGTTTCCCGGTTGGTCCGGGCCTCCTTTAAAGAATAGACCACCTACCGTTCTGCCAGGCAGTTCTTAAGACGCGAACAATTAGATATACGAGTTACTACCATGGTAGCAACTAGTTGGTGGAGTTCTGCATTGTCTCGCCCGGGTCTAGTACCACAGCCTTTCCTATTTTCGCCGCTATATATAGCGTCAGTGCTTGCTGTCGAGTTCTAGTTTGGAAGTTAAGGTAGGCGGTCAACTTATGCATGTGGCATTAGATCCCGCCATAACACAGCAACGCACCATTAACATCTTTGGTATCAATAGGCAATGATTGAGTCTTTCCATCAGGAGACGCATCTGCTTGTATGTAATCTTATGATATATAAAAATAAAAAAAAAAAAAACACGATAGTGACGAGCTCTGACGCTATTGCACAAGAAATAGATAAGGCGGTGGTACCAGACCCAGGCGAGACAATGCAGCACTTTATCACCTATTAGTCACGATGGTAGTGGCTCGCATAGCCAAACGGTCGAATTTTACGACCGGCCTAGCAGAACAGCAGTTGACCTATTCTTCAAAGGAACCCGGAACAAACATGGGGAAATAACTGTGGTACTTTTCTTGTTTTAATTTCACTAGTGTGATCAAGTATAAACATTTATAAATTATTCAATTTTGGCAAGTGGTTGAGTGTTGCTGCCATCACTGAAAGAAAAAATATATTTAAATTAGTTATATTCCATTGTACGGAAATTTTAATCATAGCCATGACCTTCGATTTTTGTAAGCATTTATTACAGCACGAAATAAGTAAAGTGACATGTTATACATCATTGTAAAAAAAATTATTAGGCGACAGTCACACCACTTAAGTCGTGTTATTGTGAGTATAAAATATGGTTATCTTTTAAAAAAGCTGTTATTTATGGTGTATTTGTCAAATGGATCGCGTGACTGACACAACAGCTGTCGTTCTAATCGTCCCAAAAATGAATTCATGTAATGTGTAAAAATTTATAGGGCCCTAATTTGTAACTAAATTATGTTGTTAAATTTAAATAAGCTACCAATGTATAAAAATGCGTCATTGAATAAATTTAAACAAGCCATATTTCTTTCTCTCTCCGACGTTTGTCCGAGCAAAAGTTGCGATTAAATTATATAACGGAAAACTAATAAAAGGTAGTGTGTAATAATGCTGCTAGCGGAACTCTAACAGTTTTAGTTATAGTACCGTAAAATATGGAATATTAATACACATGTAACAGTGGAAAGTTATTCACTAACCGACTTCTCACATAAATATGAATTAGGTTTGATAGATTGCCTTTGGGTCACACGCCTAAAGAAATAAGCTTCGAGCAGGATATTGTCGACCAGGATTTTAAAGACAAAATTCATGTATTTAATTTGCAACATTTTGGCGAAATTCACACTACATGATTCAACTGATATAATATAATGAAATATAGTGTTAGGAATGGGGAAAATTTATCAAAGGTATAATAATAATTATCGTAGTAAATAATAAATAGTCGACCCATGTCCACCACACTTTCTTCCCAGTAGCAAAGGCAGTAACACACAAATTACGTACTCATCGCGAGTTTCACTTCGTGACGAATGAATCTTTAGGAGAGTCGAATAGCACTTCACTCTATGAAGGGTGAAGCATTAAAATAATTAAAGAGACAATCATCGTTATCGTCAACATCAAACGTTTTAACGGTGCATTGCAATTCGTGTGCCGGGGACATAATACCAAACTATTAGTTTAACAGCTATTTTGTCCTCCAAACTAGAACACTTGGGTAACAAGCATTGGCGCTATTGCGACAGAAATATCCGTCGAGTAAGTACTAAAGCCAAATGAGATGTTACAGTACAAGTTGAATTTTTCGAAATTTCAACCTAGTACTTACTATTATCCCCGTGTTGGTACCAGGAAGGTCGTAAAGGCCAACCGATTGGCTATACGAGTCACAAACATCATGGCTACTTACTTACAAGTAGAATTTTTCGAAATTTCAACCTAGTACTTACTATTATCCCCGTGATGCTACCAGGAAGGTCGGCCGACCGATTGGCTATACGAGTCACAAACATCGTGGCTACTAGGTGGTAGAGATCTGCATTATCTCCCCCGGATCTGGTACCACCGCCTTACCTATTCCTACCGTAATAGTGTCAGTGCCTGTCACTGTCGTGTTCCGATTTGGAAGATAAGATAGCCGGTGAACTTACGCATGTGGCATTAGACCTCGCCGCAAGATAGCAACGCACCATTAACACCTTTAGTGTCTATAGGCGATCGTTGACTCTTTTAATCAGGAGACCCATCTGCTTGTTTTCTACCGCATACTATAAAAAACGATAATAAAGATAAATTTGGCCGAACCTTTTCGGCTAAGCGTCTTTTACAAACTGCCTGATAAAAAAATACATGTGTTATTCTATCAAAGTGGTTTGAACTTTCACTAAAAATTAATTGTATAAATTATTCAAGAACAATATTTTACATATATAAGGGACAATGCAAAAACGGAGTCCTGTACCGCTGGATTTTTTTTGTTTTACAGACCTACGATGTGTCTATTCCATTTTTACTCGGACACGTGAATGTTCGTGGAAGTTTACAAATTAAATCGTTTTCTTCGTTGCGTAATCGACATAGGTTTTATAAAAGCGACCACCACGGTATTCCATTCAGAAGTTTCAGAGATAAAATGGTAGAAATTCTCCGTCAAGTATAAGAAATAAATAACATACAGTGGTAATATAAGACCATTGCTTCAATTTTATTATTGGAACGAAGTTCCTTATCGCGCGTTGTGAAAGGGGGCTAGACGGAAAAAATTCCTACGAAAAGTTGTCACGACACTTTTTGCTATAGTAAGATATTGTAAGCTATGTGGTGTGCGCATGTTTCTCTCTTTCTCTCTCTCTCTCTCTCTCTCTCTCTCTTTTCTCTTATAGAAAGCAAGCTAGATATTTTCATTTCTATTTCGCGAATAATTAATCGAAATGAACTTCGTTCCATCCGGGTGTCTCTTGACACCTCTCAAGCTTTTATTAACATCCCGTTTCGGTTTCCGCAGGGCTGAATATTAAGTAATCTGTTATATATGCTACCTATATTTATGATACAGTAAAAAATTTAAAGACTCAAAGTCTTTAAGTTTTATGCACAAAACACGAAATATACGCTCATACAGATCTCTTGAAAATTATTTGTTAATCAAAAATACCCTAATAAAGTTATTAGGGTATTCTTACTATTTTGTTTAAGTTAATAGTCATATTTAAGTTAAATACGGATGTATTGAAGAATAGAGTCCATGCAAATGAAACAAAATATGCTAAAATGATATTTTTATACTCTTATCAAATCAGTTTTAACGGTAAGGGATCTGGCTATATATAGATACTATATATAGTATATACCCAGATACACTTCATGATAAGCTGTCAGTTGCATATCGTATTGAAAGTATTGTAAATAAAGCTGACAATAATCGTAGTTTACTATAATATTACAATTCTGTCTTGAATCCGCATCATGTTTCAAATGAACACTCATTCGAATGTGTTTAAAAAATTTTTGAACTTCAAAACTGGTATAAATAACTATAAATTTCTATTACTTCAAAACAGAAGAATCCTGTGTTGGTCCCGGGCTCCTTTGAAGAATAAGCCAACTGCCGTTCTGCCAGGCAGGTCGTAAAAGGCGACTGAGTGGCTATACGCGTCACTACCATCGTGACTACTAGGCGGTAGAGTTCTGCATCGGTTCGACCGGGTCTGGTACCACCGCCTTACCTATTTCTGCCGCAATAGCGTCAATGCTGGTCACTGTCGTGTTCCGGTTTGGAGGGTAAGGTAGCCGGCAAACTTATGCATGTGGCATTAGACCTCGCCACAAGATAGCAACGAACCATTAACATCTTTGGTGTCTATAGGCGATGGTTGACTCTTCCTATCAGGAGACCCATCTGCTTGTTTGCTATCTCATGATATAAAAAAAATGTATCCAGAATGTAGAAACTTTCCGGTGCAGAGCTTTGACAAAACAACTGAGTTTCAGGTCAGCAGTATTGTTGCTGTACGTATATGCCAACTATAATTAGTATTTATGATGGCGAGGATCAGAAGATGGAGCTGACAGAGTACTATCGAAACTCACATATAGAAAGTGTTAAGATAGTGGAGTTTAGAAGCGTATATTTCTTGTAATAAGACATCCCTGAAATATGACAGAGATACACACTGACATTGAGAGCTAACTGTTTCTTGAATCAAACTCAAATCTCGAGTATATTATATCAAATAATATATGAAGAACTGAACATATTACGTAAGAAGGGTGCGACCATAAGTTACGTCACATATACAGGGGGATTAACAGAGTGTGACAGGGAGGTGGGTGACTAGGCGAGTAATAATGAAATTGTTGTTTCAATTTGATTACGACATGATTATAGGTTTTAGCAGAGTCACAATATTAAAGTCAGTACATTGCTGAGCGAAGCATAATGACACAGAAAATTCTAGAGGTAGTTTTTGAGTAATCCTAACATTTTGAAATTGAAATTTGTATCATCAAAAAAGTATCATCGTACCCGTTTTTTTTTCACAGGGTAGGCAGAGTAAGCCGAACGTCTATAGACTTTCTGGTTCACCACGATTCACTAATTTGTCGATTAGCGGGATGAGTAGTGATCCCCATCGCCACATTTTACCGAACTGATAACGATAGTGACCTAATAACGTTCTCATTCGAGGCACGGGAGTAGGAGGGTAACACACCACCCGCCAGACTCCAAGCTGCTATTGAGACTTTGGATGTTCGAGATAAACCTCGAAAATACCTTAACATTTACACTCGACTCGGGGATCGATTCCAAGATGTCATGATCTGAGCCGAATAGGGAACCACTAGACCACGAGGCAATCAAAGTTATTTGAAATGTGTCGAAAATTGAATAACAAATTTCTAGTCTGTAAATAATATCGATTAAATTTTGTTCAGTTTAACCTAAGAAAACGTAAGTTTAGGTACACCATCAGCGATAAAAATCACCCTTATTTCTATATCTTTTACTGTTTGAAAATTTCTCTATGGTAGTGTTAGCCATTACTAATATTCTTCGAGTTAATATATCGAACGACGTAGAGTTCTGTGGTCACTTACAAGGTAAGTCAAAAAATAGCTTAAAAACTTATTCAGCAGAGCCAGATTTTACCAGCTATTTATTTCTGCCTGCCACAAGAGCGTCGGTCTTAGTCTCTGTTAGTAGTTTTCTTGTTCGGTAGCTATGTACATTTTTTGGCATAGGTCAGACTTTTTTTGAATTAATGAGTATCCGCTTTTTTATTAAGCACCTCATAAAATACGAAAGAAAGACAAAATGTTGCTTCATAATCGTGACTGGTAAGCGGCAAAGTTCTGCAATATCTAACCCCAATTTACTACCAACAGCTTACCATTTTCTACCGCGATAGCATGTTTCGAATCAGAGTCTAAGAGACTGTATATTTATGTATGTGACATTATATCCTTACCATGTAGCTAGCTATGCTTTACTATCCCTGTGGATAGAAAAGAACCATTAAAATTTTGGTAGTAACAGGCAATAATTATATCTCAAATATATGTTATTGTTATTGCATGTTTTTTTTAAAAAAACCTACGCTGTAAAAGCAAGCTTCTGAAATGATAGATTGATTAAAGTTATTGGATTATGTAATCCAATTAATAAAATAATGATGTAATTATTTGAAACGTGTTTGTGGGATAATTTAAATTATATGAACTGAATACACTTCATATAATATTAGATTACGTCATTCTAGAAGTATTATATTTGATTTAAATTTATTTAACTAATGTTACTCATTAGACACTTTTATAATTGTACTTGTACATAAATTTCACTTTTACACTTATATTTTAATATATTAATCGATCGGTTTCACTTTTAAAGCATCTTCAGGATGTAATATAGTTAAGAATCTAATAAAAATGGAATTTCACCAAATGCCGACGATGGAAAGTATAGAATATGTAGAATATAATTTTACTCACTTAATCTAGAGTCTCTAGATTTATTATATTTGATTTAAACTTATTTAACTAATGTTACTCACTCGATTTAGGGGTTTACTTTTATAACTGAGAACATGTTGTCCTTGAATTGATTCTTAGATTGGCAAAAATGATTTATTTTTATTAAAATTCCTATTAAAACAATCATTGAAGAAGTAGGAAGTCTGATGACTGTACATGTTTAGCAGTTAAGAGTCTGGGCGTTGGTTTAGTTGCAGCTGGTGCTGACGCATTAATACCCTCGGGCTTGCGAGAATCCGTTTGTTTATCTTACATTATTTATCTCCACTTAAAAAACCACGTCAATTCGTCGCTCCGTTTTACCGTGAAAGACGGACAATCAAACACACACTTTCCCATTCATAATATTAGTATGCATTAGTATGTATAATAATAAAGTATTGGTAGTCGTTTTCACCAATTACCATTTATTATGACATCCAAAAAAAAAATTATCTATACATATAATAAAATCGTAGAAAAATCAAAACTGTACATTGATTATTTTTTTAAAAGAATACTTGGGGCGTGATCTACAATCGATATCGAAGCCAAAAATATAGTTTTTAGAATTTTTGTCTGTTTGTCTGTTTGTCTGTATGTATGTCCGGGGTAAACTCAAAAAGTACTGCATGGATTTACTTTAAATTTTGCATGAATATTACTAACAGGTCGGGTCAACATAATACCTACATATTATCGCGCTGTCACCTACGGGGGAGGAGCAGTGCGGAATAAACGAAGTCCGCGCGGACGAAGTCGCTGGAAACAGCTAGTAAATAATATAATATACTGAATCACCTTTTCAAACATATTGTTCGAAATAAACACTTCATGAAGTGCTTTGTTTTTTAGGGGCAATCAGAGGGCTAGCGGTCACAAGTACGATCCCCTACGCGTTAGACGGACCTCATAAAAGCTGCAACACAAACTTCCATAGTCCAAAAACACCTGAGACACTGAAGACCGCCATCAACTACGACGAACGACCACTCTGTCAAGTGTGAATGACTAAATAAGGGAAGCATTTTTAGACATTTGATTTTTTCTGTCAATCCTGGATGCGCGTAATATATTTGATATATAAATCTATCACTGTGTTTGTCCGCGATGGATTCCAAAACTACTGAACTAGTTTTGATATAAAAAAAAGTATCTTCACGCCCATATCCCCAAAGGAGTAGGCAGAGGTACAACAAGTACACCCACGATTAGCCGAAGATACTTGGTCCCACAAATGTGATAGGTGGCAAGCCCATCGCCAACCAGGCACTTTCCAATCCCGGGCAACTTTGTGTTTCTCAGAAAACTGAAAAAATACTTTTTTTGTGTGCTTGACTCGGGAATCGAACCCAGGACTTCATGTGATCAACGACAACGCTGGACCACTAGACCACAGAGGCGATATAATGATATAATGTTGCCTATTTCGTGTCATATGTTTCAACTTACGTTATAACGTAAGACGACAGGTTTTACCTAAATTAGTAAAGTCAATTTTATGTTTTTTACTTGGACGTCGGCACTTGATGAAACTATTTTTGTATTTATGTTAAAATGCACTTATACTATTTCATAAAATTCACTCATTATTTAATTTATATCACCAACCTGTTTTAGCGTGCAATAGTTTTATTCCTTTTTCTATAAATATTGTAAATGGTAAACATTTCTTCGTAAATTGTAAAAATTTGGATTGAGCATGATATTTTGTAACTTGGAAAAATAACTTTTTGTTGTGAAATAATACTTGTAAATATTGTAACAGATAAATAATTGTAATACATGAAATAAAAAAAGCCCACTGAGTTTCTTCCGCCGGATCTTCTCAGTGTGTGGCCGCGTTCCGATCCGGTAGTAATTATAATAAATTGACCGAAATTTAAATGTTTGCACACCATATCATGGTAAGAATATGTTGGTAATTTAATTTATTTTTAATAACCTGTGACGCCGATATTCTTGCAAATAAATATTTTTTCATTTTCCCACTCATATAAACACAATAAAAAGTGTTTTGTGAAAGAGTACAAGTGAGTGCACATAACATAATAACAAAGTCATTTTCTTTCTGCATTAAGTCAGTTTATCAACATAACGTTTCAGTTTTTTTTTTTCCATTTTTGTTAGTAACCGCGTTAGATAAATTTCCCCGTGTTGGTTCTGGCTCCATTAAAGAATAGACCAACTGCCGTTCTGCCAGGCAAGTCGTAACAGGCGACCGATAGACTATGCGAGCCACTACCATCGTTACTAATAGGTGATAACGCATAACTATGCGTTTTCTCGCCCGGGTCTGGTATCACCGCCATGCCTATTCCTGCCGCAATAGCGTCAGTGCTTGTCACTGTCGTGTTCCGGTTTGGAGGGTAAGGTAGCCGGTAAACTTAGGCATGTGGCATTAGACCTCGCTACAAGATAGCAACGCACCACTACCATCTTTGGTGTCTATATGGAATGGTCAACCGATGGATGCTCTTTCCATCAGGAGACCCATCTCAAGCAGATGGGTCTCCTGATGCTTGCTATCTTATGATATAAAAAAGGCCATTGATTAGCTATTACGTGTCACTACCATCGTGACTACTTGATGGTAGAGATCTGACACGTTTCGCCCGGGTATTTGGTACCACCGTCTAGCATATTCCTGCCACAATAACGTTAATACTTGTAATTATCATGTTCAAGTTTGGAGAGTAAGGTAGCCCCGGCTACCTTATGCTTTGACATGTTGCTGGGCGGATAGCAATTCAGTATTAACATCTTTGATGTCTATAGGCGATGATTTATCTTTCCATCGGGAGATTCATCTACTTCTTTGCTATCTTATGATATAAAAAATCCATTAGATGAGTTTAAACGCATAACTTACCCCCAATAATGTGTGCCTGGATCTGCTATCTATATCGATAAATAAAATTGGAGTGTCTGATTGTAATATTAAAATAACCGTTTTTTACCAAATGCATATGCGCATATACACGATACAAATACCAAAATAACATTTTTTACAATTTTTGTTTGTCTGTCTTTCTGTCTGTTTGTTCCGACTATTCTCTAACAACGACCGATTTTGGTGGGACTTTCAGTGGCAGATAGTTGATGTAATAAGGAGTAACTTAGGGTAATTTTTTGAAAATTTTTCACGCGGACGAAGTCGCGGGCATTGCTAGTTTTTCTATATAAGTATAAATCGATTATTAACACAAATATTTGTCATCACACAAATGCTTGTCCCTGTCGGGGATCGAACTCGAGCCCAATCGATTGCGTAGTCAGGGTCGCTAACAACTCGACCAACGGGGCGGTAAAAATCTATTTGGCTAATTTTTTTTTGTTGTATCTGTTCTTTCTTGTTTTGTTATAATTTGGTAAAAGGGATATTTGGTCCCATTACATAATTAGTTTAACTAGTGTTATATTATTTTATGTGCGTTTTCACATTGTTCTTAAATCTCAGAAAATACAAAATACGTATTTTAGTATCTCATATTAAGGCAAAGTGTTCATAGAAAAGACCAATTTTGAAATCGAATGTAAAATAAAAATAAACGAAGCTGGTAAATGGAAAGCGTTGCCTACGGATATACGGGACGCTTCTTCCATTGTTCTGTGTTTTGAAAAGCTTTGCCGTGAAAACATTCTAGCGCTGTTTTATATTTTTTTTCAAGAAATTTGCACGTAAGAGTTTATTTCGATAAAATAATAATTCAAAAATGTATGGTTTAAATATACGTAGTTACAGAGCCAGTTAAGTCAATTTATTAATTCAAATAAAATTGTAAAATTAAATTATTCTTTTAAGTATCGATAGGGAAGCGCTTGATCACGAACTCGCCTGATGGGAAACTAAGATAATGTTAATTATAATAATATTTTATTTGCCAACAGAAAAATATACATTAAGAAATAAAACTGAATGATGAAATCTACAAAAGTAAAATAACTGAGTCGCAGCCATTAACGCTCCGCTCCATAGAACAAACAAGTTTAATTTTACTAGACATTAATTAAGTTTACAATAAAAAGCAATAGTTAGTGAAGGAAAGATTATGATAAGAGATGTAAGCATTTTTGTAAAATGTGTGTATGTGGGTGTATGTGTAATGTATGCGCGCGTACGTGTGTGTGTGTGTGTGTGTGTGTATTTAAATAATAATGACAAAATGATAAATGATGAGCTTTCCCGGATTACCACGGAGATATCAGTACGGATATTTGTACACTACCTATATTTAGAAAAAAATGATTCGCAATTCAAATTCTGAGATCTATATTCTTGTATATAAATGATCTTTCTTCCTTTTGGGCAACCGCCTACAATTGCAATATCTCGGTAATCAAAATAAACATAAATAAATATAAATAAATAATAATAACATAAATAAACATAAATCATAATATATACAAAAAAAATCATAATAATTTTAATTTTATTTACATTAATTTACCTTAAGTATGCATATATGTGTGCGTTATTAAATAATTTGTAATGTAATACTTGTCATTATTATACCTAATATACTTAATAATATGAATGGGTATACATAGATGAATATGCACATACATGATTTATGTACATCTCTGTACAATGTATAAACAATGTACAACACTAGAAAAAACGATGAGAATATACAATGTGTCGAAGTCGATCTAAACCTTGAAGGAGGTAATAAGGTAATCTGGTTCTCATTCCAAATAACAATTAAAAAATACTCTTAAATTTTTAATTTTAAATTAATAATTAATATTCACCTAAAAGTCCACGCAAGTAACGTACATATCGATAGATAGATAAATAATTAGTAACATAAATAGGCAGTAATAGGCAGTAATTTCGTAACTACTTATTTATCTATATATTGATATGCGCGAACGTGTTGGTGCGTATGAATTATGAATTTATTGGATAATTAGCTTAAAGGGTATGTTTTTTTTATATATTTGGAATGAGAATCAGAAACCTTATTACCCGCTTTAAGTTTCAGGTCGACTTACCTAACAGGCAGTATAAACTTGCATACACTACGCAATAACTTCAGAAAACCATTGAAATCAAAAATATAATAAAGAAAAATTAATAACGGATCTAGATTGATGCAGTATATTATTCCACTGGCGCCCTTCTTTCTATAGCATATACACTTCTATTTAAAAAAACGCTATAAGGCTAGTAACGCACCATTAACAACTTTGGTGTCTATAGGTGATAGATGACGATTATTCTATTCTATCAGGAGAACTATCTATTTGTTATGTTATGGAATAATAAAAATATATATGTTTCTTTTTAAATAATAGGTAATCTGCTGTTTTGCTAGGCAGTTCGTAAAAGGCTAATGATTAGCTATGCGAGTCACTACCATCGCGGCTACTACATGGTACAGTTTTGATTTTTTTCTCTCGGGACTAGTATCACGCCTTACTTATTCTTGCCGGAATAGCGTTAGTCCTTGTCAGTGTCGTGTTCTAGTTTGGAGGGTAAGGTAGACGGATAAATTACGTATGTAGCATTAAGATCCCGTAAGAAAGATACCAACGCACCATAAACATCTTTGGTGTCTATAGATGCTGGTTGTCTTTTTCCATCAAGCTGTTTGCTATGTTATGACATAAAAAAGAACAAAATATATATTACATCACACCATTGTGAAATTATAGCTCAGGGCGGATCGCTCTTTTAAAATACGGGACAATCAGAGTGAACGCAAAACAATAATGGCGTACATGATTGCCAAGAAACAGTAAAAAATAACGTAACAAAAGGTTTACATGTTAACGTGTTATGTAGCGTTCTGACGCCGTAACACTTGGTACCATCCACACGACCACAAACACGACCTCTGGTGTTATGAAAGGATTTTGTTCAGGTTTTTATTTCGCCTTGGAGCGAAATGGTTTCGCTAAGCAATAATTAATAAGTAGCTGTAAGACTAATATTTCTCGGTATTAATAATAATTAAAAAATAAGAATCTACTCATTAATTAAGTTGGTGGATAATACCATTTTGTCCACCGACTTTCCAATAAGGAGGTTTTCAATTCGTTGGAATCTTTTTTTAGGTTAATTTTTTTATTTTATTAGACAGCAAACAAACAGATGGGTCTCCCGATGAAAAGAGTCAACCATCACCTATAGACACCAGAGATGTTAATGGTGCGTTGCTATCCAATGCCACCTGCAAAAGTTTTACCAATTACTTAAAGACGCTTATACAGACATGAAGAATTCTTTTTAGTTTCAAATGGTATACTTCTCAGGTGGTTTCATTTTATTTTGGCAAAAATCTGATGCAGGGTTCCGGAGATACAGAAATCTGTTGCTATCCGTGTGGCGTGATATTAACTTTACATGCAGAATTTTAGTGGCTTATTTACCTTCAAATCAGAATATAACAACGACAAGCATTGACATTACTGCGGGTATTCGTTCATTTTTTACAAACTTACTGGGAAAATGATAGATATAATCTATTCTTCAATTATGAACATCACAAATGAGCTGACACCCTGGCATGTACTTTTATCTACATATTAATACGCGAAGGAAAAACTTTGAACCGCTTTTTAAGACAATTGCGCAAACGATGTAGCGTGAAATTTAGCACAGTTAAAGTTTACAATGTGGAGGACTGCAGAAACCTAATTTTTTTAAATAATATGTGTTAGAAATTCATTAAATTAATAAAAATTTAAACATAACACACACTCCATTCATGTGACATATACGATTTACATATATATGTCGCAGTGAAATTGTCAATACCGTTAAGTATAAGATTTACGACGATTATTCATATAATTTTAACATTTGCACACTACAAAACAGGCAAAATAGGATTAAAGAGAAGCATATTTTAAATGGAATCCGATTATGTACAATATTTTATGCAAATAAAGAAATTGTTATTATTATATTACTGCTAGTCAGTTGTCAAGTCCGAATTTTGGCCACAGGCAATCGTTAATTTAATTAAATACAGCGGTTTTTGCTTATTAAAACTCTTTCTCGTATAAACACAATATTTATCTGAATGTGTGGAAAATTTTCTTTGTGTAACAAATATGTTTTGAAAAGGTGAAGTCAAAGTCAAAGTCAAAGTCAAAACATTTTTACTCAAATTATCCTTTACAGGCACTTTTGACGAGTCAACATTTTTTGAGTTACTACCGGATCGGAAACGCGGCCACACACTGAGAAGATCCGGCGGAAGAAACTCAGCGGGCTTGTGTTTTTTTGTGCATATACATTTTTTTAAACTATGTTTTTACAATTACAATTACAATGATGAAAAGATGCTATATTTACTAATATAAATTACTCAATTTTAAAAATTACTGAAAATTTTGAATCTTTACTTGAACACGCTAATCTTGCGAACTACTCGACTACTCTACGAACTAAAGACGTTCGCTAATTCCTCGCCCAAAGGGCAGTCACTAAAATTCTGTAACTACGGCCACCGGAAAACCTTCACGTTTATTGACATGTCCATGTTTACACATACACTAAACTACGAAATTATAGAACTGACGGGTGGATTAAATCACTAAATGCGATTTGAAATTTGTGGTAATTTTTAAACTTGATTACAAATAAGCCCATGAAAGTCGTTAAAAATAACTGGGTCAAAAATGTTTTTTGACCCAAACCGGAAGTACCGTAAGCCGAACCGTAAGGTAGCCGATAAACCTATGCATGTGGCATTAGACCTCGCCACAAGATAGCAACGTACCATTAACATTTTTGGTGTCTATTGGCTATAGTTTCTTTTTAATCAAGAGAGCCATTTGCTTGTTTACTATCTGATAATATATAAAAAAGCCCAGACTGTTAATGTGTGACCTCATTTTTGATACAGTAACACCACGGATTAAATGGATACGCTTTTTAAGACAATTTCATAATTTGTCTGTGTAGCTTTCAACTATACACAGATTTTTTTTTATATCATAAGATAGCAAACAAGCAGATGGGTCTCCTGATGGAAAGAGTCAACCATCGCCTATAAACACCAAAGATATTAATGGTGCGTTGCTATCTTCTTGCGAGGTCTAATGCCACATGCATAAGTTTACTGGCTATATTACCCTTCAAACCGGAACACGACAATGACCAGCACGGACGCTATTGCGGCAGGAATAGATAAGGCGGTGGTACCAGACCCGGTCGAGCCGATGCGGAACTCTACCACCTAGTAGCCACGATGGTAGTGACGCAAATAGCCACTCAGTCGTCTTTTACGACCTGCCTGGCAGAACGGCAGTTGGCCTATTCTTGGTAAGCTTAGATGCGGCCTAAGATGGAACGTGCTTCTCTAGAAGGTACATGTTCACTTTTCTCTTGAAGATTCCCAGATTGTACCCGTCGAAGAACACAAACTCAGGAAGCATATTCCAATCCCTTGTGGTTCGGATCAAGAATTTCGAGTCAAACCGCTTTGTCCGGGTACGTGGAACGTCCACCATATAGCAATGCTTAGTATATGTGCGCCTCGACGATCGATAGAAAAACGGTGATGGTGGAATTAAATCATGCAATTCCGCAGCGCACTCTCCAAAGTGGACCCGATAAAAGACCAATAGACTAGCCACTCTACGGCGATGAGCGAGGCTTTGGAGTTTTTTGTCTACCAGATCATCGTCGTTTATGAGCCTCTTGGCACGCCTCGCTATCGCCTGTATAAGTTGTTGACAGTGATAGCAGCGTTTGCTGATGTGCACGACGACACATTTTCTTCCCAATTACATGTTTATAAGTATTCATATGGTCTGTGAGTAGCATATTGTCAATTCACTACGTATGCCAAAAAACATTGATATAAAAAACCCAAGATACACAATCAGTGTGTCAAAAACGTTAGATATGCAGATATATGTTTTTGCCATATCTATAATTACTTAAATGAAATTAGGGACGCTTTTGAGTGTCAGTTTTGTTCGGGACTGTGCATCTTGGGTTTTTTATATCCATGCCAAAAAAGGATAATTTGAACAGAAATAATAATTTGATTTGACATTTGCGTATTTGTAATATTATGTTACAGGGGATGCTTAAATTGATAAAGAATATTTCATACATAAATATGTATGAACCGAGCTCCATTGTCAGACACAGATTGAGTTGATGTCGAATTTAGAAAAGGGTAAAGTAATAGCGGCTTACAAATTAGGTTCGGTAGTATCAAAGGCATTTTTATTTATCTCACTTTATATTATAAGTTTTCAGGGAGAATGATTGATGACGCCGAACCTTCGGAATAAATAATGAAATATTTCCAGTGCCCGCACTAAAGGGAGACCGAAATGAGGGTCGGACCTTTGTAAATTACACAAACAACGCTGGTGATTTTTTGAAATGGGATTTTGGAGGAAGGAAACATAAATATTTTAATTATAAACGTCGTGGTTTAACGGGTTTGGAAAGGGATTTTGTATCTTTTTAACAAACTTCAAAAACAATAGCTATTATTACAATGTTTCTGCTGGATTTTCCCAATTCACCCATTGATTTTTTGGTTATATTAAGACTATGAATTTCTGGGTTTAATTAACGAAACAGAGAAATGTGTAACGGTGTTTTCCCAAAATATCTAATCTCATAAACGATATCTCATATATTACTTATGATTGTGTTGCGTCAGATGCAAATAATTCTTCCAAATGGTTTGCAGATAAGAATTTGCTTTTAAGCATAGATACGGAAAAAGTAATTTAATCACTAGCTGTGACTAGTGCCTTTGTTTGCTTGACTTCTTTTGGTCAGTCGGGTAAAACAATATTAATAATATTGCTGGACAAATTACACAATTTGATCTAACCCCAAAGTAAAAAAATATTTGCTTGTGTTACGGGTAGTATTCAACGACAGTAATATAAAGAAATACATAGCATAGATATGATTACATACATAATACACACCCAGACCTAGAAATATATCTATGCTCAGCACACAAATATTTGTCCCTGTTGGGAATCGAATCCAAGCACCATCTATTCGTAGTTAGTTAAAAAATAGAAAAAAAAATACCGAGTGGAAAATAGTATAAACATATAAAAAAAGAAAACTTATTAGCTTAAAACCCAAAAACACTTAGGTTCAAATACTAACCTAACCCTTAAAAACTAGCTGTAGTAGAAATCACTGCGATTACCTTATAAATAGGTTCTAAATTCTACATAACCATGTCAGTATTGAGCACCAAGGTAGTTTTGCTTACACAGCCTTTCCAATGCGTGACCTGACGAATTCACAATTGATCGATGATTATCATAGATGAATAGAACCATATAATTTCGACTTAATAGAGACTAGACACCGAGACGAGTATATTTTAGAGAAAAATAGACTAAAATGTAAAATATTTTGCTAAAGCGAAACACTACTTATATTATAGCAGATACCTAGCTAAGTTATAAAACAGAATGATGGTACGCTGGGGATGAAATGCATCAACCGTATGCAAAACTTCATAATACGATTTATAAGTCTGCAGCCAACTGTACCCCGTTTTATCTATAAAACTTTAAGTTACACAGCGCAGCGAGCACATTGCGTAGCACTACCAAAGTTATATTCCATTCACGTGTGGAACTGGATTTTTATATCAACTTAAACTCTTATATTATGTGAACTAGAGGAAAATAGACTTAACAGATAAGTAAGATGATATTGGAGTATCAGCTTTAAAGATTACATTTAAGAAAAGCTAAGGTTGTACACCTCGACGTTACATGCTTAAAGTACTGAACACGGAATTTTTTATTTGTTCTGTGATTTTGAATATCATACTTTAAGTTGATAATATATATGTGGCGTTTCCCCCGTGATAATTCCAGGCTTCTTTGAAGAATAGGCCAACTGTCGTTCTATCAGGCAGGTCGTAAAAGGCGACCGATTGCCGCCTTTTACGTCGTCGCCTCGTCTTTTACGAATCGGTTGATGCATTTCATCCCTAGCGTACCATCATTCTGTTTTATAACTTAGCTAGGTATCTGCTATAATATAAGTAGTGTTTCGCTTTAGCAAAATATTTTACATTTTAGTCTATTTTTCTCTCAAATATACTCGTCTCGGTGTCTAGTCTCTATTTAGTCGAAATTATATGGTTCTATTCGCCCATGATAATCATAAACCAATTGTGAATTTGTCCGGTCACGTATTGGAAAGGCTGTGTAAGCAAAAATACCTTGGTGCTCAATACTGACATAGTTATGTAGAATTTAGAACCTATTTATAAGGTGCTCACAGTGATTTCTATATAATAAAAAGGTCCTAATCGAAACTTGAGTGTCCGGATGTTTAAATGTTACATCTGATTAATACTTGTATACGGATGTTATGCCTTTAAAACAACTGAGAAAATTCGTGGAGAAAATATACAAAACACCATTTAAAACACAGATCTTGATCGACCGGATTGGGTAATACCATTTTACCTATTCTTACTAGTATATGCAATAGCTTCAGTGTTTTTCACTGTTGTTTTCTGGTTTGGAGGATAAGGGAGCTGATTAATTAATGCATTTGGAATTACAATCCCGCAACTTGAATAGCAAATCAACAATAACATCTTTGGTGTCTATATGCGATGGTTGTATCTTTCTATTAGGAAGACCATTTGCTTTTGTGTCTTGAAAAAAGAGTGTTGTATATAGACAATATGCGATGGTTGTCTCTTTCTATCAGGAAGACCATCTGCTTTTGTGCCTTGACAAAAAAGTGTTGTATATAGACAATATGCGATGGTTGTCTCTTTCTATCGCGAATACTATCTGCTTTTGTGCCTTAATAAAAGTGTTGTGTCGCTAGCCTACCGGCTTAATACAACAGCAACGTAAGATATGTCACACACGATAGAAAGTACTTTGTAAATATTCCCCTTTTGGTTCGGGCTACTTTCAAGGATAGACCAACTGACGTTCTGCCAGGTAGGTCGTGAAAGGCGACCGATTAGCTAAACGTGTCATTCACATCGTAATTAATAGGTGGTAGAGTTTCGCAATGTCTCGCCCGAGTATTTGATAATACCGCCTTACCTATTCCAACCGCAATAACATCAATGCTTGTCATTTTCGCGTTCCGATTTGGAGGGAAAAATAACCGGAAGACTTATGCATGTGGTATTGCCATCCCGCCACACGTAAAACAATTCACTAATAATATTTTTGGTGTCTTTAGGGATGGTTACTGTTTCCATCAAGAAAGCCATCTGCTTGTTTTAAAATAAAAATAATCGACTGACGTCTCACTTATTCATACTTATGTATACAAGATATATGTTTCTTTCCTATAGACAAAAGAACCACTGAGATATATGAGCGTTATTAATATCGTGACTTTGACGTATTATGTTATGGGTGCAACCATTAATCTAGAAAAGATAAGTAGTGATAACGGCTTCAATGAAGAGTAAATGAGTTATCATAATTTTCTCTCGTAGCATGTTTTACTCTGTGTAGTTTCTGTAGTCAGTGTTCAGTAAATGGACTATTCTTTAATCCCTTTAAATCCCCGAAACATCACAAGGGAAAATTAACTTATTGCCTTTGAAAACAATCTAAGAACGGTGTTATTAAAAATATCTGTTATCATTCCCCATACATAGTCCTCCGTGTTTTTCTGGCTTCTCTTTGAAGAATAGACTGTCATTCTTCCAGACAGTTTTTAAAGACTAACAATTAGATTCACGTGTAACTGTCATCGTGACTACTAGCTAGAGTTCTTCAACGTCTCGCCCGACCATTTGGTACTATCATGCTACAACAGCTAATCATTGTCGTGATCCAGTTTGGAGAGTAAGGTAGCTGGTAGAATTATGCTCGTGACGTTGCCATCCAGTCTCACGGATCCACTATCAATATTTTTGGTGTCTATAAGCGATAGTTTCTCTTTCCATTAGGAGAGTCCCCTGCTTGTTTGCTAACTTATGATATAAAAAAGTGTAAAAATATATTTATGATAAACGGAAAAAATCAAAAAAAAAATGGCGAGTATGTAGGATGCAAAATCTTTGACAAAGTATTATATAAAATGTATTTGAAAATAATAGTCGAAACTTACAATGCGCAAGGCTGTATATACACAATTATTATATTTGTAGCTACTTACAAAAGAAAAAAAAAAACGAATGACATCTATTTAATTTGTAAGTGGCATTAAATAGTTTGCTTTGTCTATTATTATTAATGAACTGTTAAAAACTTTGATAATTTTATGACGAGAGATACAAAAAATTAAATATACACTGCTGATATATATGACGATGTGAATGATTAAAAATTGAATGTAATACATTTCATCATTTGTAATTCCATTAACAATTATATTTAATAAGTCATTAACGGAGGGTATTTTGCCTTTTTATGGAAAATAACCAAAGTTACGCCCATTTTCAAATCCGGTGATAAAAGAAACTACGTCCTTAGCGATATTTACACATCATAGACCAATGGTGATATAATAATAAAGGTGCTATAAATCGAATGACGCTTAACGAAAATAAATGTTGAGTTATCAGCTTTACAAAAAACAAAAGTACCATCAACTTTGGTTACAAAGTACATGGCGTAACATTAGAACGCCATGTACGCGACTTAGGTGTAATGTTTAATTTCGCATATTCATTCAGGTCACATTATAACTACAT
The DNA here is from genome assembly GCA_036924255.1 of Apodemia mormo. Taxonomy (NCBI): domain Eukaryota; kingdom Metazoa; phylum Arthropoda; class Insecta; order Lepidoptera; family Riodinidae; genus Apodemia; species Apodemia mormo. The sequence continues at coordinate 29,534,999 of JAUPFN010000019.1, forward strand.
CGTTAGTAAGGCCCTTAAAACCTAAAGTTTTGCCCTTCGAACGTCTAAATCCTTTAAAATAGCTGAGTCTTATAAAAATCTTAATATTTCACTTATCACCAGCACGTACACAATCGATTTTTTAGATTAATCTGTACAAGTACTGACGCTAATTCGGCAGAAATGGGTAAGGCGGTGGTACCAGACTCGGGCGAGACAATGCTGAACTCTACCACCTAGTAGTCACGATGGTAGTGACTCTTATAGCTAATCGGTCGCCTTTTACGATCTGCTTGGCAAAACGACAGTTGGCTTATTTTTCAAAGGAACCCAGGACCAACACGGGGAAAAATGTTTTATGCTATTTGTTTAGATAGCCAATAGTTTACTTGGACCTGAGCTATTAAATAAATTTAATTTAAGGTTTCCAACTCGCTCTCCACGCACTCTACATGTTTTTAGAGTGGTACTCACTAATAATAATATATCACAAAACAATCCTATTCATATAATGGATAGATAGTAAAATAAAATTATTATTTTTTAGTTTGTTTTTAGTATAAAGTTAGTAATGTTAATGGTTTGTATTCCTTTGTCCTTTTTACTGTTTTGTTAACGGTTTTTATTCTTTTTTTAGTTAATTTGTGTACAGTTGTTATTTGGGTCTCAGAATGAAAATGTTATTTTTATTTTACATAAGCTAGATTTATCTAGATTTATCTAGCTTATGTATAATAAAAACAACCTTAAAAAGTGTTATTCTATAACCTGTAACTGTACCTATTTTTAAATAAAAATTAAATAAAAACAGCTCATTTGTCCAAATTGGTCCCCGTTGGTCGAGTCGTTAGCGACCCTGACTACGCAATCAACGGGGCTCGGGTTCGATCCCCGAAAAGGACAAGCATTTGTGTGATGAGCATAAATGTTTGTGTTTCCGGGTTTGGGTATTCATTATGTATGTAAAAGTATTTATATATGTATTTCTATGTATTAGTATCGCTGACTGACACCCATAACACAAGTAAATAAATAATTTGCTTACTTTGGGGTTAGATCAGTAAATGCAATATGTCCCGTGAATATTTTTTATTTATTTATTATTATTATTATAATCCTTGATGGTTTTTCGTGAGTTATTTTGCATTTAAAAAGTGTCCGAAGAAATCACAAATTTTTTGTAAAAAGATAATGATTTATCAACATGCGTTGAATTCTAGGTGAACTTTATATAACTCTTTTACATCAAAAACTCGTATGTTAGTTTCGCAATACAGATTGAACAGCGAAGCTAGTTTAAATAATTGACTCATTTTGTTAAAATGATCCCACATTTTCATAATACTCGAAGCAACAAAATATTAGACTGAAAAGCGTCTTCGCATCAGTGAGAAATAAATCGATGCCAATATTTTTTCTTGCTTATACACGTGCACACATTGGTGCTGCTCCCGATGTTTGTTCCAGCTAGTGTTGCCGATCGATTGTGGATTATCGATAGCATATCGATATTCTATCGATAGTAGTCCGATAGTACTACTATCGATATTATAATCGATAGTATCGGTACTACCGATTGTTCAAAAGGATACAATACTATTGGCAAAATAAAATACTATTAATACTATCGATAGTATCGTATCTCCCAGTCAGAAAAGTATCGATCTTATCCATAGTATCGATACTATTGAATTTCTAGGAAACGATAGTATCGGCACTATCGATACTATCGTAAATTAGCATACAATCTATAGTTCAAAACAATCGATGGTATCGATACTTTAAATTCTATTGCTACTATTGTTTCCTAGACATTCAATAGTATCGATACTACCGATAGTATTGATTATTTTTTAAATTAGGAAACACTATACTATAGATAGTATCGATAGTATTGCACTTAGCAGATTGTATTGTATTCTTCTAAATTATCGATTGAATCGATAGTATTTATAAAATCGATACAATCGATGGTTGTATCGATGGTATAGGCTTTTTTAGATTAAAACTATCGATGGCGGAACTATCGATAGTTTGGCAACACTAGTTCCAGCTGTTACTCACACAATATCTTATGCAGCCCGCTTAGCAGCAGCGTGAAATATATCGCACGCGATAAATGAGAGGTTTTTCTAATAAGTAAAACTGTATTATATATTATCATACTATATTATAATATAACGAGGTAACATACTATATTATAACGAGGAAAAATTTGTCGTGGTAGTTCTCCTTAACTGTTAGGTACACTTCTGTTTTATCGCGCGTGACGTACTTGTATTACACGCTGATTTTTATCTGTGGTAAAAATGTATCTTCACAGAAGAAACTATCTAATATTGTATTGTATTAATTTGAATATTTATAATTTGTATCTACATTGCTAATTATAAATAAAAATCAAAATGAATACAATAAATTTTGTATCATTTATTATTATTATTTTTTGTTTTTTGCATTTTGCATTAGATAATTCTAATTGTAAGTTATACACTTGTACAATGTGTTCTACCTTAATTTGTGCATTCTCGCTTCTCGGGTCTGCTGGAAGACATCTCTTTCAGAGATAAGCTCGGCCTTTGTACATGTTTTATATTAATTTTTAAAAAATATGTATTTTGTGTACAATAAAGTGTAAAATACATAAATAAATTTACCTTCCAAATATGCCTTAAAATCAACAGACGATACAAATTTATGTTAAAAGCTCGTATGCTTGCTTCTTTCCTGATTGAACTGAGAAGCTAGTTTAAATAATCGACTCAATTTATTAAAATGATCCCACTCTTTTACAGTACTCATAACATCAAAATATTAGACTGGATTCTCTTCGTATCACAGAAAAAAAGCGATTTCAATACTTTTTATTGCTTACGCTTATATACTATTACTCGCGCGTGACAGAAATGATAGCAGTAGAAATCTACTAAATTAGTTAAAAAAGTGCAGTGTACGCCTCTGAGCTTACACAAAGTTAACAAAACTAAAAATGCATGATCAAAAAAAATTATTAATAATAAACCGAATATTTATCAAATAAAGGCATTAGTCTGAAAGCTGGTTTTATAACTGTGAATTTTAGGCACATTATAAAAAAGTTTTTAGTAGTAAAAGTTAATCCGTTTTAAGGTCATCAGTTCCTTTTGATAAAAAGAATTAAGCAATTGGTACAGGCGTCATCAATGCAAAATTTGGCACTCTGTTACTTCAATGACGCATTCTGTTGCAATTAAATAGTAATATTGACGGGATGCTGTACGATTTCTATTTAATAATGATGATTTTTATCCGAAAATTATCAATTTTTTTCGTGTTTTGTTTTGAAAATACGAAGCAGAAAGGTGATCTAATGACACAGGAAAGTGTAAAGGGTTTTTGATTTTTTGAATATAAAGTTATGCATTCTTTCAAGTAAAAGAGTAAAAAAGCGGCTTCTTTAGCAATACATATTCTCGAAATTTCTTTCTAAGCAATTGCTTATTACGTCATAATAATAAGTTGATTAAGTTTAAGCCCGATCTGTCGAATATTTATGTAATACGTTGATAGAAGTCAGTCAGTCACGTTTCCTTTTATATCTTTAGACTTTAATCTAGTAGACAAGAATTGAAAAGATTTCTTACTTAGATAATATGCCTAACTAAATAACAAACACAACTTCGTTACTTAGTATAAAAGGCAGCAAACTAATTTGGCTTCTTCCCAAAAGTTACTTTTATCAGAAACTTTGTGTAAGACGATTCCGTTTCATTTAGAATTAACATTAATGAAGATAAAGATATGATGCCGTTTCCTTTAGAACTTTTTTATAAGATGGCAAATAAGCAGATCGCTCTCGCAATGTCCTAATGAAAAGAGACGACTATCGCATATGGAATACAGAGATGTAAACGAAATAAGTTTTTCAAAGCGATTGTAGGCAGCGAACTCGGCTTTAAGCGACGTAGAGTAAGTAATGAAAATTTTGCCCTATCGTCGTCATTACTTGGTAACTTATAACAATCATACATGGTTCATTTTTCAGCCCAATTTGCCAAACGCCTAAGTTTTCAGGTATTTATACATATCCACGTTTTCCAGATTAAAATCTTTACTCTTCACTATATAGTATAAAACTAAGTCGCTTTCTCTGTCTGTTTCTATGTCCCTATGTATGCTTAAATCTTTAAAACTACGCAACGGATTTGATGATTTTTTAATAGATAGATTGATTTTTGAGGAAGGTTTTAGTATATAAACCTTTCCGATATTCCCACGGGGACAAAAGCTACGCGGGTGAAACCGCGGGCAGGCCGCTAGTAAATAATATTTTAAAATATTACCTATGAGAAACACGAAATGTAACTTGTGCACCTCTAAGTCACTTCTAAGTTGAGGTCTTAGTAAAAGCATAGTATTTGAAGTCGTAGCCGCCTTCGTTTAGCGGCGGCTCAATATTTATTATATTTATTGTTATTTATAGACTTAATATAAAGGGTTACATTTAAAGCTTCTGCCAAATTTTCAGGGGCTGCTAAGAATCGATAATATGTTCAATGTATATAATAAAAAAATAATATAAAAATTCAAAATTAAATTTTTATCCGACACAAAAAACAAAACGCATGGATATAATTTCAATTACAATATTTATAATATATTAAATTTCAATGGAAATATTTTAGTACCTTCAACCAAGTTAAAAGTCATCGGGTAAAATGTAATTAGAGCGACAGATTACATTATAATTACTATTTACTTAGTTCCTAATTTTAAAATTTGGCCAGCTCCTTTAAAATAACCCTGTAAATTATATCCTCATAATATACAATATTATAACTTACTAGCTGACCCGTGCAGTTTCGCCCGCGAGTAGATTAACATGTCGTCTAGATAACTTTTCATACAAATTTCATCCCCTATTTTAACGCTTTGGGGATTGATTTTTGAAAAAAAATAGCCTATGTTTGACCCCGGCTCTTCAACTACTTCCAAATTTCATGAAAATCTGTCGAGCGGTTTAGCCGTGAAAACATAACAGACAGATAGACGGACAGACAGACAGACTTTCGCATTTATAATATTAGTATGGGTAGTATTGGGACTGTGCATCTTGGGTTTTTTATATCAAGGTATGTATTTAACTTTTCACACCTACGTTCTACGGTTCCGCTAGGATTATCAATTTTAGCTTATGTATATAAGCTATGTATAAAATCTGGTAGTGGCACTTGTATCTAGGTGTTTGATTTATTGTTGAGAATGAAACAGAAAGAACTGAAATGTAAACCAATAATAAGTAAAATATTTTATTATTGTTGTTTTACCCACAGACCACATGAATAATAATAGACACACCATTGGGAAAGAAACGTGTCACCGCGCTTATGAGTAAACGCTCTTATCACTGTAAAAAATGTCATACATTTGTAGATATATTATATTTTGAAAAAATAGGAATAAACTAGTTTGTACTGTTTTATTGTGCCAAATGAGATGACTGGTAGGAGGTTCAAAAATGACTGTGTACTACTACTGTATACTAAGCGATTTTATTACATCGGTAAGTAATATGACTCTATTTCTGTGTGTTCACGCTATACAGACAAACTTACAATTTTTTTTGAAAGGCGCATCCATTTAATCTGTGGTTATACCTATTACAAATTTTCTGCACAAAAAGTTTACTGACGCCTGTTAAGCGGGTGGCACTCGCGCTTGCGCTATTCCCAACAATTCCGAAATATCCCATTCGTGGGAGGTGTCTACGTGTGCGTTTGCTCGAACGCCCTTTGTATGTAGATTGACTTCTGTATCGATTTGTTTTGTGATTGAGCTTAGATCCTGAGGACCGGGTTTTTATTTTCAAAGGTGATTTATGGATATTAGTATGGATTATATTGAATATTATACGGACTCCTTATAATATACAATATTTACTTGAAAATTGAAAAATCATAACAGTGTTGATTTCCACTTTTTTAAAAGGATTTTAGAGTGCAGGTAAAAAATTTTTTTTCTAATTTTTGAGAACAACCATCTCTTGGCTCATCATCTATTTTCGGCTTGACGTTGATTTCTAGGATACCATGTATATGGCACGCCTTATAATTCATAAGGCGTGCGCCTTATAAATTAAGTAAGTTTGCTAAAAACAAGGTAATTTTAATATTTGAAAAGTTATAAGATTCGATTTTGATTTTTGAAAAGGCATTTGACGTAGTTTTTTAGGACTGAAATATCGTAGAAAACCAAAAAATGATTGGTTGAAAAATTTCGAAGCTATGTCGAAAAAACGCTTTTTTCAAAATTTTTCGTCAACGATTACTCCCAAACGCATAAACCGATTTTGATGCAATTTGTGTATTAGACGTAATTTTTTGAGGAATAGGCTTATTAGTTTTTGTACTCAATCGGTATATAAATCTGGAAGTTATATTAAAAAATACTGTTTCGTCAAAATTTTTTTTGTGTTTTTTCATTATTTTCTTAAAATCTCCTGGACCGAATCGGTTCAAATTTTCAGGAAATCTAAGTTGAGCGGAATCCAATCGAATGCCATCAACCGCGTTTCGATCGATCTAGCCGTTCAAAAGTTATGAGATGTTTACACACACACACACACACACACACACACACACACACGCACACATACATACATACACACAGATATACTGACGTCATCGTGAAAATAGTCGGAAGAGATTCCTAGGACCTCAAAACGTGGACATCTGGTGAAAACTCGAATTTCGAAAATCGGGGTAAAATCAGTAACTTCCTTATCTACATACGTAGTGGGAAGTTAAAAACTGGTTTGCTAAATCACGTTTTTTTACATTGATTGTTAAATAACTATTTTATAAAAATTATACGATATACCTGAAGATATTATGTAAGGAATGTGCTAACTTATTGCATGATAGAATGAAAACAAATAATTTGTTAATACTATTTCTAATCATCCACATGATTTTTATATGGTGATTTTTTTTTATATCATAAGATATCAAACAAGCAGATGGGTCTCCTGATGGAAAGAGTCAACCATCGCCTATAGACACCAAAGATGTTAATGGTGCGTTGCTATCTTGTGGCTAGGTCTAATGCCACATGCATAAGTTTACCGGCTACCTTACCCTCCAAACCGGAACACGACAGCGACAAGCATTGACGTTATTGCGGCAGGAATAGGTAAGGCGGTGGTACCAGACCCGGGCAAGACAATGCAGAACTCTACCACCTAGTAGCCACGATGTTAGTGACTCGATAGCCAATCGGTCGCCTTTTACGACCTGCCTGGTAGAACGGCAGTTGGCCTATTATTCAAAGGAGGCCGGGACCAACACGGCGAAAATATTTAGTAGTAAGAATGTACTAAATTTGGGTTTCCAGCTGAAGTCCTATATTTATTTATCCGAAAATTAACACGTTGCCCAGCGGTTTCTGAACATAATGCGCGCACGCCGCCGACTGGCCGGTAACCCCGCAACCGCTATGCCCCTGCATTTTAAATCTGTAATATCTTCGAAAATATTCATTTAAATTACATGCTGTAAACGGCCATATTGATCTATATTAAATCAATAATATATTTAAGGTATTTAATTGGATAAGGATTAGTGCTGTATTGCTTTAAATTGCTTCGAAAAAAGCCATTATTTCTCGTAAAAAGTAAATGACAAAAAAATGCTATTGTGGGTTATCCATAAGAGATAGACATATACCAACCCGGAGTTTTCTGTAGACCTTTTCAAGGTGTACAAATACTTAGTACATATTATATTTTGATAAATCTCGTAGGGTTTAGCCTGCGTTTGCAATGTTAGCGAAAAAAAAAATAGTTTATGACATGCCATCAGAAAACACAAAAAATGCAGTATTTTTCTACAATATATAAAAATTTTGACGAAACAGTATTTTTTAATATAACTTCCAGATTTATATACCGATTGAGTACGAAATCTAATAAGCCTATTCCTCAAAAAAATACGTCTAATACACAAATTGCATCAAAATTGGTTTATGCGTTTGGGAGTAATCGTTGACGAAAAATTTTGAAAAAAGCGTTTTTTCGACATAGCTTCGAAATTTTTCAACCAATCATTTTTTGGTTTTCTACGATATTTCAGTCCTAAAAAACTACGTCAAACGCCGTTTCAAATATTAAAATTACCTTGTTTTTAGCAAACTTACTTAATTTATAAGGCGCACGCCTTATGAATTATAAGGCGTGCCTTATACATAGTATCCTAGAAGTCAACGTCAAGCCGAAAATAGATAACGGGCCAAGAGATGGTTGTTCTCAAAAATATGAAAAAAAAGTTTTTACCTGCACTCTAAAATCCTTTTAAAAAAGTGGAAATCAACACTGTTATGATTTTTCAATTTTCAAGTAAATATTGTATATTATAAGGAGTATACTATGATCCGTATAATATTCAATATAATCCATACTAATATCCATAAATCAACTTTGAAAATAAAAACCCGGTCCTCAGGACCTAAGCTCAATCACAAAACAAATCGATACAGAAGTCAATCTACATACAAAGGGCGTTCGAGCAAACGCACACGTAGACACCTCCCACGAATGGGATATTTCGGAATTGTTGGGAATAGCGCAAGCGCGAGTGCCACCCGCTTAACAGGCGTCAGTAAACTTTTTGTGCAGAAAATTTGTAATAGGTATAACCACAGATTAAATGGATACGCCTTTCAAAAAAAATTGTAAGTTTGTCTGTACAGCGTGAACACACAGAAATAGAGTCATATTACTTACCGATGAAATAAAATCACTTAGTATACAGTATTAATACACAGTCATTTTTGAATCTTGTCATCTCATTTGGCACAATAAAACAGTACAAACTGGTTTATTCCTATTTTTTCAAAATATAATATATCTACAAATGTATGACATTTTTGACAGTGATAAGAGCGTTTACTCATACGCGCGGTGACACGTTTCTTTCCCAATGGTGTGTCTATTATTATTCATGTGGTCTGTGGGTAAAATAACAATAATAAAATATTTTATTTATTATTGGTTTACATTTCAGTTCTTTCTGTTTCATTCTCAACAATAAATCAAACACCTAGATACAAGTGCCACTACCAGATTTTATATATAAGCTAAAATTGATAATCCTAGCGGAACCGTAGAACGTAGGTGTGAAAAGTTAAATACATACCATTGATATAAAAAACACAAGATACCCTGTTCCGAAAAAAACTGGCGCTATAAATTATCTCTAATTTCACATAAGTAATTACAGATATGGCAAAAATATATATTTTTGCATATCCAACCTTAAGCGCAAGATTTATAGTTGTCTTTAGAAAGCAATGTACAAAAAATAATAAAATTGTCAGTGTCGCGATCAACGCGATTCTATTTGAAATGAGCTCTTAAAATGTCCTCTAAAAATGACCGCACAAATTTAAATTTGTGCCCTCACTTTTAGAGGACGGTTTTGAGCCAGTGAATGTGCATCTTGGGTTTTTATATCAATGGTACATAAATACGATGACTTCTGTACCTATTAGTTTTGTGACTAATAGGTACAGAAGTCATCGTATTTATGCACCATTGTGCTTCTACCTGAGCGAACCATAAGCATGGATAATTTCTCCAAAATTCTGGTATTCTTGTCGTCGTGGATACCGCTGCGATTTCCATGGATGTTGCCGAACTTTCTGTTGCTGAATGTTCGGCATGAAGTTAGCGCTGCGGTGTTCATCTTCCTTTTTGCGTGGTCACTGGTCGGTGGTCACCAATATTACGTCGACTAAATGGCAGTCACACATCGGTCAATAAATGTGTTTATTGAACTGTAATTTAACTGGGTTTACATTAAGCTTAAATACTAGAGATTCACGTGTATGCTGCGTGATAAAATCTGACAACGATGTTGCGATAAGATACTCATGGATGTTATTTGTGCGCGATAAGTGTGAGCGTGTTCTATCGCGCCCTCGTTACATGCGCTCATTTTTAGAGAACGGTTTTGAGACAGTGAATGTGCATCTTGGGTTATTATATCAATGGTACATAAAGACGATGACTTCTGTACCTATTAGTTTTGTGACTAACCAGTCTTACCACTTGACCAACAAGGTAGTGTTTTATTTTTAGTGCGAGCAAAGTCACATTAAAGGATTAGTAAAACTAATTTACAAAAATGACTAAAATAACCTTTAAATTATAAGTTGTTCTGCTCGTGACTCAAAATGAAATATTATAAAAACTTTTGAGACATTATAAAGTACGCTTGTTTATTTCTTTTGTGGCTAAATTTAAACAATATAAGCGTGAAAGTTTTTTACTTAATCACGCCAAAAAGGATTTTTGTGAAAGGAAACGATAAGTGCGAGTGTGAGTGTTTAATGCTGAAGCTTAGTATTAAGCAAAAAATACACGAAGACAGCCATTAATTAATGCGAGTGATTAGTAATCAGCGTAATAAAGTGAATAGAATTACGAAATATAAAGTATACCACATCTTTAATCTGTGTAATCTATGCCATTACCCTAAAACTGACATTCTGGCATTCATAATCATGTTCATCTTACCTGACAATAAATGTGACGACGTTGCACATTAAGTAACGGCACTATGAAGGTATTTCTTGACTGGTTTATCGCTGATAAGCCAATTTTTTACAAGGAGTAAACGAACCGAAGGCTTAGATAATGGAATGTGATCACCACCGTCCATTTATTATTACACTACCAGAGGTCTTGAATCTAAGCTGTTAGAACACAAGCATGCACAATAACATACCGAAAAAACCATACTAAGCTTGTGAGAATGAAATCGTCGCAATTCTTTGAAAATATTAAAAAATCCCTTTATGTATCTCAACGATCATGTTAACAAAAGCCCGTGAAATGAAAATTCGGAGAGCGCGTGTGGGATATGTGTTACGAGATTTAATATTGTTTTTTATATATTTCCTGAACGTTTTCTTTGTCGCTTCGTAGAAAGATCTTTGATACTTGATTTTTTTATATTAGCCTTAGAGGTAATAATACATTTCCAGTTGATATTTGTTCCAATGTGAGCTTTGTCTGTAGTAGCTTAGCTATAGATCCTAAACTAGCTCAGTGTGCTCAGCAGAGTGAAATAGTACTTATCGACCTATTGCTTGCCACTTTGGCAGGTACAAATTCGGCCCCACATGGGGTACGTTCTCATCTAAGGGCCGGAGCTCTCCAGTGACAGCTTCTTGCTCTTGATCGCATTCAGTGTAGAGCAGTCCGAATTGTTGACGACCAGGCTATTTCGAAACTGCTTGACTCCTTAGCATTATGCAGAGATGTAGATTTACTCTATCCCTTTTGTCATATTTATCATGGCGAGTGTTCTGACGAGTTGTTCGAATTAATTCCTGCCGCTGAATCCATTATCGGACATCGCGTCAAAATTTAAAGTTCCACACTCACCATTTCTATGTCTAGCTGCAGGCCACAAATCTGCATTTCTCTCGGTGCTTTTTACTTCACACTATTCTTTTGTAAAATAAATTACCAGCAGGAATGTTTTCAAACACATACGATTTAGGGACCTTCAAGAAAGAGTTTACTCATTCTTAAGAGGCCAGCAACGCAACTGTAAGACCGCTCCTATTGCAAATGTCTATAGGCGGCAGCGATAACTTATCATCAGGTTCATCTCCTGCTCGTTTACCCCTTTTCTATACAAAAAAAAAGATATATCAATGAGTAAAATTGTTTGGGTAAATTGTGGTGGTGAGAAGTTTTTTCTTTTCCATTTAGATCAAATACAAAATCAAATACAATATCATTTATAAGGTACTAGCTGCAGCGTGCAGCCCGCTGCATTATAAGAGTTTTTGCTGAATCCCTCGGGATTACCTAATTTTTCGGGGTTAAAAAGTAGCCTATTTCATTTAAATTTGTTCCATAGTTTTTGCATGATTGAGTAACAAACATCCATCAAAACATCCAAACTTTCGCATTTACAATATTAATTAATAATTAATTAATTATTATTATAGATTTTATATACACGCAAAATTGAATAATCTCTGTAAGTTTGGTTAAAACACTCAGTCAATAAATTGTTTTAATCAATAAGCACTCAGAATTATGCGGCTTTTACGGGTTGATAAAAATTTAATTAGATGGTAGAGTTCCGCGGCGACTCAACTGGGCCTAAGAGGCCTAAGATGGAACGCGCTTGCCTAAAAGGTACCTGTTCACTCTTCTTTTGAAGATTCCCAGATTGTACTTATTGGGGAACACAGACTCAGGAAGCATGTTCCAGTCCTTTGCGATTCGAATGAAGAATGTTGAGTCGAACCGCTTTGGCTACCATATGGCGATGCCTAGAATCTGTGCGTCTCGACGATCGATAGAAAACGGGGTGGCGGAATTAAATTGTGCAATTCCGCAGCGCACTCTAAAGTGTATCCGATAAAAAACCGATAAACTAGCTACTCTGCGTCGATGGAGCCAGTTTTTTGCCTACCAGATCATCGTCGTTTATGAGCCTCTTGGCACGCCTCTCTATCACCTCAAGTGTCTCCAGCTGGTATTTGGCGAATCCATCCCAGAGATGAGAGGAGTATTCCATGCACGAACGGATTTGTGCTTTACAAAGGTTGAGCAACTATCCCGGGCTGAAATACTGTCTCACCTTTGCCAGAATACCAAGCTTTTTTGAGGCAACTTGGGCTTGATGATGGTTAGATCTTTCCATCACGTGAGCTATTTGCTTGTTTGCTATCACATGAAATGAAATTTAAAAAAATATATTATAACTTGGCCAGCATTTTACTGACAGGGCTCTTTAATTTTTCTTGTCGTAGCAGTCGAGATCGCCTCTGTGGTCTAGTGGTCCAACGTTGGCGTTGACCACATGAGGTCTCGGGTTCGATTCCTGGGTCGGGCACTTTAAAAAAAGTGTTTTTTCAGTTTTCTGAGAAACACAAAGTTGCCCGGGATTGGAAAGTGCCCGGTTGGCGATAGGCTTGCCACCTATCACATTTGTGGGACCAAGTATCTTCGGCTAATCGTGGGTGCACTTGTTGTACCTCTGCCTACCCCTTCCGGGATATGGGCGTGAAGATACTTTTAGCAGTCGAGATAATTTTAGGTCTGAAAAGGGAGTAACGAGTATATTTTTTTATGTCAATATCTGTATATTATGTAGAGAACTTGTGAAATAAATAAAAATAAAGTATAAACCAAAATAGTATACAAACTTATACCTTGACCTTATAGTAAATTGTTATCAAACAATTGTTTATCAGCGGGGAGCCCATAGTTAAGTAAGCGATAGTAATAAATACTGAAATAATAACCAATGTTAATAGCTTGGCGATAGCGATAGGGTAGTTAATTAAGCCGGAACCCCGTTGTGAGACCCCTTGTCTGATTACATTCATACACGTGTAGATTTTTGTCTTCTGCTGATTCAAAAGCTCGTTCTTATTATTGTGCAAAAGTGTACCTGGAACTTCAGCTGTACGATTAATAGCTAATATAATTGCAGGACATATTTTATTAACTCTTTTAAGAAGAAGAAGAAATAACTTACCTAATTATTTATTAATTATTTTAATTTTTATTTAAATTTTACTTTTAACTTTAGAATCTGCAGTTGCAATTATTCAAGCTTATGTTATTACTGTATTAAGAACCCTTTATTATCGAGATTTTTCTCAACAGTAGCTCGGAGCCTGTGTTGGAATAGTTACTGCCTCCGTGCCTCGGAAGAGCACGTAAAGATGTGGCTCCCAGTTATTGCAAGAAATAATAATAATATGTACGCACCGGAGTCAGTTCTAGAAAATAGCCGTGCTAAGCTCTACTGGGATCGATCTGTCATCACGGACAGGGCTATTATGACAAATTGTCCTAATATTGTGTTGGTAGATCAAATGGAGCGCCGGGCATTTATTGCTGATATCACAATCCCGCATGACGATAACGTAGTGAAAGCAGAAAAAGAAAAACTATCTAAGTATTTGGACTTATATCACGAGATTACCGATAATGTGAGGTGTGGAGTCAACAATAATTGTCCCAATAGTTTATTTCTGTAAACGGTTTAGTATCGAAGAGTCTCGACCAATATCTACAGAAACTTACCCTTCAGTTCTGGATCAAGGGCTAGATATAGAATGTGGCAGTGTTAGAAACGGCACGTATGTGAGGAGGTTTCTTTCTCTGTCACCCTGACCATCGGCGGCTAAGTTGCAAGGCTCCCGTCGGCGGGAAAACTATTTTTATTTTTATAATATTTTATTTTTTAAATGTTACAATTATAAATGTGTATAAAATAAGAAGGAAAATGTAAATAAAGGGATAGTAATAATTATACTCTTTACTGTACCACATAAAGAAATAAAGAAATATTACAAAATATGGTATACAAATTCATACAGCCAATACAATGGGCGGTCTTATCGGACCCTACATAATTTTCTCGGTAATTCATTAAAATTACAGGCGTATGTCGGTCGTAGCAGAAAACGAGTTATTTTCTATTTTTATATGCTAAAGTATATTACATATATTTTTATTCGATTACAATATTTTGGTAACGTTGTGATATATTTGAAAATGATTCTCCCATACATTTTATATAAAAACACTTGTACTGTTTCACAATAAATTATTATAAATAAGTATCACCAGGGCAGTACATCTTATAAGTAAAAACAAAACAAAATCAAACCGCCATGATTTACCATTTTATAGTTCTTATTTTTTATTTTAAAGTTATTATTAAATCATGATGGTTAGATTTTGTTTCGTTTTTAGTTATAAGTTGTAATTGTCTTGATGATTCTTATCTAGAAGCGAAACCGGTTGGATAATGAATATAATAATTTATCGTGAAACAGTACAAGTGTTTTTTTTATATAAAATATTCATTTTCTGTTTTTAATACTTTATATAAAATATTAAAAAATGAAAATAGAGTTTCACCAAGTGCCGACGACAAATAGTGTAGAATAGATTTTCCCGTACCATGTTTTTAACCTTGAAATAGCTAAAAGATCATCCATTAATCATGTGATGTTTTTTTATCAAATTTTTAACACCTTCCTCCCAATGGTATATATATTCCTCCCAATATATAGTGAGGTTTTATAGGCTACCCTCCGTCTCCACCTTTGATCACGTGTCATTCTAGAAAATTATTTTTAATTATCGTGGCGGCGGCGGCCGAGGAAACCGTTAATGGCAAGTCAGTGGCGCTTTTCAGTGGAAAACACGTGTTCAACGGAATAATAAATACACGTGATATATCACTACACCACCTCCTCTACCTTCGGATGGTTCGTGATATTTTTCCGAAAACTCTCCCCCCTCTCCCATTCGAGCCTCGCGTGATTTAAGTACGATAACAATTGCCAAATATATACAACGGTCGCGTCGCCCATGAACCACAAAATAACCTATTCAAATATGGAAAATTGCATACAAAACGTGGAAAGTTATCCTTCTCTGCAGAATAGAATGCGACAGCGACATATGGACATACTATAACAAGTCTGGTTTGAACATAAAATATGTACTCATTAACAAATGGCAAAATCAACTTTTTCTATATGCTATCGAGTACCATATAACGCTAAACTTAATAAAAAAAAGGAATAATTATAAAAATTATATTTAACGCCAAGAAATGATAATTTTGAAATATTACAATTTGATTTTGTTAATGAAGTAAGCTTGATAGCTATAAAATATACATACAAAAGAAGACTGACAACATAAAATCAGCATTAGCGATTTTATATTGATATTAAACTTTTTGCTGTAAAAACTTTTTGAACGGAGAGGAATTGAATGTCGGATGAAGTTAGAAGAAATATGAAATTTCCAAGTGTTCTTCGCGGGGTTTGTGGTTAATAATACAATAGGAATATTAAACAAGAACCCCAAACTTCAGTTATTTAAGGACACAGATGTCAAAAACATTCAGTCGCCACAAAGTTTATATTGTATCAAAAATTTCCTTTAAAATTATTATTGCCTGTTTGCACCCTATATTTATTTTTATGTGTACTTATTTTCTTATTTAAACATCTATACAAATAAATAAAATTGGAGTGTCTGTTTGTAATAATAAAATAACCGCGTTTTACTAAATGCATATGGATTTATATACGGTGCATATACCAAAATAACTTTTTTTACAATATTTGTTTGTCTCTCTGTCCGTCTGTCTGTTTGTTCCGGCTAATTTTTGAAACGGCTGGACCGATTTTGAAAGGACTTTCACTAGCAGATAGCTGATGTATAGGGAGTAACTTAGGCTACTTTTACTTTAGAAATTTTTCGACGCGGACGAAGTCGCGGGCACAGCTAGTAAGTTATAACAAAATACAAATTACGACTTTCTCGTGGTCTAGGGGTCAGCCTATTGATTGACGGGCCTATGACCGCCCTGTTGGTCGAGTGGTTAGCGAACCTGACTACGCATCAATGTGGTTCAATCAATGTCAATGATGAGCATATATGTTTGTTTTGACATTATACATAGATCTATTTGAGTGTTTATATATATATATATATATATATATATATATATATATATATATATATATATATATATATATATATGTACTGGGACTACATCTGTTGACATCACCCTTATTATTGTTATTATTATTCAGCTCAGATCATGAGGTCCCGGGTTCGATTCCCGTGTTCGGCAAAAGTGTTATCGAGGTTTTTTCCAGGTGTCTTTTGAAAATCTAAAATCTCAGTAGCACCTCGGAGTGTAGCTGAGTGATGTATTACCATTCTCGTGTTTCGGATGAGCACGTTAAGCCGTTGGTACCTGTTATCGCTTGAAATAATCGATAATCGTTAACAATTCGGTAATATTACCACTTATCTCGCCAACCGACAAACTGGTGATTCATGGTAAACTGTAAAGTCTATAGACCTCATCAGTACCAGCTTTTTCCTCTTGATCGCATTCAACGTAGAGCGGTTCGAATCGTCGACGACCAGGTTATTTCTAATCGGCTTGACTCTTTCATGGTATCATGGGGAGTGTTCCGACGAGTTGTTCGGACTAATTCCTGCCGCTATATTTCATCATCGGACATCGCGTCAAAATTTAAAGTTTCATCCTCACCACTTCGATGTCTGGAAATCCACAGCCGTGCGCTTTTGTGGGCATTTTTTGCCTCGCACTACTCCTTTGTGGAATCAATTACCCTCGGGGGTGTTTCCGAACGGATACGACTTAGGGACCTTCAAAAAACGAGCTTATTCATTCTTAAAAGGCCGGCAACGCAGCTACAAGTCCCCCGGTATCGCAGATGTCCATGGGCGGCGGTGATCACATATCATCAGGTGCACCACCTGCTCGTTTGCCCCCTCTACTATAAAAAAAACCTTTGCTTTGCTCTGCTTATCCCGCAAAGAAATCAGGCGTGATTGTACAAAAAATATATGACATTGGTAGCATAGAAATAATGGACATTAATAAAACAGATATACAATACCAATGTACCAAAATTAAATACCGAAAAATTCCTACGTACAGATTACATTTCACGTATGTAAAAGCTCAAAGTTGCCAGTTTATATTTCTCAATGGCATACTTTTTCCCTGTGTTGGTCTGAGTTCCTTTGAAGAAAAGACTATCAATCATTCAATTAATATATGGTAGGTACATTTTTTATATCATAATAACAAGCAGATGGGTATCCTGATGGAAAGAGCCACCCATCGCCGATTAAACACCAAAGGTGTTAATGGTGCGTTGCTATCTTATGGCAAGTTCTAATGCCACATGTATAAGTTTACCGGCTACCTCCAAACCGGAACACGACAGTGACAAGCACTGAAGCTATTACGGCAGGAATAGGTAAGGCGCTGGTACTAGACCCGGGCGAGACAATGCAGAACTCTATCACCTAGTGCGACTTCGTCCGCGTGGGATTATAAAAAAGTAGCCTAAGTTACTCCTTATTATATCAACTATCTACCAGTGAAAGTCCCGTCTAAATCAGTCCACTCATTCCAGAGATTAGCCGAAACAAACAAACAGATAATAATCGTAAAAAGTGTTATTAAGTGCAAAGATTTTGTATCACGAATTAATGTACTTAGGATCCATAAAATAATAAGTGATGCATCATTAACAAATTTATTACGTAATTTAACGTATGTAGACTTTCCTATTTAATATTTGGTCCATAAGTGAACTAACTGGTGATCCCTGTCACCACAGATCAGATAACGATTACTGCTTATTTCTATATTAAGTATCTATAACCGGGACCTACAAATTTATTTGCTCATCCAAAAACACGGGGTGTAACACACCATAATCAGAATCCGAGCTACTGATTTTTTTTTTATAGTAGAGGGGGCAAACGAGCAGATGGTGCACCTGATGGTAAGTGATCACCGCCGCCCATGGACATCCGCAATATCGGGGGTATTGCAGCTGCGTTGCCGGCCTTTTAAGAATGAATAAGCTCGTTTCTTGAAGGTCCCTAAGTCGTATCCATTCGGAAATACCCCCGAGGGTAATAGATTCCACAAAGGAGTACTGATGGGATTTACGGTAACAATTTAGCCTAGAGATAAAACCTCAACATCACTTTACCTAACCCCGGGAAGACAAGAAATCGCAGTTTTGGGATTTTTTGATCTGAGCCTAAACAAGCTAATTCCTAACATACGAGATATTTTTTTGTATCATAAAATAGCAAAAAGCAGATGGCTCTCTTGGTGTACAGAAACAACCATTGTTTGCAGACATCAAGTATGTTAATGGTACGTTATCCGTATGGCGAGGTATTGTTGCCCCTTGCATAAATTTACCGGCTACTTTACCCTTCAAATCGTTACAGTGACAACGGTCGGGCACATTTAACAAAAAAGTGTTTTTCAGGTTTCTGAGAAACACAACGTTACCCGGGATTGGAAAGTCCGATTGGCGATAGTCTTGCCACCTGATGGGTGATTTGTGGGACCAAGTATCTTCGGCTAATCATGGGTGCATTTGTTGTACCTCTGCCCACCACTTCGGGGATATGGGCGTGAAGATACTATAGGTGAAGGTTTTTTGTACTATCTTATAATAAAAAAAATATTCAAAGTTCTACCCTTACCACCTGAATGTAAGAAAATCCACCACCGTTTAATTCTCTTGCACTTGAAAACGAGACACTTGATGCCTCCTTTGTTAAGATTACGATTTACGATTACCGGCCTCCAAAACTTACTCGTTCATAAAAATCTGGCAACTTAACCGCAAGAACTTAGTCGTATTGTGGATGTCCATTGGCGGCGGTAATCATTTACCATAAGGTGCGCTTCCTACACATTTCCCCCTCTTCTATTAAAAGAACAAGAAATAAAAGAAGTATCCATTTTTTGCAATTTTTAAAACTTCTTATACCTCTCATATATATTTTAGATCATTGGATATCACAAAAATTCATTCGTGACCAAAATGGGACTACTCTGCTTTTTAATAAATTTAAGAGCGTTTAAGTGGATTTGTAAATGCAATTTTCTAAATTGCTTTCCTAAATCATTAACAAGAAACAAAAAGCCCACAGTGCGTTTTTTAGCAGCGAACTTAAAATTGTCAGCTTAAGCATTTAATGATCCAATTTGCTGAGCATTTAGTCCTAGGATATCGCGACCAGCTGTGGCCAGTAATAACGCGATATTGGAATGAGCCGAGCGAGTATTTGTTAATTAGTAATGGTTTACGATATGACATTCAAAGCTCATTAAAATTAACGTACATTGACATCGATTGCAAGGTTATGTGATTTTGGAAATACACGTTTACCCTAAATTACATAATAATAATAATACTCTAGAGCTTAATTTCAGTAAACACCTTTTATTCTTTAATTCTAGTTAATGTCATTTATAATATTATTTTTACTTTAGTTAATAAAATAATTACTTGAATAATAAAAATGAAAAAATAGCGTATGCTAAATGTTCAAAATACAATTTAAGCAGTACAAACACATAAATACACATACACACACACACATACACGTACTTATATAAAAAAATATTTTCTCCAAGCCACCGATTGGAAAGTTCTTGTCCATATAATTTACGTAAAATTGAATAAATAATACGGACAAGAAAATTTGGTCTCAACTCATTATTTCAACTTTCCTCGCACGCTTTTAGCAATACATATTATGTTAAGTATGGTGTATTTAAACATTTTTAGATGGACCTTGTTAAATTAGGAGCAGAGCTAAAATATTACAAATGTACATGGAAGGTGACGATTGTTCAGGTGACTCACCTTTCCTTATTTTTCGAAGTGACAATAACTTATAGTTTGATTTTTTCACTGTATCCGAAATAACCTTAAGCATACATGCCTTTCATCCCTGGTTAACCATGGTTTTTGGATTTAACAATCGCATACATCATATCCTATCTTTACATTTTATAACTGCGCCCTGAAATTTCGTTAATTATTTTTATGATCCCATTTACTCATATTAAACGAGATAAAATTTTGAAAATTTTGTAATAAGATGTCTTATAAAAAGGGATACCCATAGCCTGTAAAAGCTAATCACAATTTTATTAATAACTTTTGCTTAAGTATATTTTTCACCTGAAAATTTGATGACGCTTTAGCAGCCCTAAGAACTTGATGAAAATAAGGATTCATTACGAATAAAAGGCTAAAATGCAATCGGGCGTTTGCAGGAAAAGGCCAAATTGCTGGCACAAAGTCTTGATTGTGTAAAGTTAACACGGCATTTCATTATTTATTTAACAAACAGATATCTTTAAAACTGCAAAAGGAAAAAATAAAACGTTTAGAATTTTATTTTTAATAAAAAAGCTTAGCAGCTTCCGCTATGACATAATTGCTGGTTTAAGGGCCTTATTCTAGGGATTATCTTAAGCGCCGCGTCGGGTACGGTCTAGTCAACGCAAGCAGCAAAATTTATTTATTGTTCTTTTTTCCACTTGAGAGTTGAGACTTAATCCTTGAAATAACGGTTTGCCGTAGCACTTCGCGTAAAATGTATAAAAATTAAATATTTGAAATTAAATACGCTGTAGCATATTTTTTAGCATTGAAGACATCCACTAAGATAATATATCAATGCTGCTTTATATTTGTACTCTGGTTTTAACCCGAACCATAAGTCCCTACCATAAAAATGATGACACGTCAAAAGAGCCTATATAATAATAATAATAATATCGGCGGACAAATTACATGAATTGATTTAACCCCAAAGTAAGCTAATTATTTTCTTGTGTTATGGGTATAAGTCAACGATAGTAATACATAGAAATACATAATATATAAATAGCACGTAAATACTGTTACATGCATAATAAACACCTAAACTCAGAAATAAAAACACAAAACAAATTGTATACTTTTTTATGATCCATCAAATAATCGCGGTAAGTTCCCGTTAATTATTAATAATAACACGGAAATGAAAATCTTTATGCTTTTTAAATTATTAATTTATTTTTTCACGTATAAAAATTTAAGACATGTTAACAACTGCGCCTAACGACAAGCACTAGCCAGCTAGGTATGATGCATCTGTATGATTTATACAGCTGTTATTTTGAGTTAGTGACGTCGTTATAAAGAACTAATGGACAGATATAAATATATATGGAATAAATAGGCGGGAATAAGATGTTTTCGTGTGATTGTAATTCTATCACTTCTTTGCTGAAAAATTATACTGTGCGTGTAAAAGTAATATGTGATACTAGCTGTTGCCAGCGACTTTGTCCGCGCGGAGTTGGTTTACTCCGCACAGCTCCTCCTCCGTAGGTGATAGCGTGATAATATGTAGCCTATATGTTGACCCGACCTGTTAGTAATATTCATGCAAAATTTGAAGTAAATCCATGCAGTACTTTTCGAGTTTACCCCGGACACACATACAGACAAACAGACAAACAGACGAACAGACGAACAGACGAACAGACGAACAGACGAACAGACGAACAGACGAACAGACGAACAGACGAACAGACGAACAGACGAACAGACGAACAGACGAACAGACGAACAGACGAACAGACGAACAGACGAACAGACGAACAGACGAACAGACGAACAGACGAACAGACGAACAGACGAACAGACGAACAGACGAACAGACGAACAGACGAACAGACGAACAGACGAACAGACGAACAGACGAACAGACGAACAGACGAACAGACGAACAGACGAACAGACGAACAGACGAACAGACGAACAGACGAACAGACGAACAGACGAACAGACGAACAGACGAACAGACGAACAGACGAACAGACGAACAGACGAACAGACGAACAGACGAACAGACGAACAGACGAACAGACGAACAGACGAACAGACGAACAGACGAACAGACGAACAGACGAACAGACGAACAGACGAACAGACGAACAGACGAACAGACGAACAGACGAACAGACGAACAGACTAACAGACTAACAGACTAACAGACGAACAGACGAACAGACGAACAGACGAACAGACGAACAGACGAACAGACGAACAGACGAACAGACGAACAGACGAACAGACGAACAGACGAACAGACGAACAGACGAACAGACGAACAGACGAACAGACGAACAGACGAACAGACGAACAGACGAACAGACGAACAGACGAACAGACGAACAGACGAACAGACGAACAGACGAACAGACGAACAGACGAACAGACGAACAGACGAACAGACGAACAGACGAACAGACGAACAGACGAACGGACGGACGGACGGACGGACGTACGGACGGACAGACAGACAGACAGACGGACAGACAGACAGACGGACAGACAGACAGACAGACAGACAGACAGACAAACAGACAGACAAACAGACAAAAATTCTAAAAACTATATTTTTGGCTTCGATATCGATTGTAGATCACGCCTCAAGTATTCTTTTAAAAAAATATTCAATGTACAGTTTTGACTTTCCTACGATTTTATTATATGTATAGATAAACGATAGCACACACAAAGTTTTTATATTTTACTTTAAAAAAGAAACTTCTAAATTACAGTTTAAAATGTACTCTGAATTTGAGCCGATATTGGTAAAAGAAACATTACACAGGTCAACAAATTTTTTTTTTCTGAGTCTGATATTTAGTGACCATTTTCTGATTATATACATCGAATGGTAAACAGAAACGCTATTAACAATCAATAAACTTTGCTTTTGTACTTTATAAAATGAAAACTAAATGTAAACTAAACTAGATTTTTTGAAGAGCCATTGCATTTATGGTGTACCTAAGAGAGGAGTGGGGGGACTACTATTCATTTTCTAAAGTTTTTTTGTATTCTTTTTTGTATTTTTGTGTTTAGCTATGCCGTATTTTATAATTATATTAATAAAAATGTATAATTGATAACTTGTTTTCCTTTTAAATATAATTGAAATTAAAAAATAGAGCTTTTCCATAAAATTTGAATTTTCGTGCTGGTAGCTACAAAAGCAAACTTTATTAGATAAAAATATTTTTTCATTCTTTAGTTAGGCATAAGTAATCAGAATCAAAGGTACAGAACTCAGACTCAAAATTCATGTTGACTTGTGATTATTTTATATCGAAAACAGAAAAACCAATTACTTAAATCGAGTTACTTCAGGCAATTTGCGATACTTCATCTGCTTTTCTTTAAAATGTCTCGAAAGAAGCGAATGAAAGGGTTAATACTATTGTGAGCTGCATTTGTTGGATAGCATTCTAGAGTGATATATAATGAGACGCGGGTATGTAATATTTAGTGGGCTATGTAGTGTATAATTAATTATTAATGTTGATTTTTATTTGTTTATGTATTAGCGCTGTTTATTTATAATACTGGTTGTTTACGGTAATGTTATTGTGTCGCGGTAATATTATCTATCCACTATTGTGACTTGGTGCTGTCCTTGAAGTAATTATTACCTGCTGATGCGCGGCATGTGAACATATGACAAGGCACGCCTTCAGTAACATAATTACGGTTAATATTATAAAAAATGTTACCTCTGGATGCGTGATTGAAGCATTCAAACAACTAAAAA
Organism: Apodemia mormo; assembly: GCA_036924255.1. NCBI lineage: Eukaryota > Metazoa > Arthropoda > Insecta > Lepidoptera > Riodinidae > Apodemia > Apodemia mormo. The sequence continues at coordinate 29,559,024 of JAUPFN010000019.1, forward strand.
CAGCACCAAATACCAAATACAATATAGATTATAATTGGTATTTGCCATAATAAGTAAATCCTTGTTAATTCATTCAAATATTTACAAATCACACGGTTAGGGTCATAGCACACATAATAACTCTGAAAGGGATCATCACCTTATCAACTCGAGCCGTTCAATATTCTTTGCATGAAACATCCTACTATCCTACACTAATCGAAATCGTAACGTTATCGTCTCGCCTTGGAACAAGTTCAAGAACCGAAGTACGATGCGGTCAACTTTCACTTCCCGCGTTTGCGGCTGGCTGGATTTCCCTGTGCAGTGCTTAAAACTCGTCATTCTAATGTTTCTCCGTACCCGAGCCTTCAGCACATTAATGTTTTCGAACGTTATATATATCCATACTAATATTGTAAATGTGAAAGTCTGTCTGTTACGCTTTCACGGCTCAACCGCTGGACTGATTTTCATGAAATTGGGCATGGAAATAGTTGAAGATCCGGGGTCAAACATGGGCTTTTTTTTCCAAAAATCAACCCCTAAAAGGCTGAAATAAGAGCTGAATAATTGTATGAAATTTTTTAGACGATATTGCGGGCAAAGTTGCGCGGGTCAGCTAGTAGTAGTAGTACCTGTATAGGAAGGGTCAACCATCGCCTTTCGCCTATAGACACCAAAGACGTTAATGGTGCAATACTATCTTGTGGCGAGGTCCAATGGCACATGTATAAATTTACCGGCTACCGTACCTTCAACCGGAACACGACAGTGAACACTATTGCAGCATGAATATGTATGGCGGGTTACAGCCCTGGGCGAGACAATACAGAACTCTACCACCTAGTAGCCACGATGGTAGTGACTTGCATAGCCAATCGGTCGCCTTTTACGACCTGCATGGCAGAACGTTTGTGTCCAACACGGAGGAAAACACGTACTGACATTCACAAGACAACTTTCCAAGACGTAAACGTGACGTCGCCTAGCTGTATCCGAGTCAACGTACAGGAGCTGCTGATCCGCTTTGGTATCCTATAAACGTTAAATAGCCCGGACGAGTATGATTTATCTCGCTTCTAAGATACCCTTATGACGTGAGGAAAAGATAGCTAATAAAGTTGTACATATGTTAAAATAACCTTATAATTAATAAATAAGTTTTCCTTGCTTTTAAAAATAAGCGAGCTCTTTAATTTATTGTTTAGAATATTAGTTTTTCAATTTCTAGATATCTTGCCCCGTGTTGGTCCGGGCATCTCTGAAGAATAGACCAACTTCCGTTCTGCGAGGGAGGTTGTAAATGGCGATCAATTGACTATACATGTCGCTACCATCGTGATTACTTGGTGGTAGAGTTCCGCAGTGACTCGCCTGGGTATTTGCTGCCACCACCTTACCTATTCCTGCCGCAATATCACCAGTGCTGGTCGTTGTTGTGTGCCGGCTTGGTGGGTAACTTAGACTTATGCATGTAGCACTGCCATCCCGACTAACGGATAGCAACGCACTATTAACATCTATGGTATCTATAGGCAATGGTTTTTCTTACCATCAGGAGATCCATCTGCTCTCTTACAAAAAAAAGTACTCAGCTGGGTATTTTGTATCACCGCCTTATCTATTCCTGCCGTAATAGCTAAATGCTTATCATTGCCGTGTTTCGGTTAGGAGGGTAAGTAATGAGGTAGACTTACGCATGTGGCACACAGTAAGCAACGCACCATTGACTTATTTGGTATTAGGCAATGGTTTATTTTTCTATCAGGAGAGCCATCTAGTTGTCTGCTATTATTTATGAATAAAAAACTCATGGTAAGAGTAATTGTATTTATTTTATAGATAAAGAGAAAAGCACATTATTCTTCTGTTGATGAATGATGAAATGTGATAACCATAACCAACCATCATCACGACCAACACCGTTACCACCAACAAATACCGAAGATGTAATGGTGCACTGCTATCCGAGTGGTGGAGTTGGAAAGCCCCATGGATAAGTTTTCCTGCTATCTTACCCTCCAAACCGGCTCCCGCCAGTGACAAGCAACAAAATTTTTCTCGATATGTTAAATTTTGCGGCCGTGATCGCACTAGATCCGTACGATTTTTTTCAATCAGTGTTTTTACACTACATACAACTAACGTCTTAAAATATGAAATACGTTAAAATGAGTATTTATTCTTGACATATTTTATTTTCGCCGTGTTGGTCCCGGCCTCCTTTGAAGAATAGGCCAACTGCCGTTCTGCCAGGCAGGTCGTAAAAGGCGACCGATTGGCTCTCGAGTCACTACCATCGTGGCTACTAGGTGGTAGAGTTCTGCATTGTCTCGCCCGGGTCTGGTACCACCGCCTTACCTATTCCTGCCGCAATAGCGTCAGTGCTTGTCGCTGTCGTGTTCCGGTTTGGAGGGTATGGTAGCCGGTAAACTTATGCATGTGGCATTAGACCTCGCCACAAGATAGCAACGCACCATTATCATCTTTGGTGTCTATAGGCGATGGTTGACTCTTTCCATCAGGAGACTCATCTGCTTGTTTGCTATCTTATAATATAAAAAAAAAAAATATTACTAAGAGCTATTCTTATACCCTTAATAAAAAAATAAAAATCCTATATATCCTTAAATGACATATTTTCTGAGGTACCACATACCTACTTTCTGTTGACCTAAAGGTAAACTGCTGGAAAATGCCAATAAGTATTAAGTTCACCTTTTGTACAAATTTATTTTAATGTGTACAATAAAGTTACATAAATAATTAAATTTCTATTCATATTATTCCAAAAGTGCAGTAAAGCTAAAAATTAGTTCTTTTATTTAATTTCGTTTTTATAAATTATTATTATCATAGTTATTAATGATTTTCACATATTCTACGAAATATATATACATTACATACTTAGTAGATACATTTAATGGTATTTATTATAATAATATTTTAATTAATTTGAATAAGGTTGACACATTTTATGACTTTTATTAAAAGTAGTTAGACAATATAGATGTATAGCATGTCTATAAGTACTCATATGTATAGATAAAGTCTTCAAATATTTATAATGTAATCACATGTAAAAACCGACGTTCATAAAATGATTACTATGAATCCTATTTTGAATAAAAAACCTTCGACTTTGACAAAATAAAATACGTATTAAGTACATTTTCAGTGCCGAAAGATGCTTGATTTCGATTAAAAGAGTAGCGCACTACCTAAACGCTACGAGTTGAGGCGTGCAAAACATAACATATAAGCAAGATAGATCTTCTACCTTATTGTAAAAACACATTGTTTTCAACCAATATTGCACACAAGAGCAATCATTGTGTGCTTACCACATTCTATGAAATTTCTTGGACGTATTAAATAACATCAACTATTTATTCTGAAAAAATAACATCTTCTACATAGTGTACACTAGACAGAATCCAATAAGCTGTCAAGATGTATGATTAAGTCAACCGCAAGGGTTCTATGCTCTAAATATTTTCACTAAAATTAACATTACGTACAAACGTCCCACATACCATTCCCTCGACACGAACTCTGTCAAAGGGACCTTTTTGGAGTAATCCTTCAATGTCAACCGCATAGCCGCAATATTTATGTCTGAAAGTAAACGCGCTCTCGAGACAATAAAACAGTAAGTAGTAGCTTTTCTGTTTTGTGTTCCTACTACCTACGTTACGTACAAAAGAGATAAAATTTAAAAAAAAACATTTATACATAAACATACAACAATTATACATTTATACATAAAACATAGCAAACAAGCAGATGGGTCTCCTGATGGGAAGAGTCAACCATCGCCTATAGACCCCAAAGATGTTAATGGTGCGTTGCTATCTTGTGGCGAGGTCTAATGCCACATGCATAAGTTTACCGGCTACCTTACCCTCCAAACCGGAACACGACAACGACAAGCACTGACGCTATTGCGGCAGGAATAGGTAAGGCGGTGGTACCAGACCCGGGCGAGACAATGCAGAACTCTACCAGCTAGTAGCCACGATGGTAGTGACTCGATAGCCAATCGGTCGCCTTTTACGACTTGCCTGGCAGGACGGCAGCTGGCCTATTCTTCAAAGGAGGCCGGGACCAACACGGCGAAAAATTCAAGTATTTATTTATAAATAAAAAAATTGTGAAATTTATAAATAAAAAAATTGTGAAATTGTGAAATGAAAAAATGAGCTATTAGTAAGCCCGATCTGTGAACTTTTGCGGTACTATATTTTTTAACATTACATTCTTCTATCCATTCGTAAAACCCCTATTTCGATAACCTAAATAAGAACTTAAGATTCAATTAATTTTTTTATCATTATTTCGTCTAATGAATTTCATTTTATTTCCGAACAAATATTTGTACGTAAATACGTATGAACACTGAAATGTTTCAGTAGAGTCGGGAAACTTTAATCGCTTCGCTTGCTCGTTCAACAAATAAGGTAAATGAAATAAAGGATATTAATTTTTTTTAAAGTTTAAATATCAATAAATACATAAAAATGAGGAGGTAACTTATGGATTGAATATAAAAAATTAGAGCTATTATTTGAGATATAGGCATAGTTAACAGATATATGAAGTCGATTTATTTTTTAAATTACTATTATTTATTTTATTTACGTTTTACATAACTTAAAATAAATACTCCGTTATATCATTCAAAAAAATATTTACTGCAACTAAATGTGCATATTCAAATTACAATAAACATTGGGGTTATTACTATATTTATTTAATATTTATTCAAATTATTATGTATGTATGTGCCTCTGTGGTCTAGTGGTCCAGCGTTGGTGTTGACCACGTGAGGTCCCGGGTTCGATTCCCGGGTCGAGCACATTAAAAAAAAGTGTTTTTTCAGTTTTCTGAGAAACACAAAGTTGCCCGGGATTGGAAAGTGCCCGGTTGGCGATAGGCTTGCCACCTATCATATTTGTGGGACCAAGTATCTTCGGCTAATCGTGGGTGCACTTGTTGTACCTCTGCCTACCACTTCGGGGATATGGGCGTGAAGATACTTTTTTTTTATGTAACTACTGTTTTAATAAAACTAGTTCCAATGTCAGTAGAGGAGCTAGCCCTAAAAAAACTCAAGGTTTTATCTTACCATTTTATTGCCATAACTAATAAATATATTCATGCCAAAACAGATTTTTAGTACTTAGGATCTCTGAACAAGACTAAGGACGAACGGACGGACATAGCAAAACTATAAGGGTTTCTAGTTTAATTCGGAACCCTAAAAATTGTGAATATAGTAAAAGCTAGAAATTTTCGGTGGCTGCTTGAATCGTAAGCTATTATTTTCAAAGCTCTCTTATTATTTCATCTTACATTTAGAGTTGGGTATAAATTCTAGAATTATTTCACGGTAACATTATTAAACGAGTTACATCAATAGCATACGGGTCAATTTTTGCTGAGCTTCAAAACTCGTGAAATAGGTCTTGGTAGCGCTCGACTCGGTTCGTTTATGTGTGGGTCATCAATTTTCACTACTTAAGTATGGATTTGCACTATCGAGGTCTTATTGAATATCAAACTCTTTGCGATTTCCTTTTTTTAAATGATTTTTATCGTGGTGATTTGATACTGATGTTCTACTATTATAGGTACTAGATTAGGGAGAGGGCCTTTTAAGGAAGGCTATGGTACTATAACATTATTTTCCTAACATTTTTACTGAGCGGTTTAAGTTTTTTGAGTGTTTTGGAACGAGATTTATGAAACGAGTTACATCAATGTATTCAATTAAATAATGAACTCGGTCGATTATTTTTACAAGTAAATTTTACGTTAAAATAAGTGCTGTTTTTTTTGAAAAAATAATGATATAAGGTTGTCGACAATAGCTTAGTTTTAAAACTAAAATCAAATTTCACTTTTTCAAAAAAAAGTCAACTATCATTAAATAGTTGACGATTTTTTTTTGAAAAAGTGAAATTTGATTTTTATTTTTTATATTATAATATAATAAATAAGCAGATGGTTTTCTGATGAAAAGAGTCGACCATCACCTATAGACACCAAATATGTTAATGGTGCGTTGCTATCTTGTAGCAAGGTCTAATACCACATGCATAAATTTACCGGGTACATTACTTACCAAACCGGGACACAATAGTGATAAGCATTGCGGCAGGAATAGGGAAGGCGGTAGTACCAGACCTAGGAGAGACAAATCAGAACTCTACTACCTAGTGACCACAATGGTAGTGACTCGCATAGCCAATCGGTCACATTTTACGACCTGCCTGGCAGAACGGCAGTTGGTCTATTCTTCAAAGGAGCTCGGGACCAATGCAGATAGAAACCTATGACAGAAGGATCTGACAACAGAAGTAAATAGCTCGTGTGATAGAATAGAATGCGGCATTGCAGTTGTTTACAATGAAATAGCGCTTAATTTGATATAAAATTTATTTATTGAACAAATGGGAGACAATAACCAGTATCAATATACTATTCATACCTGCAAACTCGGTAGTTATGCCAGGAAAAATAGATAACCTTACGTTTGTATACTCCATAAGGTTTTAAGCTTTAAGTTGATATTCATTGATTCATTAAACTCATTAGTGTAATGTTTAATGAAAAGTCAACTTTATGAATTAATCATAGCCTTGCCGGAAATTTTTTCGTCAACTCATTCACATTTTTTGACATGCAAAATTTTAGATAAAATACTTTTTATTTATGAAACAGAAGGATGAAGGTCGACTTTACTTTGAATCTTGGACTACTTTGTGTTACTTAAATTTTTAAATATCAGATTGACGTAATTTCCTAAAAAAGGGTTGGTCTTTTACATTACTTATAAGTGTACTCAAATAAAACAGTATATGTACCTACATATTTCGACAGTGGTACCAAGAACAAACTTTTTCGCGATTAAAGTAAAAAGTAATTGTTATTAATCAATATTTTTCCTGCGCCAAATTAAAATTTTCGAAGCCTCTAACTTTATTAATTACCCGATTCGATATTTTTCGAGGATAGAAAAGATGACAGTTTCGTCAAAATGAAGGAGTTCACAAAAATTCAGCTTGTTATTAATAAAAAAAGTTTGTTTCTGGGACCACGGTCTAATTGTAATGTTATTTTTTTGCTAATACAAAAGTTTGTGTCTAAAGCCGAAGGGCATGTCTTTACTAAAATTTAATAGCTATACCTTCGTACGTTTCGTTAAAACTACACACAAAAGGAAGCTAACATTGCACCAGAACTATGGTTAATCGAAAACGCTTTAAATGAAACAGTTTTAATTCAAACTTATAATTATTGCGTCGTGATGTTTGCCTTTAGTCATGGCAAGTTGAATACAAGCGACGTGAGACCGATTTCCATTATAACAAAAAACGTTTTCGGCACGTTCCACGCGTTTCCCTGAAAATATTCTACTTTGTTATCGCAGACAACCGAGGCTCATTTTAGTTTCAATAGATTCACCAACAACAATACAATTTCATCAGTTATTTTGTCAAACGCGCAAGCAATTACGGGCTTAATTTGCAACTCTTTGTTCTCTTTATTGTGTTTTTGTTGTTTGTCTAATTATTGTTATGTTTCTGACATTCGCTGATGCTAAGATGAAGGCGCGTTAGAACAGTTTCGTTAATTTGCTCGAGCTTATCAAAAGGATAAGTTTTGTTTGAATGTCCTCAAAGGCTTTTAAATTCAGTAAAATTGATATTTCTTAAATGAAATTCCGTCCATCAAATTGAAAAGTAATTCCAAAACCTTTCAAAGCAAATATGTCTCTCTGTAGATTAAATTATTCCGACTTTTTAAATTATTTTTAAAATGTTATTCGACTGTGTATCAAAGACTGAATATATATATATATATATATATATATATATATATATATATATATATATATATATATATATATATATATATATATTGTAACAGACTTCATCTATCCCTTAAGAGGTTTAGTGTAATAAAAGAAAATAATAAGAACCTATACTATTTTTTTTTAGTTAAAAATATGTCAATGTTAGGTTTAATAAATAATATCAATGGAATTAAAGATGAAAATGAATAAAAAAATTAATTCTCAATAATATATAAGACCTAACATATAAACATATAAAACCTTAAAAAAGGGGCATGAATATTGGAAGAAAAGGATTCGCGAAGGAAGAAAAATAATGACAGGATTTGAAAAAATGGAAAAATGAGAAAAAATGGGGAGATTGGTTGGAAAGTTCTTGACGTTGAAAAAGATATTCTTCGTGTGATACAATAATTATTAAAATCTGTAGGAAATATTGTTAATGTGAGAAAGATAATTTGTAAAAAAAAAATATTGATCAAAACCGTGAGTATGTAGAATAGAGATTTATTCAGGGATTACGTATGTATTTATGCAACTTCGTATTTGATATGGTAGTCGTTGAGTTTATTTAAATCTAGCAGTATTGGTAGAATGTAGTTTTATTAGAAGGTAAATCTTTTGAATGTTGACTATACAATTTTAATAAACATATTACCGATAAATATGTGATTAGGTTTACAAGAATGAAATTGTGCAAAATGTTGAGTAAAAGTGGATCGATCCTTGACTGAGTGAAGAATGTTTGTTGTATGAAGAAAGGAAATTATTTATTTTAAGGAATAGCCTGTTGAAAAGATGATTAATAACATGGATAATTTAGGAAGGAAACTAGGACTTGTAATTTTTGAAAAGTTTGCGTGATTCTATTATTAGGGAAGCCTATTTTGATTTTAGGAAAATAAAACCATAATTTATGCTGTTATTTAAATGTTCTTCTCTTTCCATAAAAATGTGAGCAATGGTTGTGGAGCGATTGCTGTCTCACAGCTTTGCAGCAGGGTTGCTAATCAAGACGAAGGATAAATCGGAATTCTAAACAACACAGGTGATGTAGTTCTTCCAATTTAAATTAAATTGAATGATCGGATGATAGTGTGTGTGATAAATAACTCATTTTGATTTTTTTTTTAGCAGAGTCGTACAAGTGTTTAAGATTATTATGTTTGTATAACTATACAAGAATAAATAATGTTTTACCTTATCAAATTTCAGTGCTTGACGGATAATAGTTTATTAATTAATTAGGAAATGGATTTATAGACTTAATTATGTGTATATAGATTTTCATCATCGGTATTTGAAGGAAACCTATTGCCTTTAGACACTATTATCATTACACCTATACCTTGCAAGTGAAGTGACTAAAATTCCTATATTTGTTTATTCTCATAGAAGTAAAGAAAAGGCTTTATGTTATCAAATTTCAGGACATGTTGGCAAGGCAGTTTATTATTTAACTATGAAGTAGGAATAAGTGATTTAATTACCTTATATTATACCTTTATCGTCGGCATTTTGAGGAATCCCGTTGTCTCTAGACACTTATTATTGCATCTATACTTTACAATTGGCTAATATTGCTATGTTTGTTTATTTTTCACAGGAATAAGTAATGGCTTTGCATTATCAAATGCCAAAAGCATGTTGGCTAAATAGCTTATTAACTAACAAGGAATAGATTTATGTGCTTTAATTGTTTATACTATACTTTTACCATATGCATTTGAACTATCATTATTGCATCTTTACCTTACAAATGGCCGATATTGCTATGTTTGTTTATTTTTCGTAGGAGTAAGAAATGGCTTTGCATTACCAAATTCAAAAGCATGTTGGCTAAATAGCTTATTAATTAGGAATAGATTTAAATGCTTTAACTACTTTATATTATACTTTTCATCTTCGTCATTTTGAAGGAATTCCATTGTTAGATACTAATACTACTGCACCTGAATTAATATTATCAACTAGTTTCAACGTACAACCCGCAACATCATAGAAGCGAATCCCGCTGGATCACTAGATTTTCCCGGGATAATAAATAGCCTATGTGCTAATCCAAGTCATCAACTGTCTGTGTGTAAAATCTCATTCAGATCCGTTTCGTAAGTTTTGCGTGCGCTTTATCTTTTAAAATCTACTAACTGGTGTTAGCTACCACATATCTTTATAGATGAGATCCGGCTAAGGAAGTTCTTAGAATAATTTCCATAGTACAGTTGATCCTGCTTGTTATTTAAACTTTAGGGATCGAGAGCTGATTCCTTTGCAGTCTTCGAGGCCGCGTGGGGGTGACTTCTTAGCTGTCGTCGGAGCTGAATGCAGAGTTGCTGTAGGTTTGTTGCAGAGTTGGAGGTATGCCAAATACAATTTTAATTTTAAGGTTTTAAATTGTTATAATTTAGGGGAGTTATAATTTCTTCATGAAGGAACAATTAGGTGATAGGATAGGACGTGCTGATATTATGCGGAAGAACTGATGGTTTAATATTTTGAGGAACTAAAGGGATATTTTGTTTATTATTGACTTTCAATTTAAAACTAGATGGTTCAAACTTAGGAAATATTTATAATAGAAACTTTCTCTAGTTTAAATGTTAGTTTGATTTAATGTTTAAAATTGGATTAGGAGGAAATAGGATCTTTTAGGAATTGAAGGCAGAAGGTCTGTTATTGTAGGAATAATATATTACAACCAATAAGTGGGGGCATAAATCTACACAAAATTCACACGAAAACCTACCTTAATATGAATTATTAAAATTATGAAATGTTAATACGAATTATTATATCCTATTATAAAACTAAATATTAACTAATACGTAAATTAATTGCATAGGCCAGTCTCTTAAAATCAAATCTTCATAAAACATTATTTTATTTACAATCAAATTTAAAACCGAGTACAAATATTAAACGAGATAATCACAAACTAATACAAACTACTCTCTTCGTGTCTAACAAAGGAATAATTAATATATACTGAATTGTTGAATTAAATTTGGAGCGAAAATCTTAAATGACTTTAATAAAGCTTCAGAAAGTTAGAGTGCAAAAGAGGAATGAATGAACTTTAGTCCAAATGTATTATGTTTATTTAACCATATTTTGTATAAATTATTTACTTAATTTAATTATTTATTTATTTATTTTATTCTTATTTTATATTATTTATATAGGGATTTAGGAAGATAGGAATTATAATATTAAACTTCTTCATCAAATTAATTCTTTTGGATAATTGAAATATTATTGTTTATAGTGACAGTGCATAACAGATCTTTTAGTAAGATAAGAAGTTTACTAAATAAATCTGAAATTAAGGTTAATTACTAATTTTGGATTAGATATTTTTACCTTTTACCTTGGTAAATAGATCATGTCATCTTCATCTCTGGGTCAGTATCAGTATCGACTTTACGAAGGCAACAAGTTGTGCTGTGTATATCTATATAAAGACACACATGTAATGTTGTCATTATGGTCATCTTCTCTTCACCAGTGCAGACACACGGTTAATATGTCCCTCTGTCGTGAGTCCAAGGTGTTTGGGGCGATAACCCAGATATACACCCAACTATACCGCCAAGCAAAGTTGATCCATTTTCATATCTAATCATCTCAGACATGAACTATTTTACAGAACTAGAGTTATTTGTCTAAATTGTTTATCTGTATATATTCATGTATTAACCTGGATTCCATGATTGAATCTCTACATCATAAGGATTGTACAAATGAACTTTACTTATGATTATTCGGGTGGATAGATGTTTCAAAATACTGTTCACTTAAAGCAACAATAGATCTAATAAGCGTTGATTTCTAAAAGTTCAGACCTTATTAAATTCTGAAATTTGATTAAAGAGAAATTGAAATAAGAGTAATAGAACTCTAATAGTCTGGAGAAGACATAAATAACTTAGTTTCATTAGAAAACGAGTATAAGACGAATTGTTTGGATTCTGACTAAGATGTATTGAGTATTCAATCACAATATTAAAGAGTTCAAAGATCTTACTAAATTTCATCTATAACTTCAAAGTCGATTAATAAGTAATATTTCATTGCTTGTGGTGACTATAAATTATTAGGGTTATAGGAGGAAATTTGACTATAATATCTTTAGAACAAAGGTTAATTTCTAGTTCAGTAATAATTTATTTTAATTATTTGGCTTTTTGATTGGACCATACCTTCGTCACAAGGTAGTGTCGACTTTGCGAAGGCATCAGGGTTGTATGCATGTTGTATGCATTGTGTATATCTATATAAAGACACATATAATATTGTCGTTATGGTTATCTCCTCGTTACCAGTGCGTGGTACTCGGATAAGGCCTACCGCAAACAGTGTATTCAGAGGGTTAACCCAGATAAACACCAACTATCTATCGCCTAGCAAAGTTGCTCTATTTACTTAACTAATCAAATCTTCAACCAGGTATGAGCTATATCACAGAGCTGGATATATTAAATTGCTTGTTTTAATGTATTTTTATACATTAACCTGAGTTCATTTGACTTTCGTCATAAGGATTATCTTAATTGATTTTACTTATGAAATTTTTATGATTTGGATTATTTGAAGTTCATTGCGAGCAATGATTACTTTTATATATGTTTATTTATCGCGTACCGACTATTAATGTTTCGGTATTGTGATTGAAGACAACATATTATCTTGTCTTAGTTTTGTCAAGTAATTGTTAAAACAAACTTGCACAAACTTTAATTGTAAACTTGAGAATTATATTTATTATTTGGCTTTTTGACTGTGCTCAATACAAATGATGCACCTTGGTCATGCCAATATTTATTATTACTGGCTGTTACTAAAATAACAACAGTATATATTTTTATCAACATTTATGTACTCCAAGTCAATGCTATCGCAAACTTGAGTATTTTATATATTATTTTAATTATTTTACTTTGATCAAGTCAATGCTTAATCGTATACTTGAGAATTATATTTATTGTTTGGCCTTTTGACTGTGCTCAATACAAATGATGCACCTTGGTCATGCCAATATTTATTATTACTGGCTGTTACTAAAATAACAACAGTATATATTTTTATCAACATTTACTTATTTCAAGTCAATGCTTAATTGTATACTTGAGAACATATTTATTATTTGGCCTTTTGACTGTGCTCAATACAAATGATGCACCTTTGTCATGCCAATATTTATTTATTATTTTGTTACTGTTTGTTACTAAAATAACAATAGTATATATTTTTTATCAACATTTACTTACTTCAAGTCAATGCTTAATTGTATACTTGAGAAATATATTTATTATTTGGCCTTTTGGCTGTGCTCAATATTAATGATGCACCTTGGTCATGCCTATACTCATCAACTTCCAAACAATGTATTCACATGTTTGGACATTAAACTATATGGCTATCCCTTTGTGACCCCACAATAGTAATGCCTATCTGCCATTAACTTGGTTCTTCATAATATATTGATTTTCTCTTTGAGATTAAGGACTTTAGTTCCTTTTAGTTTCAATATATTTTTGGGGAATACGCTAGGAAGGCCTTCAGCCGGCTTGGTATTCACACATGTGAGGCGAGGCGGCGCCTCTTACATATCCCACAATAATAAAATTGCGGCACTAAAGTGCTTTATAACTCCTAACCTAACTATTACAATAATTTTGTCCATATATTCCATACTACCGTACTTCTTTCCTTTAGATGAAGTCAATGTAATTATTAATATCATCATATCGCTCTCTTAAGCTATATATTTTATTATGTATTTTATGTATATATTTAATATATTATTCCTTTTCTTAATTCAAATATCTTTATTATATATTTATGTAATATATTACTTCCTTTCTTAAGACAGATATCTTCAATATATTAAATTTTAGTCCTTAAATCAATTTATAGTATACATTTCCTGATAAAGTATGGTTGTTTATAAGAGATGAAGTGTACCTTTGAAAAGAATGAATGGGTAAACTATATAACACAAAATGAGTCCTCATTTTAACACTAGATGAATCATTTGGCCAGATAATATGATTATAACTCTGTTAACTCCTTTATAAACGAAATATAACAGACAATTTTGTTATATTTAAAATGTGAGTTTAGAGGGTCTTCGGGAGAGTTTGTTACAATATATATATATATATATATATATATATATATATATATATATATATATATATATATATATATATATATATATATATATATATATATATATATATATATATATATATATATATATATGTATATATATATATATATATATATATATATATATATATATATATATATATATAAAAACGAAATTATTGAAATGACAAGCCATAATTGAAATGTAAATCTTAACAAATGGATTTTTTTAAGTTTTTGCCAGATACATATGTATAAAGTAGTGGATAGCGTTTATTATAAATTTAAGATAATAATTAAGAATTATTAATGACTTAGATTTTTAATAACGCTTTTATATTTGGGCTGATTTTAATACAGCAAAGTTTGCTCTAACCCATACTAATATTATAAATGCGAAAGTAACTCTGTCTGTCTGTCTGTTACGCTTTCACGGCCAAGCCACTGAACCGATTTGGATAAAATTTGGTACAAATATAGTTTGAGACCCAAGAAAGGACATAGGATAGTTTTTATCCCGGAAATCCCACGGGAACGGGAACTATGCGGGTTTTTATTTTAGAATTTTTTCCACGCGAACGAAGTCGCGGGCAAAGCTAGTGAGATATAAATTTTAAAGCCAATTATCTTATTCGTGCGTCGTAATTACCACGCCACAGGATAGCCGCAAAGCACTTTTAACATATTTGGTGTCTATCGGCGATTACTGATCTTTCTATTAGTAGAAAGAACCACTTGGTTGTTTGCTATCTCATAAGTATCATGGTTCCAATTTTTGTCGGTGATCTTAGATCGATTATAAGTAACTTTTAGTTTCTTTATTCTATTAAAATAAAAATTAAAACGAACTATTTATTTTCCAACAGCTAGTTTTAAAGCACTGAACAATACACAATTATTTTTCAAGTTTTTTTTATATCACAAAATAGCAAACAAGCAGATGGGTCTTTTGATAGAAAGAGTCAATTAATACCTATAGATACCAAATATGATAATGGTGCGTTGCTCAATTGTGGCAAGGTCTAATGCCATATGCATTTACCGGTTAGTTTACCGGCTACCTAACCCTCCAAACCGGAACACGACAATGACAAGCATTAACGCTATTGCAGCAGGAATAGGCAAGGCGGTGATATCAGACCCTGGCGAGACAATGCAGAACTCAAGTTTTGCTGTTTTGTTACTAAATGGCCAGAACCAATGTCCAGTGTGGCCGTAAGTGGGTAAGGTGTGGCCAAGAAGTTGCGCAAACGCTTCCAGTCTATACTTTTAAAAAAATTAACAGTCATTGTGAATTTCAAAACAATAAGTTTATATGGAACTAGTTGTTGCCTGCGACTTCGTTCGCGCGGACTTTGTTTACTCCGCACAGATCCTCCCCCGTAGGTGATATTGTGATAATATGTAGCCTATATGTTGACCCGACCTGTAAGTAATATTCATGCAAAATTTGAAGTAAATCCATGCAGTACTCTTTGAGTTTACCCCGGACATACATTGACTTTCTTACGATTTTATTATATGGAGGATAGATAAGATTAATATATCACTACATAGTATAAAACAAAGTCGCTTTCTTTGTCTGTCCCTATGTCCTTATGTCCCTATGTATGCTTAAATCTTTAAAACTACGCAACGGATTTAAATGCGGTTTTTTGTAATAGATTGATTCTTGAGGAAGGTTTGAGTGTATAAACCATTCCGATATTCCCACGGGAACAAAAGCTTCGCGGGCGAAACCACGCGCAGGTCGCTAGTTTTTAATAATTCGTTTAGGAAAAAATGTCTGCAATAATTAAAAATACTTAAAAGAGAATTTCTAAAACTAGTCAAAACGAGGTCATCAGCCAATATCTAGGGAATCCTACGCGTAGCCTGTAATCAACTTTGCAAAAATTACGGCATATTTTAATGGTTGTTTTTCCCTAGTGTTTACCCGAGCTCCCAGGTTGTAAAAGGTGACCCATTGGCTATACGTGTCACTACCATCGTGCCTACTAGGTGGTAGTATTCTGCATTATCTAGCCCAGGTCTAATATCACCAATTTGCCTATTCTTACCGCAATAGCGTCTGTGCTTGTCATTGTCGTGTTCCAGTTTGAATGGCAAGAAAGCCGATAAACTTATGCATCTGGCAATAAGACCTTACCTCCAGAATGACAACGCGCCATTATCATGTGTGGTGCCTATAAGCGATGGTATTCTCTTTCCAACATGAGAACCATTTGCTTGTGTGCTGTTTTATAATTTAAAAAGTTTTTACACTTCATACAACTCCATTTGGTTGCTTTACGTCAAAGCCTACTTTAATAAACTTTTTACAGCGCAACAGCCATTCGCTATTATGTAAAAAATTTATCCATATTTAAACGACAGAAAACCTTTTTAAATGTATTTACCAGTGTAGTTGTTTTTATAATCAGCTTACAAAAGATTCCGACTAAATACTTGATGTGCCGTAATTTCTGTTAAAGTAACCTGAAGTTGAAAACAACCACCTTATAGCAATATTGCAATATTGTTAATATCCTTACTAAATTATACGAATATTAAATTTTTAAGGTTCCATGCCCTAAAGATAAATGGGACCCTATTACTAAGCTTTCACCGTTCGTTCGTCTGTTTGTCCATCTGCCACCAGGCTATATCTCTTGATCTACAATTTTTTTTGCAAATTTTATATACTGCACAATAGCGAAATAGCTATGAATGCTCTGCCGGACTTGCAGGCTATTATCGCCAATCGCCCATTGATGAAATTATATTTTTCCGCAATTCCAACTTGCCAAAAGGATCTTCCCAAAATTCGTCACCAGCTCTTGGACCAAGACCTCAGATTGTCTAATGTTTATACCATTTAGAAAAACGAAGTAAAAATTCTATGGGCGAAATTGCAGGGTAAGTGTATCAAAAAATTTGTAAACCAGCATTAAGGAATTTTGAGTTCAAAAGAGCTCAACAAGTTCAAAAACCTACATTATTGAAAAGTAGCGGCCCGGACATCCCTGAACTAATAATTAAGGTATTGTAAGCTCAAGAGTAAAAAATATAAGCATAGATTTTTCAGTTCAAACATCTATTTCGTTAAAAATTACACCTAGTATTATTAATTTTTGAAAAGCTGTATATTTGAAAACGATGATGGCATTCAACTCAATATTTGAGATCTAAAATATTGTTTTACCTAAATAATCGATAGGATGAAAAATTTCGATGCTATGTCAAAAATATTTTACCTTAATTTTCTTCATTGATAAATCCCAAACAAATTGACCGATTTTGATTAAATTAACGGAACAAAAGCCGATAATATTTTTAAGTTAATCGGTAAATTAACTTGAAAGTTATTTAAAAAAACTTAAGTAAGTTTGCTAAAAATAACGTATGAAAAGCTATAAGTTTAAGAATTAGATTCGATTTTGATTTTTGAAACGGCATTTGACGTAGTTTTTTAAGTACTAAAATATCGTAGAACACCAAAAAATGATTGGTTGAAAAATTTCGAAGCTATATCGAAAAAACACCTTTTCAAAATTTTTCGTCAACTATTACTCTCGAACGGATAAACCGATTTTGATGCAATTTATTTATTAGACATAGTTTTTTGACGAATTGAGCTGATTAGTTTTTCTACTCAATCGGTACATAAATCTGGAAGTCATATTAAAAAAATACTGTTTCGTCAAATTTTTTTGGTGTTTTTTCAAAATTTCTCAAAATCTTGTGGACCGAATCGGTTCAAATTTTCAGGAAATCTAAGTTGAGCAGAATCCAACCACATTTCAATCGGTGTAGCCTTTCAAAAGTTATGAGATGTTTACATACACACCTACACACCTACACACCTACACACACACACACTCACATACACACACACATACACACACACATACATACATACATACATACATATATACATACATACATACATACATACATACATACATATATACATACATACATACATACATACATACATACATACAGACAGACAGACATACTGACGTTATCGTGAAAATAGTCGGAAAAGATTCCTAGGACCTCTAAACGTGGACATCTGATAAAAACTCGATTTTCGAAAATCGGGGTAAAACCAGTAACTTCCTTATCTACATACGTAGTGGCAAGTTTTTTTTTTCAAATAGCCTATGTCACTCAGTGAAAAAAAATGAAAAGTAAAATGAAAAGTATGTAAGTAATGTAGTAAAAAACTGGTTTGCTAAATCACGTTTTTTACATTGATTGTTAAATAACAATTTTACAAAAATTATACGGTATACCTGAAGATATTATCTAAGGAATGTGCTAACTTATTACATGATAGAATGTACTTTACTTAATCATATAAAATTCTGAAAACAGGAAAAATAATTTGTTAATACTATTTCTAATCATCCACATGATTTTTATATGGTGATATTTAGTTAAAAAAAGGAATGTACTAAATTTTGGTTTTCAGCTGAAGTTCTATTATATCCGATATTTATTTATCCGAAAATTAACACGTTTCCCAGCGGTCCCGTGGCGGCGCGCGCCGCCCGACCGGCCGGTAACCCCGCAACCGCTATGCCCCTGCATTTTAAATCTGTAATATCTTCGAAAATATTCATTTAAATTACATGCTGTAAAAGGCCATATTGATCTATATTAAATCAACAATATATTTAAGGTATTTAATTGGATAAGGATTAGTTTTTCTTTTTTTATATCATAAGATAGCAAACAAGCAGATGGGTCTCCTGGTGGAAAGAGTCAACCATCGCCTATAAACACCAAAGGTGTTAATGGTGCGTTGCTATCTTGTGGCGAGGTCTAATGCCACATGCATAAGTTTACCGGCTACCTTACCCTCCAAACCGGAACACGACAGTGACCAGCACTGACGCTATTGCGGCAGGAACAGGTAAGGCGGTGGTACCATACCCGGTCGAGCCGATGCAGAACTCTACCACCTAGTAAGAATTAGTGCTGTATTGTTTAAAATTGCTTTGAAAAAAAGCCATTATTTCTCGTAAAAAGTAAATGACAAAAAATGCTATTGTGGATTATCCATAAGAGCTAGACATATGCCATCGCGGACTTTTCTGTAGACCTTTTAAAGGTGTACAAATACTTTGTACATTATTTTGATAAATGTCGTAGGGTTTAGCCTGCGTTTGCAATATAAGCGAAAAAAATATAATTATTTACGACATGACATCAGAAAACTCAAAAATTGCAATATTTCTCTACAATATATTAAATGTTATTATAGATATAAACCTTCCTCTTTAATCACTCTATCTATTACAAAAAACCACATCATAAACCGTTGCGTAGTTTTAAAGATTTAAGCATACATAGGGACATAGGGACATAGGGACAGACAAAGAAAGCGACATTGTTTTATACTATGTAGTGATACAAAAAAACCTTCAAATAAATGACACACGGGGCGGGTTGTCTCCCCACCTAGCTACGCCATTACAGTGCATATAAATTTAACAATGAATAAAACCTTATCAAAACACAAATTTTCATCCAAAGCCGATTCAGAGTAAGCCAGTTGCGAAATATTTTCATTTGTATATTAATATTTCTGCGTTGTAATTTTAGTGCATTGATAAATATTTATATATCAATGTTGTAGTAATATATTCTAAAATTTTCATAATCTTCAAAGGAAACAGTTAAAGTTGTGTTTATCGTTCTAGACTTCCACCGAACGCCTACAATAACAACAAAATAATTTGTAGTATCTATAAATACGAAATTAGTTTTCTATCGAATTTATGTGTCTTGAAAGTATGTTCAATGTCGAATAGATATTGGATCATAAGCTATTAAGTCGGCAAGTGGAGGTCATAAAATAGAGAAATACTCTCCCTGTCATAAAAGTTCACATTTTCGCAAATAGCTGTGGCAAATAAATAGGTCGGTATCTTTGTGTAGTTTTACGCGAAGCAGGTATTACGTTTTTATTGGGGTTTTTTGTTTGTGGAAGAAGTAATTCAAGTTTTATTCCTTGAAGAATTTGAAGTTTTACTCCATGAAGAAGTTAATAAAACATATAATTACTTTGATTCCAACAATTCGATTCCAAAGTTGCTAAAATAAATAAAATTTGTTCGATCAAATTTTAATACTGTAAACTGTCGTTTCCCCCGTAGGTGATAACGTGATAATATGTAGCCTATATGTTGACCCGACCTATTAGTAATATTCATGCAAAATTTGAAATAAATCCATGCAGTACTTTTTGAGTTTACCCCGGACATACATACAGACAAACAGACAAAAATTCTAAAAACTATATTTTTGGCTTTGATATCGATTGTAGATCACGCCCCAAGTATTCTTTTCAAAAAAAATTTGATGTACAGCCTACAATTTTATTATATGTATATATACATTTATTATTGATAATATTGATTGATTGATTGATTTTTTTTTTTTTTTTTTTTTTTTTTTATAGAAGAGGGGGCAAACGAGCAGGAGGTGCACCTGATGGTAAGTGATCACAGCCGCCCATGGACATCCACAATACCAGAGGTCTTGCAGTTGCGTTGCCGGCCTTTTAAGAATGAGTAAGCTCTTTTCTTGAAGGCCCCCAAGTCGTAACCGTTTGGAAACACCCCTGCCGGTAATTGGTTCCACAACAAAGTAGTGCGAGGCAAAAAGTGTCGAGAGAAACGCACAGTTGTGGATTTCCAGACATCGAGATGGTGAGGATGGAATTTCAAATTTTGACGCGATGTCCGATGATGGAATTCGGCGGCAGGAATTAGTCCAAATAACTCGTCGGAACACTCTCCATGAAAGATACGATAGAAGACACAGAGTGAGCCAACATCTCTGCGCAATGCCAAAGAGTCGAGCCGTTTCGAAATAGCCAGGTCGTCAACGATTCGAACCGCTCTACGCTGAATGCGATCAAGAGGAAGGAGCTGGTACTGAGGAGCTCCGGCCCAGAGATGAGAACAGTACTCCATGTGGGGCCGAATTTGAGCCTTATAAAGTTGAAGGCGATGGGCAGGCAAGAAGTACTGTCTCGCTCTGCTGAGCACACCGAGCTTTTTGGAGGCTAGTTTAGCCTTACCTTCCAAATGACCGCGAAACTGAACGTAATTCGATATGTCGACTCCCAGAATCCCGATACTAGCTGAGGCTGTCAAGAGAGTATCCTCAAATCGAGGTGACACGACAAAGGGTGTCTTTTTAGCGGAAAACACGCAAAGCTGTGTCTTTTTGGGGTTAAAAGTGACCAGGTTTTGACGACCCCATTCCGAGACATCGGTTAATCGATTCTCAACTTCGGACACAAGCTTGTTTCGGCTCTCTTCGACGTGTTCCCGAGAAATACCGCTTCGGCCGGAGTATGTAGCATCACCAGTACTGTCATCTGCATAGCAATGTATGTTGCGAATTCGCATCATGTCATTGATATGCAGAAGGAACAGTGTCGGTGATAGCACGCAGCCTTGTGGAACACCAGCATTGATAGATTTAAGGTCAGAGCATGCACCGTCAACTACGACCTTGATGCTCCGATCAGCCAAAAAACTGGTGATCCACTTGCATAATTTCTCGGGAAGCCCATAGGAAGGCAGCTTCGCCAGAAGCGCTTTGTGCCATACCCTATCAAAGGCCTTCGCTATGTCCAAACTAACTGCCAATGCCTCCCCCTTAGACTCAACTGCTTCCGCCCACCGATGTGTTAAGTATACAAGAAGATCACCAGCTGAGCGGCCGCGACGGAAACCGTACTGGCGGTCGCTGATCAGCTGGTGCTCTTCTAAATACTTGAGGAGCTGCGAGTTGATGATTGTCTCCATAATTTTGGAGAACAAAGAGGTTATGGCTATCGGCCGATAGTTAGACGGATTAGAGCGATCTCCTTTTTTAGGGATGGGATGCACTAAAGCTGTCTTCCATGAAATCGGTACTACGCCGAGTGAGTAGGAGAGCCGGAATAGGCGTGTTAGTACCGGCGCCAGCTCTGGAGCACATGATTTAAGTACAATCGGAGGGATGCCATCCGGTCCACTCGACTTATGGACGTCCAAGGAAAAAAGTGCTTTACGTACGGAAGACTGCAAGAATTTTAATTCCGTCATAGAACTATAGCACTGCGGGATGGTAGGCGGTGCATTTCCTTGGTCGTCCAGAGTCGAGTTGGCCGCAAAGAACGAGCCCAAAAGATCGGCCTTCTCCCTTGCGGTATGGGCCAGAGAGTCATCATCTCCGTGTAAGGGTGGAAGAGAGGGCTGTGAGAAATTCCCCAAGACAGCCTTGGCGAGAGACCAGAACGCACGAGTTCCCGAAGGAAGGCGAACTAATTTCTCACCAATTCTGCCAATGTGTTCAGATTTTGCCTTGGCGATAGCTCTTTTGAAGAACCTCGAAGCGGAATTGTACTCCTTACGTAACGCGCTGGTTTTTTCATCACGAGATGTCGACGCTGCAGCCCAAGCCCGGTAGCATTCCTGCTTTCGGCGTGAAGCCGTTTTGCAGGAGCGACCAAACCAAGGCTGAGACTTACCACCAACCGGTACCGCAGAAAATGGAATGAAAAGTTCCATGCCCTGCAGCACCACATCAGCGATAGAGTCAGCGATGACACTCGGATCATCCAGCGAGAAGCACATCCGCCCCCATGGGTAGGACGCAAAAAAAGACCGCATCCCGTCCCAATCTGCAGACCTATAGTGCCAAACGCGACGACAGCCTGCAAAGGGAGGCCGTGATAGGCGCGTAACCGGCACTTTACTCCGGATCAGGCAGTGGTCTGACGTACCTAGAGGGACGTCCACAGATACCTGATAATTGTCCGGATGGGAGGTCAGCAGAAGGTCCAGCAGTGAAGGCGTATGATCGTCCACATCGGGAATTCGCGTAGGTGTGGTTACCAATTGTGTTAGACCATATGCCAAGGCAAAATCGTGAACAGACCTCCCCGCATGATCGGTAGTGCGTGAACACAGCCATTCGGCGTGGTGGGCATTAAAATCGCCTAAGATCACGATCTCAGCGGAGGGGGTCTGTTGCAACACGGAATCTACAGCCGTTTGAAGGTGCTCAACGAGCCTGTCGACTTCAGCATTTCCGCTATGGGACGATTGATATTATACATTTATTTATACATTTACCCTAATCATTGAGTGAAAGTTATAATTAAGTGTATATCTATACAGATTTTAACTTAATATTTAACAGTAAAAGTAATAAAGGGTAAGAATGCTGTTAATATTCAGCCCGAGACATTGTGTTGAGCAGCGTTTTCGAAACATCTGGCTTCAGAAATTTAATAAAAGACAAGAAATGTTCTATTTGAATGTACAATGGTACAATGAAGTTGCATATCCAGCGAAATAAAAATATAATGAGTAGTGATTTTAAGTGTCACATTGAGGGTCATAGCTCAATATACCGGCGCCGTTTCAGACCAAAAACAGTACTTTTCATTCGCCTAAAGGCTATCAAGATTAATCGCGAACCGAATTAATCTATATATTAACACGTAAAGGAAAAACTTTCAACCCCTTTTTAAAACAATTTCATTAACGGTGGAGTATAAAATTTGCCATAACTAAAATTTACATTGCGGAGGGCTGCAAAAAACTAATATTTGTAAATAAAATGCGTTAAAAATCAATTAATAAAAATAAACATTTCACATACTACATACATTAGACATACAAGACAATATGCACACATGTATACATGGGGCACATTAAAAGTTTTGCACTTCTAGCTAATCGGAACTATTTGGATTTCGAATGTTATATTTTTAAAACGTTGCAACCTTCTTAGTAATAAAACAAAACAATTGGCGGGAAATGATTTGTCAATTGTTTTTTTATCACACATCAAAGTTCTACGTACGCAACGAAAATGGAATTAAATCGAAAAGAGTTTAGAGCGATGATTTTTTATGATTTTAAAAGTTCTCTTTCTCCGCAAGACTGTGCCGCTCGTCTTCAAAATGCTTTTGGTAGAGAAGCACCTTGCTTGAGCACCGTGAGGCGATGGTTTGCTGAATTTGAGAGAGGTCGAGTTTCTTTACATGATGAATTTCGTGAAGGGCGGCCTTCAACTGCCGTCAACGAAAATAATGTGGTTACTGTTAAGCGGTTAATTGAAGAAAACCCCCGGATTACCTATGAGACAATTTAAGAACTATTGGGGATTAGTATAAGCCAAATTCAGAAAATTTTAAACGAAGAATTGAACGTTCGGAAACTTTGTTGTCGTTGGATCCCTCATGAACTGACAGCGGAACAGAAGCGGGCTCGCGTGGAATGGTGCTCACAGATGCTACTGAAGTATGACCACGGACATTCTAATGCTGTTTGTGACACTGTCACAGGAGACGAAACGTGGATTTATTGTTTTGAACCCGAAAAAAGAC
Organism: Apodemia mormo; assembly: GCA_036924255.1. Taxonomy (NCBI): domain Eukaryota; kingdom Metazoa; phylum Arthropoda; class Insecta; order Lepidoptera; family Riodinidae; genus Apodemia; species Apodemia mormo. The sequence goes on from JAUPFN010000019.1 coordinate 29,583,407, forward strand.
AGCAATCTTGTGAATTGGTGTTTGAAAACGAGAACAGGCCAACAAAAGTGAGACTGGCGAGAAACGTTGGTAAAAAAATGATCGCGTTTTTTTTTTCAGTTACGGGTTCCATCTGTACAATTCCACTTAAAGATTAAAAGAGTGTTAATGCCGAGTGGTATTCTACCATTTGTTTACCCAAGGTGTTAGAAAAGGTTCGCGAAAGACGACCCAAAAGCCGCATTCTCCTACACCATGATAACGCTTCTTCACACACGGCCAACAAAACAAATTCATTTTTAACTTCCGAAAAAGTATATTTCGTCACTTATTCTACACATAGTCCCGAAATAGCACCCTGTGATTTCTATATTTTCCCTAAAATCAAAGATTTGATGAGAGGTTTTACTTTTATCAACTCCGAAGTGGCAGTGATAGTGTTCAATCAGCACGTAGAAAACATGCCTTCAGATCTGTGGTCCTCCTGTTTTAAAAAATGGTTCGATCGCATGAAAAAATGTTTAAAATGTAAAGGAGATTATTTTGAAAAGCACCTATGTATATACTATATTGTTAACGCCTAAAGCCAATCGTTAGTTAAATTGATTTCATATGCAATAAACCCATTTTATAATTTGATGGACATAATATAATAGCAAATACATTAAATAAAGAAACACACTACAGAAGTCATGAACACCTCAAACTTATTAACTGTAGCTTAGTTTTTAAACAAACAAAACTCTTTCTTTTCTACCACAAAGTTGATATTGTGTTTTAATTACAAGTAAAATAAGAAAGAAAAATATCGGATATGTAAGACGCAAAGTATTTTACAAAATATAATATTAAATGCAAGAAAAAGCAAAGTATTTATTATTAATAGTCGAAACTTGCAACAAAATCCGTATAAACAAATTAACTTTAATATCTTCCTAAAACAGAAAAAGTTAGTGTTTTTATGAATTTGTGAGTGACATTTAATATTTTGATTTGCTTATAATTTCCATATTTTAACTTGTAGGTGCTTAAAATGAAATATTTTTTTATGATGAGATAATATGAATTGAAAAAAATATTCAGAAATCAGAAATACTTTATTCAATAAAACTTTTTACAAGTTATTTTGACACGTGAACATATTTTTTTAAAAACTACTACCGGATCGAAAACGCGGCCACACACTGAGAATTCAATAATTATCATATTTTGTCGTGAGTTGTTTTTAGGCAAATTTTGCACGGACTCTCATCGTCGTTCCTTGAATAAAATAAACAAGTTTAATTGTGTGCTTAAGGCGCGGTGTTAGCTCAACATTCACAAAACTGGGTTTCTTTGACGCTCGAGTACGAGGAAACCCAAGGAAAATATCCCACGCGAAAAGTACAGAGTATAGAATAAGGTCTAAAGAAAAATGTTAACCGAATAGAATACCTATTAAATATTTGTTTAATATTTTCAATAAAAAATCGTAATTTACTTCACAAAAAAAACTTTGGCGTCGAAATTCTCTGTATTTTCAGTGGTAACAACAAGTTTTTTTAAAAGAATATATTAGAAATAACGTTTTATTAAAACTTTAACCAGACAAATATTGAATTTAATGAGTATATTCTGAGTTATCTAAGGAAATCCTGCAAATCAAACGTTTATTTGCAGTCTAGTTACAGTTTATCAAAATTTTCTTGTTTGCTTCGCTTTGTAATTTCTAACCTTATTTAACGTGGTGTAAATGTCAAATTAGATTAAGCGCTAGTATGCGTCGTTTGAGTGAATTCGACGTTTAAATTCCACGCCTTAAGTCAGCGTTTGTTCTGTCTTGTTATTCTCACGTATTTGTCTACACAACGGCTCAAATGGGTTTATTAGTTGTACGTTATATCATCTGTTATCCAAATTAACAACAACAATGTTAAATACTGTCTGTCTGTAATTGTAGATACCGTCGCGTCTGGCTGTAGCCGTAATTTGAAAAGTTTGAAATAGTACCATGTCGGTGCTAGTATTGTGCGCAATGATCATTATGGCGATTTCTTAGGCTGTTTTTTATACTCAGCCTAAAGGACCTCGTTAATCTTGAACCGTTTTTATTATAATAATTATTCAAATATAACCATATTTTAAGAAGTACTAGATTTTTAGTTCATCAGAATAATGTAGAAAAAATAAAAATCTGATGAATTATGATAACGATAAAGCTAATTTTAAAAAGTAAAAACCCAGTCTGCCGACTAACTTTGTGGTTGAAATCATTAGATCTCTGTTCTGTATTTATTACGATATTGATAGTTAGATGTGATTGTCCCGCCTTAAACTTTTTAAAGTTTTCGGACACTACAAAAACGATCCGCAATCGTTTTTTGTAGTGTCCCAATCATTAGAGTAAGCTGTGGTTATTTTTACAATGACCAATTCTTAAAAAATTTAACTGTCTCTTAATTCCCTATTATTAAGGAATACTGCAAGTGTTACATCGTATGTTTTAGTTTAAATCACATATAGAATCAACTTAAACAGCAGCTAAATTTTACAGCTGTGTCACGTACCAATCTCGGAACTGGCCACTTATAGGGCTAGCAAAACGTGACGCGGACGTTTTCGATTCTATCATTTTAAGTTTTCACAGCGTTGCACTTAATCGTTTTTGTAAAGAAATTTGTATTTTGTCGGAACTTTTTAATGCGTATATTGTGTATCGATTTTTTAACGGTTTCATTTGGCTAATTTGGTGGGTCAAATCTATTAATAGAAATTCACTTTCGTGTTGAATAATTAAGCTGAAATTTGGTAAACACTTTTAGTTCTTTTGAGAATACAATTTTGTGAAATAAGTATTATTGTAAATCCAAGATATCTACCACCACAAAATAGCAAATCACATATTTTTACAACGCCCTCAATATTGGTATATATTTTTTATGATCAATGCTTTGGGGCTTAGATTAATGAGGAGACTGATGTGATGGTTGATACCTGGTACCTACCAATTTTTGACTTCCCGCTACTATGTAGATAAGGAAAGAAGGATTTTGCCCCAATTTTCGAAACTCGAGTTTTCACCAGATTTTCACGTTTCGATGTCCTAGAAACCTTTGCCGGCTATTTTCACGATGACGTTAGTATGTCTGTATGTATGTATGTATGTGTGTGTGTGTGTGTGTGTGTGTGTGTGTGTGTGTGTGTGTGTGTGTGCGTGTGTGCGTGTGTATGTGTGTGTGTGTGTGTGTGTGTGTGTGTGTGTGTGTGTGCCCGCGCATCTCATAACTTTGGATCGATCGAAACGCGGTATATGACATTCGATTGGATTTCATTCAACTTAGACTTCTTGAAAATTTGAACCAAGTCGGCCCGGGAGATTTTGAGAAATTTTGAAAAAAAAACCAAAAAAAATTTGGTGAAATAGTATTTTTTTAATATAACTTCCAGATTTATGTACCGATTGGGCACAGAAACTAATCAGCTCTATTCCTTAAAAAACTACGTCTAATGCATAAATTGCATCAAAATCGTTTTATCCCTTTGGGTGTAATCGTTGACGAAAAATGTTGAAAAAAGTGTTTTTTCGACATAACTTCAAAATTTTTCAACCAATCATTTCTTGGTATTCTACGATATTTTAGTACTAAAAAGCTACGTTGGATGCCGTATCAAAAATCAAAATCGAATCTAACTTAAAAGTTACAGCTTTTGTAATATTAAAATTACGTTGTTTTTAGCAAACTTAATTATTATTTTTTAAATAGCTTTTCTCCTTTAAAAATTGCCTGAAATACCATTAATTGGGTCAAAATTAATCAATTCGTTTGAGATTTATCAATGACGAAAATAAAAAAAATGTTTTTAACATTGCTTCGAAATTTTTCAACCTATCGATTATTCAGCTGAAGCAATATTTTAGGTCTCAAAAATTGAATGCTATTCAAAAGATCAAAATCGATCAACGTTTCCAAAATATACAGCTTTTCAAAAATCCATATACTGCCATTTTTAATAAATGTTTGAACCATTGATATAAAAAATTCAAAATACATACATGATCAGTGTTTCAAAAACGTCCTCTAAAAATCAGCGCAACGTAAAAACGTCAGACGCGATACTGTCAATTTTATTACTTTTTGCACATTGCTTTGTAAAAGCAACTAACTATAAACCCTACGCTTAAGGTTGGATATGCAAAAACATATATTTTTGCCATATCTATTTAACTACGATAAATGTTACAGTGAAATTAGCGACAGTTTTGAGTGTCAGTTTTGTTCGGAACTGTGCATCTTGAATATTTTATATCAATGGTTTGAACATAAAAAAATCTATGCTTATAGTTTTTAATCTCTTCAGCTTAAAGTAGTTAATTTAGCGAGAAGTTTCAGGGATGGCCTGTAGGGTCAACCGTTCACATATTTTTTTATTATCTGTAATCAACCACTAATATGCTTTAGATACATTGATTTTTTTTGCCCCATGATTTTTTTTAGAAGTGCGATGACTGATTTTTTGTACCTAATTAGGTTTTAAAGCTTTAACTACATTATTTTTAGAACTTTAACTACATTATTTTTTTATAGTCTCTTACCATAAAAACCATTTAAGTTCAGAGCTAACTAGTTAGTAGGTATATAGTTATATGTTTCAGTCTACGATATTAATTATTATAGTAGTATAATTATTATACTATACTATAATAGTATATATATATATATATATATATATATATATATATATATATATATATATATATATATATATATATATATATATATATATATATATACATATATATATATATATATATATATATATATATATATATATATTATTTATTTATTTATTTGTAATGTAACTAATATTGTAAATAATGCTTGAATGTTATATTAATATTCGCTTATCTCTCATAATAAATATTAGAATTTGTTATCAAAATGCTGCACTACAGTGGCGCCACTTCTGCAACATCGTGAAATCGTTTATCAAATTATAAACTTGGAAGTGGTGCCATCTGAACTGATCTGTTGAAGTTGATATTTTTCAATCTACCCTACTTTTAATTATTGTAAAACTTGTGATACTATAAAATACCTTGTGCCGGCCTACTCGGGTCATTCTGCTGTAAGTCTTGAAAGAATAAACATCTATGTACGTCAAACTGTCTATTATTATATACAATAAACACACAATAACCAAAATTATCCCTTCTGTTGTTCCGGGTTCCCTTTGAAAAATAGAACATTTGCCGTTCTACCAGGCAGTTCGTAAAAGGCGAACGATTGGCTGTGCGAGTCACACTAGAATCGTGACTACTAGAAGGTAGAGTCTGGTACCACAGCTTTACCTATTCCCGTCGCAACAGCGTCAGTGCTTGTCACTGTCGTGTTCCGGTTTAGAGGGTAAGGTAGACGGTAAACTCATGCATGTGACATTAAAACCTCGCCACAAGGATAGCAATGCACCATTAACATCTTTGCTGTCTATAGGCAACGATAGAAATTTTTCCATCAAGAGAGTTATTTGCTTATTCGCTATCTTAAGCTGTAAATAAAATCTTAATTTTATATTTGATGCAGTACACTTAAATTTTGTCATACTTCAGTGTTTTAAGCATAAATGTCCCGTAAACAAATTGAGCAATTAGTGAAAATCGTTTATTCGCCTAAATTCTAGTTATTACAACCGGAGTACACATATTTGGCAGTATCATTAATAATTATAATTGCACGTAAGTAACCCTTTTGTTGGGGATATACGCTAAAGTGCCCATTTATTATATTCCCAGTAAGTTGAATCAAACACTGAATGGGAATTATAACACGAACTGCGGGACTATTACAACATTTAACATAATGGTGGCATTAGTTGTTTAAAATGACTGAACAATAATTTTCACGCAAAATTCGTGGTAATATTGAAAGAGCCGTATATTCTAATAATATGTTAATTAATTCATATGAGGAAATATTTCTATTTAAATTTAATTTTCAATTTAAGAAAGATTTATATAAACACAAATTTAAAATATAGAATGCTAAATCGATGGCCTTATACAATTTGAAGGATTTTAGGGTATTCACCTTGTCATGACATAATTTGGGATTTTTCAAGCATTAAAAGTTCATATCGTCAATAATATTAATCATATAAAGTCATACAAACTTTTTGTGTGTATTTTATCAAAGAATAAAAAGATGCCTCGTTTGAAAATAAATATGCTTTAATAAAAAAAAAAATCGGTTTAAACAACATGGGACCGAGTTACTCCATCGCGACATGCATTTTTCTCATCAGTAGGACTATTTGATGAGGACTATTTATTATAGAAAAATTGAGGTAGAATACATTTTTATACTCATGCGCCGATTCCTTCTGCATTTGAATTGATATTAGTAAGTTTATGAATCTAAGTGAATATTTATCACGAGATTTTATAAAAGGGCAAATGCTACAGATTGATATAGTATGAGAGGTATTAATCAATTTTAATTAAATGACAGTAACAATTCCATAGGCAACAAGTTTCCCAAATAAATAGAAAAGTCCTTTAGGCGATGCGCATTCAAGCGTCGATTGACACGAATAATGAAAGGGCCTTTGATATGATTTCAAAGGGAACGCTCGCATTGGCCTTGGTTTTCTAATCAAATTTATCTTTGATGTTTCGACATTCCCATACTTCTGTGGAATGTCACTTTAAATACCTATTATTATCAACAATATAGGCGACTCTTTTAGACAGTAGAATAGTTCTTAATAATAGGTCTCACTATTAAAGAGTGAAAGGAATGCATGTTTGAAAAAAAACCTTTTTTGTTGGTTTTCTTGGTCTAGCTCATTTAATTTACATAGTCAGGTCCCCGGTTTTTTGAGGTTTTTATCGAAAATCCTAAATCCGTACCTTGAATAGGCATGTAAAACTGTCGGTTCCGATTTTTACTAAAAATAGACAATAGTAGTTATCAGGCCAGTAAAATGCGGTGGGGGTTAAAGACACTACTCCACTCTCGTTACCCGAATTACCGGTGAATCTTGGTGAAGTGGAAAGTCTATTGACTTTGCTGACATTTTGCCGACGCTGCAAGGAACCCGCAATGATTATACTTTTTTGATAAAAATATTTGCGCTGTTACTTTTATTTATAAAAAAACTATCTACCTTTGCAGCTTCGCCCGTGGGTAGCTAAACACGTCGTCGATATACTTTTTATACAAAATGTCATCTTCTATTTCTGCTCCTTAAGGGATGAAATTCGATAAAACGTTAGCTTATGACAACGGATCTTCCACTATCTCCATGCCAAAATTTCATCAAAATCGGTTCACCAGCTTAGGCGCGAAAGCGTAACAAGACAGATTTTCGCATTTATAGTATTAATATTAATAGCCGATGACACATGAAAAACTGATTTGTTGATTGGTTGACACTATTATTAAAACCATAAAGAAATTTTTAATGTCTAATAACTTAAAAGTTATTGTTAATAAAATCAATGCGAGTATATTTTCTATAATTCATTTTGTCCAACAAAGAGGTTTCGAATTAAAAAAATGTTGTAGTATATTTTGAAGTGATGTGAATAAATTAAAATGAAAAATAATCAGTTTTTATAGATTTTTTCTACAAATTAGGCACAAATAATCATTTCTCGAAATATAAATAAAGATCAGTTGCTAAATAAGTTCATATTATAGCAATAAATAATATATCGAAGGTTTTATACCGTACTAGCTGACTGGGCAGACGCTGTTCTACCTTTTTAACTACTCTTATTTTTTTTCTATATTTCTCACCTTTTCAACCTTCCCTGGACTTCAACAAATAATTCAAAACCAAAATTAGCCAAATTGGTTCAGCCATTCTAGAGTTTTGGCGAGACTAACGAACAGCAATTGATTTATATATATATATATATATATATATATATATATATATATATATATATATATATATATATATATATATATATATATATATATATATATATATATATATATATATATATATATATATTTTTTATTTCGGAGAACATTTATTATAAGAAATACAATTGATGATAAATAATAATAATAATAATTAGCTAAATATTAATTGTTGATATATAAATTTCAATGTCAAAATAATATCATTATCACACTCACAAAGACGACTTATAACGAAACAAGGCAACATTATAATAATATATTTTTAACAACTAGCTATTTAATCCAACCTGGATCGTTCCCGGCGCAAAAGTGCCCATGACACTCGCCGCGTTACCGCGTTGAATTGCAATGGCCAACCTTTGCACCAAAAATGATCCAGAGCGGGAGTCCCCTGTAATTTCGCTAAGCCTGCGTCCAATCTCCCTAATTAGGCCCTTTGCCTCCATACTCCAACTACCCAAGGTCTCCACGGCCACTGGAACGAAATGGTACAGCGATTCCAGAGCAGCGTATTTGAGCCTCTTCTTAGCACAAGCATCCTCCGCAGCTGCCGATGGAGAGTGGACAGTGCGACCGAGATGGCTAGCGGCAACAGTACTGACGCAAGTTGCGTCTCATATGAGGCACTTGCCGTTTTTCCATGGCACCAAGGTCAGCCCATCCGGTCTCTTACCATCAGTTCTGCATAGACCTGGAGGCTCAAGCACGCAGGGAACGTTAGCTGAAATTAGGGCTCTACGGATTATGTCATTTAGAGCATGGTGTCGTGGGAACCTCCCCGAGCAACGACGACAACTCATCGCGTGGTGACCATCAGCCTCTACCATGAATCCGCAGGTGCATATATGGGGTTCGCACACCTTGCAGCCCAGGCGAAGAGCTACCGCCACACGCAGAGAGTCATCATCGAGTAAGGTGCCCAGGTGGGGTGACGGCAAAGCCTGCAGCCACGCCCCTGACTCTGGTTGAGACACAGCCCGCAGTCTGGCCCGATCAGCTCCTTCCGCATCATTTATCAGTTGCTCTTTGAATCGCTGCATACCTACGTCGTCCCACGCTCGCTGCGTATGCACTACTTCGGGGCTAGCTGCACCCGAATTGAGAGCCGACCAAGCTATCATAGCATCAGACACAAAAGGAATGCTCCCCACATCACCATTGGAATCAAGTAATACAGTGACAACGTTCGCAACCCCATGCGCCGACGCCAGGAAAGCAGGCAAGCCCACATCACGCACGCAACGCACCCCTAGACCACCACATCGAATTGGCAGACTCGCCTGCCTCCACTGGGTCCCGTCTAAGGAGACATTGAGAACTGACTCAACAACCGATTTCAGGGCGTCGTCAAACGAGGAGACTTCCTCGGAACAAAGCCACGTAGGTGCGGTCCGCAAAATGTACGTAAATTTCGGAAGACCGAAGCACATGCGCAACAAGACAATCGCCACGTGTGCGGAAAGATTTTTAAGACGTTCGTGAGCAGTCAGAAGAAGTTGTATACAAGCAAGAATGGCCTCAGGAACTGCACTTAAAAAAATTGGAGCTCCCAATAAGTTGAAATTAGAAGGAGACAGTTCCTTGAGATCAGGAAGAAGAGTATTAAAATAAGAAAAATGTGTTCGAGCCTCAGGACCGCAGGGAAAAAACTCGCACTTAGAAGGGTTCACCTCCAGACCCAAGACTCTGAGCCGCGGGATAAGGGCCTTCAGATCCTGCAACACGTCTTCCGGTTTACCCCCAATAGTGCCGTCATCAAGGTACCACACGTTTAGCGGAGATTTGAGCTGAAGGATGGCTTTATGGATAGCAAGGCTAAACACGAGTGGACCAAGCGGATCTCCCTGCTGGGCTCCCACTTTTGACTCAATCAATTTATTGTGGAAAAAGAGATAAGAGGGAAGCTTGTACACTTGGTTAAGGAAAGGGTAAAGAGAAGGGACTTTTTCCATGACTTCCCTCAACAGAACGTCTCTTTCCAGGGTGTTAAACGCATTGCGAATATCAAGTTTCAGCACAATACAGTCTTCGTTTTCCGAATTCATTACGAAGCTGCGCGTAGCGTGAATGGCAGCCTCGCAGCCGAGACGCGTGCCGAATCCCAACTGGTGTGGTTGTAGATAACCAGCCATATCATCTTTGACAGCGCGGCACGCAAGCTTGGCAGTCAGACGACGAAAGACACTGCCAACGGCGATTGGTCTAAGGCCACCATCTTTTTTGGCCAAAGCAAAGAGCGCGGTGCCGTAAAGATAAGGACAGACCAGAGGGTTCAGCTGGCCACCCAGCAAAAACTTAGCTAGCCTGGTGAGGCTGCCTACAAGGCGTTTTCCGTTGTCCCCCGCTGATACCGACGTCAACTCCTTCAAGTGACCTGGTCGAATCCCATCCAAGCCCGCCACTGACCCTGTATAAAAAGAACTAAGCGCCCAAATCACGTCTTCTACAGTGACAGACGCCGCCATGCAAGCCTTGTCCGGTTCTGGTGGAAAATTAAGAGGACGTGATGGACCCGGGTGCTTTAGTTCCAAAGCAGCTAGAGTGTAAGAATCCCGACCGGCGAAAGAGTCGTTCGACATCAAGAGGCGAGCCGCACCTCGCAAATCACCCTCAAAAACTTTCGCCTCTATGACTTTTTTTGTTGAGCGGGAACTCGGCCCTGGACTACCCATCAGTGCCTCAACATCGTGGAAGTTGCCAGAAGACAAAATATTAGCCTTCACTTTTGACGTCATATTACCAGGCGACTGCTTAGTAGGAATTTGCAGAGCAGTATAAGCGAAAGAAAGAAGGGAGCACCAATCATCTAAGCCATTGTTAGAAACACATGAATCAATTACATCACAGAGCTTCCCGGCCGCCTGATATCGGGCACCCTTGGGTACGTGCCGAAGGACTGGTATACTACCCTTGAGACACGCAAGCCTGTCCAGCGAAGGTGTCGATGTTGATGGCACTTGACTCCCTAACGAAGAGGAAGGTACTACTATGTCAGCTGGGGGGATCCGTGGAACTACAGAAGAATATCGTAAATCCTTGTGTATCCTCCCAATGTGGACTTTCAAACCGTGCGCCGTGAAAGTACGCATAGAGCCCGGGCAGTGGGGACAAGGTACATGTGTAGCCAGGGTGCTCATGTTGAAAACAATAAATAACAAAAATTATATAAAATAAAAATAAATAACTACAAATATTAACAACGAAATCACAGGTTATTTCCAAGGTTTCAATACAAAATGGCAAATTTAATATAGTAAGTAATAGTTATTATTAAAAAATAATTAAATGTCTTATAGTTAGCCCCTAAAAGAATAATCATACAATATAAAAAAAAATATGTCAAAATCCACATTACATAAAATGAATAATTAAAATATCAAAATACTAATATCAAATAAAACAAAGTCACAATAAATATTTTTACCTAAAACTCTTTGAACATGTCATTTAGGAATACTAAAGTACCAAAGTAGGTTATAACTATTTAATAATATATATATATATATATATATATATATATATATATATATATATATATATATATATATATATATATATTTGTAAGTCAGATTTCTAAGATTAGTTTTACTGAACACAAACGTCTGGTTAATCAATAATCTATTTTTATTTCTACCGTCACCTTTATAAATGAAAAATTAAATTAACCTAAGAACAACGAAAATAATATTTTCCACTATATCGTTTTATTATTAAGCCTTTAACTTTTCTTTTAAAAGATGAAATACCTGGAGCAAAATACGGCTGGTTCGGGGGGAAATTTATTAATTATCTCGTCTTATTTAAAGTGACAACAATTTAAGTACCTATTGTTAAAGAAAATACAGACATCAATTAAAATGAATCAAATACATTTAAAAAATAAAATTCTTATTTCACAGGCGTTACTCAGACAATAAATGTGAGTGAAATTTTATAAAATTACAAGGATTTATATAGTAGGTGATTTGATTAGTTTCATTATATATGATCATCCTAAATACCAGGTATGGACACACCCTTGTTCGTTTAAGGAAACTGAAGAGTAAGTACAAGTATTTAAAAATTCTATAATATTTTTAATTATATTATAATGTTGTGAATTCTAGAAAAGTGAAGAGTGAGAATACTGGAACAATCTATAAATAAATAATAAATATTCATGGGACAATTTACACTGACTCATCTAATCTCAAAGTAAGCAAATTATTTGCTTGTGTTGTGGGTGCCAACGATACTAATACATAGAAATACATATATAAATACTTTTACATACATAATAAACACCCAAACCCGGAAATACAAACATTTATGCTTATCACACAAATGCTTGTCCCCGTCGGAGATCGAACCTGAGCCCCGTCGATTGTGTAGTCAGGGTCGCTAACCACTCGACTAACGGGGCGATGCCAACCAATAAAAGAAAGAGATAGCTACTATCAATTAAAAATAGCTGCCGTTACCCAAACATCTGTGCATAATGGGCCTTCTCGCATTCAGCATAAGGGTAAAATTAACGTGTATTATGACTTGTTTACATCTAAGTTATTACGAGAGTGTTTACGATTAATTTTCAGAACTTTCAGGAACATGGTTGAACTTAACCTTGTTTATAAATAACTACGTGTTGGCGAACAGCGAGCCAATTTTATAAAGCAATTTGGAAGCGATAGTTTCAGTGAAAAGTGATACGGAAAGTGTAATAATTTAGTGATTGGGTTTAGTCGGTTAGAGATTGATGAACCTGTGTTTTCTATAAAATGATAGCCAGGCTTTGCGTGATTTTAAGGGACCAGCAAATATGGGACCCTATAAGATCACTTCGTTGTCCATCTGGCCGTCTTTCAAGATCTTTTTCCCTAACAAAGCGTAAAGGTGTCAACTAGAAAGCGTGAATATAGTGACAGTGCTATTAGTGTTAATCAGTGTGTATTTACATATTGTATTGTGGTGTATCGTACCGTTGTGTGGTAAACACACGGTTTTAATATAAATGGTATTTTATTGCACAATACGAACTCTAAGCTCGTAAAAATAGTATCATTTTATTTATTTTTTCATGTGATCGACCTATTTATATCCTCCTCATAAATCCTTTCTAGGTTTGATAGAGTTTTTATTACTTACTGTATAATATTATGTATTGATAAAGCAACAAAATCTAATTATTAGCTGCTTTTACACTTTATCTAAATTGAATGGAAGTTGGAAAGATCAGACTTAAATAATAATTATCACCAAAGCGCCGACCCGTCTATAAACAGCTAATGCATTCCTTTTGTTTCAAATTGAGAGCACTTAACATACTTATAAAGAAAATTGCCTGCTATAATATTTAAGCACACTTTAGTACAGACGCTGTATTTTAAATAAAGTAACAATATTTATAGTTATCAGTGAATATATTTAAAATATTTATGACGTACTTAAAATTACCCATTAAACACATTCAAGTTTAATGTGTTTGCCTTTTGTATAAAATGAAAGCCAAGCTTCGCGTGATTATTCGGGACCAGAAAAAAGGGGCCCTATATGATCACTTCATTGTCTGTCTGTCCGTCTGTTAAGACCCTTTTCCACAAGAACGCGTAAAGGTATCAACTTGATACATTTTATAATTTCCATCGTCGGAATTTGGTTAAATTCCATTATTGTTACACAATTGAAATAGCACTTGTACATTAATTTCACTTTACAACTTTATTAAGCACTTTTTAAGCATCTACAGGATGTAATATACTTAACTGATTATTGACTAACTAACTGTAACAGTCAATCAATAAACAATCAATAGTAATATACTTAATTACTAAACTGGTTTAAATTTTTAAGCATATTCAGGATGTAATATAATTAATTATTTTTGTTTTTATAGCACTCATCCCGTGCTTGGAAAACTTGAAAAACTTTAAAAACAACAAAGAAAAATGTCGGCACGTGAAATTCGAACCCGCGACTATCTCCCGGCTTGAAGAGGGAGATGGCCGCGAGTTCGAGTCTCGCGTGTCGACATTTTTCTTTGTTGTTTTTAAAGTTTTTCATGTAATATACTTAATTGATTATTGACTTGACTCAATAGTCAAGTCAATAGTAACAAGTAACAGTCAATCAATAATCAATTAATAGTAATATACTTAATTAATTATTGACTAACTATAGCAGTCAATAATTAATTACATATATTACATCCTGAAAATGCTTGATAAAGTGAAACCGGTTGAGTGGATAGACTAAAATAAAATTGTTAAATTAAATTAATGTACTAAGTGCTAATTCGATTGAAGTATTCCATATTGGGCACCCGCTTAAATGGCACCTGAGACAATGGCACCTGAGGTATTCCACATACGGCACCTCTCGATATTTTTGGCAGGTGCCATTAGTGGAATATTTTATTATTTTAAGTTTTATTTCCCAAATGGCACCTACGGATCAGTAGGTACTAGTGTTGGGACATCTTAGGAAATGAAAATTAAACAAATCGATTATAATCATTACATACTTTAATATTATGATAAAAAAATAATTTCTTTTGTTCTTAATCATTTTAATATCACAATCAGTTTTCTTAATCACATGCAATGCAAAATCAGTCCTAAGATACAATAGAATTCAAAAATATAAAATACTTTACCATATTACCTAGCTATGCGTCGTTTAATATAATTTTTATTTATATCGGAACTTTTCGGACAAATTCTTAATCCTTCGTATGCAAGTAGGAACGCAATTGGAATGCATTTTTAGCGCAGGAATACCTTACGCCTGCGGTGAGCGTCATCGTTTAAACTTTGTTTATTAAATGGAGACGAAATAAAGAAACTGATAGTGGTAATAAAATGATTAAAAACATAAAGAAGCTATATTTTTATCATGTAAATATAGTTTGTATTGATTTTAATCGATTTGTTTAATTTTCATTTCTTAAGTATGTCCCAACACTAGTACCTACTGATACGTAGGTGCCATTTGGGGAATAAAACTTAAAATAATAAAATATTCCACTAATGGCACCTGCCAAAAATATCGAGAGGTGCCGTAAGTGGAATACCTCAGGTGCCATTTAAGCGGGTGCCCAATATGGAATACTTCATTTTGGGAAGAAGGGTTAGATCAGTTAGTGTAATTTGTCCTGTGAATATTTATTATTATTATTAATTAGTGAGCAACACATCAAGCCTAAATATGATTAATGTTAAGCTCAATAACAATATGTTATATAATTTAGTCCATGATTATCTAACTATTTAAAAAAAATGTATAACACAACAATTGTTAAATTTTTATAGTGTTTTCCTCATGAAATAAAATTGATAAGTTAATTACTCATAACGATTTATGTAATTATGTTTTTTTATTTTATTAATAAGCAAAAGTCAAGATATAATAATATTATAAAAACACTTGTACTAGTTTCATAGTAATTTTAAATATATAAAGTCTACCGGTTTTGCGTATCGGTAGGCTTAATATTTTAAAACTAAAATATTAGTTTCGCTATGCGTAATTAATAAATTGTTAAATTGAATATACAAACAGATGCTGTAGATTTATATAAGTAGTATAAATAGATAATGGTGATTGATGATAATAATGATGATAACAATCTCAGGTTTGAAAGAAAGTGTCGTTTTAAAGATGAGAAAGGGCATGCTCCGTTAGTTCGGACATGTAGAAAGAATGGCAGATGAAAGGTTAACAAAACAGATATACAATGCGAATGTGGAAGGATGTAGGTACCGGGGAAGACCAGTACTGTCCGAAAGTGATGTCAAGAGTCTTCGCAACCGG
The DNA here is from genome assembly GCA_036924255.1 of Apodemia mormo. Taxonomy (NCBI): domain Eukaryota; kingdom Metazoa; phylum Arthropoda; class Insecta; order Lepidoptera; family Riodinidae; genus Apodemia; species Apodemia mormo. Next base: position 29,599,084 of record JAUPFN010000019.1, read on the forward strand.
CGTGTATGTATGAAGAGAGTGATGAATGTGGAGGAAGCGAGACAAGCCTGCAAGGATCGTGATGTGATGGCTCGGTTCTCTCTGCCTACCCCGTAAGGGATCTGGCGTGAAGATATGTATGTAGTATAAATAGAGCTTTAAGATAATGTATTTACATAGGCGTATATACATTTAGCAAACTGACTTTAATTAAGCAACAGCTAAGGATTTTATTGTTGGCTTTTATACCTTAGCTTAATACAAAGTGAGATCTTGAGAGATCTGACCTGTATTTACCGAGCGCCGCACCGACTATAAATTGTTTATTGCTGGGTTATATTATGCCTGTTTGTGTTAAATTGCAAGCCTTTATTTGCTTAAATACCAAGTCACAATAATTAAAATAAACTTGTCAAAACAAACATACGTGTTTTAACACTAATCTCGTGTCTGAGAAAAATTAAAAAAATGAACAAAGAAAAAAGTTTTGAAGTCTAGACCAGTTTAAAAGCTGAAAAAAGAAAAATTGTTACACGATTAAATCAACAACCTGGGGCCTGACTGACTCAAGAAAACGTCAATCGAGGCGAATCATTTAGGGCTCTTACACATTTTCATACGTTCTTTTCTTTCTTAATATGGAATGTCGTAGCACGACCATTGATATAAAAAACCCAAGATAACAATCAGTGTGTAAAATGCGTCCTCCAAAAATGAGCACACAATTTTAAATTGTGCGCTCATTTCAAATAGAATCGCGTCGGCCGCGTCACTGTCAATTTTATTTATTTTCGTACATTGCTTTGTAAAAACAACTATAAGTCTTGCACTTAAGGTTGGATATGCAAATACATATGTTTTTGCCATATCTATAACTACTTAAATGAAATTAGGGACACTTTTGAGTGTCAGTTTTGTTCGGGACTGTGTATCTAGGGTTTTTTAGAGCACGATGCGTCGTTGTGTCGTGTTTATTTGTCTTCAACTCAATTAACGTTTTGTTGCGTAAATTGGGAAGCTGGTCTTAAAGCCAGGCAATGTTCTAACCACCGGTTTGTCAAAACTTTTCTTAGTTCTATTTTTAAATTTTTCCCGAGCACGGAACCTATTAGCGCTAAATTGCAGGTTTAGTTAGAAACACGAAAGTTTTGATACATATTACAAATGTGAATTTTATTTGCAACGATGGATATTTAGTAATGTAAGTATAACTAGCGATCAATACAGTCGTTGAAATCGATCGCGAAGCAAAGAATATCACCAAGTTGAACCACCGATAAGTAGCTCAGCGGTCAGAGCATTGCCTGCCTTTGGTAAGGTTGTTGTTTCAAATCCATTTGTGTTCAGCTTGTAAATCCAATATAGCGGACAGCGGAAAATGGCGGATTAGTTATTTTATGTGCGCTGCCATAATGGGTATTAAATAAAAGGATTTGCTAAGAAAAATATGAAAAATAAAATGATTTTATTGTAAATCCAAAATGACAGAGCACCCAAGATGACGGACCAGTTACATTTAAGTACACTTATACATCAAGCCAATGTAATGGTCGAAAATATTCCGAAAACCCGTAGATATATTTATATACTCAAAGCAAAAAACAAATTGACTTTGATTTGATTGATTGACGAAATTGATTTCGAGAAATGTTTTAATCTTTTAAATTTTTAATAAAAGCTTGTTTTTGTGTTGTTATTCTCTTTTGACTATTAGTTTATTATATCATAGGGCAGCAAATAAGCTAATGGCTCTCTTTTTTATGTCATAAGATAGCAACTGCTTGTTTGCTATCTTATGACATAAAAAAGAGGTCTCATGATGGAAAGAGTTAACCATCGCCTATAGACACCAAATATTTTAATTAAATAATTAATTAATTTATAAAGTACTGCCAACAAGAAAAAACACCAAAAACATGCGAAACAGAAAATTACAAATATTATTAATTAATTTGCTTACGTTGTGATTTGATCAATTTGCGTAAAATTGTCCAAAGATAGGTATTTATTTATTTATTATTTACTAGCGACATGCCCGCGGTTTCACCCGCGCAGCTTTTGTTCCCGTGGGAATATCGGAAAGGTTTATACACTAAAACCTTCCTCAAGAATCAATCTATCAACAAAAAAAACCGCATCAAAATCCGTTGCGTAGTTTTAAAGATTTAAGCATACATAAGGACATAAGGACATAGGGACAGACAGAGAAAGTGACTTTGTTTTATACTATGTAATGATTAGTCTAAGTGTTGCGTCAATTAAAGGCAATAACTACGCTGTCTTAATTTTAGCAATAAACAGAATGCAAACAAATATACACTTGTTTAAAAATACTTAACTACTACAGTAGTTATATATAGTACCTTATTTATATTGAAATAATATAAATAACGCAAATTAAAACTAACATTCGTAACATTCGAACATAACATATTCGCCGTGTTGGTCCAAGCCTTCTTTGAAAAATAGGGCAACTGCCGTTCTGCCAGGCAGGTCGTAAAAGGCGACCGATTGGCTATCGAGTCACTACCATCGTGGCTACTAGGTGGTAGAGTTCTGCATTGACTCGCCCGGGTCTGGTACCACCGCCTTACCTATTCCTGCCGCAATAGCGTCAGCGCTTGTCGCTGTCGTGTTCCGGTTTGGAGGGTAAGGTAGTCGGTAAACTTATGCATGTGGCATTTGACCTCGCCACAAGATAGCAACGCACCTTTAACATCTTTGATGTCTATAAGCGATGGTTGACTCTTTCCATCAGGAGACCCATCTGCTTGTTTGCTATCTTATGATATATATATATATAAAAAACATTTGAAATACACACAATAGCAATTTTTAAGAAACCATCATAATTAGTTATATTGTAGTTATTACATTATACTAATTGTCTAAAATCTTTAAAACATAAAAACACAAGCCTATAAATAAAGTTAAATAATAAAGTTATTTTCGTTAATATTGTCTTCAAAGATTTTTATCTTGAAATCTTTGAGTTTTTAGAGGTATCAGAAATTACCAGCCTTTTAAACGTTTTTAAGTTGTTGCTAAACATACCAATGTTAAGGTTGGTAATAAACTTGTCATGCGTAGCAGACATTTTATTCAATGGAGAGTGTTGACCGAGGTTTGACATGGATAGGTTGAGGTGAAAAAGATGAGATTTACCATCTCTTGGAACACGTGAAGGGGCCCATAAATTAATGCCAGACAAGAGATCTGGTGCATCCATGTGGCCATTTATTAATGGTGCATTGCTATCTAGTGACAAGATCTAATGCCACATGCATAAATTTAAGTTTACCGGCTACCTTGCCCTCCAAACTGGAACATGACAGTGACAAGCACTGACGTTATTGCAGCAGGAATAAGTTAGTGGTACCAGATCCGGGCGAGACAATGCAGAACTCTACAACTTAGTAAATTTTCTTGATTGAAATAGCTAACTATCACTTGCCGATACCAAAAACGTTAACGATATAGTACCGTCCGTATGTAAAACATTATTATTAGGTGGCAAGCCTATTGACAACTGGTCATTTATCAAATAGCGGGCAAAGTTGTTTTTATCAGAAAACTGAAAAAAAAAACACATTTTGAATTGCTCGACACGGTAATCGAACCTGGGACCTCATGCAGTCAACTCCGACACGGGAACACTAGACCAATAGATCACACACAATTTAACGTACTTAAAGTTCCAACCTAGAGAGTGACAAGCAATGACGCTATTTCGGGTGGCGGCGAAAAGTCAGACGGTGCTATCAATCTCTAAATCTCCTTGTTTGCTATCTTATGATTTAAAAAAACCGACTTCCAAACTCCTATATCTCTGGAACCTTGAATCAGATTTTGATATGAAACCAAACCAATTGATATGAAACCAAATCGGAAATATATTCTCTTAAGCAAAAATATAGTTTTTCAAATTCTTCATATTTGACGAAGTTATGCCCGAACATATATAAAAAAACATATAAATATCCGAATTAAGAACCTCTTCCTTTTTAAAGAAGTCGGTTGAAAATTCCATGCAAATATTATATTATCTATATACATATAATGAAATCGTAGGAAAGTCAAAATTGTATATTGAATATTTTTTTAAAAGAATACTTGGGGCGTGATCTGCAATCGATATCATAACCAAAAATATAGTTTTTAGAATTTTTTACTGTTTATCTGTTTGTCTGTTGAATATTTTTGTAAAAGAATAGTTCAGGTGTGATCTACAATCGATATCAAAACCAAAAATATAGCTTTTAGAATTTTTGGCTGTTTTTCTGTGTGTCTGTATATATGTCCGGGGTAAACTCAAAAAGTACTGCATGGATTTACTTTTTTTATTTACAAATTTTGTATGAATATTACTTATGGATTGGGTCAACATATAAGCTACATATTATTACGCTATCACCTACGGGGGAGAAGCTGTGCGGAGTAAACGAAGTCCTCGCAGTCGAAGTCGTGAATACTTTAATTCCCTTTAGAATATTTTAAACTATTTGTAATTTCATCGGTTGATTGATGTAAGTTGTACATACATACACTAGCTGTTGCTCGCAACAATTTTTTTTAAATATTATAACACAAAACATGATAGAAAGAGACAACTATATAGACAGCAAATGTGTTTAAAGCATGAAGTATTAGGTATAGGAGGAACTAGCACTCATATTAATCCACCTGAACAAATGTTTACGTTATATCTCTGTCTATGAGTTCTTGCCATCTCTTTTTATGCAGCTATGTTAGAAAGAGAGGGTAAGACCTCAAAAGATGAAGTACTTAAAATTTGGTTTCAAGTAGGTTTTAGAAGTATTGCTTCCAGATACGTATATACATGGTTTAAAGTGTTTTGCTATCAATGTGCACTAGCATCATTAATCATGAAATTCAACTACTAACGTATCATCGGTTTAGCATCATGAAACGTTTTTTGAACGCTGCTCGACATATAAATCTCATAAATGTCATAATTCCTTATACTTACCTTTTGTGGTTTTATTCATTCCAAGTACCCAACATATATTACACTTCATTTAGCTTGCTTTTTGTTATTATTCTAATATCATTACATTATGTTAGTTAAAGTAAATAATGATATCTTCTATATAATTGCATATAATAAAAGCTGTATGACAATATTAGAAACAAATAAAGAGAACAAACAACAACAAAAAAGAAAGGATCCTGAATCTATTTTGTCAGAGGAATCAGAAAAAACATTACATGACGTGTTTCCTTGCAATAAGAGTAATGAACAGATCATTTATACGATTCTAAAATTATCAAACGGACGTAATGATAAAAGTTTCCGTTGAGAGAACATGTTTATAGAGTTGCCTTAACACATTTTATAAAATTACACAGCCATTCTTGTACCCATAAATTTATTTTTCCTATTTCAAACATTGTTATAAAGATAAGAATAAAAAACATATTAAGATAAGAATCTGCTTTTTAAGTTTATGTGTTTGTACTTCTTGTAAATATACATAGATAGCAACGAATCATTAACAACTTTGGTGTCTATAGGCGATGGTTGAATCTTTCCATCAGGAAACCCATCTGCTCGTTTGCTATCTTATGACAAAAAAAAAAACAATTGACCTTGCAAAAAAATATTTTTTTATATTTATACGCTCTAGCAAGTTTTAACTTTAGAGATTTGACTATCGAACAGGAACATGATAGTAACAAGCCCTGACTTCAATATGGGAGAGATGGTAAGTTTGTGGCACCATATTTGAAGAAATCTTAGAAATATTGCTTCCTGGTAAACAATTATTCCGAATAGCATAGCAGAAAAGCAGATATTCTCAAAAGAGCGTAGGATTAACCCAGGGATAGCAAAAAAATATTTATTTATTTAATTATTTATTGTACACAGGAATCACTAACATAACAACATTAATAGATAACAAGTACGGCGAGCTTATATTATTATCTAGTCATAGAGATTTCTTCCAGCCAAGCCGTAACAAGGAAATATTAAAAGCAAAGATAATTTTCAACTTGGTATGAAATAAATTAATTGCAACAAAATAAATCTATAAGAAAACAAAATACTACTATAAACGAAAAATAAACGAAATAAATACATACATACACAAACATACATAGATATATAAATAAGTGCATATAATCAATAAATAAAATGCAATAAAAATAAAGGCTAAAAATACAATAAATATGAAAGCTAAAAATTTATTATAATTTTTAGCCTTTGCTCGTATTTTCGCCTTGTTTAGAAATGAAAAACACAAGTTTTTTCCAAAATTTACTTAAGCTGTTGGTCCAAATGACCATTATTGCGAAACCGGACATTTCGGGCGAGCAGAGTGCTTAACCATGGTTTCAATTAAGTGGGCTAAGTGCTAAGCATCCTAAGGGCTCCTGTGAGACTAAACCACGACTTAGAGCAGTATTTTTCGATGAGTGGGAGCGAAAGTAGTATCTGGATTTCAACTCGTTAATGACTATCGAGTATTGGCGCCGCATGTGGCCATTATGGCGTGTTTTTTTATGTCATTGGATAGCAAACAAGCAAATGGCTCTCCCGGTGGAAAGAGAAACCATCGCCTATAGACACCGAAATATGTTTGACCGCCCAGCCATTCAGGTGGTTAGCGACCCTGACTACGCAATTGATGGGGTCGGGTTTGATCCCCGACGAGGACAAGCATTTGTGTGATAAAGATAAATGTTTGTATTTCCGGGTTTGGGTGTTTATTATGTATGTAACAGTATTTATATATGTACTTCTATGTATTATCGTTAACAAACACACATAACACAAGCAAATTTGCTTACTTTGGGGTTAGATCAGAAATATAATTTATATTTTTGTTAATGGTGCGTTGCTAGCGGCGTGACGGGATGGCAATGCCACATGCTTAAGTCTACTTGCTACCTTACCCTCCAAACCGGAACACGAAAATAATAAACATTGACTCTGTTGCGGCAGGAATAGGTAAGGTGGTGGTAACAAATATCCGGGCGAGACGTTGTGGAACTCTACTACCTAGTAGTCACGATGGTAGTGACACGCAAACCTAATCGGTCGCCTTTAAAGACCTGCCTGGTAGAACGGTAGTTGGTCTATTCTTCAAAGGAGTCCGGAGCAACACGGTGGTCTTTGCATATGTGCGTGTCAATTATAAAGTGTAAACTGTGATGGGAAGGGATCTTGGACTATGACAGGCATAGGCTAGTAGTTCTTCGTCACAGTATTTTGTGGCACCCAAGTGTTAATATCAAACAAACTTATGCCTTTTTGTTGGTCCAAGCTTATTTTATAGAATAAATCATTTGAATTTCTGTTAAGTTATCCGTGAAAGGTGAACGATGGGCCAAATATCATTGCTATCTTGACTGCTATGATGCAGAGTTTTGTAACGCCTTTTTATAATTATATTGCATTAGTATACAGGATTACTTTTAAAGGTCCGGATTTTTTTTTAAATTAGGAACTAAATATTGAATTGAAAGTGCTTTTTAATTATTATTGCAAAATTGTTACAAGATAATATAAAAATATTTCTTTAAAAAATGTCCCACTAAATTCACGAATTGAATGCACCCACTGATGTGAATGAACTCAGAACAGTGTGTCATTTTACATTTACGTGTAATTACAATAGTAAGTATTATGTAATCTGTAGTTCTAAATATATTTTTCCCGATCACTTTTAATTTGGTTGAAGGCACTAAAATTTTTTAGATCGATTTTTGTGTAATTGAAATTATATCCATGCGTTTTGTTTTTTGTATCGGACAAAAATGAAATTTTGAATATTTTATGAACTTTTAAACTAACGCGTTCTACTATCGTTTTTAAAAATATATAAACGGGTCAAAAACACAAGTTGCAAGTAAGTTCTATACATATACGCGATTTTGACCCGTTTATATATTTTTATAAATTTAATTTTTTTTACGTAAATCGAACATATTATCGATTCTGAACAGCCTCTGACAATTTGGCCGGACCTTTAAAAGTAATCCTGTATATTGTTTATTTTTTAAACAGGCAGACTCTACGGTTTTTTTATTCGCACTCAAATGACTAAGCTAAGATAACGAAATTATTATCCAACTCTAATGGTTCCCTACAAAATTACATGTTAATTCATTTTTTCTTGCAGCATAGCTTGCATGATAGCTAACAACTTAAATTGAAAATTTAATTCAAGCTTTATTACTATTCTTAAAAAGCTTCTATAGTAACATATTTTCTCGTTCAGTCCAGGACTGTCATGTTTTAGTTTGGAAGGTAAAATAGCCAATAGCCAGTAAACTAACGAATGTGGCCTTACACATACATTCATAGAGTTGATATCAACACCATTAGTTCAAATTACCCTCCAGAAAAACAGTAAATCGGAATGTCTTACGTTATTTGTTTCACACTCAAAACAACGTTTAAGAAATAATTTTAAACGTAGTAAAACTGCAGCAACTACTTCCCATTTTCTTTATTTGCGGAACTCGCATCAGATATTCACTAAATTAAAATGTGTGCGGTCCTCACGGGAAGTACCCAAACAAAACACACTTTCCAAAATTCGTTTCATAAATGATTGTGTTCTGAGATAAAAAAAGAAAACAAAACATAAATTTAAACCGGTTGACCCTGCAAACTATCCCTGAAACTTCCCGCTAAATTGAGGTATTCTAAGCTTATAGAAGCAACAACTATAACTATGCATAAATTTTTTCCGATTTAAAAATTTTAGGTTTATTAAAAAAGACAGTTTTTGTTTTCTAAAAAGCTATTATATAGCTATATATTTTACAAAAAATGATTTATTTGATCTTTTGAATGGCATTCAACATAGTTTTTGAGCTTTAAAATGGTATCGTCATATTTACAAAGTTAATTGGTTGAAAAATATTGAAGTGATGTCAAATAAGCACTTTTTCAATTTGTAATCGCTTTTGATCCAATTTATTGCATTTTATAAAGTAAAAATGCTAATTAGATTTTTGAATCAATTCAAAATCAGTATGATAGTTATTTTAAAAATATGAAGTTAGTTTGCTTTAAGCAACATAATTTTAATATTTGAAATGACGCATGTTTTGAAAACTTGGGTCGATTTTGACTTTTGAAACGTCATTCGACGTAGGTTTTCAAGTACTAAAATATTATGAAAAGTAAAAAATCAACTGATAAAAAATAAAAAACAAAGTTATGTCGGAAAATCAGTTTTTTTATAATTCTTCGTCAACGATAACTCCCGAACGGATTAAAATTTTGATGCAAATTGCGACATTGGACATATTTGGTAATTGCTAGTCTAGTATTAAGTGAGTTTCGAAAAACAAGATGTAGCACGATCAATTAATGTTACTGAACCCTAAAAAGTATTGAGAGTGATTTTAGTTGTTGCAGTAATATTTTATTATCCATGACTTTAGTCCATAGCTGTCGCTATTGTTACATTGGAAAATAAAATATTAACCTAAATTAATTATTCTACAATAATATGAACTGCTGAAAATTTAAAATGGCAACAAAGTTATTAATATGTAAGTTCAATTTTATTTTATTATAATTGGAATGGAAATCCTGTCATATTGTGGAATTATATGCTCTACATTATTGACCGTCAACATCTGGTGAAATGATATTGCAATATCTTGGTATTATTTGTTCATAATTACTATATAATTTTTTGCATTTATTTATTTACTTTATTAAAAACTGCACAGTTATATTTTTTAGTTGTTCTTTTCTATCAAAGGCCTTAGTTTTCTTTATTTGTAATGCGATTCACTACCATCGTGTCTACTAGGTGGTAGAGTTCTGCGTTATCTAGAAAGAAAGAAAGAAAGAAAGAAGGAAATTATTTATTTGCCAGAATATGGGAGTTACAAGTTATTAAAATTTATGTTACCGACATATTCTACCATGATACGGTGTGCAAATATTTTAAAATTACAAAGAGCCCAGGTCTGGTACAAATGCTTTGTCTATTATTGTCGCGCAATAGCGCTAGTGCTTATCACTTTAATGTTCCGGTTTGCAGGGTAAGGTAGCCAGTAAACTTATGCATCTGACATTAAGATCGCACCACTAGGATAGCAACTAACATTAATATCTACCATGTTTATAGGCGATGGTTTTCTCTTTCCATCAGGAAAGCCAGCTGCTGGTTTGCTACCTTATGATAAATAAAAACGTATCGAAAACGACAGTCTGTCATTTTTCTTTATATATATATATATATATATATATATATATATATATATATATATATATATGTATATATATATATATATATATATATATATATATATATATATATATATATATATATATATATATATATATATATATATATATATATATATATATGATTTATAATTGTCGGGTTCTTGTATGTAGGGTAAACTTCTATCCTATTATATATAGTATATATTTTTATATAATCTACATTAATATTGTAAATACGAAAGAAACGAAGAACTTTATTCGATAAAGTTCGATATAAAAATCGCCTCTGTGGTCTAGTGGTCCAGCGTTGGCGTCGACCACATGAGGTCCCGGGTTCGATTCCCGGGTCGGGCACTTAAAAAATGTTTTTCAGTTTTCTGATAAACACAAAGTTGCCCGGGATTGGAAAGTGCCCGGTTGGCGATAGGCTTGCCACCTATCACATTTGTGGGACCAAGTATCTTCGGCTAATCGTGGGTGCACTTGTTGTATCTCTGCCTACCCCTTCGGGGATACGGGCGTGAAGATACTTTTTTATTCGATAAAACTTTTTATCAGTTATTTTGACACGTCAACATTTTTAAAACTACTACCGGATCGGAAACGCGGCCACACACGGATCTAAAATAGCACATAGGCTACTTTTTCCCGCTGGATTCACCAAAAATGTATGATGCAGCGAGCTGCTCAGCGCAGCTAGTATAATTTTTTTTTTTATGTCATAAGATAGCAAACAAGCAGATGGGTCTCCTGATGGAAAGAGTCAACCATCGCCTATAGACACCAAAGATGTTAATGGTGCGTTGCTATCTTGTGGCGAGGTATAATGCCACATGCATAAGTTTACCGGCTACCTTACCCTCCAAACCGGAACACGACAGCAACAAGCACTGACGCTATTGCGGCAGGAATAGGTAAGGCGGTGGTACCAGACCCGGGCGAGACAATGCAGAACTCTACCACCTAGTAGCCACGATGGTAGTGACTCGATAGCCAATCGGTCGCCTTTTACGACCTGCCTGGCAGAACGGCAGTTGGCCTATTCTACAAAGGAGGCCGGGACCAACACGGCGTAAATACAGGATTACTTTTAAAAATCCCGCCAAATTTTCAAAGGCTGTTCAGAACATGGAACATAGAACAAGGGAAGTGAAGAGTGGGCGTGCCGCGTGCGTCACTATTATGCGCTTTTACTCTAAATTGCCTTATTGATACTTACCATATCATTAGGAGATAGTCGTCGTACGAAAATCTATTATACACTGAATTATGCCGTATTGTGCCATCCTTGAATGCAGAAATGATAGTAGAATACAGATGATTAAAAATGGAGATATTTCATATCATTCGAAAGTACAATTTTCATTTTATTTTAATTAAATTCCTGATTTAATATAATCTCTAATGATATAATAGAAAGTCAAGCTAAAATCAGCCGTACACCTTACATATAAAGTTCATTTTAGGTTGATCTAATTTTTCTAGAAAAATATACGTAATGACAGTCATTACGTATATCGTTCTAGAAAGTTCTCTACTCAAATATGATCAACTGAAAACTACGGAAAAATCAATACTGCCATCTATTGTAGAATAGCGAAACTATTAAGATCTTAAGTTTCACTATTGTACACATAGATGAGTCTTTTTTGAATAGACTACAAAAGGACGTAAATACTCTTTTTTTTTGTAGCAAAATAAAATTTATTGTAACGCAGTTTGGTATATTTTTAAATGTTCTGTTTGTGTGTTTTGGATTATTGTTGTTTAAAATGAAAACGACCAATGAAACAATGTTTGCATTAGTAGTTTATATGCAATAATGCTTATTTTATGTGTGAGTGTGGCGATCGCGGTCCTGATACAAATGTTTGTACTTGCCAATTCCGTTGTTCTATGTTCCATGGTTCAGAATCGATCATAATATTATGTTGTAATAAATAATAGTTTAAAAATTCAAAATTTCATTTTTATCCGACACAAAAAGCTAAACGGATATGCTATGGATATAATTTCAATTAAGCAAAATTCGAAGAAAAATATTTTAGTGCCTTCAACCAAATTAAAAGTTATCGGGAAAAATGTACTTAGAACGACCGATTATATAATAGCTATAATCGGTATTATAGGTAAATGTAAAATGGCACACTGCTAGCTTTACAGAGTTCATTCACAAAACTCGTTGCATGCAATTCATGAATTTAGTGGGATATTTTTATAATAACGATATATTACATCTCGTCTCGGGTCTCGGGCTCCTTGAAAAATATGCCAACTACCTTTCTGCCAGCCAAGTCGTAAAAGGCGACCAATTGGCTATGTGAGTCACTACCATCTTGGCTACTATGTGGTAGAGTTTTGCATTGTCTCGCCCAAATCTGATGCCACCGCCTATTCCTGCCGCGATAGCGTCAGTGCTTGTCGCTATCGTGTTCTGGTTTGGAGAGTAAGTTAGCTGGTAAACTTATGCATATGACATTAGACACAAGTCACACCATTAACATCTTTGGTGTCTAGCGAAGATTGACTCTTTTCATTATGAGACACATCTTCTGATATAAAAAAGTAAATGTAAAATGATACACTGCTTTTGACAAGACTTGGTGCATCGAATTCATGAATTTAGCAAGATATTTTTTAACAATTATTTTATATTTTCTTGATTTTTTTTTTTGTAATAATTCTTAATTTTAAAATTTGGCTGGACCCTTTAAAAGTAACCCTGTATATTAAAAAAAGGTAAAGTATCTACGGCATTTATTATTTTCAAAGGTCGATTGAGTAAATGTATGTTTTAATTAGTTTGAATAAGCGAATGTTTTTACGTATGAGTGTATGAGCATATAATATTTATTTGTAATACTTCTGTATATATAAAAATCAATTGCCGTTCGTTAGTCTTGCTAAAACTCGAGAACGGCTGAACTGATTTGGCTAATTTTGTTTCTGAATTAATTATTGAAGTCCTGGAAAGGCTTAAAAGGTGAGAAAATATAGAAAAAAATAAGAGTAGTTAAAAAGGCAAAACAACGTTTGCCGTTATATAAATCAATTGTTGTTCGTTAGTCGCGCTAAAACTCGAGAACGGCTGGACCAATTTGGCTAATTTTGGTTTTAATATATTCGTGGAAATTCAGGTTAGGTTTAAAAGGTGAAAAATATAGAAAAAAACGGAAAAGTACCGGAACAAACCGGAACACGACAGCAACAAGCACTGACGCTATTGCGGCAGGAATAGGTAAAGCGGTGGTACCAGACCCGGGCGAGAACAATGTAAGATTACCACCTATTAGCCACGATCAGGTACCGAAAACAAAGACATCGGTTTAATAAGTGGATAAGACTCACCGATGGTCCGGACAAAGAAAAAAGACGTCAGCGGCATAATGATCCAACCACATCCACCACAGTTTTACACCCACGTCCCACGCCGGCACCAATCAAACGCGGGTAATAGCAAATTTAATTGATTTCACCTTTTTAAAAAGTAAAAGTATTCAATTTAAAATAATTGTAATTATTAATATTATTTTTTTTTTATATCATAAGATAGCAAACAAGCAGATGGGTCTCCTGATGGAAAGAGTCAACCATCGCCTATAGACATCAAAGATGTTAATGGTGCGTTGCTATCTTGTGACGAGGTCTAATGCCACATGCATAAGTTTACCGGCTACCTTACCCTCCAAACCAGAACACGACAGCGACAAGCACTGACGCTATTGCGGCAGGAATAGGTAAGGCGGTGGTACCAGACCCGGGCGAGACAATGCAGAACTCTACCACCTAGTAGCCAAGATTGTAGTGATTCTATAGCCAATCGGTCGCCTTTTACGACCTGCCTGGCAGAACGGCAGTTAGCCTATTTTTTAAAGGAGGTCGGGACCAACACGGCGAATAATATTATAATATTATAATTCTCTTTACAATTCTAATTTTATTGTTTTTTTCAGATTCCGTTGCTATTGCTACTCTATTTGTAGCCGCATTTGCAACAAACAGATGTAACATAGAAGACGAAAAAAGCAATTGTGTTTATAGTGTAGTATGTGAAACGTACGCTGGAGCTGCTTCAAATCCTACTTGCAGTAACTCAGATGATTTCTATGTAACGTTCATTATAGAATTATCCAACGTTGAAACTGTAACAACTGGTTTCTTTGGGTCAACAAATTTTGATTCTCGTGTCCGAAAAATCATAGCAAGACGTAATATATGGACAAATATAGAAGAAGCAGCGTTTAGATATTACACTAAAACAATCACATTAAACTTATCTTATAATAACATACACAAGTTGAAGAATATGGCTATGAAAGGTCTTATAAATCTTATGGTACTAGATTTATCAAATAATGAAATTTCAGTACTTTATCCAAATTCCCTCAAAACGTCAGATACCGGGGACTCCAAAATTACAATTTTAGATCTTTCTTATAATAAAATAACAGAGTTGCCATCTGAATTATTAAGTTCAATGTCAAACTTAAATCAAATAAATTTAAATAATAACCTAATTCAAGTTTTGCCAGATGATGTATTCTCTAACTTAAGAAATTTGACTGAATTGTATTTAAATAATAATTTTATAACTACCCTTAATATGACTTTAATTAATCTAAGGTCTTTGAAAAAAATAGATTTATCATATAATTTAATAAAAAAAATTTCAGGGTTTGAGCTTAACCGTTTATCATCTCTCGTGTCAATAAATGTATCTCAAAATTCAATTATTAGTATTGAATCTAATTGTTTTAATACTGCTTTTAATTTAGAGATAGTTGATTTAAGTAATAATGCTATTAAGTCGACATTAGAGAATATAATGTTTGTAAATAATGTCAAACTAAAGTACTTAGACTTACAAAATAATAAAATTGCGAAAATAGAAGAAAATTTTTTCAAGCATAATGTGTTAAATTATATGAGTATTCGTAATAATAGTTTGTCAGGTGATATAATTTATAAAACTTTTTCTGGGCTAAATAAAATTACAGAACTTGACCTAAGCAATCAAAACATTGAAAATTTACGAAATAATTCATTTTCTGAAATGTCAGCCTTATCATTTCTTAATATAACTAATAATAATATAACGATAATTGAAGCCGAAGCATTTTCGGGATTGAAATTGATGACGGTACTAGATTTATCTTATAATCATATATTTAGTACAGATTTCTTAAACGACACTTTACCCTTGTTAACTGAACTTAATTTAAATAACAATAAACTTTCTATAATAAAATCAGGAACGTTTAAAAGCCAAACTCAATTAAGAAAATTAAACATAAGTAATAATAAAATAGTGACGATTGAACAGAATTCATTACCATTAATAAAACTACAATATTTCGATGTCACAGGAAATCTGCTATCAGGAACCATCAAAACTGAAGTTTTTAGTCCTGCAATATATTTAAGATATATAGATCTTAGTAACCATAATATTACTAGTATTGAAAACATGGCTTTTGTGGATTTACCAAATTTAACTAAACTGAATCTTTCAAATAACCACATTAGTGAAATTGGATCTATCAATTTAATAAATGTTACTAATATGTATAGCTTAGATTTGTCTCATAACAATGTATCAAATATTTTTATAAATAATACCGGTACTGGCTTAAAAGCTATATATTTAAATAACAATAAATTAGAAAACCTACCTAAAATGAGTTTGTCTGGGGTCATATATTTAGATCTATCTTACAACAATATTGCAAATGTCGAAAACAGCTTTTTTTCCACAGTCGAAAATTTGAGTGTGTTACATCTTTCGAATAATAAAATTAAAGAATTTAACAATGCAAACACAAATTCACTAACTGAAATTCAAGTTTTAGAATTGGACAACAATCAACTCTCACAAATAAATGTAAGCTACTATAAAAAAATATCCAGCTTAAGTTTAAGAAATAATTCACTACATTTTATCAATAGCACAATGTTTAAAAATCTGTTTTATTTAAAATACTTAGATGTAAGTTATAATAAGATAGACGTTATATTACCTGGCACATTTGAAAGTAATACTGCTCTAAAACTACTAAATATATCATCTAATTTAATTAACAGGATTAGGTATGGTACTTTTAAAGGGCTTAATGGGGTTGAAATAATTGATTTATCTAAGAATAAAATTGTAAATATAGATGTAGACGTGTTTCATGAATGCGTTGAACTTCGCAAGCTTATTATTGATTACAACCTAATACAAATATTTGATGTAGAAAAAATTATACAAATTCTTCCAAAAATTATCACTTTAAGTTTAGGAGGTAACAATATATCATGTAGAGAGATTGTTCAAAATATTAAGAATATTAATAGAACTAATGTTCATTATGTGGAAGTTACTTCTATAGATAAGATATATCACGAAGATAATGTACATGGAATCAGATGTGGAGACACAAACTTTACTGTGCTAACAGAAAAACCTCCAGATAAAAAATCATCAAAAGAAAATGAATCTCATACGTTTATTTGGCTTTTAGTTTTGACATTATTGGTTATTTTTATCGGTTTAGGAATATTGTTATTTTTATATAAAAGAAGTGTTTACGCTGATTTATATCCTAATAACGGAAGATTACATTTTCGAAGATCAGTTGAAACTTCGTCTGAATTTAATAATGATTTATTAAGATAAGATTTTTTCATTATAAAACTTCTAAAAAACTAAATTTATGTTATGAATCTATTTTAAAAATTAGATTAGTTTGAAATCGTCCATTAATGTGTTTGTGAACATAATATGATGGAGCCTTATGTGGAGTATTTCTGTCTTTTTTTCGTGAAGGCAACGGTTCTATCGATATTTATTTATTTATATTTATTACTAAACTTTTATTACTATTATTGACTGTTAATTTATAAACAAGATATTGTAAGATCTTTTGCATTTCATTATATCATCATCGTTACATATTGATGACGGTAACTAGTCCAGGTATCGGCATTCAGAAAATGTAAAAAATGAAAAATTACTACCAGAGTATAAAAAATAAGTAAGTGAAATTAACGTAAGCTTAGATGCACAAGAAACGAAAAGCGTTTCAATAATGTACCGTTTGAATTTCCCAAGAGAATCTTTGTGTTAAGTTTTACTTACGTTTCTGTTTCCGCAAAAGTTACTTAACGGAATATCTTTAATTAATTGAATAATTTATATTGGTCTCATGATTATAAGCGAAATGTTAAGAATATTACTAAATTATTGTAGATGACAAAAAAGTGTAATTATAAATAAAGAGGTCAAAATGATGATAAAATAAAAAACATTTTTCATTGGTGATTTGAATTCCTTTTGAAGTATTAATCTATTAGCGTTTCTGGCAGTACCAAGCAGTTTGTAAGAGGCAAGCAAAGGCTTAACTTGTCACCATAATCGTGAATTTTGTCTTGTAATTAGTAGTTCTGCAAGCATTATCTCAGATTCGCTACTACCTATTTACCTATTCCTGCAGCAACATTTTCGATGATTGATACCGTCGTATTTCAGTTTGAATAGTGAAGTAATCGATGAATTTTTGCATTGCCCTAACATTTTTTTGGTGTCTGCAGGAGATAGTTATCTCTTTAGGTGAGTCTTATGCAGATGACTCTCCTGATGAAAAGTTGTAAGTAGTTCCTTTAACTCAGGATGTTATTTGAGGCCTTTATCCAAAGTGGTCCATACAAGCCACAATAAAATAATTAACATTAAAATTAGTTAATATAATCTAATTATTGTCAATGCTTAAAAAATGATATTTTTACGCAGTAATTAAACATATCGCATGCCGTATGGAATTAAGTAAAGCTTTATTATTATTTAAGTATCATCATAGCTGGTTCTATTGCGGAATAGGCAGCATAAACCACACGTCTAACGACTGTCTGGTTCACCACGATTCACTGGTTTCGCGGTTGGCGAGAAGAGTGGAAGATTTATGGGTGACCCATCGCTATTCACCGACTTGATAAAGATTATCGACTATTTCTAGTGATAACCAAGATGGCTTTACGTTCTCATTCGAGACACGGGATCAGTAACATACCACCCGCCAGACTCAGAGGTGCTACTACAATTATGGATTTTTGGGTAAATCCTCGAAAAAACCTCAATAGTACCTTTTCTTGGCCCGGGGATCGAACCGAGACATCATGATCTGAGCTGAATAGGTAAACTTCTCGACCACGAGGCAGGATGTTATTAATTATGGTTTATTTCTGGACTCTCCCGTTGATAGCTTATCCAACGGATGTAATGCTCTACTTTTAGATAGGGGCTTGAACTTTTGTAAAATCATGTATATTTAGCACCTCAGTTATCGTGTATTCAAAAGGTAAACCAATTTGGCTCAGATTATGAGATCCTGGTTTTGATAACAGGCATTTTTCCCGTGTGGGTCCGGGCGACTTTGAAGAATAGTCCAATTGCCATTCTGTACAGGCAGGTCGTAAAAGGCGACTAATTAGCTATACGTGTTACCGTGTTTCACCGTGACTACTAGGTGGTAGAGTTCCGTAAGGTCTCGCCTGGGTGTATGGTAACACTGCCTTACTTATTCTTACCGCAACAGCGTCAATGCTTGACATGGTTTTGTTCCTGTTTGGACGGCTACTTCACCCTTCAAACCGGAACACGATAATGACAAGCACTGACGCCATTGCGGCAGGAATAGGCAAGGCGGTGTTACCAGACCCGGGGGAGACTATGCAGAACTCTACCACCTAGTAGTTACAATGGTAGTGACACGTATAGCCAATCGGTCGCCTTCTACGACCTGCCTGGCAGAACGGCAGTTGGCGTATTCTTCAAAGGAGCCCAGGACCAAATTGGGACTAGTAATAAGACCCGGATGAGACGTTGCAAAACTTTGTAATAACCTAACCTATTGGATTCATCACGTAAGTTTACTAATAGACGAAATGGCACGTTCTACATGCCGCCCACCGCCGCGTTTCAGCGATTTGATAACCATTATCTCTTATTCCTAATGGTAAACGGGAATGACAACTTTACCAACTTATTCGTTTTAACCGCCCTGTTGGTCGAGTGGTTAGCGACCCTGACTACGCCATCGGCGGAACTTGGGTTCGATCCCCAACGGGGACAAGTATTTGTGTGATGAGCATAAATGCTTATTTTTACAGATTTGGGTGTTTATTTAATATATTACAATATTTATATATGTATTACTATGTATTAATATCATTGACTACCTAACACCCATAACACAAGCAAATAATTTGCTTACTTTGGGGTTAGATAATTAAGTGTAATTTGTCCCTGAATATTTATATTCATTATGATATTTGTTTATTCGACCCATAAGTATGTTACAGACTACCAACACACTTCGAGCTCCTACTGAGATTTTTAATTCTTTGAAAATATCTAAAAAAACTAAAAAACAATTTTATCATTTTTTTATTTATATCATAACATAGCAAACAAGCAGATGGATCTCCTGATGGAAAGAGAACCCATCATCTATAGACATCAAAGGTGTTAATATTGTCTATCTTACCCTATAAACCAGAACTCTAAAATGAAAAGCATTCCGCTATTAGGGCAGCAATAGGTAAGTTGGTGGTACCAGACCTCAGCGAGATAATTCAAAAATCTACTACCTAGTAGTCACGATGGTATTGACAACTCGAGATTCACCCGAAACTTTTACAATGTAGTGGACTGCACACTGCAGCTAGGGACTTACAATAAACTTACTAGCAGACCCGCGCAGCTTCGCCCGCGAATTGTTGAACATGTCATCAAATGCTATAAAATATAATTATTATATATCTCATACTGTAAAGTAGCCTTTCTCCCTATATAAACTATCTTATATCTTACTACGGGTCACTAACTATATACTTACCAAATTCATTCAAATCAGTTTGGTGGTTTAATAGATATACAGTTCCGACGTTTACCTACACAATTGGCATTCCCGTGGGATTTTCAGGTTACAAAGTACCTTCACACCAAAATTTGTCCTGTGGTTTAAATTTAAAAGATAGACAGTCCTGGGGCTTTACCCGCATAGTTCCCGATCCCGTGGGATTTCTGGGATAAAAACTATCCTATACCCTTTCTGGGGTCTTAAACTTCTTTATGCCAAATTTTATCAAAATCAGTCCAGTGGTTTAGCCGTGAAAAAGAAACAGACAGACAGAAAAAGTACTGGCATTTACAATATTTGTACGGGTAATGTAAAATTAAAGTTTTTTTTACCATGTGTAGGTGTAAAAAATGTATCTAATAACAGGAGTCGATCAAATTATAGTTTCAATGTTTTTTCATTTTCATTTTTTCCCCGTGTTGGTCCCGGCCCCCGGGCTCCTTAGAAGAATAGGCCAACTGCCGTTCTGCCAGGCAAGTCGTAAAAGGCAACCGATTGGCTATGCGAGTCACTACCATCGTGGCTACTACGAGGTGGTAAAATTCTGCATTGTCTCACCCGAGTCTGGTACCACCACCTTACCTATTCCTGTCGCAATAGCGTCAGTGCTTGTTAATGACGTGTTCCGGTTTGGAGGGTAAGGTAGTCGGTAAACTTATGCATGTGGAATAAGACCTCGCCACAAGATAGCAACGCACCATTAACATCATAAATAGTAGATCAACTGGAATAACCTTCTACGTTTTTCAAATTAATCAAATAAAAATAAATAAATAAAGAGTAAACCATCGTCTATAAAGGCGATGGCCTTTATAGGCGACGGTTGACTCTTTCCATCAGGAGACCCATATGCTTGTTTGCTATCTTATGATATAAAAATTAAAAATAAGAAATCAAAAAGTATCATAATATTTTATATATATATATATATATATATATATATATATATATATATATATATATATATATATACATATACATATATATATATATATATATATATATATATATTCCTAGCGATATATTTTATTTGATTAATTTGTAAAACGTAGAAAATTATTCCAGTTGATCTATTATTTATCACTCCAAAAGACACGCAAAAGATGTTAAAACTCAAAATCGCCTGTGTTGTTTGCGTAAAAAATTTCTTTTAATTTTCATCACACATTTCTAGTGGCACAATATTCATCGATATAAAAAAGAATTAACGTTTTAAGGTAAGTAAACATGAGCGAATTGGTAAAAAATGGCGAACACAAACACGTTGTTAGTCAATACCATCGATCAATCTTATGCCTCATGAAGCGAAAACTGTGTGCTACGCAAACACCAGCATAGCTTTTAGGTTAGGACATTTAATACATTTTGTTTTCATTAACAGATATTTTCGATGCTATCTTTTCAACACATTTCAGTTTGGTTATATGTTTTTGGCATTTGTTTTATTCTTATACAAATACGCATTTTTTTTTAAATATCGATAGTGAAGCGCTTGACCACGATCTTGCCTGATGGTAAGCTAAGTTGCGGCCTAAGATGGAACGCGCTTCCCTAGAAGATACCTGTTTAAATTTTTTAACATTTCTCAGATTGCAAATTTTTCTGCCGGCCTGGGCTCCTTTAAAAAATAGACCAACTGCTGTTCTACCAGGCAGGTCATAAAAAACGAACGATTGACTATATGTATGACTAAGAGGTGGTAGAGTTCTGCTACGTCTCGTCCGCGAATTTGGTATCAAAACTATTCTGGAGCAATAGCGTAAATGCTTGTTGTTGTCGTATTCCAGTTTAAAAGGTAAGATAGTCGGTAGACTTGTGCATGTCTATTACTATCCCGCCACGAGGATAGCAACGCACGATTAACAATTTTGGCGTGAATAGGCGATGGTATATATTTCTATCAGGAGATAAATCTGCTTGTTTGCTCTTCAATAATGATGAATACATGAATCAACAAAAAGTTCTTTTTATATTTGTAACATCCATATTGGTCCCATACTGATAAAATATTTATTTAATAAAAAAAATGTCTCATCTATACTTTCAAGACTGAATATATTGATTTGTTACCCGGTAAGCCGGTTGGTGTTAATAAATCTTAATGGGTGTGGGTGTGTGGGTGGGTAGGTCATACTATAAATTGGATAGTTTCCATCGTCGGCACTTGGTGAAACTGCATTTTAAATTATGTATTACAAATAAACTCATTTGTACTTCCAGTTCACGTATATTTTTAATTTCATACTATAAGTTTTGCGTAACTTAAAAAAACAACATGTTGTAACCAAAATATTATGTTTATTGCTTTTGAAAATAATCCACAGATCTGAAGGCATGTTTTCTACATGCTGATTGAACGCTATCACTGCCTCTTCGGAGTTGGTAAAAGTAAAACCTCTCATCAAATCTTTGATTTTGGGGAAAATAGAGAAATCATAGGGTGCTAGGTCGGGGCTATGCGCAGGATGAGTGACGAGATGTACTTGTTCGGAAGCTAAAAATGACTTTGTTTTGTTGCCCGTGTGTGAAGAAGCGTTATCATGGTGTAGGAGAATGCGGCTTTTGGGTCGTCTTTCGCGAACTTTTTTCTAACACCCTGGGTACACAAATAGTAAACAAATGCTAGAATACCACTCGGCATTACATTCTTTTGATCTTCAAATGGAATTGTACAGATGGGACCAGTAGCTGAGAAAAAAAATGCGATCATTTTTTTACCAACGTTTCTCGCCTGTCTCACTTTTGTTGGCCTGTTCTCATTTTCAAACACCCATTCACAAGATTGCTGTTTTTTATCGGGTTCAAAACAATAAATCCACGTTTCGCCTCCTGTGACAATATCATAAACAGCATTAGAATGTCCGTGATCGTACTTCAGTAGCATCTGTGAGCACCATTCCACGCGAGCCAGCTTCTGCTCCGCTGTCAGTTCATGAGGGATCCAACGAAAACAAAGTTTCCGAACTTCCAATTCTTAAAATTTTTTGGATGTGGCACATACCAATTCCCAATAGTACTCGAATTGTCTCATAGGTAATCCGGGGGTTTTCTTCAATTAACTGCTTAACAGTAGCCACATTATTTTCGTTGACGGCAGTTGAAGGCCGCCCTTCACGAAATTCGTCATGTAAAGAAACTCGACCTCTCTCAAATTCAGCAAACCATCGCCTCACGGTGCTCAAATAAGGTGCTTCTCTCCCAAAAGCATTTCGAAGACGAGCGGCACAGTCTTGCCGAGAAAGAGAACTTTTAAAATCATAAAAAATCATCGCTCTAAAATCTTTTCGTTCGTTCGTTGCGTACGTAGGCTATTTTTTATTTCAATTAACTCTCCTCTCCTCCACCTCCCGCCTTACAAGTACCTCACCAAAAGATTCAATATAAGTAATTTGTATGATAAAACATCGTTTAGCGGGTCAGCTAGTAAGAATATAGTAAAACGTTACAAGTGCTTTTCACTTCATAAAAATATACGGTTCATCTACGTGACAGTCGTAATAGACAGTGGTCCCAGGAACAAACATTTTTTGATTAATAACAAGCTGAATTTTTGCGAACATGGGAAAAAGATTTTTTCTATCTTCGAAAAAAATCTCGAATCGGGTAACTAATAAAAATAGATAAAGGAGAAAAATTTAGAGTGTCGGACTAGGAAAAGTTTCCACTTCACGTGTAGGACAAAGTAACCCTTGAATTATATGAATAGTTAACAAGCTGTTGTGATAAAATTAGATTGTCTTTAAATTGATTAATAATAATTTAAAAATCTCATAATTCCGAATATTTAAAGTAGAGGATCGTGAGAAAAAATGTCGAACGTGTGGGACAAAAGGTTTTTCGTATTTTTCATTAAGTAATCAGGCGATTAAAGCAAAAAAATAAATATTGATATTAATAAAATATTATTCCTTCACCAAATTAAAATATTCGAAGCCCCCTAGCTTTATTAGGTATGTAACTTATAAAGTTAGGGGGCGATTCCAGATTTTCCGAAGATAGAAAAGATGGGCGTCTCGTCAAAACGAAGCTGTTCACAAAAATTCAGCTTGTTATTAATAAAAAAATGTTTGTTTCCTGGGACCACTGTCTATTACGACTGTCACATAGATAAAATACGTATATATATAGTTTAACCTATATCTCACATTCTTCTCAAAACATCTTTTATATAATACTAGCGACCTGCACGTGGTTTCACCCGCGTAGCTTTTGTTCCCGTGGGAATATCGGAAAAGTTTATATACTAAAACCTTTCTTAAGAATCAATCTCATACAACCGAACTGCATCTGTTTAGAGCACACGTGTTTATCGTCGCGCGTTCTTATCGCTAATCTATCGGTCAATTTCCAGTTTTTTATTGAACGCGCTTGTAATGACTAATGCAGTGTGTCATTGTAATCGCAGTAAATAGTGCACCCTATTATCTATGGAGGAAGTATTAAATTTGCCTGAAGATGGAGGTTGTGTTGAAGATACTACCAATACTTTGCGTGAAATAAATAATTCTGAGGAGGCGAACGATTGTTTATTAGATGATTGCATACAATCAGAGGGATCTGTATCTACTATTACTAATTCTAGACCATCTAAGAGAGCACGGATGGGGGAGGAGGAGGAGGAAAATTGGACCACTGTTGGAAAGAACGGAAAGAAAATAGCACATAAAGTGGATTTATATATCAACTGTTCGGAGAAATTACCTAAACAGTTTGCGTTTGCAAAATTATTAAAGTCAAACAATATTGAAAATGTTTGTCGGGTAAAGTATGTCAACCCTTATAAAATCTTCATTCAGTTTGAGTGTGCAGAAAGTGCGAAAAGGCTGATAAACTGCAAAGAGTTACAAGATCTAGGATGGATATGTCAGAGACCACTTGAAGTTACGATGTCCTATGGAGTAATAAAAGACGTGGAATTGGACTTATCCGATCAGGATATGCTGAAAATAATATCGAGCGATCGCGAACTAGTTTATGCAAAACGGCTAAAGCGCAGATGCAAGGATGGTAGTGGGTGGGAAGATAGTGAATCAGTACGTCTCGCTTTCAAAGGGCAATCTCTGCCAACTTCGGTTTATATTTATGGTATGAAAATCAACGTTGATCCTTATGTATTCCCAGTAACCCAGTGCTCGAGATGTTGGAAATTTGGGCATTCTCTTCGCGTTTGCCCAACAAAAAAGGTAGTTTGCCCTAAATGTGGTAAAGGCCATACTAATTGTGAAATAACAACCTAATAAATGTGTTAATTGTACTGGAAATCATTTAGCTTTAGACAGATCCTGCCCAGCGTTCAAAAAGGAAAAGCGTCTCAGAGACTTAATGGCCGAATTTAATTGCTCTTATAGGAAGGCCTTACAAATTTGTACCATCGGATCCACCTGTAGCAAGTGAAGAACAAAGATCTCTAAACTCAAATTCTCTGTCTCGTGCGCCGCCCGAGCAACAGCAACAGCTTGACTCTTTGGCATTGCGCAGAGATGTAGGTTCTCTCTTTGTCTTTTATCGTATATATCATGGAGAGTGTTCCGACGAGTTGTTTGGATTAATTCCTGCCGCCGAATTCCACCATCGGACATAGCGTCAAAACTTGAAGTTCCATCCTCACCATCTCGATGTCTGGAAATCCATAACTGTGCGTTTCTCCCGCCACTTTTTACCTCGCACTACTCTGTTGTGGAACCAATTACCGACAGGGGTATTTCCGAACGGATACGACATAGGGACCTTCAAGAAAAGAGCTTACTTATTCTTAAAAGGCCGGCAACGCAACTGCAAGACCTCTGGTATTGCAGATGTCCATGGGCGGCGGTGATCACTTACCATCAGGTGCACCTCCTGCTCGATTGCCCCCTCTTCTATAAAAAAAAAAAGAAAAAGAAGTCTTTAATTGGAACATATCCTCAGAATCTGAGGCAGTTAGAAGTGAAAAAGAAACTGAGTTAGAAAACGAGAGTTACTGGAGAAATGAGAGGCAACAAGGAGAGGAAAGTAAACAGCAGGAAAAAAGAAATAGGAAACACAATAGATCTGACTTTAATTTTAGGGAGTTGCTTTATGATTTATGTGCAATATTTTCAGACTCCAAAAAAGACATAAAAAGCAAAATAACACAAAGAGTGTCGGTATGTCTTGAATGGTTGATGTCCATACTACCATCCGTGGGGCAGTTAATCTGGGATCTGCCTTTTAAAAATATATTTGGATTATAATATGGATTCTCAATGTAAAATAACCATCATCCAGTAGAATTCACAGAGTGTCAAGCCCAAGCAGGTCGATATTGAACAACTACTGACCCAAGAAAAGATTCATGTAGCTTCTATATGTGAAACTTGGCTAAGCAGCAATGTTAACTTTAAAATTAGCGGGTATAATGTCTTTCGTAAGGATCGAGATGACTCGTATGGAGGAGTTGCTTTTCTAGTGCATAAATCTATTAAGTCTCAAGTATTCCCGTTTCAAATAACCAACCTAGGCATTGAGCTAATATGTATTAGGGTTTTTAACTGTAAATATATCGATTACATTGTCTCGATCTACTGTCCGCCAACCATACGTACTTCTCAAAATGACTGGGATGAAATATTTTCATTCAAACGAGTAGAACTTTAGTTCTCGGGGACTTCAACGGACATCATTCGAGCTGGTCCTGTAAAACTGATCCGAGAGGTAACTTTATATTTGATTCAATGGCTGACTATAATTTTGTATCCTTGAATGATGGTAGAGCTACTCGTATTAAATATGTAAACGGTAATCTTCAAGAAACTTCCCCAGATATTTCTATAGCATCTTCTGATATAGCATTACATTGGAATTGTAATGTCACAAAAGAATCATTAGGTAGTGATCATTTAATAATAAAGATAAGCATGTCATATCATAATAATAGCCCTAAATATGTATATAAAAAAAAAGAAATTTCAATAAAGCGGATTGGAGTGGATACCATCACTGTATTCTAAATAAATTATCTGATTTTGATTTTGATCATGTTGATCCACAGAGAGGATATGATTTATTTCTAAGCATAATTAATGAAGCCGCCGATGCTCACATTCCTCTATACAAAATTAGCCAAGATCCCACTTAACACTTTACTCCAAAACACTATTGGACTAGCGATCTATCTAAAGCAGTGACGGAAAGACGTTTGGCTCTTACTATGTTTCGCAAAAATCCTACCCCTGATAACCTAGATAAGTTAAAAGATAAAATTAGAAACTCCCAATCACTCATACGAAAAGCTAAAAGCAAATCTTTTGTTAATTTCTATTCCTCAATCGAAGAATCAACTTCTGTACAAGAGATGTGGAGAAGAATGAAGTGGCTAAAGGGATATAGATCAAATATTAACTATGTTAATGAAATTACAGCAAATAAACTTTTACACAGCCTAATACCTGATTATGTAAGCCCAAATCATCCTATTTTTATGTCTCAAAATAGAAGAATTGAATCGCCTTTCTCACTATGTGAACTCAAAAGCTGTGTTAAAACGGTGGACACTTCCCCTGGGATTGACAACATCTCATACTCAATGATAAGACATTTACCAGAAGAGGCATATGTAATTCTTCTTTCTCTTTTCAATTTATTTTACACCCTTAGTTTTGTACCTTCCCAGTGGCGTCACATTCGTGTCGTACCAATTCCAAAACCAGGTCGCAATCCCTCGTCATCATCATCTCTACGACCTATTTCTCTTATGTCATGCCTATGCAAAATATTTCACGCTATGCTAAAAAATAGGTTAGAGTGGTTCATAGAAAGCGGTAACTTTTTCCATGAAGAAACTACGAGCTTTAGGAAAACCAAATCCTGTTTGGACAATCTTAGCAACCTAGTCACCAGAATTCAGTTGGGCTTCTCCGAAAATCAAATGACGATTGGTTGTTTCATAGACATTGAAAATGCTTACAACAATATAGATATAACCGCCCTTCTCACAAACTTAGATCGACTAGGAGCCGGAGCAAAAGTTTGTAAATATTTATGGACCTTTTTGAAAGAACGTTATTTAAGCGTACAAGTTAATGAAGTCATTCTATCTCGATCTACAGCTCGTGGAGTAGCTCAAGGAGATCCTTTGGCTCCATTGTTATTTAATATTGCAACTCTTCATATTTGTAAGCAAATAACTAATGTAGTAATGTCACAGTACGCTGATGACTACGTGATGTACATGACAAGCAAAAATATTAATCTTGCTGTAAATGAACTACAACTAGCTCTATCTAAAATCCAAAAATTGTTTTTTGATCTAGGTTTAGAGATTTCATCTGTTAAAACAAAAGTTTGCATTTTTAAGAAAGGTATTAATAGATAACCCATTTCTCTTTTTTTAAATGATATGCCTAAAGAGGTGGTACATGATGTTAAGTACCTAGGGATGTGGTTGGATCGTTCTCTAAAGTGGAATAAGCATATTTTGGTTTTACTGACTAAGTGTATGAAGTATTTGAATATTTTTAAAGTTCTAGCAGGAGCTGGATGGGGTGTACATCTCAAACATTTAAGACGTTTGTTCATAACTATAATTAGAAGCAGATTGGATTATGGAAGTTTCCTCTATGACAACAGCTACAAAAAGTATTTAAGTAAATTAGATAAAGCTCAAAATCAAGCGCTTAGAATTGTTGGAGGTTTTATAAAAACTACGCCGATTCATGTCATGGAATCAGAATTGTGTTTGCCACCTTTACATGTTCGACGAATTTTTTTAGGAGGAAAATTTTTACTAAAATTAAAAACTCAAAATAATAATATCACAGGCAATCTACTACAAAGACTTCTGTTGCTCAAAAATAACAGATATTGGCAAAATAAAACTAAACCACTTTTGCTTACTTCTTATGAATATTTACAAGACATTAATATTAATGCTGGGACTCAATTAGATATGTACTTTCTGAATGTATGGGTTAATGCCATAGATGTTAGTAATATTATTAGTTTAAATATTATAAATTTTTCGAAAGCCAAACGTTATTATTCCAAGCCTAATTTAAAAGATATTTGTTTAGATTTTATTAATAACAAGTATTCAAATTACTATAAACTATTTACTGACGGATCTAAAGATAAAGACAGAATCGGTTCAGCAGTCTACGACCTACAGTTTAATATTGGAATTCATTTTAAAATAGAGAAGAAAATATGCATAATGGAAGCGGAGCTTATCGCCATTTCTGAAGCTCTCTCATACGCTGCGTCTCTAGACCAAGACAACATAGTGATCTTTACGGATTCGAAAAGTTCACTGCAGCATTTGGCTCGATGCACCTCGGGTAGCCGAGGCACACCGATAGCCTATACGGTCCTGGATACTATTTATGGACTGGCATCGCGCTCCAAATCAATCAAATTGCAATGGATCCCGTCTCATTGTGGCATTGAAGATAACGAGAGAGTAGATGTTTTGGCAAAACAAGCTGCAACTGAAGGAATTAATTACGACATTATTCCATGCTATTCAGATTTTATATATTTCATTAAAAATCAATGTGATAAAATCTGGAGGGAATATTTCGATTTAAGGTCAAAAGAAAAAGGAATTTGGTACAAAACGATCCAACCACATCCCCCTTAAAAATTCATGGATCGATAAACATATGCTATCTAGACGTGACGCGGTAACAATCATGAGGTTGCGATCCGGGCACATTCCGTCTAAGAGATTTGCGTCCCCTCACCGAACTGCGATATTTGCGGTGTATCAGAAGACATAATTCACGTCTTGTTGGAGTGTGTTGGTAACGCAACCTACCGATCTACGGAATGTAAAAATAGCTTAAGAGATTTCGCTGATTGCAATATTATTTTATCCCAGCCGCAGTCCAATCATATTGCATCAATTGTAAAGTTATACCTTAAAAAATTCTCGGATCAGTTACATTAGTTAAGCTACTTGTTATTTATTCTATATCGAACTATGTGTAATTTAATAATTTATAAAAAATGTTTTAATTATAAGTTGATTTTATAGAGCGGCATAATCACACTGTGATTAAGCTCTTAAATAAAGAAAAAAAAAATCAATCTATCTATTTAAAAAACCGCATCAAAATCCGTTGCGTAGTTTTAAAGATTTAAGCATACATAGGGACAGACAGAGAAAGCCACTTTGTTTTATACTATGTAGTGAAGATAGCAAACAAGCAGATTGCTCTTCTTATGGAAAGAGAAGCATCGCCTAAACACCAAAGATGACAATGATTCGTTGCTATCCGAGTGGCGCGATGGTAATGCCACATGTATAAATCTATCGGCTACTTTGTCCTCTAAACCGGAACACAACAATGATTATGACTGATGCTTTTGCGGCAGGAATAGATAAGGCGGTGGCACCAGTCCCGGGCGAGACAATGCAGAACTCTACCACCTAGTAGTCACGATGGCAGTGACTCGTATCTATGCGTACAAATAAATGTATTCATATTCTTAATTTACACAAATACGTATATAAATATTAAAACAAAGAAACACCTAGACACAGTTACACAAATATTTATGCTCTTTAAACAATATCTTATCCCTGTTGGGAATTGAACTCAACCGAAATCGATGGCGCAGCCTGTATCAAGAACCACTCGACCAACGAAGCGGTAAATATTGTTTCAAACTGTACCGAAATATCTACACCCTACTTGCGTGACACAATCATGAAATATAAGTTTTGGGGTAAAAAAAGACAACCGACTATTAAGTATTGATCAAACCCAAACTCTCCATTGTGAATTATAGGAATGATACAGTTATTTCTCGCTACTAGTTTTAAATTTTTTCCTTCTAACTTTTGTTTGCAACTACATGGACCTTTGTTTTGTGATACAGATTTATTGTGAACTAGCTTTGGTTCGTGGTTTGCTCGCGTTAAAGTTATTTTTCCTAGTGAACAGTATTTTTTTTTCTGGATGAAAGGTACCTTATATCCTTTTCCTGTACTAGAGTTTTGGTGGTTAATATTATGCATAGCGTTATATTATAGCGCGCTATGTATATTCAACGTAAAACTAGAAAAGTATAGTTTATAGTCTATAATGCGCTCATATCATAAAATAATGATAATAATAATATTCACGGGACAAGTTACTTGTGTTATGGGTGTTAGTCAACGATATTAATACATAGAAATACATATATAAATACCAGAACATATTTAATAAACACCCAAACCTGGAAATACAAACATTTATGCTCATCACACAAATGCTTGTCCCCGTCGGGGATCAAACCACTCGACCAACGGGGCGGTCAGTTACAAATGTTTTATATGAACAACACTACACATGACTATCCTGTACTCTTGACAAAGTATATGTAATATTTCACAAAATCAAAAAAATAAAATCAGAGAATATTTTATTCAAATACATAATCCGAAATTCATATAAATAATATTTATGTCTAATATTTATTTAGTAAATAACGTCTCATCGAGTACGGTATATGTAGCCTATCAATAACATAGATATCATAATGCCAAAATAATAAACAAATATCCTGTTAGTTATTTTACTGTAGGCAAAATAAAGTAGGCAGAATAAACTATTTATAGACATATAAAGCTACTATTAGATTGGTGTGTTTCTTTAATTACAGGTTAGTAAAAGAGCAAACTTTTATTCTGCTGTAAAAAGTAGAGGTATATAACTCCGGAGGTACTGAATCAAAGGTATTCCGGGGCTGGATACAATAAGCTTATGTATTCCTTCAAATTTTCATCGTCTCCGCGGAATTATTTATTCCGGCTAGAATACTGAGCGACTGACCGTACTGCGATTAGAATGAGTAAGTGAGTGATATTGCGAATAGTGATGATGTCTAAATGATAGTAATGATGTCTACATTCTTCTGATGAGATGCGACAAGCGATAATCAACCTAAAAAACTACTTAAATAGGTTACATAGTATTGTGAAATTGGCGGGAACGAGAAAAATATAAAGGTAAAACGTCGATTTAAAGATACGATCACAAAATATGATACGCTACAATAAAAAGGACGAAGTGAGCCAAAGGTACAAATAAGGTGAATCATATCCATGTCCGGAACCGGAATAAGTGAATGAAATTATCCCAAAGAATAAAGATTACCCACCGCTAGAAAAAAAAAACATCAATTACCTATAATATAGACAACTAGTATGTTGATGGTGCGTTGTATCCGCGTGCCGTGAAGGCGATGCCACATGTAAAATTTACTGGCTATCTTTTCCTCTAATCCGGAACATGACAAGCGTTACCGCTATTACAACAGCAAGAAAGTGGTGATACGGCAGCAATACAGCCTCCGGATGACCCTAAATCATACCGCCCAATTACAGTTCTGCCTTTTCTTGGTAAACTGCTAGAAAGATTAGTAGTTCCTCGACTCTTACTGCAAGGGCCCACATTCAATAAACAACTATTTGGATTTACCGCCGGAAAATGCACTGTCGATGCAGTACTAACCATGAGAAAAACGGTAGAACTATCACGAAATAATTATGTGTTAAAAATGGATATTTCATATGCTTTTGATAACGCGTGGTGGCTGATGTTATAATTGAAACTAAAAATACGAGGATGCTATTCTAATATATATCAACTAATTAAATCGTATTTAGAAAATGGTCACTTGAAATTACAACTAGGGCATTAAGCTGCATCTAAACGCCTTACTCTGGCTGCCCACAGGGATGTACTTTCGCCATGTCTATGGAACTTAGGATTTGACGATTTATTTTCACTAGCCTTGCCTGAAGGATGCTCACTTATAGGCTATGCGGACGATGTTGCTTTAATAATACAAGCAATTACACGAACACAGATAGAGTCACTGGCTTATACTAGTCTTAATTTAATATCAAATTGGGGATTCAGAAATCATTTAAAATTTGCGCCTCATTAAACGTTCTACTTAATACTAAAAGGTTCGCTTCTATCGTCTCCTAGTAAATAATTAAATAATAGCACAGTAAAGAGAAAGGAGTCCATAACATATTTAGGTTTAGTTTTAGAGAAAATCTATACTTTTATAAATCATATTAACTATATCAGTGAAAAAGCTAAACGGAATTACTTGTCCTTTGCCGGCATATCTACCTCAATGTGGGGTTTAACCTTTAACACTTTAAAGATAATTTATAACGCATCTTATTTAGGTTGTATTACTTATGCATGTTTAGCATGGGCTGATTTTTTGATTACAAGCGGCGCGATCCGGCGTAAATTACTTCAAAATCAGCGTTTGGCTTTAATATTTCTGTGTAAAGCATATCGCATTGTAAGCTTTACCCGTTTTATCAGGTGTCTTTCCATTAGATTTAGAAATTCAGCGTCGGGCCTCAATGTACTATAATTCTAAGAACTTACCTAGCTCAGAATTTATCAATCCGCAAGCTCAAACAAAAATACGTCGCCTTTTTAATCCCGTGATGGATTTACTAATGAATTAATAAATGAATGGCAGTCGCGTTGGTGCTGGCAAAATGAACGTAGCCAAATGCTTGATAGTATACGATGTATATCTGGGGAAATCTATTATTCCGACCTTGTAGCAACAAGTGGGAATTTCCGTTTCTTCAAGCGATTTTGTCATATATACTACTGGAAGCAGAATTAAGTAGGCCATTTTCGTAGGTCCTAAAATACCTAAATTACCGTGGTGCAATAGCAATCAGGCTTAACCTGACTGTAAACGTCTCATTTCTTAGCAGTTTTTTGCTTTATCTTTACGCTGTCTCCTGCTGTAAAAGGAAGGGAAACTGGATGTATTTTCCTACTCATCCTATACTCTTCTGGTTAAATTCGATGCGGGTTCCAAGACAGCTTAGCTTTTCCCCCAGGGCACTCTGAGCTCGCAACTCAGTGGTTATCAGGAAAGTTGCCGCTGTTGATTCTGGTTTACAGAAGTTACAGTGGTGGGAACGAGAGGTGGGCCCATTGCCCTTTTAAAAAAAATGGTGCTACCAAACGCAAGCGAGACATCTCGGAATTCTATCACTACTTAGTGACCATTATGGTAGTAGTGATACGTATAGCTAACACATTATTATTTAATATCATCATGACAATTTCTTTACATCAAAGTGAGCTAAACATATTTGGCAAAGCGGTGAATCGAGGTAAACATTATGGCTCACCACGATTTATCTGTTTGTCGGTTAGGACGAAGACTAGTAATCACTTCGCTGCATTTTGTTTTCCCCGTGTTGGTCCCGGGCTCCTTTGAAGAATAAGCCCACTGCCGTTCTACCAGGCAGGTCGTAAAAGGCGACCGA
The DNA here is from genome assembly GCA_036924255.1 of Apodemia mormo. Taxonomy (NCBI): domain Eukaryota; kingdom Metazoa; phylum Arthropoda; class Insecta; order Lepidoptera; family Riodinidae; genus Apodemia; species Apodemia mormo. Next base: position 29,633,453 of record JAUPFN010000019.1, read on the forward strand.
TTGGCTATACGAGTCACTAACATCGTGGCTACTAGGTGGTAGAGTTCTGCATTGTCTCGCCCGGGTCTGGTAGCACCGCCTTAACTATTCCTGCCGCAATAGCGTCAGCGCTTGTCGCTGTCGTGTTCCGGTTTGGAGGGTAAGGTAGCCGGTAAACTTATGCATGTGGCATTTGACCTCGCCACAAGATAGCAACGCACCTTTAACATCTTTGGTGTCTATAAGCGATGGTTGACTCTTTCTATCAGGAGACCCATCTGCTTGTTTGCTATCTTATGATATATATAAAAAAAAACATTTGAAATACACACAATAGCAATATTTAAGAAACAATCAAATCAATCAAATCAAATCAAATCATTTATTTGCTAAAAATAGGGTACATGTAAAATAGATCTTAATTCATAACATTGTGTCCTCCTATTTTCACCTCATAACGGCATGCAAAATATATTAAAAATTTTATTCATTGTTAACATTAAAATAATCTCAAAACATTTATTATACTTAAAAACAATTCATAATATGCATAAAAGACGTAATGAGCATTATGACAAATACCACATTTTACATTGAAATATAAGTAAATAATACAAGATTTTTTTATTTTTTTTTAGATTAAATTATAAATTAAATTAAAATATTAAATATTTGATACAAAGTGTTATTATATATAATAATAAATAACACTTTATATATTGCTATTTGCGTAAATTGTGTTTATGAGAAAAATATTCATTTAAAGTATAAAAGCATTCATTAATAAGCCAAGTTCGTAGACGTGTTTTCAGCTGGCTGGTATTTAATTCTCGATATTCTTTGGGAAGGGCATTAAAAATTTTTATTGACATGATGTAGCAGTTTTTTTGGAGGAAGCTGCTGTTGCACACCGGAAATTTTATTTTGCTGGGGTCTCTTGATTTATATCTATTGGCATTGCTTTCGATCTTATAAATACTAGGATTGTTCTTAACAAACAGGCAGGCATCATATATATATTGGGATGTCAACGTCATCAAACCCAGTTTCTTAAATAATTGCCTACAAGATGTTAAAGAATCTACACCACATATTTTGCGAACACACTTTTTTTGTGCAATAAAAACTCGACTGGAATGAGTGGAATTACCCCATAAAAGTAAACCGTATCTCAAAATAGACCCAATAAGTCCATGGTAAGCCATTAAGAAGATAGCTTTCTTTCCTACAGTATCTTTTAGTTTACCTAGAGCATAAACGTATTTGTTTATTTTAGAGCTTACGTGCTTAACATGTCTTTTCCAGTTAACATGTTCGTCCAAATAAATACCTAAAAATTTTGTTTCTTTTACTGGCTTTATTATTTGATCCTTATATTTTACTTTTATATTCAGTATGTTACCCTTGTAATTAAGAAATTGTATATAATTAGTTTTTAGTAAATTTACGTTTAACTTGTTTTCCTCCATCCAATTTACAATTTTTTGTATTGTATCATTAACCTTGCTTTCAAGATTCTTTGTGTTATATTTATGACTTATCGTCACCGATATGTCATCTGCAAACAGTACAATATTATCATTCGTAACTTTTGGAAGATCATTTATATATAACAAAAATAAAAGAGGACCAAGAACACTTCCTTGAGGTACACCTCTATAATTGTCCTTAAAACTAGATCTATATGTATTATAAGTAAAATTTTTAAAGGGTTTGATTATTTCGGTGTATTGTTTACGTCCCATGAGATATGATCGTATCCATTTGTAAACTGGCCCCCGTAAGCCATAACGCTTACATTTACGTAGTAAAATGTCATGATCCACGAAGTCAAAAGCCTTTGACATATCAAAGAAGATAGTAAGTACCGCTTTTCGAGAGTCAATGGCTTCTGTAATATGCCGTAAAAGTGAAAAAGCGGCCAAAGTAGTCGACTTTTGTTTAAGAAAACCATTTTGTTCTTTGCCTAGTATTTCATGTTTATTTAAGAAATTTATAAGGCGGTAATGCATTACTTTTTCAAACAATTTTGCGAATATTGGAATAAGGGCGATAGGTCTGTAATTTTCGACATTTTTTTTATTGCCTTTTTTGTGTATAGGTTTTACAATACTTACTTTAAGTTTGTCAGGAAATATTCCGTGAATGAAAGAGATATTCACAAGATGTGCGAGAACCGGAGAAATTATTTTTGCAGACAATTTAATTATATGTGTTGAGATATTGTCGTAACCAACTGCTTTTGTGTTATTAAGCGAGTGTATCTTTTTATATATTTCATCCGGTGTACATGGTGCTAAGAACATACTACTGTTGAGATTAGGTATTTTTGTAAAATCTTTTACATTAGAGTTACTTTTAGTTTTAGTCATATCAACAAAATAATTATTGAAAAGATTTACAACTATTTTGGGATCCGAGATTAAGTTTCCATTTTTATCAATTAGTTCAAAATCATCGATTTTTTTCTCAATATCTAACTTATTTTTAATTATAGACCAAGTTGCTTTTGCTTTGTTTTTGGACTTTGACAAGTAGTTATTATTGACGTGTCGTTTTGACACAATTATACATTTTTTAAGAAGTTTTTTATAATTAAAAAAATTTGTTTTATGGAGTTCTGTCTTATGTAGATAAGTAAGATATTTAAGTTTTCTTTTTGTTTGACATGATTTCCTAATTCCCTTAGTTATCCAACGAGGCGAGAGTGAATTTATGTTTTCCCTGTATCTAGTTATAGGAAAGCAAAGATCATAAAACATTTTGAATGTTTCATGGAATGTGTTAAAAGCCTTATTTGGATCGTTTTCCTTTAAAATCTGACTCCAACCTAAGCTTTCAAGGCAGTCTTTAAATTTTTTAATATTTTCTTTGCAGTAGTTTCTTTTAAAGACGTACCAATGTTGTGTATTTTGTTCATTTTTAAATATTGGAAAGTTAAGTGATTGACCAGTATTATGATCTGATAGAAATAAGTGGTGTATTCTTCCTTCAGCATTTCTAATATTGCTCGCTATATTATCAATGCAAGTGTTATTACGTGTTGGTTGCTTGATATGTAATGAAATGTTATAATTTGACAGAAGATCTTTAAAATTTTCGGAAATGTTAGTCTCTTTAATTGTATCAATGTTAAAATCACCTGTAAGGATGATTTTCCAATTTTTCCTACGAATTAGAGAATCTAAGAGACACTGAAGTTTTTCAAAAAATATTTTTACATCTGAACTTGGTATTCTATAGAGGCAAATAATTATACTTTTAATAGAAGGTATTTCTATTCCACAACATTCGAACGACTTTTCTTCTGCAATATTCTCACATTGGCTCAGTATATTATATTCATAATTATTTTTAAGCATTATACACACACCGCCACGCTTTTCTTTCGGTCTACAATAACTACTAGCAAGTTTAAATCCGTTTAATAATATGTTAGGTTCATCGCCTTCACGCACAAAGATCTCCGACAAACAAATTACATCCAATGAATAATTAATATCTTCAAAATCATTTATACATAATTCAAGCCAATCTAATTTGTTAATTAGTCCTGCAATATTTTGATGAAATATGTTTATGCTCTTAGAGATAACTTTATTTTTTACTCCGAAAAAACTGCTTCCCCATGTGTTTACAATTAGAGGTTACCTGTTCTATACATTTATTATTATTTGTTACGCTTATAATTGGAAAGTAGTAAGGAATTGTACCTTTTTTCGGCAAGACTGAATTTTCGTGAAGACTAACTTTTTTTATTTCACGTTTATTATAAAATAGGTACTTATTTGCATAGTCCTGATTTTCAATAACTAAATGTATTTTGTTGCAAATGTAATTTAGATATTGTTTCTTGGATAAATAAATCGGTGACTTATTAATGAATGTACATTTTTCTACATTATTGCAGTATAGCCTAAGCATACTATTTAACATATTCTCATTTAAAAATTTATTATTATTGATACCTAATAAGATAACATGTGTATTATTATTATTTTTTAAAACATTAATACATTCAATGACAACGTTTATTGGATTCTTATCATTTTCCCCCACGCAAATAACAACATAATTTTCCTTTGTATTTGTATAGTTTTTCAAAATCTCTCCTACAGTAGCAAACGGTTTTGTGTCGGAGGAAATGCTGTATTTGTAACAAGTGTTTAAGTTTTGCCTGAAATAAAAAAAGTTGTGATGCCAAACCAGCGCATTGCTGCGATCCAATAATCGTTATTCTCCGTTTTTGTGATCCATAACCATCATTTTCCTTTGAAGGGGCATTATAGTTTAAACAGTCTGTTACATTTGTTTCATCTATCTGGTTATATGTTTGATATGACGTGTATGCTTGAGTATCCCGTGAGTGTGGTAAGTCTGAGGTATTTTTTTGTTGCGGTGGTCTGTTTAAGAATTGCGTATTAGGAGCAACGTCGGTTGTCATTTCTTTCTGTTTGTCAAGTTTATATTTTTTTAATTTTGTTTTCCGAATAGGAGATTCTGTACATACTTTTTTTAATTGGTTTATAATGATATCCTTTTCCTCATTTTGTTTCTTCAATGCACCATTTTCTAACAATAAATTATCAATTTCGTTGTGAGCACTTATTAACTGGTATTTTAAATTTTCCATTTCTTCTTTAAGTTCTTTTAAGTCTGAGTCTTTGCATGTAGATAAATCTGGTAAACTTTTTGCCAAATAATCAGAGTTACTAGATTCAAAGGATTCCAAAGATTCTGTAGATTTGTACGTTATTTTACGCCGTATAGTTACATTATTTTCGCAATCTTTGAGTAATTTGATTTCTTCGCTATCCATGGTTTTGTCCATTACTAATGCCATCTAGTGTATGATACAGGTATTTGTTGTAGCTGGGAGTTGTTTGATTAGCTGTAGAACTGTGAGATATTGAAACAATTTCAATACGTATTTCGCTTGATGTCTCTTTTTTAAAAGTTACAGTTACAATAATTGTATTTTTATAATTTTATAAATAATATAATTTTACATTATATTATAAAAGGCTGCTGACGTTTTTAAGATACGATCCTGAGACTGTCGTATCAGAATGCTTCTATTGCACCAATGTGCTACGGCTAGCTGACTGCATGCGACGAAATTATGGTATAGCTCTAGAGTGGTATCGATTTCAAAGTAACAGAAACGTTAGAAATGATTCATCGCCAAAGAATTTTGCTGCATTCCAATACTTTATCACTATTTGAATTGCACAATTTATTGGTCGTATTTACAGTATTCACTCATTTTCAGTAGTTAAATCACAAGTAATGCTTTATTTTTCATGTAATACCAACAATTATAATAGTTATTTTTTTGTTTTTAACACAATTTTTAAAACTCACGAGTCAAATTTTTATAGTCAATTTTAACACATTTTAACTATGTATAAAACTAAGATAACATTACTGCATGCACAAATCACTGTTATTTACTAGTTTTTAGGATCACTATTTAGTTTTATAGAGTATTTTAATTTTTAAAACGCAATTTAATCACAGCTAATGTTTACGTGGCGACAGCGCCATCTCTTTTTATTTCATCATAATTATTATATTATATATTGTATATATATTGTAGTTATTACATTATACTAATTGTCTAAAATCTTTAAAACATAAAAACAGAAGCCTATAAATAAAGTTAAATAATAAAGTTCTTTTCGTTAATATTGTCATTCAAAGATTTTTATCTTGAAATCTTTGAGTTTTTAGAGGTATCAGAAATTACCAGCCTTTTAAACGTTTTTAAGTTGTTGCTAAACATACCAATGTTAAGGTTGGTAATAAACTTGTCATGCGTAGCAAACATTTTATTCAATGGAGAGTGTTGACCGAGGTTTGACTTGGATAGGTTGAGGTGAAAAAGATGAGATTTACCATCTCTTGGAAGGGGCCCATAAATTAATGCCAGACAAGAGATCTGGTGCATCCATGTGGCCATTTATTAATGGTGCATTGCTATCTCGTGACAAGATCTAATGCCACATGCATAAATTTAAGTTTACCGGCTACTTTTCCCTCCAAACTGGAACATGACAGTGACAAGCACTGACGTTATTGCGGCAGGAATAAGTTAGTGGTACCAGATTCGGGCGAGACAATGCAGAACTCTACAACTTAGTAAATTTTCTTGATTGAAATAGCTAACTATCACTTGCCGATACCAAAAACGTTAACTATATAGTACCGCCCGTATGTAAAATATTATTATTAGGTGGCAAGCCTATTGACAACTGGGCATTTATCAAATAGCGGGCAAAGTTGTTTTTATCAGAAAACTGAAAAAAAAAACCCACATTTTGAATTGCTCGACACGGTAATCGAACCTGGGACCTCATGCAGACAACTCCGACACTGGAACACTAGACCAGTAGATCACACACAATTTAACGTACTTAAAGTTCCAACCTAGAGAGTGACAAGCAATGACGCTATTTCGGGTGGCGGGGAAAAGACAGACGGTGTTATCAATCTCTAAATCTCCTTGTTTGCTATCTTATGATTTAAAAAAACCGACTTCCAAACTCCTATATCTCTGGAACCTTGAATCAGATTTTGATATGAAACCAAACCAATTGATATGAAACCAAATCGGAAATATATTCTCTTAAGCAAAAATATAGTTTTTCAAATTCTTCATATTTGACGAAGTTATGCCCGAACATATATAAAAAAAACATATAAATATCCGAATTAAAAACCTCTTCCTTTTTAAAGAAGTCGGTTGAAAATTCCATGCAAATATTATATTATCTATATACATATAATGAAATCGTAGGAAAGTCAAAATTGTACATTGAATATTTTTTTAAAAGAATACTTGGGGCGTGATCTGCAATCGATATCATAACCAAAAATATAGTTTTTAGAATTTCTTACTGTTTATCTGTTTGTCTGTTGAATATTTTTGTAAAAGAATAGTTCAGGTGTGATCTACAATCGATATCAAAACCAAAAATATAGCTTTTAGAATTTTTGGCTGTTTTTCTGTGTGTCTGTATGTATGTCCGGGGTAAACTCAAAAAGTACTGCATGGATTTACTTTTTTTATTTACAAATTTTGCATGAATATTACTTACGGATCGGGTCAACATATAAGCTACATATTATTACGCTATCACCTACGGGGGAGAAGCTGTGCGGAGTAAACGAAGTCCTCGCAGTCGAAGTCGTGAATACTTTAATTCCCTTTAGAATATTTTAAACTATTTATAATTTCATCGGTTGATTGATGTAAGTTGTACATACATACACTAGCTGTTGCTCGCAACAATTTTTTTAAATATTATAACACAAAACATGATAGAAAGAGACAACGATATAGACAGCAAATGTATTTAAAGCATGAAGTATTAGGTATAGGAGGAACTAGCACTCATATTAATCCACGTGAACAAATGTTTACGTTATATCTCTGTCTATGAGTTCTTGCCATCTCTTTTTATGCAGCTATGTTAGAAAGAGAGGGTAAGACCTCAAAAGATGAAGTACTTAAAATTTGGTTTCAAGTAGGTTTTAGAAGTATTGCTTCCAGATACGTATATACATGGTTTAAAGTGTTTTGCTATCAATGTGCACTAGCATCATTAATCATGAAATTCAACTACTAACGTATCATCGGTTTAGCATCATGAAACGTTTTTTGAACGCTGCTCGACATATAAATCTCATGAAGTTCATAATTCCTTATACTTACCTTTTGTGGTTTTATTCATTCAAAGTACCCAACATATATTACACTTCATTTAGATTGTTTTTTGTTATTATTCTAATATCATTACATTATGTTAGTTAAAGTAAATAATGATATCTTCTATATAATTGCATATAATAAAAAGCTGTATGAAATACATGTACAATATTAAAAACAAATAAAGAGAACAAACAACAACAAAAAAGAAAGGATCCTGAATCTATTTTGTCAGAGGAATCAGAAAAAAACATTACATGACGTGTTTCCTTGCAATAAGAGTAATGAACAGATCATTTATACGACTCTAAAATTATCAAACGGACGTAATGATAAAAGTTTCCGTTGAGAGAACATGTTTATAGAGTTGCCTTAACACATTTTATAAAATTATATTTTATAAAAAAATTATATTTTATAAACATTTTATAAAAAGCCATTCTTGTACCCATAAATTTATTTTTCTTATTTCAAACATTGCTATAAAGATAAGAATAAAAAACATATTAAGATAAGAATCTGCTTTTTAAGTTTATGTGTTTGTACTTCTTGTAAATATATATAGATAGCAACGAATCATTAACAACTTTGGTGTCTATAGGCGATGGATGACTCTTTCCATCAGGAAACCCATCTGCTCGTTTGCTATCTTGTGATAAAAAAAAAACAATTAACCTTGCAAAAAATATTTTTTTTATATCTATACACTCTAGCAAGTTTTAACTTTAGAGATTTGACTATCGAACAGGAACATGATAGTAACAAGCCCTGACTTTAATATGGGAGAGATGGTAAGTTTGTGGCACCATATTTGAAGAAATCTTAGAAATATTGCTTCCTGGTAAACAATTATTCCGAATAGCATAGCAGAAAAGCAGATATTCTCAAAAGAGCGTAGGATTAACCCAGGGATAGCAAAAAAATATTTATTTATTTAATTATTTATTGTACACAGGAATCACAAACATAACAACATTAATAGATAACAAGTACGACGAGCTTATATTATTATCTAGTCATAGAGATTTCTTCCAGCCAACCCGTAACAAGGAAATATTAAAAGCAAAGATGATTTTCAACTTGGTATGCAATAAATTAATTACAACAAAATAAATCTATAAGAAAACAAAATACTACTATAAACGAAAAATAAACGAAATAAATACATACATACACAAACATACATACATACACACATAGATATATAAATAAGTGCATATAATCAATAAATAAAATGCTATAAAAATAAAGGCTAAAAATACAATAAATATGAAAGCTAAAAATTTATTATAATTTTAAGCCTTTGTTCGTATTTTCGACTTGTTTAGAAATGAAAAACACAAGTTTTTTCCAAAATTTACTTAAGCTGTTGGTCCAAATGACCATTATTGCGAAACCGGACATTTCGGGCGAGCAGAGTGCTTAACCATGGTTTCAATTAAGTGGGCTAAGTGCTAAGCATCCTAAGGGCTCCTGTGAGACTAAGCCGCGGCTTAGAGCAGTATTTTTACGATGAGTGGGAGCGAAAGTAGTATCTGGATTTCAACTCGTTAATGACTATCGAGTATTGGCGCCGCATGTGGCCATTTTGGCGTGTTGTTTTTATGTCATTGGATAGCAAACAAGCAGATGGCTCTCCCGGTGGAAAGAGAAACCATCGCGTATAGACACCGAAATATATTTGACCGCCCAGCCGGTCAAGTGGTTAGCGACCCTGACTACGCAATCGACGGGGTCGGGTTTGATCCCCGACGGGGACAAGCATTTATGTGATGAGCATAAATGTTTGTATTTCCGGGTTTGGGTGTTTATTATGTATGTAACAGTATTTATATATGTACTTCTATGCATAGAGTAATAACGCTTAGAGTGATAATTGCATTCAACGCTTCGTTCATATTTTAGGCCAAAACCGTGTCAATGTCCGTGTAAGCTTTGTGTAATCACTTGCGTCGTCACGCACACAAAGACTCCAAAGACTCGAATAGTGTTGCAAGTAAATAAATATTTTCCCAAGACGGTATTTAAAATATATCTACCTGACCGGTATACAAATAATCTTTCATACTATAACATTATTAATCATTTAGTATAAACTTGAAACTTACACTTTTTATTCGGTTAGGTAAAATATGTTAAATGCCGGGAAATATTCTAGATGTTCTCAAGATGATTCCAAAGCTATTTAACCTTATATTTTTTTAGTTTTTGTGCTTTTATTTGTGATTTAAAATATTTTTACCTCACTGAAATAAAGATTGTCTGTCTTTCCAATAGTATTATTAGTCATATAGAAAATTTAGAACTTACAATTTTTATTCTTTTGAGGTAAAATGAGTAGAATTACAGGAAAGTGTTTTAGAGGTTCTCAGGATTTTTTTTTAAAATTTCAGTAATTAAACAGCGGTAACCAACCGGCACCGAGCGTAAATAAAAAATATGGTCAATACGAATTTACGTTATTTAAGTTATAAAAACAGTGATTGAACTAATTCTTACAAAAAAAAACCTTATTGATATGTATCTACTAATATATTATCTTATATCATACAAGTGTTTGAAATACATTGCTTGGCAAATACTTGTGTGTTATTATGTGTATGTCTGTGTGCGTGTATGTGTATGTATGTTTGTTCAAAGCTATTACCTTGGAACCTTTTTTATTTTAACTTTCATACAAATCTTGCCATGATTCTAAACCTTAAACTAGCTTGAAAATTAGCAAATGGGTGGGCAAGCAGAAACAATACTTACGTTATAGACGAACGTTTTAAGTTAAAAATTAATAAGATACTTATTAATCAAGTATTTATTTAAATCAACTTAAAAAATTAAAATGTTTTAAGCTAAATGTACTATATTGGCTACTATTGGCTCTGTGCATGACTTGAGCACCACCTAGCGTCCGCAACTGTTTTGGTTCTGATCTTAGAATAATAATGCCTAGAAACCACAAAAAACGAGGAAATAAAACTTAACCAGAAACGGCTCAATTCGTTTTGCGAGTTGTCAATGCTTAATAAGATCAGGTTATATCGGACACAGTTCACGAAAAATAATTTGAAATGACTCATTGCATTATAAAGAAGTGTTCTAACACCTTAGAAAAACAAAAAAGTGAACATTTCACAGGTAAGTACTTACAATATATAATTTTTCTGTTATGTAAATCGACTAAAAATAGATAATTTGAAACACATAACTTATCACTATACAGTTGCTAGTTGTGGAAAAAAAATTGCGCACAATATTTTTAGTTAGACCTTAATGTTAAGAAAATTAATTATTGTATTTGATTTAACTGTTATTTATACTAAGTCTTATGAAAATAATTTAGCTCGAGGGTAATTTTTGATAATTCAGCATTTATTTTATTTGTCTTTTTTTTGCCTTTAACAACACAGTAAGTCATATCTTTTTCGAATTGCGAGACCTGCACTCCATATGACATGTATCGTGATTCTGAGCGGACGGCAAGCGCATGCGTAGCCTTTTAAGGCTACTTTGAAATGGCTTAAAACATCGCAGCCCACTCGGTTTCTACGTGTTATAATTCTACGTTCCAAAGCTATTTCACCTTGGATTTTTTCGTTTTTGTGCAAATTGTGACACGAAAATATGTATACTTAATAATTAAATTATTTATTTAAAATTTTAAAAATTAAAATTAATCTCAGTGATGTAGAAATTTATAGGGTAAAATAGCCAAATTTCGGCCGCCTAACCAAATACGTAACTTTCGGACCCTATTAGGCTTAAATCGTTACCGGGAAGAAAATATTAATTTTCTTTTTCGTGTTAATCAATATTTAAATTTTACACTATTGATGTTTCGCATTGATTTCAACAACGAAATAAAAATATGTAAACGTGTTAAGTTTTAAATGATTGACCCTCTCTATCTTGGTTTCTTTTCTACTGTCGGTCAATGTTTCCCTAATTTCAGCCCCATTTTTCTCTAATGTTAGCCAGTAAAGGATGTTTGAAATTGAAATAAGGTATTGACTTTGCATTAAAATTTACTTTAATTTTGTTAAATAACTTTTGTAAACATAATATGCCCTCAATTTTTTATGGTATGTATTTAAATGGTCTTTTTAATTTGATAAAAACTGGAAAGAAAAAATCTAAATGGTCACCAATTTTAATGATTGAGTCTCTTTCTTTGAGACATAAAATAAATGAAATAAATTGATATTTTAGTCTCTTTAAAACTACGCAGAAAAGATTTGATATGTAAAAATTACATTAGATCGTTACTTGCTGGTCCTCAAAATTAAGAGAAATGAGCATTAAATATTCAATATTGTCATATTTTTTTAAATAAAACGATTTATATAAATTATTTTTTGTCTATATCAAATAATCTTCAATATAAATATTTTAGGGTACTTATTTTTATTAAGTTGTAGTCAAAGAAAGGAAACAATTTAAAGGCACTTAATATTCAAAGTTTTATTTTTCACTACTAGAATAAAACTAGAATAATTTTCTTCGGTTGTTAAATCAATTAAATAAAATATAACGCTAGGAACAATTATATAAAAAATATTGAGATTTGATTGAATTCTATCATCAAATTTAAGTGTTATCATTGTATAAAACTTAATTTACATTTTCATTAAAACAGCAATAAGTTTATATATTATAATTTTCATTATAAGTATCAAATAAAAATTCTTCCTGTTTTTGTATTAAAGAATAGTTAAAGCTAATTTATTTTTTGTTCTTTTAAGTACCTATAAAGTGTCTTCGCAAAAACTTAGCTCAGAATTCTGTCAACCTAACTTAGATTTCTGAGATTAACAGCTGTTGTACTGAAGACACCCAATGACAAGATAAATATCTAACCACAGACTACTAAGGAGAGAACTGATTGCTTACGTTGACCTTACCTAAATTCCAATTTTATTTAACTACTATTCCCCAAGTTAAAAAAATATTTATTAAATGCGGATAAATTAAGCAGTTGATATAGAATCTTAAGAAACACATTAAAATTTTAAGATAATAATTAAAAATTGATGTATGAAGTCTTGCCCGCGTTCTTAAAAGTTATGTGGAATATTAGCTTAATTATCAGTATAAACATGTTAGGAGGTGGACATTAGGCGCAGACCGATTTTAGGGCACGTTACCCTACATGTTTTCGTGGATAAAAGTCGAAAATATCGCTAATAAAACTACTTGACACTAAGCAATACGAAATAATGCAGTACGATGGCATATTATTTAATAAGAAAATTAAAAAAAAAATGACTTTGGTAGTGACAGAGTTTTTTTCTGATGGTCACTGTGGCATCTAGAATGCTAGTTGGAACATTTTTTTTTGTCTTCTAAAAGTCCTCATTATATACGAATAAATGCTTCATAATATTGGTCTGACAAACGGATTTGTAATATTTGTGCCAGTATAATGGGTGAGTCTCGACACTTAAAAACTATTTTTTATGCAAAAGCAAAGTCCAGGCTATGTAATGTCGCACATAAAATAGGAATACACATATTATTAATTATAATGAAAATAGGTAAAACAAATACGTGGTAGAATATTTTTCCCTTTGGCTGGCAACATTTTGAATATCGTTCTACTTAGATATTTATGATTTATTTGTTTGGATTTTATACAAAAACATCCGATGCCAAGTAGTTTTTATCGGTGAAATGTTATCTTCAAGTCCTAAATACGCTTTTGTGAAGCACGGTGACAGCATTTCACCACACAGTAACTCACATTTTTTGAAATTGCGAGAGCTGTACTCCGCGTGGCACGTGTCGCATGCCTGAGGGGCCGGCGAACGTAAGAAGCCTTTTCAGGCTTCTTGGTAATGGCTTAATATTGCGCGGGTCGACTCGGTTTCTATGCGTTATAATTCTATGCTTCTATGTATTATCTTTAACAAACACACATAACACAAGCAAATTTGCTTACTTTGGGGTTAGATCAGAAGTATAATTTATATTTTTGTTAATGGTGCGTTGCTAACGCACCATTAACAAAAATATAAAATATACACTAACAAAAATATATATTATAACAAAAATATATATATACAAAATTATAAAATATGCGGCGTGACGGGATGGCAATGCCACATGCTTAAGTCTACTTGCTACCTTACCCTCCAAACCGGAACACGAAATTAATAAACATTGACTCTATTGCGGCAGGAATAGGTAAGGTGGTGGTAACAAATATCCGGGCGAGACGTTGTGGAACTCTACTACCTAGTAGTCACGATGGTAGTGACACGCAAACCTAATCGGTCGCCTTTAAAGACCTGCCTGGTAGAACGGTAGTTGGTCTATTCTTCAAAGGAGTCCGGAGCAACACGGTGGTCTTTGCATATGTGCGTGTCAATTATGAAGTGTAAACTGTGATGGGATGGGATCTTGGACTATGACAAGCATAGGCTAGTAGTTCTTCGTCACAGTATTTTGTGGCACCCAAGTGTTAATATCAAACAAACTTATGCCTTTTTGTTGGTCCAAGCTTATTTTATAGAATAAACCATTTGAATTTCTGAGTGCTAAGTGTGAGTTTTTCTTTTCGCATTCAATCGTGAGCGCGTTTGGACTTTACTAGGAATTTGTATGTAATTTGTACAGCGCCATCTAGTAGTAAACGTGAGAAACCAGTTTACCACTAGGTGGCGCTGTACAAATCACATACAAATTCCTAGTAAACTCGAAACGCGCTCACGATCGAATGCGAAAAGAAAAACTCACACTTAGCACTCTGTTAAGTTATCCGTGAGAGGTGAACGATGGGCCAAATATCATTACTATCTTGACTGCTATGATGCAGAGTTTTGTAACGCCTTTTTAAAATTATATTGCATTAGTATACAGGATTACTTTTAAAGGTCCGGATTTTTTTTTAAATTAGGAACTAAATATTGAATTGAAAGTGCTTTTTAATTATTATTGCAAAATTGTTACAAGATAATATAAAAATATTTCTTTAAAAAATGTCCCACTAAATTCACGAATTGAATGCACCCACTGATGTGAATGAGCTTCGTAATGCTGGCAGTGAGTCATTTTACATTTACGTGTAATTACAATAGTAAGTATTATGTAATCTGTAGTTCTAAATATATTTTTCCCGATCACTTTTAATTTGGTTGAAGGCACTAAAATTTTTTGATCGATTTTTGTGTAATTGAAATTATATCCATGTGTTTTGTTTTTTGTATCGGACAAAAATGAAATTTTGAATATTTTATGAATTTTTAAACTAACGCGTTCTACTATCGTTTTTAAAAATATATAAACGGGTCAAAAACACAAGTTGCAAGTAAGTTCTATACATGTACGCGATTTTGACCCGTTTATATATTTTTATAAATTTAATTTTTTTTTACATAAATCGAACATATTATCGATTCTGAACAGCCTCTGACAATTTGGCCGGACCTTTAAAAGTAATCCTGTATATTGTTTTTTTTTAATCAGGCAGACTCTACGGTTTTTTTATTCGCACTCAAATGACTAAGCTAAGATAACGAAATTATTATCCAACTCTAATGGTTCCCTACAAAATTACATGTTAATTCATTTTTTCTTGCAGCATAGCTTGCATGATAGCTAAAAACTTAAATTGAAAATTTAATTCAAGCTTTATTACTATTCTTAAAAAGTTTCTATAGTAACATTTCTCTTTCAGTCCAGGACCGTCATGTTTCAGTTTGGAAGGTAAAATAGCCAGTAAACTAACGAATGTGGCCTTAAACATACATTCATAGAGTTGATATAAACACCACAATCAGTTCAAATTACCCGCCAGAAAAACAGTAATCTTACGTTATTTGGTTCACTCTGTGTTTTTCTAAGATAGATCGATACGAAAATATTCAAAACAACATTTAAGAAATAATTTTAAACGTAGTAAAACTGCAACAACTACTTCTCATTTTCTTTATTTGCGGAACTCGCATCAGATATTCACTAAATTAAAATGTGTGCGGTCCACACGGGAAGTACCCAAACAAAACACAGTTTCCAAAATTCGTTTCATAAATGATTGTGTTCTGAGATAAAAAAAGAAAACAAAACAGAAATTTAAACCGGTTGACCTTGCAAACTATCCCTGAAACTTCCCGCTAAATTGAGGTATTCTAAGCTTATAGAAGCAACAACTATAACTAAGCATAATTTTCTTCCGAGGTCAAAAATTTTAGGTTTATTAAAAAAGACAGTTTTTTGTTTTCTGAAAAGCTATATATTTTACAAAAAATGATTTATTTGATCTTTTGAATGGCATATAACATAGTTTTTGAGCTTTAAAATGGTATCGTCATATTTACAAAGTTAATTGGTTGAAAAATATTGAAGTGATGTCAAATAAGCACTTTTTCAATTTATAATCGCTTTTGATCCAATTTATTGCATTTTATAAAGTAAAAGTGCTAATTAGATTTTTGAATCAATTCAAAATCAGTATGATAGTTATTTTAAAAATATGAAGTTAGTTTGCTTTAAGCAACATAATTTTAATATTTGAAATGACGCATGTTTTGAAAACTTGGGTCGATTTTGACTTTTGAAACGTCATTCGACGTAGGTTTTCAAGTACTAAAATATTATGAAAAGTAAAAAATCAACTGATAAAAAATAAAAAACAAAGTTATGTCGGAAAATCAGTTTTTTTATAATTCTTCGTCAACGATAACTCCCGAACGGATTAAAATTTTGATGCAAATTGCGACATTGGACATATTTGGTAATTGCTAGTCTAGTATTTAATGAGTTTCGAAAAACAAGATGTAGCACGATCAATTAATGTTACTGAACCCTAAAAAGTATTGAGAGTGATTTTACTTGTTGCAGTAATATTTTATTATCCATGACTTTAGTCCATAGCTGTCGCTATTGTTACATTGGAAAATATAATATTAACCTAAATTAATTATTCTGTAATAATATGAACTGCTGAAAATTTAAAATGGCAACAAAGTTATTAACATGTAAGTTCAATTTTATTTTATTATAATCGGAATGGAAATCCTATCATATTGTGGAATTACATGCTCTACATTATTGACCGTCAACATCTGGTGAAATGATATTGCAATATCTTGGTATTATTTGTTCGTAATTACTATATAATTTTTGGATTTATTTATTTACTTTATTAAAAACTGCACAGTTATATTTTTAGTTGTTCTTTTCTATCAAAGGCCTTAGTTTTCTTTATTTGTTATGCGATTCACTACCATCGTGTCTACTAGGTGGTAGAGTTCTGCGTTATCTAGAAAGAAAGAAAGAAAGAAGGAAATTATTTATTTGCCAGAATATGGGAGTTACAAGTTATTAAAATTTATGTTACCGACATATTCTACCATGATACGGTGTGCAAATATTTTAAAATTACAAAGAGCCTAGGTCTGGTACAAATGCCTTGCTTAATATTGTCGCGCAATAGCGCTAGTGCTTATCACTGTCATGTTCCGGTTTGCAGGGTAAGGTAGCCGGTAAACTTATGCATCTGACATTAAGATCGTGCAACTAGGATAGCAACTAACAATTAATATCTACCATATTTATAGGCGATGGTTTTCTCTTTCCATCAGAAAAGTTTGTTTGCTACCTTATGATAAAAAAAAACGTATCGTCGTGCAACCCATGTTGGACCAAACTCCTTTTGAAAAAACGAGAGTCTGTCATTTTTCCAGGTAGTTTATAAAAGGCGAACATTCCCGCCGCATCACCGCCCCGTTTGTCGAGTGATGAATATTATATATTATTAGCTGACCCGGTGAACGTTGTTCTGCCTTTTTCACTGCTTTTTTTTTCCATTTTTTTCCTAAACCAAAATTAGCCGAATCGGTTCAGCCGTTCTCGAGTTTTAATTATATCTCGAGTTATAAAGTTAACGAACAGCAATTGATTTATATATATGTTGCAGTGAAATTGTCAATAGCCGTTAGATTATAATCTACCTAGGGATTTTATAATTTGGTTAGGTAAGGTTAGCAGTTAAATTATAATATCATTTAGGTAAATTATAATCTAACGGTACTGACAATTTCACTGCGACATATATATATATATATATATATATATATATATATATATATATATATTTATATATATTTATATATATATATATATATATATATATATATATATATATATATATATATATATATATATATATATATATATATATATATATATATATATATATGTATATGCGACAAGCACTGACGCTATTGCGGCAGGAATAGGCAAGGCAGTGGTACTAGACCCGGGCGAGAACAATAAAAGACTACTACCTATAAAGACGCCAGCAGTAGAATTATCCACTCATATACACCACAGTTTTACACCCACATCCCACGCCGGCACCAATCAAACGCGGGTAATAGCAAATTTAATTGATTTCACCTTTTTAAACAGTAAAAGTATTAAATTTAAAATAATTATAATTATTAAAGTATCTTCACGCTCATATCCCCGAAGGGGTAGGCAGAGGTACAACAAGTGCACCCACGATTAGCCGAAGATACTTAGCCGAAGATTAGTCGAAGGTTCCGTGTCCCACAATATGATAGGTGGCAAGCCTATCGCCAACCGGGCATTTTCCAAACCCGGGCAACTTTGTGTTTCTCAGAAAACTGAAAAAACACTTTTTTATGTGCCCGACCTGGGAATCGAACCCAGGACCTCATGTGGTCAACGTCAACGCTGGACCACTAGACCACAGAGGCGACTATAATTATAATTATTAATATTATAATTCTCTTTACAATACTATTTTCATTGTTTTTTTCAGATTTCGTTGCTATTGCTACTCTATTTGTGGCTGCATTTGCAACAAACAGGTGTAATATAGAAGACGAAAAAAGTTATTGTGTTTATAGTGTAGTATGTGAAACGTACGCTGGAGCTGCTTCAAACCCTGCTTGCAGTAACTCAGATGATTTCTATGTAACCTTCATTATAGAATTATCTAACGTTGAAACTGTAACAACCGGTTTCTTTGGGTCAACAAATTTTGATTCTCGTGTCCGAAAAATCATAGCAAGACGTAATATATGGACAAATATAGAAGAAGCAGCGTTTAGATATTACACTAAAACAATTACATTAAACTTGTCTTATAATAACATACACGAGTTGAAGAATATGGCTATGAAAGGTCTTATAAATCTTATGGTACTAGATTTATCAAATAATGAAATTGCAGTACTTTATCCAAATTCTCTCAAAACGTCAGGTACCGAGGACTCCAAAATTACAATTTTAGATCTTTCTTATAATAAATTAACAGAGTTGCCATCTGAATTATTAAGTTCAATGTCAAACTTAAATCAAATAAATTTAAGTAATAACCGAATTCAATTTTTGCCAGATGATGTATTCACTAACTTAAGAAATTTGACTGAACTGTATTTAAATAATAATTTAATAACTACCCTTAATATGACTTTAATTAATCTAAGGTCTTTGAAAAAAATAGATTTATCATATAATTTAATAAAAAAAATTTCAGGGTTTGAGCTTAACCGTTTATCATCTCTCGTGTCAATAAATGTATCTCAAAATTCAATAATTAGTATTGAATCTAATTGTTTTAGTACTGCTTTTAATTTAGAGATAGTTGATTTAAGTAATAATGCTATTAAGTCGACATTAGAGAATATAATGTTTGTAAATAATGTCAAACTAAAATACTTAGACTAACAAAATAATAAAATTGCGAAAATAGAAGAAAATTTTTTCAAGCATAATGTGTTAAATTATATGAGTATTCGTAATAATAGTTTGTCAGGTGATATAATTTATAAAACTTTTTCTGGGCTAAATAAAATTACAGAACTTGACCTAAGCAATCAAAACATTGAAAATTTACGAAATAATTCATTTTCTGAAATGTCAGCCTTAACATTTCTTAATATAACTAATAATAATATAACGATAATTGAAGCCGAAGCATTTTCGGGATTGAAATTGATGACGGTACTAGATTTATCTTATAATCATATATTAAGTACAGATTTCTTAAACGACACTTTACCCTTGTTAACTGAACTTAATTTAAATAACAATAAACTTTCTATAATAAAATCAGGAACGTTTAAAAGCCAAACTCAATTAAGAAAATTAAACATAAGTAATAATAAAATAGTGACGATTGAACAGAATTCATTACCATTATTAAAACTACAATATTTAGATGTCACAGGAAATCTGCTATCAGGAACCATCAAAACTGAAGTTTTTAGTCCTGCAATATATTTAAGATATATAGATCTTAGTAACCATAATATTACTAGTATTGAAAACATGGCTTTTGTGGATTTACCAAATTTAACTAAACTGAATCTTTCAAATAACCACATTAGTGAAATTGGATCTATCAATTTAATAAATGTTACTAATATGTATAGCTTAGATTTGTCTCATAACAATGTATCAAATATTTTTATAAATAATACCGGTACTGGCTTAAAAGCTATATATTTAAATAACAATAAATTAGAAAACCTACCTAAAATGAGTTTGTCTGGAGTCATATATTTAGATTTATCTTACAACAATATTGCAAATGTCGAAAACAGCTTTTTTTCCACAGTCGAAAATTTGAGTGTGTTACATCTTTCGAATAATAAAATTAAAGAATTTAACAATGCAAACACAAATTCACTAACTGAAATTCAAGTTTTAGAATTGGACAACAATCAACTCTCACAAATAAATGTAAGCTTCTATAAAAAAATATCCAGCTTAAGTTTAAGAAATAATTCACTACATTTTATCAATAGCACAATGTTTAAAAATCTGTTTTATTTAAAATACTTAGATGTAAGTTATAATAAGATAGACGTTATATTACCCGGCACATTTGAAAGTAATACTGCTCTAAAACTACTAAATATATCATCTAATTTAATTAACAGGATTAGGTATGGTACTTTTAAAGGGCTTAATGGGGTTGAAATAATTGATTTATCTAAGAATAAAATTGTCAATATAGATGTAGACGTGTTTCATGAATGCGTTGAACTTCGCAAGCTTATTATTGATTACAACCTAATACAAATATTTGATGTAGAAAAAATTATACAAATTCTTCCAAAAATTATCACTTTAAGTTTAGGAGGTAACAATATATCATGTAGAGAGATTGTTCAAAATATTAAGAATATTAATAGAACTAATGTTCATTATGTGGAAGTTACTTCTATAGATAAGATATATCACGAAGATAATGTACATGGAATCAGATGTGGAGACACAAACTTTACTGTGCTAACAGAAAAACCTCCAGATAAAAAATCATCAAAAGAAAATGAATCTCATACGTTTATTTGGCTTTTAGTTTTGACATTATTGGTTATTTTTATCGGTTTAGGAATATTGTTATTTTTATATAAAAGAAGTGTTTACGCTGATATATATCCTAATAATGGAAGATTACATTTTCGAAGATCAGTTGAAACTTCGTCTGAATTTAATAATGATTTATTAAGATAAGATTTTTTTATTATAAAACTTCTAAAAAACTAAATTTATGTTATGAATCTATTTTAAAAATTAGATAAGTTTGAAATCGTCCATTAATGTGTTTGTGAACATAATATGATGGAGCCTTATATGGTGCATTTCTGTCTTTTTTCGTGAAGGCAACGGTTCTATCGATATTTATTTATATTTATTACTAAACTTTTATTACTATTATTGACTGTTAATTTATAAACATGATGTTGTAAGATCTTTTGCATTTCATTATATCATCATCGTTACATGTTGATAATGGTAACTAGTCCAGGTATCGGCATTCAGAAAATGTAAAAAATGAAAAATTACTACCAGAGTATAAAGAATAAGCAAGTGAAATTAACGTAAGGTTAGATGCACAAGAAACGAAAAGCGTTTCAATAATGTACCGTTTGAATTTCCCAAGAGAATCTTTGTGTTAAGTTTTACTTACGTTTCTGTTTCCGCAAAAGTTTCTTAACGGAATATCTTTAATTAATTGAATAATTTATATTGGTCTCATGATTATAAGCGAAATGTCAAGAATATTACTAAATTATTGTAGATGACAAAAAAGTGTAATTATAAATAAAGAGGTCAAAATGATGGTAAAATAAAAAACATTTTTCATTGGTGATTTGAATTCCTTTTGAAGTATTAATCTATTAGCGTTTCTGACAGTACCAAGCAGTTTGTAAGAGGCAAGCAAAGGCTCTTGTCACCATAATTGTGAATTTTGTCTTGTAATTAGTAGTTCTGCAAGCATTATCTCAGATTCGCTACTACCTATTTACCTATTCCTGCAGCAACATTTTCGATGATTGATACTGTCGTATTTCAGTTTGAATAGTGAAGTAGTCGATGAACTTTTGCATTGCCCTAACAGTTTTTTGGTGTCTGCAGGAGATAGTTATCTCTTTAGGTGTCTTATGCAGATGACTCTCCTGATGAAAAGTTGTAAGTAGTTCCTTTAACTCAGGATGTTATTTGAGGCCTTTATCCAAAGTGGTCCATACAAGCCACAATAAAATAATTAATATTAACATTAGTTAATATAATCTAATTATTATCAATGCTTAAAAAATGATATTTTTTACGCAGTAATTAAACATATCACATGCCGTATGGAATTAAGTAAAGCTTTATTATTATTTAAGTATCATCATAGCCGGTTCTATTGCGGAATAGGCAGCATAAACCACACGTCTAACGACTGTCTGGTTCACCACAATTCACTGGTTTCGCGGTTGGCGCGAAGAGTGGAAGATTTATGGGTGACCCATCGCTATTCACCGACTTGATAAAGATTATCGACTATTTCTAGTGATAACCAAGATGGCTTTACGTTCTCATTCGAGACACGGGATCAGTAACATACCACCCGCCAGACTCAGAGGTGCTACTACAATTATGGATTTTTGGGTAAATCCTCGAAAAAACCTCAATAGTACCTTTTCTTGGCCCGGGGATCGAACCGAGACATCATGATCTGAGCTGAATAGGTAAACTTCTCGACCACGAGGCAGGATGTTATTAATTATGGTTTATTTCTGGACTCTCCCGTTGATAGCTTATCCAACGGATGTAATGCTCTACTTTTAGATAGGGGCTTGAACTTTTGTAAAATCATGTATATTTAGCGCCTCAGTTATCGTGTATTCAAAAGGTAAACCAATTTGGCTCAGATTATGAGATCCTGGTTTTGATAACAGGCATTTTTCCCGTGTGGGTCCGGGCGACTTTGAAGAATAGACCAATTGCCGTTCTGTACAGGCAGGTCGTAAAAGGCGACTAATTAGCTATACGTGTTACCGTGTTTTACCGTGACTACTAGGTGGTAGAGTTCCGCAAGATCTCGCCTGGGTGTACGGTAACACCACCTTACTTATTCCTACCGCAATAGCGACAATGCTTGACATGGTTTTGTTCCTATTTGGACGGCTACCTCACCCTTCAAACCGGAACACAACAATGACAAGCACTGACGCTATTGGGGCAGGAATAGGTAAAGCGGTGTTACCAGACCCGGGTGAGACTGTGCAGAATTCTACCACCTAGTAGTTACAATGGTAGTGACACGTATAGCCAATTGATCGCCTTCTACGACCTGCCTGGCAGAACGGCAGTTGGCGTATTCTTCAAAGGAGCCCAGGACCAAATTGGGACTAGTAATAAGACCCGGATGAGACGTTGCAAAACTTTGTAATAACCTAACCTATTGGATTCATCACGTAAGTTTACTAATAGACGAAATGGCACGTTCTACATGCCACCCACCGCCGCGTTTCAGTGATTTGATAACCATTATCTCTTATTCCTAATGGTAAACGGGAACGACAACTTTACCAACTTATCCGTTTTAACCGCCCTGTTGGTCGAGTGGTTAGCGACCCTGACTACGCCATCGGCGGAACTCGGGTTCGATCCCCAACGGGGACAAGTATTTGTGTAATGAGCATAAATGCTTATTTTTACAGATTTGGGTGTTTATTTAATATATTACAATATTTATATATGTATTACAATGTATTAATATCATTGACTACCTAACACCCATAACACAAGCAAATAATTTGCTTACTTTGGGGTTAGATAATTAAGTGTAATTTGTCCCTGAATATTTATATTCATTATGATATTTGTTTATTCGACCCATAAGTATGTTACAGACTACCACCACACTTCGAGCTCCTACTGAGATTTTTAATTCTTTGAAAACATCTAAAAAAACTAAAAAACAATTTTATCATTTTTTTTATTTATATCATAAGATAGCAAACAAGCAGATGGATCTCCTGATGGAAAGAGAACCCATCATCTATAGACATCAAAGGTGTTAATATTGCCTAACGTCTATCTTACCCTCTAAACCAGAACTCTAAAATGACAAGCATTCCGCTATTAGGGCAGCAATAGGTAAGTTGGTGGTACCAGACCTCAGCGAGATAATTCAAAAATCTACTACCTAGTAGTCACGATGGTATTGACAACTCGAGATTCACCCGAAACTTTTACAATGCAGTGGACTGCACACTGCAGCTAGGGACTTACAATAAACTTACTAGCAGACCCGCGCAGCTTCGCCCGCGAATTGTTGAACATGTCATCAAATGCTATAAAATATAATTATTATATATCTCATACTGTAAAGTAGCCTTTCTCCCTATATAAACTATCTTATATCTTACTACGGGTCACTAACTATATACTTACCAAATTCATTCAAATCAGTTCGGTGGTTTAATAGATATACAGTTCCGACGTTTACCTACACAATTGGCATTCCCGTGGGATTTTCAGGTTACAAAGTACCTTCACACCAAAATTTGTCCTGTGGTTTAAATTTAAAAGATAGACAGTCCTGGGGCTTTACCCGCATAGTTCCCGATCCCGTGGGATTTCTGGGATAAAAACTATCCTATACCCTTTCTGGGGTCTTAAACTTCTTTATGCCAAATTTTATCAAAATCAGTCCAGTGGTTTAGCCGTGAAAAAGAAACAGACAGACAGACAAAGTACTGGCATTTACAATATTTGTACGGGTAATGTAAAATTAAAGTTTTTTTTACCATGTGTAGGTGTAAAAAATGTATCTAATAACAGGAGTCGATCAAATTATAGTTTCAATGTTTTTTCATTTTCATTTTTTCCCCGTGTTGGTCCCGGCCCCCGGGCTCCTTAGAAGAATAGGCCAACTGCCGTTCTGCCAGGCAAGTCGTAAAAGGCAACCGATTGGCTATGCGAGTCACTACTAGGTGGTAAAATTCTGCATTGTCTCACCCGAGTCTGGTACCACCACCTTACCTATTCCTGTCGCAATAGCGTCAGTGCTTGTTAATGACGTGTTCCGGTTTGGAGGGTAAGGTAGTCGGTAAACTTATGCATGTGGAATAAGACCTCGCCACAAGATAGCAACGCACCATTAACATCATAAATAGTAGATCAACTGGAATAACCTTCTACGTTTTTCAAATTAATCAAATAAAAATAAATAAATAAAGAGTAAACCATCGTCTATAAAGGCGATGGCCTTTATAGGCGACGGACGGTTGACTCTTTCCATCAGGAGACCCATATGCTTGTTTGCTATCTTATGATATAAAAATTAAAAATAAGAAATCAAAAAGTATCATAATATTTTATATATATATATATATATATATATATATATATATATATATATATATATATATATATATATATATATATATATATATATATATATATATATTCCTAGCGATATATTTTATTTGATTAATTTGTAAAACGTAGAAAATTATTCCAGTTGATCTATTATTTATCACTCCAAAAGACACGCAAAAGATGTTAAAACTCAAAATCGCCTGTGTTGTTTGCGTAAAAAATTTCTTTTAATTTTCATCACACATTTCTAGTGGCACAATATTCATCGATATAAAAAAGAATTAACGTTTTAAGGTAAGTAAACATGAGCGAATTGGTAAAAAATGGCGAACACAAACACGTTGTTAGTCAATACCATCGATCAATCTTATGCCTCATGAAGCGAAAACTGTGTGCTACGCAAACACCAGCATAGCTTTTAGGTTACATTTAATACATTTTGTTTTCATTAACAAATATTTTCGATGCTATCTTTTCAACACATTTCAGTTTGGTTATATGTTTTTGGCATTTGTTTTATTCTTATACAAATACGCATTTTTTTTTAAATATCGATAGTGAAGCGCTTGACCACGATCTTGCCTGATGGTAAGCTAAGTTGCGGCCTAAGATGGAACGCGCTTCCCTAGAAGATACCTGTTTAAATTTTTTAACATTTCTCAGATTGCAAATTTTTCTGCCGGCCTGGGCTCCTTTAAAAAATAGACCAACTGCTGTTCTACCAGGCAGGTCATAAAAAACGAACGATTGATTATATGTATGACTAAGAGGTGGTAGAGTTCTGCTACGTCTCGTCCGCGAATTTGGTATCAAAACTATTCTGGAGCAATAGCGTAAATGCTTGTTGTTGTCGTATTCCAGTTTAAAAGGTAAGATAGTCGGTAGACTTGTGCATGTCTATTACTATCCCGCCACGAGGATAGCAACGCACGATTAACAATTTTGGCGTGAATAGGCGATGGTATATATTTCTATCAGGAGATAAATCTGCTTGTTTGCTCTTCAATAATGATGAATACATGAATCAACAAAAAGTTCTTTTTATATTTGTAACATCCATATTGGTCCCATACTGATAAAATATTTATTTAATAAAAAAAAATGTCTCATCTATACTTTCAAGACTGAATATATTGATTTGTTACCCTGATGTATATTGATTTGTTGGTATGAAGCCGGTTGGTGTTAATAAATCTTAATGTATACGTGGGTCATACTATAAATTGGATAGTTTCTATCATCGGCACTTGGTGAAACTGCATTTTAAATTATGTATTACAAATAAACTCATTTGTACTTCCAGTTCACGTATATTTTTAATTTCATACTATAAGTTTTGCGTAACTTAAAAAAACAACATGTTGTAACCAAAATATTATGTTTATTGCTTTTCAAAATAATCCACAGATCTGAAGGCATGTTTCCTACATGCTGATTGAACGCTATCACTGCCTCTTCGGAGTTGGTAAAAGTAAAACCTCTCATCAAATCTTTGATTTTGGGGAAAATACAGAAATCATAGGGTGCTAGGTCGGGGCTATGCGTAGGATGAGTGACGAGATGTACATGTTCGGAAGCTAAAAATGACTTTGTTTTGTTGGCCGTGTGTGAAGAAGCATTATCATGGTGTAGGAGAATGCGGCTTTTGGGTCGTCTTTCGCGAACTTTTTTCTAACACCCTGGGTACACAAATGGTAAACAAATGCTAGAATACCACTCGGCATTAACACTCTTTTGATCTTCAAATGGAATTATACAGTACAGATGGGACCAGTAGCTGAGAAAAAAAATGCGATCATTTTTTTACCAACGTTTCTCGCCTGTCTCACTTTTGTTGGCCTGTTCTCATTTTCAAACACCCATTCACAAGATTGCTGTTTTTTTTCGGGTTCAAAACAATAAATCCACGTTTCGCCTCCTGTGACAATATCATAAACAGCATTAGAATGTCCGTGATCATACTTCAGTAGCATCTGTGAGCACCATTCCACGCGAGCCAGCTTCTGCTCCGCTGTCAGTTCATGAGGGATCCAAGAAAACAAAGTTTCCGAACTTTCAATTTTTCGTGTAAAATTTTTTGGATGTGGCACATACCAATCCTCAATAGTACTCGAATTGTCTCATAGGTAATCCGGGGGTTTTCTTCAATTAATTGCTTAACAGTAGCCACATTATTTTCGTTGACGGCAGTTAAAGGCCGCCCTTCACGAAATTCGTCATGTAAAGAAACTCGACCTCTGTCAAATTCAGCAAACCATCGCCTCACGGTGCTCAAATAAGGTGCTTCTCTCCCAAAAGCATTTCGAAGACGAGCGGCACAGTCTTGCGGAGAAAGAGAACTTTTAAAATCATAAAAAATCATCGCTCTAAAATCTTTTCGTTCGTTCGCACAGTGTATCGCGTGGAACATGCTAGGTGGACAATATTATTTTATGTTATATAACGATGCTCTTACTTATTTCAAATATGGGTAGTCATGTTTTTGTAATAAAAAACGAAAAAAATTATGATAGCAAAAAAATATTTTCAAAAATAATATATGAGCAACAATTAACTTAGCGAGTACTATGAATGCTGTAAATTGCATGCAGTTCAGATCGAATAAGTATCAAGAGGTATGTACAATATAAATCTAAATACATAAAATTACAAATAGTAACAAAACAATCATAGGTTTATTTACAATAAAAGAAAATATATGCATGAAAACTAAAACTAAGCAGCAAAGATAATATTTCATAACGTAACCTAATAATCATCATCAGAGTCTTCTGATGAATCGTTTACTGTGTAATCGTCATCATTTTGTGGAACTGTGCGATAATATGATGACGTTTCCAGTCTTGATTCTACTATACTAGGGCTTAAAATTAACTTTAAAACCTCTGAACATATTTTTTCCGGCTTTTTTTGGGGAATCTCTCGAAGGCTATTGATCAAGGGATCAGATGTTATAACCAACATTGACAGCAAGTCTCTGTTCGTGGCAACACGCGAGCACTTGCGGGTGTTGTACTCCCTAAATCTGCGGCAATCTTTATTACGTGCTTCCTGAGCCTCTTCGGAAAGCTGCCCAATTGGAAGCAATGCAGCTTTGATGACCTCTGTACTATGAATTAATATTTTATGTACAGTAGCAGGCATACAGTACCACGAATAGAGACTTAGATAATGTCTTCTGGTTTCAAGACAAAATTTATTAAATTCAACTAAGTTTATCTCGAATCCAGAAGACAAAGTCCTCAATATTACATCGAACTGTTTGATGATTTCAACATCCAATCCCGTGATCTGAGCACTCATCTCAGCATTCTTAAAAAACCGACGAGCCGTGTTTCCATCGTTTGAAGAACCAAATCCTGGCTTTGGTTTATCTACAATAAGTCCCATCTCGTTCTTAAATTTTAACTTAATTTCGTCGGAACGAACCTTGATATCTGCTTTGTCTTCGTTGCTTCTAGCCTGCCATTTCTTAATATTCAACTTGTAGCTGATATGTAAAAGGCATTCGAAGCAACGAATCCAAGCATGAAGTGTAGATAAACCAAAGCCAAAATGATCTTGGTTGCTGTTGAAGTTCGCGGGTTCATCATTCATCGTCTTGGGGGTGGCGCCACAGATGAAACACTTTTGAGTTGAACGAGTTTCCGTTAAAGCGTTGCATACCTTTCCGTCTGTCATTGTCAGCAAAAGTTCGTGTTTCACAGAGATTTGAGAATCACCAAAGTCGATACGTGTTGGAAGAAGAGCGTTAACTTCTTCCAACAATCTATTTGTCTCCGTTAACGTGAAGTCATTCGTTTCTTTAGCAAATATTAATTTGATTGGGCGACAATACAATGTTGATGAAGACCGAGGATTTTGCCAAACAATTTTGGCCCCATCATATAATCTAAGGGGAACTAAAGAAAATACGAAAAGAAATTCGTCCGTATCTTCAGTGTTCTCAAATCTCTGTTTGTATGTGCTGTGCCCAGAACTTCCATCACATCCCCATTTACTTACAAGTGTAAAAGACGAACTTGTTGCGAGGACACTGCTGATAACTTCATGCTGTGCTAATACTAAACGTTCCACTGTTTTGTTTAATAATGCTTGCAAATTTATTTCAGCACGTGTTTCTGTTACAGCAATGTGCTCCTGTGCAGGATAACAGGCCTGTTTAGATTTTGTCAAACTATAATATGATGGAAACACATTATGTCCTGCCTTCATAGACCACTTTCTTGTTTGTTTGTACGCATGTGTTGTTGACTTAGAATCTATATAGTAAGCTAACGCTTCGTCACTACTTAACTGCCTAGGATTAACATTACTGGTATCCTTAGACTTAACATTAATAACTGAGCTTTCACTAATGTCTCTAATTACGCTGGCAATTTTCCGTTGTCCTGCTGAACGCGCAGCAATTTCGGCAGCTGTCACCAATTCACTGACACTTCGCGATTCTACGAGATCCACGACTCGACGTTTTTTGGTTTTAAACGACGATTCTTCGAATTCTTTGCGAGGCCTTCCTGCTGAAATCACAGCCTCACTCGAAGTTGATGGTTGTGGCTCAAAAGAACTCACAGTAAACTGTATATCTTCTTCATCCAGCCAGGTCTTATTTTTAATTAAAAAACGCTCCTTCGATTTTCCTGAAGCCAACCATTTGACACCAATTTTATTGGAAAAGTTGGATATCTTCAACTTTATTTCTTTTTGGCTACATTCAGTAATGTTACCAAAGTGAAATTTTGAAGAAAGGTACTCATATATACCCGAGTTCTTTTCATTTTTTGTGGGTTTCAACCACTCTTCAAAAAATTCTACCCTAGAAATAGAGTATAAGCGTTCTGAAAAAAAAAAGAAAAGAATATGTTGTACTGAAGTGTGCTAAACAATTTGTGTATTTTTATGAAGAATAAAGTATTTCCTATGATATATCAAAGAACTAGCCCGGATAAAGGTGAATGTCTGCAAAATTAACTCTTTAAAACTATTCTTTCATAAAAAAAATACGTTAAAATATATAAGCTATGTTAAAATTATACCTAAAATTCATTTGAACAGATTCAGATTTTAAAAAAGGTTTTTTAAATAATAGGACTTACCCTCCGTGTTGATATCCATCACAAACACTCAAAATATTAACTATAAGCCACTATGGATGTGTACGAAAGTGTCACTAAACTGCAACTGATTGACTGTAACGATTTCATTAAACTCAATACCTGACTTCTAACCACTATTCCTTATCAGTTAAGCATTTGACAAACAACCGATTCTTGGAATCTGGAGATTAGGGGTGTTGTTTACGTTTTGCAATTAAGATTTCCTGGAAATGATAACATGAATTTTGTCCACCTAGCATGTTCTAGGCGAAATACTGTGGTTCGTTGCGTACGTAGGCTATTTTCTATTTCAATTGACTCTCCTCTCCTCCCCCTCCCGCCTTACAAGTACCTCACCAAAAGATTCAATATAAGTAATTTGTATGATAAAACATCGTTTAGCGGGTCAGCTAGTAAGAATATAGTAAAACGTTGCAAGTGCTTTTCACTTCATAAAAATATACGGTTCATCTACGTGACAGTCGTAATAGACAGTGGTCCCAGGAACAAACATTTTTTGATTAATAACAAGCTGAATTTTTGCGAACATGGGAAAAAGATTTTTTCTATCTTCGAAAAAATCTCGAATCGGGTAACTAATAAAAATAGATAAAGGAGAAAAATTTAGAGTGTCGGACTAGGAAAAGTTTCCACTTCACGTGTAGGACAAAGTAACCCTTGAATTATATGAATAGTTAACAAGCTGTTGTGATCAAGTTAGATTATCTTTAAATTGATTAATAATAATTTAAAAATCTCATAATTCCGAATATTTAAAGTAGAGGATCGTGAGAAAAAATGTCGAACGTGTGGGACAAAAGGTTTTTCGTATTTTTCATTAAGTAATCAGGCGATTAAAGCAAAAAAATAATTATTGATATTAACAAAATATTATTCCTTCACCAAATTAAAATTTTCGAAGCCCCCTAGCTTTATTAGGTATGTAACTTATAAAGTTAGGGGGCGATTCCAGATTTTCCGAAGATAGAAAAGATGGGCGTCTCGTCAAAACGAAGCTGTTCACAAAAATTCAGCTTGTTATTAATCAAAAAATGTTTGTTTCCTGGGACCACTGTCTATTACGACTGCAACGAGCAGATAGTTTACTTGTTAAAAAGACATAACTTTCGCCTATGAACATCAAACATGTTAATGGTGCGCTGTTATCTTTGTGGCAGTGTTAGGAACCCTCTTGCATAAGCATACCAGCAATCTTAACCCTCCAATCTGGAATACGATAGCGACAAGCACTGACGCTATTACCACAGGAACAGACAAGGCGTTAGTATCAAATCCGGTAGAGATATTGCAGAACTCTACCACTTACTAGTCACTAGTAACATATATACCCAAATATTTTCCTTTTACAAGATGCGTAGCAGTAAAATAGTCGATCTTTTCTTTATAAAATGACCCGAATAAATACGGATATATCAATGAAGCAACGTTTAAGGTACTTTTAGTATAGTTTAACCTATATCTCACATTCTTCTCAAAACATCTTTTATATAATACTAGCGACCTGCCCGTGGTTTCACCCGCGTAGCTTTTGTTCCCGTGGGAATATCGGCAAAGTTTATATACTAAAACCTTTCTTAAGAATCGATCTATCTATTTAAAAACCGCATCAAAATCCGTTGTGTAGTTTTAAAGATTTAAGCATACGTAGGGACAGACAGAGAAAGCGACTTTGTTTTATACTATGTAGTGTAGATAGCAAAAAAGCAGATTGCTCTTGTGATGGAAAGAGAAGCATCGCCCAAGCACCAAAGATGATAATGATTCGTTGCTATCCGAGTGGCGCGATGGTAATGCCACATGTATAAATCTATCGGCTACTTTGTCCTTTAAACCGGAACACAACAATGATTATGACTGATGCTTTTGCGGCAGGAATAGATAAGGCGGTGGCACCAGACCCGGGCGAGACAATGCAGAACTCTACCACCTAGTAGTCACGATGGCAGTGACTCGTATCTATGCGTACAAATAAATGTATTCATATTCTTAATTTACACAAATACGTATATAAATATTAAAACAAAGAAACACCTAGACACAGTTACACAAATATTTATGCTCTTTAAACAATATCTTATCCCTGTTGGGAATTGAACTCGACCGAAATCGATGGCGCAGCCTGTATCAAGAACCACTCGACCAACGAAGCGGTAAATATTGTTTCAAACTGTACCGAAATATCTACACCCTACTTGCGTGACACAATCATGAAATATAAGTTTTGGGGTAAAAAAAGACAACCGACTATTAAGTATTGATCAAACCCAAACTCTCCATTGTGAATTATAGGAATGATACAGTTATTTCTCGCTACTAGTTTTAAATTTTTCCTTCTAACTTTTGTTTGCAACTACATGGACCTTTGTTTTGTGATACAGATTTATTGTGAACTAGCTTTGGTTCGTGGTTTGCTCGCGTTAAAGTTATTTTTCCTAGTGAACAGTATTTTTTTTCTGGATGAAAGGTACCATATATCCTTTTCCTGTACTAGAGTTGTGGTGGTTAATATTATGCATAGCGATATATTATAGCGCGCTATGTATATTCAACGTAAAACTAGAAAAATATAGTTTATAGTCTATAATGCGCTCATATCATAAAATAATGATAATAATAATATTCACGGGACAAGTTACTTGTGTTATGGGTGTTAGTCAACGATATTAATACAAAGAAATACATATATAAATACCAGAACATATTTAATAAACACCCAAACCTGGAAATACAAACATTTATGCTTGTCGCCGTCGGGGATCAAACCACTCGACCAACGGGGCGGTCAGTTACAAATGTTTTATATGAACAACACTACACATGACTATCCTGTACTCTTGACAAAGTATATGTAATATTTCACAAATTCAAAAAAATAAAATCAGTGAATATTTTATTCAAATACATAATCCGAAATTCATATAAATAATATGTATGTCTAATATTTATTTTGTAAATAACGTCTCATCGAGTACGGCATATGTAGCCTATCAATAACATAGATATCATAATGCCA
Organism: Apodemia mormo; assembly: GCA_036924255.1. Classification (NCBI taxonomy): domain Eukaryota; kingdom Metazoa; phylum Arthropoda; class Insecta; order Lepidoptera; family Riodinidae; genus Apodemia; species Apodemia mormo. The sequence continues at coordinate 29,666,904 of JAUPFN010000019.1, forward strand.
AAATAATAAACAAATATCCTGTTAGTTATTTTACTGTAGGCAAAATAAAGTAGGCAGAATAAACTATTTATAGACATATAAAGCAACTATTAGATTGGTGTGTTTCTTTAATTACAGGTTAGTAAAAGGGCACACTTTTATTCTGCTGTAAAAAGTAGAGGTATATAACTCCGGAGGTACTAAATCAAAGGTATTCCAGGGCTGGATACGATAAGCTTATGTATTTCTTCAAATTTTCATCGTCTCCGCAGAATTATTTATTCTGGCTAGAATACTGAGCGACTGAGCGTACTGCGATTAGAATGAGAGAGTGAGTGATATTGCGAATTGTGATGATGTCTAAATGATAGTAATGATGTCTACATTCTTCTGATGAGATGCGACAAGCGATAATCAACCTAAAAAACTACTTAAATAGGTTACATAGTACTGTGAAATTGGTGGGAACGAGAAAAATATAAAGGTAAAACGTCGATTTAAAGATACGATCACAAAATATGATACGCTACAATAAAAAGGACAAAGTGAGCCAAAGGGACAAATAAGGTGAATCATATCCATGTCCGGAACCGGAATAAGTGAATAAAATTATCCCAAAGAATAAAGATTACCCACTGCTAGAAAAAAAAACATCAATTACCTATAATATAGACAACTAGTATGTTGATGGTGCGTTGTATCCGCGTGCCGGAAGGCGATGCCACATGTAAAATTTACTGGCTATCTTTTCCTCTAATCCGGAACATGACAAGCATTGCCGCTATTACAACAGCAAGAAAGTGGTGATACGGCAGCAATACAGCCTCCGGATAAACCTAAATCATACCGCCCAATTACAGTTCTGCCTTTTCTTGGTAAACTGCTAGAAAGATTAGTAGTTCCTCGACTCTTACTGCAAGGGCCCACATTCAATAAACAAGAATTTGGATTTACCGCCGGAAAATCCACTGTCGATGCAGTACTAACCATGAGAAAAGCGGTAGAACTATCACGAAATAATTTTGTGGTTGTGGATATCTTTTTGGATATTTCAAGTGCTTTTGATAACGCGTGGTGGCTGATGTTATAATTGAAACTAAAAATAGGAGGATGCTATTCTAATATATATCAACTAATTAAATCGTATTTAGAAAACGGTCACTTGAAATTACAACTAGGGCATTAAGCTGCATCTAAACGCCTTACTCTGGCTGCCCATAGGGATGTACTTTCGCCATGTCTATGGAACTTAGGATTTGACGATTTATTTTCACTAGCCTTGCCTGAAGGATGCTCACTTATAGGCTATGCGGACGATGTTGCTTTAATAATACAAGCAATTATACGAGCACAGATAGAGTCACTGGCTTATACTAGCCTTAATTTAATATCAAATTGGGGATTCAGAAATCATTTAAAATTTGCGCCTCATTAAACGTTCTACTTAAGGCGATTACAGCTGCGAACGACCTTGAGTTTCTAACAGGAGCAGCGCAAATATTATTTAGCGCGCTGGCATGGTCCAAAGTCAAAGAGTATTTACAGTGGATGCATGTACCTACGTTTTAACATTTTTGTTCACCTATATGAACTTTTATCATCATGAATCGACTGAATGTTGTCAAACTCAAAACCAATAACCAGTAATTGCTTATTTATCGATTACATATACATTCATTTTAGAAAAACGATAAATATCTAAAGAAAAAAAATATACCGAAAATCGACAAAAAATATATAACAATTTACGCAATAATAACAGTTACGTATCCTATTTCTTTGAAAGTGTTGTAATATACAATACATCCCGGGTAGCACTTTAATACATATAATCAACAATTGATATTTAACAAAACCTTTCAAAATTGATTTTGTAAAATGTAATCTCTTGAATAATATTTTAAAACTAACTAGCTTCTTAGTTTTTGTTTCAAAATCTCGTAATAAAAAAGAAGATATATAAATTGATTTAATGTTTATAGAGGAAACTACTAAATAAGTTGGTTTATTTAGACTATTTGTATGTATAATATATTTAATTTATTTATTTTTAGTTGCGAAGTCCTTACTACCTTCAAATAGTACCAGTTTTTATTTATTTTTTCTTTAGAGTTTTGCTTTTTATTCGCTTGCTTGAATTATCTTCGTTGTTTATATGTTTTATTTTTTTTTATTTTTGTACATTTATACAAAATATTGACAAAATACTTATCTATCTATAGCTAATAAAAAATTCAAGCGTAAACGTAGGTAAGTACATGAATAGTCTCAAAATATTATTCAGCATCTACTCGCAAACAAAACTATTTATAAAGTACTAGCTTTCAGCCCCTTTTAATACCCTCTTTTACCTCTTTAAGAGATAAACCTCACAGCATCCTTACATGCACGTTTATTTAATTGAATTAAAGAACATGACTAATAAATTTGAAGAGATTTTGATTAAACATATTTTTTTTTTACAAACTTTACCACTTTTTTCATCGTTTGAAGAGATGACATTTGAAAACCTTAAACTTGTATTCATTTAATTGTATTAAAAATCATAAATACTAAGTTTTAAATAATTTCTACAATATTCTACAATAAAAAATCTATTTTTTATACAAACATCAATGCTTTTTTTACCCTTTAAGGAATGAAATTTAAAAAATCCCCAAATATATGATTCTTAAATTGTGTTGAAGAACGTAAGTGCCGAATTTCAAGTTATTTCGACCATAAACGTTTGATTTTTCATATAAATTGTAACACACATTTTTACTCCTTTAATGGTCGAAACTTCTAACATTACATGCATGTTTCTTCAATTTCGATTGAAGAGCATAAGTACTCAAAAATCCGAAAATTCGTACATCTTAATTGTATTAAAAATCATAAATACTAAATTAAAATAATTTAGATTTTATAGTAATGATATAAATAAACAATTCATTTTTGATACAAACTTTAAAGCCTCTTTTTACCTCTCTATGGGCTAGAATTCAAAAAAATATTAAATTTCTATTTAATTTTTTTTCAGTTAAAGGATAATTCATTTCAACTCAAAAATGACAGAGTTTCATATAAACTTTCACCCCCTATTTCACCATCTTAGGGGATGAATTTAAAAAATCCTTTCTTATTCCTTGTCTATATCATAAGAACAACATCTGTAAAAAAACAGCCTTCTCGGTCCAAGCTCATTATCTACTATAAGAAAAAAACATCCAAGCGTAAACGAAATGTTCAATTTCCAAACGGCACAACCTTACTATTGTGCCAAACGTTCTATCTGTAGTATTGCTCTTTGACTCGAATATGGAGAGCGGAGCATGCTAACATGCGACACAGCATCCCCGTATGAACGCTACCGGGAGACTGACTTTCGACGCGAGCGCTGTCCGCGAATTAAATAATAAGGTTTTTATTTAATTCGCGGTTTTTATTTAATTGATTTAATAGCACACTATAATGATTTTGTAAAATTTTGAACTTAAATTTTATCAAGCAATAAATTGTCTGTAATAAAAAGAAAAAAATATCAAAATCGTTACAGTAAATTGGAAGTTATAGGCAAATATTTGCGTAAAAATAAGAAAGATATTCGATTTTTTTCCGTCAAAAATAACAATAAAATTTAAAAAAACGAACTTAAAATTTAAACTTAATTATATTATACGCATAATGCATATTTTTTTAAAATCATTGGACCAACCGGTTAGCAGTAGTAGGCTTTCAAAGAGGTGTCTATTTCGTAGTTTGGCATTACCTATCGCCTTAATACTAAAAGGTTCGCTTCTATCGTCTCCTAGTAAATAATTAAATAATAGCACAGTAAAGAGAAAGGAGTCCGTAACATATTTAGGTTTAGTTTTAGAGAAAATCTATACTTTTATAAATCATATTAACTATGTCAGTGAAAAAGCTAAACGGAATTACTTGTCTTTTGCCGGCATATCTACCTCAATGTGGGGTTTAACCTTTAACACTTTAAAGATAATTTATAACGCAACGTATTTAGGTTGTATTACTTATGCATGTTTAGCATGGGCTGATTTTTTGATTACTAGCGGCGCGATCCGGCGTAAATTACTTCAAAATCAGCGTTTGGCTTTAAGCGTTTGGTTTATGCTTTACACAGAAATACTGTGTAAAGCATATCGCATTGTAAGCTTTACCCGTTTTATCAGGTGTCTTTCACTTAGATTTAGAAATTCAGCGTTGGGCCTCAATGTACTATAATTCTAAGAACTTTACTAGCTCAGAATTTATCAATCCGCAAGCTCAAACAAAAATACGTCACCTTTTTAATCCCGTGATGGGTTTACTAATGAATTAATAAATGAATGGCAGTCGCGTTGGTGCTGGCAAAATACCTAAATTACCGTGGTGCAATAACAATCAGGCTTAACCTGACTGTAAACGTCTCATTTCTTAGCAGTTTTTTGCTTTATCTATACGCTGTCTCCTGCTGTAAAGGGAGGGAAACTGGATGTATTTTCCTACTCCTCCTATACTCTTCTGATTAAATTCGATGCGGGTTCCAAGACAGCTTAGCTTTTCCCCCAGGGCACTCTGAGCTCGCAACTCAGTGGTTATCAGGAAAGTTGCCGCTATTGATTCTGGTTTACAGAAGTTACAGTGGTGGGAACGAGAGGTGGGCCCATTGCCCATTTAAAAAAAAAATGGTGCTACCAAACGCAAGCGAGACATCTCGGAATTCTACCACTACTTAGTGATCATTATGGTAGTAGTGATACGTATAGCTAACACATTATTATTTAATATCATCATGACAATTTCTTTACATCAAAGTGAGCTAAACATATCTGGCAAAGCGGTGAATCGAGGTAAACATTATGGCTCACCACGATTTATCTGTTTGTCGGTTAGGACGAAGACTAGTAATCACTTCGCTGCATTTTGTTTTCCCCGTGTTGGTCCCGGGCTCCTTTGAAGAATAGGCCCACTGCCGTTCTACCAGGCAGGTCGTAAAAGGCGACCGATTGGCTATACGAGTCACTAACATCGTGGCTAGCGACCGATTGGCTATACGAGTCACTAACATCGTGGCTACTAGGTTCTGCATTGTCTCGCCCAGATCTGTTACCACCGCCTTACCTATTCCTGCCGCAATAGCGTCAGTGCTTGACACTGTCGTGTTCCGGTTTGGAGGGTAAGGTAGCCGGTAAACTTATGCATATGGTATAAGACCTCACCACAAGATAGCAACGCACCATTAACATCTTTGGTGTCTACAGTCGATGGTTGACTCTTTCCATCAGGAGACCCATCTGCTTGTTTGCTATCTTATTACTACTAAAAAAATCCAACAAGGACTTTCAAACTTTGGTGGTTATTACAGGGGTTATATGTTAAATAACCAATACACACCAAGCTACTACTAAGCATTTTTCTACACAAAATCTCAATAATATTTTTTACTCAACCCGGAGATTGAACTTCGGACATCATAATCTAAGCCGAATTGGCTAACAGCTAAACTACGAGAAAGCAACGAGATTTGAAATAAGTACTTGAATATTAATCCTCAGTTCAAAAACCATTTATCTTGATGATTCATGCAACAGCTGTCAAACGTTTTGCGATTTCTTTTATATTCTTAGATAGCAAACCAGCACATGACTCTCCTAATGGAAAAAAGAAGACAGACTTTACTGAGACATATAAGACTGGTGCATCCATGAAATGTGCATCATCCTAGACTTTAAAAATTGTTGATTTCAGCCATTGACATTGTATTACTATGGGTCTCGTACTAAAATTGCGTTAAAAAATACCCCAGTTACACGTCATAAGAATAGATCTGTTAACAAGGTAATTGAAACACTAAATCATTATATCAAGGTTTTATTTTTAAGCGGAATTGGCTCTTTTTGGATTTTGTAGCTCATTTGCTTTGGACATTTTTAGCGCGGACCCGACTTCCATAGTAATAATATGTCAATGATTTCAGCTGTTTTATTTATATTTAAGAAGAATTTTGTAGTTTTTGTTATGCAAATTGAGACAGAGATTAAGACGAATTACTTTAATAAACATGTTCTGTATAATAAACACAGTTTGTTATTTCAATTCTTCGAATAGTGAGGTACGATTGCCAGGTTTACCCTATATTATTAAATAGCAAATAAGCAGATGACTCTCTTGATGGGAAGAGTGGTTTATAGACACCAAAGATGGTAATGGTGCGTTTCTCGCTGTATGGCGGAGTTAAAATGCGACATGTATAAGTGTACCATGTGGCAAATTTATACATGTGGCATACCTTACCCTCCAAATAAGAACACAATAGTTAAAAGCACGCAGATTATTTTCATGCTAATTGTAGTAAATTCATAACGTTCATTTTTCATTACTTATAGAATTTATATGTCTAAATTTGATTTTCTGTATTTTATTCTGACGGTTGGATCGCCTAGGCGATCCGAAACCGGAACGGAAAACCGAAACCGGACCACTATACTAAACAGCGGTTCGACTTGACATTCTATATTCGAACCGCAAGGGACTGGAACATGGTTCCTAAGTCTATGTTCCCCGACGAGTACAATGTAAGGATCTTCAAGAGAAGAGTGAACAGGTACCTTCTAAGGAAGCGCGTTCCCTAGAAGGTGTATCTTAGCTTACCATCAGGCGAGATCGTGCTCAAACGCTTCCCTATCGATAATAATAAAATGTGGTTTTTCCAGTTTCCTGATAAACAGCATTGCCCAGGATTAGATAAATGCGCGGGTGGCGATATGCTTGCCACCTATCACATTGTGGACTAAGTATCTACGGGTAATCCTTTTTTTTTATATTATAAGATAGCAAACAAGCAAATGGGTCTCCTGATGGAAAGAGTCAACCATCGCCTATAGACACCAAAGATGTTAATGGTGCGTTGCTATCTCGTGACGAGGTCTTATGCCACATGCATAAGTTTACTGGATACCTTACCCTCCAAACCGGAACACGGCAGTGATTAGCACTGACGATATTGTGGCAGGAATAGGTAAGGCGGTGGTACTAGACCCCGTCGAGCCGACGCATAACTCCACCACCTAGCCACTCAGTCGCCTTTTACGACCTGCCTGGCAGAACGGTAGTTGGCCTATTCTTCAAAAGAGCCCGGGATCAACACGGGCTCTGGAGTTCACTGATTGTACTTCTGCCTACTTCGAGGATACGGGCGTACATATACCACTACAATTATTCTGACATAATATCCAAATTATTGTCTAGCTTTTGTTAAAATCAGCGTCCAATCCATAAGAAAACGTGTAATATCGAAGTAAATATACACAAATCTGGCATCTTGCCACATCGAAATACTACTCACTTGAATCACATAGTATTTTGCAAGCGAACTGAGCAGAACCTACAGATAAACCGCTGCTTCGGTTTGTGGCTTAGTAAGGGCTAATTTGAACTGAAGTAAGTAAATACTTATTAGTGATTCCGAAGCCCTAATACGAGAGAGTAAACCTTTTAAATCTATGAAAAAAAAATTTGAGTGCCTGTTTGTAATATTAAAATAATCGCTTTTTACAAAATGCAAATGGATGTATGTATACACGGTACACATACCAAAATAACCTATATTACAATTTTTGTCTGTCTTTCTGTTTGTTCCGGCTAATTTCTGAAACAGCTGGACCAATTTTGACTGGATTTTCACTGGCAGATATCTGATGTAAATAAGGAGTAACTTATGCTATTTTTTAATTTTTTTGAAAATTTCTACAAGGGCTAAGTCCCGGGCACAGCTACTTTTAAATATTTTTCCATTTTATTTAAAAAAATAAACGAATCCTGAACGTATGTATATACACGTATAAGTATGTACGGTGTACAAGCGTCTATAATCAGTATAATGTATTTTTTATATCTATACATATAATAAAATCGTAGGAAAGTCAAAACTGTACATTGAATATTTTTTAAAAAGAACACTTGGGGCGTGATCTACAATCGATATCAAAGCCAAAAATATAGTTTTTAGAATTTTTGTCTGTTTGTCTGTACGTATGTCCGTGGTAAACTCAAAAAGTACTACATGGGTTTACTTCAAATTTTGCATGAATACTACTAATAGGTCGGGTCAACATATAGGCTACATATTATCACGCTACCACCTACAGGGGAGGAGCAGTGCGGAGTAAAAAAGTCCGCGCGGACGAAGTCGCAGGCAACAGCTAGTATTATATAAGGTAGAATTTTTGTTACACACTATTTTACTCCCTGTTGGTCTGCGCGCCTATTGAAGAACAAACGATCTGCCGTTCTACCAGGTAGTTTAAAGAGGCGAACGATTAGATAGGCTAGTCACTATCATCGTGGCTACTAGCGAGTAGATTTCTACATTGTTTTACCCAGGTCTAGTGCCACCGCCTTACTTATTCCTGCCGCAATAGCGTAAGCGCTCTTTACCGTCGTATCTTTCGTAAGGTAGCTGGTAAATTAATGCACGTGACATAAAAACCCCGTTACAAGGTTAACACACCATTAACATTTTTGATGTCTATAGTGTTGGTTCCGGGCTCCTTTGTAGAATAGACCGATTAGCTATGCGAATTACTAGCATACATACAGACATAACTTTTACGAAAAATATTGACATACAAAAAAAAATAATCACTAGACAAATGAATAACATCTACTTAAAAATACCGAGAACTAAATATGGATTAAAAAATATAATGTTTGAAGGAGCTCAGATGTTCAATAAATTACTTAATAATATAAAAGAAGCAATATCTATACGTGGTTTTAAAAGTTTGCTTAAACCGCACATATTAAAGGATTGATTAGTACATATTATTTAAATAACACATGTATATATGCGTGTGTGTATGTGTGTGTGTATATATATAATACAATTTTAAAAAAAGTGAATAAAATATTAATATGTATTGCATCAAATCTCTTATAACACTAGCATATAAGTATATGAATATAAATTAAAAAAAAATAACGTTAATTGAATTTGTGCTATTGCTATCTTAGGTGACGATCTTTTGTAATGTGCCTAACGCATACGTATTACTGGACTGAGTACAAATAGTGTAAAACTATCTACTTATATTTAATAATTTTATTTTAAAGTGCAAAAACATTAACGTAGTTTTATATTGTTTTAAAATAATTTAGTTAAGAAGTGTTTGTTACAAATAGGTATAAGTTTGTCCACTAAGCCTGTGTAGTAGCATACATTTTTCTAGTGTGTAATCTCGGTAAGTGAATTATTGTAATTCTTTTGAGATTAATAAATGTTCTTAAACCGTAAACTACCAACGTGGCTACTAGGTGGTAGAGTTCTGCATTGTCTCGCCCGGGTCTGGTACCACCGCCTCACCTATTCCTGCCGCAATAGCGTCAGTGCTTGTCACTGTCGTGTTCCGGTTTGGAGGGTAAGGTAGCCGGTAAATGTATGCATGTGGTATTAGACCTCGCCACAAGATAACAACGCACCATTAACATCTTTGGTGTCTATAGGCGATGGCGATAACTTCTCTTTCCAACAAAACAAGCAGAGGGCTCTCCTAGCCGACTGCTTGTTTCATACCTTATGATATATAAATTGTTATCTTCTCTCTCCCTTCTTTTATAGTTTCATACTATGAACATTTAACCTATTCACAGTCATTGACAAATATTTATTCACGTAACAGGTTCACCACTTATAAAAACTTCTTTAATTATATATCATAAGTTGGTCGACTATTACTCAAAAATGTGTAAAGCCTTCTAAGCCGTGACAATTTTTCTTTTAACTTCATTATATTTATTATTACCGTGATTTTTTCCTGCAGCAGTTTAGCCTGCAGAGGGGGGGATACTTGACTCTAACAAAAAATTGAAGCTTAATATTTTACAAAGGAGTCCCTTAATCGAAAACTTGTTTTTACCTGCAATATTTTTTAAAAATCTATCCAACGATACCCCATACAATGAATTGCGTGAGAAAAATAATTAACATCCCCACTTTACATATAGGGGAGCTACCTTAAAAAAAATAGTTTTTGCTATTTTATGTTACTGCTTTGTTGACGTGACAAATATTCAATCAAACCTCAACCAATTTCAATCAAACCTCAATCAATTTCAATCTGATTTACGCTATTTGACGCAGTTTTTAAGTAGAAGGGCCAGGTTTTTTAATAAATTGGTATATTAGCCTGAAAGTAATTAAAAAACATGAAGTAAGTTTGGTTATAAATAGCGTAATTTTAATATTTGAAAAGCTGTAACATTTAAAAACTTTAGTCGATTTTCATTTTTGAAACGTCATTCGAGTTAGTTTTTTAGTACTAAAATTTTGTAGTAGATCAAAAAATGATTGATTGAAAAGTTTCGAAGTTATGTTAAAAAAACACTTTTTGCAAAATTTTTCGTCAATTTTAACTCCCGAACGGATAGACCGATTTTAATGCAATTCATGTGTTTGACGCACTTTTTTGATGAAACGAGTCGATTAAATTTTCTTACTCAATCGGTGTATTAACCTGGAAGTTATTAAAAAAAATATAGTGTACAATGTACAAAATGCACAATACAATATTTTTTTGAGGTTTTTTCCAAAACTTCTCAAAATCTCCTAGACTTGTTCATATTTTTAGAAAGTCTAAGTTGTGTAGAATCTAGTAGAATGCCGTCAACCGCGTTTCGATCGGTCAAGCCGTTCAATAGTTATGCGATGTTTACATACACACACACACACACACATACACAAACATACATACAGACATACTGACGTCATCATGAAAATAGTCGGAGAAGGTTCCTAGGACCTTAATCCATGGAGATCTGGTGAAAACTCGATTTTCGAAAATCGGGGCAAAATCAGTAACTTCCTTATCTACATACGTAGCGGGAATTGAAAGACAGCTTATGTAACTCAGTAATAATATGACAATTTATTGGTATAGAATTTTTAAAATCGGTTCTGTAGTTTTTTTTTATTACGAACAAACAAAACACAAATTGTTTCAGAGACAGAGAAATGTTACAAATGATCACTTGATTAATGAATATTGTGCAATATGCGTAAAATTAACTATGGGAAACACCTACTTAAATCAGAAAAGTGAAAAAACATATTTTTGAATTGCCCGACCCGTTAATTGAATCTGGGACCTCATATGGTCAACTCCAACACCGGACCACTACAAAAGCTGTAACTTTTGAAAATAAGATTCGATTTTGATTCTTGAAATGCCACCTGACGTATTTTTTTTAGTACTAAAATATTGTAGAATACCAAAAAATGATTGGTTGAAAAATTTCGAAGTTATGTTGAAAAAACACTTTTTTTAAATTTTTCGTCAACGATTTCTCCCAAACTGATAAACCGATTTTGATGCTATTTATGAATTAGATGTAGTTTTTGAGGAATAGAGCTGATAAGTTTTTGTACTCAATCGGTACATTAATCTGGAAGTTATGTTAAAAAAATACTGTTTCGCCAACATTATTTTTGGGGTTTTTTCAAAATTTCTCAAAATGTCCTAGGCCGACTTGGTTCAAATTTTCAGGAAGTCTAAGTTGAGCAGAATCCAATCGAATGCCATCAACCGCGTTTCGATTGTTCCAGCCGTTCAAAAGTTATGAGATGTTTATATACACACACATACATACATACAGACATACTGACGTCATCGCGAAAATAGTGGAAAAAAATCCTAGGACCTCAAAACGTCGAGATCCGTGAAAACTCGATTTTCGAAAATCGGGGCAAATGAAGTAACATCCTATCTACGTACATTACGTACGTAGCGGGAAGTTAAAAAGGATATTATAAAATCTCAGATTATTTAGAAGATAAAAAAGCCTGGGATTAATTTGCTCCTCACAAAGATCTCATATATATTTTTTGTAATATTGTGATATTGTAAAAAAATAGATAATATGAAAAAAGAGACGATTTACTTAAAATTTTGCATGAATATTACTAAGAGGTCGGGTCAATATATAAGCTACATATTATCACGCTATCACCTACGGGGGAGGAGCTGTACGGAATAAACAAAGTCCTCGCGAACGAAGTCGCAGGCAACAGCTAGTTCAAAATAAAATAAAATATGACTGTACGATGGTACGATATACCTCCTTTGGCTAAATTTTTGACCCGGCTATCGGTTTTGCACTTAAAAACTGTGCATATACGGCACATTTGTTTCTATTTTTTAAGCAAAATCAGAACGGAGTTCACCAGAATTCTTAGACTGGGGCATTAACCTATGACTACGCGGAGCTGCGCTTAGTTAGTACTATGATTGCTCCACCTACTTGCTACTTCTACGTAATATCTTTTCTGTGGTGCTAGTGGTGTCTGAGGCTCTGTGGCGTTGTACGCGTATGAGCGTGGAAATGGAGGCGTTTAAACGTCTCAATGTTAATTGCGAATTATTTATTATTATAAATTTTAATTCAATTATTTCCAAATAAATACTGTTAAATTTATGTTTTGCTATATAAAACGAAGTGAAAAATGGAAAAAACAAAAAAATGGGTGCATATTCTTGTTAGGGTGATAAAATATCACTCTGCGAGACATTGTACAGTAATATTGATCAGACAAATGCAGACTTAATGCAGGAACAAACAGTTAATGATCCTGAGTGCTAAGTGTAAGTTTTTCTTTTCGCATTCGATCGTGAGCGCGTTTCGAATTTACTAGGAATTTGTATGTAATTTGTACAGCGCCACCTAGTGGTAAACTGGTTTCTCACGTTTACCACTAGGTGGCGCTGTACAAATCACAAACAAATGCCTAGTAAACTCCAAACGCGCTCATTATCGAATGTGAAAAGAAAAACTCACACTTAGCACTCTGAAGACGAAGGTCGATGGGTCGTCAAAATCTTAACTTATTCTTCGCCATCGCTAATCTTATTCGAGATCGGTGTCTTAATAGCTTAAGATGCCGAAAAATATGTGACGACTATATTATAAAATCCTTACTCAAATCTGGCAATGTTAATACTATAAATTTACTAATATCCATAAAAGAAAGAACACTATCTGTGTTTTTGTTAAGGCAGTAGCAATACCGTCTTAAAATCAAATCCATGTGCCATAAACGTATATTTTCCTTAGATATTATCTAGAAGCTGCGGCACATTGTAAGTTTATAATATAATCTAGACTTACAATCAAGGATTAAAAGTGTTTATATCTTTCCATCACTAAATAAAATCATTTATTTTATTATTAGCAAATAACATCTATAATATTACAGGTATCCTCTCAACAAATGTTCAAATCTCCTAAATCTTTCAGCCTTTTAAACATCTTTAATCTTGACATTAATACAAGTCAAAATAATCCTTACGTATTGAATCCGATGGCGGAGGCTCAGTATAATTGAGAATTGTCCTTATTAACGGAAGCTTTTGGATATTTGAGTTGAGTCATTTAAATAAACTTTTGTTTGACAGATTGAATTCCCCCTTGGTTTGTTTCTGCTCTGGAATTCGACTCTATTTATTATTCTGGACTAGCTGACATCTGGTTCATTGCTACCGCAAATAAATTTACCGGTACGACATACTCGCCATCTATTGTAAGTTAATTTAATACCTATAACTTTCCCGTAAGTGCCAGCAGTATGTAGACAAAATTTAATTCTATAGTCCAATATACTTAATAGGTAGTTACTAGAGCGTAGTAGGGACTTATATGAGTTTTAAGATTAAATTATAAGAAAAATAAATAGTTATATAAAGTTTTTCATTTCAATTGTGGGGAAAAAGTCTTCAGGTACAAAAATGTAAAAAAGTAACGAAAACGCTGAAACGTGTCAGATTAAAGCATGGTGGGTTAATTACCAGCTAAAATTTAGAAAATCTGACGATTCAAGTATAGCGTAATGAAGTGGGAGGTTTCCAAGCAGATAAAACGTTGTCTTGACATTCTCGAGTGCGCCACAATTTTCTTATATTTAATATAATAGAAAATAATGTAAAAATAACAAAAAAACATAATCTGACAATTTCCACATGTCGAATTTATCGGATTTTTTTCTGCCCTAGTTACCATGTACCTAAATGTTGATCTGACTCGCTCGAGTAAATCCCAAAATCCTCTCTTAGGCTCCCCTATTATAACCTAATGATCCGGGCCCCTTTTGAAGCATAGATATCTGGCATTTTGCCAGGTACTTGTTAAAGGTGTCTGTCTATGCTATCGTGACTACTAGGCGGGGACTACTAGATATTTTTGTTTTACCGTATATTTTTGTGTTGTTTTTGTTAAACTTACTTAGAAGAAGCCTACAATCCTAATTCCATTATTATAATACAAGCCTCCTTAATTCCATTTCAAGAAATGGTTAACACGTGTGACTTCCTAAGTTTAGTCGACACTGGCAGAATTCTCTGATGATTGCCATTCGTGTCATGAAGAAGAAGAAGAAAAACTCAAATATATCTTAAATATTATATTCTTATTATAATTTTCTGTATAATTATTCTTACATAACTTAGAAGTATTTTTAATCTTATTAAACGTACTTCTAGGTTATGACGCGTTGCTTTAAACAAAGTCTTCGCATCTCATCATCTTTAGGAGTCCTATTTCATACTTCTACGTCTTTACTCCTATGTCATAGCAGCATGGAACGCAGCAATGCATCATTTTAAATAGATTTTCAAATAACTTTCAACTTCAAAAAACTAAGCCAACCACACATTGGCATAATATGTGAATTAAAGACAACATTTGTAATGCTAAAATAAAGGACTACATAAACATATAAATTATTCCGTTACTTTCTGAAGCTGACCCCTTATTTGACTAAGATGACTATTATAAGCCTATCTCAGTTGTCATTAATTAAAATTCAAACATGAATTCAGCGGAATTGCTATTTGTTCACATTACCAACAAAACACTAGAAAGCATGTTAAATTGTTGATGTCAGTTATCAAAGTGAATTCGCGATGAGAGTTTTAATTAACGTTCAATTTACATTACATAATCACGGAATTCCATCAACTCATTACTAATCACTATCAGATGAGTGAAGTTTAAATCATAGTGTGTATTAGGCGTCATGTAAATTCTAAATAATAAGGATACTAGAATACATGGTCTCATTATCGATATCTTAGTGAAAAGTTCTGTGCTAATAATAGCAAATAATCGTTTTAACCACAGATATCACTTTAACATAATATTTTGACGATAGTAACAAAGAATATCGAGATTAGACTACTTATTTTGTGATAGTAATTTAAAGAAAGTGACAATAAATATTTATTCTAAGATGAATAATTACAGTGTGTTTCAGCCGTTATGTAAATTACCTAACCTAACCTATGAACCGATGGGCTCCGTTTCGATTGCCGACAGACACAATATATATTTGTGTGATGAGCACAGATGTTTGTATTTTTGGGTAAATACATTCCAGTGTATATATATATATATATATATATATATATATATATATATATATATATATATATATATATATATATATATATATATATATATATATATATATATATATATATATATATATAATGTATTTTTATGTATTGCTGATTAACACCTCTCACACAGCTGCAGCAATCTAATATTTTTAAATAATGTGCATCAGAAATACATTAAATTAATATAAATAGATATCACACACAGTACATTCATGTGACATATATACATGATAATATACCCACATGCATTCTATTTTCTTAAGGGCTAAAGTCCGTTGTTAAATTTAAAAGAGATGTTACTGTTTATGGTCGAATTTCGGCCACAGGCGATAGCTAGTTTCAATTTCACGCTCAGCGAAGCGGGCGGGTATTAGCTAGTCTGCACATATAGAAATATAAATATAAATATATATAGTCTGCACATATAAAAATATAAATATAGAGTAGAATTTATGTATAACGTATATAGTAGAATTTATGTATAATAATGTATAATAATTTAAAAATTAAAAAGGTAAAATAGTATTATCTGTTTGTTATTGTTCACGCATATTTCAGAAGCTACTTAATATATTTTAATACTACATCAGCTGTGCAATTGATTCAGTCGTTTACGATATAGTCTGGGACGCATTTTAAGATTTTATGTGAAATAATTTCACTACACTTTTCATTGTTTACAGGTAGTTTTTACGATTAAAAGCTCTAATAGACACAGGAATAGTGGTCCTAGAAACAAACATTTTTTTTATTAATAATACGCTGAATTTATGTGAACAGCTTCGTTTTTTCGAGACGCCCATCTACTCTATCTTCAAATACTCTCGAATCGGCTAACTAATAAAGATAGATAAAAAAGACTACTTTAGAGTGTAGGACTAGGAAATGTTTCCACTTTACGTGTAGGACTAAGTAAATCTTGAAATATAATAAAAGTTAACAAGCTGTTGTGAGAAAATTAGGTTGTTTTTAAATTAATTAACATCAATTTAAAAATATCATAATTTCGTAAATGGGTCATTCTTTTGTGTGAGTGTCATGTCATCAGTCATGAGTACAATTTTTGAGCGTAACAGATTCTTATCTCCTATATAAACAAATAATGTTTACATAAATCTACTATAACATGTTTATACATTCTATATGCATCGTATCATATAGATTTCGTTATGTAATAACCATGTATATAAGAGTTATTTACCCTCAACACCTCAAATCCGGTTAATTTTGCACGTTTTACACGCGTAACACGCGCTCCGTCTTCTGATCAATCGCAGATATTTTTTTTATTCACTAACGCTTTTAATCAGATTTATACACAAAATTTAAAAATACAAAACATTTTATATTCTGGCCAAACTTCTAGTCCATTGCAGTGAAAGTTTTTATTTCATGAATGTAAGTATGTCACACACTTGGCAAAATTTTAGCTTCGCTTATTGCCATGGGTACTACTTTGAACTGGCGAGGTCTAGAGGTATCGGGATTGGTTTTTCTGATTCTGCTTTTATGCTGCAACTTATGGATCAGGTATTCGTAACCCTAAATCCCTCAATTTCGGTGCAAGAGTAAGTTCTTCAATTTTTCAATTTTTGGTTCTCAATTTTAAGAATTTATATGTAACATTTTTGGAATGTAATCCTACTATTTTTAGTAAACGGGTATTGCGGTATTTTACCTAACTCCCAAGTGTATATAGCCAATAACAAACTAGTAGCCTATATCTTTCCAATGGCGAGAAATTACAAAATATATGCTTTTTGGTGTAATTTCCATGTATAAAACTCAATGGAAGTTACATAAAACCCATGGAAATTACTTTATTTCATTTCGTTTGCAATAATTAAAATGAAATATTCAATGTTTATGCTGTAATTCATGCAATCACCAGATTAAGTGACAAATATTGTTTGTCAGTTATTTTTTTAATTTAAATCTGTTAAAGCAAAGCTTATCATTCAGACTGCTCATAGTGCTGCTGCTCATAGCAAAGGTGTTATTCTAACCTTTTTGGGGGTTTCCTCGAAAGTCTTACACCTCAGTAGCTGCTCAAAGTCGGGTGGAGTGGTGTATTACCACTCCCGTGCCTTGGTGAGCACGTAAAACTGTCGGTCCTAGTTATCGCTAGGAATAGACTATAATCGTTAACATATCGGTAAATGCGGCGATTAGGATCACCATTTACCTCGCCAACCGACAAACCGGTGAATCACGGTGAACCAAAAAGTCTATAGACGTTTAGTTAAATCTGCCTTTTTTATTTAAATTTGTTAAACCGAAGCTGAATTTAAAGCGTCTTATTATCATGCTCAAAGTGCCGAAAATGAGTCTACTATTAAAGTTTTGATGTTAAGGAAAGTATTCAACGTAAAGTGTAGTACCACGCCTAAGCTAGGCTAGGTAACTGCTCGGTTGAGCATACATTCATATTTTTCGCTAATCCTACAATTCTCCGTTATTCGACTACTTACTTATGTACCAATATGATTACATCGTCGCAACATTGTATTGTATTGTATTTTAATTGTGTTGTATGTAATTTTTATGAAAATACGAACACTAAGTTTTTCATACACTTTCAATTGCATGGCTTAGTAAAGCAAAAGGTAATAGGAAATGTACACATTTCACACATTTGTAGCACACGCACTTTATCGCTAATTTGTTTTGCTGTATCTAAGTTTAGCGGAGAGGTGAAATTCAGAAAAAAAGAGTTGCTGAAAAAAAATTGCCTAATATCGTATTAATATATATTGCAGCCGTTAATAATTTCCCAATTCACTTTTATCTAATTTTATTTTCATATCTGATACGGTATTTAGCAAAATTTTACCTGCTGAGTAATTTCCGTGGGCTGTGATGTAATTTCCATGGACCGCAAATGTTCAATATTTTTTTTTAGGAAAAGTATAGATCCACTACGTGTCGAATTTTCATATGTTCTTTAAATTCGTATAAACTTTTAAAATGTTTTTGTAATTTACTTTAATTAAGTTATTTCAAAAATACCATGGAAATTACACGGAAAACATATTTTTGAAGAATCACCCTAATGTGTATCACAAAAGTTTTTCGTGTTTTTCATAAAATAATCAAGCAATGAAAACAAAACATTAATTACTGTTACTAACTTTTTGACATATTCTTATTGTATAATTTTTGCTTTTACTTTTGACATGTTATTTAAATTTACTATTAATCATAGATATAAAAAACACAAGATACACAATCAGTGTCTCAAAAACGTCCTCTAAAAATGAGCGCAATATTTTAAATTGTGTGCTCATTTCAAATAGAATTACGTCGGTCGCGATACTGTCAATTTTATTACTTTTCGTACATTTCTTTGTTAAAACAACTATAAATCTGACGCTTAAGGTTGGATATGCAAAAATATAGATTTTTGCCATATCTATAACTACTTGTGTGAAATTAGAGACAGTTTTTAGTGTCAGTTTTGTTCGGGACTGTGCATTTTGGATTTTTTATATCAATGCTATTAATTTATCTTTAAAATGTATATGACATTTTGAATAAAAATTATTAATTGATTGATTGATAATAAAAAAAATTTTTTCACAAAATTAAAATATTCATAGCCCCCTTACTTTATTAGATTCCCGATTCGATTTGCGTCTCGTCAAAACGAAGCTGTTCTCAAAAATTCAGCTTGTTATTAATCAAGAAAGTTTGTTCCTGGGATCACGGTCTATAATATACTTCTAAATAACAAACTGTATAGTACAACAAAGATCCTTAAAGAAAATAGAGCGAGAAATCTTTTAAAACATAAGGAAAGTTTTGCTAAAACAAGAAAGGCTTTATCCGGATCAAAGGACAATGTTTACTTCCACCAACTAGCCGGAAAGACGACGCAAACTTATTAAGAATTCGACTGCCCCTAACAAACAAATTGTATAAAGTTTTCTCAGAAAATCACCTTAAACAAAGAAACTCGCACTGTGTTAAAACAGTTCTGAAAGTTACTTCTGATTTATAACATTTGCCATTACAGAATATTCTTTTTTTATATGGGAGGGTTTACTTCACGTGTGGTCTTATTTTAATTCGGTGAAGATCTAATAAAAGGTTTCGGTTATCGTCGCTCCACCTAACAAATCACTACATAGTATAAAACAAAGTCGCTTTCTCTGTCTGTCCCTGTGTATGCTTAAATCTTTAAAATTACGCAACGGATTATGATGCTTTTTTTTAAATAGATAGAACGATTCTTGAAGAACGTTTTAGTAAATAAATCTTTCCGATATTCCTACGGGAACAAAAACTACGCGGGTGAAACTACGGGCAGGTAGCTAGTTTTATAATAATATGTGATATTTTTTAGTTTTTGGGAAAGCAACAAAAACATGTTATTAAATTAACAAATAGACTATTTTGTTAATTAATTATTTGTTAAATTAACAGACTATTTGTTAATTTATTGATGAATATTATATTTTAATACTTTTTAACCTACTCTGGACAAAGATAACCCAAACCCACAAAAATCGCAATTAAATTGGTCCCGTCATTTTTGACTTATAAGTGGTGTAAATAACACGACTTTTTATATAATAATATATAGATAAACAGCTAGACTGATGTTTTTTACTATTTTTTCATTGATGTAAATAATATTATTAAAACGTTATTTTGTTCTTCAATAAATCAGCAATATTTTTTGAACAAATAGTTTTTTGCTAACATTACTAATTTCACACTTGTGGTATGAAGTAGATAACAAACGCGATCCTATTCTCAATTGGAACGCATAGTACGGGATTATTTTTAAAAGTTCGGCCAAATTTTTAGAGGCTGTTCAAAATCGACAATATGTTCGATTTACCTAATAAATATATATATATATATATATATATATATATATATATATATATATATATATATATATATATATAAAAATCAAAATTTCATTTTTATCCGGCATAAAAAATAAAACGTATGGATATATCAATTATGCAAAATTTAAGCTAAAGTGTTTTATGCCTTTAACCAAATTAAAAGTAATCGGAAAAAATGTACTTACAGCGAACGATTACATAATAGTTACAATCGTAATTATAGGTAAACATAAAATGACACACTGCCTCATTTACAGAGTTCATTCACAAGCTCGGTGCATGCAATTCATGAATTTAGTGGGATATTTTTAAAGCACCATTTTTGTATTATCTTGTAATAATTTTACAATAATAAGTAAAACGCACCTTCAATTCAATACTTGGTTCGTAATTTTTAAATTTGACAGAACCTTTAAAAGTAACCCTTGTATATTTACTTTTAAAGTAAATAAATAATTATATTAAAATAAAATAAACATTTAATGGATACAAAAAACGTGATTTTATTGTCGTTTCTTATACAGACTGACTGGTGAGTTACCTTCAATATTTAAGGACGTGATAGTTGGCGATCATATATGATGAGAAAAAATAGCATTAAAAAAAGACGTGTGGCACTCGGAGACTGCCGCGGTAAAGCTATTGCATAGCATTTTTTATCAACTTATGCAATTACAATTATATATATGATTACGGTAGTTTTCCAATACAACCAATGCCACCTAAAGGCGGGTTGCTAAACTAAAGAAACAAGCGTGATATTTCGAAAAGTCATTAAAAGTTCTGGTATTTATCGATAAATGGAATGGATGCCGGTCGGAGTGGGGGTGTTAGGTTTTTTCGTTACGGAATTTCTGGATTCCGTCTCCACGCTCAAGGCCCGCGATAGAAGCTATGCAATAGCTTAATAAATATTAAAATACTTTTTAGTTAACTTAGCAAACAGTACACCGAGAATCCTATATTTACTTGCGCTATACTTAGACACCGCGCGGACGCACGTGTCGCGCAGAATACTATCTGCGATAGAGATATAGAGTATAATATCCACATTTCACTTATTTTTAGAGAAATATTGGTCAAAAATTAAGTCCCTAATTTTATTATTTCATTTTAACGAGAATCGAGTACCGAGTACTCTCCAGAAGTATCGAAGGTAACTCACCAGTCAGGCTGGACATGGTATGATACAATTCGTCCGCGAGTCCGACTCGTGCTTGGTCAGTTTTTATATATATTCATGTCAAATCAACTCTGCAACACTAAATTATAACTTCTAGTAATATATAATATATTATAAATGCGAAAGTTTGGATGTTTGGATGGATGTTTGTTACTCAATCACGCAAAAACTACTGAACGGATTTGAATGAAATTTGGCACACAGGTAGATGATTACCTGGAATAGCAAATAGACTACTATTTATCCCGGAAACATTTGGTGATCCCGCGGCATTCAACAAAAACTTTTATAATGCAGCGGTTTGCACGTTGCAGCTAGTCTTGTATAAGAGCGAAACAACGTTAATACGTGTTATTAAATCCAGTAATGCGGGTGGGTGTACGCTAGTCTATAATTTTTCCCGTGTTGGTTCCGGGCTCCTTTGAAGAATAGACCAACTAACGTTCTGCCAGGTATGTCGTAAAAGGCGACCGATTGCCTATTCAAGTCACTAACGTCGTGGCTACTAGGTGGTAAAGTTCTGCATTGTCTCGTCCGGGTCTGGTACCTACGCCTTACCTATTCCTGCCGCAATAGTGTCAGTGCTTGTCACTGTCGTGTTCCGGTTTGGAGGGTAAGGTAGCCGCTAAACTTATGCATGTGGCATTATACCACGCCACAAGATAGCAGCGCACCATTAACACTTTTGATGTTTATAGGCGATGCTTACTCTTTCTATCAGGAGGCCCATCTGCTTGTTTGCTATCTTATGTTATAAAAAAAAAATCGACAATTATATTTCACTAGCGAATCCCGCGAAATCGTCTAATTCTTCCGGGATAAAAAGTAGCCTATGTGCTATTTCAGGTCATCATATAACTGTGTGTCAAACTTCATTAAATTCCGTTCAGTAGTTTTTGCGTGATTGAGTGTCAAACATCCATCCATCTATTCATCCAAACATCCAAACTTTCGCATTTATAATATTAATATAGACTACTTTTCCCCATGTTAGTTCAGGCCCCATTTTTGAAGAATATACCATTTGTCACTCTGCCAGCCACTTTGTAAAAGGCGAAGGATTGGCTTTACGTGTCTTCACCTTTCGTGATTACTATGTGGCACAGGTTTAGACCCCCGTATTGGTCTCGGGCTCCTTTGAAGAATAGGCCAACTGCCGTTCTGCCAGGCAGGTCGTAAAATAGGCTGTGCGAGTCACAGCACATCTTCTGCGTTGTCTCGCCTGGTCTGGTACTACCGCCTTACCTTTCTTACCGCAATAGCGTCAGTGCTTGTCACTGTCGTGTTCCGGTTTGGAGGGTAAGGTAGCCGGTAAACTTATGCATGTGGCATTAGACCTCGCCACAAGATAGCAACGCACCATTAACATCTTTGGTGTCTATAGGCAATGGTTTGTCTTTTCATCAGGAGACCCATCTGCTTGTTTGCTATCTTATGATATAAAAAAAAGTTATTTTATCTGGCAGAAAACAGATGCTTTATTCCTTGAAACTAAAGGTACATTTTTTCCAGGCAATTAACCAATATTTAGTATACCGCCCTCCCTTGCACCAGGTTTCCTTTATTAAGATAATTTTAATAGCGTTACCTTAATCATCAGGAAAATTACAATCTTAAGTTACCTGCAACAAAGGAAAATTAATTAGACATTGGGTTTATCTTTGATGTTTGAGAGTTTTCGTAATTATAAATAGTGACAGCATTTAATTCAGTGCAAAGATATTAACTAAAATAAAACCGGCCGAGGGTAAGTCGAACTCGTGTATTAAGGGTTCCCTACCATCATTTATAAAAAAAAAAAATACAAAAAATCATGTTTGTTGTATGGAAATATTTTGTTTAAACTTTTTAAACTTTAGAAATCATTAATTTCTAAAGTGAATAAATAATTAAATATTTTGTGAATCTTTCAAGCGTCTACCAATTGTCATTATTAAGATCATGACGATCAAGACTTGTCATCGTTTTTAGTGTGGGTGCCATAAATATTTATTTTATTTTAATTTAATGATTTTCTCTAAAGTAAACAAATAACTAAATATATTTTATACTTCTTATCGTCGGCGCTTTGTGAAACTCCAATTGTAATTATTTAAAGCTGAACAATTGTATACATTATATTATAGTACTAGCTGAGCCCGCGACTTCGTCCGCGTAAAAAAAATTTCGAAAAAAGTAGCCTAAGTTACTCCCTGACACATCAGCTATCTGCCAGTGAAACTCCCGTCAAAACCGGTCCAGCCTTTCCAGAGAGAGAGAGAGAGATTAACCCAAAAAAACAGACAGAATGGCAGACAGACGGACAGATAGACAAAAATGGTAAAAAAATGTTGTTTTGGTATATGTATCGTGTCTACATCCATATGCATTTAGTAAAAAGCCGTTATTTTAATGTTACAAACAGACACTCCAATTTTATTTATTTGTATAGAATAGATGTATACATTTACACTTGTTTTGTGAGACAAAATAAGTGTATTCAAGTTTACCATTAAGTGTAAAAACTTGAATACACTTGTACTGTACAAATCCATACTAATATTATAAATGCGAAAGTAACTCTGTCTGTCTGTCTGTTACGCTTTCACGGCCAAACCACTGAACCGATTTGGATAAAATTTGGTACAAATATAGTTTGAGACCCAAGAAAGGACATAGGACTTAGGATAGAACTATGCGGGTTTTTATTTTAGATTTTTTTCCACGCGAACCAAGTCGCGGGCACAGCTAGTAAATAAATATGTGTGAATATTTCAAGCGGCTACCAATTGTCATTATTAAGTTCGAGACAATAAATTGCAAAACAAATCACGTTTGTTGTATGTGTGTCTCCTTAAATATTTATTTATTTCTGTTTTTAGTATTTCTTGTTATAGCGGCAACAGAAATACATCATTTTTGAAAATTATAACTTTTATCACGATTCATGAGATACAGTCTATTGATAGACGGACAGACAGACAGATCGGCAGACTGCGTCTTAGTAATAGGGTCCCGTTTAATCCAAAACATATAATAATTTATAGACACGCTGTCACAAATTCGTATTTTAAAAATTAAGATAGAAACTAATAGAAATTAGCGCTAGATATAAATATTTCGTGTTAGATAATGTACTAAGCTTTGTAATACACACCACATAACCCATGTTATACAAGCATCACGTGTCAATTTCAAATGATTTCCTTGATTTGAAGGTAACTAGAGCTTTGCCTCGATCTGTAAACTCCCAATGGCATGGTTTAACATTCCACTTTTGAACCCTAGGTATATCTCGTCAACCACTTGACTGATTTTACTCATTCCGGAATTTAAAAATTTGTTTTATTTATACAGGGTTACTTTTAAAGGTCCAGCCAATTTTTTAGCGGCTGTTTAGAATCGATAATATGTTAGATTTATGCAATAAAAAACAATTCAAAAATTCAAAATTAAATTTTTATCCAACACAAAAGCAAAACGCATGGGCATAATTTCAGTTACATAAAATTCGTTCAGTTAAATAAAAATTGTTTTATTTATTTATATTTATGTATATTTATGCTACCATTTTTGTGTTTTACAAAAAGGGCTTTAAGGGCAATTTTCAATCTCAGCTCAAGGACCTCGCGAAGAGAAAAATTAAAAGAAATCAATATTTTAACCGTAATTTCGCATACATATTTGAAAATTTGATATATGTACTTAAAAATATTTGCTTGTTAAAAAGAATAGTGATATTCACTCGTTTAATCGTTCAAGGAACAAAAACAATTTCGCTGTGCATGTATCTCGTCTCCACAGAATTAGCAACTTTTTTATGAGGCAAAGTATACGCTTCTTCAATAAGCTGCCTGATGCCATTAGAGATTTACCAGTAAACTAATTCGAAAAATGTGTTGAAACAAATCTATGTTAAAATGATTACTATATAATATCTGAATATATTGGTGACAAGAAAGCATGGGATTAATTGCTCCTCATATCAGCAATCTTTATTACTATTATTGTAACCATTACATACTTACAAATTAAAGATTATGTAATTTTACTGTAATTTTACTGTTTGAAAGAAAGTATCGGTGTAAAGAAGAGAAACGCAATGGTCCGTTGGTTCGGACATGTAGAAAGAATGGTAGATGAAAGATTAACAAAAGGTATATACAATGCGAATGCGGAAGGAGGTAGGTATTGGAGAAGACCAAGACTGACACACCATGATCAGATTGATCGAGTACTGTTCGAATGTGGTGTCAAGAGTCTTCGCAACCGGCGTGTGTGTATGAAGAGAGTGATGAATGTGGAGGAAGCGAGACAAGCCTGCAAGGATCGTGATGTATGGCACTCGGTTCACTTTGCTTACCCCATAAGGGATCTGGCGTGAAGATATGTATGTATATGCATATGTAATTTTACTTAATAAACTATAGGTACATGAAAAAAGACAAGCCCGCTGAGTTTCATACGCCGGATCTTCTAAGAATGTGGCCGCGTTTCCGATCCGGTAGTATTTAAAAAAAATGTTGATTAATTAAACTAACTTGTAAATAATTTTATGACAACCATGACGTTTTACTGTTTAACATATGACTAGCGAATATTAGATTTATATTCAATGAAGAACTTTTAGAAGGTGGTCGGTGCTTCGGCCAGGGGATTGATCGGATATTCTGTATTAAGTATGTTTCGGAAAAACCACTATTTGTGACATCTCTAATTTACACTATCAAATTCAGATAAATTTGTCTCTCTGCAGGCCCAACACATGAATCATAGTTTAATTTTGTTTACTCGTTATTTAGCGTTTGAGTCATAAACTCTGTCCATTATCTATTTTACTAAATGAATGAAATTGGCATTCGGGTTTTTTGTTTTTATAAAAACGTTTTTGTTATGGCCAATGATTAACGCCCAGTAAAACGGGCGGATGTTAGCCAATAGCTAGTAGTAGGCGCCTACCATGCAACGGATACGACTGGACCTTCAAGAAAAGAGCATACCCAGAAACGCAGCTGCAAGACCTAGGGTGCTGTAGCTATCTATGGACGGTGGTCACTTATCATCAGGTGAGCTTCCTGCTCGTTCGTCCCTTTTTTCTATAAAAAAAGTCGTGTCAGCAGTCGAGTAAAATTTAGCGTTTAGATTAGTATTCTGGGGCACATTGTATATAATTTTTAGTGTTTAAAATTATATACAGTGTGCCGCAGAATACCTACAAGAAGTTTACGCTTCCTCGTATTAGTCTGGGCTCCTTTAAAGAATAGACTAACCGCCATTCTGCCAGGCAGGTCATAAAAGACGACCGCTTGGTTACATGTTACTACCATTGTGACTACTAGGTGGTGGAGTTCCACAAAGTTTCACCTGGTTATTTGATACCACCGGCTCATCTACTTATTTCTGCCGCTATAGCATCAATGCGCCAATAACATCGTTGACAATAGCGTCATTGTCGTGTACCGGTTCGTAAAGTAACGTAGCTGGTAGACTTATGTAGCATGTGGCATTGTCATCCCGCTACACCAATAGCAACGCACCATTAACATATTTTATGTCTATAGGCGATAGTTTCTCTTTCCATCAGGAGAGCCATTTACTTGTTTGCTATCTAATAATATGAAAAAAGTTACACCTATCTGTGGGTGTTTAGTATAACCGAGAAGCAGTTTGGCAGAATAAAACACTTAAATCACTTACACACACAGTATAATTTTTGGGCAGAGTTACGCCCTCAAGAAGAGATAGAATTACAAAGACTCGAAAATATCTTATCTCTGCCTATACTATTCTTATATATATTTGTCCATTGCTGTTAACAAAGACGTTATTATCTCACAATAACAGCTACATAAATCACACAGGTGCGCCACACCTGGCCGGCTAGTACTCGTCGTTAAGCCCAGTTGCTAACACTAGTCTACTGACTAACTTGGATATCATTTTATCAAACGATTCCACGATGAATTTGTAAATTATTGCAAAACGTACGCCTAATGCGTTGTCAATAAATAAATTAAGAAAACATGCGATTTTTACGGTTTAGTTATGATAGCAATTCCTCTTTTTGTTGGAAATGTAGAATTTACATTTTAATATCTTTTTATTATTTTTACGCCACGCAATGGCGTACATTGCAATGTAAAGTAACGTGGCTGGTAGACTTATGCATGTGGCATTGTCATCCCGCTACACCAATAGCAACGCACCATTAACATATTTGATGTCTATAGGCGATAGTTTCTCTTTCCATCAGGAGAGCCATTTACTTGTTTGCTATCTAATAATATGAAAAAAGTTACACCTATCTGTGGGTGTTTAGTATAACCGAGAAGCAGTTTGGCAGAATAAAACACTTAAATCACTTACACACACAGTATAATTTTTGGGCAGAGTTACGCCCTCAAGAAGTGATAGAATTACAAAGATTCGAAAATATCTTATCTCTGCCTATACTATTCTTATATACATATTTGTCCATTGCTGTTAATAAAGACGTTATTATCTCACAATAACAGCTACATAAATCACACAGGTGCGCCACACCTGGCCGGCTAGTACTCGTCGTTAAGCCCAGTTGCTAACACTAGTCTACTGACTAACTTGGATATCATTTTATCAAACAACGATTCCACGATGAATTTGTAAATTATTGCAAAACGTACGCCTAATGCGTTGTCAATAAATAAATTAAGAAAACATGCGATTTTTACGGTTTAGTTATGATAGCAATTCCTCTTTTTGTTGGAAATGTAGAATTTACGTTTTAATATATTTTTATTATTTTTACGCCACGCAATGGCGTACATTGCACCGACTTGTCGTGCCGGCGGATCTCTCGAAACAGCCGTTTATTATGCGGGGCATGTGACGAATATACATTGATTATTTTGTGTATTTCCTTAAATTTTACTTTTTTAGAAAAAGCACTGTAGAATATTACAATAAATCATATTGTACAAAAAAAAATTAAGGCAAAAAGTGGTCTTAGAATTTTTCATCTCAGAATCATGGTCCAAAGCTATGGTTTTCATTTTCGATAGACCGTCTCTTACATCCTTATTTTTTTTGTGAATTTTGATGCGAGTTCTAAGATTAGCTTTTCCCTAGAGCATCTTGAGTTCAAGTCAGTGGTCAAGTGGCTCGGCGAAATTACAAAGGGATTTTAACTAATCATTGCGTCGTTTGTATTTTTGGGTGATGGTAGTTTATTTATGATTAATTTTCATCTTCTCAACGTCTAATGATAATTAAGACGGCAAAAAGAATATTAAGATAAGATTCTAATCAGTCTTATTTGTTACTTGATTATTTTACAGTTTACTAAGAGTCGGACGAGGAGTTTCATAGAACAAAGATTAAAGATTAAGATTAAGTAAATTCATACGATTATTTTAATGAATCTTGAAGTTATTAAATAAAACAGTATCTTACGAATGGCGTTCAATGTATTATTAGTAGTATTATTAGTATTGGCACTATTTGCTTTCTCTTAATATTGTTATATATATGAACGAGTTCCTTAGTACGTAATATGTATGTTTAGTTTTCTAAATGTGTATGAAAGTAAAATTTGACAGGCGTAAACAAAAAATATTGTAAATTATACAGGCAGTGCTGCTTTTTTATGCGACCTGTGACCTATTTCTTATAAAACATACTTGTAAGTAAACATACGTAACCTTTGAACATAAAAGATTAATGACAAACCATTTCATTCTTACCCAATTTCAACCGATAGCAAATGCAAGAGGCCATCAATCAATGGATATAAATTTGTTACGATTATTGTGTCAAATAACGTAAAATACACAACCATCAACAAAGTAAACATATCAATCTTGATTATTCTTGGCTTGAATAATTATAAACTTTTTATTTATAAATTTTTTAATGGTTAAATACCTCTTAGGTTTTGTTAAAAGCTGTAATAAAATTGATAACAAAAGAAGATAATTATGTATTTAATCTGAAATAGAATTCGATATCAAAAATGTAAATGAGTCAATGTCACTTCCATTTTTCGCCAAATCGGCTATTCAACATTTTTCTAGGCAGTCTAATTATTATCATGTTTTAACTGGACGTAGTTACACAAAAAGGATCCAGTCCACACAAAATCACTTTAGAGATATTGAAGTTTAAAATTTGATAGATTTTGGATTAGTTTTAGTGTTTTTATTAAAGTGCAAGTATCATTGATGGACTTGTTTTAATTGGGCAAAGAATTCAGATTCCTTGATATTATATATTACTACTGGTATTACTTCAGTGCTCCTTGATTTATTTTACTTAATCCTTTGGTAATAGTGGTTGTAAACCAGAAAATATGCACAATTCATTTTTTTTAACGTTCCATGGATAGGGACTAATTCTGATGTTGAATAAAGTAATAGAGAGCTATTTTTGCTTGGATGTTTTTACTGGTCAATAGTATTGATATTTAACTAATTTTTGACCATATTGTGGAATGGATCCTTTTCGTTTAATTACATCCAACTTACATTAAAAATTAAAAAGTGACTATTTGATAACCTAATAGGGTTATCGGATAAGGTTGTGCACAACTGCAAAACCAGGGATCAAAGCTGACATTAAACATCAATACAATCCCAGGTTTTGCAGTTGTACATAATAAGGTGGCCGTAATTACTCAACATAAGTGAGCTTCCAGTTCTTTTACTCCCTATAATTACAAATGGCTTTATGGGCAGAATATGATTTTTATAGATCGATTTAATTTAAGATAGTAAGCAAGCAAATGTTTTTTTTTTTAATTTAATTTAAGGACATTGTCGCTGAGCGACCACATCGTCCTATAAGGCAAATTTCTTATTCAAAATATACAATATGGTTATCTGTTACTTAGTACCGCGTCAGCTAAACCGAAAAGTATCTTAGCTTCTTTTGATGATATGAGAAAATCGGCGACCGACGTTAGAGAAATTAATGGTGCATTGGTATCCAATGTAAAGTCAGACACGTAAAGTTTAAATATTACTTAGTTAAGTTTAAATAATTACTCCACTCTTGAAATCGATGAAATTTTTTAAAAGTTCTACTAACTTTTAAAAAGTTGATTTTTAAAAGTTGTACTAACTTTTAAAAAGTTTGTGTAGGAAAAAATAAAATTCCTGTAATCCTAACTAAAAAAAATAGTGCCAACTTTTAAATAAAGTTTAAAAACTGGAATGTAACACGTCGTCGTGATACTGTATAAAATTCTAGTTCTCGATGAAATTTCTAGAAGTTTGGGAACTGTTTTAAGATGTGTGATTTCTCTTCTAAAATAAGTTAAATTTCGCATACAGTTTGAACAAAATTCCAGATTTTTAACATATTTTTATAAGTGCAAACAAGCAGATGGGTGTCCTGTTGTAAAGAGTCAACCACCGATTATAGACACCAAAGATGTTAATGGTGCGTTGCTATTTTGAGGCGAGGTCTAATGCCACATGCATAAGTTTACCGACTACCTTACAAAGATCCTGTTGACTGCTGCAATAGCGTCAGTGCCAAGCACTGACACTATTGCAGCAGGAATAGGTAAGGCGGTGGTACCAGAACCGGGCGAGACAATGCAAAGCTCTACCATTTAGTAGCCATAATGATAGTGACTCGCATAGCTAATCGGTCACCTTTTACGACCTGCCTGACAGAATGGCAGTTGGCCTATTCTTAAAAGGAGCTCGGACCAACACGGGGTATTACGCGTTACGAGTACTATATCAAAGACTCAAAGTGTGTTTGTTTTATAATATAAAATAAGTAAGTAGATGCCTAAGCGAGGTATTTTTATATACTATATAGCGTTTGTTTGAATTTACGCGATAGTGTCATGTGACTCTTTCCACATGAAAGCAAATGAATAGTCTTGAAAAAATGTATAAGTGTTGAATTAAAAACTATGTAGGTTTTACCTACAGTTTTCAATTTCAATTATGAACCTAAATTAAAAACGCGAAATCTATATTAAATTGCATCGCACAGTTCAAAAAGTTTTTACATTCTAAAAGTTTTTGGCGAATCCTTCAGGATCACCTAACTTTTCCGGGATAAAAAATAGCCTATGTTATATTGCAGGTCATCATCTTTGCCAGGTCATCATCGGTGCCAAATTTTATTCGAATCCGTTAAGTAGTTTTTGCATGATTCAGTGAGAAACATCCATCCATCTAAACATCCAAACTTTCGCATTTATATTATTGCTTATTGCTGTTAATATGACCACAACTTCCATCACGATAATTTTTTAGTGTCAAATTGTATGAAGTTTCAGCGCATATTACTTAGGGAAGATACACGCAAGTGCGGCTCCAGCATAATGCGAACGAAATAGGCAGTTGCAACAAATCCATGTGATACGGAAAGCTGCCAGTTATAGTATGCGGTAGGTAATTCATTTATTTATTTAATGCTTTATTGTACACCATAATTAAGTAACATTCACAGAACACTCTTGAATTAAACGCACAGTAAGTAAGTATTCATCACCTTAAACCTTCGTTTATTCTTATGAGATGTCTGACAGTAAGTTAAATGGTCAATTCTTATAAACGGGGCAAAATGATGGGGCAAAATGTTTTATAACTGCTTTTATAAATGGCACCCATTTATTTAAAAAGTTTGTTAAAAGTGCTAGTCATATTAACGCTGCAGTAAAAAGCATGTACTTAGCACTAACTTTACCCTAAAAATTGTACTAGCGTAGCTTATTCAAAGCATACAGAAAACTCTTAACATTTTGGAGAAAACTGATTTAGATCTCTTAGAAAGTTAATCTAAAAAGACAGGGGACTCCTGTACTCATTTCTCATGTAAATCTCTCAAGATCCCTCAAGTCAACTGACAAAGTCGCCAGATGATTGATCACCTAGCTATCTGACAGTCCGTTATATATACATATATTCGGTGACGCTAATGTTGGTCCTTCGGAAAGATATATGTCGCTTGTCTGAATGTTCTATTACAGCATAATATTTATATTAAAAGCTTTTACGTTGAATGGAAAAACACCAAACGTTGCTGGCAGTTTTATTATGGTCGTATGTTAATAAAACGTGTATGAATTCAAGACGCGTTTGCTACAGTCTTTCATTCAGTTTTTATTTTATTTTATAACAAAAATGAACGTGTTTCAATCTTTTATAGTATTTATATAGACATTATGTTACATACGTAACTTAGGTTACTTTTCCTAGCTCAGGAAAGTAAATAGGTAGATCTAAGGTACTTTTGATAAAATATTTGTGGCATGTAGACAATTATTTGACAACTACCAAACGCGGGCAAAATGTTTAGGTATAATGTTTGATGTGTAAGCTTTGATGTTATATATGTACTTCTGTGAGACGACACCTATTAGAACATATATACACCTAAATATATATTTTTGATACAAAAAAGACAGAACGCAAGAATATTACTCATTTGTTGTCAACTTTACGGCTAGGGTGTAAAATATTTTACAAAAGTTTATCAGCTACTAGCGACCTGCCCGCGGTTTCACCCGCGCAGCTTTTGTTCCCGTGGGAATGTCGGAAAGGTTTATACACTTAAACCTTCCTTAAGAATCAATCTATCTATTAAAAAAAAACCGCATCAAAATCCGTTGCGTAGTTTTAAAGATTTAAGCATACATAGGGACATAAGGACATAGGGACAGACAGAGAAAGCGACTTTGTTTTATACTATGTAATGATTTTACTCCTCACACTAACACAACATTGCCAGGAATCGGTTTTACACATTATTTTATCATGGTAGGTAATAACTTGGAAGAGGACAGTAGTTTCTGTCAAGCTATTTAAATAGTCGCTAAATAGTTAATACTTAAATATAGAACAAAACGGAAATTATCTATTCTTATTTAAATGAGTTTAATTATGTTCGACTGAGATTGAAAATACCTGATGGTTTTGTGACATAATTTAAATGAAAATAAATTAAAACTCATACAAGTTTGCATAAAAACAATAAACTCTCAACTTACAGACTTAACAGACTCTATTAAGTTAGCTTTACAATACATTAATATTGCATCGAAAATGATACTAATAGGCTAAGGCGCCCTTAAAATAA
Source organism: Apodemia mormo (assembly GCA_036924255.1). Taxonomy (NCBI): domain Eukaryota; kingdom Metazoa; phylum Arthropoda; class Insecta; order Lepidoptera; family Riodinidae; genus Apodemia; species Apodemia mormo. The sequence continues at coordinate 29,700,407 of JAUPFN010000019.1, forward strand.
TACCCCCTTTGATACCGAACGTTCAATAAATTCACTCAATAAAATTGACAAACCAGTCTGATCAATATTTTCGTGTAAGCAACATGTCTGACAACGAACAGCGTAATGGGCTGTCGCCCACCTGATAAGTACATGAAGTACGAAACGCTTTGTCATATGCTAACGTGTTGAGTTTCGGCTTACGCCTAAACCAGCACAGGGGCTGGATGACCTATCGGTCTCTAGTTTCCCTCTTAGCTGAGAAATCCCAAACAACTTAGTCCGGCCTTAGCCGTGTCAAGCCGTAATGGCGATTTCACTGTTTCGTCTTCTTTTCGACTCTTCAGGTGCGATGAGTTCGCACGACAGTGTTTATGCATTGCTTCTCACACACAGCTAATCTCATAAGAGAGAAGCAATGCATCTGACAACGAAGTTTTGGTGGCAACCATGCTGGTGATTTTGTTAAATAAATCTCTATACAATTATATACACTCAAGTAAAAACTCCCGATCTTTATCTGTTATAGCATCCTTATTCGCCATTTTGCTTAAATTTACGACCATATATTAAACACCGTGACTGCGACCGCTCCAAACTCTGAAGTGAAAAATATTGTGCAATATTAAGCCTACATAGTATAAAAAAAATGATGTGGTGTCGCGGGACACCAGGTAGGAACGAACTTCCTTCGGCTAAACGGCACTACTCGCTTGTGTACGCGACTGTCGCGCCTGCGCACGTCTCATTTAACGCTTTTAATCCACGCATTTTTCTTACGGTTTTACTATCACATTTTTTTCAGTTCGGTCGCGCAGCAAAATCCCTATCCCCTCCAAGCCTGCCGTAAGGAACTTCGTTCCAAAATTGCACAATAAAACTTATAATCGCTCAAACTTTCGTTCAATCTCCAATATTAACCCTAAATGGTCAATAATACTCCACAATACGTAATGTCGCGCAATATTATTGTAGGTCTATGGGGCACCTAATTGCTCACATATTGACGTGGTTATGTGAAAGCCTATATTTTAAATATTTGTATTAAGTCACTGCTATGCTATAATATCGAATTGCCTGTATCATACAAAACTTGCACAATTATATTTTAAACAGTTAAATTTTATTATTGAATCGTTTTTTATGTATTTTACATATAAAAATCTATGTGCAATATTTGGTCTTACGAATGTAAGGTATACATACTCGTATTATTTTTCATGATATTTAAGTACTTTTTGACCAACCACAAAAACGGCTGTTTATTTTAATTCGGCTACACTATTGTTTACATTTTTGCTAATTTTTGCTGCATTATAGCTGTCAAGAATTTAACGATTTTAAATCTTTTCTAAGGTGAATCGAAGTTCGCCGGTTCAACTTAATGTTTAAATGTTTCTATTACAATTTTGTATCATATATGTACCCAGTACGCAAACTTACCCAGCACTAGGTTATTAAAAATGCGTGGATTTTTAGTGCTGATTATTGAATTTGTATAAATATATTTTAAAAAATATATGAAAAATAAATGTGTAAACGGTTAACCCTGCAGGCCATTTGACTGAAAAATTTCGTCAAAAACATTTTGTTCAAATATTTTCATCATTGATAAATCCTAAACGAATTGACCAGTTTTGATTTAATCAACGGTATTTAACGCAGATTTTGAAGAAAAAAAACTGATAAGATTTTTAAGTCAATCGGTGTATTAACCTGAAAGTTATTTCAAAAATATTAAGTTATTAGTAAGTTTGCTAAAAACAACGTAATTTTAATATTTGAAAACATTTTGAAACGTTGTAACTTTTGAAAATTAAATTAGATTTTCATTTTCGAAACGGAATTCGAAATGAACGGAGTTTTTAGTACTAAAATATCTTAGAATACAAATAAAATATTGATTGAAAACTTTCGAAGTTATGTCGAAAAAACACTTTTTTTCAAAATTTTTCGTCACCGATTACTCCCAAACGGATAAGCCGATTTTGATAAAATTTATGGATTCGACTTAATTTTTTAAGGAATAGAGCTGATTTGTTTTTGTACTCAATCGGTAAATTAATCTGGAAGTTATATTAACCGCCGCGTTTCCATCGGTCTAGCCGTACAAAAGTTAGGAGATGTTTACACACACACACACACACACACATACATACAGACATACTGACGTCATTGTGAAACTCTTCGGAAAAGGTTTCTAGGACCTCAAAACGTGGAGATTTTGTGAAAACTCGATTTGCGAAATCGGGGCAAAATCAGTAACTTTCTCATCTACATACGTAGCGGGAAGTTAAAAAAACTTGTAATAATGCTTTTCATGTTCTTTATTTCTGATCTATAATATGCCCGAAATTATTGATTTTGTTTTACCAGTAGATAATGAGTTATATAATAAAAATTTGGTTAAGTTAATAAATTTTGTCTAGACTTGAAAGCTTTAATTTTTTTGAACTCGGGGTATTAATTAGATGTTTCGTATATACTTTTAAATAATATAATAAACTACTCTGAAATCTGATGAATTGACTGATATTTTAATTAAAGTTTAAAATCTGCTTACATTAAAATGTATATACGTAATATTACGATTAATAATCAAATTATCACTACGTTCGATGGAATTTTAATCAAAAAACGGTAAACGAGTTGCCAAGCAATTGCTGAATATGATAAAATATGCCCACTGAACCAAATAACTAGGTTTTTAAACGTCATCAATCGAAACACAAACAAATAAATAAATCTATTATTTGAATGAAAATATGGGTAAAACATACAAGTAAAAAGAAACCCGATGGAAAAAGACCTTTTCCTATAGACACCAAATATGGTGTTGGTGCGTTATTACGTGTGGATCGGAATATGTATATACATCGGAATATTAAGTTATATATTATACATATAAGTTATATATTATATATTATATATAGTTATAATTAAGTATAATATAATTATATATATATATATATATATATATATATATATATATATATATATATATATATATATATATATATATATATATATATATATATATATATATATTAATATAAATAATGAATATCGGAATATTTTCCCCGTGTTGGTCCCAGGCTCCTTTGAAGAATAGGCCAATTGCCGTTCTGCCAGGCAGGTCGTAAAAGGCGACCGAGTACTTATGCGCGTCACTACCATCGTGACTACTATGTGGTAGAGTTCTGCATCGGCTCGACCGGGTCTGGTACCACCGCCCTTCTTATTCCTGCCGTAATAGCGTCAGTGCTGGTCACTGTCGTGTTCCGGATTGGAGGGTAAGGTAGCCGGTAAACTTATGCATGTGGCATTAGACCTCGCCACAAGATAGTAACGCACCATTAACATCTTTGGTGTCTATAGGCGATGGTTGACTCTTTCCATCAGGAGACCCATCTGCTTGTTTGTTATCTTATGATATAAAAAAAAAGTATAAATTCACCAGCCACTGTACCCTCCAAACTAGAATACGACATCAACATGCATTGACCAAGATCAGAGTGCTAAGTGTGAGTTTTTCTTTTCGCATTCGATCGTGAGCGCGTTTCGAATTTACTAGGAATTTGTATGTGATTTGTACAGCGCCACCTAGTGGTAAACTGGTTTCTCACGTTTACCACTAAGTGGCGCTGTACAAATCACATACAAATTCCTAGTAAACTCCAAACGCGCTCACGATCGATTGCGTAAAGAAAAACTCACACTTAGCACTCAGGAATAGATGAGGCAGTATTAACTAACATGCTCAAGGCGTTGCAGAACTCTACTATATTTTGTAGTTGTATTTGTAGTTGTATGTAATTAGTATGTATTAGCCTTCACTCGTCTTTTACGAGATGAGTAGTATTAAGGCAGACAATCTATTCCTCAAAATGGAACCCAGATCGACACGAGATAAATTACGGGGTTATATCATTCAATAATTTAGATGAACAAAAACCATTTTGATTTTTATCTTGAGTGACTTCAACAATGCCTATCAAATCAAATTTGGTTCAATATTAAAGTCCGGTATCTGCTTAGCATTTCCTTTCTCATTTTTATTTTATGAAAGGTTCCGTTAAATAATTCAAGGGCGGTTGCCGCCAGACCTCCTTTTGATTCATCTGATCTGTTTCAAGAGGAACATTTGTTTTTAATTCTTGAGTTTAGTTCCCATCACTTTTTTTCATTTCTTTAAATTACGGTTTATTAAGTTAATAATAATTCTTTAATTTTGAGGTAAACAAAATGATTTATGTATCCTTAGCGAACCCGCTTTAGCACGGGTGCAACGCACAAAAATATGTTTTTATGACAAATCTTTGAAATTCTAGGCTATTTTCTATTATAATATACATGTTTTATACATATAAATCTTTCTATTGTTTCATTCTGTCTGTTAATGAAAACCTTATTAAAATCCGTTGCGTAATTAAAATTAAAATAATTTCTTTCTAAATTGGTGAAACGAAATTGGAATATACCAGGATGATATAAAATGTGAATTTGAATGTACGTTAGCATTATTTCTGATTAATATTAGTTTTCTTCTTTTTTTAAATAAAACTTATTTTTTAATTGTGATGTAGCAAACTTCCTTATCTACATACGTAGCGGGAAGTTAAAAAAACTTGTATTTAATAATAATGTCTTCCATGTTATTTATTTCTGATCTATGATAATAAGCCCGAAATTGATCTTGTTTTACCAGTAACAAACAAGAGGTGACTCTCCCAGTGGAAGAAATAGTTACTAGAGCAAAATTTGCCGAGTATACTTTTTTATGTAAATATTTTTGTTTTAGTGATGATTGTAGTACATATGTGAAATAAGAATACCCATTAGACCACAAGACCCATAGACGAAAAGATGGTAATAGTGAGTTGTTATCCGTATGTCGGGATAGTAATGCCATGCATAAGTTAACAGGTTACCTAACTCTCCAAACCAAACACGACAGTGACAAGTATTGACGCTATTACACAGGAATATGTAAGGGGATGGTACCAAATCTCGGCTAGACATAGCGAAACTCTGGCATTTAGTACTCACTAGAGTAGTCACACGTATATTCTGTCTGGTAGAAAGGCTGATAGTTTATTTTAAAAAAAAGATCCCGACCAACATGAGGCTTCTTTTTTGTAGAGTAAGACAGCCGGTAAGCTTATGTATATGAAATAACATTCACGTCATACGGATGGCAACGCAATGTGACCTACAAGGCTATATTTTTATATCAGTAGATCCATTTTATTCGCCATATAAAGTCACATAAAAAAACAGCAAAGTTCCATCAAATACTGACCAGTTCTCTCTCCATCACAAGAACTATCTGCCTGTTTGTTATCTAATCTCTATATATATAAAAATTAATGCCACTTTTCGTTGTAATTTTATAAGTCAGGAACGAGCTCACCTATCCAAACCAAATGTTAAGGCTTTGTTTGGACTATTTAGTAGATGGTTTATGTGAAGTTTGCACATAATCGCTAGAGCGGTTCTTCATTTATCACATCTTTTGTAACAAATGAATTCAATAAATGGTGATACGTAGCGAAGCACGTAACGGGCCACTAGTTATATATAAAAAAGACTACGAGTATAGTTGCGTCAGTATAAAAATTGTTTGGTAAATTAAATACTTGGTAAATTGTTTGGTAAATTAAATACTAAATGGTATTGCAGATGTCCATGGGCGGCGGTGATCACTTACCATCAGGGTGCACCTCATGCTCGTTTGCCCCCTCTTCTATATATATATATATATATATATATATATATATATATATATATATATATATATATATATATATATATATATATATATATTAAAAAAAAAAAAAAACCTTTCCATTGTCGGCACTTGGTGAAATTACATTTTGCATTACAAATTGTCTCACAGTATTTAAAGTTTATTTATTTTTTATATTATTTATAAAGTATAGCTTCTAACTGTTGATCTAAGATGTAATTGTGCAAAACATGAGGTTAAAGATTTTATCCAATATATTTATATTTTACATAGCTGACATTAAACATCCCTGTTGATGGTGTATTAGCGAAAACAGTTGGTTGTTTGTTAATTGGCATACAAACGAATACTGCCATCTGACAGTTACCCGCTAATGAGGGTACACCAGGAAAACAAACTAAATAAATATCGTTGGAAATTTACATCAGAAGTGGAAATTTCTTTAACAGCGTTGTCCCTAAACCACAAATATAGCTGACCCTTCACGTTTTGTTGTGTACTTCTGGGTTAACGATTGTTTATCTACGCTACTTTCACGAAAACCTAGAATTTAACTTATCACAAATTTTTAATTCGCAACTACTGATTTAATTTAGAAATCGTTTTATAAAGTAAGTAATAAAGGCACAAACTCTGTGCCAATAGTATTAATACTGGTGATTTGATAATTGCCAATTAATAATTCAATCATTTCTAAATCTTGTAAGTTTTAATTAAGCGAAAGGCTTGTCTTTAATAGAAAAAACTGGGTAATATTAAAGAAGCGCCAAAAATGGTTCTTAATTCGTCGAATATTTGTACTGATTCAGAGTTTGGATTGCATGATTTACTTACTATGGCACATATTACAGGATATGGCAGTTAAATGGTCTTGCATGATCAATAAAAATATAAAAAAGGTAATATTGTGAAACATTGTAAACCTCAACGAAATTAGTGTGGTAATATTAAAAAATATGGTCCCCGCACGGGTGTCTTACGAGTTCGGCTAATCCCTGTTTGTAAACAATGAACTCCTTTTTTATATCATAAGATAGCAAACAAGCAGGTGGGTCTCCTGATGAAAAGAGTCAACCATCGCCTATAGATACCAAAAATGTTAATGGTGCTTTGCTATCTCGTGACTAGGAATGCCACATGCATAAGTTTCCCGGCTACCTTCCCTCCAAACCGGAACATGACAGCGAGAAGCACTGACGCTATTGCGGTAGGAATAGGTAAGGCGGTGGTAGCAGACCCGGGCGAAACCATGCAGAACTCTACTACCTAGTAGCCACGATGGTAGTGACTCGCATAGCCAATCAGTCGCTTTTTACGACTTGCCTGGTAGAACGGCAGTTGGCTTAATCTTCAAAGGAGCCCGGGACAAACACGGGGGATAAATTACAATATCTTGAGCGAGCGAGCGAACGCGAGTGTCCGTATTTAAACATTTAATTTGGATAATTAAATATTTTTTTTTACATATTAATTACTCTCCTTAATATGTAGAGTTTTTACTAGTCAACCGCAAAGTTTTTACTTTCGTCGAAGTAAGCATGTATACTTGACTTATCATATTACGGTAAGTCGAGTATTAAAGAAAGAAAGAGTCTTTATTAGCAAGAATATGAGTTAATTGAAAATAATTTAAAGATACCAGCATATTCTACCACAATAAGGTTCGTATATTTAAGACTAGCTGTGCCCGCGACTTTTTTCGCGTGGAAAAAATTCTAAAATAAAAACCGGCATAGTTCCCGTTCCCGTGGGATTTCCGGGATAAGAACTATCCTATGTCCTTTCTTGGGTCTCAAACTATATTTGTACCAAATTTTATCCAAATAGGTTCAGTGGTTTGGCCGTGAAAGCGTAACAGACAGACAGACAGACAGACAGAGTTACTTTCGCATTTATAATATTAGTATGGATATTTTATTTTCCCAGAAACCATTATCTTGGTAAATTTCCAGAAAATGACTACCATTTATATGCATAGCTTATATGCATTTTCATAACAGTTATTTAAAGTAGAATTCCTACGCCGTAGCTACATAGAAGCGTAGCTCTGTAAAGTTTAATTCCTCGAAACTATAATGCTCTAACATGTAAGTATGGAAGTATGGAAGTATGGACTAGTATGGATTAACAAATAATAAATAAATATTCACGGGACAAATTACACTTACTGATCTAACCCCAAAGTAAGCAAATTATTTGCTTGTGTTATGGGTGTTAGTCAACGATACTAATACATAGAAATATATATATATATATATATATATATATATATATATATATATATATATATATATATATATATATATACTAGTATATATTTAATAAACACCCAAACCCGGAAATACAAATATTTATGCTCATCACACAAATGCTTGTCCCCGTCGGGGATCGAACCCGACCCGCGTCGATTGCGTAGTCAGGATCGCTAACCACTCGACCAACGGGGCGGTTATTAACAAAATGTTCACTATTTACAAAGTATTTTGCTGTTTACAGATTTATTCTAACCAAATCATATAGTTTGTACTACCATCACTATGAATCACAATGAATCGGTTTTCTGTATCCCGCTAGGGTTGACACAAGCAGGCGCGGGTCCACTGTTGTGCGTACAGGGCATGCCCACAGCCCTAATAGACTTCTAACTTCACATTTTTACGGTCTATTGCGATTTTATATACGAAGATATCAATAGTAAAGGAGCCCGGGACCAACACGGGGTGTTGGTCCCGGGCTCCTTTGAAGAATAGGCCAACTGCCGTTCTGCCAGGCAGGTCGTAAAAGGCGATCGAGTGGCTACGCTTGTCACTACCATTGTGACTACTAGGTGTTAGAGTTTTGCATCGACTCGACCGGATATGGTACCACCGTCTTACCTATTCCTGCCGCAATAGCGTCAGTGCTAGTCACTATCGTGTTCCGGATTGGAGGGTAAGGTAGCCGGTAAACTTATGCATATGCAATTAGACCTCGCCACAAGATAGCAACGCACCATTAACATCTTTGGTGTATAGGATGGTTGACTCTTTCCATCAGGAGCTTGTTTGCTATCTTATGATATAAAAAAATTGTATCAATATTATGGATCTATATAATGTCTTAATAAGCATATAAAACCCAAGATGCGCAGTTGAAGAGCCGAGGTCAAACATAGGCTATTTTTTTTTTCAAAAATCAATCCTTAAAGGGTTGAAATAGGGAATGAAATATGTATGAAAAGTTATCTTGACGACGTGTTAATCTACTCGCGGGCGAAACTGCGCGGGTCAGCTAGTATTATATAAATAACAGGAATGCACTATATCCATTAAGAACTAGTTAATACGCCGACTCGCCCTTGGCCGATTTTCGGGTGGCTGTGCCCACAATCGTTTTTGAAGGCTAGATCCGCACCTGGTCATTAGATGATAATAATAAAATTTATTTAAAAAAACAAGGATTACAAAGATTATAAAAAATTAACATTGACTTACGCTAATGAAGAATAGTTTAATATTTTTTTAGAATTACCAAGGGTTCCCGAACTAGGCGAAGCCTATATTTTGGGATACCGTAATTCATTAAAAATAAAAGAATTTCATACAATAAAGGACGAGTACATAATAAATAGAATTATAATAATTGGTTCACATTAAAAATAATATACCTAAGGATTAAATATCAAAATAAAATTGAAAAATTAATTTGAAAACATAATAAATTAATAAGACTTAAAATTACATTTTGACAAATTAATGTAGAGTTAAGAAATAAAACAAAAACATCATTGGTGTTCTTTCGTCTATGAGAGTATTCAAGTTACGATACCTTCTGTCCTTTCATAATCCAAAGATTGCAACTAACTTGTAATCTCACGTGAACATTCTTGAACTGAAGAATTTTTAACGTCATATAAATTAACCGCCTTTATAAATACATTTATGAGCAAAAAACTCAAAACGTTTTGCAAACGAGGATCTTACAATTGACAAATCTACTCTAAATATTCTTTTTTTTAAAAGTGATCTAGTAAAAAGTGACTAAGTATTCTTTTTTTAAGAGTGATATTTACTTTATGCTTATTTCCTATTATGTATTTATTACTTCATTAGTTTTATCGAACTGACGATGTAAAACTGCAAGTTTAATAGTAAAATGTTATGTTCACAAACAACACTTCGTATTTTATTGTCGCAATATAAGAGTGCAATAGTTTTAAGTGGAGGTTTACAGCCAGCTCGCATATTACGTGTTCTCTTTTATTAGAATATTCACTGCACCCCGAGATAACGCTACAATGCAGTTTAACATGCTGAAACTCGGATAAATGGAATAGAATATGTATCTTATTTGAAAATATCTGCAAAGATAACCGTAGAATAATTACGCTTGGATAGAGAATTGAAAATAGGTGATAACATATATTTTGAGGTATTACCAGTTCTTCTATATTAATATTATAAATGCGCAAGTTTGGATGTTTGGATGGATGGATGTTTGTTACTGAATCACGCAAAAATTACTGAATGGATTTGAATAAAATTTGGCACACAGGTAGATGATGACCTGGAATAGCACGTAGGCTACTTTTTAACCCGGAAAAAATAGATGATCCCGCGGGATTCACCAAAAACTTTTATAATGCTGCACGAGGCAGCTAGTATTATATAAATATGCTTGAACCACATGCCATTTTGTAACTCGTTTATTAAATTCTTTTGTATGACAATACAAGTTCAATATAGGATCAATAGGCAACAATGAAATCATATCATATCATATTATCTCTGGGCTTGAGCTCCCCAGTACCAGCTTCTTCCTCTTGATCGTATTCAGCGAAGAGCGGTTCGAATTGTTGACGACCAGGCTATTTCGAAACAGCTTGACTCTTTGGCATTATACATACGTTCACTCTGCGTCTTCTATCGTATTTATCATGGGGAGTATTCCGACGAGTTCTTTGGATTAATTCCTGCTATCGAATTCCACCATCGGACATCGCGTCAAAATTTGAAGTTCCATCCTCAACATCTCATTGTCTGGAAATCCACAACTGTGCGTTTCTCCCGAATTTTTTGCCTCTCACTACTCTGTTGTGGAATCAATACCGACAGGGGTATTTCCGAACGGATATAACATAGGGACCTTCAAGAAAAGAGCTTACTCATTCTTAAAAGGTCAGTAACGTAACTGCAAGACCTCTGGTATTGCAGATGTCCATGGGCGGCGGTGATCACTTACCATCAAGTGCACCTCTTGCTTGTTTGCCCCCTAAAAAATATATTCTTCTATAAAAAAAATTATAAATACAAGAACACGACGTAATATTCAAAAGTATGACAATATGACCCTATAGGGATATAATTATACCCACAGAAGACAAAAATACTTGGTGATAGTACCTATTTCGTCAACGCACAAATGGTGAATTACGTTAAATGAAAGCGTTCTTGGACTTTAGTTTAGTCTGCTCACAAGGAAACCAGCAAAATTATGTTTATTTTATATTTTTTTAAACATTATTTGCAAGGATCCAAATAAAGGCTGTATATAAAACATTTCGTTTAATCTACAGTGAAAGTTAATATCGCGTTTAATAATTTTTAAATTCTATATAGTCCCTGAGATTTACGATGATATTTAAAATACTGTTGCAATTACATTATAATAATAGAATATTGATTCCCTTAAATCAAAACCCTTTTACTGTTTCATTATGTCTGTTTAAAACTATGCTATTTATCGGGACTGTTAGTATCATAATAATATTCATATTTAGTAATATTTGACATTTACCTAATTATTACTCACATTAACTTGACATTAAAATGTATTTATTATAGCATTACTAATTTGAACCATTATTATGTGATTCTGAAACATCTTTGGTTTATTTTCCTATTATACTAGCAACCCGTGCGAATAATTCGCACTAAGCAATTTTATTAAATACTTCAAAATCGAACAAAAAAAAATACCGACCGTCAATCATGTCGACGTTGTTTCAAAAATAAAGCCGTCAGATGGCAGCATTGCTGTATTGCACTGTACTGTGTCTTAATCATCGACATAGTATACATTGATTTCGCTGGTCTTAATATATGTGTATAATTTTAATAATTTATAAAAACAAAAGCAATAATAATTTTTTTAGTTGTTGATGCCGGAAGAGTAAGCTTAATTATCTATAAATTCTCTAAAAAGGGGAAGCAAACATCTTAACCTTAGCGTATTAATATATATATATATATATATATATATATATATATATATATATATATATATATATATATATATATTTACCAAGCGTTTACGATGTAAAGTACACATTATAATAACACTAGCATTTGTGATAGTATTAGGTCAACCACTTGCTTTTAAGTAAGAAACGTTATGAAATTTAAATTCAACCTTAATGCAAGGATTTATGCAAGTTCACACTCTAGTAAAGTCAAAAGGTGACGCAGGAACACGTCTTTGCCGCTCTTCACTCAAAATGTCACGCTCCGCTTTGCCTTAGTTTGTGTTTTGATGCGAACACAGGGTGAAGCCGTAAGAGCAAAGTGTCTAACTATATTCTCTTGTGTACCTATTCATTTTACTTAGACATGTTCATGTAATATTATGACTACATATATGATTATAATTTTTGGGTGTATCCAGCCCGCTGCATTATAAGTTTTGGGTGTATCCCGCAGATTACCTAATTTTTCCGGGATAAAAATAGCCTATGTGCTATTCCAGATCATCATCTACCCAAGTGAAAAATTTCGTTCAAATCCGTTCAGTAATTTTTGCGTGATTGAGTAACAAACATCCATCCAAACATCCACTTAAACATCCAAACTTTCGCAATTATAATATTATAATATAGATACATATGTTTATGTACTTGTCCAGCTGCAACAGTAAAATGGATTGGAAACAATATACTCGTATAGAATAATTTGCTTGTTTTAAATAATTTTTATTTCAGGAATTTCTACACTATATGTACGCCAGTTTGATTGCACCCTATTACAATACTAGCTTATCTTAAACTACCTATGGAACGGTTTATAAATGCAATAAGTATTCTGGCTTCATTTTAGCTGGGCTGACTTAAAATACTGTGTAACTGTCCAATGACATTTGTTGATTTTTAGTTTATCTAGCAGTTCTTTTCTTATTGGGTGATGATTCTATTCTATTATTTCGCATCTTTCGCATTTGGGGGACTCGACTATTTTCATCATATATTTGAAACCTCTTAAAATACATTTGAATAATTCACGGGACAGATTACACTTACTGATCTAACCCCAAAGTAAGCAAATTATTTGCTTGTGTAATGGGTGTTAGTCAACGATACTAATACATAGAAATACATATATAAATACTGGAATATATTTAATAAACACCCAAACCCGGAAATACAAACATTTATGCTCATCACGCAAATGCTTGTCCCCGTCGGGGATCGAACCCGAGCCCCGTTGATTGCGTAGTCAGGGCCGCTAACCACTTGACCAACGGGGCGGTCGATTTGAATATTTGAATTTGATTTGAATAATTTGTTTTAAACCGTTTCTTTAAGAAAATATGTAAAATAAACATAAAAATCAGTTAATTTCATCTACAACATAAGTTTTTTTTATAGTATAAGATAGCAAACAAGCAGATAGGTCTCGTATTGGAAAGAGTCAACCATCGCCTATAGACGCCAAAGGTGTTAAATATTAATGGTGTGTTGCTATCTTGTGGCGAGGTCTTATGCCACATGCAAAAGTTTACCGGCTACCTTACCCTCCAAACCGAAATACGACAATGACAAGCATTGACGCTATTACGGAAGGAATAGGTAAGGCGGTGGTACCAGACCCGGGCGAGTCAATGCAGAACTCTACCACCTAGTAGTCACGATGTTAGTGACTTGCATAACCAATCGGTCGCCTTTTACGACCTGCCTGGCAGAACGGCAGTTAGCCTATTCTTCAAAGGAGCCCGGGACCAACACGGGGGATAAGTGAAGGTTGTCCTCCAAAAATCCTACAAAAATGTACATATATAATAGAATATGTATAATGAGCATAATATTTTTGTTTTTTTTTTGTAGAATAGAATCGTACATATTGTAAAATAGAATATTTACATATTTTCAAGTGATATTTTCTTGTAGTATAGAAATATACGTACTATAAAATAGAATAATATATACATTTGGCCTATTGACAGTTGGCCTATTTTTCAAAGGAACCCGGGATCAACACCGGGGATAAAATTTCGATGTAACAATGAGGAAGAGGCTTAATTTCATTCGTAATAAAATATTTTAACTTAGCGCAAAGAATGGTATATGCACAACTCACACAGACCAATCAACCGTGAAAATGACAGTACACAATATCTGTAAAAATAATGGTGGTTAATATATAATGCATAGCGTTATGTTATAGCGCGCTATATATACTCAACGTAAAGCATACGCTATTTAGATTCGCATTCGGCGCCATAATAAAACGCCACGCTATATACCTAGCGGCTAGCGTAGACCGTAGTTACAACTTTATAAATTAGAATGTTGTAATACACAACTTTATAACATACATAAATCGCGCGTATCGCGCTTTATAACATACATAATTACTTGACCGCCCCGTTGGTCGAGTGGTTAGAGACCCTGACTACGCAATCAACGGGGCTCGGGTTCGATCCCCGACGGGGATAAGCATTTGTGTGATGAGCATAAATGTTTGTATTTCCGGGTTTGGGTGTTTATTATGTATGTAAAAGTATTTATATATGTATTTCTATGTATTAGTATCGCTGACTAACACCCATAACACAAGCAAATAATTTGCTTACTTTGGGGTTAGATCAGTAAGTGTAATTTGTCCCGTGAATATTTATTTACTTATTATTTATTTATACAAAGTTACGAACTACGCAGTCTAACGAGTAACGTACTAGACTGTAGACGCTAGACGTTATGACATAGTTTATAGTTTTACACGCGCGTCGCTCAGTAACCGCTTGCTAGCGCCGCGCTCGCTTGCATAAATAATGGAGACAGAGTTCCGGGATCTAAGAGTTTTTTCTCAAAAATTTCCTTTTCTTTCAGAATCTTTTTTTGAAATTTCTTAAATATGAATAGTTTATCAAATATTGGCAAAAATAAAATGCCATTTTTTTCTCATTTTTAATTGTTTATAACTTTTGCAATTTTTTATGTGCTAATACACGCTTTTAGCACATTTTTAGGCGTCATTCGGGATCCAATGAGCTATCGCACATAATTTTAAGAGCAGTATCTCTATTTTAGACACTTTTCAACTTGTCGCGCAGACTATTATAGTATATAATAATATAAAATAATAATTATTATTATATTACATAGCGCACTAAAAATATAATTTATAGTTTATAACGCACTTTCATAAAATATATTTTTTGAACAATACTATGTACAACCTTAACTTTTTGAATGTACTACCATGCAAATTTTCAACGAGAATATTTTTTCTGCCCTTTTTGTTAATAAACGAAACTAACTCTTACGTAACATCAGTTAGAAAAAAGATATCAAACTTGGGGATGATCTGTTTATTGCGAACATATTTTTGAGGCTATGTACATATTGGTTTGCAACATGAGACTATAAATTATTAACTTGTTTTTTGGACTGAGAAAACAAACTTTTTAGGTAAAGTTGTTTCTTGAATCTCGATTTTACTTTGTTGAATGTTGCTTCAGCATCGTTTTTGAACTTCCAAGAACATTCAATAATAATGCGGTATATTCAGTCGATATATTAAGAAATCTAATAATATTATGATTGTGAAAAGCAATGACAACAATGTATAGTAATAAGAAAACAAAATAAAGTCTATTTTAAAAATTACTATATTTTATAGCAAAGTGTATGTTAGTTAGTGTCCTATGTACTTCTTCCTGTTGTAAATTGCACACGTACATATGGGCGCGGAATAATTTTGTTGCAAGAAGTAAACTGAAATTGATTTAAATTGTGACTATAATTAAAATCTGTATAGATGAGGTAGTTATTTGAATTGGTTAATTTATAGATAAATAAGTAACTTGTAAATAAATTAAATAAATGTAATATTTAATTGATTTCTAGTTGTATTTAAAATGTTAAGTTACAATTATTATTCTAAATTCATATCACGTGTTGATGTGACGTCATGGTGTCGTTTCATATCAGATGTTTATAAAAGGGCAGCTATTGTAAGCGGGGAGCATTCTATCGTTGACTTTCATAGAGTTTGTATCAATATTCTACAATAAAAGTAATTATTGTTAAAAGTGCTGTGGTTATTTTATATTACAAATATAACATATAACATAATAAAATATAAGTTATGAGCGACGAATATCCAAGCGGTGATGCTACGTCGACATACATTATCTTTTGGTTTTCCAATCATGGCTATCAAAAATTACTCAAGTGTTTACGTTATTAAATAAGTTACTAATAAAAAATTGAAAGCTGTCCCAGGGACTCACCATACAAATGATAAGCAAAAAAAATGGTGATATTTGGTGCTTGTGTAGACTTCTCGTAAGGACTTCAGAGTAAATTTACAGTTATTTACGAGTATATCCTTAGAACAGTAACGACTGTTCTAGATAAACTAAGTTTCATCAACTGCCAATTAAAAATATTTATATTATTTATATTATTAATTTTTAGATGCAAAAACTGAGTCAGTATTATAGTTGTGGTAGAGAAATTGTGTGCCATAGCTTAGGGGTAGGTTCAGTGTCGACAAAGGAACCGAAGAATAATAAAATTAAAAAAATAAAAACAAAAAAAAAAGTCAAGATCAACCTAATTTAGTACCTACTAACCTAAAAAAGCAATCGTTTAGAAATAAAATTGCTATAACAGCGTGCGACAAATGGCGAAAAATGTGCGCCCGTAACGCTACGACGGTATGATAATAAAAATTCGTTTTTTTCTAACTCTTTTATAGGTCTGGTAGGGTAAGGTATTTATGTTTCATTTTTGGAGTTTGCTCCTTAGGAATCGGTTTTTTGATGTAAGTCGCCCGGTATGAGAAAAATATGAAGAGTAAAATCTACTGAACGAATGACCTCGTTACGTTTTTGTGCGCAACCTATCGTGCGCAACTTTCTAATTTGGTGTAAGCAGTGCAGCTAGATCGTGCGTTTTTTTTGCGTCTGTTTTGACAATCGTACTTAAGAAGTAAACTCCAGTCGTGCGTCGGAGCTGACACACACATTTTTTTTAGGTTCGGGTTACTTTACCAATACTGAAGTTACCGTGAAGCTATGGGATGCAATTTATTTAACACCATGTATCATAAAAAAGATTGGTTCGCATATTATTTTCCATGGTATAATAGACTATTGAAAAACAGAAGATTATCACATTAAAATATGTATAATATATCAGTGCACTGTGTAATGATCAATTTACGTTATTTATAAATTCAAAATGTATTAAATCCTAAGTCACACCGAACACAGTTGCGGAAGTTTTATCATGTAATAATAGAATATACTCGTATTTTACTTGAACTTGTCGCCTTTGTGGTCTAGTGGTCCAGCGTTGGCGTTGACCACGTGAGGTCCCGGGTTCGATTCCCGGGTTGGGCACATAAAAAAAGTGTTTTTTCAGTTTTCTGAGAAACACAAAGTTGCCCGGGATTGGAAAATTCCCGGTTGGCGATAGACTTGCCACCTATCACATTGTGGGACCAAGTATCTTCGGCTAATCGTGGGTGCACTTGTTGTACCTCTGCCTACCCCTTCGGGGATATGGGCGTGAAGATACTTATTTGAACTTGATCGGAACGGACGGAAAAAAAATTATATTTCGTAGCCTTATTTTTTTATTATTCTACGATTGCGTCACTTACCACGCAGCTTGATCCAAAATAGTCTGAATGTACTTCTTACTATTAAAACTGCTTGTTTTATAATCTGTTTCTATCCCTAACCCCTCCACACCTATACATTAAATTACTAATTTTATTTTAAATAATTTAGTAAATTCATTAAAAAATAATAATTATAATCAAATTACTACCGTTACTACAATGTTTCTACAAGTGCAAGGTTAACTGGTAGAAAATGTCTTTAGACGTTAAGTTCGCTTGTTGTATATTTTGTGCAATAAAGAGTTTAAATAAATAAATAAATAAATAAATAAATAAATAAATAAATAAACAACGGGAGGAATTTTAACAAAGTTATCTTTCATGGAGTACAAGACTACATGACGTGATTCATTTAAAAATAATTAGGAAGCCATTCGCTTTCAAAACTTAATTATAAATGAACACTGTCTGAAAGCCTTTCATGGCTCGGAAGAGTAAAATACAAGAATTTCAATAGCAAATTAGAGTACGTAAATAAAGCATCCTGTAGCGGTAGCCTCATTAACGTCAGTTTTGTATGCGGAATAGCGGTAGCCAATTATATATTTAATCTATTGTATCCTTTAGAAGAAGCTAATGAAAGAAAATTATGAAATAAAATTTGTTAGAATATGGAATAAAATTTTATTGAAGCCGGCTGTATTATTTGCAACCGATGAAAAAACGAAGGTTATCAATTTGACATATAAATTTGTAATATTGTTGGAATTGGATAATATTTGAGTACATGATGATCTATTAAGATGTCCAGGCACGTGTACTAAATTTTGTAAGCGTCCATATGTTTGTATATTCATCCACGAATTTCTCAAAAACTAAAAGCCATAGTGAGATAATTCTTTTTAATTAAAACTAGGTATATTAAAACTTATGGAACAATTTAATCAAAATCGGTTCAATATTATTGAAATATGGTACAGGTGACAGATATTTGAAGTCGGTTTAATTTTTCAAATTACCTTTATTGTAAGTTTATATCAATTTGCTATACATTGCATATGTGGAATAGATTTCCGTAAAAAAATAAGTTTTTTTTATCTGTCGTCATGGATTTACTTAGTTTAAAAATTAAAAAGCTTAATCAATCGGCGAATGACAATACATGTCACTTGCCGTGATCAATCAGTGAAGAAAAGGATGGCAACAAAGTAAAAAATAACATTCCTTACCGGTGGGAGGGATGCGCTGTGCTGCGCTCCCGGCTGCATGAGTACCACCATCTTGCCTATTTCTCCCGTGAACAGCTTTGCTGTGTTTCGGAGAGAAGGGCAAGACAGGCAGTGTAATTATTGGCACCGAGACTTAACATATTATGTCTCAGGATAGGCAACACATGAATGGAATACCTGGGCTAGTTCCAGCCTAGGTATCCCATTTTTGTTCATTGGCGACGTCGACCACTTACCATCAGGTGGCATGTCTGCCAGTTTTCCTATCTCAATAACATAAAAAAAACATTTTTTTCCAACGGAAATCTATTTCGAAACCTTTAAATAATAGCTCTGAAAAAGGGAAAAATCTCAGATTTGTTTTTTATTAAAACTTGTTAATTGAATAAAAACTTTAGAACGATAGAACTATACGAACGAACTCCTTCCGGGCGAACTCCGCGCGGAAGAAGTCGCTGGCAACAGCTAGTCTATAAATATAATAAAATCGTAGAAACGTCAAAACTGTACCACAGAATACTTAGAGACTAACAGAAGTCAGTGTTACGTACAAGTAATATTCGAGCATAGCACACATGGACACCTCTCACGGACGCGATATCTTGGACTGGTGCGGAACAAACTGTACCGAACCATTCGCTGTGTGCGTTGCTCGGATATCATATTATGTATGTAGTTTCCAGTATACTGTGACTGTACATTGAATATTTTTTTAAAGAATACTCGGGGCGTGATCTACAATCGATATCGAAGCCAAAAGTATAGTTTTTAGAATTTTTGTCTGTTTGTCTGTTTGCCTGTTTGCCTGTTTGCCTGTTTGTCTGTTTGTCTGTTTGTCTGTTTGTCTGTTTATATGTTTGTCTGTTTGTCTGTATGTCTGTATGTCTGTATGTCTGTTTGTCTGTTTGTCTGTATGTCTGTATGTCTGTATGTATGTTTATCTGTTTGTCTGTTTATCTGTTTGTCTGTTTGTCTGTTTGTCTGTTTGTCTGTATGTCTGTATGTCTGTATGTCTGTATGTCTGTATGTCTGTTTGTCCGTTTGTCTGTATGTCTATCTCCGTCTTTCCAGGGTGTGGCCGTGCCGATAAATGACCACCTCGAGATCCTTGGTATCACGTTAACGCCTACTCTCAACTTTGGTTCGTACATCGAATCTAAAGCCCAAGTTGCCTCAAAAAAGCTCGGTATTCTGGCGAAGGTGAGTCAGTATTTCAGTCCGGGACAGTTGCTCAACCTTTATAAAGCACAAGTCCGTTCGTGCATGGAATACTGCTCGCACCTCTGGGATGGATCCGCTAAATACCAGCTAGAGACACTTGAGGCCATCGAGAGGCGTGCCAAGAGGCTCATAAACGACGATGATCTGGTAGGCAAAAAACTCCAGAGCCTCGCTCATCGCCGCAGAGTGACTAGTTTATCGGTTTTTTATCGAATACACTTTGGAGAGTGCGCTGCGGAATTGCACGACTTAATTCCGTCATCCCCGTTTTTCTATCGATCGTCGAGGTACACAGAATCTAGGCATCGTTATATGGTGGACGTTCCACGTACCCGGACAAAGCGGTTCGACTCAACATTCTTCATTCGAACCGCAAAGGACTAGAACATGCTTCCTGAGTCTGTGTTCCCCAACGAGTACAATCTGGAGATCTTCAAGAGAAGAGTGAACAGGTACCTTCTAGGGAGGCGCGTTCCATCTTGGGCCTCATCTTAGCTTGCCATCAGGCGAGATCGAGGTCAAGCGCTTACCTATCGAATATAAAAAAAAATGTCCGTTTGTCTGTATGTCCGTTTGTCTGTATGTCTGTTTGTCTGTATGTCTGTTTGTCTGTATGTCTGTTTGTCCGTTTGTCTGTTTGTCCGTTTGTCCGTTTGTCCGTCTGTCTGTTTGTCTGTACGTATGTCCGGGGTAAACTCAAAAAGTTCTGCATGGATTTTTTTAAAATTTTGTATGAACATTACTAACAGGTTGGGTCAACATATAGCCTACATATTATTACGCTATCACATAAAGGGGGAGGAGCTGTGCGGAGTAAACGGAGTCCGCGCGGACGAAGTCGTGGACAACAGCTAGTTACTAATTACTAATAATGAATAATTTTTTCTCTCTATTAGCCCGTAATTTTTTTTTTAATAAAAGACTAATTGCCGTTCTTCTAGGCAGTTCATATGAGGCGAATGATTGGCTATGCGAGTCACTATCATCGTGACTACTAGGTGGTAGAGTTTTAGAGTGCTGTATTGTCTTTCCTGGGTACAGTACCACTATTCTACCTATTTCTGCTGCAATAGCGTTAGAGCTTGTCACTGTCATGTTCGAGGGTAATACAGCCCATAAACTTATGCATGTCGCATTAGGACCCCATCACAAGAAGAAGCAACACAACACAACGTCTCTGGTGTCAATTGGCGATGATTGTCTCTTTCCATCAGGAAAACCATCTGCTTGTTTGTTATCAAAAATAGATTATTGATTACCCAGACGTTTGTGTTCAGCAAAACTAATCTTAGAAATCTGACTTACAAATCTATATCTTATTTATATATATATAAAAGAAAGTCGTGTTAGTTACTCCACTTATAACTCAAGAACGGCTGAACCGATTTAGCTGAAAATTGGCAGAGAGGTAGTTTAGAGCCAGGAGAAGGACATAGGATACTATATATATAAAAATCATGTAACATGTTGCTACCGCCGCCGCTCGGACGAAGTCGCGGGCAACAGCTAGTATTATATAAAAATCAACTGCTGTTCGTTAGGTTCGCCAAAACTCTAGAACTGCAGAACCGATTTTGAAGTCCAGGGAAGCTTTAAAAGGTGAGAAAATAAAAAAAAAAGTATTTAAAAAGGCAGAACAACGTTTGCCGGATCAGCTAGTAAAAAAATAATATTTAGAAAACCATTAGTTTAAGTGTTTCTAAGTATTCGTTTAATTAGTATTCATGTGGTCTGTGGTTTAATTACTTCATTTTTCTTTTCTTTCCGCAATACAAATTAATGTTAAAAATAATAAACACATACTTTATTACACATCTATATTAATCTATATCTATATTTATTTAATATTATAAATGCGAAAGCTTGGATGTTTGTTACTCAATCACGCAAAAACTACTTAAATAAATAAATAAAATAAAAAATAAAATATACTGTAGTACACATCCATATTATTCTATATCTATATTAATTTAATATTATAAATGCCAAAGCTTGGATGTTTGGATGGATGTTTGTTACTCAATCACGCAAAAACTAATTAACAAATTTAAATAAAATTTGGCACACAGGTAGATGGTGACCTGGAATAGCACAAAGGCTTATTTTTATCCCGGAAAAATAAGTTGATCCCGCGGGATTCGCCATTCGCCTCCTAAGGAAGCGCGTTCCAACTTAGGACTTCTTAGTTCACCATCAGGCGAGAACGTGGTCGAACGCTTCCCTATTGGTAATAAAAATGACTATATAATTAAAAATGACTATAAATCTATTAAACGTTCTTACAACATTTATTACTCATCCATAAATTACAAAAGAAAATGTTCACAAAACCAGATGTTCGACAGTCACTAAGTTTACTTTCAACTACTTTATCCTTAAGCCATCTGGTATGCAAATCCAGATTGAAAATGATGAATAACTGAAATTTTAACGTGGAAACTAACCTCATCGTGAATTTGAATTTCAAATTACTTAAGAGCTGATAGTATAGCAGCGAAATTTTGAGGAATTAGTTAGTAAAGAAAATAGTTTGCTATTGTCGTCGCGTTGAAATCAAATGCTCTACTAGTCGTCCAAAATTTGATGTCCTATTTAATTTGGTCAACTTTCATTAGTCTGAAAATGTTATGCGTAACAATCATTTAGTCTAGTTAATGATTTCATACAATTCTAGTTTTGCCAACTGTTTTTTTATTTAGATAAAACTTTGCAATATTTAATATTAAGAGGCTTAAATGGCATACACTTCTTTCGGAATTTACTAGAAGCACCATAAAACGAACCGCAAAAACCCGTTCTATACGAGAATCACTTAAGAAAAATAATCAATTTTGGTAGAAAGGAACTTCACTCGCCCGGATATAAATGCACTAGTCTGCTCGTTGCCTACCAAATTTATGGATGAGTCATATTTTAATTCTTATATTAAATATGTGTAATTTAATTAACTCTAGTTTTTTAATGGTTAGCTGCATGAACTGCAGCATACGAAGTACTAGGTTTGATAGCTAATTCAAATAATAAATTTATTCAGGAAAACCTCAGTAAAGTCGAGAATCTGGTGATATATTAATAACCCTGTGTGATAGCACGAAGAAATAAAGTTATTAAAAGAAAATTGTAACACTTCTAAAATAATTTTACTAATGCGGCGATAGCGTTTATTAATTATCTAGGCAGTCAGCAACTGGACAATTATGTCAAGCTAGGAACATTTTTAGCATCCAGTTCAGTATAATTATACTACACTGAAACCAGCATAATGATACTTAAAATTTTATTGATTCAGGTGTTACCTTGCAGAATCCCATAATTAAAAGGTGAAATTAATCAAATTCGCTGTTTTCCGCGAACAGAATTTTTTTTTGATAATTATGTTACACTACAATCCTGATTTAGCTATATTCAAAACTTAGATTTCTGTAGTTGGTAAATCGGAAAACATCTCACCGTTTAATTTCCTTGTGTCATCAGGCAATAAATAATGGTTATATTCTGCAATATAAGCAAATTTACGGAGTGCATATTAAAATATATGCATGTTTTTTATTTTTGTAAGATAAAGCAAATTTTCTCTAAATAGCAAGTAGTAGCAACGCTGTTGTCATATACATAGTCAATTAGTTGTTGTGAAAATACTGCTAGACTATTTAGTTGGCAATACTGCGAGCTAAAATACTCTTACAGTTTTTTTGACAGGGATTTCATTGGTAGTAATAACCTTCGCTCACAAAACATTACTTATAAAAATTTAACGCTCAATATTAGTTTCTATTTAAATGGTTTTTGTAGAAGACTAGTCTCAAATGAAATAGCATCCAACACCGAGATAATTGATGTCAACTACCATCGTTTATAAACAACGTTTTTAGAATCACAACGATTCTAAAACGCTTTACTTTCAAAGCGTATTTTCAGTTATTCAAAAGAAGATAGCAGCAGCTAGCCATCGTAATATACAATATCCTAGAAATAGCTGAACTCCGTCAACATTATAGCAGTTCTAATATAGTTGACGGTGACTATGTACGTAGAGCCACACGCTATGGTAATAAACTTATCTAAGGCATCCGTTTATTATTATTTTTTTTTTTATAGTAGAGGGGGCAAACGAGCAGATGGTGCACCTGATGGTAAGTGATCACCGCCGCCCATGGACATCCGCAATACCGGGGGTATTGCAGCTGCGTTGCCGGCCTTTTAAGAATGAATAAGCTCGTTTCTTGAAGGTCCCTAAGTCGTATCCATTCGGAAACACCCCCGAGGGTAATAGATTCCATAAAGGAGTAATGCGAGGCAAAAGTGTCGACAAAAACGCACGGTTGTGGATTTCCAGACATCGAGGTTGTGAGGATGGAACTTTAAATTTTGACGCGATGTCCGATGGTGGAATTTAGCGGCAGGCATTAGTCCGAACAACTCGTCGGAACACTCCCCATGATAAATACGGTAAAAGATGCAGAGCGAGCCTACATCTCTGCGTAACGCCAAAGAGTCAAGCCGATTAGAAATAGCCTGGTCGTCGACGATTCGAACCGCTCTACGTTGAATGCGATCAAGAGGAAGAAGCTGGTACTGAGGAGCTCCGGCCCAGAGGTGAGAACAGTACTCCATGTGAGGTCGAATTTGGGCCTTGTAAAGTTGGAGGCGATTGGCTGGCATGAAGTACTGCTTTGCTCTACTGAGTACACCAAGCTTTTTGGAGGCTAGTTTAGCCTTCCCTTCCAAATGACCGCGGAACTGAACGTTGTTCGATATGTCGACTCCCAGAATTCCAATACTGGCTGAGGCAGTCAGGAGAGTGTTTTCGAACCGAGGTGATACGACAAAGGGTGTTTTTTTTGCGGTGAACGCACAGAGCTGTGTCTTTTTGGGGTTAAATGTAATAAGATTTTGATGACCCCATTCTGAGACATCAGTTAGTTGTTTCTCGAGTTCAGACACGAGCTTGATCCGGCCCTCTTCGACGTGTTCCCGAGAAATACCACTACGGCCGGAGTATGTAGCGTCAACAGTACTGTCGTCCGCATAGCAATGTATGTTACTAATTCGCAACATACCATTGATATGCAGAAGAAACAGTGTCGGTGATAGCACGCAGCCTTTGGGAACACCAGCATTGACAGGTTTAAGATCGGAGCATGCACCGTCGACTACGATCTTAATGCTCCGATCAGCCAAAAAACTGGTGATCCACTTGCATAGTTTCTCGGGAAGCCCATAGGAAGCCAGCTTTGAGAGAAGCGCTTTATGCCATACCCGATCGAAGGCCTTCGCTATGTCTAAACTAACTGCCAATGCCTCCCCCTTGGACTCAACTGCCTCCGCCCAACGATGTGTCAGGTATACTAGAAGATCACCAGCTGAGCGACCACGACGGAAACCGTACTGACGGTCACTAATCAGCTGGTGCTCCTCTAAATACTTCAGGAGCTGACAGTTTATAAGTGTCTCCATGACTTTTGAGAACAGGGAGGTTATGGCTATTGGCCGATAGTTTGATGGATTAGAGCGATCACCTTTTTTAGGAATGGGATGCACTAAAGCTGTTTTCCATGAATTCGGTACCACGCCTGGTAGATGGGAGAGCCGGAATAGGTGCTTCAATACTGGCGCCAACTCTGAGCACATACTTTAGGCACAACAAAAGGGATGCCATCAGGCCTACTCGACTTGTGGATGTCCAAAGAAAGAAGTGCTTTACGCACAGCTGACTGCCGAAACTGCGGTTCTGGCATGGAACTATCACACTGCGGGATGGTAGGCGGTGTGTTCCCTCGGTCATCCAGAGTCGAGTTGGCCGCAAAGAACGAGCCCAGAAGATCGGCTTTCTCCTTTGCGGTATGGGCCAGAGAGTCATCGTCTCTGTGCAAGGATGGAAATGAAGGCTGGGAGAAATTCCCTAAGACAGCCTTGGCGAGAGACCAGAACGCACGAGTGCCAGAAGGAAGGCGAACTAATTTCTCACCAATTCTGCCAATGTGTTCCGCTTTTGCCTTGGCGATAGCTCTTTTGAAGAATCTCGAGGACGAGTTGTACTCCTTTCGTAATGCGCTAGTTTTTACATCACGAGATGCCGACGCAGCAGCCTAAGCTCGGTAGCATTCCTGCTTTCGGCGTAAAGCCGCTTTGCAGTGGCGACCAAACCAAGGCTGAGACTTGCCACCGATGGGCACCGCAGAAAACGGAATGAAAAGATCCATGCCCTGCAGCACCACATCAGCGACAGAGTTAGCGACAGCATTCGGATCATCCAGCGAGAAGCACAACCGCCCCCATGGGTAGGATGCAAAGAAAGACCGCATCCCGTCCCAATCTGCTGACCTATAGTGCCAAACGCGACGACAGCCTGCAAAGGGAGGCCGTGATGGGCGCGTGACCGGCACTTTGCTCCGGATCAGGCAGTGGTCCAACGCGCCAAGTGGAGCGTCCACCGATACCTGATAACGATATTACCTTTTTATTATAAAACATTTGGTAACAAAATATTTTTCTGACAAAAATGAATACTTACTAATAAGTATACACTATATTATACTATACTAAGTATATACTAATAAGTCAATATCTTGCTTTAGTTATTAATTAATATATAATATTTCTCTAATATCCTATACTTTAAACGAGAAAGTTTTTATATTTGCATGTAATTACTTCGGTACTACCCGTGTTTGTTCGGATCCTTTGAATAATACACTAACTGCTGTTTTGCCAGGCAGGTTGTAAGAGGCTACAAGGTTGTAGAGGTACCGTCTTACTTATTCCTGCCACATTAGCGTCAATGCTTGTAATTGTCATGTTCCGGTTTGGAGGATAGCCGGTAGACTTATGCATATGTCAATGTCATTCGGTCACTTGGATAGCAACACAAAATTAACATCTTTGGTGTCTATAGGCGATAGCTTTTCTCTCCATCAGGAGAGCCATCTGCTTGTTTGATATCTTATGATATAAAAAACTAAATTAGTTTCACCGAAACGGATCGAACGATTTTGACAAAATCTTAGATAGTTTTTAATAATAAAATTGACTTGGGTAACTGTCGTTTTCGTGATAGTCTATTTTCACATGAAAAAATATTCCAGCGAAACCTATATTTTAATATTTGTTATAGGTGCTACGATATATTTTATTATATTTATAATAATTATATCGGCGAATTATGTATGTCACCAGACTGTAGTGTGTGTAATTTTTTTTTGTTGGTATTTGCATGGCATATAATTAAAAAATATTAGGTTTTTGCAGTCCTCTGCGATATAAACTAACTGTGTAAAGTTTTTTTTCATATATTATAAGATAGCTAACAAGCAGATGGGTTTCCTGAAGGAAAGAGTCAACCATCGCCTATAGACACCAACGGTGTTAATGGTGCGTTGCTATCTTGTGGCGAGGTCTAATGCTACATGCATAAGTTAACCGGCTACTTTACCTCCAAACCGGAACACGACAGTGACAAGCACTGACGCTATTGCGGCAGGAATAAGTAAGGCGGTAGTACCAGACCCGGGCGAGACAATGCAGAACTCTACCTGTATTAACGATGGTAGTGACTCGTATAGGTCACCTTTTACGATCTGCCAGGCAGAACGGCAGTTGACCTATTCTTTAAAGGAGCCCGGGACCAACACGGAGAAAAGGGAGGGAAGTTTCGTACTTCATCGTTAACGTATTTGTTTTAAAAAACCGAAATATATAATTTGTGAAAATTACAGCTTTCACGGTTATGAGATACAGCCTGGTGACTGACAGATAATTGGACAGATAGCGGAGGCTTAGTAATAGGGTCCCATTTTACCTTTTAAGTACGGAACCATAAAAAGGTAAAAAAAAAACTTTCACGTACCTTTTCCCTATTATTAAATCAAAGTGGTAATAATCAAATGTTTACACATAGCTAGACATATCAAAAATTGAAATAAATGTAAAAAAATAAACCTTCTTACTAAAAGTAAAATTTATTTATTAATAACATGGCATTTGTGACGCACACCATGATAAACTGAAAAGAATTTGACAGTGGTTCTTTAAGCAAGATATCTCGGGTAACAAATGCTAGGCAGAACTCGAAAAAATCTTGTCTCTTTGAGAGTAAAAAAAAATTATTTAAGTAAAAATCAGCTGAGTATCAGCCGTTTTAAAATAAGTACACAATACTCAGAAAATACCCGAGTAGTTCAAAAGATTTCAAACTTTGCGGCCCTTTGTACTTGAGCATCCTTTATCTTCAAGGTTTATGTCTCAATTTCCTTTTTTCCAACGAAATGGATTTGCACTTCTATGTTATCAATCTTAGCCCCCACGAGTCGAGTTAATGACACGTAGGTAGTTTGTAGTAACGAGATGCATGATCATCAAATTGTCGATATTTTACAAAATGTTAGGTCTAATACTGACTGATTATCAGCATACAACTCAAGCCAATGTAAATATGACAAAGGGCGACTTTTTAGCGATAACGCACACAGCTGTGTCTTCCAAGGGGGACTAAGTTGAGTCGACCCCATTCCGATTTCAGACACTAGCTTGTCCTGGTTCTCATTGACGTGTTCACGAGAAATACCGCTATGACCGGAGTACGAAGCATCACCAGTACTGTCATCTGCATAGCAATGAATGTTACTAATTCGCAACACGTCATTGATATGCAGAATAAACAGTGTAGGCGATAGCACGCAGCCTTGTGGAAGACCAGCACTGAAAATTTTTTTTTTTTTTTTTTATAGAAGAGGGGGCAAACGAGCAGGAGGTGCACCTGATGGTAAGTGATCACCGCCGCCCATGGACATCCACAATACCAGAGGTCTTGCAGTTGCGTTGCCGGCCTTTTAAGAATGAGTAAGCTCTTTTCTTGAAGGCCCCCAAGTCGTAACCGTTTGGAAACACCCCTGCCGGTAATTGGTTCCACAACAAAGTAGTGCGAGGCAAAAAGTGTCGAGAGAAACGCACAGTTGTGGATTTCCAGACATCGAGATGGTGAGGATGGAATTTCAAATTTTGACGCGATGTCCGATGATGGAATTCGGCGGCAGGAATTAGTCCAAATAACTCGTCGGAACACTCTCCATGAAAGATACGATAGAAGACACAGAGTGAGCCAACATCTCTGCGCAATGCCAAAGAGTCGAGCCGTTTCGAAATAGCCAGGTCGTCAACGATTCGAACCGCTCTACGCTGAATGCGATCAAGAGGAAGGAGCTGGTACTGAGGAGCTCCGGCCCAGAGATGAGAACAGTACTCCATGTGGGGCCGAATTTGAGCCTTATAAAGTTGAAGGCGATGGGCAGGCAAGAAGTACTGCCTCGCTCTGCTGAGCACACCGAGCTTTTTGGAGGCTAGTTTAGCCTTACCTTCCAAATGACCGCGAAACTGAACGTAATTCGATATGTCGACTCCCAGAATCCCGATACTAGCTGAGGCTGTCAAGAGAGTATCCCCAAATCGAGGTGACACGACAAAGGGTGTCTTTTTAGCGGAAAACACGCAAAGCTGTGTCTTTTTGGGGTTAAAAGTGACCAGGTTTTGACGACCCCATTCCGAGACATCGGTTAATCGATTCTCAACTTCGGACACAAGCTTGTTTCGGCTCTCTTCGACGTGTTCCCGAGAAATACCGCTTCGGCCGGAGTATGTAGCATCACCAGTACTGTCATCTGCATAGCAATGTATGTTGCGAATTCGCATCATGTCATTGATATGCAGAAGGAACAGTGTCGGTGATAGCACGCAGCCTTGTGGAACACCAGCATTGATAGATTTAAGGTCAGAGCATGCACCGTCAACTACGACCTTGATGCTCCGATCAGCCAAAAAACTGGTGATCCACTTGCATAATTTCTCGGGAAGCCCATAGGAAGGCAGCTTCGCCAGAAGCGCTTTGTGCCATACCCTATCAAAGGCCTTCGCTATGTCCAAACTAACTGCCAATGCCTCCCCCTTAGACTCAACTGCTTCCGCCCACCGATGTGTTAAGTATACAAGAAGATCACCAGCTGAGCGGCCGCGACGGAAACCGTACTGGCGGTCGCTAATCAGCTGGTGCTCTTCTAAATACTTGAGGAGCTGCGAGTTGATGATTGTCTCCATAATTTTGGAGAACAAAGAGGTTATGGCTATCGGCCGATAGTTAGACGGATTAGAGCGATCTCCTTTTTTAGGGATGGGATGCACTAAAGCTGTCTTCCATGAAATCGGTACTACGCCGAGTGAGTAGGAGAGCCGGAATAGGCGTGTTAGTACCGGCGCCAGCTCTGGAGCACATGATTTAAGTACAATCGGAGGGATGCCATCCGGTCCACTCGACTTATGGACGTCCAAGGAAAAAAGTGCTTTACGTACGGAAGACTGCAAGAATTTTAATTCCGTCATAGAACTATAGCACTGCGGGATGGTAGGCGGTGCATTTCCTTGGTCGTCCAGAGTCGAGTTGGCCGCAAAGAACGAGCCCAAAAGATCGGCCTTCTCCCTTGCGGTATGGGCCAGAGAGTCATCATCTCCGTGTAAGGGTGGAAGAGAGGGCTGTGAGAAATTCCCCAAGACAGCCTTGGCGAGAGACCAGAACGCACGAGTTCCCGAAGGAAGGCGAACTAATTTCTCACCAATTCTGCCAATGTGTTTAGATTTTGCCTTGGCGATAGCTCTTTTGAAGAACCTCGAAGCGGAATTGTACTCCTTACGTAACGCGCTGGTTTTTTCATCACGAGATGTCGACGCTGCAGCCCAAGCCCGGTAGCATTCCTGCTTTCGGCGTGAAGCCGTTTTGCAGGAGCGACCAAACCAAGGCTGAGACTTACCACCAACCGGTACCGCAGAAAATGGAATGAAAAGTTCCATGCCCTGCAGCACCACATCAGCGATAGAGTCAGCGATGACACTCGGATCATCCAGCGAGAAGCACATCCGCCCCCATGGGTAGGACGCAAAAAAAGACCGCATCCCGTCCCAATCTGCTGACCTATAGTGCCAAACGCGACGACAGCCTGCAAAAGGAGGCCGTGATAGGCGCGTAACCGGCACTTTACTCCGGATCAGGCAGTGGTCTGACGTACCTAGAGGGACGTCCACAGATACCTGATAATTGTCCGGATGGGAGGTCAGCAGAAGGTCCAGCAGTGAAGGCGTATGATCGTCCACATCGGGAATTCGCGTAGGCGTGGTTACCAATTGTGTTAGACCATATGCCAAGGCAAAATCATGAACAGACCTCCCCGCATGATCGGTAGTGCGTGAACACAGCCATTCGGCGTGGTGGGCATTAAAATCGCCTAAGATCACGATCTCAGCGGAGGGGGTCTGTTGCAACACGGAATCTACAGCCGTTTGAAGGTGCTCAACGAGCCTGTCGACTTCAGCATTTCCGCTATGGGACCTGTAGAGGCACGCATAGATGCGGGGATGGTCGTCGCAGTCTACACGCAGCCAGAGGATGGATAGGTCCCTATAGCCTTCAATGCTGCTGAGACGTCGAGAGCAGATATCCTCTCTGACATAAGCACAAACTCCCGCCCGGGGTACAAATGAATGCTCGAATTTGTACCCCGGGTAGGAGAGATATGAGGTATCAGCCGGAGAAGATATCTGCGTCTCAGTTAAAAAGAACAGAGCCGGCTTAGCTGTCTCAAGGTGGTAGTGGACGGCATTTAGGTTTGAGTGAAGACCCCTAATATTAGTATAATCCACGTGGAGTGTGGTAGAGGGTGCCTTTCGATGTCTGTTCGATTTACCCCGAGCAGCGAAGTTTGAGAGCGCAATTGTGCCCCCCCCAGAGTACGCAGGGCAGCCTGGGCATCCATGATTAGGCTGATTACAAACCCCTGAACATGGATGTCCAGAGGGGGATTCTCCACCGCTTACGCTAGTGGTACCCCCCTGGGGTAAACTACTACCTTCAAATTGCGCTTCCATAGTGTTAGGGGGAGGGGGGAAAGGGCCACCGGGAACCTCACAGACCAAACGAAACGCAACAGCAAAGCTGTTACTTCACGTTGGTTTTAAGTGAGGTAGTGGTATCGCCCCGGTCGTGCCGACCCATTCAGCTAAGCATGGCACTACCACTTTTTTTGACTGACTGCACCGGTGGAATAATCTCAAAAAAAGAATATTATCCCTCCGGCGGGCGATGGGGTCGTCACTTCCCGACGCCAGCATATTTAAGATTATAATTGCATAAATACTTTTTTAATTAGTTTCACAACCCTTTAAATCAATTTCCTTTTATGTATTTAGATAAATCTAAGAGAAATCGAAAGTCTCGCTAGTCTGTCTGAATTGTGCCCGGGATTGAATCCAGACAGGGACAGCCATTTGTGTAATGAGCCATAGATGTTTGTGTTTCTGAGTTTCATTGTTTATTAAATGTATTTAAATATTTATATATGTATTTCTAAGTATTAATATCGTTGACTAACAACCACATCACAAGCAAATAATTTGCTGAAAGTAAACAAATTATTGGCTTGATTTACGGGTGATAGTCAACAATATTGCTTAAAGTTAGATCAATTTCTATAAGTTGTTCTAAGATAGTAAAATAAATATAAATATTCACGGGAAAAATTACACTTATTGATCTAACCCCAAAGTGAGCAAATTATTTGCTTGTGTTATGAGTGTTAGTCAATGATACTAATACATAGAAATACATATATAAATACTGGGATATGTTTAATAAACAACAAAACCCGGAACTACAATCATTTATGCTCATCACACAAATGCTTGTCCCCGTCGGGGATCGAAACTGAGCCCCGTCGATTGCGTAGTCAGGGTCGCCAACCACTTGACCAACAGGGCGGTCCATTTTTATATTAAATAAATAGACAATCAATTTAAATATTTAGTTATAATAATACCCCCAAGCTAATACTCGTAGTTTTATCGATACAAGAACAATTTCATCACTAACACACCAGACTTATTTGAATGGACGTGGAAAGCATAGTGTAATAGGATCTTAAAACAAGTTATTTTTTAGAACCTACGTAAACAAGTAGTGTATATAGCCACAGAAGTTAATTTGCTTTTATTTGTTTCACAATAGAATTGAAATTCTAAAAACTTTTCTTTGAAGAATAAATATTAATTGGTATTTTACATATTACAGTAAAAACATGGATGCTTAATTTTAAGCAGTGCATATTTCTAAAGTGCGGATCAGACTCTTTAAAAATCGAATTTAAACTGATACTAGCTGACCCCGGACTGTGTTCTCATTCACGTAACGAAATTTCAATCGAATCAAAGCGTTTAGAGGTCTTACTCATTATGCCGCATCATTACTCAATGCGACGTTATATCGTGTTTATGGTAATAGTCCTAAACGTTTCGATTCGATAGACATTTTTTTAACGTGGATTTGGTGAGCAGAGACACGGGCTTCGCTGAGGCTTACTTATAAACTAACAGCAACTCGAAAATGCTTACAGTTTCCCGTTTCAGTTCAAACTTTCAAAAAAAGTATATGAAATACCATTCTGGTTAGTAACTATGCTGTGAACAAATAATAACCAGTTACCAACCATTTTTGAAATTTGTCCCACAAAAATACGTAAGCTACATTTTTATATATATTTTTTAACCTAATCCGGAATACAATGATGACAAGGATTGACGTTATTACGACAGGAAAAGTTAAGGCAGTGGTACCAAATACCCGGACGAGACGTATTCACGATGGTAGTGATACGTGTAGCCAATTAGTCAACTTTTAAGATCTGCCTAAAATTTTATTTAAAATTCGAAAAAACACTACTATTTAAAAAAATTTTATTAAAAGTGGGCCTGATCCTATTAATACAAGTTCTAGTGGAAAGTACACTAGGACTTGTATATTAGGATCCACTACGTATCCGTCTCTATCCATCCGAATATCATAATTTTGTCACATTAGAATAAATTAGTCCAACCTTTCTTAAGACAGTGCTCCTGACGTCCTAGTGTTGAATTTCCAGATCATTTAATTAAGATAGGGCTGTGATATTTATGTTGGCCTCGTTTCAAAACAGAATGCCCTTAGGTATGACAACATAAACTTTGAATACTAAATCATACGCCTATCTTAGTAGTCCAGGTGCTCTATTAAATATTTTGTTAGTTCAGGCGTTACTGTAATGCTATTTTTTATGTTTTAAAATATTAAGAGAACATATACTTTTCCATTAATACTTATATGTCTTTTTAGGAATTAAAGACATAATTTTTCCACAGAAGGATACAGGGCTGTTGCAAAACTTTATGAACATTTTGCCTCACAACTTGAATATATAGTCAAAGCATTGTTAAGTTTTTATTAACTCGTTATTGGCATTGTGTATGCGATACGCAACTTTCACCAAATAGTCACAAGTAACCGCAAGTCGTTAATGTTATCGTTATAATGAAGTGCCACGAAATGTAACTTTTGTGTGGCTCTACAATTTGGTATATCAGTTATGACTGCACAATTATGGTAATACACAACTGTTATTAAAATAAATTTAGATAAATAAAGTGTTGTATTATAAATTATAATTATGGTATTATAAAGAAGGTAGTATGGTACAATTTTTCTTAAATATTATTTATGTATTTTTACTGCCTTATTGGTCTGCTGGTATGCTTGTTTAGTTCAAATCATGGGATGTCATATTTTTACAAGTTATTTTATTCATTTTTAAACTAGTATATATTATAGTTTCGCTATGTCCGTCCGTCCGTGATAACTCCCCGTCAGTTTCAACGTTAACACGTCAACAAAGTGGTACCAAAAAATCTTGAAAAATATTTTTTCGTTACATGTAAAGTGGGAATATAAATTTTTTTCTCACGTACCCCATTGTGAGGTCACAGAATTCTTAGAGACTAACAGAAGTCAATGTTCCATGCAAGTAATATTCAAGCATAGCACACATAGACACCTCTCACGGACGCGATATCTCGGACTGGTGTGGACCAAACTTTACCGAACCGTTCCGAGATATCGCGTCCGTGAGAGGTGTCTATGCGTGCGTTGCTGGAATATCACATGTATGTAGATTGACTACTGTTAGTCTTCAGTATACTGTGGTGTAGGGTATCATTGGATAGGTTTTTA
This sequence comes from Apodemia mormo, assembly GCA_036924255.1. Lineage (NCBI taxonomy): Eukaryota > Metazoa > Arthropoda > Insecta > Lepidoptera > Riodinidae > Apodemia > Apodemia mormo. The sequence goes on from JAUPFN010000019.1 coordinate 29,735,480, forward strand.
AAAAATATTGTAGGTTTGTGAAAACAAGTTTTCGATCAACAAGTCCCTTCTAAAACAAAAACTATCATGGCTTAGAAGGCTTCACAAGTTTTTAAGTAATAGTCGGCCAATTAAATGTACATACAGGAGTTTTTATAGGCGGTGAACCTGTGGTATATGTCATTGACGTTGAATAGCTTAAACGTTCATAGTATAAAACTACAAAAGCCTTCTTTTTAAGTCCGCATTAATAATTGTGATGGGCAACTTCGGAACCCTAATTGCGCGTGGCTCAACACGCCCTTTACCAATTTTTATTACTCTGTTTATACATTTATTCATAACTTTCTCTTGCATCTTTTTATTGTTACGCCCTACATTTTCTCTTCTCTTCTCTCTTTTGTCCTTTATTACGTTGCAAAAGATTTTTGTCAAAGTCCATGTTTGGCACTCATACGTAAGATACATGAATCGAATGTTTTTCTTAGGACTGGAGGAATGCTTACGTTTGAATATCTTTATAAAGGATTAGTACCTTTTTAGGTACGAGCCACCTTTTTCCATTTATTAGTCTTTAATTATTGAATGATATTAATTGACCTAAGTTTTTAATTTTTAAATAATGTTCATTGTCATCGTCTAGTTTATGATTATTTTTTCCTATTATATTTATAAATTTGACTCATTCTAAGTTTCACCAACTATTATGATAAGTCTGATAACCAACTAATCTTTAAAATGATTCCTATTGGAACATATTCGCTATCTTAGCTCCTTTTTTTATGTTATTGAGATAGGCAAACTGGCAGACGTGCCACCTGATGGTAAGTGGTCGACGTCGCCAATGAACAAATATGGGATACCTGGACTGGAACTAGCCCAGGTATTCCATTCATGTGTTGCCTATCCTGAGACATAAGATGTTAAGTCTCGGTGCCAGTAATTACACTGCCTGTCTTGCCCTTCTCTCCGAAAGAAGCAAAGCTCACACAGCAAAGCTGTTTCACGGGACAAATATGCAAGATGGTGGTACCCATGCAGCCGGGAGCGCGGCAAAGCGCATCCCTCCCACCGGTAACATAGTTAAAGGATTGTTATCCTTAAAATAATAACGTATATATAATTTACATTAAAAAAAACCGTGTTGGTTTAGGTTTCCTTTTGAACAATAGATGAACTGTCGTCCTGCCAGGCAGGTCGTGAAAGGTCACCAATTGACTATACGTGTCACTACAATCGCGACTAATATTGGTAGAATTATATGGGTATATGGTACCATAGCGATAATACTTGACATTGTCTTGTCCGGTTTGGAGCGTAAGGCAGCCGGTAGATTTATGCATGTGGCATTGCCATATCGCCACACGGATAGCAACGTGCCATCAACATCTTTGATGTCTATTGGCAATAGTTTCTTTTTCTATCAAAAGAATTATCTGCTTGTTAGTTATCTAATGATATTAAAAAACAGATATACATGCGAAGTACACTAATGCTTATCCAGGGGCACTATCAGGAATCGAATTCGAATTCTATTGGAGTGATCAGATACTAACGATTACAACTTGATGGAATAGATTAACGAGGTAGTCATTTATTATCAATAATTATAGAACTCATTAACGTTTAAAATATTTGGTCAATTACTGTAGATAGCCATGTTATTTCCGTGTATCCACTTCCGGAAAGGCGCGTGTTTGCCAGCTATTAAAACACGACTAGCGATATTGAACTCTGTATGCTAGGTAATTACTCGTTGCGCTTTTTGTTTCATTTACAAATACCAAAGGGTATATAATTACCACGTTTTACAAGTCCTTAGAAACATTATCGAGAAAGCGGTATTTGAAATTGTTAGCATGAGATCGAATGGTTACAATATAAATGTAAATAGCGATCACTCTGTAGTTGAAATTCGACCATAAACACTAAAAAAATCTCTTCTTAGTTTTATAAGTCTTTACCCGTAAATATTTAGAATACATGTGTGTATATTATCATGCATGTCACATGAATGTAATGTTTATTTTTTATTAAATTAATATTTATACATATTCTTGCCTATTTTAGATTACGCTGATTCTTGATCCATACAAACTTACTGCTGGTTGGACAAATTTATTTCAAGCTACTAGAAAAAAATATTTAAGAGTTTTTTATATATAATAGTCAAAAACCTGTGTGCCAAATTTTATTCAAATCCGTTCAATAATCCTGATTGAGTAACAAACATCCATCCAAACATCCATCCAAACTTTCGCATATATATTTCGCATATATAGATATAATATATTAATATTATATTATTAGAAGATATCATTCTATATTAATAGAAGATAGCAAACAAGCAGATGGCTCTCCTCATAGAAAGAGAAACCATCGCCTATAGACAGCAAAGATGTTAATTGTGCGTTACTATCCATGTAGCGGGATGGCAATGCCACATGCATAATACTGGTATGGTAGGTTTCATTCAGCAGATGCTATTGCGGCAAGAATATGTAAGGCGGTGGTACGAAATACCTGGGTGAACGTTGCAAAACTCTACCTAGTAGATGCTACTGACACGTATAGCCGATCGCCCTGCCTAGCAAAACGACAGATGGTCTATTTGTCAAAGGAGCCCGGACCAACGCGGTGACAGTGTTTGGCAACGTAAAAATCGAGTTTAGTGTCACTGGCATACTTTTTTCTACTGAAATAGCATTGGTGCTAGTCGTTATTGTGTTCCAGTACAATAAGCCGGTGGAGAGTACAATAGCCGATAAACATATGCATGCGGTACGACCCCTTACATGGATAAAAAAAAGAAGGAATGGCACGACTAATATCTTTGGAGTCTACAGGCGATTTTTATCTTTTTCTATCACGAGAGAAGCATCCTTCTCATCATCAGAAAAAGATAAAACTTGTTTGCTATATATCACGTATTATAAAATAAAGTCGGACGGATTTTGATGCGTTTTTATTTAATAGATAGATTGATTCTTGAGGAAGGTTTTAATATATAAACCTTTCCGATAATCTCACAGGAACAAAAGCTACGCGGGTGAGACCGCGGGCAGGTCGCTAGTATGAAATAAAACAAAACAAAACAAAATGAAATGAAATGAAACTGTATAAAATGAAACGTGACGAAATGAAATAAAATGAAATATTCATTTCGAAAAAAAAATTAGCCGATTAGTTATGTGGCTGACTTCTATTAGTGAGATTAAACGCAACTTAAATCAATGCGAGATACCATTTATGATTCAATCAGCTCACTTCAGACCCAACCTGATATATTGCGCATCATTAATCTCCGGCAAACTGTGAACCGGGACTTTTGACTATATGCAATAATTGACGTATCGTTAAAGTTATATCAAACACAGAAATGGATATGCACATGATATTAATAAAGTATGGAAGCGGCCGTTTTGCCCGGTAGTTTGTAAAAGGTGAATTTTTAAACAAACGCGTCACTATCATCGTAACTACTAGATGATAGAGTTCCATAATGTATCGTCCGGCCTTGGTACCATGACTATAACTGGAAAAACCTTAAAAACAACAAAGAAAAATATCGACACGCGGGATTTGAACCTGCGACCATTTCCCTAAAGCCGGGAGATGCCGGGGGCTTTAGGGAGATGGTCGCAGGTTCAAATCCCGATTTTTCCAGTTTTCCAAGCACGGGGTGAGTGCTATAACACAAAAATAATGGCTATAACTGTTCCAACCACAATATCGTCATTTTTTGTCACTGTTGTATTTTTCAATCAATTTTAGAAGAATGTCAATTTAGAAGGCAAAGTGGCTGGTAAACTTGTCCGTTCATCATGCATGTATATTTAACACCTTTGGTGTCTATAGAGATTCATCTGTTTGTTCGCTACTAATAATATAAAAAAAACGAAACACACATTCCGAATATACTGTACTTTTACTATTTCATGTACGTCTTGCTCTCTAGTGTACTATACTAGAAGTGTATTTTTATACTCTTTACACATTTCATGTATTTTCCCCGTGTTGGCCCCGGGCTCCTTTGAAGAATAGACCAACTGCCGTTTTGCCATGCATGTCGTAAAAGGCGACCGATTGGCTATGCGAGTTACTACCATCGTGACTACTAGATGGTAGAGTTCTGCATTGTCTCGCCCGGGTCTGGTACAACCGCCTTACTTATTTCTGTCGCAATAGCGTCAGTGCTTGTCGCTGTCGTGTTCCGGTTTGGAGGGTAAGGTAGGCGGTAAACTTATGCATGTGGCATTAGACCTCGCGACAAGATAGCAACGCACCATTAAGATATTTGGTGTCTATAGGCGATAGTTGACTCTTTCCATCAGGATACCCATATGCTTGTTTGCTATCTTATGACATAAAAAAACATTACTTCATTAACAAAATTTCAGCTTTTAAACACAAAATGAAAATAATGTTATAAAGAGCTATATTTTTAGTACCACCGCCTTACATATTCCTGTCGCAATAGCGTCAGTGCTTGTCGCTGTCTAGTTCCGATTTGGAGGGTAAGGTAACCGGTAAACTTATGCATGTGACATTAGACCTCGCCACAAGATAGCAACGCACCATTAACATCTTTGGTGTTTATAGGCGATAGATGACTCTTTCCATCAGGAGACCCATCTGCTTGTTTGCTATCTTATGATATAAAAAAAAAATATAAAGAGGAAAGATCTGATTTTTTTTGTTTGTTACGATTTAACTCAAAAACGACTTGAATGATTTAAAAAAAATCACTTTCAGGAAGCTTCATTATCCAAGGCCAGATGAGCAATAGACTACTTTACCCAACTGAGCAGATAAGTAATAATATTTTGCCACGCCACAAACGAAGTCGTGAGTAACTAACTATATATATATATATATATATATATATATATATATATATATATATATATATATATATATATATATATATATATATATATATATATATATATATTTATTATTACACTTACTGATCTAACCCCTAAGTAAGCAAATTATTTGGTTGTGTTATGGGTGTTAGTCAACGATACTAATACATATATAAATACTGGAATACATTTAATAAAAACCCTAACCCTGAAATACAAACATTTAAGCTCACCACACAAATGCTTGTCCCGTCGGGAATTGAACCCGAGCCCCGCCGATTGCGTAGTCAGGGTTGCTAACCACTTGACCAACGGGGCGGTCAATATATCAATCATCATTATCTTCGGTCAATATGTTGTCAAATAGGTAAAAAAACGAAAAAATACTTAAACAATCAACGGAATTGCAGGTTTTAAACACAAAATTAAAATAATTAAAAAATATACTTACAAACCAAGACACGGTTTCACAGCTACCGATGGTAATTAGTTGTTTGTTATAAATTGTCTACCTAGACGTAAGTTGCCTAAACAACTTGGGTCCTTAATTCCAAACTAAACAATATATTACACAAATTCGTACATTTGCAAGATAAATTAATGCCTTATCCTAATATTAAGACAAATGTGTTAAGGTAACCCTAATAAATGGTGGAGCTACCTCAAACGGTCTGGTTTCATAATAAATTACATTACACGGTGAGGTACAAAAAGCTTAGACATGAGAATTGCATTTAGTTTCTGCTCTAAGTACCTGGTATTCATAAAGAATATTTTATTTTTCAACCGATTTCTCCTTTTTGGGAGGATCTTTTTAATTTTTTTTTATATCATAAGATAGTAAACAAGTATGTGGAATGTTTTTTTATTAATTCAATGTGTTTCTAAGGCATATTATATTTTTTTTTTATATCATAAGATAGCAAGCAGCTGGGTCTCATGATGGAAAGAGTCAGCTATCGCCTATAGAAACCATAGATGTTAATTATACGTTGCTATCTTGTGGCGAGGTCTAATGCCACATGCATAAGTTTACCGGCTACCTAACCCATCAAACCGTAATACAACGGTGACAAGTACTGACGCTATTGCGGCAGAAATAGGTAAGTCAATGATACCAGACTCGGGCGAGACAATGCAGAACTCTACTACCTAGTAGCCACGATAGAGTGACTCGCATAGCCAATCAGTCGCCTTTTACGACTTGCCTGGCAGAACGGCAGTTGGCCTTTTCTTCAAAGGAGCCCGGGAACTACACCAATTTAGCTGTATATTTTTTATGTTTGTTTACTTACTAACTATAAGTACCATAACTTGGTAATTTGTTAATAGATTTGAGATATTAGTTTTTATTTTGAGAGGGATACTTTCAATTTGATTCCTTATTTTGGCAAACATTTTATATAGAGTTTCAGACATATTATAGGAGTTAAGAAGTTGGTTTTTGCAATTTTACTGCCTATAAATTATTTAGTATGTAGATTTAGTACTGTAATAGAAATTAAATTGAGCAAAAATACTAAATTATTATAATTTTATTTAATATTCATTTGTGTAATACAAATGCATAATATTTATTGTGAATCAAATCAACCTGTTTCGCTTTAAAAATCTTTAGAACAGTGAGGTATAATAACGTACTGATTTCACCAAGTGCTAACAGTTGAAGATATAAAATATATCAAATTTGTAGGCCGGCAAACTTAGTGCCGACTTCGAATTAATAATTACTGTGTTCTCAACCAAGTTATGTACAAAAATAATTGTTATAAAAATCAAGCTAAACGTCGTCACAGATTGTATCAAACTCCACTTACCACTTTCATTTTTTTTTTTATTTTTCAAATGTTTTATGCATTCGAAACAGAGACAAACCGATTGTTTTTTGAAATGAACTTAAGCAGTTGATCCAAATTACAATTGCTGTGAAACTGAACTTTTCGGGCAAGCAGATTGCTCAGCCAGAGTTTTTTAATTAATTAGGCTAAATTAATTGGGCTAAGAGACCGCCCTACGTGTATCTCCTGTGAAAACGAACCTCGGCTTAAGGCAGTATCTTGACGATGAGTGGGAGATAATTGCCGTCAGAATTTCAACTGTTTAATAACTCTTTCGTCTCGATTGTTGGCGGGCCGAAACATTGAGCTCAGTTCCTAGTGGCATCGACTTCGGCGTATGCATGTAAACTGTGAAATGTAAGCTATGATGGGATCATCAAGGTTGGATATGGACTAATCGAACAAACCAAAAAAACAGTAAAGCTCTTGTTGAGATTTAGTTGGTTGAGTTGAGTGATTTTGTAGTACTAAACATAGGCCAGTCGTTACAGAACCTTACCATATTATCAATGAGCCTCGTTTACAGGATTAACGAAATGATTTTGGCTAGCTAATTAGAACAGCAAACTAATGAATGGTTTTATGAAGGAAAGTAACAATCATCGCTTATAAACATTTAAACACTATATGTTAATGGTGCATTGCTACCTATGTGGCGGGATGGGAATATCACATGCATAAGTTTACCGTCTACCTTACCCTCTGAATTAGAACATGACTGCGACCAACACCGACACTTGCGATAGGAATAAGTAAGACGATTATACCAAATTCGGTTGAGACATTGCATTACTCTACAGTTAAACTAGCACCTAGTAAATAGTTACGATGGCAGTGATACTTGTGGTACCGCAGGTCGATACCACTGAAGAGTTTAGAGGTAGAACCAGTGGGTCAACTATTGTAGGGTGACGTCATAGCTATGGAGGTTGATAACGACATATTTGTGACAAGGATGTTGAAAAGGGTGATCTTCTCAGCCAGGGAAGGTGTACTGCTAGGGGACCGAAGTCCACTTGAGAAGGGTTAAAACATGTATATAGTGTGTACAAGTTAAATTATTGTAATATAGCGATTCAGGATTTTATTTTGATTTTTTCAGGAACAGAAGATCTATTTTTGAAAAGAGCCCGGACAAGTATAAAAAATTTCTGTATGTAAGATGACAAAATCATAATTGTAGCAATTTTCCACAATGAATGCGATAAAATAAATACGGAAAATAAGTTTAAAAATTACATAATTAAACGTTAGATAATATATAAATACAATTAGTAACTACTAACTCATTGCGGCAAGAAATATGTCTAATGTAAATACTGTAAATAATTTGGCGATAAAGGAATAAACTACTGTTATGAAATGCTTATCTTAAAGCTAACAACCAGCTAGCTAACAACCAGCTATTGTGAAATACCCTGCCGCTCGCGAGTGCCTTAATTAAGAGATAAATGAAATGAATATTAGCAAACTGAGAGATCTTCTTAGATTTGCCTCCTCATCAAGGACATGCGTAGATAATTATAGAGATCGTTGATGTTATAATGATTCAATCTCGTAATACAGAAGCATTGACTTGTTAGTGATATGTGAATTTATTACAAATGCTTACATGTCTTAATTAAATATGAGTGAAGTGAATTTACCAGCGCTTGTAACAGGAGGTAAGTAGATCACTGAAATTATAAACAGCTCTATTAACTATAATATCCCCGAGTAGTTTTCCAGAAAATATTATAAGCCGTATTGTTTTCCGTTTTGATTTTTTTAACTTTCTGCTACGTATATAAGTTACTGATTTTGTCCTGATTTTTGAAAATCGAGTTTTCAAAGATCTCAACGTTTGTGGTCCTAGGAACCTTTTTAAACTATTTTCATGATGTCAGTATTTCTGAACTAGAATCGCATGTACAAACTAAAGATGGTGCGTACTACCCACGTATTAAATGGATACGCCTTTCAAGACAATTTCTTTGTTTATCAGTGTAGCTTGCAATTTTATATAGAAATACAGCGTTATACTACTTACCGATAAAATAAAATCACTTTAAGGATAATTTATAAACCTGTGATCTTATTCAGTACGATAAAACAGTACAACATAGTTTATTTCTATTTTTCACAATGGCATATAATTAAACCTGCAAATGTATGAAATTTTTGACAGTGATAGTTGTTTCCTTCCCAATAGCGTGTCTGTTAGTATTTATGTGGTCTGTGGTACTACCCGTATAGCGAGGTATAATTACCACTTACATAAGTTTACCGGCTACCTTACCTTCTAAGCTGGAACACAACAATGACAATATATGCGGTAGGAACATCCAAGGCGTTGATGCCTAATACCCAGGAATGACGTTGAGTGAATTCTACCACCTAGACGTAGTCACAATGTTGGTGAAACGTTAGCCGAACGTTCGCCTTTTGCGAACTGCCTTACAAATGTTCTACTTTTCAAAGTGGCCCGGACCAACTTATCCCTTGTCGGTCCCGGGTTTCTTCGAAGAATAGGCCAATTCCCGTTCTGTCAGGCAGGTCGTAGAACATGATGGATTAGTTATGCGAGTCACTACCATCGTAGATACTAAGTGGTTGTATTCTGCATTGTCTCGCCCGCACCACTGCCTGGTACCACCGTCTTACCAATTCCTACCGCAATAGCGTCAGTGCTAGTTACTGTCGCGTACCGGTTTGGAGGGTAAGATAGTCGGTAAGCTTATACAAATGGCGTTAGATCTAGCCAAAAGATAGCAACGTATCATTAACATTTTTGGTAAGTATATGTGAGGGTTGACTTTTCCCTTAGGAAAGTTATCTGATTGTTTGCTATCTTATGATAGAAAAAATAAATAAAAAAGTAAGGTGACAAACAGGGGTATGTAACGCTCACACATATTTTTAGGTTTTACTAACTTATTTTTATTAAACTAAGCCCTGTTGGTTTAGTGACTACTCAGTCCTCAAGCCCGAGACCTGATTTTATTCACGACAGAGGTAGAAGTTTCTACTATGAACATTGTTGTTTGCATTTCTAGGTTGTATTTATTTCTATTTATAGTAAGGGAGCACAAGATGCTAAATAGGTAGTTACTCGAGCGTCGTATGGACCTATTGGATTTTGTAGATTAAATTATAGGAAAATAAAAGGTTATATAAAGTTTTTCATTTCAATGGTGGGGAAAAAACTACAGATAAAAAATATTTTTAAAAAATCTGTGCCATGCTAACATTAAATCGCGTCAGATTAAGGTATGGCGGGTTAATTTCCACCTAAAATTTGGAAAATCTGACGATTCAAGTTTAGCGTAAGGTATTATAGGAGGTTCACGAAGTTGCAGAGAAAACGTTGTTTTGACATTCTCGAGCGCGTTTGAATTCTCTTTTATTTAATTTTTATTAAGGAAATGATGTAAGAATAACGAAAAAAATATAATCTGACAATTTCCACAAGCCGAAGTTATCTTAATTTTGTATTTTTTCTGCCTTAGTTACCCCTTTCTATAGAAATGGCTTATATTTGGTGGAGAACCTGAACTGTATGAGAGGTATCTTCCCTATGTTAATCTGACGCGCTCGAGTAAATACCAAAATCCCCACTTGGACTCCCCTACTATTAACGGCGTCGTTGAAAAACATCCATAACACAAGCTAATAATTTACCTACTGAGTTAATTAAGTTAGCAAGCAGACAGGTGGCACTCTTAACGGAAATAGACCTTCAACGATTGACAGGAAAGATGTTAATGGTGTATTGTTACACATGCAAACGTTTATCGGCTATCTTACCTTCTAAACCAACAGCTCTGACAATAACAAGCACTATTGCGGCAGGAATAGTCAACGCGTTGGTACCGACTACCAGAGCGAGACGGTGCGTGAACTCTCCTCCAAACCGGCAGGGTTATCACGTATCTTGCAATTCGCAATTATCGTAATTGTTTAGTTATTGCAAGACACATAATAGCCTTGTATGTTGGTGGCAATCGTGGTCGCTTGATTATTGTTGTTGCAGTAACATCCCAAAAAGTGCATCCAACGATAAAAAAACTATTAGTAATGTTTTTGACGATTTTTTCGTGACTTTTAATTTACGCCATCGCTGATGATTGCAAATGTTAGGTGATACGCCTGCGGAGCACATAGGCGATGGTTTTCCTTTCCATTAGGTCCTTATTTGCTATGTAATGATTTAAAATATCTGTTAGCCGATTGACCCTTCAGGCTATTCAAGATTTTTTTTAAATAACCCGAATCAGTCTAGCTTTTAAGAAAGTTTTTAAGGGAGAAGTTTGTCGGAACCCAATCCATTTCCACCAACCACGTTTCGATGCTTAAGCCGTTAAAAATTTATTAGATATACACATCACACACATATATACAAATAGACATACTAATATCATTGTGAATAGCTGCTAAGGATCCTAGGACCACAAAAGTGGATTTTTGGTGTAAAATTTTATTTTCGAAAATTGGGGCAAAATCAGTAACTTCCTTTTACTATCAACGTAGCGAAAAGTTAAAAAACAATGCTATATCTGTTTAATTATTATTTTTGCCGTATTGTATCTGCGACTTAAATTCAAAAACAAGAAGTAAATTCACGTTCTTAGTAAATATAATGAAGTTAAAAGGAAAACTATCACGGCTAAGTACATTTTACAAGATTATGAGTAATAGTCGACCAACGTAAAGCGATAAACATATGGCGCGAATATATTCGTCATTGACGTTAAATAGGTTTAATTTTCATACTATAAAACAATATAAAAACCCTTTTCATACTATAAAATTTTCATACTATAAAACAATATAAAAACCCTTTTCCTATTCCATTATTTTGATGAGCAGCTTTGGAACCCTGCATTGCGCGTGGCATGACACGAACTTTATCAATTTATTTTTAAGTAACATTATTTATAGGACAGACGAATATTGATCTTTATTACTATTTAATCTGAAGCGTCTGCCTTTTTTTTGAAGCATCTTTTTTTAAAATTCGAAATAAAAGTGCGTAACTCGTTGGCACAATATTTTGAATTAGCGTAATATTTTGAAATTTTCTGTATGTGTGTCTGAATGTTCTCAAGAACGGCTTAATCAATCTTGATAAATACTGAGATGCAATGAAAACAAGAAATTTCGCAAATGATACGCAACAATTTTCATAATTTTTACCTTTCATCGTCGGCACTTTGTGAAATTGTACTATATTGATTTTTATTAAATAAACTTACGTAAGAAACTTTAAAAAACTTTAAAAACAACAAAGAAAAATATCGACACGCAGGGATTGAACCTGCGACCGTTTTCCTATAGCCAAGCTAAAATTTGTATTTTAACGCCCGTATCCCTAAAGAGATAGGCAAAGATAATCCTACAATGTGATGGGTGGCAAGCCTATCGCCAACCGGGCACTTATCCAATCAATCTTGGGCAACGTTGTTTTTGACAACGTTTTCTGATAAAACGTTGTCTTATTAGAAAACTAAAAAAAATACATTTTTAATTTGCTAGACCCGGGAATCGAACCCGGTACCTCATGTGGTCAACACCAACACCGGACCACTAGACCACAGGGGAGAAAATTGGTATACACTGAAAATGCGTTATTGCGTAACTTGTACACCATATAATTTTTGTTTGTCTCTCAATATAGTCTCATCTAGTCTACATCAAACGAGGCGGGCAGGAAATAGCTAGTAATTTTTAAAATCTATAACCAAAATTCTCTTCTAGTAAAATTTCTAATAAACGAAAATCCAGTTATAACAGGTATACACTTTTGCAATTTCATAGCATCCCTTGACCCGACCTAGCTCGTTGAAGTTGCCAGACGGTCGATCCAATGATCCGTTGATAATGCAACAGATACTGCTGATCCGTCCAATGTCGAAGATACTAATAACATCCAAAGCTTCTCATTGAGTTTGTGCTAGTATTGAAATCTTGAAATAGTGCACGACGTGAATAATTTTTTTCGCTTTGCTATCTTATTTAAGGCTTTTTCGAATAGGATTATTCAACTATTTGATTAACTATCATACTAGCGGTCGCTCTGTAGTCTAAGTTCTTTCAAATGGATTAAATTACATTCGCACAAATTTATATATATTAGACATCTATAACAAAATTAATTATAGCTTTTTAGGGTTCCGTATCTAAAAGGTAAAAACGGAACTCTATTACTAAGCTTCCACTATCTGTCTGTTACCAGGCGGTAGTTTTTTATAGATTAAGGTACAGAACCGTGCGCGAGTCCGAGTCGCACTTGGCCGGATTTTTAGAAACTGGCATGAGTACTTTTGATTAATGCCACTTAGCATTAAGTCTACCTTTGTACTTTGTTATATATATATATATATATATATATATATATATATGTTACGGTGAATCTAGAGTATCGGTGAATGTTGGACCGCCGATTACACTAATTTGTATAGGATTGTGGTCCAAGTTATACGCTTATTTATAGGTTATAAATAATTTCTACAACAATGTTGCATTCAATAACAACCCAACGCACTGGGAAATGTTTTGATTACTACACTGGTGGAATGCATACTATTTTTAAATGAATTAACGGGATATAAATACAATGACCTATATTTTGACTGAGCGCCAAAAGAGTTATTTCATTCACTATCCCGCCACATTGTATTGCAAACGTAAGGGTACTTATACAATATAATAAGGGACTACGGTTTACTATATCCACAAAACATAACCTGCGTACTCTTTCGTCGACGTCCATGTACAGGTAAGTAAATGATAAAACTAAGATGTAATATATACTGTAATCTTTATATAATATGTTATAAGTATGAGGTCGATCTTTTATTCATCGTCGATGTGGGATCTTGTGCAACGCAACTATCCCGCGGAAGATGTAGCCAAGTTTCGTGTCGACTACCTTAACTCCTTAAACACGCCCATTGAGGTTAAAAAACATTTTGGTTTTGCGTATGCGCAAATTGCCCTATCTCATTTACCCACGACCGAAGAAAAAATACTGAAAATCTGGCATATGACCACGCAAACTGACACCGCCGCCGCGTTATCTGCATGTTTTTGCCGAGAGATTCAAACTGACGCTGCGCTTCTAGATTTCGTGCGCGACGTCCTCATCAAAGTGGCCCCAGAATCACCGCCTCCGGACCGTGATCATCGAGCGGTTCTTGCTCGCTTATGCGCTTACTTGCCAATGTTTGTCGGCATCTTTAAATATGGCGTACAGGCGAGGTGCGGTGTACGAATGGTCAAAAGTTTGGACGAGCAAAAGAGTTATAGTACAAGGCTGGCTGCGTTGTCGTACATCGTCGATCCCAGTCTACCCGGTGCGGACGAGGATGAATCCGCACAGTTTGACTACGTCAAGGCGCAAAATAAGCGCGGCGGACAGGGCTGTTTCATGTACGAGCATCCGACTGAATTTGAATTGTTTTGTCGATTATATACTATCGCTACAAAGTCCCACATCGGGATCACGAAAAGCTCGGCGGCCACGAAGACGATCGCCCGCATCGTACCTTGGATCACCGGCTTGACCCTCAGCACGGTGATGTGGTTCTGCTGGCAATGGTACGTGAACTCCTCGCGCGCACCGTTAACGGTGTCATCATCGCCACCACCAAAGAAACCACCCGCGCCCATTGCGACATACAAGTATCAAGAGACTAATGTGGACCGCCAAAGCGAGACCGCTTTGGTAGGTTAGCCACCGGGCAACACATTGCGTGTTCAATACAAATCATTTAAGTATGAAATGTTTTTTTTATTGAGAAAAAAAAACATTAATGTATCCACCCACGCCGTCTTTATCGTGTTTAAACGCGAAGAACGTGCAGTGTGCTATAAATTTGTGATACAAGAGTAAACGGTTTTTTAAGATGGGCGGGCCGTGAAAAAAAAATGTTGTTGTTCAGTTATCGCGGGGAAACCCCACCGCAGACTTGGCCTTTTTTTATAATACGGTAGACCTCGCTACCTCAATATGACAACGAGTAGGACTAAGGTAGCGTCCATTCAAGTCGTTCTCGCCAGCAAGCTCTTGAGCTTCACCATCGATTTGTGTCGACAGCGTGCACTGTACTTATGCATTTGTCACATCCGAATCGGTGAAATGTTCTGTTTGTATGCTGTCTACGAGCGCGGTGGCGGGTATGTACAGCTCGGTATCTTTGAGACAGGCTATAGTGCCGGCGATATAGTCACCATTAGGGGCCGGTATAAAGGTGGTGTAGCCGGTCAACCTTGAGTAACCCAGCAAGGGTGCGTAAGATTTAACACAAGAGTACACGAAACCGTCCACGACCGTCCCCGTCTTTGTCGCTCCGGTGGCGGCCGGTGCGTCCGCTTTTGTCACAGCAGGCTGAAGTTTTACCTGAAAGTCTGTCGCGGGTGTCATTGATGAGGTAGCCGGCGGTAGTATCTTTCCTCTGGGACGTGTCCGGCCCCAGCCCCATATCAAAAGTGCCAAAGACAACATTAAGATGGCCCACATCTTACGGTCACAGAACGGTCAGTTTCCGATACCGTGCCACAAACTCCCCCAGTATCTGCTCGTGTGTAGCTTAGTAGTAGGGGTGCTATTGATATTTTCGTGCACACAAAGCAGCGCTGAGTGTAGACACTTGTGCGTGTTTTTGAACTTAACATCCCTGGCGCTCGTCGTGTACCAATTATACATTTCAATAATGAACGTAACTGCTTGCAAGGTCGAAAACCGCCCGCCGCATACTAAGGTCGGCGCACCGGCTACTCACTAACCCCCCACGTGTTGCGAGACGAACGAAAGGAATATAATGCGGAACACTTCCGAGGCGAATCGTAATCGTACACGACTATCGTCCTCCACTAGTTTTCTCAGTTTCACTCCGCTTACATCGCAACCACGTAACAACATTGATCCGTCCACGTCACATCCTCGCATCGCCATGGATTTTTCATCTTCAGCGTCGAGTTCATCCGAGTCTACATCGAACAAAACTCATCGGGTGGCGTTCTATGAAACTTTAAACACTGTGTTGAGCACAAAGAAAAATCCGTCGAACTCGTCGTACCTGCACCGCGACAGATATAGGCGTCTGATGACTGAAGTGCGAGAAGCCAAGTCGCCCGGCAGCACCGCTATTAAGCTTTCGGCCAAGACCAGGCTCAGGCGTCTGCGGCGGTACGACATATGCGGCACTCGATTGTGTAGCACCCGCAACGACCCACGATTGTTTTTTGTCGCCGTCGAAGAACTATTTGACGTGATTCACGCCACTCACACGATGGGCCACTTGGGACGAAATCGAATGATGTACGAGCTGAAGAAAAATTATAAAAACGTCACCTACGAAGCCGTTAACATTTATTTAAAATTGTGTCGCATCTGCACCGAGAAGAAGGACAACAAGCAGAAAGGTCGCGTCGTGAAGCCTATCGTCGAGAAGACGTTCAACGATCGGTGTCAGGTGGATCTGATCGACATGCAATCTTGCCCCGATGGCGACTGGAAATTTATATTTGTTTACCAGGATCACCTCACAAAATTTGTACAATTAAAGCCGCTGAAGACCAAGAGAGCGGAGGAAGTGGCCGCCGCGCTCTCGGACATCTTCCACACCTTCGGCGCACCGTGTATTCTCCAGTCGGACAATGGGCGTGAGTTTTGCAACGCCGTCATCAAGTCACTGGTGGCGCAATGGCCGCACGTTCGCATTGTACACGGTGCGGCGCGCCACAGCCAAAGTCAGGGCTCCGTGGAGAGGGCCAACCGTGACATCAAGCAAATGCTTGCGACTTGGGTGGCCACACAAGAGCAGGGCGAGCGGAGATGGAGCGCCGGTTTGTCTACGGTGCAGTTTAATTACAATACGGCGTTTCACTCCAGCATCGGCCAATCACCTTACGAGTGCGTGTTTGGCATGCCAGCGAAGCGGGGACTTGCGACGCTGGCAAAAATTCACAATCTCTCGGGTGTCGAGACGGAGGAGCAGCTGCTCGCGTTCAACGACACGGCCGCCACCGCCTCCAACACCGCCGAAGACGACCACGACAGCGACGACGAACGAATGGACGTGGATGAAAGCTCACACGGTGATAGCAGCAGCGACAACGACGCGGGGGACAATAGACGCCGCGCGCGCGCTCTAGCCGGACGATGCTTGAAAAGGCAGGCGACGCGAATGTTGCGCAAGACACGGGCAGCGTTCACGCCCGCCGTCAATGACACGGTGCGCGTGTTTGTTCCGGCGTTGGACCGTGGCCCGTTGGACGCACGCAATTTATTGGCGTGCGTGCTCGAAGTGCGGCACACGAATAGCGGCGAGGAGGGCGCGACCACCGACGAGGCGACCACAATACCGCAGATCCGCGTGGGCACACCGCACGGAGAGCTCGACCGTTGGTGGTCACCCAACCAGTTCGAGCGCGTCGAGCACCCAATGGTCCCGCCCGAATCGGTGCGCCGGGACAAAAAACTGAGTCTCCGACAGGCGGTCGTCTTACATTCCCAGTTTGGTGGACAAGGGATGAGTCGGTGCCACTGCAAACAGCAATGCGTAACCGCAAAATGTTCGTGCCGAAGAAGCGGCGTCTTGTGCACCGTACGGTGCCACCGGACAGACACGTGCACGAATCAATAATACATATTTGTTTTTCATTTGCAATTTAATTTTTAATCATTATAATTTTCATTGTTTAATTTAATTTCTTCTTTATAGTCATTATTTAATTTAATTTATAATTGTAAATAGTTATTATTTAATTTAATTTATTTAATTTAATTATTTGCTACTTTTATAAGAATAAAAGTTGATGCATAAATTTATTATGATTAATGTTGAATAATTTATTTTGTTTGTTGTTTTTTTTAAAATATAAAAATTGATGTGTACCATGTTTTCATTTTGCATTTAACATATCACTAAAAAAATTCGTTAATGTTCAGTCCTCGTCGCTTGTCGGGTCATCCGCTGCGGCGACGCTTTTGTAACTCGGAATCTCGATGGGATCGTAATTATCCGGATCGTAGCCGCATCTGAACGTTTTTGCAAACGTAACAATCTTGTGGTAAATGGAGGGGTGTTCATCCTTGAGCCGCTGCAGGTGCTCCAGGACGACGACGTCCTGTATGTCGTGAGTGTCCCGCAAGCAAGCCAATAGCATTTTGGAGTTGTCACAATATACGGTAGGAACGAATGCATATTTGGCAGTGAGCGGTTGACGGTAGAAGGCGGGGTGGTTTATCGTTAATCCGCAGGTACCCGGTAGTATCGTCATGTAACAGACGGCCCCCAAGCAGTATCCGTTCCGCGGTATGGGTAACTTTCCCTCGTACACGGGCGGGTAAAAGTAGCCGACATAGTCGTGATAGAGCGAGTAATCCACTACGCGTTCATTTATAATCTCTCTGACCAGTCGAGATTCGTCCTCGGCGGCCGCCGTAAACTGAAGTTTCACGAACGGGTCGCGCGAAAGCGCTTGAACGCTAAATTTTATACTGGACCTTTGACGCACCGCGTTTAAAAAGTCTTCAAACGTAGCCATCTTACACGTACTCGTACGGTCGCAGTGCACGGCAAGTGGATAAGAAGTGACACCAAATACAATGCCGGCGTGGTTTCCCGCCTATAACGGGTTGACTCTCCATCTTGGCGTATCGCTTTGCCTGTTTCTCTTGTGGCGATTGGTAAGCACTACGACGCTCGAACGCATTGAGAAGCGGCCACCGCCGCCGCCGCCACCTCTTCTTCCGATAAAGGAAATGTGCGAGTCCATCGGCCAGGTGGACGACCAAGGTAGGATTTGTGCGACGTGTGATTGTTATCTGGTGCGTAACGGCAAGATCGTCGTTCGGCCGGGTGAGCGGTTTCGTGTCGACCCGCGTCTCAGGACATTGGAGAACTTTGCCACTAAAGAGCAAAACAGCACGACGTGTTCGTCGACGGTGAGAGATTGGTTCAAGCCCAGACTTCATGAGCGCAAGTGCGCACACGTCGACGGGTTGTATTGCGAGTCGACAACGGTGGGTAAATGGATGGATATAATGGCCGCCGGCGCCAACTGTTCTTTCGATCTCGACTCGCTGGAACCCGTCGACGCGGGGCGCAAAGTGAAATCCGCCAAAGGCGTGGAAATGTGTGCGAGCGATTCGTACGACTATGCCGAGGTCATCTTGACGAGTGATCGATTGGCCAACAACGGCGGCCGCAGGTGCAACGCCCTTCTCCATTTGCGCCCCCATCCCGCCGTTCCGAAAATTGTCTATTTCGTGCGCTACAAGGATCGCTTTGTGGAGGGCCCGTTCTACGAGCGCTGCTCGCTAGGCGAGCGAATGATTGTCTGGCGACGCGGCGAGAGTCGTTTCGAACGATTCAAGCACTTTTTGGTCAAAGGTAAAAAATTCTACTTGGCCCGAGACTTGGACGACACCTACTACGAAGACGACACGATACTCTCCATTCCTGACCACACGCATCCACCACCCGTGGCGAACCTGGGTTTTTGGACGCGTCTGAGCGACAATGCTAAAAAATGCTCGAACCCCGATCGGAGCCGAGAATCTCCACTGGAGATCAAGGACGGTATCTTGCGACCGACGGCGCCCCAGTACAACGTTTTTAAAGTGGACATTGACGCGCAGCGGATACATGTTCTACCTTCTCACCCCAGGCTGGAGCCGCTCGTGGTGATTTGAAACAACCGCCTCCCTTCTCTGCCTCGGGGGGCGAGAGAAAGTCGAGGACGTCTTTTCTTGATAATAAAGGATAAACGACATGGTCAGTCAAGCCCTTCCCCTCTCTCGCATAAGTGAGCTAGCGCTCCAACAACGCGACATGACCCTTCCGCGCTACTCGGATTCCGCTGTGCAACAAGCTCTCGACACACACTGGCCCATCGCCGACGGCAGTGACGGCCGCTGCTATGTCAGTCGTTTGACGGGCCCGTCCACCGTGGTGGACGCGTCGCGCTCATCGACCGTGTTTCTATTGAAACGGCGTAAAGTTCGCAGGCTGCCCGTCCTCACTCACGTGTATCTGTCGTTTGACGCGTATACTTGGCATCCGGGTTCACCGCACGACCCCATCATCACTGACCTACGAGAGTCGGAGCGTCTCGGTGACACGGTGTCGGGGATTTTGGAAATGTGTGCATTGTGTTCACGCGCGTTTATGGAGCGAAATTTCAAACAAGACGCGCGCTTCAATTTAGTCTTCAACAATTGTCAAATACAATTGGGATATGTCGGCGAAACAATGTGCGCGGCGGGCATGTTGGGCGCCCTGTTCCTATACGGCTGCACCTCGCACATCGTCTTTTTGGTGGTGGCTATGGTGTGTTGCGGGACCCTCTTGAAAGTCGAGAGCGCGCAGCGGTCCTACTCGATTTGGCAATGTCCTCACGTGGCGGTCGGTAGCATGTGCAGACGGCTACAATAAGATGGTGGATGCCAATCGATTCGCTCACGTCTCGGGCAGTTGGAGCCACGTTTTGCGCGGTAACCGCAAGTGGATTGTGTTTGTCGTGTTTCTTTTGCTGTTACTCGTACCGGTGTTTGTGACCTATCTAAAGTACAAATCAAAGGCTACGACGACCACGCCACCAGTCTCTGGAGAGGCCGCCGCCGATCATACTTTTAGCCTATTTAACTCTTCGGGCTGAAGCGTCACCGGGAATGAAGGAAAAGGAAAAATACGAAAAGAAAAAAATAGACAAGTACCACAATAGAAAAATATTTTTTATTAGTCTCTCGTCGACTACGCGGGAAAGCGCCACGTAGGTTTCTTCCTTGGTAGCTTTGTTTGCGTTAATGTACAATTTTTTATTTGTATAAGTGCGTCCCTGACATTGGTATATGTTTTGGGCGACGGCCAGCTGAAGCGGGTAACCGTACAACTCGCGCGACGTCATTGTCGACCCGTACTTCTTTCTCGTATCCGGGTCCAGTGCGCTCAAATATACATATTTGTTGGAGCAAAACAGTCGCATCTGGAACAGCTGAGGTCGCACACTGACCAAAAGACCGCGCGCGTCGCGCAACACTAGCCGCTCGTCGTTTCGCCCCAAGTACGTCAATACCTCGCCTCTTTTGCAGGCCCTGTCGTTCTGTAGAAAAATGTAATCGGCGCCGCGTATCAACGGCAACAGAGGCGCACAGTCCTGCTTGAAGAACGAAAAGATAGTGAATTGTTCGCCTCGTTTGTTGTGCGCCACGAATCGGATGGGCACAAACTCGACGCTGTCCGTTGAGTGCGAATGGATCAGATGGGCGTAGGTCATGCAGAGTCGGTGTACGCTAAGATTGCGCCGCGCCAAGAAGAGCGTGTCGTTCACCGCGGCGTGCCAACGCGCCAACCACTCGATAATCTCCGCCTTGTTGATGAGCGCAAAATCTGCAAATACTTCTCCGGAGAACGGCGACACGTCTGCTCCGTTTTTGGTGAAACGGCACGCTGGCATGGGATCGTCAAACGGATAAGTCAATTCGACGACCGTACGGTCCGCCCACACTTCGGCTGGCATGTACGAAGCCAAGTGTCCGTAGATGGCTCGCGTCGAGGGAGACACTCTGACCTTTTCCATGAGGGCTGCGTACCGGGGGTTTGAAAAACGGCACGTGACCGACAATTGGAAAACGCAATCGACCAAGTCGCGCACTAGAAAATTGTTTGCCTCGTATCTGTATTGAATGGGAGGCAGCTGGTACGGATCACCCAAGAGCACAATGTCCAACCGCCTCTTGGTCCCCTCTCGTCCGTGATGTAAGCGGAGCAGCACCAATTTGAGCATGGACACGGCCAACGTCGAGTACTCGTCTATGATCAGAACGTCGATATCCGGGGGGAAACACCACGTCGCCGTCAGTTGCACCTCACGGCCCGCGTCGAACAACGCCTGGACGGTGTCCAATTCGAGACCGTTGACGGTCGGTTGAAAATCATACAAACCCTCAGAGACGCGCAGCCCGAATAGACTCAAGAAGAGCGAGGCGAACGTCATGCTCCTGCAGTCAAACGTGTTGGCCATGTGGCGACACAGGGAATTTTTCACGGTGCAATACAAGACGTTACGGCCCGCCTCTTGCAAAAATTCAATCAACTGCGATTTGCCGGAACCGCCCGGGCCTTCGACGAGGATCGTAGTTCCGTACGTGGACGAGTCGGCGGCCGATCGCGCAAGGTGCTCGAGTATTGCCGCTTGCGTGGCGGTCGGTTCAATGTTGCAAGACTTGCGCCACGGACGCGGTGCATTCAGATCGTAGGCGTTCAATAGCGCCTCGGTCGGTCGATATTGAGCCGGGAATCCCTCTTGCGCAGCCTTCTCGTACGCCTTTGCGGCTTTTTTGTTCGCCTTTTTCATTGCAGCTATTAATCTCGGTGTTTTGGGTAGAGGTGGACGCGTTCTTTCTCCTTTGCTCGCGGCGTCCGACAATCTACATACAGAAAGAAGATATTGGCTCGGACCTCGAAAAATTTGCCGCTTCTGGTTCCGTGTCACCGGGGGCGTGTACTGGTTGAGAGACTCCAGCGAAAGGGTCTGCGGCACGCATTGCAGCTCACCGTTGAGCATGTATTCGTAGATGGGTTCGGAAACGCCGCGGGTCGCCGGCTTTTGGTAATATACCACTTCCATCTGATAGGGTATCAGTAAACTCCGCCACGTATTGGTCCGTCTAGGACTTCCCGGTCTATTGATCGCGTTCGGGTCCATCGATTTGTCGTTCGACTCGGACATCGTCGGCGGTGGCGGTGTCTTGGATGTATTCGGTGAGATTCAAATATTTCACTAATTCTGGTGACTTGCCTGTTGCGCGCAAATAGCCCGTCAGACGGTTCCCGCCCTCGTCACGTTGGAACCACAGAAGGATTTCTAATTGCCGCGCAAAAAGAGTTGTCGGTGCCGGTGTCAAGACTAACCGTCTGGAACGCTTCTGTAGCCGGTCGAAGAACCGAAACTTGTACTCGCGGGCTCCGGTGATTTTTATCCAATGCGCTTGCGTATCGAACCTATGATGAATACAAAAGTCTAAAGAGCCGTGGAGCGCTTGCAGGTGTGTTTTCGAGTCGAACATAAAATGGAGCGCTACAGCGTCCTCCAAGTCGACCCACCGCATGATAACCACTGAATGAAAGTCGGTCACCATGTGTGGGACCTTTTATAACAGAGGGAGGAAGACGGGTTCAGGCATATACCGCCGCATGTCTAGATTAAGATGGAGGTATACCTAAATCAATTCTTTACGTTCGATACGATTCCGCCGCCGAACGCGGACATAAAGCTCGAACCGGGGTGTTGTAACTTTCTGTCGTCCCACACACAGACCGTCTTGGAAACGTACACGTTTCTACCAGTCACAGTGGGGAAACACATGTTGGTGCCACACTTTAATATGTTTCTTCTGCAAGCAAAAGAAGCGTGGCTCACATCGGCGCACGTCGCGAAAATGTATCCCATGGTGACGCGAATGAGCCACTCCAATCTCAACAGTGAGTCGTTGTACGTGCCCGAACTGAAGATGGCCACAAAGAAACTACCGCGCATGCTACCCGCCTTGCGGAACGACGATCTCGACCGCGTTCAAGAGAAACGGCCGATAACCAGCATTTATGACATGTTGTACGGTAAACGGGTAAAAATAAATCTCCCATCGGCTGGTAACACGACACCGACGAATGAGACGGCAGGGACCAGAGGTATAGAAAATCCTCCGGCGCTAGTTTTGAAACAGGACTACGAGGATGTGAAAGATATAAGTCAAAATGCCTTCATGTCTTAGTTGACATTGGTACGGTCCGTGAGGATGAAGGAGGGGGGGGGGGCGAGGACCAATACGGTATGCGGTACATAAAACACAATTATACTAGGTGATGTATTGCGCAACCGTACAACCGACAAAGCCGAAGCGGCACCGGCGCCCAACGTTGAAGACCGAAAGTCGTTTTTTTCGAATAGACTCGTTATACAAAGAGGTCGCCGCAGCCGCAGTACCGTCACAGTACGCAGCACAACCGACGAAGCCCGAGCTTTGTGTGTCGAGGGACAACGAGCACCCATGCCCGATGTGCGACTGTGCGTCAATGTGATTACCGACCTACGACGCTAGTATTCTTCGGATTATTGTATAATGTACATTTTTTTTGTAATAAACAACATGGCGTACCTATTTTTCCTACCCACTACGACTCGTTTTTAACTATTAAGGGAGCATGATCTAGCAGACGTAGTAAGAATATTGTCTGTATCGACACGATATTATAATGGGCGACTTTATTATAGATGTCCAGGGTTTCGTGTTTAAAGGGCGGCCAATGATTTTAAAGGCTGTAAACGTGTTAGAATGTGGTGTCAACCGCGACCGACAAACGCACGGATTCGTGTTGTTCCCCCACAAACCAGAATCGGAGTTGACGCCCACCGAAGCCGCCACGGTGCGCTGGGCGGAGCACTATCACGGATACCCGTTCACTGGAGGGTTTTGTTCATTGGATCACGTGCGGCGTCGGATCCGCCGCCTCATCCCGGCCGGCTCCAATGTGTACGTCAACGGCGACCTCAAGGCGCGCGTGCTCGAGACGACGTTCGGCTTCGGCCGGCGGAACGTCTCCATGTGGACGACGCACCTGTTTACGACAAAGCCCGCGTTCGTCGACAGTTGGGAGATCGTGGCGGAACTCAAACATCGTTATGATCACGAGCGCGCGGCGAGCTTTCGACCGCACGACGCATGTATAAGGAAGGACCTACAATGAATGAATTTAATTTGCGAGACATTATCACCGAATAC
Source organism: Apodemia mormo (assembly GCA_036924255.1). Classification (NCBI taxonomy): domain Eukaryota; kingdom Metazoa; phylum Arthropoda; class Insecta; order Lepidoptera; family Riodinidae; genus Apodemia; species Apodemia mormo. The sequence continues at coordinate 29,759,935 of JAUPFN010000019.1, forward strand.
GCTCGTCTCTTAGAGGACGATGAGTTGCCATCACCGCAGACTCTGTACGAAATCTATGCCAAAAGGCCGGCGAACGAAAGAAGATTGATAACGTTTTCTCGGTTGGTCTCCCTTTTGCGGAAACTCGACCGCGCCGCCTTCACACCTCTCTCGCTCGAGGAGAAGGAACGCTATCTTGTATCTGCCTATTTCTCACAATAGTTATCGATCAATGATAATTCACACTGTAATAAGAAGATGCGCCTGTGGTTCGCGCTTCTTGTGGTCGTGATCGTAGCCGTACTCGTGGGTTTGTGCGGCAGCAGCGTATGCAAACGTTTAGAGGCCATGGTCAAGTCACCCGAACACTACGACGCATTGATAAAAGCGGCCACCGACAAGACGCCTCCGTTCGACATGAGTGTGTCGGTTCCCATCAAATTGCCCATCAACAAAGAGTACAATATCGGCCTCGGCAAAACGACGTTCACTGTCAACGTGCTCGTAGTCGATGCGCGGCACCAGGTGCAAGCGTCGGCCGTGTTCTTCTACAACAAAATCATGGTCGACTCAAGTTCAGCGGTGCCACTGCGCGACGGGTTTACCATCAAACCTGTCGCCGACAACAAGCTTCAGCTGACAGCGCAAGACGGGAAAGCGCTTGGTTCGCTCAACTGCAGCGGCTCCGGATGCTACCTCGTCATAGCGGGCACGAGCAGCGTTCACGTAGTAGCCAAGTAAATCCTATCAAAAACCTCACAAGTGACCGCCACCGCTGGTGTGTTTTTTTTGTCCACGAGGCCCCCATCGTGGCCCGCGCCCTCCTCGATGGGCCCGGCCTAAATACTTTAAGCACGAGCGGGTGGTAAAAAGTTGGGTGGATGATGGTTTTGGTGGAGCGCGGGAATCGGCTCGCGCCTATACAGACGGCTGTGCACCGCGACCCATCTAGGCCGTACTTATCGAGGGCGCAGGACTCGGACAGTGCGGTCACACCGTCCGTCCGTGTTCCGTGTGCCGCCCTCTCGCAACCTGACTCTCTTCCCCCCACAGATACTTACCCGGCTGGCTAGGCTCGAGGTAAGCGGGTAAAATTCCAAGGATCGGCTCGTTTCTGGCCTCCGATACCTACCGGGAGGTGAAATTGAAACAAATTCAATGATAGGTATTAGTATTATTTTATTTTTATACATTTTGTGCAGCTTTGATACACTTACGACCTCGTTTCGGTGGCATCTTGAATTTTGGCCATCAATGCTATCGTACCAGTGTATATGTCGTCAAATTTAGTAAATTTCACAACATGCTGAACACACACATCAGCTTCGCAGTTGCACATTTGCGGTTCGGATTTTGATAGATTGTCAGTGTCGTAAATTTCAATCTTGATTACTTTTTCCCCTCGAGGGACAGATTTCTTTACATACTGATAATATTTTTGTCTGTCTGCGTTCGATCTCTTGCGACCAAGTCGTAAAGTTTCCTGTTCCGGTTTCGATCTCTCGCGAACCAGTCCTAACGTTTTCTGTCCCGGTTTTTGGTGTCGCACTTCTTCTGGCTGCGGTATAAAATTGAAAAGATCTTCCGTGTCCTAAAATAAAAAAGGTAATATTTGGTACACTGGTGTTAAATGTATTGAAACGGTTGTCTGTAATATTAACACTCACCGACATGACGTGATACTACAATCGTGGGCGGGCAGTGAAAAAATGTTAGGCGGGCGACGATTGGGCGGGTGGCGGGAATCGTAATTTGTTAATTAATTTTAGGCAGGCGTCAGAGCTCAATTAATTCTAATACCTTAAACATGGACAACTGCCGTATTAGAAATGAGTCGCGCGCGAAACTATCGCTCAATATATAGAAAATTTCAAGGATATCCCCACCCTCCATACATTTTCATGATTTTGGAGTGGGGGGTGCGCAAACGGCTCAGTCGCTCTTCACCTCCTACGAACAACACAAGTCTCTGACGAAAAAACGACACGTTATTAACATGGACGCAACATCCGAGGCATACTTGATAAATTATATCACCGACTACGATGCAGTGGTAGACTCTTTGATGGAAATTGATCACTTTGGTTTCTCCGCGTGCCCATCGAACGACGTGCACTGCGAGATGCCGCGCGTCGCCGAATGCGAGGACGGCGGCGACGGCGGCGACGGCGGCGAGGACGACTACCACCCGGCCAACGCGGTCCTCAGACGCCTCGTTCACAATCAACGTTCGTACATGGCATGCGTGTCCTTTCCGGACGCGCGAGGAGGGCGTGTCTGTCACGAATGCAACTATTTTCCCGTAATGATCGGCTCGCGCTTGGACAGAATGCTGTGCGGCGGATGCGACGCCAACGATGAAGGCTCTACCGATGTTCCTTCATCGCCACCGCCTCCTCCTCCTCCTTTTCCGCCTGGGAGTTTGTACTGTGACAGACGCCTCCGTCGCTTGCTGCGTGGGTATTTTATAGTGCGAGGACAGGTGGTCAACATGCCGTACCTCTTGACAAATAATCGCGAAAAGGTACACGTGCAGAAACAACAGAGGCGTCACTCGGCCGCCGTCATCTTTGTGTACAACGCCACGGAACGCGGCAGCGTGTTCAAAAAGTGGCACCACCTGCCCCAGCTCATGTTCCGGGACCAACACGCGAAAGAACACTATGGCTCCCAGATCACGACAGCGTTCGACCCGCGGCTCGCGCTCGACGTGTCACCGCGCCACCTAACCGTGTGCGATCGATGGATTCTCTATAATCTGGTACACGCCCCCAAAACTCCGATCGATAACTTTGAAAACAAAATTATTCTGTCACCGGCGGTGATGCTCAAGAGCTTGCTCGCGAGGACCGTAGTCAAGGGCAAGAAGAGGAACGTGGGCCAGATGCGTCGGTGCGTGCGTGAGGGTCTCTTTTCCTATTTCCTCTCGCAGACCGCCAAGTATTACGGCGCCAAGACGAAGCGGTCGTCGCAACAGCTGGTGTCGCTCGAATCCAACAACCTGTACCGGCGGCCCGACGCCACCCAGATCGGCGCCTCGGTCGCGTCCTTTTACCAAGTGCTCCGCCCCATACGCAGATATGTCACGATTAACAAGGGGTTCCCCGACGACGCCAAGGGTTTTCTCTGCCACTACGACGTCAGCTGCAACATTGATAATTTCGCCAAAACGATGGCTCTGGTGCCCGACGTGCGGGTGCTGTGCGCGCCACACGGCGTTCACGAGACGATTCTTTCCGAGCTGGAGTGCGCCACGCCCGAGGTCCGCGTGGAGTCGGTGACGGGGACGCCGCCGCGAGCCCTACCAGGCCACATTTTGCTGTTGGGCTTGCTGCCCACGCGCTATTTCCTCGCGATCGAGAAAGACGAGCCGACGTCGCGCCGCCACGCCAAATTCATGACCCTCTTTTATCGTTTGAAGTGCAAGGTCGATTCGTGCGTCGAGGTACAGTTCGACGAGCGTCTGAGCCGCGTGTCCGTCGCCAGCATCAACGGCACTCCATTGAAACGCGTCGACCTCGCGCCGTTCGGCCAGCGTGCACTCCATCTGACGCATTGGGAGCTCCGCGTACTGTTTCCGTCGGTGTACGCTTCGCGGTCGCTCACCTGCTTGAGCCTGTTGGCGGCCCCTCTCAAACTGCACCACCAATACGAGGAGGTGTCCAAGAGCATCAGCGCCATGTCACAGCTGCGATCGCGGGCGACGAGTGCGAGTACGGCGCATCTGTTCTCGCTCGCCACTAACAGTCTGGCGGGCGTGTATGTGTGCGAAGACGGCCAGCTGCCGCAGTTTGAGGGTGCGGCGCGGTGCGACGAGCTCGCGCCGTTCGACGGAGAGACGTTTCGTCTCAAGACGCTCTTCTGCACATCGCCAATGCTCAATGAGGACGCGTACGCGGTGAACGAACGGCTCAATTTCAACTTGCTCATCAAGAACAAGTACGACCTCACTATGCCGCACCACGAGGGGCAGGTTGTGATCCGACACCGCCCGCCGAACAACAAGATCCGCCAGACCGTCGATGCCGGCGACGCAGGTCGCCGGCGCGACGTCCTGATCGTGACCCTGGCGACCGTCTACTCGCCGCGGCCGATCGTCCTCCCTTGGAGTTCCAAGCTATCCCTGATGGAGGTCGACAAGGACGTGTACGTGGTGTACAAATCCTTTGCGCACGCTAGCCTGTTGGATGTGAGTTTGGACGCGATCACGACGCGAGTGCGCATCTCGCGCGTGAACTCGGACGTGTACATGCTGTTGGAGTTGGAGTACCGCGTGCCTCGCTACGACGGCATGAAACTGAGTAATTTGAGCGGTCAAAAGGGGCTGTGCGTGTTTGCCAACTTGGACAAGTACAAGGTTGGCGGTGTCGTACCCGACGTGCTCGTGTCGGCGTTCAGCGTGCTGTCGCGGCGACCGCTGATACAACTCAAGGAGTGGGCCACCAACACGGTGGCGCAGTCGGATGACGGCCGAGCTCGCATCGGCGCGTGCACCTATTACCTTTTGAAGAACCAGTCGAGCGAGTTTAAAACCCACTGTTACATGAAACTCGACAAGCTGACGCGCATAATCATGATGCTCAACGACCTGAACGTGACCATCTACCTTAAATCGCAAGAGTCGGAACCCGTTCCGTTTCTGGGTGCGCACCGGGCGCGTTTCATCTTTGATCTGTACCGAACGCTACGGGTGAGGTACGTCTGGTGCGACGGATCCACCACCACCGACAACAACGACGACGGTGACGACAAGGAGGAGGAGCGGGAGACCCGCCGTGCCAACAGAGCTCGCGATTTTTGGCTGGGCCGCTTAGCGGCTGCGGCGCCGCGCCTCTCCTACGTCGACGATAGTGATAATCGTGACATAGGAAGTGACGACTGCGACGACTCGAGTGTTTCGGCGGATCCTCACAGTCCAGTGGCAAAAAAGTTCAAGAGTTCAGTGTGTATGACGTGAATTTAAAAACTGTCGCCGGCTATGTTGCGGTTGCCGCGCACGGCTTATGCCGCCGGGCTCTGTGGATCCACCGTTTGGCTCTCATACAACAACGGCGGCACCTGAATAGTTATACCGTCAATCCCGGGTGGCATTCGCAACCACTTATTGAAGCGCACTTCTACAGGTGCTTTGTTGATCAAAATCCAAGATTTCTCGTCCCCATCGACATTATCTTTGCCTTCGTCATCGTCGTCGTCGTCGTAGTCATCGTCATCTCTAGTGAACACGATGCGAGGGTGTTTCATGTAGATGGGTTCCAACTTGATCCAATATTCTATCGCCGAACACAGGTCACCGAGCGTTGCCTTTGAGTCGTTGTCGAAGAACGGGAACGTGGTGTGATGATGGAGCGTGTCGCCGAGTTTCGAGTAAATAAACGCTTTAAACATATTGTACATCTTACTAAAATTAGATAATAAAATCATTGTAAATGACATCCTCTTTTTATTTTGTTGTGAAACTTACACTATACATATACTATTGCTATAATAAAAACATGATATCAGGCATCCTTTGGGAGGGGAAATGGCAAACCGGAAACCGGAAGTCGGGAATCGTAATATATATTTTGTAAATTATTTAAGGCAGGCGTCAGGGCTCAGTTAATTCTAATACCTTAAACATGGACAACTGCCGTATTAGAAGTGAGTCGCGCGCGAAGCTATCGCTCAATATATAGAAAATTTCATGGTTATCCCCACCCTTCATACATTTTCATAATTTTGGAGTGGGGGGTACGAAAACGGCTCAGTCGCTCCTCAACTACGAAGAGCAACACATGTCTCTGATGAACAAAACGAAAAGTCATATGACACACATCACGAGCTCACGGGCACGTCGCTTGGGCGGCTAAGGCGGCGCCCAAGCAACGTACTCTCAAGCAGGGTTAAAGCCGGTCTCGCTGCGGTCCTTGTCTTCTCGCCTGTACTCTCGGAGCACGGGCACGTCGCTTGGACGGCTAAGGCGGCGCCCAAGCAACGTATTCGCAAGCAGGATTAAAGTTGGTCTCGCTGCGATCCCTGTCTTCTTGCCTGTTATTCTCGGAGCACGGGCGATCCGCGTGTCAGTGAACCCATATTCGCTCCGGTGCAAACCCCTTGTTTATAACTACATGTTCAGGTTGAGGGTTGCGGCTACCCGCCACCTTGATAGACCGTTCTAGTCACGACAGACTCGTATCCTACTGCGGCAACCGACAAGGCACAGGAAGGTGTGGACCCGGACCGCAGTCGGCAGCGCGTGCCGACATCAAGGGTCGTTCGATGAATTGTGAAAGTTGCACTATACATGATATACTTTTGCTGCAATAAAAACATAATATCGGGCATCGTTTGAGGGGAACGGCAAGCCAGAAGTGCTCCAATGTAAACCCCTAATTTATACTACATATGAAACACATCACGAGCTCACGGACACGTCGCTTGGGCGGCTAAGGCGCGCCCAAGCAACGTATTCGCAAGCAGGATTAAAGTTGGTCTCGCTGCGGTCCCTGTCTTCTCGCCTGTATTCTCGGAGCACGGGCGATTCGCGTTTCAGTGAGTCCATGTTCGCTCCGGTGCAAACCCCTTGTTTATAACTACACGTTCGGGTTGAGGGTTGCGGCTACCCGCCACCTTGATAGACCGTTCTAGTCACGACAGACTCGTATCCTACTGCGGCAACCGACAATGCACATGAAGGTGTGGACCCGGGCCACAGTCGGCAGCGCACGCCGACATCAAGGGTCGTTCGATGAATTGTGAAAGTTGCACTATACATGATATATTTTTGCTGCAATAAAAATATAATATCGGGCATCGTTTGAGGGGAACGGCAGGCCGAAAACCGAAAGTTGAGAACCGTAATGTACAGTATAGAGTACGGTAGTGACTAGTTTGCATTCAGCACCGTGCTGTGCACCTATCTGAGTCTACTACGGCCCCCCTCCCCCCGGCTCGTCGTGCTGCTCAACTACTATGAGTGGCGCGTCAAGTTGTTCACCTCCACTTTTACGGCCAGGTGCGGCGGCGGCGACGACAGACTCGCACAGACAGTACTGCGACAACCGACAACGCTCATGAAGGTGTGGACCCGGGCCACAGACTTGCACTTGCACTATACATAATATACCATTGCTGTAATAAAATAATAATGTCGGGCATCGTTTGAGGGAAATGGCAAACCGGAAACCGGAAGTCGGGAATCGTAATATATATTTTGTAAATTATTTAAGGCAGGCGTCAGGGCTCAATTAATTCTAATACCTTAAACATGGACAACTGCCGTATTAGAAGTGAGTCGCGCGCGAAGCTATCGCTCAATATATAGAAAACTTTAAGGTTATCCCCACCCTTCATACATTTTCATGATTTTGGAGTGGGGGGTACAAAAATAGCTCAGTCGCTCATCACCCACAAAACGTGACGCACGTATGTGATGAACAAAACGACAAGACATATCATGACATCATCGTCACGAGCTTACAGGCACCTGGCGGCTTGGGCGGTGAAATAATTTTGTGCGGGCGGCGGAATTTCATCCGTGTCGCCTGGCGCCCGACATCCAAGTCAAAACGCACACGCGCACCCCATAATGGAGTACAGGATCGAGCCCATAACACGGTCCGCACTCGAAGCCGAAGGTAAACGCCTGATATCGTCGTACGACATGGCACGGATCGTCAAGTTGTGGTGGCAGGACGCGGCGCGTTCCAGAGCGCTGTTTGCGACTCACCCGTACCTAGACGGCCCGCTGTACGTGGCCACCAACAAGGCGTACTTTCCAAAGTCGGTCTTCGCCGCCGCCGGAGCGAAGGATTCGATCACGCCGCAACAGTTTTACGACGCGCGGTGCCTCGTCATACCGAGCGTGGGCATGTTCAGTTGCGGCCGAAACAACAAGAGCCTCGTCAACCTCCAAACGTTGCTGATGCACGACATCAAGTGGCCGGCGTGCACGTGCGACGGCAGACGCTGCCGCTGCCGCACCCTGAGACCGGGGGGACCGGAGGCCATAGGCCCCGATAATTACACGACGTTGTGCAAATTTATCAAAATCGAGTACAAAAATGGCGACATCAAGAGCTATCTACAGGGCGGCAAGAGCGTGATCCAAACGCAGATGCTGGCACCGCGCGTGCGCGGGCTACGTGCGCAGATTCTGTGCGACTTTAAAGTGGCCGCCGACACGATCGTGGTGCCGGAGACGTTCGCGCGTGACTTTGGTCTGACGGCCGGCGAGTACGTGACGGTTGACCCTACGCGGATCGACGCCGATCGGCTGCCGGCCGAGTGCGTGTACCCCATCGACGAGCGGCTGGGTGTGATTGTGAAGCGCGACCCGTGCATCCATCCGGCGTCGGTGTCGACCGTGTCGCGCGTCGCCGTCACCGAGCGGGACAACTTTTACGTGTCCCCGCTCACCATGGGCCACAAGAACGCCGACGTGGACGGCGACGTGTACGGTGTGTACATTGTGGAATCGCGTGCAGCCGCCGACGAGATCCGTTGCGCGCTCCATCCTCGCAATTCGATGATCCTCAAGACGGGCGTCGCCACCCGACTTTCCTTCTCCCAGGTGCACGTCTTTTACATGCAAGGGCGCTTGCACCTGCTGTCACCGCGTTTCGCGCGGTACGTGGAGGTGGCGCGCGCCGAATGCCCGGTGGCGACGGCGGTCGTAGAGGAATTTCGCCGTCGCTATATGCCCGAGGCGCGCGCCGAATGGTTCGAGCCTACGCGCCGCATTTTGGACGCGACCGCGCTTCTGGTGGCCACGCACCTCGGCTCGGATGCCGCATACGAGCTGTTCGACGAGATCAACGTTCTGGTGACGCGGGTGTCTCGCACCGTTTGGTCCACGCTGGGCGACAGCCTAGCCTGCGAACTTTTGTGTCGCATCGCCGCGAGCGGGGCCAAGTCGAGCTTGACCGAGTACACGTCTCTGATGGACAAGTTGCACTCTGTCCACAACACCTTGATGTTGACGCCGACCACGCCGACCGCGGGGATGGCAACGCAGCAGCGGGATTTCGCAAAGATCACCGGCGTCATCCGAGACATGGCCGTGTCGGCGATGCTCGTGCCCCGCCTCGGTTACAGCTGGTTCAAGACGTACTCGGCGTGGAGCGGTCTACAGTTGCAAGGCGGCGGCCGGTTGTTGTACAACGGTCGTGAAATCGGAGCCTTGGACGCGTTCCGACCGACCGGTCTAATATTCAGCGCGACGGACGTCGAGAGGCTGATCAACGGCCACTTGCCGAAACGTTCCGAAGCACAAGCTAAGCAATTCCGCCGCGCAGAGAGTCGGTTGGATCGCAAAAAGAAACTTATACTCTTGCGGCTGTGTAAAAAGACGGAATGGGTCGAAATGTTTTTGCGCCGCAACAGAATACCGGTCGACAAGTTGCTGCAGATACTGTCCGAGTATCGTTGTCTCGCTCACCGCTGCGCATTCTAATAGTGCCGTACCGTGAGCATTGCATGGTACCATTGTGTTTATCGCCCGCTCTCAACCCCCCCCCCCCACTCTTCCCGCTTACTCATAATACACATATTCCGAACCGCATCTGTCATTCGCCGATACCGTGCCTATGAATGGTAGTGTAATTTAATAGTAGTACTGTATCTACAGGAACACGCCGCGCCGGGCCCGTATAAAGACTACCACAGAGCCTACTCTGAATCATTCCATTGCAGTACATCGTCTGGCTCAGACTACATTACCAATTGAAAATATAATTATAAAATGGCAGATTGCAAGCTAGTTGACCACATTGCGGCTATCCGCAAATTAATCGACCAATTGGCGCATTTGGAGCACCATCTCTGCCGACTGACGGGCCCGACAGGACGTCTCATATTAGAGCCCGTCAACAACAATCCAGCAAAATTCAAAGTGATTCTCCTGTCCGCGAGAGAGCAATCGGCGAAAAAGTTTGAGGGATGCAGGCAGTGGCAGTGGGGCGAGAGCATCAGCGGGCTTGGAGTCAGTATTATGAAGTTGATGGGCAAGAGTCGCGTCGTGTGGCATTGTAAACAAAAGGCGCTGACCCTGGTGCGAGGCACGGTCGACGTCGACGAGCTGTATCGCACGATAGATTCGTTGGCATTGCAAACCAGCAATTGCATTATGGCGACAAGGCAGCGAGTATACAAAGAACTAAACAGCCGTGGTTGCGAAGATACTAGTAGTGCCCGCGGTAGTGACGCGACCTCCGCAACGCGCAAACGCCGCAACGACGACACCGCCACCGACTGCTATGCATCGCCACCGTTGCGCAGCAAAGATGACGATAAGGACTCCAACGAGTCGAGCGATGATGAATCTCACGAAGACCGAGTAGACGAAACCCGTGAAGCTCACGACGACAGTGGCCAGGTCGTAGATACGGACATACTGGAGGAACTCGCCAATAAATTCATTGGTGATTTCGACGAGTCCGTGTTGTGAGCATTTGCAGTCCGACCTAACGGCTCATGTACCTACGCGCCCGTACACACCACTGCCGCAAAGACCGCCACCCAGCCTACTCTGAATCGTTGCATTGCAGTACATCATCTGGCTTAGATGTGGCGTCTGGCAATTGGAAATATAAATAGAAAATGGCAGACTGCAAGTTAATTGACCACATTGCGGCAATCCGCAAGTTAATCGCGACCAGTTGGCGCATTTGGAACACCATCTCTGCCGAGTGACGGGCCCGACAGGACGTCTCATATTAGAGCCCGTGAACCACAACCCAGCAAAATGCAAAGTGATTCACACTGTCCGCGAGAGAGTAATCGGCCAAAAAGTTTGAGGGGGGGGGGGGGGGCGGGGGTGCAGGCAGTGGCACTCGGATCGGCGGGCATCAGCGGACTTGGAGTTAATATTGTAAAGTTGATGGGCAACAGCAAATCACTAGCAATAAATACCACCAAGAAGTCGAAAAATAATCATACCGTGGTGAAACTTGCTCCAGTACGGTAGTCTAATCATATATAATGGCTGACTGTAGTATAAAAGATCAAATCGCGGCAATCTGTAAACTAAGATACCAATTGAACCACCTGGAGTATCACCTTTGTCAACGGGCGGACCGGACCGGACGGCTCATATTGGAGCCAGTGCACACCACTACAGCGACCACCGACTACGACAACCATGTTACTACATTCAGAGTTATTCACCTACCCACGAAAACGCAATCAGTCAAAAACTTTGATAAGTGCAAGCAGTGGCGCTGGGGTGACACCTTCGACGGCTTCGGAGTGAATGTAGTGAAATTGATGGGCGAGAGTCGCGTCACGTGGCACTCCAAGCGAAAGACGCTGACTCTGCTGAGAGGATCGGTCGACATAGACGAACTATATAGCACGATAGACTCGTTGGCGCTGCAAGCCGGCAATCGCGTGATGGCGGCAAGGTTAAAAATTTTCAAAGCGCTCAAGTCAAGTCAAGACAATTGTGTCGCCGCCGGTGGCAAGGGAACCCTCGACGCGACCTCCCTAAGCCGCAAACGCCGCAACGATGACGCCACCAGCTGCTCCGAGTCGTCACAACCGCCTTCGCCGCGCCGCAGCAAAGGTCAGAGTTTGACTCGCAACAGGAACGACGACGATGACGACAACAACGCCGGCGAGGCGAACGACGACAACACCAGCGTCCGCCACGATGACGGAGAAGTCCAAGACGACGAACCCAGCGCCCATCACGACGACGACGACGACGACGAAGAAGCCCATGAGGACGAAAAAGGAGCCGTCGGCAGCGCCCGCCACGACGACGGGGCAGCCTATGATAACAAAGCTCACGACGACAATATCGACGATGGGGAAGGCCATGACGACGGCGTCGAAGCTTACGACGACATGGACAGAGAGAGTGGGGATAGTTTGTGAGGAGGGGGGGGGGAGGAGAAGGAGGATTTATACGGCCGATCGTCATTTTTTTTATATAGTCGCACGAAGCGTGGACGAGCTGACACCGCACTTGCGGTATTGAATTCTGAGTGGTATTAAATATAAGAGATATCCTCGATCAGGATGGCAAAGAGGGCGGTGGTGATCACTGTGCTGAGCCTTTTGTGGGGAGCGCATGGTATTACAAATTCTTCAGTTACGACAAATGATACCACACCGAAGGTGATAGACATGCCAACGGACACACCCGCGCCGCCTACCGTGACTATCTCGAATGATACCACGTCGCCAGTGCCGTCTTCTACGGACGCGTCAACTACCGATGTCACGCCGATGACTGTTAATGTGACCTCGCCAACGCACGCACTGCCAAACGTGACCACGGCGTATGCATCGCCGCCGACGGACGAGCGAATTGCTGTTAATGCAACGTCGCCTTCTTCGACGACTATCATGAATACCACGTCGCCGGTGCCGCTTACTTCGTCGACTGACGCACCAAATACCGTGGATACCGTTACCAGTACGACAAGCAATCCCGTTCCTGCCACCGTCGTTCCCTATGTCGGTCACATGTACAGTTATATCGCGCTGTTTACGTTCTTGACGCTAACGGGTGGTGCTTCGACATGTCTCGCTTGGCTCTGCCGCACACGACGGCACAATAAAGCCCTTGACTTGAAGATGAAACAAATGTTTACTTAAATAAAATAAAAAATTAAAATATTTTATTCGTTTACAATGTATGTTAACAATATTACTGTATTATTAGGTAGTCAATAAAAAAATAAACGCTTTTTTTTCAAACAGTCTTTTTTTTAAAGCGTGTTTACGAATTTTTTCATCCAGCGCACACCACCAGTTCAAAAGGTCTAGATCTCGCAGCGCCAACTGATACAGGGCGTACGCTGCCACGTTGTAGTCTCTGATTCTATTGACGTCCACGTCGCCGACGACGTCGTCGTCGACGATACCTTTTAACGCCGACGATATGTCGTCAAACAGGCGAACGTACGTCCGCTGCCTCACTCTCTCCAACAGGCCGTCGACCTCTATCGCCAACGTCGTGGTGGCCATCGTCGATGACAAGCGTTTGCTTTCTTATGGTGAACACCGCCGTTCTCCGGTGTCGGACGCGGCGGCGGCGTCGTTGACCAGGTGTGCCAGATATTTCAAGCTCTCCGTTAACTCTTTGGTGACACTACTGCGGATCGTGTTGGCGAGACCAAAGTTGCAATTGATGCAGTTTTCGCAAATCTTGTTCATGTGATCGATGGCGACTCGAACGGCCCGGTCGAGGCGCTTCGTTTTATCCTCACCACACCTGGCCGTGAGGGCGGAGGCGAACAGCTTGACGCGCCACCGATAGTAGTTGAGCAGTACGGCGAGTCGGGGCCGCAGTCCCAGATAGGTGCACAGCACGGTGCTGAACGCAAACTCCTCGCCGTACTCTAGAAACGGTTCAAAGTGGGACGGATACTTGCGGTACATGTCCACCAGCCTGTCAAAGTACGGTACGTCCGCTCCTGCGACGGCGCCGCTCACACAACGCGTGAGCGCCACGCTGCTGGGACCGCCGAAGCAACGATTTCGCTTGCACAGCTCGCGGATCAGACGTTTTATTTGCGCCCCCCAGTCGACCGTGTCGGCTCGTTTGGCCGCAATGGCCGCGTACACCCGCGGTGGCAGCAGCACCTTGGTGGCGTACAACACGCACGGTATGTCGTACGGCTGCAACAGCCACAATTTCAACGAAGTCACGGCCACGTTGGCAACAATGTCCCAGAATGTCAGCGGGCCGTCGCCATCGCCATCGCCGCCTTCGCATTCTATGGCGGTCGTCGTCGTGCGCAAATGGAGCCAGACGAGGGTCAGCTGCAGCGCCCTCGTCACGCCGCCCGTTTGGACGCAATCGCTCAGAAATGTGTAGAGATTCCGGAATTCGCCCGCCAGATCACCCCGGTCGGCCGACAGCCTAGCCTCCGCGAGCGCCGCGCGCGTGTCTTCCGACTCGAGCGGCCAGGCCCACCGGACATAATAACGGTTGGTCGCTTCCAAGTAGGGCAAGATGTGTTCTCTGCTCAGAGTGGCCACGCTCTCGTCCAACGTGCCGGGCATTAGACGTTCCAGTAATCGACCGATTATCGCGTCGCGGTCGAGCGTCTCTTGCATTGCACTCACTCCGGGCACACCGTTTAACATGAACTTGAGCAGCTCCACGGAATTATGGAGAGATTCGCGCGTGGCAAAGCGCAGGGTGACCGGCGTCGCGACACTGGTAAACTTGACGAGTTTGCCGCCGCCTTCGTTTTTGAACCCACAAAGAGGTGTAAATCGCACCACGATACAATCAGACATCTTACTAGATCGATAGATCGTGTTCACCGTTGGCGCGCTTCAACAGTCGCAGGAGGCGCGCCTGTGACTCTCGACCGTAGCCGGCGGCGGCTGTCGCGCCGAGTTCTACCAACAGCGTGTCGCGCGCCTCGTCCTCGTCAATGGCTTCGCGCTCCTCTTGCAACCGCGTCAGCGCATCCATATTTCGGTTCAAGGTGTGCATGGCGCTCTGCAGCCGCTGGTAGTAGTCGTTGTCGTCTATGTTGGCGGGTCGCAAGTGTTTTATGCGTCGTTTCAAGCGTTCGATCGACCGGTTCCACTCGTCGCACCGGGCACTCAACTTTTCCAACACTCGGATGAACGCTTCGGTCTCGCCCGCCCGCACGGTCTCGTCTATAAACTTTTCGCTCGCAGCGTGCTCTCGCTGCAGTAACTGACCGAGGTTTTCCTCGTTCCGGTGGTCGGATCGCCGAGTAGCCCTGCGTCGGCCGCTCGACGACGCCGAACCAAACGTAAATTCCATCGAGTGGTTTCCACCTTAATCTTTTTTTTGATGAATGAATGTACGTTATAATAGTGAAAATCTCTCTGTAACGTTGCTGTAATACTCGATGTACCGAGTATTACAGCAACGTTACAGCAATATATATATAGTGCAGTAAGCTACTCTCGATGCACACTGGCCCGGCGGTGAGGGTCGCGGCTTTTCCTCAAACCGAGTTGGTAAGTGTCTGTCTGCGCACACGTAGGTACGAAGTCTAGATCGGTGGAACAGCGCTATGTTTCACCATTCAATAGTCGTTATAGTTGACCAGCAAAAAATGGATACACATAAGTGTTGTATAAAACGTACATGTAGGCGTGGACCCGGGCCACAGTCGGCAGCGCGTATCCCCATGTTAATCAGGATTAAAGCCGGTCTCGCTGTGTTCCTTGTCTTAACTGTACTCTCGGAGCACGGGCGGCCGTCGTCGCTGTGAACCCATGTTCTCACTAGCATCTCACAAACTTTGAGACCCACTGCGACAACCGACATCGCACATGATGAAGGGTGAAAGAGTCGTTCAATGAAATGATAAAATTTGCACTATGTCATATACATACTATTGCTGTAATAAAAACATAAAGGTCATCGTTTGAGGGAAACCGGAAGTCGGGAATCGTAATATATATTTTTTAAATTATTTTAGGCAGGCGTCAGGGCTCAGTTAATTCTAATACCTTAAACATGGACAACTGCCGTATTAGAAGTGAGTCGCGCGCGAAGCTATCGCTCAATATATAGAAAATTTCAAGGCTATCCCCACCCTCCATACAATTTCATGATTTTGGAGTGGGGGGTTTGAAAATGGCTCAGTCGCTCGTCACCTACGAAGAGTGACACACGAATCAGATGAACGAAACAACAAGTATATGACGTCATCACGATACACTACCTAAAGCCATCGTAATGACGACGGCTAAGGCCGTGCAAATGCAACGTACTCGTAAGCGAGATTAAAGCCGGTCTAGTTGCGTTCCTTGCTTCACCGGTACTCTCGGAACACGGGCGGCTCGGGTCGCTGCGAACGTATGTTCTATCTAATACTTCATAGACTAGGAGTCACGCTGCAACAACCGACAACACACGTCATACAGGTGTGTACCTGGGACACAGTCGGTACCCCTCCCCTGTTTCACCCCATGTAATGTAATCGTGAGCAGGATTAAAGCCGGTTTCGCTGCGTTCCTTGCCTCACCGGTACTCTCGGAGCACGGGCGGCCCGCGTCTATGTGAACCCATGTTCTATCTAGCATCTCACAGACTTTAAGCCGCACAGCGCCAACCGACAATACACATGTAGGAGTGGAGCCGGGCCACAGTCGGCAGCGCGCACCCCCATGTAAAGCAGGATTAAAGCCGGTCCCGTTGTGGTCTTTGCCCCCGACTGTACTCTCGGAGTACGGGCGGCCCACGTCGATCGCGCGCAAGCTCATGCCGGCCATAAAACTGCCGCTACCTACCGCCGAGATAGCGGCTAAGGTGGCGCACATGAAACCGGTTTGAATCCTGCTTGCAAGGAGAAAGCAGGATTAAAATCGGTCTCGCCGCGGTCCTTGTCTGGCTTGTACTCACAAAGCACGGGCGGCCCGCAGTCGCTTCGAACCAATGTTCTATCTAGCACCCCACATACCTTGAGCCACACTGCGGTAACCGACATCGCACATGTAGGAATGTACCCGAGTCACAGACGGCAGCGCGTATCCCCATCTAAATCAGGATTAGAGCCGGTCTCGCTGTGTTCCTTGTCTTAACTGTACTCTCGGAGCACGGGCGGCCCTCGTCGCTGTGAACCCATGTTCTCACTAGCATCTCACAAACTTTGAGACACACTGCGACAACCGACATCGCACATGATGAAGGGTGAAAGAGTCGTTCAATGAAATGATAAAATTTGCACTATGTCATATACATACTATTGCTGTAATAAAAACATAAAGGTCATCGTTTGAGGGGAACCGGAAGTCGGGAATCGTAATATATATTTTTTAAATTATTTTAGGCAGGCGTCAGGGCTCAGTTAATTCTAATACCTTAAACATGGACAACTGCCGTATTAGAAGTGAGTCGCGCGCGAAGCTATCGCTCAATATATAGAAAATTTCAAGGCTATCCCCACCCTCCATACAATTTCATGATTTTGGAGTGGGGGGTCCGAAAATCGCTCAGTCGCTCGTCACCTACGAAGAGTGACACACGAATCAGATGAACGAAACAACAAGCATATGACGTCATCACGATACACGACCTAAAGGCGTCGTGATGACGATGGCCAAGGCGGCGCACATGCAACGTACTTGCAAGCGGGATTAAAGCCGGTCTCGCTGCGATCCTTGCCTCACCGGTACTCTCGGAGCACGGGCGGCCCGCGTCTATGTGAACCCATGTTCTATCTAGCACCTCACATACTTTGAGTCGCACTGCGGCAACCGACATCGCACATGTAGGAATGTACCCGAGTCACAGTCGGCAGCGCGTATCCCCATGTAAAGCAGGATTAAAGCCGGTCCCGCTGCGTTCCTTGTTTCACTGGTACTCACGGAGCATGGACGGCCCGCGTCGCTGCGAACCCATGTTCTATCTAGCATCTCACAGACTTTGCGTCGCACTGCGCCAACCGAATACACACATGTAGGAATGGACCCAAGTCACAGTCGGCAGCGCTCGCCCCCCTCCCCCCATGCAACGTACTCGCAAGCAGAATTAAAGTTGGTCTCTCTGCGGTCCTTGTCTCACGCGTAGGTTCATGCCGGCCGTAAAACCGTCGCTGCCCACTACCGAGATTATCGGCGTCATGCTGAGCGGCGTATGTGTGTTTCTGTTCGACGTGGATGAGTGGGCGGGGTTTTAGTCGGGCAAACGTCAAAACGAAAGTCATATGATTAATCAGTGTCATTTGTTTGTTTCAGGTAAGTGTCCAAACAGTCGCATGTATGAATACGGGTAAGATTATTTAAAGAAATGAGTTCATTTTTATTCATGTTTTATTATAAAAACGTGAATAAAAACGAAAAAATAATCACACTGATACTGGTGTAGCCCGCCCTCTTCAACAAAAAGTGTTTGTAATTTTAACAATTCACATGTGATAGGATGAGAAAAAAATACACTATGAGGTGTCTAGGTTGTTTATTACAAGAAAAAAAATAAAAAAAATATAACATTCTGCAATAGCGCTTTTCATTTTAGAATAATCAGTGCCTCGATGGCGATCGAAGAAAACATTCTGCAGTAGCGCTTTTCATTTCAGTATGACCAGTGCCTTGATGGCGATCGAAGGGAACAAAGTCGTTTGATTATCTGCGTAAACTCGGCCAGCATAATGTGTCGGCCCGCTGGATAGGGTTCGTCGTCATGTCCATCGTTTGCACGGTGAAGAGCTTGCTTCTCGCGTCAATCGTGATCACTTTGGTTGCAAATCTCGCCTTGCTCACTTGCACCTTGCCGGCGATTTCGTAGTCGCCGGGCAACACTTCAGCGTTGGCGATGGTCAACAGAGGAATGTGCTCGGCCTCTTGAAAGTTACAAGAGACACTTAGAAAATTGTGATTATCGTAAGCGACTTGCTTACCGACCATGGTCACGTTGGTGGCAGTGAAAGTTTGCGGGTTCTGCACCCACAACTTGTCGCCGTTGCTTTCCTTCAGACGCAGCGGATCCAGGCCAGTCAAAGGCCTCATGTCCGTACTCAGGGAGCACAGAGGGTGTAGGTACGGCGACGTACAGCAGCGTTACTACATAGTAATCGTTGGCTTCGTTACCCATTTCCTCAATCAGTCGGTCGTAAATGCCCCTTGACAATCTCATGGGTACGATCGATCGGTTCGTTAAATCGTGTCTCGATGGCGATCGAAGGAAAACATTCTGCAGTAGCGCTTTTCATTTTAGTATGATCAGTGCCTTGATGGCGATCGAAGGGAACAAAGTCGTTTGATTGTATATGCCCATCCGCGTAAACTCGGCCAGCATAATGTCGGCCCGCTGGATAGGGTTCGTCGTCATGTCCATCGTTTGCACGGTGAAGAGCTTGCTTCTCGCGTCGATCGTGATCACTTTGGTTGCAAATCTCGCCTTGCTCACTTGCACCTTGCCGGCGATTTCGTAGTCGCCGGGCAACACTTCAGCGTTGGCGATGGTCAACAGAGGAATGTGCTCGGCCTCTTGAAAGTTACAAGAGACGCTTAGAAAATTGTGATTATCGTAAGCGACTTGCTTACCGACCATGGTCACGTTGGTGGCAGTGAAAGTTTGCGGGTTCTGCACCCACAACTTGTCGCCGTTGCTTTCCTTCAGACGCAGCGGATCCAGGCCCGTCAAAGGCCTCATGTCCGTACTCAGGGAGCACAGAGGGTGTACGGCGACGTACAGCAGCGTTACTACATAGTAATCGTTGGCTTCGTTACCCATTTCCTCGATCAGTCGGTCGTAAATGCCCCTTGACAATCTCATGGGTACGATCGATCGGTTCGTTAAATCGTGCCAATCCGTCCTGGTGGCGATGATCGACTCGTCGTTGCGGTCGGTGCAGGCCTCCAATTTTTCGACGACAGCGCGTATTTCAGAGTTGGCGGCGATGGACCCTTGCGCCGTATTCTCTAGCAACAATCGATGGAACTTGGCGTTGGGATTATGCGGACGAGCAGGCGCGGTGGCAGCAGGCGCGGTGGCGGCCGGTTCATCGGTAAATACCAGTCTTCGCTTGGCCCGGCACTCGTCACGATTCCGGTCGACAATTTCGTCATCTTCGAATCCCGGCTCTATTTGCAAAAAATAAGAGCGTTCTTCGTCCCTCGTAGACGCCACCATGGAACGCTTCTGGGCCGGCTTGGCGTGCGTTACGCGTTGTGGCGGAGTCTGTTCTGCAGAAGTCGAGGTCGAGGTTGAGGCTGTAAGATTTTTATGCGTGACAATGGATTCAACCGTGAATCCATTGTCACGTATAAAAATCTTGTAATCGCAACGGCTTTAGAGACACAAATGAATAATTGAGGACAGCGTTAACCTCATTTATACTCTGCCCTTTTACTATACGGACCGTACGTACGTACGTACTGTCGTCTGCGGGCGCCGACCGTCCCCGATTCCGGCCGATTATGGGAAGGAACGGGCATCACTTTAAGCAACAGTACCGCCATTTTTATTCGTTTCCATTGTGGGTATATATCCGCGTAAGCTCGGCCAGAATAATGTCGGCCTGCCGGACAGGGTTCATTGTCATGTCCATTATTTGCACGGTAAAGAGCTTGCTTCTCGCTTGCTTGCTTGCTTCTTGTCAGTTAAAGAAATATAAATTATGATTCGCGACTGCTAGTTTCCGGCTTACCATTCCCCTCAAACGATGCCCTTACTTTTTATTACAGCAATAATATACAGTGCAAGTTTTACAAGTTGAATCTTGCGGGTGCACACCTTCATCATGTGCGTTGTTGGTTGCCGCAGTGCGACACGAGCCTGTCGAGTAATCTGTCAAAGTCTTCTAACCAAAGAGCGTTCATCAAGACGTTGGGATAGCAGAGAACCGTATGCATGATGTCGGTGCGCCCGAGCACGGCGAAAAAGTCTCGCGATCCTTCGAACGTCAGGCGACACTCGTGCTCCACCCCCGCCTGGTCAAGCACGAGTTCTACGGTGTTGACGCATACTGTCCGCTCGGGCATTGATTCGCTGGCGCCTATCGCCGACGTGGCTTCGGTGAGCAGCGCCTCGTGCCGGCAGCGACCCGCTGCGCCGCGAGCGGCCGCGCCGCAGCGCAGACCTTCGGGCGGCCGGCGCTTCAGCAAGTCTAAATTGCACACTTTTTGATTGCGCCCGTGTTTCTTTCCTCCCCCGCTGAGCCACAGCATCGTCGACCAGTCGTCGCTGGGTGGCAGCGATGTGAACGCCGCGATCGTGGACCGTGTTCGGGCGCTTGCCTCGCGACACAGTCTCAGAAATGTATCGTTGAGTTCCCGATAGAAACAGAGAGCGTTCTCCGTGTAGTGCACGGGTCGCAGAAACTGTACGGAGCCACGACCCGCGATTGTCTGCGGCAGGCAAATGTCGAAAAAACTCGTGGGTCTCGGATACAGGCCGAGCGCGGCGTGTATCTTACGACTCTCGTCGACCAGCAGCTTAAAAGTGGCCAGAAAACCGGTGGCTCCTCGGCCCTCGGCGATCAGCTCGCGCCACCCGAGTAGTCGCGCCTCGCCGGGCCTCGGCAGAGGTTTCGTGACACTCACAGTGTTGTGGTCGTACGACTCTACGGAGACGATGAGATCCGAGTTGTCGAGATCCACCCGTTTGTATATTGCGCCCCCCAAATCGAAGGTACAGGGCTGGCCGTCGATCGTGTGCTCCCCGGTAACGTCATCGAACCGGCACGTCATTTTGGCGTGTTGGAGTCGGGCGAACGGGCATTCTTTCATACTTATTGACGATGTGAAAAAAAAAATAAGCAGCAGTGTAGGAACTATGCTGTCGTGGTTATGGTGGTTGTGCTATTTTACCTTTCCGCTGATGGGACTGATGAGGTGGTCGTTCATGTCGTGGGACGCGCACAAGACTAGTCTACCGCCGGCGCTGCAGAATGTATTCTCGCTTTTGTCATCTTTTGTCCCTACACTGGCGCCGCCACCACCGCCGACCACTATGTCGCTGGCTGTCGTACCTATTGCGCCCGCGATCCCTCTGCCGACGCGCAGAGCGGACAGTGTAACCATGCACAACAAGGACGACGCAAATGTTTCCACGGGCGACTCGAGAACGTCACCTCCGACTCCTCCGCCGTCATACGATGCAGTCTATCCACATCTCTACCCGCGACTGGATTCGGAGAATCTTTTCGTTACCTAATTTTTATGACATTGCGAGCCGAAAAGACAACGTGCAAGTCAAGTCACATGACTTCGCGATGACGGAAAGCTTGTGTCTCACGGTCGTCGCGCGGAAATTGAGTTTGTGCTTCATGGTGGCACGCCGGCCGCGGAGCATGCATCCTTGGATTACGGTACGTACGGCCCGTATAGTAAAAGGGCAGAGTATAAATGAGGTCAACGCGGTCCTAAATTATTCATTCGTGTCTCAAAAGCCGTGACGATTACAAGATTTTGATACGTGACAATGGATTCAAGCGTAGCCACAGCCTCGACTTCTGCAGAACAGACTCCGCCACAACGCGTAACGCACGCCAAGCCGGCCCAGAAGCGTTCCATGGTGGCGTCTACGAGGGACGAAGAACGCTCTTATTTTTTGCAAATAGAGCCGGGATTCGAAGATGACGAAATTGTCGACCGGAATCGTGACGAGTGCCGGGCCAAGCGAAGACTGGTATTTACCGATGAACCGGCCGCCACCGCGCCTGCTGCCACCGCGCCTGCTCGTCCGCATAATCCCAACGCCAAGTTCCATCGATTGTTGCTAGAGAATACGGCGCAAGGGTCCATCGCCGCCAACTCTGAAATACGCGCTGTCGTCGAAAAATTGGAGGCCTGCACCGACCGCAACGACGAGTCGATCATCGCCACCAGGACGGATTGGCACGATTTAACGAACCGATCGATCGTACCCATGAGATTGTCAAGGGGCATTTACGACCGACTGATCGAGGAAATGGGTAACGAAGCCAACGATTACTATGTAGTAACGCTGCTGTACGTCGCCGTACACCCTCTGTGCTCCCTGAGTACGGACATGAGGCCTTTGACGGGCCTGGATCCGCTGCGTCTGAAGGAAAGCAACGGCGACAAGTTGTGGGTGCAGAACCCGCAAACTTTCACTGCCACCAACGTGACCATGGTCGGTAAGCAAGTCGCTTACGATAATCACAATTTTCTAAGCGTCTCTTGTAACTTTCAAGAGGCCGAGCACATTCCTCTGTTGACCATCGCCAACGCTGAAGTGTTGCCCGGCGACTACGAAATCGCCGGCAAGGTGCAAGTGAGCAAGGCGAGATTTGCAACCAAAGTGATCACGATCGACGCGAGAAGCAAGCTCTTCACCGTGCAAACGATGGACATGACGACGAACCCTATCCAGCGGGCCGACATTATGCTGGCCGAGTTTACGCGGATGGGCATATACAATCAAACGACTTTGTTCCCTTCGATCGCCATCAAGGCACTGATCATACTAAAATGAAAAGCGCTACTGCTGAATATTGTATTTTTTAATTTCATTTTTTTTTTTGTAATAAACAACGTAGACACCTCATAATGTATTTTTTCTTACCCTACCACATGTGAATTGTTAAAGTTATGAAAACGTGCAAGTCAAGCCACATAACTTTGCGCTAATAGGAAGCTTGTGCTGGCCGCGGAGTGTGCACCTCGCAGACAAAACGTAGGTGGCGACATCGTGCTTCTGCGAAGTTGCGATCCCGGCATAAGTATACATCGGTGAGAGTAGTATTCTGCGGTCAGTTATTAGGTACCCCCATTCAGTTACATACTGCCGTCAGGGTGATGATAATGGAGGTGACGTCATTACTGTGAAGGTTGATGACATAACGCAACCATGGAAAAGAAAAGATCTTCCCAGCCAGGCGAGGGGTACTCTGCCTGGGGATCTCGGTCCGACTGCGAAGCGTTGAAATTTGTATATAGGGTTACAAGATTTGTAATACCGCGATTTAGGATTTGTATGACTTTTTCTATGTTGTAGCGGTCAAGCAATTTTCGATTGCTTGACCGCAACAGAACTCCCCCCCCCCTAAGACCGAATTTCGATTTCGTTCGTACCGTGAGTCGAGTGAGCTCAAGTCTGCGGTGAGTCGACACTTGTAGAGTATGCACAGTCCTCGATGAGTCGGGACGAGTGCGCTTCGCTGAACTTCGCAATGAGTTGGAGTTAGCGGAATTGGGGTTTTAGCTCCTGAGGAATCCAGTGAACGTGGACAGTTCCAGGTGGACTCGGAAAAGCGTGAATGTGGCGTAGCTTGTGGAGCTAGCTGTTGGGAGTGAGGAAGGGGGGGGGGAGGGGATTATCAATAGACGATGATGGTCAGAAGGGTGTTTCGCGTTCATATCACGTCGGGGTCACGTGGAAAAGGGAAGATCTTCCCAGCCAGGCAAGGTGTACTGCCTGGGGACCGAGGTCCGACTGAGAAGCGTTGAAACTCGTATATAATGCTAAAAGATAAATAATTGTAATACCGCGATTTAGGATTTGTATGATTTTTTCTACGTTGTAGCGTCGAAAACTGCTTGACCGCTTACACTACATTATGGTCAACAACTTACCGCTACGGTTGGAAACTTACCTGAAACAAAAAAAAATTACAATTAGGTACTCGTGCAAGTTGTTAAATTAATAACTTTTACTGTCATGTGTCTAGTCACACCAAACAGTCTTATTGTTTCATGCGATGCTGGTATATATTTTTTATCAGAGCGATATGGCGAGATATAATAGTGCGTCACTAGTCCGTCGTCGTCGGGCGGTTGGCAGCGGCGATAACATGAATCTGCCGATTAGCGTCGTCGCGGCGGCCTGACGACGGCAACGAACCACCCACCCCCGAGCGGCAACAGTCGAGAACCATCAGCATTTGCAACGCGAGCAATCCAAAGCCGGTGATTTTGGTCAAAATCCCCACGTCTCTGTCAGCCAGCAACATGTACACCAACGCGGCGGTGGGCGCGGTCAATTGAATAGTCGTGCCGAGCGATACGAGACGACCGGCTGCGACGCGTCTGTTGGCACTGATGAGAGCGCCGCCGTCGATTTTGCGCGCGGTCATGGCGGCGGCCGTCGTCATTTCGACCTCTCTGGCGGCGTGATTTATGAAACGTTCGTAAACATCGTCAAACTTTGGAGCGACTATAGCCCGACTCATCTTACTGTCGTTGACCGGTGCAGTAAAACGGAAACTGTCCTGTCCTAGGCTGTACCGGTCGATGCCGCAACGTGGAATCGGCCGAGATTACGCGTCGATTACGCAAGCCGTATCGGACAATTCGGGCGATTGTCGCCGGCGGGACACTTGAGGCCCTGCGTAATCGATGCGTAATAGAGGCACATTCCGCGCGCGACCACAGCACCCCCCCCCCACCTCCCCACGCCTGCACCGTTCACGGTAGATAAGTAAAAAAAACTTTAGTGATGGGGACCGACTCGCACGGCGAGGTGACTCTGGACGTGCAGGCTCACAGCTTTACCGGTTCGTCCAAACTTCGTCTACCTTTCAACGGTAGGGCGTCGTTCCGTTCGCCCGACGGCAGTCTGTGGGCGGTGTGCAACCTGGGCGACGCGATCTCGTTGCAAAAATTGAGCGGCGCCACAGGAGTGTACAGATTCTCGATCACGGCCGGCGGCGGGTCGATTGCGCACTCGCCCTTCTGCATATGGCAAAAATTACAGACTAAACGGCTGCCTACAACGCCCCGAGGTGGCGGCGGCGGCGACGACTGCGCAGACGTAGATATCGTGTGCACCCACGCCAAGCTGATTCAGAGCATGTCCATCGCGGTCACCGGCGCCGACGCCACCACTCACTGCAAAGGTGGACAGGCCGCCGCCGCCGCCGCCTCGGCGTTGTTTGCCAGAGCAATCAGACCAAACGCTCACCGCGTCATCGTCTCTAACAGAGGCATCTCGATGAAAGTCACCGTCGTTGACGATGACGATATACCCGCTGCCGCCACCGCTGCCCAGATTTTTGGTACTAAGCTACGTGCTGCGGTGGCGGCAGAGGTCTACGACCTTCCCGTCGACAATACAGAGATGCCAGACAAACCTGCCACCGTTCCCGTCGACGATACAGAGATGTTAGATGACAAAGATGCCTCGTCCTCACAGTTCTTTAGCCAAGCGGCGCAAGAATTGATGGACGACTTGGAGAGACTCTCGGGTGAATTGAACGTATTCAAGGGAACCATCGAGATTCTAAAGGTCGCCGCCGGGCAGCGCCACACATGGTTGGTGCCCCTGTTTGACGTTGTCGAGATGTGGGTCGATGAGACCGTCAGGTGGGGCATGACCACGCAGTCCAACATCGTCCATGTGACTTACGACAACGTCGCCGACTACCGGCAGGATCTGGAAAGTAAATTGCTAGATATAAAGACGTTCCAGACCCTGGTGACGAACGCCCAAATGCTACTGAACTACTTTGACGGCCAATGGAGCGACACTCTCAAGACGATAGAAGACTACATGCGGAGCGTCCTCGCATGCAAGCAACTGTTTGTGGACGCCTTCCAAGCGAGCACGAAACTATTCCAACTTGTCATGGAGGATTACCAAACGATGCCCTTCAAAACCAATGCCTATGTAGCCGAACCGCTACTGACGCAATCTCGAACGCTCTCAGATTTGTACCACAACATACAGTCACAGTACGGAGACGCCCTGTTGGTTTTCGACAGCACCCTCCAAGAATTGACCAAAGTCCAGTACGACCTGAACCAGTACAGGGCGACCATGGTGACAATATTCGAAACGGTAGGCGACGACATTCAGAGCGCCCTCGGCGTGAAAGAGTGGCCGCAGAGCGTCGAGTTTGCGTGGAACGACAGCAACGCGCAACTCTTTACGGAGCATGCACAAAAGTGTCTCGACATATTGACTGCTTTGAATCGCGCCGCGAGCGCATCGTTTCCCGCGTACGGAAAGACACGCGCCCAGTGCGTGAATGTGTTCGCCCAGTTACCGCCAGACATGGCGACCGCAGCGCGCGAATGGGTTTTCTCGTGGCCCGGTGACGATCACAAAGATGGGATTGCTCAGGCGATAGACATGGCCAGTCAGTTCGAGTCCACGTATCGTAGGTTCATTGATCAGTACCGGGCAACAATACCCAAAGTACCCGGGTTGCTCGAAGATATTTGAATGTGAACGCAATTGTTTTTTCGATAACGAAAAAAAGACGAGTTTTTTCCTTACGGCGGCAGAGCCAACGGTGCGATATTCAATAGCAGGCGACCGACGCCATCGCCGATGCGCCTGGCGTAAGCTGTGGCCTTGGCGAGCCGCTCATGGCCGGTGCCGCCGCCGCGCTTTCGCATCTCAGAAACGATGACCGTCACGACCAACAACGTCCCCATTGAGAACAAAACGTTTAGAAACAGAAAAAATATCACTGCTTTCATCTTATCATCGAGCGCCTCGGCCGTGGCCCTGTGCAGAAAGACTAGCCGTCGTCGTCGTCGGGATGTACTGCGACGAGTTTTTTGCCTAAGCCGTCGTCGTGCTATTGCTGTAATGATGAAAAAGCAAGGGCGCGGCCCAGCCTAGACGATGAGCTAAAAAACAAATAATTTAAACATGGGTGGGCGGCGAAAAATATGTAAGGCGGGCGGCGGGAATCGTAAAATATATTTTTTAAATTATTTTAGGCAGGCGTCAGGGCTCAGTTAATTCTAATACCTTAAACATGGACAACTGCCGTATTAGAAAAGAGTCGCGCGCGAAGCTATCGCTCAATATATAGAAAATTTGAAGGTTATCCCCACCCTTCATACATTTTCATGATTTTAGAGTGGGGGGTTCGAAAACGACTCAATTGCTCTCCGCAGTTGACTAGCGACACACATCTTTGTTACATGAAACGACAAGTTATATGATGTTATTAAGAACTTACAGGCACGTACGACGACGGTAAAAGCAGCCGTACTTGCGAGCGGGCTCTAGGACACATCACCACTATAGATCAACCAGTTAACTCAGTCTACTACTTATTACATCATACTCAACGAATCAGAATGCAAAAAACGAGAAGAACAGATTAAAATATTAAAAAAATGTGCATCTGCAATTCGTATTTTCATTGTTTGTACTGTTTTTTTTGTTATATTTTTTCACTTACGCACCTCTGTACCTATTGCGGTAGAGGACTGTGTTTACTAGTTGATCTATAATCGTGTCGACAACGTGCATATATTAAGGCCGGTGTCACTGCTGTCCGTACGGGCCGTCCGTGCCGGTGCACGGGATGATGATTTACTTGTCGTCTCGCCTGTACTAACACTTGTGCTCCGTGGAGTCGTGGTCGCAGTCGCTCGAGCTCGAACTGCGACGAGTGACACACCATCTCACATACGACGTCATCCATCACACTAAAATGTCTATTTGGAGCTAATCGGTGTCTTTTGTTTGTTTCAGGTAAGTGTTCAAACCGTAGCATGCATTAAATTAGGTGAGAGATTTGTGTCAGGCCAGCGTTCGGAAGTCGCGAATGACACATTTTCCAGTCATTAGGCTGCGTTTCCACCAGATACGTGCGAGGGAAAGGTGTCGTGCGAGGATGTCTATAGCTGTGCTGTGAAAAATGTGTGGGGGTTTCCAACAAAGCTGTGCTATGAAAATGTGGCATACGAGGATGTGTAACGGAGCTGTGAAATGTGCGGCGCGAAGATGCGTTGCGAAGCTGTGACATGTGTCGACTGGTGTGTGATGTAGTGGGAGCGGTGTGACGCGAACGTCTGTCCGGCGCTCGCGTCTCACTTTACTCTAGCATTTGTAGTCGTCGTACGCATGTCGTACGGTTGCGTGGCACAAATGATGAAAAACATTACAAACCTCGCAACACATTCCTCGCACATATCCCTCGCTTGTTTTGCACACACAAAACCTAGCTCCGCCGAGCCGTTTCCACCAGAGCTGTGCTGAGCGAGACGAGGTAAATGAAGTGATTCTATTGGTTTTTTTTTGCAAACACATCTCTCGCTACGCATCCTCGCACATCTGTGGTGGAAACGCAGCCTACCGCCGAATTGAAACGGCACATTCTTGTTTAAGCGGCGTAAATAAGACGACCATGTATCAAGTAGAGTTTTATCCCAGTCATACGGTGGAAAAATACACGTTCGAGCATATTTACAAGGCGGTGTCGTTGTCGCGAACGTACGAAGTCACCTCGCCCACAGCGGGCCACTCCTGGAAGGTCATACTCACACACACCCGACTTCGGCTCATCAAGACGGACAACACGCCCATCTTTGTTCGGCTGGCGGTGTACTTGTCTCTAAAGAACCAAAACTACCCCAAAAGGGTGGCCAAGGCGCGACCCAGCATGTTGTACGACGACTATCGTGCGATAGACGTGCCTCTACCCGTGTTGTGTGGATCTTCGACATCGAGCGTCGTCGTGGTCGAAATCCACCTCGACTGCGTACAAATCACTCAAACCCTAAAATGGGAGGATACTTTACTCTGCGCCGACACCTGGGCGCACCCCACGAAACACCAGTCGGCCCGCATGGTGTGGATGCTTCGCGATACCAACGAGTATGTTCACCAGAGCGAGTTGCATCCACCACCGAGGGAAATTATAAAAAAGGGAGGCGGCTAGTCAAATAAAACAGATTCGTAAAAATACAACATTTATATATTATAAAATGGTAAAAATCTACTTAAATCTAAAACTATCGATACAATTTTAATATACAAACCACGGCCACAACCGTGCCATAACTGTTTTCACGTTTTCGAAACGGGTCTGCAAAAGCTTAGAAGGGTTGTCACTACATCTATCGAGACACGAGCTGGCGAGTTCATACTGAATGATGGCATTTAACATTATATGTACACATCACCCGACAGAAAAGTGTTTGAATTTTTTGCATACCGCACCATATTCACCGGTTCTCTTCTGACCACTGTACACGTATTCAGCGAGTTTACTCAACACATGCGCATCGTTCGCACTCCCCCCTTTTCCAATCTGGGCGACGCCATCAACGTCACTGCCTCTATCGCGAATGTAATAGTAGTCGTCGTCGCCGCCGCTACTGTCGTTACTGCCCGCCTCTACATTGGCCGCTTCAGCCCACGTTCTAGATGTCGCCGACATTTTTGACTTGTGAGAGAGTCCCATCGCTACCTCTACCGTCGCCACTTCTACCGAATATGAGAGATCGGGTGGCTCCACGGTCGCTGCCACATTGAACAAACTAATCGGTGCCCCCTGCCTTGACCGTTTTAAAATTGACGATATAATTTATTTAACGAACCACGGCCACAGCCGGGTCATCACTGTTGACGCGTTTTCAAAACGGCTCTGCAAAAGCTGGGGAGGGCCGTTATTACACCTGCCGAGACACGAGTCAGCGAGCTCATATTGAATGATGGCATTAAGCATAACATACACATCATCCGAGAGACGAGTGTTTGATTTTTTAGCGTACAGCACCAAAGTCACCAGTTCTCTTCTGACCGTACTCAGGTCCATGGTGCAGTACACGTATTCAGCGAGTTCGCTGAGCACATGCGCCTCGTTCTCATGCCCCTCCCATCTGGGCGTCACTGTCTCTGTCGTCAACATAGTGGCCGTCGCCGCCGCTGCTGTCGTTACTGCCGCCTCAATGTTGGTGGCTTTAGCGTCAGCCCACGTCCTAGAAGTTGCCGACATTTCTGAATTGTGTGATAGTTCCACCGCTGCATCTACTGTCACCGCTTCTAACGTGTATGAGAGATCGGGTAAATCTAGTTCTGAGCCGGGCGACTGTCCCATCACTTGTTCTATCATTGCCGCTTCTGCTGACGTCTCGAGCGACCTCGTCTCCGCCATCAGTGCTTTCTCTATCATGGCCGCTTCTATTAACGTCCCGGGCGATGTTGGTGCAAGCGGAGAGCTGGGCGGCTCCATCGCCTCGAAAGTCGCTGCGGCAACCCCGTCGCCGACGTCGATATGCGCGGATGGCTCCATTCCACAATCAGCGATGTCGGAGACGGCGTTCTCATAGTTGGGCAGGGTAAAACAAGGTAAATCCGATAAATCAGCGAGGATCGTTTCCACGGCCATCCTATCAATTGTTGTGTCAGTCTGTGCAGTGGTGTAAGCCTCGGTCGTCGCTGCAGTCGTTACGTTCAGGAGGGTCGTCTCTGTGGCTGTCATCTCATCCGCGTCTACGTCCAGGTTCTCGCCGGTGGACGGTTCGTGCCACGGTGTGCCCAGCGCGCTCGCCATGGAAGGTGACGCCAGTCGGTATTCCATGGGCACGTTGATCAAACACTTGGACCAATCCTCACTGGTTTCTATATTCAATTGGATACCCTCAGCCGTCATCTTGTTCTTTAGCTCCCACCAGAGGTCCCATTTTGGCGGGACGTACGAACTCAGGTGACGAGTGCGACTCTTGGTGGTGACTACTTTGGCCAGCGACAAACCTTGTTCAAAGAGCGCGTCCGTGAACTTCCGCATTTTTTCGACGAACACTTTGTCGACTCGCTGCGGGTTCGAGTCGCGGCACGCATAGTGATTGCCGCCGATCTCTCTCTTCTTGCAGACAAAACACCTTGTCCTGTCGACGCGGCCGTGCCCAATTTCATAATGATTGTAAATCACGTCACAAGGCGCGGCCACTGCACAACATGACAGTATCCGGGATTTAGATCGGGGCTTGAAAAAACCTCTCTTTACTGGCGGGCAGCTCAATAGGGTGACATTGATGAATCTGGATTTGCCTTTCGAGTCTTCGTATATACCTAGCTTGTAAGCTAGGTACACGCACATCAAGAAAAGGCGTTCTTCGAGCACGTTGGTATAATTGCGCTCCTGTTTCAGGAGGACCATGATGCTGCGGTGTGAACGCCGCAGGTAATCTGCAGCGATTTTATTGTTAAATTTTATGTTCATTTTTTAATGTTCAGTGCGTCCGTGCGTGCCTGAAGAGATGGTTAACTGAATAACATTTTGCAGCTTAAATAGTTTTATCCCAACGGGAAGCGCATATATCATATTTCTTGGATATATAACAAAGTGCATTAGACGGAAATAGAACACTCGTGTAACTAATTTCCCTCCTCCCATTCGACCTACGTAGATGCATAAGCAAGCAAGAAACAGGACGCTTGTGTGATTAGATATGCCACCAACAGCGTGAGATTATTCTCGCTAATCCCCCCCCCCACCCTTTCCTCACCCCCTTTCCCTACCCTCCTTACCCCCTTCCCCCTCCCCTCCTCACCCCCCTATCCAGGAAACAGGATACTCGTGTAACTAACCCCCGTCCCCTCACCCCTCTCCCCCATCCGACCAGTATAGATATTGTAATGCGTCAGCAGGAAATGAGATACTTGTGTTATTAAATATGCCACTCACAGAATGAGAGCTTTTCTCACGCTACTCGCCCCTCACCCTTTCCCCCTCCCCAGCTCAACCCTTCCCCCCCTCCCCTCCTCACCCCCTGTCCATAAAACAGGATACACGTGTAACTAATCCCCCCCCCCCTCTCATCCCGCTCCCCTCCCCTTCCCCTCCTCACCCCCTATCCAGGAAACAGGATACTCGTGTAACTAACCCCCCTCCCCTCACCCCTCTCCCCCATCCGACCAATATAGATATTGTAATGCGTCAGCAGGAAATGAGATACTTGTGTTATTAAATATGCCACTCACAGAGTGAGAACTTTTCTCACGCTAATCGCCCCTCACCCTTTCCCCCCCCCCCTCCCCTGCTCAACCCCTATCCAGAAAACAGGATATCTGCTCACACCACCAGCCATTTTCGCATTTTTTTCTTAAAAAACACGGACCGTTACGCACACACGTTCCGAGTCCGTTCCGGTGGACCGTGATCACAAAAATGATAGAAGAGTTGCTTGGATCGAATCCGATACTGTAAAGCGTATATTTTTAAGAGGTCTTGAGCACTGCAATAAACTGGTTTGAGAATTGTTTAATTTAAATGGCTTAAGCTACAAAATAATTAAGGTGTAACACGACACTTTGAGAAAAATATGACTATTTGTTAGTCGAGGATTTTTAATTCAAAAAGTAAATCGAAGATCTATAATTTTTATATTTTTTTTATATAATTGGTAAATATATACATACGAAAAAAAAAAAACATATATTATAGTACAAAAATATTTATTTACATAAATATTAATTTTTTTTTCATAATTAATACGTAGTTTTTTTCGGAAATTTTAAATAATTTATTTCTTTTTCAATTTTACAGCTATGTTAATTATTTTTTAAATATTGTTTAGGATATTTCATATTCACATCATATGATTTTTTTGAGATCATAGATATCAACATTAAAATTTATGAAAATAAATATTAAATAGGTACCGTCATACCCAAAGCGCTGGTATCGTCAAGTTGGTCGTTAACGAAAAATATGTTTTATTAATTGATATTTACGGTTTTTTTAAAAATTGTTATCTAAACGGTTAGATCTTGAACTAATCTTGATTATAAATAAAGTTTACTTGTTGATTAATACGCCAAAACACTTTTAAATTAACCTGTATCATAAACCGCAACCAACACATAACACACAGCACGAATCAAAATGGCGGACTAAGTTCTTTTATTTTTCCCAAAGAGCGTATTTGAAAAAAAGAATGCTAATTTAATGTTATTCTGTACAATGTTTCGTTCGAAAACGATAAAATACCATATAAGTATTAAAACTGGTAAATCGTGAAAATATTGTTTTTTTTGGGTGAAGTTAGAGTTGGTCCCTATAGAGACCATAGTGTATTTCTCAGAGGTCTCATTAGTTACCAAAGTGTAGTGAGCGGATACTAGTGTAACTAATCCTCCTAATAATCTAATATAGATATTGTAATGCGCCAGCAGGAATTGTAGCATGTTTAATAACACAAGTAAACGGGATACTTGTGTTATTAAACATGCCGCCCACAACGTGAGAATTTCCTCGTAACTCTGTTCTTGAATGTGTAACTTTAACCGAATAATTATAGTGGCAAAAACAACAGAGTAATCGCCTGTAATAGCTGCAGCCTTACCATTAGTATCAAATGCAAATAACGCTGAAAATAGCCAAGGCTAGCTGTAAGACGCCTTGCACCTATACAAAGTAAGCAACTGAAATTCTAATGGAATTTTTTTGTTATGGTTTTTCTTTCTTTGGGACAAAAGCCGTCTTATCACTATGTTAAGCTATTCCTGATCCGGCATGTTCGTGCATCATAATATACGAGTAAAGGGCTATTAAATTCTGGGAGACAGCAGCCATTAATAAACAACAATGATTCTGTAAAAAATTAAAAACAACTTGTAGCGTAAGGCACACTGCGGACGTAAAATATGATGGGTATAATGCAAAGTATACATCAAAGGCAAGACTACTTTTATATGTATCAAATGTGGTATAAGGCTGTGTCTTTTACTGAATAGGAACTGTTTTTTCAATTTCCATAATGTGAATTTCCAAAATTAATCTGTGTTTGTACATATTTTGTTTTTCATTGAAGTTCTATTTTCGTCATTAAATAATTAGTAGAAACTACTGATTGTTAACGTGGTTTTTTATATTTATGTTTATAGAAATTATTTGACCGCACCGTTGGTCGAGTGGTTAGCGATCCTGACTATGCAATCAATCCCCGACGGGGCTCGGGAGCTCGGGTTCGATCCCCGACGGGGGACAAGCATTTGTGTGATGAGCATAAATGTTTATATTTCCGGGTTTTGGTGTTTATTAAATATATTCTGGTATTTATATATGTATTTCTATTTATTAGTATCGTTGACTAACACCCATAACTCAAGCAAAATAATTTGTTTACTTTGGGGTTAGATCAGTAAGTGTAATTTGTCCCGTGAATATTTATTATTATTTATTTATTATTATATTATTATTATATAATCAAGTGGTAGATAATTTGGCAATGTATCTGTGGAAATACATTGCTAGCGTAATATATTCAGCGATATATTTTACAATGTATCCCACAAGATACATGTGATTTTTTTAAACTACCCTTATGATTTTTTAAGTATTTTTTCTAGACACCTTGGGTCATTCTACTGGTTGGGCGTGCTATGAATATTATTTTAATATTCAAGAAAATAAAAGTCTCCCAAGTTAAGGGCTAACGCCTGTAATAATCACGCTGTGTCAAAGCCACTCACGACGGGTTTTCCTCAAGGTTTCGCTTTGAGTCCCTACCTATGTAAAATAGAATTCAACGATCTTCTAGAGGTCCCCCCCCCCCCCTCCCGTGTGGTTGCTTATTAAAAGTTCAGAAAAGAAGAGTTCTTTAATCGCTTCTGTGGTCTAGCGGTACGGACGCCGTCTGTAAAAAGATCGTTACACAGAGGCCCTGGGCTCGATTTCTGGGTCGGGCAACTTTTCTAAAAATGTTTTTTATATTTTTCCGATTAAAACATAATATGATTGCCCGGGAATTGGAGTGTGGCCAATATGGCGATAAGCTTTCCACCTATCACATAATGGCACGGCATGTATTTAACGCGGCGACAAACTAATCTGATTAAGAGTTTTAAAAATAATTAATATGGGTAGGGAAAATAATAGGTTGGCAGCTACAGTAAAGTAGCGTTTTAAGCATAAATTAGCAGCTGTATATTGAGTTCTAAACTTTGTTTATATTTAAATTGACAGTGATTTTTTGGTGTAGCAACTGAATTTATTATTAGGCGACAACTTGACGACTGATAAAATGTAGAAAATAGGCTTTTATAAATTATACAATGAGATCGTTTATAAAATTTTAAATGAGATGAGAAGAAAATATGCACATGGTCATAAAAAATACCATGTGCGACATTTTATGAGGTCTAAATAAAGCAAATTGTGGCATTTAAAAAATATTAATGTCGCCTAACTCGCCGAGGGTGAAACGTCGGTGTTTTCGTTGGATACCGCTATAAATCCTGACTTACAGGAATCACAGTGGTGGGAATGTATGGTGAAATTAGTCTCAAAAAAAAATCCGACTCGCCTATGGTAGGTAAGGAAGGAGGGGAGAGGAAGGGGGGAAGGGGGGAGGGGTAGCGGCGCGGAAGAGGGGGGGGGGGGGGGGAGCAGGATGTTTCTCATGCGGTGGGTGGCATATCTAGGCTCACGGGGTATCCTATTTCATGGTTACACTTTATCTTTCCTGCTGACCCATTAAATTATGTAGTCTACAAGCGTATTGTTCTCGTTCCACCGGGTCGGCGAGGTGAGGGCGGGTGCCACCGACTATAAATGCTCGTGCCGCAGACTAGACGTTACCATTAATCGACCGCTCCTCCAAGCTACAAGTGAATACTCGAAGCTACAATGAACTCACTGGAAAACTACATTCGACGTCGGGAAGCACTGGATTTGCTGCCCATTGGAGACTTTATTGATGCACCGATACTGTCATTCACCGAATTTATGTTCCGGTTGGGCTGCGACATCAGATCCGGCGGCAACTACTTCGTGCCCTACACGCTATCCAACTGCGAGTACATCGACGTGAACAGTGAGGTGCTCACGTGGATCGGATTGCCGGGAACGCTCGACGAGCAAATGACCGCGTTTCGACAGCTATTGTTGCACTACAGAGAGTTGTGGCCGTGCTTAGAAGATATTTACCATGGCTCAATAGTGGCTGTTAAAACGGCCGTCATAGAAACACTACTGTTTGATTTAAGTAGAGAATCGGCAATTCGAGCGTGGAGGCACCTCACCTTCATGAGGATGGCGATGCAGAAGTATGTTCAGTATCGGATATTGCATGCGAATCACTGGAACGAGTCGCAGCTGGACATGCTATTTGGCCACCTTGCCGCCGCCGTCGGCATCCTCGGTGGGACGGCGGAGCGCAACATTGGGGTGAGCAGCAATGTATACAGAGAACCCCGTACTCCCCCGTACTCTCCGCCGCCATTCTGGACGCAACAACCATACTCGCCAGCGTCGCCGCAGCCGCCGGTGAACAGTGAATCTCCCCTGTACGATGGCGTCGACGATCATCTCTTCTTCGTCTCGGGACGGGCGCCTACATACTCTCCAGCGTCGCCTGCATCGCCTGCGTCGCCGGTGAACAATGAATCTTCCATGTACAATGGCGTCGCTGATAATCCCTTCTTCGTCTCGAGACAGGCGCCTTCATACTCGCCAGCGTCGCCGCAGCCGCCGGTGTACAATGAATTTCCCCTGTACGATGGCGTCGACGATCATCACTTCTTCGTCTCGGGACAGGCGCCTACATACTCTCCAGCGTCGCCTGCATCGCCTGCGTCACCGATGAACAATGAATCTCCCATGTACAATGGCGTCGCTGATAATCCCTTCTTCGTCTCGAGACAGGCGCCTTCATACTCGCCAGCGTCGCCGCAGCCGCTGGTGTACAATGAATCTCCCCTGTACGATGGCGTCGACGATCATTTCTTCTTCGTCTCGGGACAGGCGCCTACATACTCTCCAGCGTCGCCGGTGAACAATGAAGAACGTGAATCTTCCATGTACAATGGCGTCGCTGATAATCCCTTCTTCGTCTCGAGACAGGCGCCTTCATACTCGCCAGCGTCGCCGTAGCCGCCGTAGCGCCGGTGAACAATGAATCTCCCCTGTACGATGGCGTCGACGATCATCCCTTCTTCGTCTCGAGACAGGCGCCTTCATACTCGCCAGCGTCGCCATAGCCGCCGTAGCGCCGGTGAACAATGAATCTCCCCTGTACGATGGCGTCGACGATCATCTCTTCTTCGTCTCGGGACAGGCGCCTACATACTCTCCAGCGTCGCCGCAGTCGCCGGTGAACAATGAAGAACGTGAATCTTCCATGTACAATGGCGTCGCTGATAATCCCTTCTTCGTCTCGAGACAGGCGCCTTCATACTCGCCAGCGTCGCCGTAGCCGCCGTAGCGCCGGTGAACAATGAATCTCCCCTATGCGATGGCGTCGACGATCATCTCTTCTTCGTCTCGGGACAGGCGCCTACATACTCTCCAGCGTCGCCTGCGTCGCCGCAGCCGCCGGTGAACAATGAAGAAAAATAACCTCCCTTGTACAATGGCGTCGCTGATCATCTCTTCTTAGTCTCGAGACAGGCGCCTGCATACTTGCCAGTGTCGCCGCAGCCGCTGGCAGACGAAAGCAGTGGCATGACTAGAAACCCACAAGGCCCAGGAACGCTAAGGCGTTTGCGTGCCGCGCGCAGATCGACACCATTTTACCGTTTTTTTTAATATAATAGTAATATCATTTATTTGCAAGAATGTGGGTACAAAAGATGTTACATTTTTAACATTGTTTCCAATCACATATCGTCAAAATACATGCAAAAAATATAGATTACTAGATATTTAAAAACATAATATTTAAAATCTATTCGTTATCAACTGATCATGTTTATGATAAATTTAATATTCCGTAGTAAAATCTGTTACCTACTCATTAAAAATATAATATTGTTAAAGTGATGTTACTGTAGCTGTTTACAAAAAGCAGCTATCGTAGCAGGTGGCGACGCTTTTTATTATTACTGTGATTTTGTACCTACTACAATTTGTAATTGATAAATTTCTTTTTTGGAAATAAAAGTGATAAAAATGCCACAATTCGCCTACAGTTTACATTCATGCAATGCTTTACTTTTAAAAACGCTACCGTAAAATAATTAGTATTAAAATAAAAATAAGTTTTATTATTCGTATGTTATATATATTTCTGATTAATTTAAATGTACTAAAATAAATAACTTAAAATGTCAACTTGATTAAAATGTAATAATAATAAAATAATCAATAGCTTAGTCAAATCTTAGTCAAATCCAATTTCAAATAAATAATAAACGATTTAAATTGTAATACAAAATTTTAATAACTTTCAAAAAATTCTTTGATTATATAGAAGTTTTTTTGAAGTAGCCAGCTTTTGACAGAATTAAATTGACTTTCTGTAGATAGTTAGTTCTCTTATAGACTTCGGGATTTTATTATATATTTTAATGCTCGTCATAAAACAGTTTTGTTGACGCTATACTAATGTTAGTAGATAATTGTTTGTTGTTTTCAGATTACAGATACATATTCAAATATATTATTGTTATTGTGAACCATATTATAAAGTAAACTGCTAAATAACAAATTATCTAAGTATGAGTTAATGTTAGGAGCTAATAATTAATAATATAATTATTTCAAGTTATTACTAATATTAAGGATATATGTAAATATTAAGTGTTATTGTAACTAGTAAGTGTATAATTTTAAATGAAAATATAATATTAAATATAAATATAATTTGTTTTAAGTTGAATGTTTTTTTAATTAACAAATCCTCTCGGACTAAACTAAGGTGTGGTTAGATGGCCGCCGCCCAAGACTTTGAGAATGTCACTCGAAACTTGTACAATTTGTGCGATCCCGAATTGCTCGCAGCGGCGATGCGGCTGGAAGCCGAACGGCCGGCCCGTCTGCCACCGGTCTTGACCGCATCTATCAACAACGCTCTCATCAAAAGACTCCCGGTCGTCGAGTATGGTGACGCATTGTTCCGACATCAAGTCTTGTCCCGCCTCCACACGAAACTCGTGCGCCTGGTGGTTCGTTTGCTAGAGCGCCGACGACGCTTGTATCGCAGCACCGACGATGACGACGGTCTGTGCGCATCCTATGCGCGTCGCCTGCGCTCTTTCGAAAATCAAGTGTTTCATCTAAAAAATCAGACCTTTACTAGGGTCGCAGACGAGAACCGGTTCTAGATTTTAAAAGGCCGCGAGGTGCAAGCTCGCAGCCCGCACGCCGCCGGCTGCAAGGTGTAAGCTGTCTTGCTGTCAACGCGCACACATTTTTTTTTATGGCATTTGTAATTGAACAAGTTTAGGACTTGCACGCAGTAACCAAGACATAATCGAATGTTGATGCATTAACAATTTTTTTCCGTATGTTGGATAAAAAAATCCTCATTTTTAGGGTGATTCGTCCGTATAGAAAACGAGAACTGGGTGCCGCTTGCCCACTGGATATGGAGACGATGCTTGCCAGGTGTCCCTCTTTACACGGAGTTTACGGCCAGGCGTCGTCGATCCACAGCGCCCGCGCGCCGTCGATCCGCAGCGTCCGGGAGGTTTCGATCCGCAGCGCCTCCGGACCAGTTCGTCCCCGGTGGGATCTTATTGTCTGTATAGAAATCGAGAACCGGTTGCCGCTGCCCACATATGGAGGCGATACTTGCTAGATCCCTCTTCATGAGTATATGGCCGGACGGCGTCGTACCGCGCCGTCTCTGGACCACCTCGTTCTCGATGGGATCATAA
The DNA here is from genome assembly GCA_036924255.1 of Apodemia mormo. Taxonomy (NCBI): domain Eukaryota; kingdom Metazoa; phylum Arthropoda; class Insecta; order Lepidoptera; family Riodinidae; genus Apodemia; species Apodemia mormo. The sequence goes on from JAUPFN010000019.1 coordinate 29,799,605, forward strand.
AGACGCGAGCGAATCATGGCTACCTTGTTCGCCTTGGCCAGCACGCGGCTTAGTTGGTCTTGGAACCAAAGTATGAGCACATTTATACCGTTGCTGTCAACTTTGAACGGCGCCGTACTGGGCGGCATCATCGCACTGCCATCGTTTATCATAGAAGAATGAATGTCGTTCAAAATCTCTCTAAACAGTCGCACTTTGGGCGCCCACAAGATTTGCACTCCCATTTTCGCCATCTTTGTTGGACGTCGCTTACCAGTGTCGTTCATCGTCTTTGAGGCCTGCCGCTTTAGCGAGGCTTGAATTTTACCCTTTGGTTTACCACCTACGCAGCAACTAGAGCGAATCATCTTATTTTGTTACGTACACGACGTCAACACTTGAATCGATTGTCTTTCACGACGATCTCAAACACGGCCGGTGACCGATAGTCGGCCAGAAATGTATGTTTGTGGTTGCATGACGCTTCCGTTTCCGTCGCCTGGATGTTATTCGTCAGCGGCTTGAACAGCCACGACAGATGGTCGACGTTCTTCAGCTGCACCTCGGTGAGACCCACCGTAGCCTGACACTCGGTGTCAAAAAATTCAAACGACAGCGTCAGTCGAAATTCGTATTCGCAACACGGCCACGAGAAACTCTTGAAAGATCGGACGAAAGGTCTAATCGTTGACAATTCACCTAGCGATACACGCACGACCGACTTTACGTTGGTCCCCGACATATTCGGAAGGGGGGAGGGGGGCAGGGCGGCCTTCTTACAGATTAATTTTGTGTTTATTTAGTCGTGACAATTATTGACATTGCGTGAGAACGCAATACGTTGGTGCACGTTCCTGCGATGTCGCATTGCGACGCATAGTCTGTGAGGTGCTAGACAGAACATGGGTTCGTAGCGACGTGAGCCGCCCGTACTCCGAGAATACAGGCGAGACAAGGACCGCAGCGAGACCGGCTTTAATCCTGCTTGCGAGTACGTTACAAGCGGGCGCGCACTGCCACTCCCGCATGTGCCTTATCGGTTACCGCAGCGCGACTCAAAGTCTGTGAGGTGCTAGATAGAACATGGGTTTGCAGCGACGCGGGCCACCCGTGATCACTTCATGTGACTTATCGTTTCGTTCATCTGAGACGTGTGTCGCTCTTCGCAGGTGACGAGCGACTGAGCAATTTTTGGACCCCCCACTCCAAAATCATGAAATTGTATGGAGGGTGGGGATACCCTTAAAATTTTCTATATATTGAGCGATAGCTTCGCGCGCGACTCACTTCTAATACGGCAGTTGTCCATGTTTAAGGTATTAGAATTAACTGAGCCCTGACGCCTGCCTTAAATAATTTAAAAAATATATATTACGATTCCCGACTTCCGGTTCCCCTCAAACGATGACGGTTATGTTTTTATTTACAGCAATAGTATATGTATAGTGCAAGTTTCACAAGTCATGAGACCGGCTTTAATCCTGCTTGTGAGTACGTTACAAGCAGGCGCGCGCTACCGACTGTGGCCTGGGTCCACTCCCACCTGTGCCTTTTCGGTTACCGCTCCGAGAATACAGGCGAGACAAGGACCGCAGCGAGACCTGCTTTAATCCTGCTTGCGAGTACGATACAAGCGGACGCGCACTGCCGACTGGAGCCCGGGTCCACTCCCACATGTGCCTTATCGGTTACCGCTCCGAGAATACAGGCGAGACAAGGACCGCAGCGAGACCTGTTTTAAACCTGCTTGCGAGTACGATACAAGCGGACGCGCACTGCCGACTGGAGCCCGGGTCCACTCCCAGATGTGCCTTATCGGTTACCGCTCCGAGAATACAGGCGAGACAAGGACCGCAGCGAGACCGGCTTTAATCCTGCTTGCAAATACGTTACAAGCGGGCGCGCACTGCCGACTGGGGCCCGGGTTCACTCCCGCATGTGCCTTATCGGTTACCGCAGCGCGACTCAAAGTCTGTGAGGTGCTAGATAGAACTTTCCGGTTGCTTTCCGGTTTGCCATTTCCCTCAAACGATGTTTTTATTACAGCAATAGTATATGTATAGCGCAAATTTCACAAGTCATGAGACCGGCTTTAATCCTGCTTGCGAGTACGTTACAAGCGGGCACGCACTGCCGACTGGGGCCCGGGTCCACTCCTACATGTGCCTTATCGGTTACCGCTCCGAGAATACAGGCGAGACAAGGACCGCAGCGAGACCGGCTTTAATCCTGCTCGCGAGTACGTTACAAGCGGGCGCGCACTGCCGACTGGGGCCCGGGTCCACTCCCGCATGTGCCTTATCGGTTACCGCTCCGAGAATACAGGCGAGACAAGGACCGCAGCGAGACCGGCTTTAATCCTGCTTGCGAGTACGATACAAGCGGGTGCGCACTGCCGACTGGAGCCCGGGTCCACTCCCACATGTGCCTTATCGGTTACCGCTCCGAGAATACAGGCGAGACAAGGACCGCAGCGAGACCGGCTTTAATCCTGCTTGCGAGTACGTTACAAGCGGGCGCGCACTGCCCACTGTGACCTGGGTCCACTCCCGCATGTGCCTTATCGGTTACCGCAGCGCGACTCAAATTCTGTGAGGTGCTAGATAGAACATGGGTTTGCAGCGACGCGGGCCACCCGTGATCACTTCATGTGACTTATCGTTTCGTTCATCTGAGACGTGTGTCGCTCTTCGCAGGTGGCGAGCGACTTAGCAATTTTCGGGCCCCCCACTCCAAAATCATGAAATTGTATGGAGGGTGGGGATAGCCTTAAAATTTTCTATATATTGAGCGATAGCTTCGCGCGCGACTCACTTCTAATACGGCAGTTGTCCATGTTTAAGGTATTAGAATTAACTGAGCCCTGACGCCTGCCTTAAATAATTTAAAAAATATATATTATGATTCCCGACTTCCGGTTCCCCTCAAACGATGACCGTTATGTTTTTATTTACAGCAATAGCATAATATGTATAGTTCAAGTTTCACAAGTCATGAGACCGGCTTTAATCCTGCTTGCGAATACTTTACAAGCGGGCGCGCACTGCCGACTGGGGCCCGGGTCCACTGCCACATGTGCCTTATCGGTCACCGCTCCGAGAATACAGGCGAGACAAGGACCGCAGCGAGACCGGCTTTAATCCTGCTTGTGAGTACGTTACAAGCGGGCGCGCACTGCCGACTGTGGCCCGGGTCCACTCCTACATGTGCCTTATCGGTTACCGCTCCGAGAATACAGGCGAGACAAGGACCGCAGTGAGACCGGCTTTAATCCTGGATGTCGACTGTGGCCGCCCGGGTACCCACTCCATCATGTGCGTCAAGTCTTCGGAATAGCAGAGGACCGTATGCATGACGTCGTTGCGCCACCAGTACGGCGAAAAAGTCTCCGATTTTGCGTTGGATGTCGACTTTGAGGGACACAGGGAGTAGCGCGGTCTTGTTACAGATCAATTTGTGTTTATATCGTCGCTAGGGCTGTACCGGCGGCCTCGCGCAACAGCCGCACGGCGGTCATGGCGCGCTTTTGGTCGATTTAAATGCCATGGCGCATGCACCATGTCCAGCCACCGTTCGAGCACATCGAGCTGTAACAGCTGGTACAGGACTCTGCACTCGGGCCGGTTGATTAGCTGCCACAGCTGGGCCTGGCTAAAGCGTAGGATCTGGAAGGCGGGAAACTTGCTTTCCATGAGCAGCGCTCGCGTCTCATCGCACCGGACGGTGGCCGGTTCCACTGCGATAATCTTGCGTACCGCGTCGCCGTGGCGTCTGAGACTCGCGAACTTCTCGCACACCTCAGCAACGGCACGCACGACTGACATTACTTTGGTCCCCGACATATTCGGAAGGGGGTAGGGGGGACAGGGCGGCCTTCTTACAGAATATTATTGTGTTTATTTATTTAGTCGTGACAATTATTGACATTGCGTTCTCACACATTGGTGTACGTTCCTGCGATGTCGGTTGCAGCAGTGCGACTCAAAGTCTGTGGGATGCTAGACAGTACATGGGTTCGTAGCGACGCGGGCCGCCTGTGCTCCGAGAATACAGGCGAGACAAGGACCGCAGCGAGACCACCTTTAATCCTGCTTGCGAGTACGTTACAAGCGGCCGCGCGCTACCGACTGTGGCCTGGGTCCACTCTTACATGTGCCTTATCGGTTACCGCTCCGAGAATACGGGCGAGACAAGGACCGCAGTGAGACCGGCTTTAATCCTGCTTGCGAGTACGTTACAAGCGGGGGGGCGCACTGCCGACTGTGGCCCGGGTCCACTCCTACATGTGCTTTATCGGTTACCGCAGCGCGACTCAAATTCTGTGAAGTGCTAGATAGAACATGAGTTTGCAGCGACGCGGGCCGCCCGTGATCACTTCATGTGACTTATCGTTTCGTTCATCTGAGACGTGTGTCGCTCTTCGCAGGTGACGAGCGACTGAGCAATTTTCGGACCCCCCACTCCAAAATCACGAAATTGTATGGAGGGTGGGGATAGCCTCAAAATTTTCTATATACTGAGCGATAGCTTCGCGCGCGACTCACTTCTAATACGGCAGTTGTCCATGTTTAAGGTATTAGAATTAACTAAGCCCTGACGCCTGCCTTAAATAATTTAAAAAATATTTATTACGATTCCCGACTTCCGATTTCCGGTTTGCCATTTTCCTCAAACGATGTTTTTATTACAGCAATAGTATATGTATAGTGCAAGTTTCACAAATCATCGAACGACACTTGATGTTGACTGTGGCCGCCCGGGTACCCACACCATCGTATGCGTCAAGTCTTCGGAATAGCAGAGGACCACATAAATGATGTCGGTGCCCCCCCCCCCCACGTAACGGCTAAAGTCTCGCGACCCGTTCAATGCCAGGTGGCAATCGTGCTCTATACCGCCATACACTTCTCGCCTCGGCCAGCACGAGGTCGACCCGCATCACTACCGGTTTTGCGTTGAATGCCGACATTGAAACAGAGGGAGCAGCGCGGCCTCATTATGGATCAATTTGTGTTTATATCGTCGCGAGGGCTATACCGGCGGCGTCGTAATCGACACGACCACCGTCGTCGTCATCGTAGTCGTTGTTGTTGTTGTTGTCATTTAAGGGCAACTCGGCCATGATGAGCGAGACGACTCGCGGGTCAGTCAACACGCACGCATGCGATTTGTTCGAGTCGACAAATATTATGCGCGCGTTCGTCGGCAATGTATGCGTGGAGTCGTAATGGCGTACGAGCGCGACCCGCTTCACGTCCCCGCGAAAATGCGCGCGCGCCTCGCGCAACAGCCGCACGGCGGCCGTGGCGCGCTTTTGGTCGATTTGCGGCGCGTGCACCATGTCCAGCCACCGTTCGAGCACATCGAGCGGCAACAGCTGGTACAGGACTCTGCACTCGGGCCGGTTGATTAGCTGCCACAGCTGGGCCTGGCTAAAGCCTATGATCTGGGAGGCGGGAAACTTGCCTTCCATGAGCAGCGCTCGCGTCTCATCGCACCGGACGGTGGCCGGTTCCACTGCGATAATCTTGCGCACCGCGTCACCGTGGCGTCCGAGACTCGCGAACATCTCGCACACCTCCGCGCCAGCCGAGTGTGCCACCAGCGTCACGTCTATTGTTACAATCGTCCCGGTCGCGGCCTCGACCGCCGCCGCCACTACGCGATCGATGAATGCGTCCATATCCTCGACCGCCTTGTCCAAACTCAACAACCAATTCCAAGGGAAAAAGGTGTAGAATCGTGCGACTCGGCCGCCACGCAACGCGGCCCTCTTTTTTGTCTTTTTATCTTTTCCGTCGAGGAGCAGCTCGGCGACAGGTTTAAAACCGGCCCATCGTAGCCCGTGCTCCAGTTTGTCGTACACGCTGTGGCCTTTGTATTTCATCAGCACCGCGTCTGCCGTCAATTTTGAGAGCGGTCCTTGGTCGTCGTCAACGACGCTCTCGACGTCCGAGTCCAGGGCGAGAATTTTTTCTTGATTGAGACTACCCGTGAGAGCTTCCTTGATGCTCGGCGGATAGATTCTCAATTGGTCCAACTTCAACTGGCTACCGCCCAGTCCCGGCACGACGATGACCACGTTACACGTCGTCATCTTATTTGTCGTTCGTGCTCGTTTAGATTATTCATGTTAGTCAAAAGCTTGTTTTTACAGATGACGCGACCAATCAATCAATCACTACGAAAAGAAAACACCGCGTCGCTGCGATCCCACGTCATTCGATTAGGCCGGAAACCGGAAGTCGGGAATCATAATATATATTTTTTAAATTATTTAAGGCAGGCGTCAGGGCTCAGTTAATTCTAATACCTTAAACATGGACAACTGCCGTATTAGAAGTGAGTCGCGCGCGAAGCTATCGCTCAATATATAGAAAATTTTAAGGCTATCCCCACCCTCCATACAATTTCATGATTTTGGAGTGGGGGGTCCGAAAATGGCTCAGTCGCTCGTCACCTGCGAAGAGCGACAAACGTCTTTGATGAACGAAACGATAACTCGTAACATGACGTAGTGATGACGACGGCTAAGGCGGCGCGCATGCAACATACTCGCAAGCTGGATCAGAGCCGGTCTCGATGCGGTCCTTGTCTCGCCTGTACTCTCAGAGCACGGGCGGCCCATAGTCGCTACGAACCCATGTTCTATCTAGCACTTCACAGACTTTAAGTCGCACTGCGGCAACCGGCAACCCACATGTAGGAGTGGGTCCGAGGCGCACGTTAATAAAACAGCGATAAACCAACGAATATTTATTCAAGTGAGGCTAGTTTTTAATATACACAATAATAAAAAGTTTGCATACATAAGGCTGCGTATCGTAATCGAGGCTGATGCGTTGCGGCGCAAAACATGAGACGGTTCTCTGTGTGCCATAGACGCAACTCTATATCAACTTTCGTAGGACGTTCACGTACCCACCGGAGCGTTTCTTCAGTGTCGTCCCGTGGCAGTCCACGGCGTCCTCCAACGTTAACCTCCGTCGGGCGAGCTTTTTGTACCGCTGGAAATGGGGGCGAACAAATTCCACCAGTTGGGCAATTTTATTGGCCGCCCGGCAGCGCGGGTCGTCCAACCAGACGTGGTAGGCGGCGTACATCAACAGCGGGTTTTCCATGCGCACGTCACTCAGAGTTTCGTGTCGGCAACGCGCCGTCATCAAGAGTCGTTCGATGATTTTGTGAAACTTGCGTATAAACTTGGCGAGATTCGGCGGTCTCGGGCGCGTCGACCACACGACCAGCGGTTCGTACAGATCCCGCATGACGTCACCTTTCTCGTCTAGCAACAGCATCGTCTTGACGTCTCCCTTGTAATCCTTGGTGACCGAGTCAATGTAGCGCTGCAGGGTGCTCTCGTTTTCGTGGTGGTTCAGCTTGACCCGTTCGTACAGCAGACACGGATTGGTAGCGTGCAAACACCCGAAAATGTCAAATATTACATGCAGAGGGTCGGCGGCGACGCTTTGGCAACAGACGCGCACCACGCCCGTCAGTATATTTTTTACCACCGCATTGGCGTGCCGCTCGTAACCCACGTGACCCACGATGCCGCCCGTCTCGACGTCGTCGTCGTCGTCGCAATACGCGTACTTTTTCTTCGTCAAAACCATGACGTGGTCGTGACGTTGCTCCATGGCCAGGGAGAGGTGCTTCGTGAACGAAATGGCGTCGTTGACGCGTTTTAATATGGCCCCGGCGTCGACGTTCGCCGGATTGTAAAACTTGAGTCCGTCCGTGTCCACGTAGCACACGAGATCGGCGAACGGCCAACGGCGCTGACGTTCGGCGGCCGTATCGAATTCACGGCCGCGATCATCGGCGGCGGTGGAGATGACCGGGCGGTCGCCCGCCTTTCGACTGGAGCAATTGACGGCCCAAGTCGTAAGATATCTCAACTCGTCCTCGTACCACGCGCGGACGTCGGCGGTGGCGTCAACTTCTCGGGCGAGGGCGTAAAACGTGCAGACGAGACGCGCGCACACGGTCAGAAACTTGCGTCCGAACAGGGTCACCGCGGCCGAGGCGGGAATGTGCGAGTACAGAAACGCCGTGCAGCCCGTCACGCCGTACACAGAGTTGAGAATAATTTTGGTGCCGAGCTGCTGCGAGTCCAAGATGCGCCTCTCCGTGGCGGAGGTGGTGATCGCGCGCATCGCCTCTTGTAAACGCCGCCGTTGCGCCAGCAGGCCGGTTAACACGCGTCCGATGAACCGTTCGCGTGGCGTTTCGTCCAAGTGAAACGTGGCCAACACCGGCTCGCTGCGACCCAGCGCGCACATGTCCTCCCAGCACAGACAGTGTCCGATCTCGCGGCCTCGGTAGCCCGGCGTGAGAAGCTCCTCGGTGGGCACGATCGGATCCTGCATCGCAAACAGCCGCACCAGGTCGGCGCGCACGCAGCGTTCCAAGACGGCGACTATCGCAGGTGACAGCGATTGAACAAACTCTACGGTGATCACGGTGCAATTGGTCGAGTCCAAGTTTAAGAAACAGGTCAAATTGGGGTAGTAGCTCTTAAAATCGAACGAATCCACATTGCTGAAAAAGGAATGATCTCGCGCATAGTTCAAGGCCCCCTGGTAAGCCTTGTCGTTGCCGGTGCCGAGACCAACAATGCGTGCGGTCCGTCGGCACACCGCTCCTCCCGCTTCTTCTCCGACCTCGCCGCCGCTGCTGCCGCCACCATCGCCGTTGCGACTCGAATACGAGTGGTAGACGTCGAGAGAAATGGGCGTGCGAGCGGGCCGAGCGGCGACGAACGTGCCGTACTTGAGTCCGTTGTGGACGAGACACGACGCCAGGCGCCGGCTGTTGCCGCACATGCCGCTCGCCTCGGCGCCGAGGCAAAAGCGGGCCGTCAAGTTGATCACGAGCGAGAGCACGTCCGACTCGAGCAACACCCGCGTGACGGTGATCGTGTCTTGAATGTTGTACGTCAACACTTGTTCCAAGCGCGGCATCAGCTCGGGCGTGTCGCTGAGGTGCACGTCGTTGTATAGGTGTCGCTTCAGGTGCACCGTGTCCACCCGCGTGTCGGTAAAGTCAAAGTTACCATCGGACGAGTACGTCGGTCGCGCGGACGACACCCTGTACACCTTGCCAAAGTCGGTGCTCGCCTCTTCCGAGTGGCATGCGGCCGCGCCGTACGCGTATATGCGACGGATGAGCGACGAGTCGAGATCCATCTTGGCGACGTGCTCGTCGCGCAGTCGGTTGGCGGCTATGGAGGCCAGCGACATTTTGTCCGACAGCATGTTGCGCTTCGCGATCACCATGAGGTCGAGCACCACGGCGAGGTCGTTGAACTCGGGATGGTGCAGCTCGTCGTGCTCGTGTTTAATTCGCCGGACGCTGTGCAGTAGGCGTTCGACGCGCAGGAAGATGGCGCGGCGCCAGACGACGCGCAGATCGTACGCGATCACATTGTGGCCGGTCAGCACGTGCGGATACCGCCGCGGCAGGTCCACCAGGAGGAAGATGCCACCGTCGCAGTAAAAATCGCAAAATGCCTCCAACATGGTCGTTTCGGTCTCGTAGCCTCGAAACAGAGCGAAAGTGCCGCGGGGTCGCCCTTGGTTGTCGTCTTCGTTGTATTTAGAATTCATTTTCGTTTGAAACTCGGCTGCCGCCGCGTCGCACGCACCCTTCGGGTTTAGATACAGACACACGTGTACGTGGATTCGTCCGTAGAGTAAGTACATGCTGATAGAGGAAATCTTTTCGTCGTGCGTCGTGCCCATGGGCACCACGTGGGCCGATTGCGCGATCGTTTCAATGTCGATCGAGACCACGGGCAAAATGTGCTGGAGCGCGGGCAGCTTACGAGTCAGCAGGTTGAGTTTGGTGTACACGCCGGTACCATTGAACGTGTCGTAGAACCCCACGGGTAGGAAACGCTCGAGCAGGTCCATACGATCCGTCACCGGAAATCCAAGACACTCGACGTGCGGCGGTGAGCCTTTCGTCGCCATCGGCGTGCCGAAAGCGGACTTGTAGATTTGGATAGCCAGCCCGATCTCGCAAATGTTGGGCAGCACTCGGTACCAGGGCAGCGAGTTGTTTCTCAGAGAGTCGTAGACGAGCTTGTACGCCGGGTGCGAGGAAAACTCGACAATCATCAGTCGCCCCGTAAAGTCTGGGGTCGCGTCCAGCCCCAGGTCGTTGACGAGGCACTGGATAAAGTTGGCGCGCTCTCCGCGCAGCATGATGTCGGTGACGTAGCAAACGTACGAGTTCACGTCCTCGGCTGTCGCACCTTGTTGTCGTTGAAGCTGCAGCAAGTCTTGTACGAGGTCGGCGAGCCTCAAAACGTGCGGCGTTAGGAAACCGCTCGCACCGTTCTCCTCCACGAGCACGTAACAGGCCGGTCGGTAGTCGAGAAAGAGCCTTTCGTAGTACAGCTTCGTGTCGACGCTGTCCGCCACGTACCCCAATTCTGCGTCGTAACTAAAGTTGAACACTAGTCTCGCGGTCATGATGATAATGTACACGTTTTAATGTAACGACTATCGTATTACGATTGAGCTGTATTCTATTTATGGGGGGGGGGGTCTGAGGTACCAACCAAAAAAAAACAATGTCAGTCAATCACTAGCACGGCGCCCGACGGACGTTTCTACCGCGACCGCCGTCCGGGCTGATGTGTGTGTGCGCGTGTGAGCTGATAATATGCAATGCACGTCTATTTTATAAATTTCGCGGGACGAACCATCTACTTTTGCGACCGTCTGCCCGCCGTGTTGGTGTTTTTGGCCCGCGTGTGCCGAGGCCGGTGCACCGCTGAGGGTGATCTGACCGATCGCGTAGCGCTGGCGGCACCGCTGTGGCAGGCGACGGGACCGTTTTCGCCGCCACCTTCGCCTTTGTCACATTCACCGCCGCCGCCGCAGACGACGACTATTTTGCCGCGAGTCGTCTGTTTCTATCGTCGCAGCGTAGTGTACACGAATACATTTTTCTTCGGAAAACTAGAAACGTGGCTGTATTGTTATGCGACCATGGGTTTCGTCGAGATCGACGAGCATTCGCATGTCGAGCTACTATCGAGGCTGACTGAGCTCGGTGTCGAGGAGAAAATTGCCCGACATTTTCTCAAGGCGTTGATCGCGTACTGCAAAAGGACGGACTTGGACGTACGCGATATACTCGCGCGTCTCGATCGAGACGCGGCGGCCGCTATCGAGGCCCACTTTGCCGCTTTTCAACTCGACGACGGGTGCCCTATGAGTCTGGTCCTGTCCAACTTTTTCGAAAAGCAACAGCAATCGGCGTTGAGTATCAAATATACGCCCGGTAACAATGCCGGCGTCTCGCACGATGGTGCCGCCGGTGGCGATGACGACGACGACGACGACGCCGACGACGACAACAATGACGAGAACGACGTTGCGCTCTATGATGACAAGGTGTTCACCATGGAGATGCTAGGCGACGGCATGACCGTCCACACGACGGAAAAATCGTTCAATTTTATCATAAACGCGCGCTTCTTGCGAGGGCCGCGAGCCGAGAGCCGCGTGGCGCGCAACACTATTGACATTCTCAAAAGCGGTGCGGTGCTGTTCTCGAATAACGCCACGATGAAGTCGTACCCACCGTTGTCGCCCGAGACGCGGCCCGCCCTAGATCCCGCCAAGGCGCACGCGTTTATCGCCAAGACGGAAAAAAAAATCAAAACGTGCATGGATCGTCTGTGGAATCCTATCGTGCACCGGCACCGGTTGATGGTGACGCCGCGATTGCTGCGGTCGTTCGTCGAGAGCGGACTGGTGCTGTACTACAAGTGTTTGGTAGTCCGAGATACGGACCAGATACTGGTGGACCTGCACACGTGCGGACCGAGCGCGACGCGTGACTTCCTCGACCGTCTCTTAGCCGAGGACTTGGTGGATGCGGAAACTGTCGAGGTGCACTACACCACGGCGCTGGTGAACCGACGCTTACCGGCCAAAGTGGTGAACGAGATGCGATTTCGTTACAAGTTCCTCGGGGTCACGGGCAAATTGCAGCCCGTGGCCGAGACGCGGGACGAGTACGACGTAGAGTTTGTCTTGCGACTGCAGCTCGAGATCGCTCGTGCGTACGACTCGGACTTGAACGCCTCACGACATCGCGCCGACGGTCCTCTCCTGAGCGTGGTCACCGAGCGAGGCATCCAGCACAGCCTGGATGCATGCACGCATTCCAAGCGCTACAATTTTTTCCACGGACCCGCCTCGATGCTGCTCAACATGCCGTGTGAAAACAACACGCAAGCGAGCGACATGTGCGTACGAGTCGAATGACCCACGACGCGTTGCGTACCAACACCCGATCCGACCGACGACATAAGTAGAATAAGCTCACGCGACGCGACTGCAATGTTTCACGCAACCAACAAAGCCGACCTTTTGGCCGCTCTCGTCGAGGCGCTACCGAACGAGGAGGTGCGTGCACCGCTGCGCGTCGCCATCGAGAACCTGGACTCCGCACCGACCTCGTGGTCTCGTCTCGTCGAATTTCGCGATCGCGTGGCCAGCCTCTTGGACGACCCCGATCTCGCCCGTGATGTCACGCGAGCGGGCCTCGTGTCCGCCATCGCCATGTACGAGAGCAAATTTATAGTACAACAGAAACTCGTCGATGTCCGTATTCGCAGAGGTTAAAGACATGGACCGATTACACCGAGGGGCAAGGGGGGTGATTAAATATATAAACGACACATGCCAAGAATCAAACCATTCGAACGACGGTTTCCTGTGCAGTACGTACCCGCAAGTTTTTTCACCTCAAAATGGATTGTGTTATTGATAAGTTATTGAACATGCATGCCGCCATCCAGTTTGACGACGCCTCTCACACGTACACGTACAAGGGTCGCAAGATTGCTCGGTCCGTATCCGCGTTGGTCAAGGAAGTGTTCCCGTTCGATCGCGAACAAATCTTGAACCGAATGGTCAATAGCTCAGGATGGAAACGCAGCAAATACTACTCCACGTGCGGCGTCGATGTCGCGACCAAACTACCCATCATAAACACGACGATCATCAAAGACAACATTAAGCGGACATGGGACGACAAGGTCACTTTGGGCAAGGACGTGCACGCACTGCTCGAAAGGGTGTTCACGTTGGATGCGACTCCATTGGACAGGGAGAAGGTTCGAGGGGAAATCGATAGACTCACCGAGGGTCGCATGGACGTGGATGCGTTGCTACTGCTATTCGACCGGTATCGTTGGACACCCCTGCAGAGCGAATGCCGCCTGGTCGACGTGAAACACGACATTGCCGGTACGGCCGACTTGCTACTTCGCGACGAACGCGGCGACTTGGTCATCGTCGACTGGAAATGTAGCAAGATGGTGTTCGAAATATACGGTGGAAGTAGGGCGGCCGAACCCATGCAACATTACCCGTCGACCAACTTTTGGCAGTACACGATGCAACTGAACCTGTACCGAGTTATATTGGAGCACGTTTACGGGGCGAGAGTGTCGCACGCAGTGTTGATTACTTTCGATGAAAACTTTGCCATGTCCGTGAATTTCGTGCCCTTCATCAAAGACGTAGAGCTTTGGTATTTGGAGAGGCCGTCCACGACGACGACGGTCGAATAAGAATGTGTACATTAGGTATCGATATATTGTAGAAACAAATAAAGAAATACATGCGCATACAGTTTGTCGTTTTGTTGATACCTTTACACACTTTTAGGATATTTCGAAAGGAACTTGGGGATGTATATTGTAGATCACCTGCTGACCGATTTTAGTCGTAATAAGCCGCGATGAGCGACGCGCAGGCACTGCCGCGCGTGCCGTCGTTCGATCCCCTGGCGCGAGACTATGATGCGGTGAACGAGTGCGCCGAGATCGCAGCCCTGCACTTGTATCTCGCCTTCTTGGAGGAACAGAGCAAGCGACTGTGCAGGACGGCGGTGCGCGAAACCCTTCTGGCACGCGTGGCGAAAAAACTGTCACGTTTTCAGAACGCCATAAACGAGTACTTGAAAATGCGCAGTGAAAAGGTGTTGAGTTTCCAGTACCTGGATCCGAGGCGCTTGGACCCCAACCTCAGTCTGGCTGGCGTGGAGCGGCAAAACGCGGCCGTATGTCGTCAGTTGGAGGATTTTCGGCCGCACTGGTTGACCGCCGAGCTGAATCGGGTGCAAGGCTTGAGAAAGACCAACACCGCCGCGACCGCAGACGTCACCGTCACCAAGGCCCATCCGACGTCGTTGAGCCTCAATCAAATTTACCAAATGATTCGTGACGGACGATATGTCAATCATGTGCCGGCCATAATGTCCTCGTTGACCGCGTTCGACGACATAACTTTTGACGCAATCTTTGAGCATCTGTAGCGTAGTTATAGGCTTTTTTTAAATCTAGGAATGATTCTCGAAAGAACGCAGGCGCTGGCGCCCACATCGCAGTACCGACACCGACAAATTAAAAAAAAAACATTCAACATAATACAATATTTTTAATAGTAAAACATTTAGTATACAATGTCAAACAAAAAAATATAAGTGCTAATAATACCCGTTGCGTCTGGCACGCTACGACTGCACCCGAGGTAGGTCTGACCGGTTAGAAATGAAAAGCACATGTCGTACGCATCTCGTGTTTTATTGCATATTTTATTTTATCACTGATGTAGATTGACACTCTCCACTTGAGCAATAAACTGTTTAAATTTGACATACTGTTTCCTTCGCCGCACCGGGTTCTCCATCAACGAGTTCCATACGTTGAGACCGAGCAGCTTGTAGCGCTTCTCGAGCTCCCCGTCGAAGCCAGCCATCCGCGCCATGATCGCGTATCTCGACAGAGTCTTGCGTCTGTCGTCGCTGTAGAGTCCGTGAATAGCGTGGGTGTTGTCATCAATGTAGTATTTCGCGTCGAATAAAAAAACGACTGCAACGAACGTCTTCTTTTTGACTTCTTCCTTGGTGAACCAACGTCTACTGGCGTAAAAATTGTGCACAATCACTACATTGTAGACGGGCGTGATCGAGGTCGAGTACAATGCGTAAATGTCGGGCGGATACAACGCCTTTAGCTCCGCGGGCGTGCGGTTGCATTCTATGTAATACTTTTCCAAGCGCGCGTACAAGTCTCGCAGTTTGACCACCGACATGGCCTACGTCGTCGTCGTCGTCGTCAAACGACTTTCATAACGGCTCTGCTTCTGGCGAGCCGAGCGCGGAGCGACTTGGATCGTTCGAGTGCGGTTAGGGGCTCGGCCGAACCAAACACAACCACCGGACACTTTTGAGGCCAACGGCTCTCGCTCTCTTCCAAGAATGCGTGTATTAGAAACACGAGTGTCGTCAAGTGCTGCGGGGTCGTCTTGGCACTGACCGCCGTCTTTATGAACGAATAGCGTGCGGGCACCTTA
This sequence comes from Apodemia mormo, assembly GCA_036924255.1. Lineage (NCBI taxonomy): Eukaryota > Metazoa > Arthropoda > Insecta > Lepidoptera > Riodinidae > Apodemia > Apodemia mormo. The sequence continues at coordinate 29,814,973 of JAUPFN010000019.1, forward strand.
CCCGGTTTGAGCCAGAGTATGTGCGACTGGACCGTCAAAAGACGCGCCTGTTCCTCGGGCGTCAGCGTGAAAGCGTCCCAAGCGTCGTCTCTTTGCGCTAATGCGGCGGCTTGCGCGTCGTTCTCCTCCTCGGTGGCGGCACTGATGTCGTCTTCGTAGGCCTGGTCAAAGTTGAATTCGTCCCTTTTCCTATCCTCTTCCTGTTCTTTCTCCTCCTCCTCCTCCTCCTCCTCCTCCCCGTCGGAATAGTCGACGTTATCGTTCCCGTCGTAAGCGGTGGACGCCGCTTCGTTGATTCGACGGACCTTTCTTAATTTATTAATGAGTTGGTAAACTTTATTGTTTTTGCTCACGGCACTCAAGTCCATTGGATAAGTCAACCGGTTTCCTCTTGAGAGTGGCCGTCTGAGTGCCGCCGCACACGCCACCACCGTCGTCGGCCAAAGACGACGGCCGAGACACGGTCAATACGCCGCACGGCACTCGTCTTTTGAGAGAACCGCATGCGCCTTCAAGTGCGAATATGAAATACCACAATAGATTGACGACACCAACGTTTGCGTTCAGAGCCTTCAGAACAGTTTGCACCGGATCCGCGAGGACCGCCTCCTTGTTGTCGCAAACGAGCGTGGCCGCTCCCGATATGGTTCCGGTTGGGCGTAGGCGTCGCAGAAGCGACTCTAGGTCACGACAGTTGGCCGACGTCGCCGGGTGTTTTACGGCATCCGAGCCGTTGATGCGCAAATCAGCACTCCGGCACAGCATGTGCACTCGACGACACCTAGCGATAAACTGGTACAATTTCGGCAGGTCAACGTATAAAACTGTCTCGCTTCCCACCGAGCACACCATGACGGGCAACAGGTTGGGTTCCGATCCAAACACTAGCGTGGGGTTGTCGATAAGTAGCCGGCGACACACGTATGTCGCGACGACTGCCATCGCTCGCGGGTGGACCGCGTCGAACAAACGCTCGACGAGGTCGTCGGCGGATGTGGAGAGCAGCCAGTGTAGGCGGGTCGCGTAACACACCTCGTCAAACGACTGATTGTTGAGAGTCGTGTACAAAATGTGCACCATCAATCGGAAAGCCGAGTAAAGATTTTCATTCTTAAAATGCACATTCATCGCTCACTTAATTGAGACGAGTGGTCGCTGGCGGTCGACAGATACCGGGTAAACTCCCGGCACCGGGTAGGCATGGATCCTTCCACGCCGGTTCCGGGAGTTTGCTCGGTATCAACACATGAAGGTGTGGACCCGGGCCACAGTCGGCAGCGCGCGCCGACATCAAGAGTCAATCGACGACTTGTGAAACTTACACTATATTATACTATTGCTGTAATAAAAACACACATTTGAGGGAAATGACAAACCGGAAACCGGAAGTCGGGAATCGTAATATATATTTTTTAAATTATTTAAGGCAGGCGTCAGGGCTCAGTTAATTCTAATACCTTAAACATGGACAACTGCCGTATTAGAAGTGAGTCGCGCGCGAAGCTATCGCTCAATATATTGAAAATTTCAAGGCTATCCCCACCCTCCATACATTTTCATGATTTTGGAGTGGGGGGTTCGAAAACGGCTCAGTCGCTCGTTACCTACGAAGAGCGACACATGTCTTGAACAAAACGACAAGTCGACATAATCACACGGGCACGTCGCTTGGGCGGCGAAAAAAATTTTATGCGGGCGGCGAAATTTTCTTTACACATCACTCGGAAGACCGAGTAAATAATTTCGTTTATAAAGCGCACATTTATCGCGCTCAATCAATTGCGACCGAATAGTCTGGCTGGCGGTCGACAGATACCGAGCAAACTCCCTGGCTCCGCGGTTGGCATATTTCCACACGGGCTTGCCCAGTCGCACGTTGACGACGTTATGAAAGTCGATCATTACGAGCGCCGGGTGACGTCCTACGGCCAATAGCCGTTGGTACAGCGTTCCCAGCATGATGGAATAGTGCGCGCGACACCGACCGCAACCGATAAACACTCCCAGCAGAGGAATCAGCTTGGTGGCGACGTCGACTTCGAGCTGGCCGAACGTGAGATGTATCCACAGCCACAGCACGGGGCCGTGGGTCGCCTGCCAGTAGTGGCGGTGCGGCACGTCCATGTGATCATACGACCACGGCACCAGGCGGTACCGGTCGAATTTCACTCGGGACGCGTCCGGGCGTGAGTGCACGAGCGCGTCGTCGACAAACTCTATTATGTCTGAGTCGTCCACCTCGCCCGCGAGACGGGCGATGGATACGACCAGGCGCGTCGTCGTCACGAGGACGTCTCTTTGCACGATGGGGTCCGAGTCTACGTTTCTCAGCGCCGTCTCGATCACGACCATGTACAGACTCACGTAAAAGGCGATCGGATCAGTACGGGCCGCGTCCCTCGCCCGTGAGGGGAAAGCGGGGTTGCCCGTATACGACTCTACAGTCAACATGCTTACTCGATACGGTAACAAACAACCAATCCGCCCCCCCACCCATACCTTCTTCAAGACTCGTATACCTATATATAGCCGAGTGGACAAACGCATACACATTAATCGAGATGACGCTCTAGATGTACGTGCTTGGCTTACTAGTCTTATTTGGTGGAATTCATTATGGCTACACTTTTCAAAATGACGCCCCGTCGGCGCCTTCGGTTTGGCTACGCTCAGCTTTGCGTGTTGGTGATGTGGTGTTACCTGCGCCGCTCGATGAAGACCGCCTGGAGGGCCATAAAAACGTGTGCGTCGTACTGTCGAAATCGTGTCAAATACTACCATCTGTGTCGCAGGGATGCCGACAACCATATCTTGGCTATAAACCGACCGACCTTTTATCCGGCATTTCGTGAATATGAGCATTTTGATTCCGTCGTACTGTCTCAGTTACATCTCCAACAAAAGTCGTATTGGTCGAAATGGCAAATCTCTTTTGACGAACTCGACAAGTGCATTGACGAGTGGCAGCGCCATTTGAACCCGCGGACGCGGCAAGTCTACCAGCGAGTGTTTGTGTTTCAGGCCATGGGTGACAGCTTCGTGTGCGATGTGCTCTCCACCTTGATAGTGGAGACCAAGATGCCCGAGATCAAGGCGTGTTTTATAACCGAAGCGGCCAGTAAAGTTGTACATGCCGAGATGCACGGGATCGTGTCGCAATTACTCCTGTTTAAAGAAGAATGGCAATTATTGGAAATCGGCAACGAGTTGATGATTTCACCCAAATTGGCATGGGTGTCCAAGTGGAGCGAGCCCGGCACTCCGTTCACTGTGCGATGCATGCTCGCGCTGATCATGAAACATTTGTGGTTCTCGTGCGCGTTCGGCATCATCGACTCGTGGCGAACAAACAAAATAATGTCAGAGCTCGTGAAATTGAAGGATTACATAATGATCGACGAGGAGTTGCACCGCGACATCTATGCATGGCTGCTTCTCAATTACTTTAAATTTGAAAATCGTGCCGACCTAAAAGCCGTGTTCCTCGAAATGGCACAAGAAGCGTACGAGGCCGAAATAACATTCATCGAGTACGTGGCCGGTCCGGAGGAAAATGGCATCGTCGAAGAACTTGTCGACCGATTTCATGTCGCTTACGACATTATGCTGCAGTCGCTGAAGCTACCTCCCGCAAATTTAACATTGCAAAATTAAGGTTTTGAATAAACAAAGTGTACACATGTCATCACATTATCCAAGTTTAAATAAACAAACTGATTAAACTAAATAATATTTTATAGTTTCTTTGCCGTGTCCGTCTGAGCGACGGACGCGTGTAGATTTTCTCCCTCATCCACCCACGAAAGCGTGTAGGTCGTGGTCCGCTTGACGATTATTAAAAACACTACGAACCCCACTATGGGCACCAGAGCCAGAGCCCATTTCAAAGTGACGCCGAAATAATACACCGTATTGCCCATTTGTTGGGCGGCGCCCGAGATGCTCTTTCCGACGAGGTCGCCGTACACGTCCAGGAGGGAGGGCGTCTCACACGCGTATCTCACACTCAACGGCACCTCATCGACGGGCAAATAGTTGGCGCTCATTGTGTCTGCGGTGACGTCACACGCGATGCACGCGGTGCCGTCGTCCGAACAGTCGCTCTGACGCGACCGTCTCTGGGTGGGCGTCAACAGTTCTGGTCCACAAGTGGTCACCATAGACACGCTACCGCCATCGCACGAGCACTCGGTCACTTTACACGTCGACAACACGCGACCGGTGTTGGGCTCAAATTCGTACCGAAAACAGCCAGTCTTTTGTTTCTTGTACGCGTAAAGCGCCGCCAAGGCCGCCCCCACGGTCAGCGTTGGCATGTTAAGCACCAGTCGCAGATGCGAGAGTATCTTCGACCCGACCGTGGGCTCGCGCAATATGACCTCGAATTGGGCGTCTTTCATCGCCACGTCTACCGTTTCCATTTCCAAACGACGCAATTGCTTGAAACGGTCGGTCAACAAACGTAAGCCTCTGGTGCGGCCGGGCAAGTGCAATGGCTCGAGCCCGCCTTTCTTCAACGTCAACTTCATTGACAATCTTATTATTACGAGTACCCAGCTAAATGTATTTTTTTTTGTTTCAAGTAAGTGTCTAACCAGTGTGTGTGTGTTCCATCACCGCCACGAGCAAGTCCAAGTCTCGCGTCTCAACGGAGCCCGGTCTAGACATGATGAGCTAAAATTCAAAACTTTAAACTAAACAAATCCACAGTCGACAGCGCGCGCCCCATGCAACGGACTCACAAGCATGATTAAAGCCAGTCTCGCTACGGTCCTTGTCTTGCCTGTACTCTCGGAGCACGGGCGACCCGCGGCGCTGCGAACCCACGTTATATCTAGCACCTCATAGACTCTGAGTCGCACTGCGGCAACCTACAACGCACATGTAGGAATGGACCCGGGCCATCGTCAATAATCATTCGATGACTTGTGAAATTTACACTATATAACTATTGCTGTAATAAAAACATCGTTTTAGGGAAATGGCAAATCGGAAACCGGAAGTCGGGAATCGTAATATATATTTTTTAAATTATTTAAGGCAGGCGTCAGGGCTCAGTTAATTCTAATACCTTAAACATGGACAACTGCCGTATTAGAAGTGAGTCGCGCGCGAAGCTATCGCTCAATATATTGAAAATTTTAAGGCTATCCCCACCCTCCATACATTTTCATGATTTTGGAGTGGGGGGTTCGAAAATGGCTCAGTCGCTCGTCACCTGCGTAGAGCGATACACGTCTCAGATGAACGAAACGATAACTCACATGTAGTCATCACGGGCGGCCCGCGTCGCTGCGAACCCATGTTCTATCTAGCACCTCACAGACTTTGAGTCGCGCTGCGGTGACCGATAAGGCACATGTAGGAGTGGACCCGGGCCACAGTCGGCGGCAGCGTGCGCTCCATGTAAAGCGGGATTAAAGCCGGTCTCGCTGCGGTTCTTGTCTCACCTGTACTCTCGGAGCACGGGCGGCCCGCGGCACTGCGAACCCATGTTATATCTAGCACCTCATAAACTCTGAGTTGCACTGCGGCAACCAACAACGCACACGTAGGAATGGACCCGGGCCATCATCAATAATCATTCGACGACTTGTGAAATTTACACTATATAACTATTGCTGTAATAAAAACATCGTTTGAGGGAAATGGCAAACCGGAAACCGGAAGTCGGGAATCGTAATATATATTTTTTAAATTATTTAAGGCAGGCGTCAGGGCTCAGTTAATTCTAATACCTTAAACATGGACAACTGCCGTATTAGAAGTGAGTCGCGCGCGAAGCTATCGCTCAATATATTGAAAATTTCAAGCTTATCCCCACCCTCCATACATTTTCATGATTTTGGAGTGGGGGGTTCGAAATTGGCTCAGTCGCTCGTCACCTGCGAAGAGTGACAAGCAATTTTAAAACAGCAAGTCATATATATGCGTCACAATCTCACGGACGCTAGACGATGACGCTAGACGAGGCGGCCGCACTCGCGAGCGCAGACTCTAGTGAATAGCGCCATCGAACAACACGGATGCGCTGTGTGCACCGCGGTGCGCGGATAGCTGTGAAACCAGGCCGAAAGCCCGAACGGACATCGCAGATCGGCGCGAGGCACTTGGAAAGATAGGGGGGCGGGGGAGGGGGAGTTACAGCGATATTTATATGACGTGCGTTATCCCAATCAGTCAAGTTGTATCTACCACGACAACACAAATGAAATGGAACAGGCTCTCGCCGAAATTCTCGAGGCGGATCCCGAGACGACATCTACACCTGTGGCGTGCCTGCCTGTCTTTGCGCGAGGCACGTTGACCACCACCTGGCTGACGGTGGATCAATGTGTGGCCCTGATACGGACGGCCGTGGAGAGAGACTACGATCACGAGTATTGCATCAATCCCGTCGGTTTGCCCTTCACCAAGTTGTATTTCGACATTGATTGTCTCGAATGCAAGAGAGCCGAACGCGGCGGCGATGGCGGCAAACGATGTGCAGCTGCGGCGTCGGCGTCGGCGGCGGCAGCCGCAGCGGACACTAGCGCGCCCATGAAGACTGCGGTGTACGCGGCCCAGTGCGCCTCTGTATTCACCAACCTGCACACCCAACTGGCACGATGTCTCTCCGTCGAAACGGACGTCACGACCGGCACGATGCCGAGATACGTCATGGTGCGCGAAGATCGGCCTTTTTGCGGCTTTCACGTCATCTTTGATGTACTGATTGACTTTGTGGCCCGCGACCACCTGATGGCGCGCATGGCCGGAGTTAAGTTGAGCGACCGTCACGTCATCGACTGGCCCAAGAACCTACTGCTGCCCTACGGGCGCAAGTACAAGCATTTGCTAACGTGGAACGTCGACGCGCCCAACGGTGGCGGCGGTGGCGGCGGCGGCCTACCTCGGGTGGTGCCCATCAACCCGAATGCGGCGGTCGAGGCTCTGTTTCCGGTGCGCGGCATGCGCATCGCCGACGAGTGGCACATTAGCGTGTCGCTCGCGCCCGTCGGCTACGACCTGCAGCTGATGCGGGGCGACACCGTCGTCGACACGGTGTACGTGGCGCGAGACTCGCTCGAGTACACACAGAGAAGCCTGTACGCACGCATCTGCTCTAAACTCAAGCGGCGCGCTCGTGTGTCGTCGTCGTCGTCGTCGTCGTCGTCGTCAACGCCACAGTCCTCCTGTTCGGAATTTGATCACGTGCGCTATGAGACACCGTGTTTCGCATCGCCGTCGGTGGCGCGTGTCGTGCCTCGAGAGCTCATCGAGTCATTTTTGGCTGCGTCGGCGCTCAACGTTGGCGGTGGCGGCAGCAATGCCGGAGATACCACCGAAAGATACCATCTCCAAGAGGCGCTCGAGCCCTACGAGCAACGCGTTCGAGTGTCGGCGCGCCCACTCCCTGTCATCATCGACGATGCGATGAACGACGGCGACGACGACGGAGACGGTGACGGTGACGATGAGCCCTTTTATCCGTTTCTCGAGGAACAACTGGCGTTTTACGACGAGGCGATCAATTGTTTCGTGGACGTGGATCATTCGGTCTGGGTCGGACGCATCGCTACAGACGCGTTGCTGTTGCTGGACTCTTGCCTGCAAACACCACCCGAGCAGTTTTTCGCAGCGGACTTTAACGACGGTGTCGACGACGGTGGCGGTACAGGAAACGGAGGCGGCAAACGGAAGAGACGCGGTGGCCGAACAATGCGGCAGGCAATGAACGGGGACGCGTCCTCGAGGGCCGCGACGACGACGACGACGTTGGATCGCAACGCACTGGCCGAGCGAATGTTGGACAACGCGGTGCGTTGTGGCGCTTACACGTCGACCGTATCGACGCTGATGCGCTACGGGAAGATGAGCAGGACGGACGCTTGCAAGTATCTGATCAGACGCTACTCTGAGGATCGAGCGGGCGTGTTCGTGTGGACGAGATTGGGAATCACGCCCGCGCTCAACGTGTTCCTCCAAAAGAACTTTTCGCGCACCGACTTTGTGTACCTGCTGCTCAAGACGCATCTGAGGAACGAGGCGGCGACGCAACGACTTTACCAGCTGGTTTGCAACGTGTTCGGCGAGACGCCATCGGTGTGTAACGTGTTTGCGCGCGACGTCTACATCATGAAAGTCGCCGGATCGACGGTGAGCTATTTTACCGGACGAAAGATGACCATCGATCGCGACTGTAAAATGCGCAAGTTTGTCATGCTAGTCGACGACGTGGAGATTGCTTCGTCACACGTTGAGATCGAATGCGCCTATTCGTATCGCACCAATTACGGCATCTTCAACCCTGTGACGGGTGTGTTCGAGAGCAACGGGCCCTCGCTCAACGAGCTCGTGTACCGCGAGTTGGACCCGTCGCTGGTGGAGCGCGGCCAGTTGTTGCACTTTAAGCCCGCGCTGTTTCGCTTCGGACTAGACTGTTTTCTCAAGGCACCGGCGTACATACGACACGTGGAGGCGACAGTGCCGGTCATGGTGCTACTTTCGCCGCTGTGGCCCGTGTACAATCAGTACCCCGACTTTGGACGGTACCAGACGACGCCGATTCGCGACTTTGCCATCGCCGAATTCCAGACACTCTTGGCCGACCTGAACCGCTCCTTTCGATACCCGTGGCCGGAGGATCTGTGTGATCATGTCGCCGCCATCGCGCGCACCACCGAACTGGGTGTGCTGATCGTCAATTGCCTCGGCGCGCTCTACACGCTGGCCAGATACGTCACCATTGACCCACAGGACGTCGTTCAGATCATCGTCTCGCTGTTTGGCCGCGCGCCGCACTCGTACATAGGCATCCCCGAGTGGGAAACGGACGACGAGCACAATTTGATATTAAAAGCGCCGCCACCGCCCGACGGTGAAAACACTGGAGATGTCCTCGGCGGCGGCGGTGGTGGTGGTGGTGGTGGTGGTGGTGGTGGCAAACACTGCGACTATGACGGTAACGACGACGTTCTCCACGAGAGTTTTCGACGTTTGCTGTTGACGCGGCTCGAGGCGGCCGAGAACAAGTTCAGCATCATGCGACAGATGAACGAGACTCTAGTCGAGGAGACGAACTCTCTCCCCATGGCAACCGGCCTCACCTTCAAGAGTCTCAACGCTCAAACCTCGGTGGATATGACGGCCCTGTTCCGCAAGATCGGGTTTCGGCTCGAGACGAACGACGACCAATACGGCACCGCCGCACACCAAATGGACTTGAGCCGCTACGAGTACGTCCAGTGTGCCATCTTGGTGGCCGCGTGGTTTACACGCATGGGCGAGAGGCACGCGCTCAACGACAGCCCCCTCTTTGTGTACGTCAACGCCAAGCGCACGACGCTGTACGCCCAACTGGTGGAGTTGGCTCGCGGCATGGCCGACGTGACCGTGGCCCGCGATCACGGTGAGCTCACCGACCATTTCTTGGCGTTCGTGGAGAGCAACGAGTGCGACGCTCGCGACGCCATTCATTACCCCGCGACGTACGACGTGGACGCGCTGCGGCGGTTGCACGCGGAGAGTGCCACCAACGCGCGACTGATGGGCGACGCGGCGGCGCTCATTACATCGCCTTCCGCCCGGGAGAGGAGGGCCTTCGCGTCGGCCGTTGTGCACCTATTGCGGTCGGGCAGCTTTCAATACGATTACTTTGTGGAATTTTGCAAAATAATCGCCAACCTCGAATACTTGGGCAACCGGCTACGACTCGGCTACAATCTTTACGGCACCTCCAGTTCGGGCAAGAGCTTTTTCGCCGAGCTGCTGGATCGGGTGTTCGCGTCGGGCTCGAATTCGATCCTCAGCTCCCGGACGTTTCACGACAACCGGCCCACTGACAACGACATGAACGCCATCCTGTTGGGCACCAACTTTCTGGTGCGGCTGAACGAAGACGACGAGCTTTTGGTGGATGCGTTCAAAAAGTACGTCGATTTCAACTATCTGAGCACCAGGGACATGCAAAAGAACCTGAGCACCAAATACGCCATCCGCGCCAAGGTATTTTTCATGAGCAACCATTACGTGCAAGTGAACAAACCGTTCGATTGCGGCTTTCACAACAAATACTATCCGCTGTTTTTCAACTTTGATTTTGTGAATCTGCACGCGCGACTGGATCGGCTCATGGAACACCGGTCGGCGCTCAAACTGTACACGACTAAATATTTGGGCGGCCAGATTCTCATTCAGCGCTACCCCGCCGGCAGCATAGACTCGCTGGACGCAGAGATCACTGTGTTGTCCCGACAGTTTTTGACGCGCTTCTTTTTCTTCGACACAGTGAACCCGGTCACGGCGAAAAAGACGGGACTCGTGGAACATTTGCATTCGCGCTACTTTTGCATAACCAATCCGATTCAATTCTTTCACGACACGGTCGAGATCAGACCGACGAACCGGGGCCTCGAAGAGACTCGCGTACGTCAGATTCTATTCAACTGGTGGGAGAAACACAAGGGTAACTTTGCGCGCATCAAGCACTTTAGCAACATTGCGGATACAATTATCAACCACTTGGGACGCTATCGCGTGGGGAAAAGGTACAATTTGGAATTCATCATGAGCAAATAAACGGCGAGTGTCTGGAATTGGACGCCATAATTCCAATAACATAAGATGTCGTCGAAACTAAAAGAACACAAAGACACACTCACTATGACGTCCCCGAAGACAGGCCGAGCGTTGAAAATCCCGCCACTCACCAAGACCGAGATCAAGCGGGTGATTAAATATTTAATGGAACAGTACGAACCCACGACGTCCGAGTCGCCACCTACAGGCGTGGAGTCCGACCTGGCAAAGTCGCTGATGAATATGATGCTCCATAAGACGTACGATATTCTGTACCATGCAGCGCACTTGTGCGTCATGTCCAAACGACGAACGATAATGGAGCGCGACGTGCTCACCGCGATTCGCGAACACCGGTCCGTGATACTCTCGGAAGAAGACAAAAAGTGCATACCACCATCACGCAGGGTATACACCAGCCCCCAGGACTGACTGACAGTGACACTCGTCAGTTTTTGTTACTAATTGTAATTGTGAAAATGTGTTTGAAATAAATGTATTAATTTGACAACAATTTTATTGTATTATTTATTTTCTGCATGTCAAAGATTGCGGTAGCAAACTTTAGAGAGGTAAGCATTACGGGTGCAAGCGCTACCCGCCATGAGTGATACTGCTCGTTACGAGGCACTGCGACTTTGCGGCGTTTTGCGCTCCTACGAAGTGTTCGAAGACGGTTCCGGCGTCCGCGTTTCCCTGGCGGCTGCAACTTTGCCGACCGTCTACGAGTTGCACGTCGTTAGCGCTGGATCTCGCCAACAGCAGAGGGGCGACGCCGCGAAAAGGGCTAAGAACTCGACGGTCGCCGTTGTGGAAGAAAAGGACAACGACGTCGACCGCGACCGCGTCCGTCGTTTGAGTTTGCGAACGAACGCCCCCCGTGCTCTATTTCCGCACGCATTGTGGGCCGTCACAGTGTCTCTAGTGGTGCACCACGCGGCGACGGCGGCACCGGCACCGGCACCGGCAGTGGGTTTGACGTACTACGACGTTGAAAAATGGTACGCCACACCGGGCGCGGAAGACGCTTCGGTCGAATGCCCGTGTTACGTAGCAGATAGCACCGGTGGCCACAGCCGCCGCTTCGGTCCATACAGCCGTCGACAACTCTCCACCACTCTGGCTACGCCCAAAGGTCTGTGCGCACCCGCCCTGTCCCGCACCATGCCGGGAGCAGTGCGCGGTGCGTTTCTGCGAGCAAAACTACCCAACGCCACGTTGGGTCCCGTAAAAAAGTATTTCGCGTTCGCCGCGAACGCGTTGGCGCCCACCATGCGCGCCCTGCAAGATTGCATGAGCCGAGGCGTGGTGCGCGAGGCGCTCGAACGCAGCAATGTCCAAGTGCGCCGACACAACGGTCGCGCGGTCCGGATGATCAAAGAGATGCACGGCGGCAACGGTGGCGGCGGCCCCGCGGCTCGCAACCTGCTCGACGCCTATCGGGGTGTAGAGTCAACGGTCGACGACTTTCTATCGGCCGAGGCGCAAATCTTCGGCTCGGGCGTACTCGGTGTCTTCGACCTCGACAGCCTCGTCGAACGTGGCGACGACTTTTGGACCATACAAGTGCGCGTCGACGACCGTTTGAATCCGAAGGAACTGCTGGCTCCGACGACTCTGTAGTAGTAGTCGTGGTGAAACACTCTGATTGGACAACAATTTTAGACGGTCGGATCCGGTCCCGCATGAAGAGATATTTTTTTATGGGAAAAAAGGGGGTGGGGGAAGGGGGCAAAAAATACCGTCTAGGATGCGACGATCACTTGTTCCATCTCATAACTAAACTGTTGATCCACCTGCTGCGCGTGCGGCACGTACACGATCGAGCTCACTTTCTCGGCAATGTCCGCGTCCGTGAACCACACCGCTGGATACGCGGCGAGCATGGCGTTGTCGCTAGTAAACACGCGCGCGTAACCCTTTTTGAGGAGCGGTGACGACCCCAGTGTCGTCAGATCGTAACCTCCGTCCGTTTCCATGAAGAGGCCCGACGAGACGCTCCACATTTTCAACGCTTGCACGACCGCGTTCACCACGGTCTTGACGTTCGCTTGACTGAATCCGGACTGTGCCATTACCTTCGCCCACTCGTCCACGTCAGACAGGAACACGCACATGCGGCTCAGCATGACGCCGATAATCTCGGCGGTGGGCAGCGGCAGTTTTATGGCCGGCATGAGCCTGCGCGCGATCGCCGGGTCGACACGTTCGATGTAGTTTGTCGCGGCCGCCACGAATACGTTTCGCGACAACCGTTTGGGATCCAAGTGGTGCAGAAAGACGGCCGTGAGCGAGGCTTTCACTTCGTTTGCGTCGCGGCCGGTGATGGTGTCTATTTCGTCAAAGAACAAGACGACAATCTTTCCGCGGTCACCGCTCGCGGAGGCGGCGGTGAAAATGTCGGCTAGCAGCGTCTCCGCCGCGCCAAAGGTCGGCAAAAACAAGTCGGAATTGGTGATGAACACGTACTGGGCGTCCATCTGGCGAGCGGCCGCCTCCACGAACGTCGACTTGCCCGTGCCGGGTGGGCCGTACAGCAGCATGGCCCCGTACGAGTTGGCGTTGAGACCGTACTTGGTGAGCGTCGTTACGCTCATTATTCGCTGCTTCTCCGCGGCCATACCGACAATGTCGTCGAACGAAACCAAGGGCTCACGCGTGTACCGCTGCAGAGTCGAAGCGCCCGCGTCGTCGGCGCCGCCGGCGGTCAGCGCTTCGGACGTGAAAAATTTGCTCAGCTCCACTGTGCGCTTGGCCGTTTTGAGATTTTCCAAAATGACGGACGTGTTGTCCAGAGCCACGGTCAGCGCGGTAATATCGCTATGCGTGAGTGCGCGCAGGCGATTGATGGTGCCGCTGAGAATTATCCACGACGCGTAGACATGCATCGATTCCGGTGGCAGACCGCGGCGGTGGGTCTTGAAGTGGTTCACGATCACTGCGCCCACTTCCTGGAACGCGGCGTCCGCGTGCGACAGCAACGTTACCAAGTTGCCGGGCGAGTACTCAAACTTTTTAAACTCGCCGTCGAGTGTCTGGAGGCGGCGTTTCAACATAGACACGTCCCGAAACTCGACGGCGTGCTCGTCTACGGCTGGTTCGGCCCACATTTTTATACTCACTCGGTGTTCTTATTCACTACGGCGGTAATACAGTACGGTGGGAATCGTAATTTGTTAATTTCATTTGAGCGGGGGGGGGGGGGGAGCAGGGGAAGCCGGGAGTCGGAAATCGTAATTTATTTTGTAAATTCTTTTAGGCAGGCGTCAGGGCTCAATTGATCCCAATACCTTAAACATGGACAACTGCCGTATTAGGAGACCATAAAACTGCCTCTGCCCACCACCGCCGAGATTACAACTGAACAAAATGACACAAGTCATATGAGGTCCTACCACGAGCTTACGAGCACGGACGACGCCGAGTGTAGCAACGGCGCCGCCCTTCAGTCCGTCAGCTATTGATACCGAATATACGAAAGAATCACACAAAAAATATGTACCGCATATTGTCTTGGTGACACGGTATCCGGGACAAACGTATCAAAAGCCCATGTGACTCGAACCGAATCGAACGTTGGAAGCCGCCACGCTTACGGACTTTATTCGACTCGGCTAGAACCAATCGTCTGGTGTCGATGTCAGTTGCGATGCCATCATAGTGTCGCCAATTGGACTCGAGGCCACGGTAGACGCGGCCGGCTCCGAAGCGGCGAAGCGATCGTCGTCCATCGCCGTTAGACTGGACGCAGCCACGGTGGACGCGGCATCGACGGTCTCCCCGACGACGACGAAGCGATCATCGTCCATCATTAGACTCGACGCTGCCGCGGCAGATGCGGCCGGCTCGAGTGCGTCGACCGCTTCAGCCGCGATGCGATCGGACGCGGCGTCAAAAGACAACCGATCGATGTTGGCAAAGTGTGGGGGATCTTCATCGTCCTCGTCGTGGATGGTTCTTTCGATGCGACGACGGGAGGACGTGAGGGCGAACGACGAAGACTCTTTAGTATGTACACTGCTAGACGGGCGGCTGTCAGTCACCGTCGCCGACACCTCGGGAACAAAAGATGACTGACCTTTGTACTCGGACCACACACTCGCAACGTCGTCGTTGTCGTCGTCGTTGTCGTCGTTATTGTCACCATCGTAGTAATCGGGTGCGGCGGCGAAAAGTCGTTCCGCCGCTAGAGCGTCAACCGCGGCGTCTTGGCGCGGCATGCGCTCGCGACTCGCCACCACTTGGACGTGAGGTAGGAGCGCAAACACCATGTGGTACGCAAGCAAAACTTCATCCGACACCGGTCGCTCCGGCGTACAAGTGGCCACGTCTAGCCACAGCACACCGTCCATGTCCATGGTCGGTCGGAACAGCTTAAACTTTTTCCAACACGCCTTGTCCAACATGGTAAAGAGGCGATCCACCAGAAAGGCCACAATCTTCAAGTGAGCTCGCGGATCTGTCAGATTGTCAGAGGCGTGACGGTACTGGTCTCCGTGCGAGCCCTCCGCCGAAGCTACGACACAGCATGTACATTGTAACCGACCGTCGGCCGATCGCACAAATACGTATCGGGAGACGTCTTCGGGCCGCGGAGGCTCGGATTTCATTCGTACGCTATAGGTCAACATATCGCTCGTAATCTTATGTGGACAGAGAACAAGCGCGCGCGGACGGTATGTCACGATCGGGACCCGAACGGGTTATACCGAGTGTACAGTAAGTACCATACGAGTGCCGATGGTACGGAACCGATCGGTAAAATGTGCAATTGTAACTTAAATACTCGTTTTTTTGTTTTTTTTCTCTCTGAAACACCCTACTGGCCTCCGGGGGGGGAGGAGGGGGGGGAGGAGGGGGGGGAGGGGAAGGGGGGAAGGGAGCGCAACGGGAAGCGGCGCGGGGAGCAGCGTGGGGAGCGGCGTGGGGGAAGTCGCCGGGTGTATAAATACTCGCTTCGTTTCCCACTGACTTTATGTTACCGACTAGCCTTTGCGAAGTCTACACCTACCCTCAGTCAGTGTGCCACTCTCTAACAATTATAATGGCTTCATATCAAAAACACATGGAACTGCGGACACGGCTGGATTCAGTCAGAATTTCGGAGATGCTGGAATTGCCAATAATGTCAAAGTTCGGATTCCTAAAAAGATTGGGTTTTAAAATCGAAATAGGCGAAGAGGATTTCATTCCATACGTCATTCTCACCCGCAAACACGTGTGGGTTGGGCGTGAGTTACTGAATTGGTTCGGGTTTTCGGGCCCGTTGCAACGACAAAAAGACGAATTTTTACGTTTGGCACTGTTCACGCCGACGGTGTCCGTTACATTGACAACATCATCCATGATCATCGACACAGCCTCCTTGGAGGCGTTCATCTTCGTCTTACCGCACGCGACGGCGGCCCGGCTGTGGAGCCACCTGACTCTCGTCCAGATGGCGCTCTCCTTATACCTCAAGTACCACAGCGCCCACGTCGAGTCGCAGAAGGACGCCTTGGTGGGTCTTCTCGCAGATATGCAAAGAAGACTCAACCAGCGTGGAATTAGCGACACGTCGCCGACGAGAGGATCACCACCGCCGGCATACAGAGAAACACCCAACGACGTGTCGTCCCGGCAACCGACGAGAGGATCATCGCCGCCGGCAAACAGTGAAACTTCGTTGGACGACTTGGACAGATCCTACCTGAGCCGACCGCAGTCGTGTTCCAACGACAACGACCAAGACGACCAGCGCGCACCTCCCCCCTCGCCTTCGCCGCCACCGTCTGCGACGTTCACGCTCGAGTGTGACGAAGTCATGCCGAGCGACAGTGATGAGAACCATAACAGCGAAGAGAGGAATTCATTGGAGGAGTCAGCCCGTCTACGGTTGGTGGACGTATTGATGTCGCGTGCGACCCATTTCGCACGGCTTCACCTTCGTCGGCGGCGACTTCAAGCACCACACTCAAGCGTGTCAGACGCCCACACGAGCGATTGCCTTCAGGACCCGTCGACGCTATTGGCGCAAGGGAGTGAAGAATATATGTCGGACGTCCTCTTTCAATACCCTTGAATATATTTTTAATCGTTTATGTTGCATTGTATATGTGTATCAAGAATCGTTTAATATGTACTGTAAATAATATAATATATAGAACAACGATAATAACTTATTGTGTTATAATCATCTTTTAATATAGGTACTGTAAATAGCATAGTTAATATATAAAAATATACTCTTATTAAAAAGCAGTTGTATTATTACTATATACTGAACAATTGATCAATAATTCTAAATATTTAATTGTACTAACAATTAGCCCAACACTGGTGTATAGTGTGTGGCGTGAGTCACAAAATAAAAAGATAGGTAGGTACATTAAAAGTTGGATTGAAACCACTGAACGTCAAACGTTCATATATATGTAATTGTTAAGCTGAAGCCGGTGCGGCGGTCCGCCGGCACGAACCCGGCGGGCGAAGCCGGAGGCGGCGGCCTGATTTTAACGATCTTGCCGGCTTTTAAGGAATAGTGACGTGTCGGTGGTTTTTATCAACTAAACATTATGGAATGGGACGACGAAAAAGTATTGAAACTAATAGAGCTCTATCACTCAAAACCACTACTATGGAACCCAAAACATAGCGACTATAAAAATACGGCCAAAACGCTTCGACGCTTTTCATGACAATATTGCGACTTAATTACATCCGTTAATGATGTGAAGAAAAAGATAAATTTAACAAGCCACTATTACCGCGATTACTGTAGTAATTGCGACTTTTTAAACATGGCCTAATCCAACAGTTTTGAGAGATCTAGCTATAATAACTGCACAAGTGGCTAATATTAGATCACTTTCATCGTTCTCGTTCATGTCTAATATTGAAACGTCGTAATTATTCGAAAGACACGCGCGCACTATCCGAGCACTTCACTAATTGTGAACACTGCATGCCGCGACTGTCGTACTGCCGAGAAAATTGTCCGGCTCGCAATCACTGAAGCCGCCGGGTCCACCCGTCGGCACTAACCCGCCGGGTTCGTGCCGGCGGGGCCGGCGGCTTCGGTGTGTAGACAGCTTTACGTTTGTTCGTATATTTTGTTGGCTTGCCCTTGAAGTCGATGCTATGGGTTCTTCCCGATGTCGTGTTATTATTTCTCGCTTGAATAATTCTTATGTTATATTTGAGTCCAAACCCTGCCTGTGCTCTTTTTCCGTTTCCCTGTTTCGAAGATTGTTATAACGTACGCAGACTGATATGAATTTTAATATAAATATCATTGTTAACCTAATATATAAAAATCTACTCGCAATAAAATCAATTGAATTATTATCGTTTGCAGCAGATATACATAAGGGCACTTGCATAATATGTACACTTTTCTAAGCATACCTTTGTTAAAACTCGCATAAAGTGGGCGTGCCACAGGTGCGAGTCTGAATATTCTAAAATACTGTCGCGACTACCGTTCACCACGCGTGTGGCGTGGCGGCGCACACCAGCATCATTCGGTTTCAGCGGCTCTCAAATTACGGCCGGCTCGTGGTGGCATTTATTATAGTGGTGTAATAGAAAATTAAAAAAAAAAACAATACTAATATGTACAAGCCATGTTTATTGGGTCCTTCTTTATTCGATAAAACTATGGTTACATTTTTGACAAATAAAAAACACCGTCTGAGGTTCGTCAGGGCGCCTCAGTTGAACTCGCCGCTGCAGATATTGGTGCGAGCAGGACGGTTGTCCGCGAGAACTCGCTCGATCTAGATAAGACAAGAGACGTAACCACTGATTAAAAAAAAAACATATCACTCATTGACAACGACAACTAGTGTATCAATTTTTTTTACATTAATCTAGTTCACCTTGTCTGGAGATAGGTTCAATGGATCCTGTAGAGTCTTGTCGTCGGAGACTGGCTCTGGCCGTCCGTTCACGACCTGGTCAATGTTGGGCACTTGGATGTCTGGCTGTCTCTGCGAACCGTTCTTCTGTACACAGTCCTTGGTGTTGGGCTTTTTGCGCGGCTGCTGCGGCTGTTTCTTTTTCTTCTTAGAGTCTAGGTTGTCCTTCGAGTCGAGTTTCTTTTTCGGCATGGTTATTGTTGTTGCCGACTCTCCGTCGCCGCTCAGCTCGGCTGACCGTTTTCTTGCCGCCTGCCGGTCTGGTGGATTCGGCGGCGCTTCGGCTAGCGTTGTCGTCGACGAGGACGGTGGGATATTTTCGTCATTTTCATCGTTGTACACAATCTTCGAGACCTGCGATGAGGATGGTGGTCCGACGACGCTCGGCTCGGTTGACCGTCTCCTTGACCCCTGCCGGTCTGGTGGATTCGGCGGCGCTTCGGCTAGCGTTGTCGTCGACGATGGCGGTGGCATATTTTCGTCGTCGTCGTTGTACACAATCCCTGGCGGCGACGCATTCTGTGCGGTTACAACGACCTGCAATGTGGGTGGCGGTCCGACGCCGCTCGGCTCAATCGACCATATTCTTGTGACCTGCCGGTGTGGTGGCTTCGATGGCGCTTCGGCTGTCGTCGATAGCGGTGGCACATTCTCTTCGCCGCACACAATAGTCGGCAGCGACACATTCTGCACATTTCTGTCGAACGGCGTTTTCGAATCGCCGCGTGTGTTTTGGTATAGATTATGAGACAGATAGGAGATTATACCGAACAACGTCTTTTTTGAATCGTCAGACGTCACACGGTGTACTTTTGCAGACAGGTAGGCGATTATTTCGTACAAGTGCGCTTGCGGGAATTCTACGTCCTTTTTGAACGACATCTCGACGGCGAATAATCGTTGCGCTCTCACTGACCTGTCTTTATAGCTGCCTCCCCCTCGCCCCCTCCCCACTCTCATCGTTGACCGCCTCGTCCGCCGATGGACGGTCGCCGTCGTCGTCGTCATCCGTCGTGACCGAGCGGTGACAGTGGCCTAGTGAGTCATCGTCCGCTACCTCGTCTGCCGTCAGACGCCCGTCTAGTGAGGCGTCGTCCGCCGCCGCCGCCGCCGCTGCCGCCACCTCGTCCGCCGCTTCGTCTAGTGAGTGCACGTCCGGAATTGAGAAACGCACCACCGCCACTGGACGGCCGTTGTTCGACTGCTGCGTAGCTGGTGGTAGCACGGTCACTGCTGTATGAGCGTCGTCGTTGCAGTCGCCCTCGTCCTCCTTCCCCGGAGCCCCATTGTCATCTTCAGAAGAGTCTAAGGTATCGTTGTCAGTCTCAGTGGAGTACTCGATCGTATCGGTGTCGTCGTCAATCTCAATGTCATCGTCGTCGTCGTCGTCGTCGTCGTCGATCCCGGTATCGTCGTCGATTCCTCCGCAGTCATAGGTCTCGATGTTCGCCGAGGAGGGATCGTCCGCGGCGGGTGCGGTGTCTTCTTCGATGTGCCCACTCGTGGTTGTAAGGCGCAAGTCGTTGAGACGCGAGAGCATATACTCTTCGGCGCCCACCGGATCGTCGTTCGTCGTCGTCACCGCCGCCGCCGCGGAAATGACTTTCGGGGGACGACCGACGTGCACGGTCCACACGGCCACCGCTTCTCGGACGAAATCCTTGAAAAATTTGGCTACCAAAGACCGAGGTCTATCCGTGTTTTGTCGCACCGCGTGTCTGGCGTTGACGAGCGCCGAGTGGAAGACGTCGGGTCGGTGGGCGTACTGGCGGCAGTACTCTGCGGCCAACGGTTGCGCCCGTGCCAACAGCCAGTGTTCGGTTCGGCGGTAGTCTAGCGTCTCGCCGACGACGAGCGTAACGAAATGAATCAACTGCAGGTCTTCGGTGATGTTGTCCACTACCTCGTACAGTCGCCGCTTCACCGCGTCCGTGGTGCTCGCGCGTTTCAATATGGCGCCGATGCAGCGCTTGATGTGGTCGGGCAGGTAGTCGTTGTAATTGATCATGTACATGCGGTCCAGTTCGATCAACAGACGCATCTCCTCCGCTTCCACACAACCGCGGCTCACGTCCACGACCGCTTCGCCTTGGATCACTGCGCGAAAGAGGTTCGTCGTATCGTCATCGCCCATCTTACAAAGTGTGTTTCAACGGGGAGAGGAGACCGTCGCTCTTTTCTATCGCGTACGCCAGGGCCGTGTCGGCGTCGAATTTAGAAGCGTAATGACGCGTCATATCTAGACGTTTGTGCCGCAACAGACAACGCGCGCGTTCCGTCTCGCCTGCCTCGAGCGCCTCTGCCGCCACCAACTGTCGGTACGCTTTGAACCCGAAACCCTCGGGCGGACGCCGACCCGTCACACGGCGAAACGCTCGTCCCAGCTGTCGATGGGTGCGCGAATAGGTACGAAAGATGTTTCTCTGGCGCGTGGATGATGACGCGCCCGCGACGTCGATGTGCCGAAACGGCCATTGTGGCGAGCCATAGTATCGCTCGCTCGCCGCCCACACGAGATCCATCAGTTTCGGCGCGACGCACAGGCGAGTCGATCCCGTCTTGGAGTGAATCTCCGTCCGGCCGGATCGGCGCAACTCACTCCAGCGTCGTTCGCCGAGGCCGATAATCTCCGAAGGCCGCGCGCCCGTGTGCCGGCACACGACCACTAGGACGCACACTTCAAAGTGCGCCTCCGTCATCGCTCCGCCGCGGGGCGCGGGCGCCTCCGTCATCGGTCCGCCGCGGTGCGCGTGCTTTAACGCGTCGAGCGCGTAATCGTACAGGCTCAAAAGTTCGCTACGATCCACGGGCACGCAAGGTGGTGGCGCCGGTGTTGGTGGGGGTAACGAGCCATACGGCACGGGTATGCGGTCTCCGCGGACGTCGTAGACGGCGTCCGCCCGCTCTGAATCGTTGAATCTTTTCGCCGCACGAAATGCGTTGTTTACAATGTTGTTTAAAAATGGCGGTTTCACATACGAAGCGCATCGCTCGCGCAACACCAACAACAGGGACGAGATTACCTTTTTACAGTAAGCCCTGGTCCTACCCTTTCTCAGAAAATAATGTACGAGTCGTTTGAAATCCTCCTCGGAACCGTTTTCGGTGAGGAACCTCATGTATTTGACGTGACTCCGTTTGCTCTGCGCGGTCGTATACGAATACGTACGCTCTGCGAAGAGCATCACGAACGCCTTATTGGTGGTTTAAAACAACCGAGAGTCTGGCTGACCACCTACCTTTTTACCTAACCTACCTACTACGTATCCATTCGTCCAGACAGACACACAAAGAAAACAAGAATGCATACGTACCTGAAACAAACAAATAAAAAAATTGTTAGTTTATCGCGGATTGGTCAAATCGCGGCGGCGGCGCAGTAGGTCGCACCGTCCACAGACCACCGCGGAACTTTGTTAAAATTACGCAGGATAGAGCCGCGGAAAAAGTTGCGATTACACACAAATTACACACAAATGTCCTATTTATCCGGCGAAATAATGGGACATTCTTGCGTAATTTGCGCGTAATCGCAAAATATTCCACCTCTACTTTTAGGACAAATTTGCGGCAAAGGCGTGGAGTTACGCAGGAATTACGCAGCCGTCACGCGACGGCAGTTGTCCACGTTTAAGGTGCTCATAGGGATGTAGGCCGATCGAGGGAGCGGGACTCGAGCTTGCTCGTGACGGCGACCGTGTACCACGCCATCTAGGTCTCGGTTTTGCGACGCTCTACTATGGCATTTAGGCTGGTTTCGCAGCTATCCGCGAGACCTGTACAGTGGGGAGGGGGGGGGGGGGGGTTGTACCGTGCACGAACGGCCCGTATGGGTCTCTCTAGCAGTGAGCCTTGGTATATGTACTCGTTTCGTTCATATCAGGGACGTGTGTCGCCCTTCGCAGGTGACGAGCGACTGAGCCATTTTCGAACCCCCCACTCCAAAATCATGAAAATGTATGGAGGGTGGGGATAACCTTGAAATTTTCTATATATTGAGCGATAGCTTCGCGCGCGACTCACTTCTAATACGGCAGTTGTCCATGTTTAAGGTATTAGAATTAACTGAGCCCTGACGCCTGCCTAAAATAATTTAAAAAATATATATTACGATTCCCGACTTCCGGTTTCCGGCTTACCCTTCTCTCAAATGATGATCTGTCAATATAGTATATAGTGTAAATTTCACAAGTCATCGAATGATTCGGGCCGGGTCCATTCCTACATGCACGTTGTCGGTTGCCGCAGAGCGTCTCAAAGTCTGAGAGGTGCTAGATAGAACATGGGTTCACAGTGACGCGGGCCAGCCGTGCTACGAGAGTACAGGCGAGACAAGGACCGTAGCGAGACCGGCTATAATCCTGCTTGCCAGTACATTGCATTAGGCGCTCGCTGCCGCCGACTGTGGCCCGGGTGGGTCCACTCCTACATGTGTGTTGTCGGTTGCGCAGTGCACCTCAAAGTCTGAGAGACGCTAGATAGTACGTGGGTTCGCAGCGACGCGGGCCGCCCATGCTGCGAGAGTACAGGCGAGACAAGGACCGTAGCGAGACCGGCTATAATCCTGCTTGCCAGTACATTGCATTAGGCGCTCGCTGCCAACTGTCGGGTTCACTCCTATATGTGTTTTGTCAATTACCGCAGCGCGACTCAAAGTCTGTGAGACGTTAGATAGTACGTGGGTTCGCAGCGACGCGGGCCGCCCGTACTGCGAGAGTACAGGCGAGACAAAGACCGCAGCGAGACCGGCTTTAATCCTGCTTGCCAGTACATTGCATGAGGCGCTCGCTGCCGACTGTCGGGTTCACTCCTATATGTGTTTTGTCAATTACCGCAGCGCGACTCAAAGTCTGTGAGACGCTAGATAGTACGTGGGTTCGCAGCGACGCGGGCCGCCCGTGCTGCGAGAATACAGGCGAGACAAGGTTCGCAGCGAGACCGGCTTTAATCCTGCTTGCCAGTACATTGCATGAGGCGCTCGCTGCCAACTGTCGAGTTCACTCCTATATGTGTTTTGTCAATTACCGCAGCGCGACTCAAAGTCTGTGAGGTGTAAGAGTACAGACGAGACAAGGACCGCAGCAAGACCGGCTTTAATCCTGCTTGCGAGTACGTTGCTGCAGTATGTATCGTGATGACGTCAAATACTTATCGTTTAGTTCATCAGAGACGTGTGTCGCTCTTCGCAGGTGATGAGCGACTGAGCCATTTTCGAACCCCCCACTCCAAAATCATGAAAATGTATGGAGGGTAGGGATAGCCTTAAAATTTTCTATATATTGAGCGATAGCTTCGCGCGCGACTCACTTCTAATACGGCAGTTGTCCATGTTTAAGGTATTAGAATTAACTGAGCCCTGACGCCTGCCTTAAATAATTTACAAAATATATATTACGATTCCCGACTTCCGGTTTCCGGTTTGTCATTTCCCTCAAACAATGTTTTTATTACATCAATAGTATATAGTGCAAATTTCACAAGTCACCGAATGATTATTGATGATGGCCCGGGTCCATTCCTGCATGTGCGGGCCGGCCGTGCTACGAAAGTACAGGCGAGACAAGAACCGCAGCGAAACCGGTTTTAATCCTGCTTGCCAGTACATTGCTTAAGGGGCACGCTGCCGCCGACTGTGGCCCGGGTTCACTCCTACATGTATGTGTTTTGCCGGTTGCTGCAGCGCGACTCAAAGTCTGTGAGGTGCTAGATAGTACGTGGGTTCGCAGCGACGCGGGCCGCCCGGGCTGCGAGAGTACAGGCGAGACAAGGATCGCAGCGAGACCGGCTTTAATGCTGCTTGCGAGTACATTGCTGTAGTATGTATCGTGATGACGTCAAATACTTATCGTTTAGTTCATCAGAGACGTGTGTCGCTCTTCGCAGGTGATGAGCGACTAAACCATTTTCGAACCCCCCACTCCAAAATCATGAAAATGTATGGAGGGTGGGGATAGCCTTAAAATTTTCTATATATTGAGCGATAGCTTCGCGCGCGACTCACTTCTAATACGGCAGTTGTCCATGTTTAAGGTATTAGAATTAACTGAGCCCTGACGCCTGCCTTAAATAATTTAAAAAATATATATTACGATTCCCGACTTCCGGTTTCTGGTTTGCCATTTCCCTGAAATGCGACGCCCGTATGGGTGAAATCGCCGGGCCATCGATTATCGGGGGATAAGAGTACGATGTACGAGCAAATTCGCCGGGCTAAAATCAACGCCGCCCTCTTGATCGAGGAGCACAAAAAACTGCACAGATACACCGCGATCCTCGCCAGATATCCCGAGCTCGGCTCGCATTTGATTGTCCGCATCCGCCGAGCGACGAGCGACGACTACGAGTACCCGCCGGCGATGCGACCGTACGCCATCGTGGTGCGAGTGATGGTCTCCAAATGTTTAGCCGCCAAATTGTCCTCGATAGATTTCACGTCGGTGGCGTGCGACGCCGACGGAGAGACCAAAGTCTTGCGCTTCACACCCGGCTATGATTCGGAGTCCACCAAAACACCCGACTTTGTCGTTTGCGGACCCCAACGTCGGTACGGCGTGTATGTGCGCTTCAGTGATAGATTGCAATGCGCCATTTTCGAGAATCGAGAGTACCTGCGTCTCGGGCTGGACGTGGACGTGCGTGGCGATGTCGGCGTTCCCGGCCACGGTAAACTAAGGGACGGGTTCGCCATTGACCCGCATCCGTACGTCGATAAATATGGTTATGAGACGGTGCGATTTCGCATCAATCCACCGTATTGCGCCACGTACGGTGGTAGTTTTGTTAAAGACGATGATGTCGATAAAGACGATGATGTCGATAAAGACGATGGACACTGTACCGGCCCCCGGGGGGTGTGGGCCAGCCAGGTGTTTGGCGTGAGCTATCTGCATCGAATAATAGCCGCCGCCGTCACCGCGGATCAAAAACATTTCGCCGTGGCGCCCGATCCGCGTGCGGCAGCCGCGTGGTACGCCGAAGTGCGGCCCGGTGTGGTGGCCGTTCACCCGTTCGTGACTGTGGATCGCCTGGGGTTGGAGACGGAAGACCAGTTGTGGACCAACGAACACATAGCCCAAGGGCGAGTTTACGACACGTCTCCGATCCGTCGCGTAGACAAAGACGCACCAGACACTTTTTGGATCGACAAGTTCGGTATGCGCTCGGTGTCCGCGGTTACGGACATGTCGCGGCGCGCGCGCGCCGTCGACCGATGCAACCGGGCGCTCGTACTCGAAGGTGAGTGGGACGCGGTGGTGGGTCTCGTCGCCGACACCGTCATGGACGGCGCAGTGGCGGGCGCCGCCCAACTCAAGAGTATGCTGCTCGCCGAGGTCGTGACACCGGCGGTGCGTACCGTGGCCGCTGCGACGGCTACGTCGCGACTCAACCCCGTCCTTCTCGATGTTTTGCGGCGATGCCT
This sequence comes from Apodemia mormo, assembly GCA_036924255.1. Lineage (NCBI taxonomy): Eukaryota > Metazoa > Arthropoda > Insecta > Lepidoptera > Riodinidae > Apodemia > Apodemia mormo. The sequence goes on from JAUPFN010000019.1 coordinate 29,840,851, forward strand.
AGTGCTGTCGCGTTGCATCGACATGGCTCTGACGTCAGTGGCGAGAGCCGTGATCGCCCCCGTCTCTTCGGCGTTGTACTTTATATCCAACGTCATACTCGTGCTCGGCATCGTCGACATGGGTTTAAATTTATTCGACCCGGCCTCCATCACCGACCAATTGTCGCAAACCGACTTGGACGCGCTGGCGGAGGCCAACCTGGCGCAAAACATTTCCCTGTTCGGCGCGCGCAACGTAGAGTTGGATCTGTATATGCTCACCGCTTTGTTGGAGAGCACGACGCCGACGGACGACAATCAGTTTCTCAGTCTGTCGCCCGCCACTGCGGCGGTATCGGCACGCGCGGCCTCTTCGTTTGCCGCCGACACGCCTTTCTCCATATCCGCCAGTGACTGGGCTCGGCTGAGGTTGCACGACTTTGAGGCGTTGGTGTACACAGAGTACTTTATGCCACTCGCAACCCATTCTGCGCGCTTGTCTTTACCGTCGCGACGGTTGCGACGTTCGTACGCGGAGGCGGCGAGGACCGTCGCCAGCCTGGCGATCCTCTCGTTGGGGTTCGTCTTCTTGACGGCCGTGGTCGTGCGCCGCGTATCGTCCGCTCCGGTGGCTACCGAACGAAAATGACCGAAAGTGACACAATTCTTTTTATCACCACTAGGATGGTGAGAAAGACTATAAATGATACGAGTCGGAAGTGGTGTTACCTCAGTAGTGGTGTGTTTTTGCAGACAACTATATGGCAAATTTTTTGAACGTCATTCTGACCAACGCCGAACCTCTGTATGCTTCCGCGCTGTACCGACTGATGGATAACAATAGCGTGGCGCCTAGGATTCAAAACGGCCCTCTGCTATTTACACAAAAACACTACCCGTCGACCGATTGATGTCTAGTGCCGCACCATCTGTATTATCACATCAAACATAAAATAATAAAACTAGCACGTAACCTTTTTTCATCTACGGACAGTCTGCAACAGCCAGTCGCGGCGGTCGTACGTTATGTGCGCCGCCACTATGACTACCGAGGTAGAGTATTCGGTCCACTTTGATGACGTGCCATCATCCGCGGTACAGATGTTTTTTGCCCATCATCGTTCCCCAACCGGCAAGTGGGCATGGGCCTACCGCGAAAAGACTGTGTCGCCGAAGGGCGACACGCGCATCGCCGACGTGGTGGCGTCAGACGAAGCCATACAGAACCGCTACAATATTCCAATCGACTGCGACACGTGGTGCGTGCGACGACTGGTCGAACCCGCTCGGGCCGCCACTCGATTTCAAGTGAAGGTGACGACGAAAGTGGAACACATTCTCATGGCGCTCGACGACAAAAAGGATTTGTGGCCGGTGCGTTTTGCAGAGTCTACCGAATACGACATAGAGGAAGCGACGCTGCTCGAAGAGCTCTCGTGGCGCGTGGACGATTTACACCATCCCCGCACGACGGCAAATTGCCCCCCGCACAAGATTGTACAGCACTTTATTCACGCGCGCGACAATGACACCGGGCTCCGTCTCCGCTTGGCGGTCAACCATCACACGCGCCACGGTTGCACCGAAAAATACAGCGTCCAGATCGAGTGCGAGGACACGGACGCGACGGTGGCAACGTTTGTCGCCGCGACCGTAGCCGTACTGACCCCCTTTTGGATTTCGAAACTGCGCCGCTGGACCGTCAAGGGTAAAAAAATTGCCTACTCTACGCTGTTGCAGAGCGTACATCTGCACGGATCTCGATCTTTTTTCGAGGTCGCGCCCGAGAACGATCAGAGCTGCGACAAGGGCCGCGGTGTGTGCGCGCGTGTCGAGCGTGGCGAGTACGTAGCTTTGAAATTGAACGGCGTTCGAGCCAAAGGCGTCTTGGTCGCCAATCAGCTGGTGGTACTCTACAGCCAGGGGACGTACGACATGAGCGGCGTAGTGCCGGATGACGTGTGTGGCACATATCTTGTTGTGGTCGAATTGTTACCCGGCACCGCCGCGCCGCGGACATTTATCGTCGACATTCTCGGTGTGTTCACGACACATCGGTCGCTCACGCTCGGCACGTTTCCGGTGCGGCCCAACAACCGCGGCGGCGGCGATCAGTCGGCGGTCACCAACACGTACGCCCGAATGGAGTTTTACAAGTGCTCCCCCCGCCAAGCCATCGGTCTGCTGTCGGCGTGGGCTAGGCGGCCCGTTAACGAATTACCGCCACACAGCCACATCGACGCGGCTACACTCCCGATGCCGAATCCGCCGTTTCAGACTTTTTACGCCTTGCCATCGCGGCCGTGTTGTCGAGACGCTGACGACTGCAATGGCCGAGTGAACGTGTACGTGCCGAGATCACCGGCGTCGGCGGACGTGGACGGATTGCTCGTGTTCACAGACGACGACCGAATTGCAAAAGTGAAACCGCATCACACGGTCGAGGTGCAACGTTGCCAACTACCCTGGCTGAAACAATGGGCCCTACGATACGGAAAGGCGTGCGATACACCCGACACACTCGACTCTCAGTATAGCGTTTTGGAGTTTGAGGTGACGGCCGACCGCTTGGAGTTTGTCCGCACGCGTATCGACAAATTTTCGGGCGACCGACAGTCAAAAATTTTACGCATCCTATCGCAGAGCCACGACGCCAAGAATGGCTTACATTTACACTTGTAGGACAAGAAGAAGATGATGAGAATGGAGAGAGGAGGGGGGGGGGATGTATAATCAAGGTGGAGCGGCGACGATGTGTCCAAAATAACTCTTGGGATAGACTTGAGCAAGTTCTACGTGCACCAAACAAGCGGTGGCCGTGTCGTCGAGAAACTTTGCAATAGCTTCGGGTGGCGCGGACGGCAACCGTGACCGCTCTTCCGCCGAGGGAGAGGCCTGGTTTGGTAGTTTAAAGTTTAACCGTCGACACTCGTTGACTGTAATCTTGCGAAGGATGTAGTCGAACAGTAGCTTGTCTACGCGAACATCTGAAATCCCGTCCATTGTCGCTCCGGTGGCAACAGTGGTGTCGCTCGACACGGTGCTGCGTGCAGGAGGGGTGGGTCGATTAAAGTAGGAAATAAACGCATCCGTCAGCGGATTCACAAACTCGGTGCGCATTTTACTGTTGAACGCGAGCCTGTGCTGATCGAGCTGTAACGTCACTTTGCATTCGGAGCGCAACAACTGCAACCACATGAGGAACGAGTTGAGCTCTCGCATCGACTTGACGCGCGATCCGTACTTGTTGATGAGCGCCACGGGATTCATCCTAGACGCCGATCCGTCCATCAACATTTCGGCGTACATATCGACGGCCGCGGCCGAATCTACCACGGGTCGCAAGAGATCCACAAAGGACAGCTCGCACGTCTTGCTCGACGACGCACCTTTCCGGCCGACCGCCCCACTCGACATTAACAATTCGCCAAGGCGCTCGATCGGAGCGTTGACTATGGCGTCTTGTGCCAGAGGCGGCTGTGATGACGTCAGTTGTTGCAGACAACCTCCTCCACCATTCGTTGCCGCGTCGTCTTGTACGCGACAACCAAACATTTCTTATTCCCTCGTCGCAGAGGGCGGCGCGCATGACACGTACTCGCCCGCGGCCGTAGCCGCATTGATTCGAGTGACGCTGATATACGCCGCTCAACCCGCCGCCACCGGCGACGATACAACTGGAGTGGGGCGCGACTTGCTCTTTTTCCTAAAACCCGCCTTTCGCCACAACGAGGTTGAGATCTTAGACAACCATGACGAGCACAAAGGCGAGAAGCGTCGACGGGTCGTCTCTGCGCAAACGTTCAGTGACATGTGGCATCATGAATTGAGGAGCAACGCGGACGAGCCACCGAAGATATTTATCGGTTGTTCGTCCTACGACAAACCTAGAGCACCATTGTTTACGCCCTATAGTCGATAATATAAAATTATATCAATAAAAATGTATACTATCCAACGTTGTTTTATTGAGTACTGATTTTAAAGTCTAGAGGTGGTTCGTAGTAGCATGGCTTTTCGGGTAGGTCGGTACCGCCGAGAAGCCATTGATTCCACGCCATGGTCGTCAAAAAGGGCATGTTCGCCACTGGCAGCGGTGGCGGTCGCGGCGTGTTTGCCACCGTCACCGATGTCGATTGCGACAAAGTCTCCGCGTATCGCTTAAAGGAACAGCACAACAGAACCGCTCGCGTGACCTGTTCCGACAAAGGCGTGTGGTGAGAGGCGCCACCTGCCATCTTTTGCGACACGTAGTTGGTCAGGACGGTGTAGAAGGTGTCAAAGGGGCCGAGAAAGTCTACGTCGTCGCGCAGCTCTTTCAGAGTATCGAAAGTCATTCGTCGACACAGATCCAATAGTTCCGCTACATGCCGGCCATTCTTGGGATCCAATTTGAAGGCGTCCACGAAACGACCCAGGCGCTTTTTCAAGTCTGCTGCCATATCTGTTGCCGTGACCCCCGCCATCTCTTACCAACAATGCTACAATGTCGCCCCAGCCAAGGCCAGGTTGGTCGAGATTGCAGGGCTCTGACGGCGCGGTCGTGCCATTGCCGACCGTGCCCACGCCATCTAGTCCTATCGATTGGCGATGCCCGTCTATGTTGCTTGTATTAGAGGTGTCATGCATGATGACCTTATGTATGACGTCGATGTGCCCAAGCATGGCGAAAAAATCTCGTGACTCAGTCTGTGAGATGTTAGATAGAAAATGAGGTCAAAGCGACGCGGGCCGCCCGTGCTCCGAGAGTACCTACAGGCGAGACAAGGACCGCAGCGAGACCGGCTTTAACCCTTAGTCAGGCATAGTACGATTTATCAACCACCTAGGTAATTGGAATTTTATAGTGATCTTTATATTTTTTTAATTCATAAAACTTTTTTTTAATTACCAATATTTGTATATTTCGTATGAAGCTAAAAATTTTCACTAAACAATTTATTTAGGGAAAAATCATTATTCAAAGTAAGAAGTAATCAAAATATGCCCTATGGTACGTAATTAAAATAAATAAAAATAAGGTAATTATAATAATATGCCCGTCTGGCGGTATTATGATATCGACACTGTTTCCTCTATACAAGAGATGATTTTAAAATAAAAATATAATTGTTAATTACCTATTAGGTTTATTTTTAACAAAAAATAACATTCTTTTAGTCGATACTACTTGTAGTAATTACACTGTACAGGTAAATATAAATCTGATATGTAATAGAAATTTGTATTTAATCATTGAATAAAAAAATGGGACTGCCACATTTTCTACAAAACAGTTCATTTATTGCCACAGTACCACGCTGACAATAAAAAAAATCCGTTGCAGGATTACATTTTAAACATCTATCAATTTGGATTATGTTTTCTTCCGATATTGATACATCCATTTCAGGCAAAGCGTCGATAAATATTTCCACAGTAATCCTGGTGGGAATCGGAAGTGATAATATTTTTTCTTTGAACGTACTAATCTGAAAAGTAACATAAGTGTCAGTATTTTGATTTCATTAATAATAATGCGCACAAAGACCCCTTACGAAATTATTAGTACAAAAAACTTACAATTTCAAACACCGTTTGTGTATCATTACAATTTAATTCAATTTCCATGTTCTTTTCTATGATATCGGATATTTTCGTAGACACAATCATATGAAGGGTTTTTGGATTGTACCTTGGGTAAATAATTTTATTCATTTTCACGCAATATCTCGACGTCATTTATCGAAACAAAGAAACAATATGTACGTTGTCAAAAATATAATTCCATCAGAGACGTGTGTTGCTTTTTGAAGGTGACGAGCGACTGAGATATTTTCGAACCCCACATTCCAAAATCATGGAAATGTATGGAGGGTGGGGATACCCTTGAAATTTTCTATATATTGAGCGATGGCTGGGTGGTAGTCATCCTCGCCGCCGCCGCCGTCCTCGCATTTGGCGACGCGTGGCATCTCGCAGTGCACGTCGTTCGATGGGCACGCGGAGAAACCAAAGTGATCAATTTCCATCAAAGAGTCTACCACTGCATCGTAGTCGGTGATATAATTGATCAAGTACGCCTCGGATGCTGCGTCCATGTTAATGACGTATTGTTTGTTCGTCAGAGATGTGTGTTGTTCGTAGCAGGCGAAGAGCGACTGAGCCGTTTGTGCACCCCCCACTCCAAAATCATGAAAATGTATGGAGGGTGGGGATGACCTTAAAATTTTCTATATATTGAGCGATAGCTTCGCGCGCGACTCATTTCTAATACGGCAGTTGTCCATGTTTAAGGTATTAGAATTAACTGAGCCCTGACGCCTGCCTTAAATCATTTAAAAATATATATTACGATTCCCGACTTCCGGCTTCTCCCTCAAACGATTTTCAGCCGTACTCGCTGTGTACAAATTAAAAAAATTTGAGTTTGCAGTGGGTTCTTCTGCGACGACGACGACGCAGGAATCGCTGTGTTTATTTTTGCCAAGCTTCAGCCAAGGTCCAGTCGGTGAGATCACTACCAATGTTGCTGGGTACCTGGACGACGTTGTTGCGTCCCACCGGTTGCTGAATGTGCAACAAGTTGGTGCTCTGGGGTGCTACCGAGTCAAGAATCAATGGTGACACGATGCGATGCACGGTCCGCTTGATCTCGTTCAGGACCGAATCGACAATATCGTGGCCGCAGTAGTACTCTTTGGCTTCGGACGGAGGCGCGCGGACGCCGTTTCCTAGGCCGTAACAAATATAGCCATCAATTATGCAAACGTTTGGTGGGAATGTAATCACCTTCAGTTGTTCGCGCGACTGGGACATGTAGTGTTGGCTCGGTATGAAGGATACCAGATTCAAAATGTCCAGCAGATTACCAAACTCGGGTAGGCGTACCATGACCGCCCTTAAGCTGTCTTCCGACTGAGAAATCTGGAGGCCCGCGCCCGAATGCGCCCGGTCATACAGTTTTTTGGCGAAACGCGTAGTGGGTACATATTTCGAGCTAAAGTGTACAGTCACGATGCGATCCGACAGTTCGGATATATGACGATTTATCCAACTGTTGTGTCCCGCGTGGAAGAACATCATCTTGTTGACAAATTTGCGTTGCACAGCCGTGTCCAAGTCGGGCTGGCTGCCTTTGGACAGATACATTTTGGCGTGTTCCTCCACCTCTAGTGACTCGTGATTGATGAATATATCCTTGGGTTCGGTCGGACCCAACATCGAGAGCAACGGGAATACAAATTTTGGCTCCCGGAAGCCCTTGGTGGCCACGGGCCAAATCTGCTTGTACTTGGAAACTTGGTCGTAGCAAGTTTCAAAATTGCGGTACAACAGTTTGGAATGCACCTTGCACAGACCGTTGTACACGTTTCCCATACAATACTCGTTACTCGAGAAGAAGCACGCGGGATTGCACATGGTCGTGTCAGACCGGTCACACAATTCGTCGACAGTGGTGTAGTTGGCAAAGCTAAAATTTGTTCGACTGGGACACGTCAAGTCGCCGTCTGTTGGCAGTCGAGCTTGACCCTCGTCCACAGGGTCCTCGTTGTCTTCGTTCTGGGCTCCCATGTTCATGTGCCCTCGGTTAAGCGAGCGTTCTCGAAACGCCATCTTATATTGAATGACACCAATGAACCAATGGCGGTGAGTCGATATCAACCGTGGACGGGTGGCGAAAATATGACATTATATTAAGGTTATTTATTTACCATTATTATTCTATTATTGTAAAAAAAAAAACAGATATCGCATGCGGAATTGTATTATTGTTGGAGCGCAATGTACGCGATGACATTTTTGAACCCTCCTGACACGCCCACTGATATACCTTCTAGATATAAAATAAATAACAATGCCTGTATTCACTGACCAATTGTAACTGTATCAGTAATTAACTTGAACTTGCTAGACAAACTGTGTTACGTCCAAGGTGAAATTCGCATTTGAATTCCAATAATGAATTACAAATAGCAAATAGACTGTATGGCGTCAGTCGACCTTCATTTGCAGACGGTAAGTTGAATCAAAACATGTTTATTTTATAAAACGCTACAAACGTTCGTAACTTGCACCATACGTCTACCTCGATACCAGTTTATAAGGTGTGAATTCACACATAGCGTCTCTGCGAGAAAACGACACTAGAGTAATCATTTAGTAATCTAAATCGGCGGCTTGTTACCATTGATGCCGACTTTTGATGTAGAAACGAGAGAAAAGTGATTACCAAATTGTCTATTAACCAAACAAAATAATGTGTAACGAAGAATCTAAATAAACTATATCGACGGTTCACGCGTCGAAACTGTATCATGTGTCACCGACCTACATTTAATACAATGTTGCAACGGTCCAACATTCACCGATACTCTAGATTCACCGTAACATATATATATATATATATATATATATATATATATATATATATATATATATATATCAAAGTATATATATGTCGCAGTGAAATTGTCGAAATTGTCAATAGCCGTTAGATTATAATCTACCTAGGGATTTTATAATTTGGTTAGGTTAGGTTAGCAGTTAAATTGTAATATCACTTAGGTAAATTATAATCTAACGGTACTGACAATTTCACTGCGACATATATATGTATTTTTTATATCATAAGATAGTACATAAAAATGTGTCTCTTGATAGAACGAGTCAACCATCGCCTATAGACACCAAAGATGTTAATGGTGCGTTGCTGTCTTGTGGCGTGGTCTAATACTACATGCATAAGTTTACCGGCTACCTTACCTTCCTAACCGGATCACGAAAATGATAAGCACTGACGCTATTGCGGCAGGAATAGGTAAGGCGGTGGTACCAGACCCGGGAAGACAATGCAGAACTCTACCACCTAGTAGTCACGATGGTAGTGGCTCGCATAGCCAATCGTTCGCCTTTTACGACCTGCCTGGCAGACCGGCAGTTGGCCTATTCTTTAAAGGAGCCCGGGACCAACACGTGGAGAAGTATTTAAATATTTATAACAATTTAACACCTAAGTAACTTTCAAGACACTTATGCATTTTTATAACTAGCTCTTTTTATTCTCGTGCACGAAAACCGATTTTCAGAAATCAAACAACAGTAAAGTCGCTCGTATTTTTCACGAGTAGGATGTGGTGAAACAAAAAGAAAAAAGTGACGCCGTTCCACGTAGTCACGCGATATTCGCCTAAAAGTTTCTGCTCGTTGGCTTTTAAAATTAACAAGGAGTTTATTTCAAACCTAGTAACGAATAATCTATGTTAGCACGCTTGCAAGAATTCTACGCTTAATTATAAAATATTTTCTCGAAAACGTAGCACTCGTTATGTATGAAACTAGCTGCGCCCGCGACTTCGTCCGCGTGGAAAATTTTCGAAAAAAAGTAAGCCTAAGTTACTCCCTGTCACATCAGCTATCTGCCAGTGAAAGTCCCGTCCAAATCAGTCCAGCCGTTTCAGAGATTAGCCGGACAGACAGACAGACAGACAAAAATTGTAAAAAATGTTATTTTGTTATATGTACCGTGTATACATCCATATACATTTAGTAAAAAGCGGTTATTTAATTATTACAAACAGACACTCCAATTTTATTTATTCGTATAGATAGATGTACTTTTATATTTTCCTTTTTTATCGTCGGCACTTGGTGAACCTGCATTTGGAATTTTGTTAATACACTTTTAGTTTCGCAACGTTTCGTTAGTGTGTATGGTACCACCATCTTACATATTTCTGCCGCAATAGCTTCGATGCTTCTCATTGTCGTGTTCCGGTTTGGAGAGTAAGGAAGCCGGTAGACTGATACATTGGCATTGCTATCCTGCCACTCAAATAGCAACACACCATTAACATCTTTGGTGCCTATATGCGATGGTTTTTCTATCCATCAGGAGAGCCATCTATTTGTTTGCTAAAAGTTAAACTTTAACTAATTGTAATAATATCAGCATGTAGCTCTTTGATGTGACATGAAATAAAATGAGATGATTTTTTTTTTACTGAGGAATTTTTGTTCCGCTTAACTGTTTACTGCGGGCTGCAAGGTGGCTAGGGTGGCTAGGTGGTAACGTATCTATCATCTAGTATAGTATAATAGTTGCTGTTGTAAATTATAGAATGCGAAATTTCCTTGCACATTCTATAACAAAATCTTCATCTGAGGAGCTGTATACGAAATCAAAAAGTAAGGCCGTATCACTCATAGTTAATCACCTTTATATAGAACTTCTACAAAGAATACGTGTGGCAATGACGCAGACTCACGATAAAATGATCAGTTTTTTAATATTATCGCATTTTAGCCGTGTGTGATACCTTAAGATACTATAATATTTTATATTAGGGCATCTTAAGATAAACCTTAAAAACAACAAAGAAAAATATCGACACGTGGGATTTGAACCAGCAACCATCTCCCTAAAGCCGGGACGCTCATCCACTGAGCTAGTGTCGACAGGCTCGAGACGGCGAAATTCTTCTTTGCTATATGATCGATTACGTCGATTGTGCTGATCGCTAGGCATACATACGTATAACTAGTTAAATGAGTTCATCGTTACAGGCGAAATTCACATTTATAATTTTGATCAGTACTTTCGAATTTATAATTATGTTTGGTTATAGCACTCACCCCGTGCTTGAAAAACTGGAAAAACCTTAAAAACAACAAATAAAAATATCGACACGTGGGATTTGAACCTGCGACCATCTCTCTAAAGCCGGGACGCTCTTCCACTGAGCTAGTGTCGACAGGCTTTAAGATTTTTCCAGTTTCCCAAGCACGGGGTGAGTGCAGTGCTATAACACAAAAATAATCTTAAGATAAAATATTATAGTATCTTAACAATGAGTGATGAGCTTTACGTGTAGGTAGAGGAGGTTCCCTCAAAATATTTTCAAGATTTGACTTCGGGATCCTAAAAAGAATCCGGGTATAATAAAAATATGCGGGGTTTTAAATAGGGTTTTAACAGAATTCGCGCTGTAAGCGTAGTATTATGGAATTTAAACAAAGTTCACTATTTGTACTATAGTAATTCAAATACTATCGAAACACAGATTTTTAATACATATCCCGGCTTGGAGGCTAAAGTGGCCATTATACTTTTCCTCCGTGTTGGTCCGGGCTCCTTTGAAGAATAATCCAACTGCCCTTCTGGCAGGCTGGTCTTAAAACGCTGGCTGGCGACCGATTGGCTATACATGTCACTACCAACGCGCCTACTAGGTGGTAGAGTTCTGCAGCGTCCCGCCCAGATATATTATGTCATAAAAAACGACTTCTTGGTGTTTTTTACATATATCATAAGATAGCTAATAAGCAGATGAGTCTCCTGATAGAAATAGTCAACCATCGTCTATAAACACCAAAGATGTTAATGGTGCGTTGCTATCTTATGGCGAGATCTAATGCCACGTGCATATTTAGTTTACCGGCTGCTTTACCCTCCTAATAGGAACACGACAGTGACAAGCACTGACGCTATTGCGGCAGGAATAGGTAAAGCGGTGGTACCAGATCCGGGCGAGACAATACCAAGCTCTACCACCCTCAGAGATACCGTCTGAGGGTAATGATTACCTTTATTATTATTATTTGATGTAAAAGATTATGCAAAATTAATTCTCTAAAATGCGATCTTTGCTTAGATATTATAAATTCAGAGCAATTTCAAAGCCTTAAGGCCTTCTATTCTCGACGTCCATAATGAACTGATTAGCAAATACAAACGATAACTATTTGTACAAGTGTAAAATTAATTCTATGTTCAAGTAAATTATTCAACGTCCTCCCCAAAGTACCTTCTCCAAGGTTTGCATGAATAAATTTGAATATCAATCCGTAAATTGAATAGATCATAATTTAATAATGATTGTCAGGCAAAATTAATATCTGTATAAAGCGGTTTTAATAGAAGTGTACGAAATAATATTTGTATTGTATCATTATTATTTGAACAATTGTTTTTGTTTATGATTACTACAATAACTAAACAAATTTTATAGTTTATTATTTGTACTATTATTATTAGTAACCATCGCTCTATGGTCAAATTTTAACCATATATTAAAGGATTAAATCTTTTCTAAGTTTATTGTTAAAAAAAATCTTTTCTAAGTTTCTAACTATACTGCCTATATAGACCGGGAGATGATGACACAAAATATGTGATCATTTGTATCCATTGATATAAAAAACCCAAGATACCCAATCAGTGTACCAAAAACGTCCTCCAAAAATGAGTGCACAATTTAAAATTGTGCGCTCATTTCAAATAAAATCACGTTAGTCGCGACGCTGTCAATTTTATTTCTTTTCGTACATTGTTTTGTAAAAACAACTTAGTAGTTTTGTAAAAAAAACAAGTCTTGCACTTAAGGTTGGATATGCAAAGACATACGTTTTTGCCATATCTATAACTACTCAAATGAAATTAGGGACACTTTTGAGTGTCAGTTTTGTTCGGGGTTTTTTATATCAATGTTTGTATCGGATAAATTACGTTCGATTAACGGCCACGCGATTGGGCCGCCGCCGGTACCAGTTCTATTTTCTTTTTCTCAATACGTAATTACACCCCTGAAGAACCGCCATGTTGGTACAAAATTGATTTAATATTTTGTGTCATCATCTCCTGATGTATTATTATAGTGGTATGTAATACATATTATTTAAAAATATTAGGTTTCTGGACTTCTCCAATATGCAACCTTTAACTGTATAACTGTTATAAAAAACAAGGCAATAATAATAAGCCTTGTTAAACAGCTTCAATAATAAACTAAATTCACAAAATTAAGCATACGTGCATACATTTTAATTGATTTCTTGTAAATTGCTCTTAAAATTGCTTCGTTCTAATTTTCCTGTTTATTTTATCTGAGAGCTGAAACATGTTTGCACTAATTAAACAGAATGAAATATTAGATACAGCGGGGTAATATCAAAGCAGCGTTCGCCTCCAATGAAGTTAAATATTTTTATGTAATTAAAAAGCAATTATTTTTGTAATAAGTTTCAGAGTTTTCCATATTTTCTTTAAAATAATTAATTAAAAGTTTAATAGAAGCGTATGTGTGCATCATAATATGAAGTTTTAAACGAAGTATTAATTTAACTCGGATTTATCACTGATGTATTTTGGCTTGTAGAATGGGATAGCCAGTGAACTTAATAGGTATTGAGTTCGCTGGGGATAGCTCATGAATTTACTCAAGTAATTTATTTTTCTTGTTTCGTTTTAAGCATGACATCACTATGATATATTATGAGGTATTATATATACAGGTTGTAAGTCACAGTCTATCGAAAATCGAAACCACACATTTGGACCACGATTTTGAGTCGGAATTTTTTGGAAATTTGGGTGGTTTTTGTTCTAAATTATGATGATAATTTTTTTAACTTAATTTTTTAAAATTCGATTTATTCTAATACTATTACAGTGTTTTTGTCTAAAACATGATATAAATAAACAAAATACGCAAATAAAGCACGTAAAAATGGCATGTACTTATTCCTAATTTTTCGGTTCACCGTCCGCTGTATTTTTCTATTATTGTCGCATTATTGTTCGATATCCGTATATGTAGCGTAAGTAGGATAGGCTATATAGAAGATATTCAATACCACTAGTAAAATGCTCGAGCAATAAAACACACACACATACACACACACACACACACACAAATATATATATATATAAACACACACACACACACACACATATATATATATATATATATATACATATATATATATATATATATATATATATATATATATATATATATATATATATATATTTAGTTGTAAACGTAATAATAGACCTCCAATATAAAATGAATATAGTGTGTGTAATCTTAACTTTTATTTATTTAATATATTAATCTAATACATATTATTTAAAAAAATATATAGTTTCTCTACTCCTTTCTAATGTAAATTTATTTAACATATTTTTAATGCATATTATTTAAAAAAATATTAGGTTTCTCTACTCCTTCTTAATGTAAATTTATTTAATATATTTCTAATGCATATTATTTAAAAAAAATATTAGGTTTCTGTACTCCTTCCTAATGTAAATTTCAACTTTGCCAAATTTCATGCTCCACGGTTCACGTAAATATCGTAAAAAGAATTAAAATTTTTTCTTCTCGTATTAATATATAAAAATTTAGAAATAGATTATATTCAATATTTATCCACAGTGAACTTATACGATTCTTGCGTAAATAAGACAAAAAAATCCCTTATCCAAACACACAAAAACTGAGAAAATTCGATTTACTAACTTAACCGTTTATTGAGAACGTTTGCCTTGAGCTATCATTATGGACGCGCAAGTATTGTTCTTTTGTTATCCAAGATATATCTGTTGTATTTTACTTGTAAATTAATACTCAATTTTTTCAGCTGTTCTGAAGTTTCAAACCGTTCAAATTTCAGTGAGAGTCTTAATAATTATTCGTGAATTTTAAATAAGGTCAAACTGGAAGCATTCTCCTCATGCAAAAAAATATTTTTTCTTATTAGAACAGAACAGGACAGTGTTTTTATTTCTAACTGTATATTAACCAAATAAATATTGGAGATTTATTATTCAATCCGAGTTTGAATCCACTTAGCGCTACGCCAACTGTGCCATCATCCTATTATGTATCCGCATGAAAGTTATGTTATGTTGTATTATTTCATGATATATTGTTAAAAAATTTGTGAGCCCATATAATAATGCATCATAATTTTATAACTGAAAGCGTCGGCTCAGGTACTGCTTGAATTTTATTGTATAAAAAGTTAAAAGTTGGGACCATTTGTAAAGAAGGGACTATCCGTCGTTCTGCATAAAGTTCGTAAAAGACAAACGATTGGACAAAAGCATAACTAATATACTATCATGTTTACTATGCGGTAAAGTTCCGCAAAATTTCGCTCGAATTAGTACCATCGCACTACCTATTTCTGAAGCAACAGTGTCAATGCTGTCGTATCCCAATTTGTAGTACGTAATATGACTACTCCACCACACAAATAGCAACGCAACATTAACACTTTTGATGTCTGTAGATGATGTTTGTCTCTTTTCATCAGAAGATCCATTTGCTTGTAAGCTACTCCACAGTATATGTAAAAAAAGGCACAAACATTTTAAAAATAATATATTTCACCACTTACAAAAGGATTTCCCACCTACTCGTACCATCGCCTTCCATTGCAGGCGAGAATTCAATTAAAGGACAAACAAAACTTCTGTTCTTTCTTTTCATTATAAACAATTTTTTATAAGCACTTAAAAAATCAGCATCTTCACACTTATAATCGGGAAAGTCACGTATACATAATTTATGCCATAGTCTATTATCTTCAACAATTTTACTAAATCTCCTACAAGCCTTGGACATACTCAAAATATCTCTCACTGGAAGCCTTAAAAGAATATCTGTAATAACATTCAAAGGAAGACCAGAAAGATTGCTGCTGGCAAAGTTAAAGTGAATTCGAATCGCGCTTTTGATAGGATTTATGATACGCTCTTTGAACATGATACAAAGTTTATCTAAACGACAAATATTATTGGGTATTCCAAGCGTTGAAATCGTAATGTATTCATATATTGGTATACAAATTGAAAAGGAATCAACGTTCGAGTTTGATGAAAATGTATTTATTAACATAGTGTCTCCTATGGGGCTTCCCGTAATTTTTACTTTAACATCTTGAAAGTTTTTCAAAACATATTCTGCTTCATATTCTTGTAATTCTTTATTCCTTATACTAATTATATAATCAGAAATTTCTTCAGTTTTGTTAGATAAAAATTCATTTTCTTCCATCAAAACCATTAGTAACGTAAAAATTAGATCTCGACTGAAATTATCAGGTTTTATAAGTGTTTTGACTAAAACATCTATTATTGAAAATAATTGAGATGAGAATTTCTCTTCATTGTTACATCGCGAGCGTCTTGATTCCATCATATAAATAAAAGTTGACTTTATTCGCACAGATTTTATGTATTTATATTTTTGAAGATAATGGCTTCCAGTTATAAAATAATATATAAGTAAAGAAGTAAAATGACATTTTAATGTCAACCTTTATAATGACATTTAAATATAAAAAGGTTTGATGAAAACGGAAATAACGTGCCGGTTGCATTTCACAAAGCCTCTACTCGTTTCTTTATCGAGAGCAAATCGGAGATTTGCAAAATAAACGGTCTATTTATATGTCAAAGATTTACAAGATATATTCGTGAATAAACTACAGTCCCCTAATTCGATGCAAGAACACTTCGAAAGAGAAGCCAGACAGTTCGTATTTCTATTTTGAATTTTACGGAGCTTTACAACATTAAAGTAAATTTAAGTAGGTATAGAAAAACTACAACTAGCATTAAATTTTACATTTAATATCACGTAGTTTTGCCATTAAGTTGAAGGATAGCAAAGAAGATGGCACTCCTGGTAGAATACCAAAGTTGTCAAAATGCCTATCTCATGCAATTTTACTGAGTACTTTTCTTTCCATACCTGAACGTGACAGCCAAAAATACTGACGCTATTGTGACATGAATGGATAAAGTGATACCAAAACCCGATTGATACGTTGTAGAACTCTACTACCTAGTATTCACGATGGTATCGTTCGCTTTTTACAAACTGCCTGGCAGAAAGGTAGATGATCAAATCTTCAAAGAAAACCTAGACCAACACGAGGAATTTTTGTTTTGACGCATTGGAACAATAGTTATGGCCATGAATCGACCTGGACCAATACCTTTAAATTTGTCAGTGGCGGAAGAAAACATGTCTGCTCGGTATACAACTTTCTGTTAGTAACGTTGCAGAACTCTTGTTAGTAGTCATCATGAAGTATTAGGTATAGGTGGAGCTAGCACTCGTATTAATCAATTGAAACAAATATTTACGTTACATCTCTGTCTCTGAGGTCTCCCCATCTTTATTTATATAGTTGTATTAGAAAGAGAGGGTTGGATCTCAGAAGATGACAGCAGTATTTGAAATTTGGTTTCAAGTAGGTATTAGAAGTGTTGCCTCCATATATAATACAGCTTCATGGTAGACACAATGTTAATGATGCGTATATGCCTCCTCTCATCTTTTGCTAAATGCTCAGCAGTAAAGCAGGTAATTTATTTTTTAAAAAGGGTTTCGGATCAGCACGGAGGAGAAAAATAAGTTTTTTGTTATCCCTTTGTACTTACACTTAAAAAGCAAATAATTTTTTAAATGCTGAAAAATTGCAGTAACTGATCTCTCATTTCTTGTATCTCCGGAACCCTGTATCACATAAGTACGAGTAAGTGTACCCTCCCAAACAACTAAATAATTTTCAAAATCGGTTCATAAATGACCGAGTTCTAAGGTAACAAACATACAACAACATACAGCTGAATTGATAGCCTCCTCCTTTAAGGATGTCAGTTGAAAACCTGCTTTCAGAGACGTTTAAAATAAATGTAGATAAATTACATTTGTATGTAAAACTTAGAAGTTTTAATGTATTTAGTCTCATACATGTCAAGGTTTTTAAAACTTTTGCGTATTTCTTTTCATCTGGAGAGCCAGCATTTTGCTATCTAATGATATAAAAATAACAGTAGATATTATATATTATTTAGACGAAGAAAAAAGGATACTTAATAGCACAATTTTAAGTCAGGGTGCCCGTCTAGCCCTGCATAATTATGTGCTTATCCCAACGCTATTGTATGGAAGTGAGAGTTGGGTACGTCAGAAAGGGCGTGAAAGTAGAATCAGCACGTTCGAGATGTAAGCTACGAAATCGCTAAGAAAAATATGTGGTGTAACACTCGCGGACCGGGTTCGTAACGTGGAAGCGAGAGAGAGGTAAGGCTTGAAAGAAAGTGTCGGTGTAAAGATGAGAAAGGGCATGCTCCGTTGGTTCGGACATGCAGAAAGAATGGTGGATGAAACATTAACAAAACAGATATACAATGCGAATGTGGAAAGATGTAGGTACCGGGGAAGACCAAGACTGACGTACCATGATCAGATTGATCAAATACTCTCCAAAGGTGGTATCAAGAGTCTTCGCAACCGGCGAGTGTGTATTGATGAATGTGGAGAAAGCAAGACAAGCCTGCAAGGATCGTGATGTATGGCACTCTGTTTTCTCTGCCTGTCTCGTAAGGTATCTGGCGTGAAGATATGTATGTAGACAAAAAAAAAAGAAATTTAAAGATCCTTAAACAACATAAACTTAAATATCCTCACGAACGCTCTTTGGAGGAAAAGTTAGATATAGTGGCTAAAACGAACGTGCTTTGACATTAAATTTTATGTTGTTAGCCTTGGTAGACGATGGTAATCCCTATTTCAGCATTTATCATTCCACGTTCAGCATTACATGTTCTTTGTAACATATGCGTATTAATACCCGCTTATAAGACGACGGGTTAGGTTAATTTGTAGACGAAGACATGCCTAATGTTAAATTAGATAATAGATTGAATACCTAATGATATGAAATTCTTTTGTTCAGATAACAATGACCCTCCAACAAAGACACCTACTGCAATGCAGGAAGTAGATTTAGCACTCAAAGAGTGCGGGTTTGGCTTATTCCACATACAACTGATGTGCACTGTGTTAGTGGCATTTATCGCCGGTATCAATGTGACAAATAGCACGCCGTACATATTGCCGATTGCGGAATGCGACTTGGACATGAATCTTGTACAGAAAGGTGTTCTGAATGCAATGCCGTTTATTGGTAAGTCCTTCACTTATTTGGCTAAATAAATTACAACAATTGAAAAGATACAAAGACGCTCCTGTATCTGTTTAAACTGGCTAAGTAAACCTATTTTTTATATTTAGTGTTTTTTATATTATCTTATATATTATATTGTGTATTGTATGTTATATAATATTGATATATCTAGGCATTTTTTTTATATTGATAACAAACAAGCAAGCCAAAAGCTTAACACGGTAGGGTTGTAACAGCACGAAAAAAAGCCCTTGTAAAAGCTAGATTTTTATAAAGCTAAAATCTATTACATAAATATCTTCAGGTCAGGTCTCCTACGAGGTAGAAAGACAGGACTGAGTGCCTCATGTCAGGATCGTTGAAGCTTTGTCTTGCTTTCTCCACGGTAATTACTATCATTATACAAACATGCCGATTGCGAACATTCTTGACAGCTTCCAACTTCAGACAGCACTCGTACAATCTTATCATAGTATTTCAGTCTTGGTCTTCCCCGATCGTTCTACATTCGCTTTATAATCTTTGTACTTAGTAAGTATATTAAGTTCTCAAATATATATTGGGATATTACAGTTAGAATATTGATTTCTTTGAATTTTTCTCCCAGGAAATTTTATTATATTTTATTATATCTTTCTACATTGACTATCTGAATGTAAAATTACATAAACTTATATTATAACTACTGTATATGGGTAAATGTGAACATGTTCGTACTTTTCACGTCAGAGTGCTAAGTGTGAGTTTTTCTTTTCGCATTCGATCGTGAGCGCGTTTGGAGTTTACTAGGAATTTGTATGTGATTTGTACAGCGCCACCTAGTGATAAACGTGAGAAACCAGTTTACCCCTAGGTGGCGCTGTACAAATCACATACAAAATCCTAGTAAACTCGAAACGCGCTCACGAACGAATGCGAAAAGAAAAACTCACACTTAGCACTCTGATCTCTTACGCCGCAGGAAGAAACAATTATGCGCGACCACAAATAATTTTTTTTATAGAAAAAGAAGATTATATTATTATATTTCATAGAAGAAGACAGAAGGCTAATCTGATAGTAAGTGATCACCGCCGCCCATAGATAACTACTCTATCGGAAGACTTGCAGTTGCGTTGCCGGCCTTTTAAGAAAGAGTAGGCTCTTTCTTGACGATCTCTAAGTTGTATCCGTTCGGAAAAACCCCTGCCGGTAATTTTATCCACAGAGGAGTAGTGCGGAGAAAAAGTGCCTCAAGAATCGCACAGTTGCGGATTTCCAAAATTTCATTTGCACAGGATGAAATTTTGAATTTTGTCGCAATCCCTGCCGATTTGTCATACCATGGTACAATACACGGGGTATAATAACTGGAACATTCCTTTGTACGCCACACTCTTGACACCACCTTTGGAAAGCACCGATCAATCTGATCATGGTATGTCTGTCTTGGTCTTTCCCGGTACCTATATCTTTTTCATTCATTTCCAATAATCCAAAAAACTTTTTTAACGTTTTGTAGGTACCATTCTTTCTATATGTCAATACCAACGGTGCACGTCCCTTTCTCATACAATGAACCTTTCTGATTTTAGTTAGCAAGCTTAGAAGCTTAAGTTTAACTAAAATAGATATAGAATTTGATATTAATTTTCTCAGGAACACTTTTCATAATTTCAGGTATGATATCTATACAAATAAATAAAATTGGAGTGTCTGTTTGTAGAATTATAATACCTGCTTTTTACTAAATGCATATGGATTTATACACGGTACATATACCAGAATAACATTTTTTTGGACCAATTTCGTCGAGACTTTCACTAGCAGATAGCTGATGTAATAGGCAATGACTTAGGCTACTTTTATTTTAGAATTTTTTTCAAATCGCGGGCACAGCTAGTTAGTATACAGATACTAACTGCATAACTGCGAAATTTTGTGAAGGCTTAAGTGGGTTAAGTTTAAGTTAATATGACTTAAGTTTAATTAAGATAGATTTTAAAATTAATTTTCTTAGGAACACTTTTTATAACTAGAGGTGTGATATTATTATCTATAGTTGACGGTTTTCTCACGTGTATTATACGTATCTCACGTATATCACGTATATCACGCCGGATTATTCGTATTTACTGCTATGAGAGGGATAAGCCAGACGTATAAAATGCTTGTAACTGCGAAATTCTGTGAAGGCTTAAGTGGCTTAAGTTTAATTAAGGTTTTTAATATTAATTTTCTCAGGAACACTTTTTATAATTACAGGTATGATATTAGTATCTATAGTTGCCGGTTTTCTCACGGATACATTTGGACGCAAAATATTTATAGTAGGTGGTTCCAGTGGATTATTTGTATTTACTGCTATAAGTGGGATAAGCCAGACATATGAAATGCTTGTAACTGCAAAACTCTTTGAGGGAATTCTGTAAGTATCCAAATATAATGTGTTTAAGAATACCTACTGAACACCTAACCCTCTACTAGGAAAAATAGGTACTTAAATTTTGACCTAATTATCTAACAAAAATGTTACATATGGACCTGTGCATATATATATATATATATCGGATTTCATTTTTTACAAACAGCGATTTGCCGTTGTGTCACGCATCGGTGAAAGTGCGCGCCTATCTCCCCCGCGGTGACCATGTTTTTTGGTTATTACTATACTAATTTTGTTGAGGTTTACTATGTAGTTAAGTAATGCTCTCTTTCTATTAATTTTATTGGTAATGCAATAGTTATTTTTTTGATCATTAGCTATCGTCTTTCAATATGTACAGTTTTTAACCAGTAAGCCTGTACATGTGTTTTAGCTATTATACTTAAAAACTTTTTAACAAGGAAAAATGTTGAAAAGAATGGATTTTAACGAGCTACCATCTAGCTCTAAAGCCAGTCAAGCCTAGATGGACACTGTTTAAAAACAAGTTTTTTCAAAATTTTTATTTGTATTTTGACGTGAGTCAATTCAATAGGAAATGGGCAGCGCTGCATGTTCTGAAACCGCTAGGAAACGTGTTAATTTTCGAATAAATAATTAATATAGGACTTCAGCTGAAAACCAAAATTTAGTACATTCCTTTTTGTATTTAAGACTAAATATCACCATATAAAATCATGTGGAAGATTAGAAATATTATTAACAAATTATTTGTTTTAGAGAGTTTTTAACCTGATTTCGGAATTATGATCGAGTAAAGTATATTCTACCATGTAATAAGTTAGCACATTCCTTCGATAATATCTTCAGGTATAACGTGTAATTTTTGTAAAATTGTTTTTAACAATCAATACAAAAAAACGTGATTTAGCAAACCAGTTTTTTCCCGTTTGTCCCGATATCTCGCCTTAAAAAGGTAATATGCAAATTGTCATTTTTTTTAATTTCAACAAGCAGATCAAGCAAGTATATGCTTTCACAAACTTTTATGAAGAGACTAACTAATCCGGCAAACGTTATTTTGCCCTATAACTTATTTAATTAAAAAATAAGGGTTGGTGATAGAAGGGTAAAAATTTAGATTTGTGTGTATTTTTCAATCCTGAATCATAAAAAGTAAAAATATTTGGCCATAAAATAAAAAATATTTTTAGGGTTGGACAACCCCTAAACACTTAGAGATATAAAAAATAAATAGTAGCCGATTCTCAGACCTACTAAATATGCTTACGCAATTTCATCAAAATCGGTCAAGACGTTTCGAAGGAGTACGGGATCGAACATTGTGACAAGAGAATTTTGTATATAAGATAATCATTTCTTTCTTTCTTTCTTTCTTTCTAAGATAATCATTGCCTTAAAAACTTAAGATGTTCATTGTGTGTTGCTTTTCGTGATAAGATGGTAATGCTACGACCATACGTTAGTCGGCTACCTTACCCGCCAAACCAAAACACGACTGTGACATGCATTGTCGTCTGAAATAAATTTTGCTACCAAAGTGTGGCAAGATTCATATATTAGAATAGAATAGAATATATTTTTATTCAAAACTAGCTGTTGCCCGCAACTTCGTTCTCGCGGACTTCGTTTACTCCGCACAGCTCCTCCCCCTTAGGTGATAGCGTGATAATATGTAGCCTATATGTTGACCCGACCTGTTAGTAATATTCATGCAAAATTTGAAGTAAATCCATGCAGTACTTTTTGAGTTTACCCCGGACATACATTGACTTTCCTAATATTTTATTATATGTATAGATGAGTATATAAAATAAATT
Source organism: Apodemia mormo (assembly GCA_036924255.1). Lineage (NCBI taxonomy): Eukaryota > Metazoa > Arthropoda > Insecta > Lepidoptera > Riodinidae > Apodemia > Apodemia mormo. Next base: position 29,863,786 of record JAUPFN010000019.1, read on the forward strand.
TTTTTGAACGTCCAAACTATCATCACAGAAAAAAAAAAGTATTACAATATTCTAAAAAAAGAAATAATTTAAATAAATTATCTTATACCTATAAAATTCTGAATTATTACAAGAGAAACATCTAAAAGTTAATTGGTGATTTTGAATGTCAATGTCAAAAGTAATAATTATATAATTTTAGATAAAATAAAACAAGTTATTTTCAATGATATAAAAAAAAAAACAAATCTATCACAATTAAACATCACTACATAGTATAAAAAAAACCGCTTTCCGCTGTCTGTCTCTATGCATGCTTAGATTTTTAAAAAACCACGCAACGGCAAAATCCGTTGCGTGGTTTTTTAAAAATCTAAGCATGCATAGAGACAGACAGCGGAAAGCGGTTTTTTTTATACTATGTAGTGATGTTTAATTGTGATAGATTTGTTTTTTTTTTTATATCATGTTGATGTTTTTATTTAATAGATAGAGTTTTTCAAAAGAAAGGTTTATATATATATATATATATATATATATATATATATATATATATATATATATATATATATATAATAACGTTTATGGCAAAACAACGTTTACCGGGTCAGCTAGTTTTTTTATATACGTTATAAAATACTAGTGATGTATCAATTCATTTATGCCGCAATAATCACGTAAAATAATCGATTGCTTTTACTAAAATAATTGCTAATGTTTGGGCATAACAGCAAGCCTTTTCGTTGTATTTGCCTGAACTCAGTATCTATCAAATTCAGGTAAACCGTATTAAACCGCCATGTCTGATGACATCCGGTTCAATCTGAATGATGCTAGCTAACCGGTGTAATATATGTTTATTTTAAATTAACCTGGCGTTAATATCCGCTTTATTTATAATATATTTGTTGTTCATGCATGTGTGTGTGTGTGATCTCTCTACATATTCCTTTTATAATGTTTGTGATGGTTTCTTTTACTTGATATTACAATAAATAGGTACACTTTATTTAATGAAGTTTTGCATTTCATTATTAAGGATTATAAAAAAAATTAATATTGAAAATGTTTCTACATTACTAAAATATTATATTTTAATAAGTATATCTAATTTATTTGTTTAAAATATTTTGGTTTTCATTTGCTGTACATTAAGCTGTACAAGAAAATGCTGTACATTTTCTTTATATTTTTATTTTAGCTCACTATTTAAAGGTGTTAAAAATGTAAAAGCATTCCATGTTCTTTTCTAAACCAAGGATATTAAAATTTCAAATAATTACACAAAAATAGTGAGTTATATTTTTCAGCGGAAAGTTGAAAATATATTTATTTTCCTTAATTTCTTCCATAAAATTTTAGAACATCTACTTAATTTGTATCATTTATCTATTACTTTTTTTTAATATTCATAATAAATTAAGAGTATGATACTTAAATATAATCGTTGTACTCATCAAAAAAAACTTTATGCTTCAAAATTTACTAAATAACTAATTCTTAATATTAAATAAATAAATAATAAATAAATATTCTCGGGACAAATTACAATTACTGATCTAACCCAAAAATAAGCAAATTATTCGCTTGTGTTATGGATGCTAGTCAAATACTAATACATAGAGATACATATATAAATACTGAAATATATTTAATAAATACCCAAATCCGGATACACAAACACACAAATTCGATATATATATAGAAAACGCGCTCGTTATCCTAAGGGACTCCATTCCAATTACCTAAACGTGATCCGTTCTAAATATTTATACTCAAGAGTAATCGAATGATCAAAAATTTCAACGCAAATATTAAATCCAGTAAGGCAATTATGAAACCACAACTACCATTAATAATTTTTATGAAGGTAAATGAGCACCAGTTAACAGCTATTTATTATTGTTAGTTCTCTTACAAGCATCTATTAAAGCTGATATATTCTAGTTTATATATTCTTGACGAAATTTTATTATAATAACTAATCAATTCAGTTTAGTAAATAACATAACCGCAGCTTAACCGCAACAGCCAGCATCCAATTTCTTGTATCTTTGAAACTCTGATTTCCATTAACAGAAAATTTTTATAAAACCAAATGGAAATGGGGTTACTTTTCATTTAGTTCCATATAAATTTAATAGATCATCATAAATTCAAAAGGAAGAATCTTTTAAATCAGTCCAGGCATTTTTGAGCAATTAAAAAACGTTAATCAAGATTTCGACTTCTCCTTTTTTTGAATTCAGTTAAAAATAATAATGTTGAAATTACAGAAACACGAAAAACGTTCCTATATATTTTATGGAGGTCAAAATCAATTGTACCTAATGAATAAATCTAATTTACACTAAGATAAAGTTCAGAACACCAACTATACTAAATTGAATATTCACATAACATTATAGTAGTTTTACTAAGTTCACGTATGTTCGTTGAATCTTATTACTCGGTTTCATTAACAGTTCTGCGAAGATCCAATTCAAAGTACATCGTATGCAGCGTCTTGTTGAAACTAGCATCTCTGATTATAATAGAAACTGTAATTGCTCACGTTTAATTATAATTCAAGCTTTGGATTATTTGAGATGAATGATTACGTATACTGAAATAGCAATATACTTCTGTACTTAAATACCATTATATATATATATATATATATATATATATATATATATATATATATATATATATATATATATATATATATATATATATATATATATATATATATATATATATATATATATATATATATATATATATATATATATATATATATATATATATAAATTGAATTGCTACCTTACCCGCCAAACCAAAACACGACTGTCACTACTAAATATGTTTGAGCTAAGATAATGATGCTGTTATGTACTGCACTTATTGTAATATTTGTAGTGTTATATTTATATTATTTATATGTGAAGTGTGCAACATCCACATAAACCTCTAATTATAGGTTTAAGGGTGTTTAGCAAATAATTATAATGTATGCTTTTTAATTTAAAATAAAATAAATGGAATAAAAAAAATGTACCTACACAATATTTGTTAGTTTGTAGGAAATAATTGCTAGAACTATGGTAACGATTTTGAAAATGCTTTCACGAGTAGAAAGCTAAATTATTCCGGAGTGACACGAGCCGCATTTTATTCCAATTTCCTCGTGAGATCGGGACCTACGCGGGATCGGGATCATATTGCGGGAAACATCAAGGTCTTTATTTAATGTAACCGGACTTACTCCCAAACTTCACGATAGTATTTTACCAATAAATACATTAAAATTGAAATAATATTGTAACAAAAATTTTAAGATTTTTTCACACAGGTTTGGTAGTCTGAAGAAGCATACTCTTTTCAAATATTGACTTGGATTTCAGTTTCTATAAAAGGTTATTTAAGGATAATGACATAATTTATATATTAAATACCATAACATCAGTTCCCTTACATGCTAAATGTTGATAGGCAGAGTATATAGAATATCAATCCATTTTACGGTTTATAATTTCTATTGTATATAATAGTTCATAAGTTCTTCGGTTTATAACTCGATAACACTTATATCAATTTGGGAACCACATATTGGACCTTAACATTGCAGCATCATATAATAATTAATCAGTTTAAGTAAAAGTTACTTATATTGATTTATTTTGTATTTAAATACATTTCACAAGCCATATATCATACGTATCTCTTAAGTGGAAGGCAAAGATACAGTTAATACATACACGTTTAGATTAGTATTAAATCGCGTAGTGTGTGTGACAGATAGCTAGAAGAACTAAATCAGTCTCGACCGAGAGTCGTTTTTAAGAAGAACTTAAAATTCTTTTAAAAATAATTTTTTGACTTGGGATTTAAACCCATCTCATAAGTTTATCCCTGAGGCAGGCATTCAGACAGACTTGAGTGAGTCGTTTTTTTTAGAAAAACAAGAAGTTTTCTTAGTATTAATTGCTCGACTTAAAATTCAAACCCATTTCATATCTCTGAACCTGAAGTTGGTATCGTTAGATTAGAATCAATCTCATACGTCTATATATGAGGTCGGTACCAATAATTCAAATCATATGTCTATAACCGAGGTCAGTGCAGGAACCCATCTTATACGTCTATAATCGAGGCCGGTTTCAGAACACACCTCAATATCTATAAAGATAGTTGGTTTCAAAATCCATAATATACGTTTATAATCGAGGTCAGTACAGCTATACCATTCAATATTATATTATAAAGATATAATGGGTGAAATATCTTCCGCATCTTATATTACCAAGAAGTTGTTGTTATTCATTGCAGAAGACAATGAGTGGTTGTTTCATTTCAAGAGAACGTCAAAATATTTGTTGCCAACTCACTTCTCTCAAGTGCAGTTAAAACTAGGTTACCGAAACGAAGAACAAACTTTACCCCGACATAAGTGTGTACGGTCGTCGATAAAAACGTAGAAATTTTTCAGAACTAAGTCTGAACTCTGATATAACTTTTTCGACTGCCTCATGCAAACTAAAAATTAAATTTTGTCGGTTGATTACTATCACTTTAGAACTAATGAAACGATTTAGTTATTTTTCTAAATTTATACTATTAATCGTATCAGCTCCACGTTTCGTCTCCTGTGACAATGTCATAAACAGTATTAGAATGTCCGTGGTCGTACTTCAGTAGCATTTGTGAGCACCATTCCTTGCGAGCCCGCTTCTGCTCCGCTGTCAGTTTGTGAGGGATCCAACGACGACAAAGTTTCCAAACTTTCAATTTTTCGTGTAAAATTTTCTGAATTTGGCTCATACCAATCCCCAATAGTTCTCAAATTGTCTCATAGGTAATTCGGGGGTTTTCTTCAATTAACCGCTTAACAGTAACCCCATTATTTTCGTTGACGGCAGTTGAAGGCCGCCCTAAACGAAATTCGTCATGTAAAGAAACTCAAAAAACAAAACAAGGTGCTTATCTCCTAAAAGCATTTTGAAGACGAGCGGCACAATCTTGTGAAGAAAGAGAACTTTTAAAATCATAAAAAATCATCGCTCTAAAATCTTTTCGACTTAATTCCATTTTCGTTGCGTACGTAGAACTTTGATGTGTGATAAAAAAACAATTGACAAATCATTTCCCGCCAATTGCTTTTTTATTACTAAGAAGGTTGCAACGTTTTAAAAACATAACATTCGAAATTTAAATAGTTCCGATTAGCTAGAAGTGTAAAACGTTTAGTGTGCCCTATGTATATATTAACACCGTCTTACCTATTTCTGCCGCAATGGCATCCATACTTGTCATTGTTGTGTTTCGTTTTGGTTTGGCTAAATTGATTTTGAAAGAGTTGAGTAGTTGGAGATTTAGAAGTTTCTTATGGAATGAAAAATTAAGAATATTTATTTTTTGCCCCTTAGTTCGAACATTTAAGAATTCGGTAATCGTTTCACTTATTGCTTATTCTTGTTCGAAATGAATATTCGTAGCTGATACAAATTCGCGGTAATTTAACATATATATCATTTTATTAATATGTAATGTTAACGTGACATAGGTCCGTTAGTATAATATAAAATTCTCGTGCCGTGACACGAGATTTTTATATTATACTAGCTGACCCGGCAAACATTGTTTTGCCTTACATATTAGGAATCCATAACGGACAAACAACGTGACACGTAATTTATATGACTACGGGATTGTCCTTCCACGCAGTCAAAATGGCATTAAACTTTATACGGTGGTTAAGTATTCTTAAATTTTCTAATTTTTCGCGCAATTTTCTTAATATTTTTTTTTATAAGAACCTTCTCCTTACAATTACAAACACAACAAAAAAAATTACCGAAATTGGTCCAGCGTTTCAGGCGTAATCAGGCGTAAATCAGGCGACCAATGAAAATAGGGATTAATTTTTAAATATATGGACTAACGGAAAAGTGTTGATGGAATGGATGAACGGATGATGAGATGTTTTTGGGCGCACTCTCTCGAAGCGGTTTGACTTATTTTTATGATTTGTTTTTGTGTATGTCACGAAATTGCTTTCTATCAAAAATTACTATCTAATTTTGTATCATTTAATTATAATTGGTAAAATACTTTTTTATAAAATATTTTTTTAAATTAAACGAGCGTTATGGGGTGTGCATTTCTTTATTTATCAAAGAACACATGCCATTTTATTTTTTTATATACCTTGCGTGTCTTTTGGAGTGACGTATATTCGATAAATTAGAATAATTGTATACTATTTTTAAATTAATTAAATACAATATATCGCTAGAGACAATCATATAAAAATATTGAGATTTTAATTTGACTGAATTCTTTCATCATATTTAAGTGTTACCATTGTATAAAACTTTAATTACATTTCCATTAAAACAGCAATAAGGTTATATATAATAATTTTCACCATAAATATCAAATAAAATTCTCGCTATTCTTGTATTAAAGAATGCTAATTTATCTTTTATTCTTATGAGTACCTATAAAATGTCTTCGCAAAATCTTAGCTCAGAATTCTGTCAATCTAAATTAGATTTCTAGACAAGTTAAATACCAAACCACATACTACTAGTTCAAGAAACAATCAATTCTCTCCTTAGTAGTATGTGGTTTGGTATTTAACTTGTCTAGAAATCTAATTTAGATTGACAGAATTCTGAGCTAAGATTTTGCGAAGACATTTTATAGGTACTCATAAGAATAAAAGATAAATTAGCATTCTTTAATACAAGAATAGCGAGAATTTTATTTGATATTTATGGTGAAAATTATTATATATAACCTTATTGCTGTTTTAATGGAAATGTAATTAAAGTTTTATACAATGGTAACACTTAAATATGATGAAAGAATTCAGTCAAATTAAAATCTCAATATTTTTATATGATTGTCTCTAGCGATATATTGTATTTAATTAATTTAAAAATAGTATACAATTATTCTAATTTATCGAATATACGTCACTCCAAAAGACACGCAAGGTATATAAAAAAATAAAATGGCATGTGTTCTTTGATAAATAAAGAAATGCACACCCCATAACGCTCGTTTAATTTAAAAAATATTTTATAAAAAAGTATTTTACCAATTATAATTAAATGATACAAAATTAGATAGTAATTTTTGATAGAAAGCAATTTCGTGACATACACAAAAACAAATCATAAAAATAAGTCAAACCGCTTCGAGAGAGTGCGCCCAAAAACATCTCATCATCCGTTCATCCATTCCATCAACACTTTTCCGTTAGTCCATATATTTAAAAATTAATCCCTATTTTCATTGGTCGCCTGATTTACGCCTGATTACGCCTGAAACGCTGGACCAATTTCGGTAATTTTTTTTGTTGTGTTTGTAATTGTAAGGAGAAGGTTCTTATAAAAAAAAATATTAAGAAAATTGCGCGAAAAATTAGAAAATTTAAGAATACTTAACCACCGTATAAAGTTTAATGCCATTTTGACTGCGTGGAAGGACAATCCCGTAGTCATATAAATTACGTGTCACGTTGTTTGTCCGTTATGGATTCCTAATATGTAAGGCAAAACAATGTTTGCCGGGTCAGCTAGTATAATATAAAAATCTCGTGTCACGGCACGAGAATTTTATATTATACTAACGGACCTATGTCACGTTAACATTACATATTAATAAAATGATATATATGTTAAATTACCGCGAATTTGTATCAGCTACGAATATTCATTTCGAACAAGAATAAGCAATAAGTGAAACGATTACCGAATTCTTAAGTGTTCGAACTAAGGGGCAAAAAATAAATATTCTTAATTTTTCATTCCATAAGAAACTTCTAAATCTCCAACTACTCAACTCTTTCAAAATCAATTTAGCCAAACCAAAACGAAACACAACAATGACAAGTATGGATGCCATTGCGGCAGAAATAGGTAAGACGGTGTTAATATATACATAGGGCACACTAAACGTTTTACACTTCTAGCTAATCGGAACTATTTAAATTTCGAATGTTATGTTTTTAAAACGTTGCAACCTTCTTAGTAATAAAAAAGCAATTGGCGGGAAATGATTTGTCAATTGTTTTTTTATCACACATCAAAGTTCTACGTACGCAACGAAAATGGAATTAAGTCGAAAAGATTTTAGAGCGATGATTTTTTATGATTTTAAAAGTTCTCTTTCTTCACAAGATTGTGCCGCTCGTCTTCAAAATGCTTTTAGGAGATAAGCACCTTGTTTTGTTTTTTGAGTTTCTTTACATGACGAATTTCGTTTAGGGCGGCCTTCAACTGCCGTCAACGAAAATAATGGGGTTACTGTTAAGCGGTTAATTGAAGAAAACCCCCGAATTACCTATGAGACAATTTGAGAACTATTGGGGATTGGTATGAGCCAAATTCAGAAAATTTTACACGAAAAATTGAAAGTTTGGAAACTTTGTTGTCGTTGGATCCCTCACAAACTGACAGCGGAGCAGAAGCGGGCTCACAAATGCTACTGAAGTACGACCACGGACATTCTAATACTGTTTATGACATTGTCACAGGAGACGAAACGTGGATTTATTATTTTGAACCCGAAAAAAAAACAGTAATCTTGTGAATGGGTGTTTGAAAACGAGAACAGCTCAACAAAAGTGAGGCAGGCGAGAAACGTTGGTAAAAAAAATGTTGTTTTTTTTTCAGCTACAGGTCCCAAATGTACAAATCCACTTGAAGATTAAAAAAGTGTTAATTTCGAGTGATATTCTACAATTTGTTTACCCAAGGTGTTAGAAAAAGTTCGCGAAAAACGACCCAAAAGCCGCAGTCTCCTACACCATGATAACACTTCTTCACACACGGCCAACAAAACAAAGTCATTTTTAGCTTCCGAAAAAGTACGTCTCGTCACTCATCTTACACATAGCCTCGACCTAACACGCCGTGATTTATGTATTTTGCCCAAAATCAAAGATTTGATGAGAGGTTTTACTTTTACCAACTCCGAAGAGGCAGTGATAGCGTTCAATCAGCACGTAGAAAACATTCCTTCAGATCTGTGGTCCTCCTGTTTTAAAAAATGTAAAGGAGATTAATTTGAAAAGCAACAAACATAATATTTTGGTTATAACATGTTGTTTTTTTAAGTTACGCAAAACTTATAGTGTGACCTACGTATACCTACATTCGTTCGCCTTTTAACGGAACGGAACTGTCTAAACGGAATATATAACGAAAAATCGAAACGGAATAGAAGAAATTGCCTTCTACATCCTCTTCAGTCAGGTTTTCGACCAAGACTAGCACCGTCACTGCTCTGATCCGAGTAACTGATGATATCCGTCAAGCTATTGATGATAAAAAGCTTACTTTACTTGTCCTTTTGGATTTTAACGATGCTTTTAATTCAGTAGATTTTGACGTGCTAATAAGAGTACTTGCTTCTCTTAATATATCTCCATCTGCTCTTGACTGGTTTTAATCTTATCTCCGAGATCTATCTCAATGTACTGTTTCTGGCGAACATAGATTTAACTGGATTGACTTATATGCAGGTGTTCCGCAAGGTGGAGTCCTTTCTTCTCTTCTATTTTCGGCATTTATCAACACTATTACTTCCATTATTAAATCAAAATTCCATCTTTATGCTTATGACCTACAGATTTACCGCCACTTAAGCATCACGAATATAGCGGAGGCAATCAGAGAAATGAATGACGATTTAGATGGGATTTATGAGTGGACTAAATCCTTTGGTCTATCCGTAAATCCAATCAAGTCGCAAGCATTCATTCTTGGTAGTTGTCCTATGAAGAAATTGATCAATGACAGTCACATTTCTACATTAACGTAAAACGATACGCCTATACGTTTCTCCTATTCCGCTACTAATCTGGGAGTAACTTTTAATTCTGATTTTTCTTAGAAAATTCACATTAATAATCTAAGCCGTAAAGCGCATTTTGCATTCCACTCCCTTAAACCACTCCAAAATTTTTTACCTGTTAAAACAAAAATATTTTTAATGCACTCCCTTATTCTGCCAATAATAGATTACGCTGACTCCTGTTACCTAGATGCTACAGAAGAGCTATTAAATAAGCTTGAAAGATTGCAGAACCTTTGTATTCGCTTCATCTATGACATAAAAAAGTATGATCACGTTTCTAATTTCCGAGCTGAACTTCGGTGGCTTCCTATTAGACAGCGGAGAACAATTCATATCCTTCGCTTGCTATACAAGATCTTTTTAAATCCTATAGCCCCTGAATATCTCCGTGACTCTTTTAGTTTTTTGCACTCTCCTGATACCCCGTGACGCTCTAACGTTAGAACCTTGTTGCGCTTTCCTCCTAGTAACTCTGCTGCCTACTCGCACTCCTTTGCGGTACATGCAGTAAGTTTGTGGAACTCTCTGCCTAGTGAGATTCGCCTCTGTCAGACTTTTGATTCTTTTAAAAAACGCGTCAAAGAATACTTTCTAACTGAATTGTAATTTTTCCTTATACCCTATGTATTTTGTTTGTATTTTCATTAATATATATATATATATATATATATATATATATATATATATATATATATATATATATATATATATATATATATATATATTAGTTTAGTTTAGTTATGTAACCATAATATCTATTTTTTTTGTACACCAAGTCTACTTTATTTGATTTCTTTTTTATCTCCTTTATCGGGTTGGCTGGAAGAAATCTCTTTAAGTAGAGATAAGCTCGCCCATTGTACTTATGTTATGTTTATATATTTTTACTCTAATTATTCTGTGTACAATTAAGTATTAAATAATATATACATATATATGTTATTAATACGATGTATAAACTGTTTGAATCGAAATGTTCTTTTTCTGGCTATTTCAGCTTTGGTGCTAATTTTACAGCAGTTGTAACACTAACATCGGAATTTTGCCACAAAGGTATCAGAGACCGCATAATGTTACTACAAACTTCTTTTACTGCTATGGGGCAACTTATAATAGCGCTGTTATCTTGGGGTATATTATCTCAAAATTGGAGAAGTTCATATTTTAATGGAAAAATTGGTGAGTATATTTTGATCTATTCCTTTTTAATAGCAAAAACTAAAACCAATGGTATTTGTTTATTGTCACAATACATGTTCTATTCCTAATGAATAACAAATTTTGAATATTTAAATAAATATTCAAAATTTGGTATTCATTTCTATTCCCAACGAATACTAAAACATAACTTTTAGTACAGTCATAGAAACTATTTATTTGCATTCTAATAATTTAATATTGTGATCTTAATACAATCCTAAACCATAAATTCACTTCGTTCCAGCATTTTTATTTAAAAGTAGCATAAGTTAACTTGAGCTAAAGTTAATTAATAAAAAATAATTTGCGAAAATTTTTACTACCACAAAAGGGTTCTTTTAAGGGTTCCGTACCCAAAAGATAAAACGGGACCCTATTACTAAGCCTAAATGTATACTAAGCCTAAATAAAAATACATTTAAAAGCATTTTTATTACTGACTGTATCTCATACCATTTGATTTGTTTTGGGATTCGTTTATGAGTGGTATTCGTTCGGAATAAAAAAATGGTAACGATATTAAACTAATACGATTGGTATTAATTTTTGGTATTAGAAAGGAATATATTTATATTTTTAGATTTATTTATTATTTATGTATTAATATTTTTATTGGTGATTTTTATATGGAAATCGAAAATTTGTATCACTTTTTAGGACTATCACGCGAACGGAGAACGAAGTTTAGCATCGTTAAAATTTACATGTGAAAGAAATGCATAAAGCTTATATATAAAATGCATCAGAAATAAATTAAAGTAATAAATTATTAAATTAATTAACTGCCACTGCGTTTGATACAAACACATGTATAAAATTTAGCTTATGTTTAAAGCCTGTTGCCAAACTTAGAAAAGATTTTAGCATCAGTGTTTGTCACTATCGTGTTCCGGTTTGGAGGGTAACTTATGCATGTGGCAGTAGTCCTCGCCACAAGATAGTAACGCACCATTAACATCTTTGCTGTCTATAGGCGATGGTTGACTCTTTCCATCAAAAGACCCATCTGCTTGTTTGCTATCTTATGATGTAAAAAAATAGTATATTTTACAATCAAGCTGTCATATTCTGTATATCTTATAGTTGTGTTATAGATAATTGTGCTTTAACTGTAGTAAAAATAAGGTCAAATTTTGATAAGCAAGGCATCGGGGCAAAGGGGAAAAAACTGGTTTGCTAAATCACGTTTTTTTACATTGATTGTTAAATAACAATTTTACAAAAATTATACGATATACCTGAAGATATTATCTAAAGAATGTGCTAACTTATTACACGATAGAATGTATTTTACTTGATCTTATAAAATTCCGAAAACAGGTTAAAAAATTTCTAAAACAAATAATTAGTTAATAATGTTTCTAATCTTACACATGTTTTTATATGGTGATATTTAGTTTTAAACACAAAAAATAATGTACTAAATTTTGGTTTTGAGCTGAAGTCCTTTATTTATTTATCCGAAAAATAACACGTTTTCCAGCGATTTCAGGACATACCGAGCCGCCCATTTCCAAGAGGGTTTTATGAGTAGAGGGATAATATGAGTTTATATAGTTAAACTTGGAATCGTTGTGGATACATGTCTACAGTGCAGCGACGCATAACGCCGCTACCGGGAGATGAACCCTGAAGGACCTTGATGTAAATTTCCCCGTTTTCCGCTGTTGATCTGGACCACCTTTGATCATCTGCCGTTCTGCTTGGTAGTTCGTAAAAGGCGAACGATTGGCTTAATGGGTCACTAATATCGTGATTACTAGGTAGTGCAGTTTTGTAAAGTCTCGCCCGGATCTAGTTCTACAACCATGACATGGTTGATGATTGGACACAAGATTCGAGATGATAACTATTGTATTTTGGTTTAGAGAGTAAAGTTTTGATTTATCATGTATGTGACGTGATTAATATGATGAATGCTTTTAATTCATTATACCTAAAATCTATCCTATATGTAATACCTTTAAACGAGCAATTCTGGTATATATATATATATATATATATATATATATATATATATATATATATATATATATATATATATATATATATATATATATATATAAAATCCTGCAAATTTCATTGAAAATTGTGAAATGAGAGAAGAGTCAGTTGTGTGTTGTTATGTGCAACTTAGCTTGTTTTAATTAAGTGAATAAATTGAATGTTTTATTAAGACGACTAACTACATGTTTGTATATTTTAGTATTAAACACATGGAATTATTATCTATGCATCATGTCTCTCTGGTCGTTGTTTGCGTGTATCATCTACATATTTTTGCCAGAGAGTCCTAAATTCTATATTACACAAAAGCGATATGATGAAGCACGCAACGTGTTATTACGAATTTATAAACAAAATACAAGAAACCAGCCTGACACTTTTAAGGTAAGATTTAAATATTTTTAGATTAAAATTCATTGAACATTTTACCGGCACTGCTCCAACTCAGCAACTTATCATTCAAACTTGAGCCTAAATTATGTCTTCTGGGCTGCATTATCCATAACGCAATGTAAGCAATTGCCAAAGGACCTGCATCGGTTTAATGACAATATTATTATTTTATTTTGTATTATGTGGTCACATTGGATGTACAGTTTTATAATGATACTAGCTGACACGGCATACGTTGTTTTGCCATACAAAATTGAATATTTTAGTGGGGTACTTGAGAGGGGGGCGGGGAGGTTACTTGAAATCAAAACTATGTAATATTTTAAGTTGGACCAAATAGTAGATTATCTACAAAATTTCATTGCAATCAGTTCATTAGTTTAGGAATCCATAACGGACAAACAACGTGACACGTAATTTATATATTATAGGGTAAGTCCGCAATATATGCCCACCTTTTTTATTTTACTCATACGTCCTAATATACAAATATTACGCACATTATTTAAATATATGAACTATCTTTGGTTTTCTATTTAATCAATTGGGATTGTTTTTTGGAGACTAACCAATAATTAAATTGTATATTTTGAGTTGAAATTTAAACTACATACAGGGATATATGCCTCGAATGCAGTGAATATGCCCCAAACCTAATTTCGTGGATGGGTTAAATTCCCTTTACAAGAAAACATACATTTTAAACCAATAAGTTTTGTTTAAACCAATGTTTAATAAAAAATATTATTTTTTACTGATTAGACACACATAATAGTTTTAAGATATTTTAAATGACTAAAAATGCTTCGTTAGTTTTCTTTTGGATTTTTTTATCTTTTCTTTGTGAAGTACTTTTTTTTACCATTTGTCATACTATCTTTAGTTGTATCTATTGATTGGAAGAGCTTATTGCTTTTCCTTTGGTTCTATTTAAATCTATTTTTTATCTTCTTGCTAGTCCTTTTTGGTTCTTTTTACTAGTACTCCTTTCGTAGCTTATTCTTTTTTTATTTCTGCTATTTTTAAATATAAATTCAGCACTGTCATTTGTTACTCTAAATTGTCTGCATCTACTAAATTATTTGCAGGTTCCAGATTGTATTCATCTGCCAAAAATTGTTATGGCTGAGGTATTGTCTGTAAAAATAGAAACCAGTTAGCAAGCATTAAAGTGAAGTAGGGATATATGCTCTTAGAGGCATTTGTCCCAAAACACATTACATATCCATTTTGATTAGGATAAATGCCTTCGGAAAAAATATAAAATACTGTTATCTTTATTTAAATAAGTAATTAATAAAAATGCACACACCCTAGTCCTAATGTAGAAGTAAAAATAAAATAAACTTACCTGTTATATCCAAAGTTATGGAAGGCCGAAAATCATTCATAAAGTAAAATCATGACTATTTATCCCATCACTGTCAGTAATGCTCCTATGTATAGTCGCACGCTCCAATGTTGTATGGCAGACTGTAGTAGAGGATGGCCACATTCGTATTATAAGGCATGCTTTCACTCCCGCGTTTTATATTTCTCATAACTGTAATGAGGCATCTATCCTGCTTGGGCGTATATCCCGAACTTACCCTATTAGATAGATAGATATATTAGATAAACTAGATTGTCACATTTCAAATTTCAAAAATTTTTGCATTATATGGTGTTCAGTACGCATACTTTCCTTTGAATTATTTAGCTATCGTAGATGATGATATATCGACGTAATGTGGCAAAAAATAATTTAATTACAAGCATATATGTAATAAACTATCTTCGCGCCCGTATCTCCAAACAGGTAGGCAGAAATACAACAAATATACCCACGATAAGCGAAGATACTTAGTCCAATAATGGGATAGGTGGCAAGCCCATCGTCAATCGGGTTATTACTTATCTAATCCCGGCAAACCTTGTTTTTATCATAAAACTGAGAAAATACGTTTTGAATTGCCTAACCCGGGAATTAAATCCAAGACCTCATACGGTCAATACTGACACTGGACCACTAGACCACACAGGCGACAATAAATTAGAAAAGTATAAAAATATCCCCCAAATTCTACTACATAGGGCCCAGATACATTATAAATACAGCCCTCTATGTGTCGTAATGAATCTAAATAGATTCTAAATATAATACCTAGTTTAATTTTTTGGAAATATCAGTTTCATTTCTAATGCTGTGGCTATGATATTACCCCATGGTGAACATTTGCGTGATTTGCATGGCAAATCACTTCGCTCAATCGCGATTTTTTTGGGTTTTAACAGATTTTTGCCGCAACTAATTTCATATTGCTTTTGCATCGTTGCGCATTACAAGTTGAAGACAGGCTTTGACTATACAGACATTTAGCATATCTATGGATATAAGATAGTCTATAAACGATAAACGGTGTTGGTAAGTATATTTGGGAACCTATTTCACCGTAGTTAACCTTAATCTCGACAACAAACCACGAATCTTTGGACGACAATATTGACCCTATATAACGTATCAAAGAGAGCCCAATAATATGTATAATGCACTAAAAATGACGAGACTTGGCTGAACACTGTTGAATAAAATATCTACCAACATTTTGTTTTACAAATTAAATAGACTTGTAAGTATTTACAATCCTTCCCCTTAAATAAAATATAATTGGCACGAACATTAAAGTTAGCGAAGTGGCGTAGTAAGCAAACTCAATGTCTCGCAACTATCTCAGACTTGGACTCACAACCCATGTTTTGTGTTATATTACAAAGTACTCTGTGTTTAGCGTATTTGCTTGTTCAGACACGACATGGCGGGAACTTCGCGATTTGACAATCGCGTGGGAATCGCGGGGTCTTATTTACATAGGCATCAATGTAATCATCGAGACGCGGCTAAGGCGCCCCATAAACCTACAATATTATTGCGCAATACTTTCATCCAATGTTGAGATAGAAGAAGAATAGACCAACTGCCGTTTTGCCAGGCAGGTCGTAAAAGACGACCGATTGGCTATGCAAGTCACTACCATCGTGACTACTAGGTGGTAGAGTTCTGTATAGTCTCGCCCGGGTCTGGTGCCAGTGCCTTACCTATTCCTGCTGCAATAGCGTCAGTGTTTGTCACTGTCGTGTTCCGGTTTGGAGGGCAAGTTAGCCGGTAAACTTATGCATGTGGCATTAGACCTCGCCACAAGATAGCAACGCACCATTAACATCTTTGGTGTCTATAGGCGATGGTTGACTCATACCGTCAAGAGACCCACCTGCTTGTTTGCTCTTTTATGATATAAAAAAATTTAACGCATTGTGCAATATTTTTTCTTGCACTACTCTTTTCACTTCAAAGTTTGGAGCGGTCGCGTTTGGTTTTTTTTTTTAAGTTTTCCCCAGGAGGGTAAATCCGCCCCCTGGGGGAGTATATTGTCATTTCCACAATATTCTTAATTCTAGTTCCTCTAACTTAGTCAGAGCCGTTAGATATCTTAATGTTAATACAATGTTTATTTTTATATGTTATTCTTAATAATTATTTTCTCGTTTATTATATTTCCATAAATTTTTAATTTGCCTAATATATTTAGTTTTACAATTATATTTCATATTATCTTAATTACATTCACAATGTTTCTTTCTTTATATTTTACCAATTATTTTGACTTTATTAATTTCGTCTACTTTTGATACATTTAATTTCTATTTCTATATATCTTATTTTTCTAATCTTCATTCTTTCTTATATAGCTTACAATGTCCCTCTTTCCGATTTAATACCATTGTTATCGTTAATGTTCAATATTTAATTATTTCTATAAGTTATTTAATAGTGGGAGGATTTATTGATATAAATTATTGATATATACCAATTACATATATAATTTTTATTCTATTTTTTTATGACAATATTATATTATCTGTTTTTAAAATTATGTACTTGTATATGTTCGTATCTATACATAATGTTGTATATCCGTATATATATTTTATCTTATATACATACTTTTTATATACACATATATATGTACTTTCTATTTTTGTTTGATCTGTAACTATTGTTTTATTTTGTTTATGTTGTGACAGTGTTCAAACTTCGTATGCTGAAATTTATATACTTAAATATAAATTCCAACATAGTTGGTCTGCTTCCCGGTTTGTGTGCATTGTTAATTGTTTTCTATTCATTTTTTTTGACCATTATTAATGAAAAAGGGCCATCGTTAGCCATAGGCGATTGTGACTTTGGCTAGCGATTCCCACTTGCTTCTAATCGGGCAGTGTTCACTGAAGGCGTTGTGATCTACTTTTTCAAGTTTTGCGTGAGAGCAGTTGGTGCACTTGGGTGGCGCGCTCGATAACCACTCTCCACATTTAGCTCTCACGTGGGGATCCCCACAATGGCTACACCTCGGTACGGTTTCTTTGCATAATTTTTTGCTATGTCCGTAGCCGAGGCACATAGAGCACTGTATGAGTGGAGATTGGTCTTCCACTCTCACTCTTTGCAGGTCTATGTGTAAGTGGCCACAGTCAATCATACGCCGCCATAGCGTTGGAGCGACTCTGGTCACTATGTTGCTCACTTGGGGGTTCCTGGTCTTTTTCCTGAAAATAATTTTCACTGAACAGTCTTCCTCACTCAGGCCCTCGAAAATGTGCCCGTTTTGCTTTTGCAGAGCTGTCGTTATATCAAAGTCTGTGTTGCTTTCGAGCACATTTTTGAGGACCACAAGTGGGCACTTGTTCACTGCATCTTCCACGTGGAGTCTATCTTCTGCCTTCTTCAACCTTTCTTTTATGTCTTTTCTTTCTTCTTCCGTTTTACAGCCTATTATAATTTTTCTATCTTTAGCTTTTCGCACGCTCTCTACTTTGATGCCCTCTTCCTTTGCTCTTATTGTTTTCCTGACCATGTCCAATATGTCTTGCCCTGTATCCATTTCCTTCTTTGAGGTTATAACTACCGAGTGTAGAGCAGCTCGCTCTGGGATTTTCTTGCCATTGTGCGCCACTACTGTACTCGCGTACGATTTGTCTTTCTGTATTTCAGCATTTCCCGTAATAAATTTTCTAAGTTCTTCTAATTTCCTATTGTTTTCTGTAATATTGTTTAATATTTGTTCATTTTGTTTTCCTTGACTTTGTTCTATTTTCATCTCTAATTTTTCTAGTACTAGGTTATTTTGTTGAATTATTTTATTTGTTTCTATTTTTTGGTTTTCTTGGTTTTCTCGTATTATTGTTTTTAATTTTTCTACCTCTTTCCCATTTTTCTCTATCATTTTTATACCTTCTTCATTTTGTTTCTCCTGATTTAGTTTCATTATCTTGTCCAATTTTTCCATTACATTATTGTTTCTATCGAGTATTTTGGTAGTTTTTTCTTTTTGCTTTTTCTGATTTTCCTGTATATTTCTTTTAATTTCTTCTATTTCCTTGTTATATTTCTGTGCTATTTTTGTACTTTCATTACTTTGTTTTGTTTGACTCAGTTGGATTTTATTTTCTAGTCTTTCTATTATTTTGTTGTTTTTATCGAATGTCTTGTTTATTTCCTGATTTTGTTTTTAGTCACCGTGTTTAATGTATGGTCATGTCGTAAATTTAAGCAAAATGGCGAGCAAGAATTCTATTACAGATAAAAAACGGGAGTTTTTACTTGAGTGTATATAATTCTATACAGATTTATTTAACAAAATTACCAGCATGGTTGCTGCCAAAACTTCGTCGTCAAAATATTGATTAGACTGGTTTGTTAATTTTGTTGAGTGAATTTATTAAACGTTTGGAATTAAAGGGGGTATTCAATATTATTGCACTATAAAAGTATTGCGTAATATTATTGTAGGTCTATGGGGCGTCTAACAACTTTCATATCACCCGCCCGCTACGGGGGCGGGAGCACAACTAGTCTATAATATACATACTAAAATATGAATTTATTTTATCGTCCCTGAAGAATGCGTTTTGTTTCTGAGATTAACATAAAAATATCCAAGTAACAGGCTACAACAGGGCGCAGCTAGTCCATATCCATATACGAAATACATACATACGAAAGTCTGTCTGTCTGTCTGTATTTCTGTAAGTCTGTAATGCTTTCACGGCTAAACGGATTTTAATTTGACATGGAGATAGTTGAATATTCAGAGTAAAAAATAGGCTTTTTTAAAAATCAACCTTTAAGAGGCTGAAATAGGAAACGAAAAATTTGAATGCTGCATGCATGTTAATCTACTCGTGGGCGAAGTTGCGCGGGTCAGCTAGTTTCTAATAAATCTCTTCCAATTGCAATTTTTAAAACGATTTTAAATTTGATAGCATTCACTAACGACAGCGTCTCATTTTATACGGGATTTTAAATTTAGATTAAACGAACCATCTCTCGACGAACCATTTGTAGCTCATAAATCTGGTTAAATTTTTCTTAGAACATTTTATCCAAGAAATCTTTAACCCTTGGACCATTTACAAGCTAAATGGGTCATGAGAATTCGTTTAGTTGCGCCTGCAATTACAACCTTAGGTGCCACTGGAGAAACGCCAAGAACCGCAATAGTAGCTTAGTTTAATCGTTTTATTAAAAATTCCACGCGTAATAAAATATTTTGCTAGCGCCCTGAGCTTATTTTGACGTTCTTTACCAATTTTCTGCATATTCATCATAATCACATTTTTAGATTTCAAAACATTCATGAATCTTATTTAAATTTTGTACAAAAATTGTATTGTAATATTACGCATTATTCGTTATATATTTTGACAGACTTAAAAGAAAGAGGTGATCCTTTTTGAAATGTTTTTTATGTATCATCCCCGATTATTTAATGATGCCTGGATCGATTTCAAAAATTCTCCTTTTTTTACTTCTATTTGGTTATGAATAAATTTAGTGAAAATCTGATCCGAGATTTCATAGATTAATGTCTATTGTTGCAGTTTTAATTTAAGTAATTAGAGTAGCTACAACTTGGCTATACATGCTTTATAATTAACAAAATTTATGGTACACATAAATTAAAATTAGGAATGTTGTTATATTGTTGTATTTCAATTTTATTCTGTCAGTTAAGGCTGAAATTAGCTTTATTAAATTTGATTTGATTAAATTCATCTCCGTAAGTGTGTGTGCACTGACTTTAAATAATTAAATAATTTTACTTCTATTGTAACAGAATCGTGTATAAGAATAAAAAACAAACTACTTTTTGTTAACCAGTTGGCGTTGAGAAAAGAATCGTTAATGCGTTTAAGCTGCTCCGTTTGTACATTTGTGATATTTTCATAAATTTAAACATATAATGTATTTATTAAATTTTATTGTTATTTATTAGTTCACTACATCTATCTCTGTTATTTCTTAGGTTACTTATAGGTCTATACTCTCACCATTACATATCAGATATTTAACTGACGAATAGGGTGCTAATCTCGATTAAATATAGAAAAGCGAATCCAAGGTTCCCACGTCCCTATCATAAGGAATAACCAGAACATACGCTAATGATAATGATCTCGCATTGCTAATTTTGCGATTATTACTAGTAATTGGCGATAGCCGCTATCAAGAGCTTTTGTGATTTTCTGCAGCAGGGGATATTAACGCATCATCACCAGCCTCTAAATTGCTACCAAAATTTCTCCAAATAGAAAACACAAACATTTATTTAACACTAGCTGACCCGGCAAACGTTGTTCTGCCCTTTCAACTTCTGTTACTTTTTCTATATTTTCTCACCTTTTAAACATTCCATGGACTTCAATAATTGATTCAAAACCATAATTAGCCAAATCGGTTCAGCCGTTCTCGTGTTTTAGCGAGACTAACGAACAGCAACTGATTTTTATATCTATAAGATTTAAAAAATGATTATTATTCTCATTTGCAAATTGATAAATATTCATTAAAATCTATTTTTTTAAATATCATAATATAGCAAACAAGTAAATAGATATCTTGATAGAAAGAGAATCATCGCCTATAGATACCAAAGATGTTAATAATGCGTTGCTATCTGTGTGGCGGAATGCTACATGCATAAATCTATCTTACCCTCCAAACCAGAACACGACAATGACAAGCATAGACGCTATTGCAGCAAGAATAAGTAAGGCGGTGATACTAAATACCTGAGCGAGTCATTACGGTACTCTACCACTTGGTAGTGACACGTGTAGTCAAAAGGTTGCTTTTTACGACCTGCCTGGCAGAACGGCTGTTGGTCTATTCTTCAAAGGAGGCCGGACCATCACGGGAGATGATATGTATAATATATCGTCAATTCGTCGTTAACTAACCTTAGTCGATGCAGTTTTTTATATTATAAAAGCGGAATGAGTCAGACATATGGATATGCTTGTAAGTACTCAGATAATATGCAAATAACGGAGACCCAGGAACGAAGGCCTCGTGCAGATGGCGGTTATGAATTCCATATAATGTAGTTTTAAGTAACCTCAGATAATTTACTTCATATTATATTCATGAAAAAAATCTTCGGAAGGATCCTTTTAGTGTTTAGACTTTACTTAAGTTTTTTTTAAATGCTTATAAGGATAACAAACAACCATATGACTCTTCTGATGAAAAATGCAACAATTACCTATAGACACCGTTGCTATAATGACAAGCATTGACGCTATTGCGGCAGGAATAGGTAAGTAAGAGGTACCATTTACCCGGGTGAGATGTAGCTAACTCTACCACCTAGTAGTCAAGATAGTAGTAACATGTATAATCAATCGTCCGCTTTTTACGAACTGAAGGGCGCTCGGACCAAAATGAATTAATTATCGTTGAAAAACACTTATGTTACAAGCAACTAATTTGCCCACTTTAACAAATTAATGTAATTGAGGGGAAAGATAATACATGTGTAATTTGTTCAGAGATTTATTATTTATGTATTTCGACGGGTTCTACGTAAGTTGTCGTAACTTAAAAAATGCGATTTTTGTTTTATTTATGAAAATTATTCCACTTTTATTGATTTTTTTATAACACGAAGAATAAAAATGAAATTTCGATTAGAAGTTTTATTTATCTAATAGAAATTTCATTTTTATTCTACGTGTTATAAAAATATCTATAAAAGTGGAGTTATTTTCACAGATAAAACAAATATCGCATTTTTTTAGTTACGACAACTTACGTAGGACCCGTCGATTTATAAATCGGGCAATATGAGAAATATATTTTTAAAAACAAGAATGAAAAGTGTTTATTACCGTGTCTGAACAAAAATATATTTTTTTACAAAAATGCTGCTGAATTCTACTGACTCGAAGGGATTGAGTAATTTCCCGAAAAATTCTCGCGGGAAATAAAACGGCGTTGTATTGCGCAGTTGTAAACCCTAGTCCCGTGTATTGTTGAAATATCAATTAGTAATTCAGATAGTCAATCACTCGTGAATATTTTGTTTTAACTTCACGTAATAATGTACCTAAATAAAATGTTTATAAATACCTTTTGACATTCTCGCTAAGTAATTGGGGCAAAATCAGTAATTTCCTTATCTACATGAGAAAATGACTGATTTTGCCCTGATTTTCGACAGTCGAGTTTTAACCAGATCACCACGTTTTGAGGTCTTAGAAACCTTTTCCGACTATTTTCGCAATGACGTCAGTATATCTGTATCTCTCTTTGTGTGTGTCTGTGTGTGTGTGTGTAAACATCTCATAACTTTTGAACGGCTTGATCGATCGAAATACGGTTAACGGCATTCAATTGCATTTCACTAACCTTAAATTTTCTGGAAATTTGAGCCGATTCGGTCTAGGAGATTTTCAGAAATTTTGTAAAAACCTCAAAAAAATGTTAGTGAAACAATATTTTTTAATATAAATGTACCAATTGAGTACAAAATCTAATCGGCTCTTTTCCTCAAAAAAATGCTTGTAATGCATAAATAACATCGAAATCGATTTATCCGTTTGGGAGTTATCGATGACGACACATTTTAAAAAAAGTGTGTTTTTCGACATAACTTCGAGATTTTTGAACTAATCATTTTTCGATTTTCTATAATATTTTAGTACTTAAAAAACTACGCCAAATGGAGTTTCAAAAATAAAATTGAATCAAATTTTCAAAAGTTGCAGCTTTTCAAATATTAATATTTTGTAGTTTACAGCAAATTTACTTAATATTTTTATAATAACTTTCAGGATAATATGTCGATTGACTATAAGTCAAAACCAATCTGCTTTTTATGCCATAAATTGGATGAAAATCGATCGATTTATTTGGGATTTTTCAATAACAAAAATTTTTGAAAAAATTGTTTTGACATACTCATTAAGATTTTTGAACTCTCAAAAATCTATGCTTAGGTATAGTTTTTGTTCCTATGAGTTAAAACTACCTTAATTTAGCAGGAAGTTTCAGCGACAGCCTGCAGGGTCAACCGGTTTAGAGATTTTCTTTAAATTTAGGTTAAGTCGTAAATGGCGCTTAAAAATTAATTTACTTTACTTTATCATAGACAAAAATTTGAATATATCTTAATCAACTGTTTAACTCAAACATTATTTTTCGAATTGGTGAACTCGGACCTGAAAATTCAAAATATTGATTTCGTGTTGTAAACTTCGATCAAAAATAACTAGATTCAGCGTAACCTACAAGCTTAGCGTAAGAAAATGACTTGAGAATGATATTAACAGAAAAAACCGGTAACAAGATAAAAATCTTACTTAAAATTAATTTTTCGCAAATATAAGATTTGTTGAGAAAACTACATAAATAATAGAAAAATACATTTAAAGAATGTTTTTATAATGAATTATCTAGTTAAATAAATTTTATTTAAATATCAAAAAAGCTTTATTTATGCATAACTAAAAAAAACTAAAATTTTGAGCAGCTAATTTCATGATGTCGATTTTTTGTGACGATGTGTGCGCGCATTGTAAATATTTACCCTCATAATTTTTTTAACGCGCCAAAAGAAATATAACTTCCAAAAATATTGTAACGTCATCATATCTGAATAACAATCAACTTAACTTTTGTATAATATGGTTGGTTTAATTTCAACTATTGCTTCGCTTCACCGACAACTCGTAAAATTTTATTAGGCATTTATAAAATTCAACTTTAAGTTCACAGCTTTAACGTTTAAAATTGCAAATCAGATGCTACTCGTAAGACGTTTTTGTAACGCAGACGTCCGCACATTGGCTGTGATTGGACGAAATAAGACCACACATTTATTCGTGTTCTTATTTTATTATTACCCACTTTTAAGGCCACGATCTTAAATCTGGTTATTTCTGATCAAATGTTTTAAATGTAATAAAACTATCCGTATAAGATATTTGTACAGGTTGACTGTAGATATTGAAGGACATAATAGTTCATGATTATATGTAACGAATTAAAATATTGTTAAAAGAGAATATTGTTTAACTTCATAGTAAATCTTGAGGAAATTAGTGCATTAATATTTAAAAAATGTAGTCATTGTGCGGGCGATAGGCGCGCGCCTTGATTACATGTGCTGCGGCCGCAAATCGCTGTTTGTAAACAATGAACTACGATATCTATGCGCGGGTCCACGTTTTTGATATTTTCATTGGATAAATAGGTAAAAATGTAAGTACCTATTTTTAACCTATTCACTATCAGAATCGAGTACTGAAAACCCTTCAACATGTAAAATATTTTACCAGTCAACTTGTATAGTCAAAAATTGTATGTGTTTGTATGAACAGTATGTGAATGTGGAGAATGCAAGAAAAATCTGAAAGGATTGTGATATTACGGCCCTCTTTCTTCTCTCTACAAGGCGTGAAGGTATATGTATGTATGCGAGTTAAAATTGTGCGTGATGCCCAATAATAAAAACAAAAATTCACATTTATAAATATAAAAACGTTATAAAATATATCATGACAAGTCTACATTATAACCAAGAAAATCTTGTATTTTCTTACGCAGCGATGTTAGTATAAATATTTTTTTGGCGTATTCCAATAAATCTCTTACGCAAACTAGGGTTTGTTTATTCTATGATCATAATTCAAGAACGATGTCATAGGTGCGTCGTAAGTATAACGATGGCTTATAAATTGTTGGCATGAAACATGATACTGCAAAATATTTCGTGAGGACTTTGTTTCCAATAAGCACATAAAATGACAAAGGGTACTTTTCAGTCTGTTTTACTGGTGAAATAATAAAACGAGGATTCATTTCAGTAATAGTCTTTCATTTTGTATATCAAACAATGAAAGAGTTTTATGTTAAATATTTTAAAAGTGAAACCTCTTTTATTCGCATTCACGTTTAATAATACCCAGTCTAATTAGCTCGACGTGTAATCCTTTAAGCTTATGGGTTCTGGAAAACCAAGCGTCGTTGTTATATGGCTGAATACTTTATTTTTTTGCATTTCTCATTACTTATAAATATTTTTTAAAAATTATCCCTTAACCATTTTATAATATTTATGGAAATATTCTAAAATATTTTGATTATCTATTTTTTTAATTAAATACGAAAAGTGGTTATCATTGTACGTAGGTACTAAAAGAAGGTGATTAGTACTCGATTCTGATAACAAATGTGTAAAAAATAGATACTTAAAATTTGACATAATTATTCAATAAAAAAAATATGCACGGAAACGCGCGGCCGCGCATAGATATCGAAGTAAATGTCAAATTCAGTTATTTGCCGAACTCGTGACTCATTAGCGCACTGCTATTGCCCACGCGTTTACCATAGCTCCTGAATATTACTGCAATATTTTTTAAATGTTTACTTAGAAAGAAAGAAGGAAAGAAACATTTTGAAAGATACTTAAGTAGTTAAGCAAATTTCTCTTTCTATTGTATGTTTATTGGTCACATATGACCGTAAATTACCGTGTCTTTTGATATGTGAAGTCTTATATTAGTCAATCTGTATAATAAAGACATATTTTTTATATAATACTGAAATTATCTACTAACCAACATTAATATATCTAAATCTAAAGATATGTTAGTTATTTAAGACAAAGTTAGCAAAAAATGAACGACTTTTCTGATAGCAACTAACGCTTACAAGGGTGCATCATCATCCTCAAAGGGGATATTAAGCATGATAAATGTACTGGAAGATTAGATTCTATCTCACTCTATGGACCAACACTGACATTATAACGACAAAAATGAACATGTTTGTTGTGGCACGTCGTATAATTGGTATTCTTAAGGTGCGTCTACACTTGTGACTATTTACCGTAAATTACCCGGTTACCGTATCAGACACACGTATCAGTATCGATTAATGTGGACGAAATTTTACGCGAACAATTGCCACAAGCTACAGTACGGTTCAATCGATTCCGAACACTAAATAAAACTGCCGAACACAGAATAAACGGCAGGACAATATACGGAGTTACGATCTACTAGCCGAGCCCAGTGTGGACGCTGTGTGTGCTGTCACGCATCTTAGCCACATGTTACGGGCTGATCCATCTAAAGTCAGTTTTTTCAAAGTATTTTCGCTATTGTCTGCGGACCATGAGACGTCTACACTTGCATTTATCCCCCGGGATACGTCACGACTTGATCCACTCCTACTCCGTGTCCACGCAGACATGGGGTAGGAGTGGATCAAGTTGTGACGTGTCCTGGTTAGTACGTCCCCCACCCACATCTCGCCGCCACTCATTCACGCAGCGCACACTATAAACATGATTGTATACGTTGTTTAATTTTGTATTACGACGATTGATTATTTAAGCATGGATTGGACGCCATGTAGCAATGACAGGCCACGCAATCTAGTACGATACCATGCGTCTACACTTGCGTCATTGTACATAGCTTGTAACCGTGTCAGAACAACCTATATCGTCCACATTTAGCGTAACATATCCTGTAGCGATGCCACGTAGTCCGTTTCGCTGTCATGTTACAAGTGTGGACGCATCTTTAGAGTCAACGTATTTACATACGCTAGTTCCTTACAAGCATATAAGCTACTCATGTATTATATTTAAATTAAAAAAATATCACGTCAGTTCCTTTGCAGGGTTAACAAAGTAAACCAAACGTCTATAGACTTTCTAGGTCACCATGCCTCACCGGTTTGTCACTTGATAGTTCCCGTGATCCCCGGGTGATCCATGTTGTCCCATTTTACCAACCTGGTAACGACAATTACTTTTTTTTGCAATTATCTCAAGCAACAGATTCATAAGCTCATCCATACATGTGGAATGTGGATGCTACCACAGCAACACTAGATTACGAGCTGTTTCTAAAATTGAAATAGACAGATGCTTATAGCTTAGCAAAAAAGTGTGCGTTGCGGTGACGGATTGAACTAAATATTAATATCTTGTTTACTTTCCAATAATTTCACATCTTTATTATAATTCTAGTCATTAGTTTTGGGGCACAAACAATCAAATCTTGTGTGTTATAACTAAACTTTGAAGTATCAAAAACAATTGCAGAGTTCTGCATTGTCTCGCCCGGGTCAGATACCACCGCCTTACCTATTCCTGTCGCAATAGTGTCAGTGCTTGTCACTGTCGTGTTCCGGTTTGGAGGGTAAGTTGGCGGTAAACTTATGCATGTGGCTTTAGACCTCGCCACAGGATAGCAACGCATCATTAACACCTTTGGTGTCTATAGTCAATGGTTGACTCTTTCCATCAGGAGACCCATTTGCTTGTTTGCTATCTCATAATTTAAAAAAATACTTTTAATTTAAGGAAATTCCTTTGAAATAAATACTATATTTTGTATTGCAAGAGCAATTTACATCCTAAGTTTAAAGATTTCCCTAGAAGAAAAGTTTAGAGAAGTCAATATACATAATGTAATAATCCCAATATATATATTTGAGAACTTAATGCATGTTCGTAAAAATATTTGTTTGTTTAAGAAAAGTATTGATTGGTGTGTTTAACCGCCCCGTTGGTAGAGTGTTAGCGACCTTGACTAAGCAATGCACGGGGCTCGGGTTCGATCCCCGACGAAGACAAGCATTTGTGTGATGAGCATAAATGTTTGTATTTCCGGGTTTAGGTGTTTATTAAATCTATTCTAGTATTTATACATGTATTTCTATATATTAGTATCGTTGATTTACACCCATAAAACAAGCAAATAATTTGCTTACTTTGGGGTTAGATCATGCAGTGTAATTTGTCCCGTGAATATTTATTTATTTATATTTATGTGCCCTTGCTAAATACCAGTAAAAGTTAAAAAAAATGTCAAAACTGATTAAAAAGGGTATTATAACAGCTTAGATTATTTAAAAGATAAAATAGCCAGGGATTAATTGCTCATCATACCAATCTCTTATTTTCTTCTAATACAAAATAATCCTTGAAATATAATAATACATTAATGATAAAAAAATTGAAGAATATACTATCTGCTAGGCAGTTTGCAAAGAAGTCTTCCCTGTGTTGGTCCCAGGCTCCTTTGAAGAATAAGGCAACTGCCATTTTGCCAGGCAGATCGTAAAAGGCGACCGAGTGGCTATGCGCGTCACTACCATCGTGACTACTAGGTGGTAGAGTTCTGCATCAATGCTTATAATTGCCGTGTTCCGGTTTGAAGGGTTAGGTAGCCGGTAAACTTATGCATGTGGCATTAGACCTCATTTCAAGATAGCAACGCACCACTAACATATTTTTAGTCTATAGGCGATGGTTGACTCTTTCCATCAGGAAACCCATCTGCTTGTTTGCTATCTTATAATATAAAAAATGCAAGCAACTGGCTATTCGTGTCACTACTATCGTGACTGCTCGGTGTGCAGTCTCGCCGGGGTTAGGTACCACCGCCTTATCTATTCCTGCTGCAATAGCGTTAGCGCTAATATCTGTCATATTCCAGTTTGGAGCCGGTAAACTTACCTAAGTGGCATTGTTACAGGCAAAATCTTGTTACACGAATAGCAACGCATCATTAACATCTTTAGTATCTTTACGCAATGGTTATCTCTTTCCATCAGGGGATTCATGTGCTTGTTTGCTATCAAATGTTATAAAAAAATCGACGTATGTCTTCCGCCATGTCTTCTCAGCGTGTGGCCGTGATCCGATTCAGTAATTACAAAGGTGTTGACTGGACGAAAGTGCCTGTAAAGGTTTATTTGTACAAAATATTTATTGATTATGATTTTGATTACCATTTTCTAAGATAATCCCGAAGATACCAGATCATACTTGATTATAATCAATTTGGTTTCAGTATAAAGACATATGGAAGGACAAAATGAAGCAAATGATTGATGAAACGCCAGAGCATGGATCAGAGCATGGATTACTGGATCAGTTAGCCGAAGGGTTCCACAATATTAAGCCAATGTTCCAGAAGCCGCTAGCTACGTACCTTACATTGTTATGTGTGATGAACTTTTTTACAATGGTTTTGTATGTATTTTCTTTTTTTTATCACAATGTGTATTGTCAACTCTATGTAGTATTGTCAACTTACGATTTATAAAGTTTTAGGGTTCTATACTTCAAAAGAAAACGAAGTTATTGTTGGATCATTTTGTTTTTAAACAGAAACGTGTAAAGATAACAAGTTGAAAATTATATAACTCACTCAAGGCTATGATCTCATTTGGCTGTAATTCAACGCGTCCAAAACATATAAATAAATAAATAAATATTCACGGGACAAATTATACTTATTGATCTAACCCCAAAGTAAGCAAATTATTTGCGTGTGTTATGGGTGTTAGTCAACGATATTAATACATACAAATACATATATAAATACTTTTACATACATAATAAACACCCAAACCGGAAAATACAAACATTTATGCTCATCACACAAATGTTTGTCCCCGTCGGGGATCGAATCCGAGCCCGTTGATTGCGTAGTCAGTGTCGCTAACCACTCGACCAACGGGATGGTCGTATAACCGTTTATGTTACATACTTTCACATATTTTGCACTTTAACAATGAACCCAAAACCAATTGGGTAGGTACTTATTGAACTAGACCTAGAATCATAAAATTTGACAAGAAGTAACATTTTAGAGCCCATGTTAAGAATAAATCTGAAAACCGTAAATATGTAATTAATTAACAAAAAGTGAATTGAATATTACAAATTTATTATTTGCGGTTGATGCTAGGGATGGCACGGTAAAGTTAAGTATGTCCTTTGACCTATTTTGCTTTTTAAGTAGAATATTTTAAGTTTTATTCACCAAATGGCACCTACGGATCAGTAGGTACTAGTGTTGGGACATACTTAGGAAATGAAAATCAAACAAATCGATTAAAATCAATACAAACTATAATTACATGATATATATATATATAGCTTTTTTATTCTTTTATTCATTTTATTACCACTATCAGTTTCTTTATTTCGTCTCCATTTAATAAACAAAGATTAAACGATGACGCTCACCGCAGGCGCGAGGTATTCCTGCGCTAAAAATGCGTTCCAATTGCGTTCCTACTTGTATACGAAGGATTACGAATTTGTCCGAAAAGTTCCGATATAAATAAAAATTATACTAGACGACTCATAGCTAGGTAATATGGTAAAGTCCATACTAATAATATAAATGCGAAGTCTGTCATACTATGTCTGTCTGTCATACATGAATACTTCATATTAATGTAACAAACATATAACCTACAATTTTTAATGGAATTGCGTGAGTTCAACTTGCACCTGACCAGTTTTCATTTATCATAAGTGGACGCCTGGGCGTTTGATCACCGTGAATCAAAATTATAAAAAGAATTTTCATGCCAAGAGTAGGGAAGACAAAATGAGGCAAACATCAATATCGTTACGATTCACCATATTTTTGTTCACATGACAATGATTACTACTTTTTCTTTCGAAAATCGGGATCCGCTCATCTAAAGCGCGGTGATTAATAAGCCACCATAAGATTCCAAACGACTACTGAAGTTTAGATTTTCGAGTATAACCTAGATAAGACATTAAAAAAGGGTACTTTTTCCTAACCCGGGTATCAAAAACAGAACATCATGATCTAAACGGAATAGGTCTGCCAAAGGCACACACATAAAACAAATTCATGGAGTATTCTTAGGATTTCAGTTTTTTATTATTTTGATGTAGATACAAGTTATATTACTGAAAGAATAATATATGAAAACCTTTGGAATAGAATTACAGTATTTGTAACATCAATGCTTATAATTGTCGTGTTCCGGTTTGAAGGGTAAGGTAGCTGGCACACTTATGTATGTGGCATTGCCATCCTATCATATGGGTAGGCACCACACTATTAACATCTTTGGCGTCTATAGACGATGGTTTCTCTTTCCGTCAGGAGAGTCATCTGCTTGTTTGCTTTCTTATGATATATAAATAAAAATCAGCTTATTGCGTGTCGGACTCGCACACGAAGGGATCCGTACCATTATAGCAAGAAAAAATACGAAATAAACACGTTTATTGTATGAGGACCCCCTTAATATTTTTTTTTTAATTTTTAGTATTTGTTGCTGTAGCGGCAATGGAAATACATAATTTGTGAAAATTTTAGCTTTCTACCTATCATGATTTATGAGATACAGCCTGGTGAAAGACAGACAGACGGACAGATTAGTTTTATGGTTCCGTTTTACCTTTTAGGTACGAAACCCTAAAAAAAAGAGGACCTTTGCCTAAAGGCACCTAAGATGTTAGTGATGTGTTGCTATTCATGTAGTACGGATGCAATGACATATACATAATTTTACTATATTCTACACTTTTCATCGTCGGCACTGAATCGTAGATAATTTTAGTGACATGATTAATTTTTTGAACATTGATGTTTCTCTACTCGTGGGGAAGTAGTTACCAATAGTGTTGATAACCCTACGTCAGTTACGGCAACGAATATTTTGAGCGTGTGATGTGCATTTGCCTTCAAATTTGTTATTTTGTTGACATTTAATTTTGTGTTTAGTTTGTAACTATAAGTTGCCCTGATGATGCCTGGGTATGCAAAACCGGTTGGTAATAAATGATAATAGCTTTATTGTGAAACAGTACAAGTGTATAAGTGATAAAATATTACATAATTTTACTGTCTAACCTTACGTTTTTAACTGGAACAAAACTGTGAAAATTAATCATGGATGATATTGAGACTAAGGATTTAAATACCGGTATTTTGTGGTAACGTTATTGCTCGCGGCATGACATAACGTTATTTTCCAGCATAGCGTTATCCATAAATGATATAAAATTTGTTACTATTTAATAACGTTATTCATTACGTTGTGTTATATACTACGAATTAACGTTGTGGTATATTGTATTATGACGTCGTCTCCAAGCGCTAGTTGGCGAACCAATCACGAAACAGCATGAAACTGGGCGCTCCAATCACGAAACAGAATAAAACGCGCATACATGTCGATATTATAACATTATTTAGCGTTAACAATTCCGTTCTGTTATTTTATTGAGTAAATGTAAATAATTTTGTTATTGAGGTATCGCTACAATAATAACGTTAAGTATTGTGAAATATGTTCTGTTATTTGATAACGTTTTAAATCCTTGATTGCCATATGAGAATTAATGGCTGCTGTTATGTTTTTCGGTAAAAATCTCAATAAAATTTTTGTAATCTGACTGAACCAAGGACCGAACCTAGGGCCATATGAGCCGATGAAAACTACAACATGAGGCAGCCAAACAAAATTTAAAATTAATTAATTTATATAATTAATTACAGCTGTATATCATAATAACAATAAATCCTCTCATTTAAGCGAACTTAGCAAAATAAACAGCATTGTGCTAGCAACACAAAAGCGTTTCTACATATTACATATAACATACGCTATGTTAACGTAACAGAATTATTAAAGACCGATTACGAATGATAAATACACATTTTGGACGAAAACTTATCAATGATTTCCGGTAGATTAGTTGTAACTTAAAAATATTGAATATTGTAAAAATTGTAAAACTAATGTTACTCTAAGTCCATATTTTAAATTAACTTCTTCGTTTTTTACCAACCATAAATCTTCTTTGTAGATCAGGTAGCTGGTTTATCAGCTACCTGATCTACAAAGAAGATAAGCGAGCAAGCAAAGCTCTCCAAGTAGAATAAAATTCCGACGTATGTATATTAACGATAAGTTGAATATCAAAAATCAACGTCGTAGAATTTGGTAGTTCGGATTATTGAGCCAAATCCAAATTAGAACATGAACCAAATCATTCAAGAGGCTGCCAAGATATATGGGTTGAAAAAGGGAATCCAAATCTTTAATCATACAACTATGCCGTTGCGAGATCACAGTTTGGGGCGAACCACTAGTTTATTATACATAATAGAAATTACCGTTTTTCGATAGTTAAAAATATTCAATATTTTTGAATTTATTTTTGTGTTATAGCACTCACCCCGTGCTTGGGAATCTGGAAAAACCTTAAAAACAACAAAGAAAAATATCGACACGCGGGATTTGATTGACGCGGGTAATCGACGTAATCGATCACATAACAAAGAAGAATTTCGCCGCCTCGAGCCTGTCGACACTAGCTCAGCGGAAGAGCGTCCCGGCTTTAGGGAGACAGTCACAGGTTCAAATCCCGCGTGTCGATATTTTTCTTTGTTGTTTTTAAGATTTTTGAATTTGTTGCACATTGTCGTAGGACGAGTCTACCATGCTTTATAGAACTCTTTGTTTTCAGGTACAATGTAATCAGGCTGTGGTTTCCACAATTGTCAACAATCGTTGAGCACTATAGCCATAAGGGCAATCATGATTTGTGTGTCATGTTAGACTCGTACACACGCGATTTGAAGTTACGCGTGAATATTACCGCTGATGAAATTTGTATACCTGTAAGTTATCTATGTTATCCTAGTGTAATTAATCATAGCAGTACTTAGACTTGATCCACGCTGATAGTGTGATAAAGGTATAAGATAAACCTTACAACTATCTATATATATAAAAATCAATTGCTGTTCGTTATTCTCGCTAAAACTCGAGAACGGCTGAGTCGATTTAGCTAATTTTGGTTTGGAATTAATTGTTGAAGTCCAGGGAAGGTTTAAAAGTTGAGAAAATATAGAAAAAAAAGAATAGTTAAAAGGCAGAACAACGTTTGTCGAGTCAGATAGTTATATAATATAAATAATAATTCATATAGAAACAAAAGCAGCAACATCCATTTTTTTATAAAATATACAGTTTTTAATTATTTACATTATAGATAATTTAAATAACACAAGACTGGAGACCACTTTTAAATCACAACATGTCTGCTATGTTTGATAATCTAACTTATCTGTCATGTTATTATAGACTATCAAACTGAATTCACAGTTGCCATTCAAAAAAATGGATGTTGATGCTTTTGTTTTTATGTGATTTATATATTAAGTATTATAATACTCTTTACTATAAAAGTATAAAGGTAAATCCTACATCTACATTCAATTTTAAAGATTCTTTCAACTAAAGCTGCAATATTAGGTTCTTAGGGTTTAAAAGTCTATAAGGAACCTTAAAAGTTTTACTATGTCCGTCTGTCCGCCCGTCCGCAGTTTAGCTCAAAGATTCTCAAGGCCAGGTAGTGCTTCACACAGGCCCATCGTTTTATAGGGCGTAAATTCGTCCTCATATGCAGTACTACTCTTACTTGTGGGCGAGGGCTTCGCAGTACTAGCTCCTTACTTTTTGATCGCATTTAACGTTGTGCGACTCAAATTATCGACGACAGAACTTCCAATCGGCTTAATCTCTTTGGCATTACGTAAAAATTTGGCATTGCTCTTCATATTCTAACAGATATATCATAGGAAATTTCTGAGGAACTGTTTGTATTAATTCCTGCCGCCGAATTTCATCATCGGACATCGCAGCAAAATTCAAAATTTTATCCTTACCATCTCGATGCCTCGTAATCCACAACTGTGCGATTCTCGCACTTTTTCCCCGCTCGACTCCTTTGTTAAACCAATTACCGGCCGGCCGGCGGCAATTACCGGTTTTCTGAACAAACATGACTCTAGAGACTTTCAAGAAAAAAGTTTACCCATTCTTAAAAGCAACGCGGCTGATACACATCTGGGAGTGTAGTTGTCTATGGATGGTCGTGATCACTAACCATCAGGTGAGCCTCCTGACGTTTGCCCCCTCTTCTATAGAAAACAACTTTTGTTGCTCATTAGATGATTGACGCAGTGTATTAAATACATATTTTATTATTGTTATAAATTAACAACACTTTTCTGACTAATAATAAAATTATAATGAGGACCTTGTTATTTCGAGCCATGACCTATAAAATACAAAGGACCAAAATTGTTATTAGCAGCAAAATATAAGGCTACTTTTTAAAGAGTAAACAACTACCTTCGTGAATTAATTATGTGGCTATTTTTATAGAACACATTGACACAGGTTCAGAACTGTTACGCTTAAGCTCGAGATTAAAATGTAAGACCCTGACTTGCTTCGGAAGGGATTAACATTCAGTACTTACAATGATTACAGGGAGTAAAAATATCAACGGACAAACTAAAGTTCAAAATGTAGATAGAAAATATTTTTTAACTTCCCGCTACGTACGTGTGCGTGTGCGTGTGTGTATGTATGTAAGCATTCCATAACTTTTGAACGGCTTGACCGATCGAAACGCGGCTAATGCCATTCGATTGGATTCCCCTCAACTTAGACTTTCTGAAAATTTGAACCAATTCAGTCCGGGAGATTTTGACAAATTTCGAAATTTTTATTGGATAAAACAGAATTTTTTAAATATAACTTCCAGATTAATATACCGATTGAGTACAAAATCTAATCAGCTCTCTTCTGTAAAATTTATAAGCCGGTTGACCCTTCAGACCATCCCTGAAACTTACCACCAAATTGAGGCATTTTAAGCGCAAAGAAACAAAAACTATACTTAAGCATAAATTGTTGAGTTTCAAAAGATCAAAAATCTAAAGTTGTAAAATAAAACGAGTATTACAAATGCCATTCAATGCAATTTTTGAGCTCTTAATTGTTTTATCCTACACTAATCTATAAGTTACAAATACTAAATCGATAAGTAAAAAAATGTCGAGGATTTCTTACTTACATTTATTTTGTAAAGAAAACTTTTTTCAAAAATTTCTGTCATTGATAACGAAAATTTCCGCTCAACATATGAGCGAAATCCAGTCGGATGCCATCAACCGCGTTTCGTTTGGTCAAGCCCTTCAAAAGTTAAGGGATGATTACTTAAATACGTACACACACACGCACACACATACACACACACATAATATGTCTAAAGTATCTTCAGCTATTACCAAAAGATTTTTAAATTTTGATATGGTGCTAGGCGATTATTTGGTCTTGAAAATTTTAAGTCTGTTTTGGTCAAGTTACTATTTTTGTCTTCACTCTATGTCGTTTGAAGATTTCCATTACATTCTATTTTAGAGAGCATGCTGACAGTAAGACATTTTTTTGTGCTGCGTACAATGCTCCGTAAATATAAAGAACTTGCCTTCAATCCTCTTCGTTTGGGCTCTTTACGACGAAATATTAAGATATGCAATATAGAAAGAAATTATTAATACCGAATTTTTCTCAAGACAGTACAAATTTTTCGCTTCTTATGTTAATAATAAAATTCACAAACTTCTTAACATTTATCCCCAAACTATTTGCTACTGTAAAACCAATATTGAAAAATACTTGATTAATTTGGGTTACAACGAAAAAGAGACTTGATATCAATAATCCAAAGATGTCTTCGTATATAATAGTCTGGTCAACAAGTGCTTTTTTGGTCAACTTTTTTCAGCAGTCTCCGAAAATTATGATTGAGGTGTCATTCGATTCGGAATGGCATCTAGATAGTTTTCGAAAAACAATGAAGTTCCGCAAATAAAAATTACAAAAGTTATTAACAATTAACTAAAATTAAAAAGGGGGGTTTAGTTTTTTGCAAATATCTCATAAACTAATAAAGATTTTTCAAATTTGAAAAAAGATTCAGAAGGAGGAGGAAATTTCCTAAAAAAAGTTCCGACTCCCGGAATTGTAGGACTAATATTTATAATTTTCCCAGAGGGTTGAAAATACGCCCGAAAACGGGTACTCCGGCTTGCGCAAGCCACGCCTCTTTCGGACCTTTAATGAATAAATATTATTTAAACTTATTAAATATGAAAATTAAAATTTGAAAAAATTCAGGTACCTACAGGATAGATCAATAAACAATAATCCGTGGTCAAAAAATTTTTATCGCGATTTTTCAATAAGTTATCCATTAATTAATTAACAATTTTTTGTAGCACGAACATTAACATTGCAAGTGCGATAATTGTTAAACTATTAATCTAGGTTTTTTTTCTTTCGTGGAGCTATTTTCCAAAGGTCTTAGAATAGATTCTCGTTGGAAAAATTAAAAAATTGTAAATTTTCATTTTGTAATTAACAGTTTACTAAGGTGAAAAATTATAAAGCTTTATTAAACATTGAAAAAAATTTTTTTTTCATAATATTATTATTGATCCGTTTTTTTATGATCAGAAGCTACTTAAAAATGATTTTTTATAATTTTTATCTCCTATTGTTTAAAAAATTGTTATAAACAAATGCGTTGTTTATGAGATAATTTAAAAATTTTTATCGATAACATAATCTTTGATGATAATTATGATTTTTTTTAAAAAAACCGTTTCTTAAAAAAATTTTTTATTGCTAAAAACGCATTTGTTGATTAACAATTATTTTCTCCCACTTTAACTTTAACTAATAAAGACTATACTAGATAAAGAATAAATAAGTCTTGGGTGTTTTCATCATATCTCCATTAGTTTATAAATTATAATAATTTTAAGGATGAAAAACCAGGCAAGAATGACGAAATTACAGACAACGAATATTTAAAAATTAAAAAAAAATAGTAAAAAAAATTTAAAAAAAAATAAATCATGTCAGTTTTTGTGACATTAAGTAAAATAAGAAAAAAAAATAAAAGGTAAAAATTTATTTGTTTATAACAAATTGTTTATTACATAAACAATGAAAAATTAAATACTTTTTTTTATATCAAAAAAAAAAAATAATGATTTAAAAAAAAAAATGGTTCCTTAATGTTAATTAGAAGCGGGAGAAAATAATTGTTAATCAACAAATGCGTTTTTAATTATGAAAAAAAAATTTTTTTTCAATGTTTAATAAAGCTTTATAATTTTTCACCTTAGTAAACTGTTAATTACAAAATGAAAATTTACAATTTTTTAATTTTTCCAACGTGAATCTATTCTAAGACCTTTGAAAAATAGCTCCACGAAAGAAAAAAAAATCCTAGATTAATAGTTTAACAATGATCGCACTTGCAATGTTAATGTTCGTGCTACAAAAAATTGTTAATTAATTAATGGATAACTTATTGAAAAATCGCGATAAAAATTTTTTGACCACGGATTATTGTTTATTGATCTGTCCTGTAGGCACCTGAATTTTTTCAAATTTTAATTTTCATATTTAATAAGTTTAAATAATATTTATTCATTAAAGGTCCGAAGGAGGCGTGGCTTGCGCAAGCCGGAGTACCCGTTTTCGGGCGTATTTTCAACCCTCTGGGAAAATTATAAATATTAGTCCTACAATTCCGGGAGTCAGAACTTTTTTTAGGAAATTTCCTCCTCTTTCCGAATCTTTTTTCAAATTTGAAAAATCTTTATTAGTTTATGAGATATTTGCAAAAAACTAAACCCCCCCTTTTTATTTTTAGTTAATTGTTAATAACTTTTGTAATTTTTATTTGCGGAACTTCATTGTTTTTCGAAAACTATCTATATGCCATTCCGAATCGAATGACACATCAATCATAATTTTCGGAGACTGCTGAAAAAAGTTGACCAAAAAAGCACTTGTTGACCAGACTATAAATAACATATTTTCCCAAAATAATGTGCTTAAAATTATCCAAACATCAATTCTCAAACAAACTCTCACACAGTCACGCAAATGCACGTAAACCCACATACATATCACACCTGTAAATATATTTATGATTTACACGATTTCACTAACTTGTAAAACTACTTAATGTGCTTAATTTTGTTAGACCTAGAGCCCAGAAATACAGGTTGTACCTAGTTTAGGCTTCAGACTTTGTAATACTTATTGAAATTATAACATAAAACTCGTAATTGAAACTTAGTGGAAAAATTATTATAATAATATTATTTAATCAGTCTTTAGGAATTCCGATCAATGATTTCCGTCAATTTCAGTAAAATGTGTGTTGTGTTGGTCGCCACCACAGTTTTCTACAACTCGACTTTGACTCGATTTCGATTATAAGTCTTTTATTTTCATACTCTTGC
Organism: Apodemia mormo; assembly: GCA_036924255.1. Taxonomy (NCBI): domain Eukaryota; kingdom Metazoa; phylum Arthropoda; class Insecta; order Lepidoptera; family Riodinidae; genus Apodemia; species Apodemia mormo. Next base: position 29,903,533 of record JAUPFN010000019.1, read on the forward strand.
AGAACATAAGTTATTTTTTACATTTTTTAATTCTTCATGTATTTTGTCTTGATGGCGGCAAAGTACTAACTATTTAAGAGTTTATTAAATACATACTTTAGTACTAGTACACTGGAATGGTGTGCAAAGCCACATAACATTATGCAAGAACATTAGTTTTTTAATCGCCTCTATGGTCTAATGATCCGGTGTCGGTGTTGACCTCATGACACCGGACTTCGATTCCTGGGTCGGGAAAGTCGAAAATATGTTTTTAACAATAATAAAAACAACGGTATCCGGGATCGGAAAGTGCCCCGTCAGCATTAGACTTGCCACCTGTCACATTGTGGGATTAAGTATCTTCATCTAATCATGGGTGTACTGGTTTTACCTCTGCTTACCTCTTCGGGGCATATACTTTTTATTAGCAAATAAAAAAACTAATAGTTTTTTACATGTTAATCTTGATAGGTGGTAGAATTTTGTAACGTCTCATCCGGATTTGGTACCATCGCTTTTTGTTTTTTGTAATTCGGTAGAGTCAATGCCCGTCACTATCGTGTCATGATTTGCAGGGTAAGACAGACATGCCTGCCTACAACCTATAAACTTATGCCTCTGTCATACGCATCTTGTGTCTATCTATAGGCAGTGGTTCTCTCTTTCCAGCAGGGAAGCTATCTGATTGTTTACTATCTACATGATAGTAAACAATCAGGTAGCTTCCCTGCAATCTAAGAAAAGAAAGTTTCTTCGCACACAAAAAATACAAAAGTAAATGTTTCGGACCGCTGAAAAGCACTTACTTATTACTGTGCTGCATTCCGATTCTTGCACGATTAATTATTACTAAGGCATTATAGATTTGTTATTGATATATAATATTATAATTATTGTTGATATCTACATAAATAAAGTATAAACCGTAAAAGTGTGACGCCAAAAGTCAATTAGGGTGGTGGGCATGCGCGTAGTGCCCACAATGGTGGATCCGCGCTTGGTTAACACTTGACTTTAATTAGTATGTCATTGCCTAATGTTGTACAAACGAATCCCTTGATCCAAAAATTCTTCGTATAACCCTGAAAATTTTTCAAATATCTATCCAATAATACCAAACATAATGAGGTACGCGAGAAAATATAATAAACATCCCAACTTTACTTAACTTTACTAATCATTTTTTTTACAATTTACAAAACTACTGTTATAAATGATTAAAATTTGAAATTTCTGTCAAATTTTACACTTTTTATAGTAGCTATTACCTACAGTGGCCATGTTTTTTTGCAGAATAACGGTAAAGGAGGTCATCTTTTCACTGCTGACCTTTTTGGCGTGGTACTTGCCCTCGGCGCTAAGCGCTCTAGAAATTTACTCCAGCAAATTTCATAGTATTTCAAATATAGCCCCATTTCGTAACATAATCTGATATTGTAAACGTAACACGAGCACAGCCTTTTTGGTGTAGTGGATAGGCGCGAGTTTGATTTACCTAGGTTGAGCAAAATATTGTTGGATTTGTAATTTTCCCCTAATACGGATATCTCTCAAAGTATAAACCTGGCTGGTAAATCGTAAAAGGCAACCTATCGCCCTGACTACTAGCGTCAGGGTCCAGGAATTACCCCTCTTGTATTGTAATTTGGAAGGTAAGGAAGCAGAAACACTTATGCATTTGTCATATTTTCATCCCTGCCGCTCGGGTAGCAATACTTTTCGGTGGTTGTTTTATGCCATCAGGAGAACCATCAGCTTGTTTGCTATATTATAAAAGCGGATACCAAAATATTTATCAAGTCTTTCAAAACGTTCTCAAGTAATAATCTTTTATATATACGGCGATTGATTTTTATTTATAAACTAGCTGACCCGGCAAACGTTGTTCTGTCTTTTTAACTACTCTTATTTTTTTCTATATTTTTTTACTTTTTAAGCCTTCCCTGGACTTCACAAATTAATTCAAAACTAAAATTAGCCAAATCGGTTCAGCCGTTCTCGAGTTTTATCGAGACTAACGAACAGCAATTGATTTTTATATATGTAGAAGACTAGCTGGCATTTATTTGGTGCGTGGCCGTCGTATTTTTTTTTACGATAGAAACACACTAAATACATTAACCGTTAGTATTACTTTTAAATGCATTTACTGGTACTAATACGGACCATCTATTGTAAGTTCATTGTACTACGGCGATTACCTGTCCGCAAGTGAAAATAGACGAAGTTTTCGTTTTAATTGGATAAACATGAGCATGAAAAAAAAGATTAAATCAGTTAGTTAATATAAGTATTATTATATTTGACAAATATTCTTTAAAAGTATTAAACATAATGCTTATAAACTTTATACTTGCGTATTTATAATATTATATTAGTGAAATAAGAATACAATATAGTTTAAGTCCAGAAAAATGCTTGACTTTGACATTTTAAGAGCAGATTACTCACTCAAAACTCTACTTACAAGGTTTTTTTATAACATTAGATAACAAACAAGCAGATGGCTCTCCTGATGGAAAGAGAAACCGTCGCCTACAGACACTAAAGATATTAATGATGCGTTACTATCGGTGTAGCGGGATGGCAATGCCATGTGCATAAGACTACCGGCTACCTTAACCTTCAAACCGGAACACGATAACGACAAGCATTGATGCTATTGTGACAGGCGGTGGTACACAATAAATTGGATAGTTTCCATCGTCGGCACTTGGTGAAACTGCATGTTAAATTATGTATTACAAATAAACTCACTTGTACTTCCAGTTCACGTATATTTTTAATTTTTTACTGTTCACATCCAACCGGTTTCGCTTATTAAAACATCATCAGGGATGTTTTACACATATTTTATAATATCTTTAACATATTTTTTACAATTATTTTTTATAATTAGCTACTCTTTGTAGGTGGGTATTAGACAAATATTTACACAATACCCGGGTGAGACGTTGCGTAACTCTACCAACTTGATTTCACTATTGTAGTGAGACGTATAGTCAATCGGTCGCCTCTTACGATCTTCCTAGTAGAAAGGCAGTTGGTTTATTCTTCAACGGAGCCAAAACCAACAAGGGGAAGTGTATAAATTCAATCGAAACCCTGGGTGGTTTGGAACCTATGATGTACCTATGAGTTAGCTTCGCACTTGGCCGGTTTTCATATAAATAGGTTAAATATAATTTATATTACTTCTTTCATCTGTTACATCTATATTCAAATAAAAGCTATTTCATTTCCACGCTGGAAATATAAATTAGAGTCCGTTCATTTCATCTATATATAATCTAAATTATTCTCGTTTGAAAACGTTATATTTATTTCGTTACTCCCTTTTGGCCGTGGCTTCGCTCGCGTAAAATTCATATTAGAGAAGTGAGGGATTAAAAAGAGATAAAAAGTAGCCTATTTCACTCTCCATCCCTTTAACTATCACCACTTAAAAAATCACTTCCATTTGTAGCTCCGTTTTGCCGTGAAAGTCGGACAAACAAACGCACTTTCCCATTTATAATACCAGTATGGATTAATATACCAAGTATAAGTTTCTTTCTCATACAAATATAGAATGAAAGTGAAATATATTTATAGAAATAATAATTTTTACCAACAGCGGCGAATCTATCTAAATGTATGATTATTATAACTAGCGATCACCTGTGGAGAAATTCGACCATAGTCGATACGGTAAAAACTCTTTTAAATTTGACAACTGACATCCGTAAAGAAAATAGTATCTATGTATGTGTGTATAATATCATGCATGTCACATGAATGTAGTGTGTAATGTTTATTTTTATTATTTTAATGTATTTCCAATGCTTTTTATTAAAATATGTTAATTCTGCAGTTCTCCACAATATAAAATTGAACTATGTCAAATTTCATACTCCACCGTTGACGAAGTTGTCTTAAAATGTGGTCCAAAGTTTTCTCTCCACGTATTAATATATAGATATTTTTATACAATAATTAAACCGACGAAAAGTTACACGTGGTAACATATGAAAGCGATGAAAAGTTACACGTGGTCACATATGAAAGCGGTGAAAAGTTACACGTGGTCACATATTAAAGCGATGAAAAGTTACACGAGGTCACATATTAAAGCGATGAAAAGTTGTACACGTGGTTACATATTAAAGTGATGAAAAGTTACACGTGGTCACATATTAAAGCGATGAAAAGTTACACGTGGTCACATATTTAAGCGATGAAAAGTTACACGTGGTCACATATTAAAGTGATGAAAAGTTACACGTGGTCACATATTAAAGCGGTGAAAAGTTACACGTGGTCACATATTAAAGCGATGAAAAGTTACACGTGATCACATATTAAAGTGATGAAAAGTTACACGTGGTCACATATTTTAATTTTAACTTTAAACATTAAAACTTGTGAATGAATAATCAATCTTCTAAAGACGATGGTTCTCTCTTTTCATCAGGAGGCCCGTCGTCTGCTTGTTTACTTATGATATTAAAAAATCAAATAAATGGATGTTTGTAAATGTGAAATCACTATACTTAATCCCCATTGGTATGTATACATGTATTTTTTCTTGGAGAGGATTTTTATGCAGTGCCTTTTGTTGGAAGAAAAAAGAAAGAAAGGTATTCTATACTTTCCATCGTCGGCTCTTGGTGAAATTCCATTGTTGTTAGACACTTTTACTATTGCACTTGTACATAAATTTCACTTTTACACATATTTTTTAATATATTACTCGACCGGTTTCACTTTTTAAAGCATCTTCAGGGTGTTATTGACTGTTGTGGAATATAAACAAACATAAATATTGATTTAAAAGTGTAAGCTTAAATATCACTCAAAGATGTTGTCAGCTTTAACAATTTTGCCCAAAGATGTGGGAAATTTTAATTTACAATTATATTGCACTAATTTATAACTACACTATATTTATGAATGAGGATTGTAAGAGTATGGGGCTTACATGTGAATTAGAATAAAACTAAAGTTTTGGTATTTGAAAGAGAAGCAACTAGAACGGATGTAAGAGTTGTGGTAGATGATGTAGTGCTGGAACAAGTGGATGAGTTTGTATATCTTGGATGTGCTTTTAGCAGGGATGGAAGGTACACAGTTGATGTTGAAAGAAGCGTATGTGCAGGGAACAGAATGAATGGAGCGTTAGGGAGATTACTTAATAGCACAATTTAAAGGCAGGGTTCCCGTCTAGTCCTGCATAATCATGTGCTTATTCCAACGCTATTGTATGGAAGTGAGAGTTGGGTATGTCAGAAAGGGCATGAAAGTAGAATCAACGCGGTTGAGATGAGGTCACTAAGAAAAATATGTGGTGCGACACTCGCGGACCAGGTTCGTAATGTCAAAGTGAGAGAGATGTTAGGTTTGAAAGAAAGTGTCGGTGTAAAGATGAGAAAGGGCAAGGGCTCCGTTGGTTCGGACATGTAGTAAGAATGGTAGATGAAAGGTTAACAAAACAGATATACAATGCAAATGTTAAAGAATGTAGGTACCGGGGAAGACCAAGACTGATATACCACGATCAGATTGATCGAGTACTGTCCGAAGGTGGTGTCAAGAGGCTTCGCAACCGGCGTGTGTGTATGAAGAGAGTGATGAATGTGGAGGAAGCGAGACAAGCCTGCAAGGATCGTGATGTATGGCACTCGGTTCTCTCTGTCTATCCCATAAAGGATCTGGCGTGAAGATATGTATGTATGTATGTTATAACTACACATATACAAAAAAGTCAATTAAATAATTAATTATGCTATATAAATAATGTCAAGTAAAACAAAATAAAAATAGATTAACACACCTATTACCTATTACACAGTTATTTATGTCAAAGATGAGTAAAAATAATTATCACTAAGTAAATAAAAATCAAAAATGTTTAAATGTCAGATTAATAAATAAAAATATTTAAACTGAAATAATAATAATAAAACAGAATAATTATCGAAAATGTCAAATTGAAATTGCATTATTTTTTATTACACTGAATTACGTTATAATTAATAATTATTTTTACTTTTAGTACATATTTGTGCCTATATAAATATTAAAAAGGGTTTAACAACGGAGAAGTATTGAGCTCCGTTTGGTCATTTAAGAGTCTTTGTTCACCTTTGTGTCGATTAATTTCAAGCGCTTCTAAGGCATTGAGCCTTCTACCTTTGCTGCAGTGCAGCTGCAGTGACACTTTGTTCACTGCGTATTTAGACAATATTACTTATTAGAAAAGACACGATTACAATCTTAAGACTAACACTTAACTCATCACCTCATCCTTAGACTTTGTAACTTGCCACATAGCTTTTAATATACACTGACAAAACGTCTGCTGGCTTTAGCTAGTTATAATATAAAATGGAATTTATATAAACGTAAAAATATGCACTAAAATTTCTATTTTATGAGTGTCAAATATGGATAGTAATCTAAAAACCTTGTATCATGAATAATTTATTTCAGGTTGTAAGCGGTACGGACACATATATTAATAGTGTAGTGCTGGGCTCAATTTGCTTGATACCGTTCATCGTAAGTGGAGTTTTAGTGAACAAAGTTGGTAAAAAGAACCTGTATATTGCATCAGGGTTAATCACTGTTGGAGTTACTCTAGGGTTGAGATGGGCGAGTTCCAGAGTAGCCATGGTGGCGTTATTTTCAAGTGGCGTAGCAATAGCTCAAACGATGACTAGTTTGAATCAAGCATTGGTGGTGGAATTTTTCCCAACAACTACAAGGTAAGCTATATGTAATATTTTTTTATATATTATAAGATAACAAACAAGCAGATGGCTCTCCTGATTTAAAGAGAAACCATCGCCTATAAATACCAAAGATGTTAATGCGTTGCTATCCGTGTGGCGGGATGGCAATGCCACATGCATAAGTCAACCGGCTATCTTACTCTCCAGACCGGAACACGATAATGGCAAGCACTCGTACTATTGCCGCAGGAATAGGTGAGGCGGTGGTACCAAATACACGGGCGAGATGTTGAGGAAACCTACCACCTCTCCGTTCTTCCAGGCTGGTCACATTTTACGACCTGCCTGGCAGAACGGCAGAGCCTATTCTTCAAACCAGCCCGGGACCAACACGGAGTATTTTTAGGTATAATGCCACGGATTAATGTTCCTTTAACAATGCCACTGGAGGAACATTAATCTTTCATTTTTAATGGATGGGTTTCGAAAAGTAGACGAGTTTAAATTGCCATATTTTGAAAATAAAAAATGAGTTGTAATAAATGTTGGCGCCAATGACTTTGCGATAGGGTTTCAGAATTTTTAATATATTTCTGGAAACGTTCTGACAGAATATCGTCTAACGGATCTGTCGGATCCGCTAGTAAAATATATATTAATGGGTATATAGGGTTACTTTTTAAAGTTCAGCCAAATTTTAAAATTAGGAATTAAATATTGATTTGAAAGTGCGTTTTAATTATTATTTTAAAATTATTACAAGATCATATAAAAATATTCGTTTAAAAATATCCTACTAAATTCATGAATTGGATGCACCTAATCTTGTGAATGAACTCTGTAATCCTGGTAGTTTGTCATTTTGCATTTACATTTTACATACTTACGATTGTAACTATTATGTAATCACTTTTAATTTACTTAAAGGCACTATAATATTTTAGTTTAAATTTTATGGATATAATTGAAATTATATGCACTCATTTTGTTTTTTGTGTCGAATAAAAAGTTTTTTAAATTTATTTTTTATTACATAAATCGGACGTATTATAGATCATAAACCACCTCTAAAAATTTGGACATTTAAAAGTAACCCTGTATTAATGGAGTAAATCACACAGAGTGCTCATTATTAACTTTGACATTATTTTATTTATATTATCGTACAGTAAAACTAAAACAATGGACTTCCCATTTCCTGTACCTCCGGAATCCTGCTTTAGATCTTCACCAAATTGATATTACACCACAGGGAAAGTATAATCCTTATAACAAAAAAAAAAAAGAACGACTAACAAGGCAGCATGGCCTCTGGTCTTAGCCTGTCCCTTTGGGGCGAATGAAAAAAAAAACAAAAACAAAAAGAATTTTTAAAATCTGTTCATAAATGACCGAGGTAACGATCATTCTTAGATAAATAATTGGTGTCGCTGTGCTTGACTAGATACCGCCGACGTACTTGTCAAATGCGGCAACAAATACTACGCCGAAACCGGCGTACCTAATTCAGTCACCAATCACAATGCAAGCTCTAAGAGCACACTACTCACTATTATCCATTTGCACACTGTCATATCACACACATTGCAATATTGAGTTGCCGCATTCACGGAGTTGTTGTTTTTAGAACTAACCTATTTAAATCAACTAAAACTAATTAAAAAGGGTTTTATGTGAAGGATTTTGTTAAGTAAACTAAGAGAATGCGGGTATTGCTTACAAAGGGTCCTTTATTTACTGAAACTATTTGTCTGCCATTTTGTCGTTTAAGAGTTTAGCTAGAATATGGATGGTGAACTATTTATTTAAAAAAATATTTAACGAAGTGAAGAGAAATTACTTTTATACATTTAATTTATTTTATTACATAGGACAGCCAAAAACAAAAGATGAAAAGTAATAATTGTTGTCTATAGAGTAATAGACACTAAACACCATAATATAATAAATACCTTGTCTTAGTCCAGGTCACAAGCATTCAAAGTTGGAATGTGTTGAAATGTTTGCGTAGCCTGCCACACTTGCGCAAAGTTTATTTCAGTTGCGCGACCGCTAATATGGCGGCATAGAATAATAACGCATAGAAACCTAGTCGACCCGCGCTATATTAAGCCATTTCAAAGAAGCCTGAAAAGGCCTCTTACGCTCGCCGGCCGCTCAGACATGTGACACGTGCCACACAGAGTACAGCTCTCGCAATTTCAAAAAATGTGAGTTACTGTGTGGTGAAAGTATGTCACCGTGCTTCACAATAGCGTATTTAGGGCTTGAAGATCACATTTCACACATAAAAACTACTTGGCATCGGATATTTTTGTATAAATTCCAAACAAATAAATCGTAAATATCTAAGTTGAACGATATTCAAAATGTTGCCAGCCAAAGAGGAAAATATTCTACCACGTATTTGTTTTTACCTATTTTCATTATAATTAATAACGTGTGTATTACTATTTTATGTGCGATATTACATAGCTTGGACTTCGCTTTTGCATAAAAAATATTTTTTAAGTGTTGCGACTTACCATTATACTGGCACAAATATTACAAAACCGTTTGTCAAACCAATATTACAAAGCTTATATTCGTGTATAATGAGGACTTTTAGAAGGCAAAAAAAATGTTCCAACTAACATTCTAGATGCCACATTGATACCAGAAAAATACTGTTACTGCTAAAAAGACATTTTTTTAAATTTTTCTTATGAAATAATATGCCATGGTACAGCATTATTTCATGTTTTCCTAAGTGTCAAGTAGTTTTATTGGCGATATTTTCGAGTTTTATCGACGAAATAATGTAGAATGACGTGCCCTAAAATCGGTCTGCGCCAAATGTTGGCCATATGTTTATGCTGATAATTAAGTTTTAATTCTACATAGCTTGAAATTTATATTGCGAATGACGATATTGCTCATACACGACTTAATTAATTTGTGCCGTATACTCCAATGCATATAGTATAGCACGTAGAAGCCAAAGAGTCGCCATAAAGAGCTGCATTGTTTCCGATTCAGCTAAAAACGTTAGAGGAGATTACGCACAGGGATTACGTTTTTCTATATTCTAAGATCTGAATCAAAACAGTTGCGCACGATAGGTGGTGCTCAAGTAGTGCACAGAGCCAATAGTAGCTTGACTCAATATAGTAGTCAGAAATATTATGTTTAGCTTAAAACATTTTAACTTTTTAAACTGATTTAAATAAATAATTTGATTAATAAGCATACCTATGCTATTACTTTTTACCTCAAAGTGCTTGTAAATATTGTTCCGCTTGCCCACCCATCTGCTGACGTTCAAGCTAGTTTAGCTTTCACTAAATATATTATCTCTCATCTCATACATATACACACATACACGCACACAGACGTACACATAAAGACACACAAGCATTCGCCAAGCAATGTACAAATTTGTAATAACATTTGACCGCCCCGTTGGTCGAGTGCTTAGCGGCCCTGACTACGCAATCGACGGGGCTCGGGTTCGATCCTTGACGGGGACAAGCATTTGCGTGATGAGCATAAATGTTTGTATTTCCGGGTTTGGGTGTTTATTAAATATATTCCAGTATTTATATATGTATTTCTATGTATTAGTATCGTTGACTAACACCCATTACACAAGCAAATAATTTGCTTACTTTGGAGTTTGATCAGTAAGTGTAATTTGTCCCGTGAATATTATATTATTATTATTGTACAATTATATTTTAGAAGATATATTTCAATAATTTTTTTAAATTTTTTTTTAAAGAATTACTTCAATAAATGTTTTTATAACTTCAATAATGTAAACTTGTATTGGCCATATTTTTATTTACGGTTGGTGCTGGTTGGTTACCGCTGTTTGATTACTGATATATACAAAAAAAATATCTTGACTCTTTAACATTTCCCTGTAATTCTACTCATTTTACCTCACCGGGATAAAAAATGTAAGTTTTAAGTTTTTTATATGTCTAATAATACTATTGGAAAGAAAGACAATCTTTATTTTAATGAAGCGAAAATATTTTAAATTACAAATGAAAGCACAAAAACTAAAAAAAAAATATAATGTTAAATAGCTTTGGAATATCATCTTGAGAACATCTAGAATATTTCTTGACATTTAAAATATTATACGTAACCGAATAAAAGTATAAGTTTCAAGTTTATACTAAATGACTATTAATGTTATAATATGAAAGACTATTTGTAAGGTAGACCTAATTTAAATACCGTTTTGGGAAAATATTTATTTGCTTGCAACATTATTCACGCAATAATGTGTCTTTGTGTGCGTGTCAACGCAACTAATTACACTAAGGGTGACGAAGGTTATGCACACATCGATACGGTTTTGGCTTAAAATATGAACGTAACGTTGAATGCAATTATCGCTCTAAGCGTTATTACTCTATGTATGGCGGAGAATCGTGTCGTGCCGCGTACGTGCTAGATCGAGATTTTTTATTTTATATCCATTCGCATCTTTTTCTTCGAGGTTTTGGTAGATTTTGCAAATGTATCATATAATTACAAGCACTTATATATTAAAAAAGCGTCCACAAAATTGACGTCCATCTTGTTTGTCGTCTACTGTCATACTGTGAAGAAAAATATTTTAAAGCATGTCCGGCATATTGCGACAATATGTATTCAAATATATTTTCAAAATCTTCAAAGATGTGTTCAAATGTTTGAAGCTATGTCTGGCGCCGGCTTAAGCCTGGACTAACACGAGGAACGTATGGAATGATATTCGTCTTTGATAAAAAATCCAAATTACATGAACAAATCTATGTGTAAATACCATGTTATAATTCTATTAGGCAATTTCTTTTTCGACATTTTAACGATATCGCAATAAAACTTCACTTCGTTCGCAGCATTTATACAAGTGTTTGCTAACCGAAAAAGTTTAAAAGTGTTTACAGTTCTTAATATTTTCTTTGAGAAAATTTTGTTGACTTAAATTTCTTGTTTGAATAAGTAAACCAATGAACAAACAATTTTTATACACGTGTTTGTGTACGAAACGTTACTTCAATTATTTATTACTGATTTACATTTTCCTTCTATTGGTGATGCCATTAGGAAACAAAATATTGCAAAAATTTAGTTGAAAATAATGAAAATATAGCGTCTTATTCTATATTATTTGATTTTAAAAATAATAATCTTATTTTTAAAATCAAATAATCCATACTAATATTAAAAATGCGAAAGTCTGTCTGTATGTCTGTCTGTCTGTCTGTTACGCTTTCACGGCTAAATCGCTGAACCGATTTTCTTAAAAATTGGCATGGATATAGTTGAAAATCCGGGGTCAAACATAGGCAAATTTTTTTTCAAAAATCAGTCCTTGGAGGGCTGAAATAGGGGATGAAATTTTTATTAAAAGCTATTCGGACGACTTATTAATTTACTCGCAGGCGAAGCTGCGCTGGTCAGCTAATATTAAAATAAAATCGACCTATATAATATTAACTTCAGAATAGATACAAACAAATATATTTTTTTTTGATTTTTTTATGTTCTTAGATAACAGACAAGCAGATGGCTTTCCTGATGGATAGAGAAATCATCGCCAATAGCGACCAAATATTATGTTAATGGTGCGTTGCAATTCGTGTTGCGCGACGGCAATGCCACATGCATAAGTCTAGCCGATTCCTTACCCTCCAAACCGGAACACGACAGTGACAAGAATTGACACTATTGCAGCAGGAACAAGTCTTGCAGTGGTTAAACCCGGTCGAGAAGTAAAACTCTACTACTTACAAAAACAAATAAGCAACCTTACCCTATATACATTCTGTTGTTTCATTTCTCTAATTATAGACTTTTTAACAGTAAAAACTGAATTACGCACCATATACGTTTTTTATTATAAAAAAACATCGACTTCGACATCGAAAACATCTTAGCAGAATCTCCCATCACTAAATACGTCTATGACGTTACGTTATACGCATATATATTTTATTTGTAGACTAGAATAATATGGTTAAGTTTAATTTAATTTACTACAATTATTAATGGTTCAACATATTACTAATATGGTACGACTCAAATACTAAGTCATTATAATAATTATGTGAATCGCGCCAACTTTCAAGAGTGAAACGAAATGTTACTAAAAATGTCACCCGCACCATGCTACAACGTACGGACTATAGTTAGTAGCTCTCACCTTTTACAAGACGCCTAGCAATAAATCAAGTTTGATCTATTCTTCAAAAGGGTCTCAAATCGTAGGGCCAAAACAGGGCCTGATGGGCCCTAGAGAAATAACAATTTAATGATGCATTGTTACGCGTGTGTTGGGAATCTAATGCCACTATCACAACTACACCAGCTCCTAAAAACCAATATGACGGTGACTAACATTAACACCATTGTGGCAAGAAAGTTGAGTTGATGGCACTTAGCCCAGACAAAATTGCTATTCAGCCAGGCAAGTCGTAAAAGGCGATCGATTGGCTATACGTGTCACTACCATCGTGATTACTAGGTAGTAGTTTTGCAACGACTCGTCCGGGTATATTTTGGTACCACCGCCTTACTTATTCCTGCGCAATAGCACCAATGCTTGTCATTGTATTCCACTTTCGAGGGTAAGATAGCTGATGGACTTATGAATGAGGCATTGCCATCACATCACACGGATAGCAACGCACTATTAACATCCTTGGTTTCTATAGGCGATGGTTTTCTTTCCACCAGGAGAGCCATCTGCTTGTTTGCTCTCTTATGATATATATAAAAATAAAAAACATTGCAAAACTACCACCTAGCAGTCACGATTATAGTGACATGTTTGAACAAATATTTGCCTTGTACGAACTACCTGACAAGAAGGCAGATAGTGGACTTACCAAAATGGGGACTTGTATTAGAATTACATAAAGATAATTGTCTAATTATGTTATTTGTTACTATTCGTATGCAAAATTATATAAAAGCTGTTTGTATGTATACAAGTGTTACACATACTTATAAAATACTAGCTGTGCCCGCGACTTCGTTCGCGTGAAAAAAACTCTAAAATAAAAACCCGCATAGTTCCCGTTCCCGTGGGATTTCTGGGATAAGAACTACCCTATGTCCTTTCTTGGGTCTCAAACTATATTTGTACCAATTTTTATCCAAATCGGTTCAGCGGTTTAGCCGTGAAAGCGTAACAGACAGACAGACAGACAGACAGACAGAGCTACTTTCGCATTTATAATATTAGTATGGATTATGTCGTAGCATGTTTATCAATAGCACAGAATACTGGAGACTAAGTAGCCTTCAGTATTCTGCGTTAGTAGTAAGTAGGGTTAGTGTAATGCATAATTACACTAAACAAGCTAAAAATAAGTCTTCTAGACAACCCTAGCAACATTATGATTGTACTAATTTATCACACTAGGAGCTTCGTAATGAAAATGGCCATTATGTATTGAGTCACTAAACAGACAATACGAACAAAGGTAAAATAATATATCACGAAATTTGACAGTCGCTCAAACTCATGATAGAGATCAAAGAGCCTACGCTGCGAGAGGACGAGTAATGTGCTGTATTAGGCTAATGATATTGCAAATTTAATGAGACTTGTCTGTTTCCGCTGTAGTCAACTCATTCTACCATTTCATTAATGCAACATTAAACGACAGTTGCTAAGTGGTCAAATTTTAAATTAAATACATTGATTACTTTATAGAAACTTCTGTATTTATTTTTCTTTTTCCCATGAATCACATAGCGATATTTCTAGTTGATCGACTAATTTAATACGAGTGAAACTAACCTTGAATCAATTTCATTGTGTAAGAGTAGGTGGCGTGGTGCCAAAGCCTTGTAATCTTCAGTTTCGACTTTGAACACAAATATTTTGTTTACTGTGAAAACAAGTCCTATTACGAACTTTTAACAAGCCTTTAAAAGTTGCGACTTTTTATTTATTAAATCAGTTTTTGTCAGAGTACAAAAGTACAAATTGTCAGAGTACAAATTAAAAGGAACCTTTTAATAGCGACTTTGTTTTTGTTACGTAAATCAAACTTGTTTAACCTCATTACTGTTCTAATTGGTTCATGTAATTCTAGACTCTTTCTTTATCTTATATATATAAAAATCAATCCCTATTTTCCTTGGTCACGACATCACGCCTGAATGGCTTAACCAATTTCGGTATTTTTTTTGTTGTGTTTGTAATTGTAAGAAGAAGGTTCTTATAAAAGAAAATATTAAGAAAATTGCGCGGAAAATTAGAAAATTTAAGAATACTTAACCACCATATAAAGTGTCACGTTGTTTGTCCGCTATGGATTCCTAACATGTAAGGCAAAACAACGTTTGCCGGGTCAGCTAGTATAAAAATAAAAACTTATCCAATGTTACTCCAACGATGAGGTACATGAGAAAAAACTTAACATCCTGAATTTACATGTGGAAGAGTAACCTTGTAAAAAATATTTTTCAAGATTTAACGTTACCACTTTGTTGACGTGACTAATACTCGTACGTATAATTATACGACATAACAGCTTTCTTGTACTAAGGATCTCTGAGCTATCTTGCGGACGGACGGACGGACATAGGGAAACTTTAAGGGTTCCTAGTTTACTTTAAAACCCTAAAAAACGATCACGCTAGTTATTTTTAGTTATTTGTGGAATATCCTCATACATAACTGCACATTTGTATTGAAATTTAACATAGCGACTACTGGCAGATTTCCATCACCAAGTTTGTCAACTTTAACAATAAACATACAGCGTATAAAGAAAAACTCTGTGCGACCCAAAAGGCGGATATAAGTATATCAATGACTTTATCAACAAAGAATAATGAAATACTTATACATATTTATAAAAATACTATGGTATATTGAAATCTTTGTATTTAAATTTTGCTACAAGTTGCCGAATTTGCTACAACTGTATTCGTAAAATACTCGAGTAAATGGTGTGACTTTGTAGTTGCGTTTGTGTCTGTGACCATTTTTGTCAGGCATACTGTCCCAAATATCTAGGTACATAGTTTAAGTAATAATTATAGTTTAATAAATAAATAATACGGATCGGACATGTTTTTTAGACATTATGTATATATGAAAAATAGTGGCCGATTTTCAGACCTACTGAATATGTATTACTATACAGTTTGTAAAGAAAACCCTGTCCGATCTGAAAGAGGCATATAAGTTGGTTAAAGGCATTACTGAAAAAAATATTAAAATGACTTTATTTCTAAAAATAAAAAGATGTCGTTTGTTTAATATTCGTACTTTTACATATATTTCCCTAGAATTAAGCAAATATTTTAAAAATGATAGCATCTTGTCGCTGTTTATTTCATCGTTTTGCTTTGGCGGCTTTCGCACAAACACCACGCGAAGGCGCGCTATTTGTTTTTCGGCTTTTTACAAAGGAACTTTAAAACGCGCCGCGTGTCCTTTGGCAGTATCCGACATGCGCGGCATACTTTGATAATAGAATTTACTTATTTGTAGGTGTTGTCATACTTAATGTATGAAAATGCCATTAAGGATTATTATTTTTATTGGGAAAACTAATAATTAATATCCATAAAATAATTACACATATGTAACAGTATCACGGTACCAATTAACACCTTTAATTATCCGAAGTATTTTTATTTTTATTTTAATGTTATTTTTTCTTTTTAATTTTATTACACTTGACTTATTACGTAATTTCAAGTATCATATTTTGTTTCATATCATATATCTGATATTCACAAAATAATAATAAAACTTATGTTTTCATAATTTTATTCGTTTTGAACGAGTTGGCTGGAAGAAATCTTTTAGAGATAAGCTCGCCCATTATACTTATGTTACGTTTATATGATTTTATGTATTATTTTCTCGATACAATAAAATGTTAAATAAATAAATAATTATGATTGTATTAAGCTATCAAACAATTCCTTTGTCGCTCGGACAGAGTTTCTGTTACAAACTATATAAATACACTAGCTGTTTCCCGCGACTTCGTCCGCGTGGCCTTCGTTTACTCCGCACAGCTCCTCCCCCGTTGGTGATAGCGTGATAATATGTAGCCTATATGTTGACCTGACCTGTTAATAATATTCATACAAAATTTGAAGTAAATCCATGCAGTACTTTTGAGTTTACCCTGGACATACATACAGACAAACAGATAAACCAGACAAACAGACAAAAAATCTAAAAACTACATTTTTGGCTTTGATATTGATTTCAGATCACGCCCCATGTATTTTTTTTTAAAAATATTTAATGTACAGTTTTGACTTTCCTACGATTTTATTATATATTCATGCAAAATTTGAAGTAAATCCATGCAGTAATTTTTGAGTTTACTCCGGATATACATACAGACAAACAGACGAAAATTCTAAAAACTATATTTTTGGCTTCGATATCGATTGTAGACCACGCCCCAAGTATTCTTTTAAAAAAATATTCATTGTACAGTTTTGACTTTCCTACGATTTTATTATATGTATAGATATGTTAATTGAACGTTAAGAATAATATTTAATTAATAAAATAACTTTGAATGTAAACATCAATTGTTTAATTTTCAACCAAGCGTAAATGAAAGAGGAAATTTATGATATGCAATGTTAAACAAGCGATTACTATCGGTTTGATTAATTACGTAATAAAATTAGCGCTTAATAAACACGTCGGACAGGTAATATAACGGTGCAATATATCATTACTAATATCCTTACTATGTGTGGCATTTATATGTGCTCATTGTGCGTAGTTTCATTCTGTACGAGATATTATATTAAAAATCTATTGGCGGGATGAAATTATATTCATTTTTATATTTTCAAATCTACCCTTAGCTTACGGAAAAAAAAATGTTTTGTGTAAATTTTCAACCCACTTTCTAGGAGGTAGAAGGAGGAGGTTCTTAATTTAACTGTAATTTTTAACTTCTTGCTACGTGTGTAGATAAGAAAGTTACTGATTTTGCCCCGATTTTCACCAGATCTCCACGGTTTGAGGTCCTAGGAGCCTTTTCCGACTATTTTTTCGATGACGTCAATATGTATGTATGTGTATGTGTGTGGTTGTATACGTGTGTGTGTGTGTGTGTTTTTTTTTTGTTTAACGAGATAGGAGAACGCGTTTACGCACTACGTACTCGTATTGTCGGACTCCTCCTGTAGAGAAAGACTACAGGCCCTACCGACTAAACTCCCTTCCTTGATTACCGTGACCTGATTCCCCCACGGAACTGCCGTAAGGCCTTACTTCGTGAGGGTAGTCCAGCATGGTTGCTCTTCCTCAACTGATGCTTGGTGGGCAGTTTAAAATTGCCCGTTCCCTTCCACGTCTCTCCTGTTCCCTCTGCCTTAGTTTTTTTAGCACTTGCGTTGCAAAGATACTCGCAGCTTCCCATTTATCTTCCGATGACAGCATTTCATCAACGAGATTTTCCGGTGAGATGCGGTTTCCAAAGGCTTTTTCCAGCAATTCGCGTTCTTTCAGGGTCATAGCTTCGACTGTCTTACGGCTTGTAATAAGCATCGCTTCGGTTTTATGTTCGGCCAAAGTGAGTCCGGCTGTTCTCATCCAGTTTTGGATAGTTGTGAATATATCTTGAAAGATCCGATGGATTTCCTCCAGGTGTTTACCGACAATGGTGATCATAACGTCATCTGCAAAAAATGTTAGTTCAACTCCTTCAGGTAATTTAAGTCTGAGCATACCGTCGTACATCATGTTCCACATGAGTGGGCCAAGCACGGAGCCTTGCGGTACTCCTCCTGTGATCTCGTACTCCTGTACACCTTTATCCGTATTATATTTAAGGCGTCGGTTTTTGAAGTAACTAATCACTATTCTTCTTAGGTATGACGGTACTCCCAGAGCTTCCATGGCCGTGCAGATGTTACTCCACCTCGCTGAGTTGAACGCATTTTTTATGTCCAGGGCCACGGCCAAACAATACTTCTTTCCTCCTCTCGTCCATCTCTTCCCTGCCGTTGCCCTCTTAGCTATAGAAATTACCCTGTCGATAGCGTGCAAGGTGGATTTGGCTTTCCGGAATCCATACTGGTTACTCTGCAGCTTACTTCCTATCGCCATCTCAATTCAGTCGTGGATAATCCGTTCTAAGATTTTACCAGCAGTATCCAGCATGCACAGCGGGCGATAAGAAGAAGGATCATTAGGTGGTTTACCTTCCTTAGGGATGAGGACCAGCCTCTGGATCTTCCATCCACTTGGGAAGTATCCCTCTTTCAGGCATTTGTTGTAGAGGGAAAGAAACACATGTGGAAGTGTGTGTGTGTGTGTGTGTGTGTGTGTGTGTGTGTGTGTGTGTGTGTGTAAACATCCCATAACTTTTAAACAGTTTGACCGATCGAAAGGCGGCTAATGACATTCAATTTTCAGCTCAATTAAGACTTTCTTAAAATTTAAACCACTTTAGTTCAAGAGGTGTCGAAAAATTTTGAAAAAACCTCAAAAATTTTTGGTAAAACAGAATTTTTTATTACAACTTTCAGGTAAATGTATTGATTAAGTACAAAATCTAATAAGATATTTTCCTTAAAAAACTTCGTCCAATGCATAAATTGCATCAAAATCAGTTTATCCGTTCGGGAGCTATCATACACGAAAATGTTGAAAATGTTTTTTTTTTTCACATAACTTTGAGATTTTTAACTAATCATTTTTCGACCTCCTGCAATATAATTAGTACTTAAAAAGCCACGTCAAATGCATTTTCAAAATTCAAAATTGAATAAAATTTTCAAAAGTTACAGCTTTTCAAATATTAATATTTACTTACCTACTTATATTTTTAAAATAACTTTCAGGCTAATATACCGATTGATTTAAAAATCTAATCGGCTTCCTTCTCTTAAAAACTGCGCCAAATACCGTAAATTGGATCGAAATCGGTGAATTTATTTGGTATTTGTCAATGACGAAAATTATAAAAAAATGTTTTTGAAATTACTTCAACATTTTCAACCTAAAGACTGTGTAAGAAAACATTAAGAGCTCTAAAATTCCATTAAATGTATTCGAAAGATCATAATCAATCTTTGTTTCCAGAATATACAGCCTTTCAATAATCAAAGTACTGTCATTTAAAAAAATAGATTTTTGAACTCTGAAAAAATCTATGCTTACGAATAGTTTTGTTTCTTTCAGCTTAAATAAGCTTATTTTAGTAGGAAGTTTCAGGGATAGCTTGCAGGGTCAACCAGTTTACAGATTTGTTACAATAGATAGGGGCAAAAGTATTTTCGTATTTTGAATGTATTATTAGTAATCAAACCTCTTTGGCTGCACTGAATGTAACTAGCTGGTTTAAATACCTGGTTGACTGAGCTTCGCTCGGTTTTTCACATACCCATATCTTGGGAACCGAGCTTTTCTTGGACCTGGAACCTTGATAAATCGATTCCTTGACCCGAAAAACCCCTAATTTGTGACTTTCGTGAAATATATATATACAAGAATTGCTCGTTTAAAAGTATTAGATTAAATGTGATATTCTGAAGATGCAACAAATTAAAAAAAAACTAGTTCCCACCAATTGTTTTTCAAGCAAGCAAAATGAACGTATGTGACTAAGAAGAAATTCCGTACATTTAAAGTTTTATTACAAAAAAGGTAAAAATGCAACGAACACCGTGCATACAATTTGTGCAGTTTATAGATCTAACCTAACCTAACGGTATCAATAAGAGTAGCACAAATGTGGTTTAAAATCAAGTAAGGAAATTTTAGTGGGAAAGATGAGGCTCGCTCTAGACGCCCTGTCACAGATAAAATCAGTGCCATCGTTGAGAAAGTGGAGCAAGATCAACATATTAGTAGCTACGATATTGATGAAGAATTGGACGTTGATCGTAAAACAGTTTTACGTTATTTACGAAAGTTTGGGTACAAGAAAAAACTTGACATTTTGTACCACATGATCTCTCTGAGAGAAACCTAATGCAACATGTTTCTATTTGCGATTATTTGTTGAAACATAACAATTCCAAACCATTTCTAAAATAATTGATGACGGGTGATGAAAAATAGGTGACTTTCGATAAGAATGTGCCAAAAAAGGTCATGGTCGAAGTATGGACAAGCCCCACAGAACGTGGCAAAGCCCGGCCTGACTCGGAACAAAGTGATGCTAAAGTTTATAGTAGGATTGGAAAGGAATCGTTCATCATGAGTTTTTGCCACCGGGTAAAACTGTCGATTTTGACCTCTACTGTCAGCAACTGATGAGGTTAAAAAAAGCTATTGAAAAAAACCGGCCGGAGCTGGTGAACAAGAAGGGCGTGGCGTTCCACCATGATAACACCAGACCGCACTCATCTATAGCCACGCAGCAAAAATTGAGAGAGCTTGGCTGGGATGTGTTGATGCATCCTCCGTATAGCCCTGACCTTGCTCCATTAGATTTTCACCTGTTTCGGTCATTGCAAAACTCTTAGGAAACATAAAGCTAACCTCAAAACAACACTGTGAACACTACCTGTGATTATTTTTTTTTATCAAAAATCTCAAAATTTCTACAGTAATGGGATCATGGTACTACCCACAAGATGGCAACAAGTCATCGATCAAAACGTTACATACGTATTATAAATAAATATGATTATATATAACAAAAAAAAAATTCCTTTGTAGAACAATACGAAAATACTTTTGCCCTGACCTTATATTATAAGTTAGCAAACAACCAGATGGCTCCCTGGATAAAAAGAAATAACCATCGCTTATTGATACTATTAGTGCATTGCCACTGATGTGGTGAAATGTTAATACGACATACATAATTTCACCTCCGAACTGGTACAAAATAGTGATAAGCATTTGCGCTATTGAAGTAAGAATGTCTATTTTTCATACCCCTAAGTGATAAGGGTTGTCCACTCCTAACACTTTTTTTAATTTTTTGGACAAAATATATTTATATTTTTTTTATAATGTGGTATTATACAACCCTAAACTTTCATCCTTCTATCATCAACCCCTATTTTTTAATTCAATAATTTATATGGCATAACAACGTTTGCCGGGTCAGCTAGTATGCATACATATATGACTAGCTTTTGCCCATGGCTTCACTCGCGCTAAATTTATTTTAAGGAAGTAGACTAGATGGTAGAGTTCTGTTTGTCTCGCCCGGGTCTGGTACCACCGCCTTATCTGTTCCTGCCGCAATAGCGTCAGGGCTTGTCGCTGTCGTGTTCCGGTTTGGAGGGTAAGGTAGCCGGTAAACTTATACATGTGGCATTAGACCTCGCCACAAGATAGCAACGCACCATTAACATCTTTGGTGTCTATAGGCGATGGTTGACTCTTTCTTTCATCAGGAGACTCATCTGCTTGTTTGCTATCTTATGATATAAAAAAGTGGGAGGTTAGAAGGAAACGAAAAGTAGCCTATGTTACTCTTCATCCCTTCAACTATCTCCATTGGAAAAATCACGTCAAATTGTCGCTTTGTTTTGTCGTAAAAGACGGCCAAACAAACACACTTTCCTATTAGTGTGAATTATGAAATTATTTACAAATAAAATGATTTTGAAACAAAGCTACTGTGTTTCTTTCGCAATGACTTATTATAATATTAATTCAAAAAATTGGCAACGTATACATTTTATTGCTGGTAACTGTACACACTCCAATCAACACTGGAGCACCGGACATTTCGAAGTTCCGCCCACATCATCTCGTTTAACAAGCGCTCTTGGTACAATAACTCTAAAATATCTTATTCACATAATATTTTATTATTTTTTCTACAGATCTCTAGCTATAGCAATGATAATGACGTGGGGCCGAATCGGAAGTCTAGTTGGAAACGTTTTATTTCCGATTTTATTGGACATGGGATGCTCTGTACCTTTCTATACTTTAGCTGGGACTATGATTTGTAAGTATTTTACTTTTTTCTTTTTAACTTCCCACTACATATGTAAATAAGGAAGTTACGGTTTTACCCCGATTTTCGAAAATCGAGTTTTCACCAGATGTCCACGTTTTGACGTCTTAGGAACCTTTTCCGACTATTTTCACAATGACGTCAGTATGTCTGTATGTATGTATGCGTGTGTGAGTGTGTGAATGTGTGTGTGAGTGTGTGAATGTGTGTGTGTGTGTGTGTGTGTGTGTGTGTGTGTGTGTATGTGTGTATGTGTGTATGTGTGTATGTAAACATCTCATAACTTTTGAACGGCTGGACCGATCGAAACACGGTTAATAGCATTTGACTGGATTCAGCTTAACTTAGACTTCCTGAAAATTTTGAGAAATTTTGAAAAACACTAGATAACTTCCAGATTTATGTACCGATTGAGTTCAAAAACTAATCAGCTCTATTCCCTTTAAAAAAACTACGTCTAATACATAAATTGCATGTTTTGGTGTATCTTAGTGTAATTGGTGTAGCCGTTTGGGAGTAATCGTTGACGCAAAATTTTGAAAAAAGTGTTTTTTCGACATAGCTTCGAAATTTTTCAACCAATCATTTTTAGTATTCTACGATATTTTAGTACTAAAAAACTACGTCAAATGCCGTTTCAAAAAAATCAAAGTCGAATCTAATTCTCAAAACTTATATATAGCTTTTCAAATATTAAAATTACGTTATTTTTAGCTTTACTAAGCTAACTTTCAAGTAAATTCACCGATTAACTTAAAAATCTTATCAGCTTTTCTACTTTAGAAACTTCGTCAAATACCGTTAATTTAATCAAAATCGGTGGATTTGTTTGGGATTTATCAATGAAGAAAATTAAAAATAAAAATATGTTTTTTAACATTGCATCGAAATTTTTCAACCTATTGATTATTTAGCTAAAGCAATATATTAGATCTGAAAAATTGGGTTGAATGCCATCATCACTTTCAATATAGACAGCTTTTCAAAAATTAATATACTGCCATTTTTAACAAAATAGATGTTTGAACTAAAAAATCTATGCTCATATTTTTTTACTCTTGAGTTTAAATTTAGTGGGAAGTTTCAGAGATGGCCCGTAGGGTAAACGGTTTACACATTTTTTTTTACTTATATGTGGTGTTATTTTTTTTTAAATCATAAAATAGCAAATAAGCAGATGGGTCTCCTGATGGAAAGAGTCGACCATCGGCTATAGACACCAAGGATGTTAATGGTGCGTTGTTATCTTGTGGCAAGCTCTAATGTCACACACATAAGTTTACCAGCTAACTTACCCTACAAACCGGATCATGACTGTGACATGCACTGCATGCATGCATGTCATGCATGAAGTTGTCAAGACTAATAATTACCGGATATACATCATGAAGGATGGCACGGTCGACATATGTAGGGCGTGTCACCGTCCTGAGTCCATCAGGCATATTATTTCCGGTTGTTCTCATCTTGCCAATGGAGAGTATTTGCACAGACACAATCAAGTGGCCAAGATTATTCATCAACAACTTGCTCTTCGATATGGTCTAGTAAATTTTGAAGTGCCGTATTATAAGTACGCACCGGAGTCAGTTCTAGAGAATGGCCGTGCTAAGCTCTACTAGGATCGATCTGTTATCACGGACAGGACTATTAATCACAAATAGGCCCGATATCGTGTTGGTAGATCGAATGGAGCGCCGGGCATTTATTGTTGATATCACGATTCCGCATGACGATAACCTCGTGAAAGCAGAAAAAGAAAAACTATTTAAGTATTTGGACTTACGAGATTACCGACATGTGGGGTGTGGAGTCAA
Organism: Apodemia mormo; assembly: GCA_036924255.1. Classification (NCBI taxonomy): domain Eukaryota; kingdom Metazoa; phylum Arthropoda; class Insecta; order Lepidoptera; family Riodinidae; genus Apodemia; species Apodemia mormo. The sequence continues at coordinate 29,927,965 of JAUPFN010000019.1, forward strand.
CAATAATTGTCCCGCTAGTTGTTTCTGTAAACGGTTTAGTAGCGAAGAGTCTCGACCGACATCTACGAAAGCTCTCCCTACAGTTCTGGATCAAGGGCCAGATACAGAAGGTTGTAGTGTTCGGAACGGCACGTATTGTGAGGAGGTTTCTTTCTCTGTCACCCTGACCACCGGCGGCTTCGCTGCAAGGCTCCCGATTTTATTATATGTATAGATAATGTTAGAGTTATGTTTGCACATATAACCGAACATATTGAAATATGCATAGTAATTATGTACATACTCTTATTATACCTTAGTGAGTGATATGAATAAATGTTTCAATAATGGTATAACCTCACTGCACTATTAGGGTCATGGCACAATATACGTCAACTTAGCAAAAATACCAATTTATTTACTTTTATATCTTAGGATAGCAAACAGGTAGATGGTTTTCCTGATGGAAAGAGATAAATATCACCTACTACGTTGTAGAACTCTACCTAAGTCTACCTAGTTAATGAATACGTTGTTAGTGAACTTGTATACCCTTCTCACACTTCTTACGACATGCCTAACAACAAGGTCTAACAATCTACTCTTCAAAATTCATCCGCCATTTAGGGAGAAGGCGTTAATAAAACTTATACATAAACAAATTGTCGCATTTATAGTATCACTAGCTGACCCGCGCAGCTTCGCCCGCGAGTATATTAATAAGTCTTTTTTTTTTTTTTAATATCATAAGATAGCAAACAAGCAGATGGGTCTCCTGATGGAAAGAGTCACCGATCGCCTATAGACACCAAAGATGTTAATGGTGCGTTGCTATCTTGTGGCGAGGTCTAATGCCACATGCATAAGTTTACCGGCTACCTTACCCTCCAAACTGGAACACGACAGCAACAAGCACTGACGTTATTGTGGCAGGAATAGGTAAGGCGGTGGTACCAGACCCGGCCGAGACAATGCAGAAATCTACCACCTAGTAGCCACGATGTTAGTGACTCGATAGCCAACCGGTCGCCTTTTACGACCTGCCAAGCAGAACGGCAGTTGGCCTATTCTTCAAAGGAGGCCGGGACCAACATGGCGAAAAAAGCTACAATAGCTAACTTCACAAGCTAAGTCGTCCAAATAGCTTTTAATAAAAATTTCATCCCCTATTTCAGCCCTCCAGGGACTGATTTTTGAAAAAAAAAAGTTAGCCTATATATATATATATATATATATATATATATATATATATATATATATATATATACATTTCGTTCGCGTGGAAAATTTCCTTTCTCGGGTCTCAAACTCAACTAAAAACCGTGAAAGCGTAACAGACAGACAGAGTTACTTTCGCATTTATAATATTAGTATGGATATATATATATATATTACTAACTGTGCCCGCGACTTTGTCTGCGTACAAAATTTTTAAAATAAAAGTCTCGCGATTTTAGCCGTATAGTTCTCGTTCTCGTTAGATTTCCGAAAAAACAATTATCCTTTGTCCTTTCTCCGATCTCGAACTATCTTCCTTCCAAATTTCATCCAAATCGGTTCAGTAGTTTCGGTGTGAATTAAAAGACAGACAGACAGAGTTACTTTTGCATTTATAATATTATAGTATGGATTTTTTTTTCAGGTATAACAATGCTGACTTTAGTGTTACCGGTAAAGAAATAACTACAGTTATTGTAAATAATTCCTGTATATAAGATAGTCATAACAATTGTGATAGCTTTATCTGTTTATTTATTAGTGTATTATTATTAATAAATACGTTTGTTAATTTATGTTTATTTATTAAGAAAACCCGTTAAATAAAATAAATACTACAAGAAGTACTTAGCTATATTACTAGTTGAATTAAGATTAAAAGATGAAATTGATTCTATAAGCAACTGCCCCATGGAGTGTAGAGGTAAGGAGGATCCCGTTTCCATTAAAAAGGGTCAAATAGTGGTCGCGCCTCCGCAATCGCAAGAAAGCGGTGAAAACGATTTTAAGTACGTTTCCAGTAAACTGTTAAACAGCGCTATAAGCGTTTGTTAAATAATTATGCTCAGCACACTTCACTGTGTCTACAATAGCTAACTTCACATCTTAGTTTATCCTAGGCTAGTGCTACTCTGGAAAAATATTTTCCATATATACATGGACACTTTAACACTTTTCACTGAAAGGAAAAATATCAACTCAGAGTTCACACGTAAAAGACCGCAGAAGGATGCAAACAACTTAAATTGATTACTTAAGGAATGCTTGAATCTATAAAGTTATTAACCAAGATTATTAACCAAACGCACATATATATATATTCCGACGAAAAGTCCATCAATGCTGGCGTCTCAAAAACTCAGTGTTATCTCCAACACGGTTTCTTCTGCATATCTGTGATATGCTGCAATTAGGCAGCATTCATTGCTATGATGCAGGCAGCATCATTGACGCCTTGCACAAAGGAAAGTCGAAGCTTCCTATAGCTCGCGTGTAGGCTTGCAGGAATGGTCTTGTTTTTTTTTATTATCGATAGGGAAGCGCTTGATCACGATCCCGCCTGATAGTAAGCTAAGATGCGGCCTAAGATGGAACGCGCTTCCCTAGAAGGTACCTGTTCACTCTTCTCTTGATTGTACTCGTCAGGGAACACAGACTCAGGAAGCATGTTCCAGCCCCTTGCGGTTCGAATGAAGAATGTGATATCGAATCTCTTTGTCCGGGTATGTGCAACGTCCGCCATATGGCGATGCCTAGAATCTGTGCGACTCGAAGAACGATAGAAAAATGGGGATGGCGGAATCAAGTCGTGCAACTCCGCAGCGCACTCTCCAAAGTGTATCCGATAAAAATCCGATAAACTAGCCACTCTGCGGCGAGGCTCTGAAGTTTTTTGCCTACCAGCTCATCGTCGTTTATGAGCCTTTTGGCACGTCTCTCTATCGCCTCAAGTGTCTCCAGCTGATATTTGGCGGATACATCCCAGAGGTGAGAGCAGTATTCCATGCACGAACGGACTTGTGCTTGATAAAGGTTGAGCAACTATCCCGGGCTGAAATACTGTCTCACCATCGCCAGAATACCAAGCTTTTTTGAAGCAACTTGGGCTTTGGATTCGATGTACGAACCAAAGTTGAAAGTAGGCGTTAAGGTGATATCAAGGATATCGAGATGGTCAGTTATCGGCACGGACACACCCTAGAAAGACGGAGACAGGTGAAATGGACTTCGTCTAGCGGAGAATAGACACGCCTGGGTCTTAGTCGCATTAAAATTGACCAGATTGGCATCGCCCCAATCGGAGACTACCTGTAAGGACAGGTTCAAACGATCGACCATCGCCTCCCTGAGAGACCGGATCTGTGCCGTACTGGCTCGCGCGCTGGATGCGTTACTCTCCACAACAGTCCTATCGTCAGCGTACCCATAGATACCGGGCTTCAGAAGTTTGTTAATGTGTAACAGGAATAGAGTTACGGAGAGCTAACCCCTGAGTAACTCTGGCATTTCTCTGGCATTCATTCTGGCAGAGACCAGTAGGCAGACCATACGATGTAAGCTTGCCAATAAGGCTATCATGCCAGACCCTGTCAAAGGCTTTCGAGATATCAAAGGAGACAGCTAGTGCTTTACCATGATTCTCGATGGCCGCGCTCATCATGTAAGTGGCATACGCTAGAAGATCCCCAGTGGACCGATTTCGGCGAAACCCGTATTGGCGGTCACTGAGTAGATCGTATCTGAGGTGGAAGCCACCTTGGAGCGAACTTTAGAATGGGGTAAAATTAATTTTGGGAAATTTAATCCGTAAAAGACACAAGTTTGCGCGTTAAATATGTAATGCATTTAATCATAGTAAAATCTGTTTTAAAAGTAATTAAATAGTTAAGTGCAAGCAGACCCTAAATATCATTAACATATTTTGGTTTTAATTATTTAAGTATATTTTTTTATTAAATATGATTAATTACTGCTCACAATACAAACACAAAGGTTAGTTTGAGGTTAGTGTAATTTAAAAAATCTTTATTGAAAGTAGTTAAAATGTTTTCGATTATTTAAATTGAAATTAAAAAATATCTAAATAAACTTATAAAGTTAGTCTCCTTATGATACATTTTTGCTAAATTTCTACCGTTCAGAAATAAAGTTACAATTTTTATTACCAGGGACAAAGGTAAAATATCTAAACAGTAAGTTGTTAACCCTATTTGGGTTGGAGTACTTACATATTTACAAAAGCGGAATTTACTTTAGTTATGTTCAAACTCAGCCTTTGAGTACCACGACAAAGTTTTCAGAAACTTTATTGGGTTATGTCTGAGCTTTATATAGTTGGAATATAAAGTGGACAGAGAATGGAACATGTTTAATTTTCAACAGCGTAACAAGGAATTTACTTAATACGAAAGTTTTTCTTTAATACTATATAATATTATGTAATATTAAAGAATAATATATTTAACAAATTACCTATCAATATTATAAATACATGATCGTGTGTCTGTGTTTATGTGCAGTATGGGTGTGTATCTATTTTCTATACAAATCTAAACGGTTGAATGGATTTGATTAAAATTTGGTATCAATATAAAAGTTGTTATAAAGAAACTTTTCTTTTTTCAGCTCTTTAATTATTTTGAATTAAGAACGCGTTAACAATGTAAAAAAATCTCTCGGTTTCCCGCCACGTCATGTAATTTTTCTTATTTGTTATGAAATTACAATAGGTATTGAAGAAAAGATTCGAATAATATAATTGCAATAACTGCTTTGCACAAAGTGGGTAATGGGTATAGAGCCGGTACACATATTCAAGAAACTTTAAAAACTTTAGTATAAACTGTATAATAATTAATTCCTTAATGTGCAACGTGGTTATCGTCCTACATTAATAGCGGAATGGTCATACACTAAACTAAATTTAATCAAAGAGCAACAAAGATTCGTTTTTGTGAAAAATTGCTTAAGCTAAAATGTGTCTTTGACACTTTGGACATTGTTTATGGAATATGTAATGAAACCTCGTAGCATTTATCTATTTAAATGTCCCGTGAACTTTCTACCGGAATCTGCACCTAGTCACAAATTACAAATTATACTACCCTAGCCTAAAACCAACCTTCTGGACTTTATTATCCGTTGGTCCGGACTCCTTTTGAAAAACAGACCAACTACCATTCTTCCAGGTAGTTCGTAAAAGCGTTCGTAGATACGTGTTACTACTATCGTGACTACAAGGTAGTAGAGTTCAGAAACGTCTTACTCAAGTACCTATAGTATTACTGTCTTATCTATTCCTGCCGCAAAAGCGTCAATGCTTGAAATGATTTTTTTTTAATATAATAAGCAGATGGGTCTCCTGATGGAAAGAGTAAACCATCGCCTATAGACACCAAAAATGTTAATAGTGCGTTGCTATCTTGTGGTGAAGTCTAATGCCACATGCATAAGTTTACCGGCTACTTTACCCTCCAAACCAGAACACGAAAGTGACAAGCACTGACTCTATTGCGGGAGGAATAGGTAAGGCGGTGGTACCAGACCCGGACGAGAAAATGCAGAACTCTACCACCTAGTAGCCACGATGGCCGTGACTCGTAAAGCCCATCGGTCACCTTTTACGACCTGCCTGGCAGTACGGCAGTTGGCCTATTCTTCAAAGGAGTCCGGGACCAACACGGGGATATGAGGGGAAAACGGAAAAAATATATATTAGCAAGAATATACCTAAGTATATATATACCTATATGATAGCAATAATATATAGCTATATATTAGCAAGAATATACTTAGGTATATTCTTGCTAATACATATTTTTTCCGTGTTACAAGGTATTAAAAATTAATCAAAATTACCAGAATATTCTAGTGTGCAAATACTCGTATTTTAAATTAGGAAATATACATAAACGAATATAAATGCACACGGGATTTCTTATACAAAAATACACTTTTTTATTTAATAATTGTAAGAGCATTCCAGTTATCTTGGGAAACTTCAAATGCGTATTTTTGGTATAATGGGCTTCCGTCGTAAAGGGTGAAGGGTGCTAGTTGGAATCGTTGAAGACACAATAGCTGATATGAGAAAAGGTTAAAGGGACATGTTCATATTTAATACCAAAGGGAATTTCCATTCATACTGCCGATATTACGTCTGTATGAGATACAACACTATTGAGTTTATTACGTGAGTGTATTAAAACGTGAATCTGCATTTTTTAATATATAACTATAATTTTAATGCTGTTATACTGCAAGAATTAACTTCAAAATCCTTTGTCCTGCAATCCTAAATTAACTCTTCACTAAGTATCTTCACGCCCGTATCCCCGAAGGGGTAGGCAGAGGTACAACAAGTGCACCCACGATTAGCCGAAGATACTAGGTCCCACGACTGTGATAGGTGGCAAGCCTATCGCCAACCGGTCACTTTCCAATCCCGGGCAGTTTTGTGTTTATCAGAAAACTGAAAAAACACTTTTTTTTAAGTGCCCGACCCGAGAATCGAACCCGAGACCTCATGTGGTCAACCCCAACGCTGGACCACTAGACCACAGAGGCGACTAAGTCTTCACTAAATTTAGATAAAGCCAAATCCTATTACTATGTCCCGCTACCTATCTGTTTGTCGCAGAACTACTTTTAAATAATAATGGATTTTTTTTTGTGTTATAGCACTCACCCCGTGCTTGGAAAAACTAAAGTACTGATCAAAATTAGAAATACGAAAGTACTGATCAAAACTATAAATGTGAATTTCATCTGTTACGATGAAGTCATTTAACTAGTTATACGTATGTAAACCTAGCGATCAATACAATCGACGTAATCGATCATATAACAAAGAAGAATTTCGCCCACGTCAAACCTGTCGACACTAGCTCAATGGTAGAGCGTCTCGGCTTTAGGGAGACGGTCGCCGGTTCATTCCCTGCGTGTCGATATTTTTCTTTGTTTTCAAAATTTTTTCATAGTGGATAAAGACCTGAAATTTTAACAAAATATATAAGTATATGTAAGTTTGACAACTGTTACTCGTAAACCTGTAAAACCTACTAAGCTGTAATAGTTTCCTTTTAACTTCGTTATATAGTCTTATAACGTTATATACTATCGTGATTCTTTTCAAATTTTTAGAAACAACCATTTAGCTGGCCGTCTCTCTCTCCCTGCCAGTCAAACAAACATTTTGTCAAACATTTGACTAAAAATATTAGCACTTTAAAGCTTAATATTTGATTAGATACATTTGAATAAAAAACGAACACCTTAATTGAAAAATTGTTTCGCACGAACCTGCAACATTTTAAATGTCCTATTCAACGATATCCCACGCTAAGAGGTACGCAAGATAAAGAACGGATACCCGCTTCAACTGTAAATGATATGCACCATTATAATGTCAAGTTTAAAATATGTTAGTTGACATCAAGTGTTTAACTATCACTGCGATATGCTGATTTGTATTTACAAGTAGGTTTCAACACTTAAATAATAAAAGACTGACTCTGCTTCATAGAATTGACGTAAATCTAAGCGGATGCTATTTGAGCCGTCTACTGAGCGGACGTCTATTGAAATGTAAGGGGCGCCCGAGGCGGAAGCTAGAATCGCTGGAGACATAATAGTTGAAATGGGGAAAGGTAAAAAGTATACATGTCCATACTTGATATAAAAGAACTACACATTTTGTTGTACTACTAGATATAAGACAAGCAGATCTCTCGATAACAGATAATACCTTCCTAATAGACATCAAAGATGTTAATAATATTTTGCTGACTTTGTCTCTAAGACGGACGAATGTATCACTGGCATAATCATTGTTAAGTAATTTTAGTTTTCCCACAATTTCTCACAATAGCCGTTAAGGTTTTTGTGACCTACCCTTCACGCCAACCGTGATATAAATGCCCGAATAGCAACATGTCATCAATATAATTTTTCATACAAACTTTCTTTTCTCTATAGGGGCTGCGCTCTCATAAGTTGAATTTCAAACAAAGTGGTCTTTGATCTTGAATCTTTAACTATCTCTTTGTTCCTTATTTTCTTAAAATTGGTTTATCGTTTCAGCTCTGAAAGTGTAATATACACATTACATCCAGATACATTTTAATTTGGATTACTTTTATTAGAAACTAACTGCACCTTGTAATCCACTGCTTTATAATTTTTTTTGGCAAATCCATCAGAAAAACTTATTTTTCTGAGATTAAAAGTATCCTATGTGCTATTCCAGTTCATCATCTACATGTGTGGCAAATTCCATCTAAATCAGTTCATCCATATTTGCGTGATTGAGTAACAATCATAAAAAAATATCCAGACTTTTGCATTTACGATATTAAGATAGATATAGATTTTATGCAGAGAACAAAATAGTAGAATATATTAGTATATAACTAATTTCGTAACCACATAAGGTGGTCTTAAAGTTAGGCTTGGGCAAATTACCTAGACAAACATCAACAGAAACATTGATTAAAACGTGTTAAGTAACATTCTACACGAGTTTGCCTCAGGGGAATTGCCTCCTTTAATACCAAAAGATTAACACGAACAACGTAACTATGTCTTGAAATATTTATTTTATCCCGTGTTAGGCATCTCGTGTTTCTTTCACCTTTTATGAGATGCTTGGCAGGGTTCCGGATCAATCCCTTTCATAATATGTGTTACATGAAGAATATCTTTTTACTAATTCTATCTAGAATGTTTTAAAGTGATTAAAATATAGTCCATCTTCAGAAATCTCAAAGCATTCTGGACATAAATGGAATCTAACTAGATGTTTCATCTTTACTATTATTTGATATATATACGACATAATTAGCATCCACCCATATCTAATTTGTAGTTCTCAGTAATTCTTATTTGCTTTCAATCATCAGTAAAACTAATTGATGATAAACATTATTTTGACCATTTTAAATTTCATTTTTATCATTTTACTTTGTTATATTGAAATGAAAATTGTAGTTATATATAATTTTAAAACCAGTAAAACGTAATTTCTTACATTTATCCTGAGAAAAGTAACTAAAATTACATGAATACAACTTTTTTTAATACCAGTTTTGTTGGCAAATCCAGAATTGTTGACCAAAATATTTTTAAAACAGGTTTGTCCATGATCCTTATTTTGTTTTATGTTCTGTAATTTGTTTACTGATACAAACTGTCGACAAAATATATTTACTTATATAATAAGATATATCAAATGTAAAACAAAATTAACATTATAATAATATCGGTTGCTTTCATATAAAAATCAAAACATGTGAATTGATTAGTTGTGTTAATATATTGATTTGTAGATGATTCGTATAAGTGACTAGCACTTACTCGCAACTTCTTTCACGTGCTCCTAAGTTGTTACTTCCTTTTGCTCAGTTAGACAAAAAAGTAGTCGAAGTTACTCTTGGAAAGTGTAGCCATCTGATGATAAAATAATTTTTAAGATCTATTATAAAGTCGTTTTTAAGTTTATTCGTTACAAACACACAATATTTGTATAGATAATGAGTAGGCCGCTTAGCTTGAAGAAAGTTTTGCTTTTCAATTGCCGTGGTATTCATCAATGTGAAAGTTTTAGATTGGTCCTCTACTACATCTATACATATAATAAAATCGTAGGAAAGTCAAAACTGTACATTGAATATTTTCTTTAAACAATACTTGAGGCGTGATCTACAATCGATATCGAAGCCAAAAATATAGTTTTTAGAATTTTTGTCTGTTTGTCTGTTTGTCTATATGTATGTCCGGGGTAAACTCAAAAAGTACTAGTAATAGATTAACTTTAAATTTTGTATGAATATTACTAGCAGGTCGGGTCAACATATAGGCTACATATTATCACGCTATCATCTACGGGAGAGAAGCTGTGCGGAGTAAACGAAGTTCGTGCGGACGAAGTCGCTGGCAACAGCTAGTAGAGTTATAAACATGGTGGCAATTGCTGTGAACTGTACAATTGAGGTGGCAGAGCACTGAGTGTGAAAATCAATATAAAGAAGTTCGTAGTAAGGCCGCTGCGGTATTTCTCAGGAACATGACGACAAATGCTAGAACTAACTTATATCTGATGTCGAAAATCAACTTACCGAATCCCGACACAAGATTAAAAACCTTAGACTAATACAGCCCCAATAAAATACAGTTCTCCTCTACCACTATACTGAGTCACCTTTCGTTTGAAACTACATTTTGAAAATACTGTTACGAATAATCTAGAAACGTGTAGAGTTGGAGCGCTGGAGAGATTTAGAAATAAAAGAAAGAGATAGCTACTCCTATTGACAAACAAATAGTTGACCTGGACTATGCCATAATGGACTTTGTGAAATACGGCATAAGGTTGAAAGTAGCGTGTCCTAGGCTTTATGACTCATAACATGTTTACGATAAGAAGTGATTCATTGTTTCCCGATACATTAAGATTTTTCTGGGTCCAGTTAGGACTTTACTCCGACTATAAATAGAGAGGTGTTGACAAACACAAGGCAGTTTTTTTACCAAGCGATTGAGAGTGATACTTTAAGTGATTAGTGCGAAGCGAGAAGTATTTTATTGTGTAGTCAGAGAAAGTACAGTGAGTGACTAGTGTGTAAAGTGTATTTTAGTATTACATTGTGTTGTCTTGTGTATTGTGTGTATCGTAAATACACGGATTTAATATAAGTGGTGTTTTCCTACAATTACCAACCCGAGTACGTAACAATACTTTATGTTAGCCTCAGCTATTGTTGGAATTCTTGGAGATGACATATTTAGTTTTGTTTAGATCTGTATTCATGAATCTTAAGGAAAGGCTAAACTAGCTTCCAAGAAGCTCGGTATACTTTGAAAAGCGAAACAGTACTTCTTGCTGCTCTATCGCCTACATTTTAATATAGTACAATTTCAGTCTCCTCAAAGGTGGAAAAAAACTGGTGGAATACCAGTTTTTTTCTTTTGATCGCATAGAACGCACAGCGGTTACTTCATCAACTTTCATCATAGACATCGCGTTGAAATTCTGAACAGTTTGAACCCTTGCCATTTCGGTCAGGAATTCCACAACCATGCGATTTTCTTAGCCCTGGAGATCACATTCAATTACTGAAAGCGAATTTTTTCTCCCTTAGATATTTATTCATTACATTTAGTTGTCCTTAAAATTAAATGGCTATTCTGGCTGGGTCTTTTCAAATATGCCATCTATCGTGAACTTTATAAAACAGATTAATGAAGCAAAAATAAGTTCCAGAACGGTTATATAATACCTGTTAAGGTTTTTATTAATATTCCTAAAAAAGACCTAAAATCGATTAATTTACAACTTTATAAACTCGCAAGAATGATTTTCTGTTGATTATAATCAACAGGAAACATTTTAAAATACTTATAATATTTGAAAAAAGATAAACATAAATAATTGGAAGGTAAAAGTTAACTTTAAGATAATTAAACTACTTAATGCCAAGCGTTGTGACAACATTATTGTTTCATGCTTCCATCAGCCAGAATAACCATTTTACATTTTAAAAATAATCACTAAACTTTATTTCAGAAGTTGAAAAAATATCTGATCTCTGTATCTAGGCACATTTTATCCTCTACTACAACTTTGTGGAATCAATTTTCGACGGGAATGTTTCTGTACGGATAAGGGAGGGACCTGTAAGAAATAAGCTTAGGTACTCATTATGAAAGGGCCAGTAACGCAACTGCAAAATCTTTGGGATTATGGAAGATGACAAAAAAGTGTCTGACTGAGTGACATCGGACTGTAAAATTGACATACATATAACTATTGTGATGTAAACGTATTTTTTTTACCCTAAACGGGGTGAGATCCAAATTCAGGTGAGGTAAGCAGCGAGTAAGTTCTAGTCTTACTTAATTCAGTTAGTTAGTTAGTTAGTCTGCGTACTTCTCCAAATTGTGAAATATTTCTAATTTTTTGAACATCCACTTTGAATTGTCTTAAGCTCCATGGTTTATAGAACAGTATTAAATTTCAACCTAAAATAGTTTCCTAATCTATATAATTAAGAATGTCTTCTACATATGTTCATCTCGTATTTTAATTAATTGTGCCTCGGTGAATTGTTTGTAGAACTCCGGTGAGGAACTTAGCAAATTGTTTCCTCTTGGAAAACGAGTTGCCTCATTGGAAAACCAAACCAGGAAAGTTTTTGAATTTTCTAGAGAAAGCTCTCACAAATTATATGACTTGATTGAATGAGTTTATGTTCATTAATTAGAATTATTAATTAACCTTTGGATAATAATTTAGTTACTGGCTCTTCATTATCCGTTCCGTTTTAAAAGAACAAGTATTAATTAATATTTAAAATTAATAAAGCGTTTGCTACGTATTTTATTATCTACATATTAATATGTGAAGCAAAAACATTTAATATTTATTTATTTATTTTCAACTAGCTGCATCCGCGACTTCGTTCGCGTAGAAATTTTTCAAAAAAGTAGCCTAGGTTCCCTGTTACATCAGCTATCTGCCAGTAAAAGTCCCGTCAAAATCGGTCCAGTCGTTCCAGAGATTAGCCGGAACAAACAGACAGACAGCCAGACAGACAAAAATTATAAAAAATGTTATTTTGGTATATGTACCGTTTATACATCCATATGCATTTAGTAAAAAGCGGTTATTTTATTATTACAAACAGACACTCCAATTTTATTCATTTTTTATTTGTATAGATGGAACACCAACAGCAAATACACAAAAGATACAAATTATAAGTATGACTCAAGCTATAAGTCTAGTGTACATGCCAATTACAGGTGAACACTTAGTTCATACAAAAATAGTGAAACAATTTGTCAATGTCTATAGTCAAAAAGAATATACATTAAAACAAAAATAACTAGTAACTAAAAAACAACAACAAACAACTAAAAAGACAAAATACCACTTTTTACAAAAATCACGCTGACGGTGGAATATGAAATTTGGCACAATTGAAGTTTACATTGCGGAGCACTGTACAAATTTTATATTTTTAAATAATATGCATTAAAAATATGTAAAAGAAAAAAAAAATAAATTTTACAGAGACAACATTCATGTGACACTAGCTGCAATTCGCAGCCCACTGCATGGTAAAGGTTTTTCGTGAATTCTATGGGAATGAAACTTATTTTTCCGGGTAAAAAAAGTATTTTAATTGCTGTGCCAAATTTCGTTCAAATCGATTAAGTTGTTTTCGCGTAATTGAGTTAGAAACATCCATCTATTCACACATTCAAACATGCAAACTTTTAGATTTATAGTATTAATATACATACACAGATTTAAAAGTACCAAAAAAAATCCTAACATGAAAATGATTGGAAATATAATTATATTTAAAAGAGTCTTTCATTAAATACCACATGACTTGGCGATACGCCTAAAATAAATTAATAATAATAAATAAATTTATTAAATTTATATACTAATAACTTTTTTTAACAAGTTACACATATTTTATCAAACCTTAAACGATTGACAGTGTGTAAAGTAAGTGTTTATTTTTATTACGCCATCATGTCTTTACTACTTAACCGATTATCGGGTTATTTTATTGAAACGTAATCTATATTCTATATTAATATTATAAATGCGAAAGTTTGGATGTTTGGATAAATGTTTGGATGGAGGTTTGGACGGATGTTTGTTACTCAATCACGCAAAAATATCTGAACGGATTGGAATGAAACTTGGCGCACAGGTAGATGATGATCTGGAATAGCACATAGGCTATTTTTTATCGCGCAAAAATTAAGTGATCCCGCGGGATTCACCAAAAGCTTTTGTAATGCAGCAGGCTGAACGCTGCAGCTAGTTTATAATAACTATTTTACATCACAACCAAATAAACCAAGATCTTTTCCAAAATTTCACGAGCCGATATTTCGGCTCTACTTAAAGCCACGCCTTAAGTCAAAATCTTCACGAAAATTGAAGGCATAATTCAAAAAAGTCGACATCAAACAGAGAAAATAGGCAGAAATATGAATATAATAGCATTTAAGTTACATACCTACATATATACGAACAAACGCAACATGCAACGGCCATGACTAAATTTGTATTGAAACTACGGATTAAGAACATGTATTGGATTTGTAACGAAAATTTCATGTTTTCAAGTTTTTTCAAGAGCGATATCGTAATAATGTGAACCTCAGCTAGTATTTAGTATTCAGAGGTTATTCGGAGGATATTACAGTTTTTGCAAGATTGTCTTGATTTAGTGCACTATAAAGCAAGAATATAATTTTTGTTGACGGTTTATTAAAACGAAGACAATTCCTGCAAAGCGTTTTACGAAAATAGGCGTCAGAATTATTTTTCAGGACCAATACAACCATTATAATGTGCCAAAATATTTTATTTTTTGCATTTTTCCAACAGGATATATGGTCCTAAAGTGCAACACAGAGCCAAAATGACGAAAATATTGTTGTTATATATTAAAAAATAAAATTAAATAATACAAAATCAGTTCACTTAAACATTTTTTTTACCAGTAAGTATTTCAATAGAAACCTAAAATATTTATTATATGTAAATTAAGGTAATGTTCAATATAATGATTTTTTTTTCAGTCCGTTATATGAACTCGTTTATTTAGATTTGGAAGAATAATTTTAAAAACACTATAAACTCTCGCGCGCAATCGTTAACCGATCAAATTTTGGACTTGCGGTAAATCAAATAATCAAGACTTACTTAATCTTGCAAAAACTGTAATATCCTTCGAATAATTTGCTCACATTATTACGATATTGCTCTGGAAAAAGCTTGAAAATATGTAGTTATTATTGCGAATCGAATACGCGCCCTTAAAGTTGAAACTTGAATTTACTTATTTTTTCCAAATGTAATGGCAAACAAAGGTCGACATCTATAAACAGCCAATTACCCCGTGTTGGTTTCGGGCTCCTTTGAAGAATAGACCAACCGCCGTTCTGCCAGGTAGGTCGTAAAAGGCGACCGATTATCTATGCAAGTCACTATCATCGTGACTACTAGGTGGTAGAGTTCTGCATTGTCTCGCCCGGGTCTGGTACCACCGCCTTACCTATTCCTGCCGCAATAGCGTCAGCGCTTGTCAATGTCGTGTTCCGGTTTGGAGGGTAAGGCAGCCGGTAAACTTATGCATGTGGCATTAGACCTCGCCACAAGATAGCAACGCACCATTAACATCTTTGGAGTCTATAAGCGATGGTTGACTCTTACCATCAGGAAACCCATCTGCTTGTTTGCTATCTTATGATATAAAGAAATACCCACCATTCGGAACTTTTCAAAAAGAAGATGGCGCAGAATTAAAATCCCAGCTGTGTTACTAGCACCATACCTTGCACTAGAAGAATGTATAGTTTAGGTATCATTATGAATAAAAACTCGTAAATTTTGCAAATTTTCTCGGCATCTAGCTTCTTGATACCTATTCGCGCGTATTCTAGCATAATGAAAAAGCGAACAGTGACAGCTGTATCTCTCAGGAGCATTTCATTCAAAAAGTCATTCGTTATTCATAAGCGACGGGAATTCCGTCAAGATTTACTAACACGATAAGAAATATTTACGCATAAAAAATTGTGACGTTCGCTTGGATGTATCTTTGCCGTTCTTTACAAAATGTCCCTAAGGATCGTAAAAGGCTTGAGCAAAGTTTTTTCAAATCTTCTTGGCGATATTTGCTGTATACATATATTATATGTGGATATTACACGTATGTTTTAAGTTATTACACAATAGAATTCTTAAGCCCTCCTAACAAATTGAAAAAAAATAATAAATGAAACTTTAGGTAAGTGTAAGATATTTTAATATATATTTTTTTATATCATAAGATAGCAAACAAGCAGATGGGTCTCCTGATGGAAAGAGTCTATAGTCACAAAAGATGTTAATGGTGCGTTGCTATCCACAATGCCACACGCATAAGTTTACCGGCTACCTTACCCTCCAAACCGGAACACGACAGTGACAAGCACTGACGCTATTGCGGCGGGAATAGATAAGGCGGTGGTACCAGACCTGGGCGAGAAAATCAACGGCGCATGCTTAAGTCTACCGGCTATATTACCCTCCAAACCTAAATACGACAATGACAAGCATTCACGCTATTGCAGGAGGAATAGGCAAGGCGATGGTACCAAATACCAGGGCGAGACGTTGGATAACTCTACAACCATGTAGTGACTCGCATCACCAATTGTTTGCCTCTTACAAACTACCTGGCGTTATTGCAGATGGTTTATACTTCAAAAGCGACCCTGACCAACACGGACAACTGTATTATAATTATATTATTACATGGCATCAGCGCTAATATTTTATATTAAAGGAACACTGAGATAAAAATCTATAGTGTGACAATCGTTTACGCATGGTTTACGAAAACATACACAAGTATATGTGAGACGAAAAGGTAAGAAAAGATCTGGAACGCCCGTAGGCGTATCATCTAACGTTTGCAATTCGCCAGCGATCAGCGATGACTCTTAAACGTAATGAAAAAATCATCAAAAATTTTCGCCAATTGCTTGCTGGTCACTAGATGCACTTTTTGCAATGTCACAGCATCAAAACTAATCAAGTGACAAACGACTACCTTTAATGTACAAGGCTGTTATGTGTCTTGCAATAACTAAACAATCACGATAATTTCGCATTGCGAGTTACGTGATCACCTCGCCGGGCTTGGTGCCACCGTCTATCCTAGTCGCAAACGCAAAATTTTCAGTGCTTGTCTTTGTGGCGTACCGTTGATTGGATGGCAAGTTAGGGGTAATAATATGTTAATTTTTTCTGTTGCCAAAAGATGTATTATATGTTCGATTTGGAGATGAACGAGATATTTTTCTCACCTGATAATAAGTGATATTTTTTATATCATTAGATGGGAAACAAACAGATGGGTCTTCTAATGGAAAGAGAAACTATCGCTTTTAGACACCAAAGATCGCTCTGTCATTCATGTGACGGGATGGCAGTGCCAGATGCATAAATCCATCGGCTACCTTGATCTCTAAATTGAAACACGACAATGACAAGCATTGGCGCTATTGCGCTATATTCCCGCGCAAGACGTTGCGGAACTCTATCACCTAGTAGTCACGATAATAGTAAAACGTACAGTCAATAAAATAAAATATGTCATTACATTAGACATATAATGAACAAGTAAATCATATCTTCGCCACATTGATAGCAACGCACCGTTAATATCTTTGGTGTCTATAGGTGATGATTGTTTCTTTTCATCAGGAGAATTGAATTGAATTATGCTTGTTTGCTATTCTATGAAATGCAAAAAATATAATACGTCATTACATTAGGTGTATAAGAGACAAGCAAATCTTTAAATTAACAAACATCATACATTTTTTTATGTAGTTGAGGTGTGTAATTCCTGTACTGCATTAGTCATCATCAAGTCGCATCAAATGTCTAGCCACAAAAGACAAATAGTGTCGCTTGTTTGGCTTTGCAGTGATTGTGGTACACATTTCTCACGAACGTGTCTGAGCAAATCCTTTCGTAAATTATGGTTTAGTGTATATCACTGTATAACGTTCTAAAGTCACACAAACGTATATATTTTCACGCCGAATTTCTTACAGGTTAGGCAGAGAGAATTGACTAGCATGCTTCACGATCCAGACAGATTTGCCTTGCTTTTTCCATATAATAACTATTTTTGACACGCCGGTTTCAAAGCCTCTTGATATTTAGGCAGAGACCACCTTCAAGCAGAACCTGACAAAATTGATTATGCGTCAGTTTTGGGGTACCGGGGTACCTACATCAATCCATATTTGCATTATGTATCAGTCTGTTATTCGTTCAACTGTCATTCTTTTAACAGGTCTGAACTAATGAAACAAGTCCTTTCCCATTATAACTCGACTTACACGTTTCAGAGTTACTTCAGGTACGAGTAAAATATTTTTAATAAAGTTATGATTAAGAATAGGTTTTGTCTATGCCATCTTATAACTTATATGATACCATACATAAAACTGAATCAAAACTTTAAAATATAAAATTTGGTGAACGGTCTCAAACAAAAGTAACCAATGTAATCTTTCAAAAAAAAAGAAAACGTATGTGAGAAGTTACAGATTACCAAACCACAGCTCTGTCGGCTGCCGGTGTACGCGCGCATTGTAATATCAGCTAAATTCATATCACTGGCTGCCGGTCTGTGCGCGCATCTTAATACCAGCTAACTTTATCTTGTCGATTTTAGCTGTCGGGTGTGCGCGCTTGTCGTAAAAAAACTCTTATAATTTTTTCAAACACCCCAAAATAAGTGTAACTACAAAAATTTTCTTTTACATTTCGTTTTGAGTTTATTAATTTTAACGTATAAATTAATAAAATTAAATTTGAACAAAGTATAACGCGCCTTGTTTTCGATGTAACAAACAATTTGTTACTTAACGCTTGTCAGGTTATTTTGCTTGCAAAAGTTTTAGTAACAAACAGATTAATTTAGATTAAATTGAAGCTCCATGAGTTCATTTTCACACTTTAAAATAACTCTGCAAAGTTTTGAATAATGAACTTATAGTGTATGAATTAAAGTTAGCGCCGGAAGTACGAAAACTTTTGAAGTGAGGGTTTATTATTCAAAAACTTTAGCTATAGAAAATATATTAAAGTTTATTGTTTGTATTTCTTAACCCATTTAGTTTAAACAAAATATTAAGATAAAATTGTGGTATTTGAAATGGAAGCAACCAGGACATATTATGTAAGAGTTGTGATCGATGGTGTGATGTTGGAACATGTTGGTGAGTTTGTATATCTCGGATGTCAGCAGGGAAGGAATGTACACTGCTGATGTCGAAAGAAAAGTGTATAAAGAGAACAAAGGGAATGAAACGTTAGACAAATAATTAAAAAACACAGTATTAAATTCGGTTGCTCGTCTTGCCATGGATAATAATTATTATAAGCTCATTCACACGCTAATATGTGGAAATAAGAGTTAGGTATATTATAAAGGGCAAGAAAGCAAAATCAATGCTGTCGAGACGAGAATGCTGCAGAAATTTTGTGGAGTAACACTCATGGACTGGGTTAGTAGTATTGCAGTAAGAATTAGTCCTAAAAGAAAGTGTCGGTGTAAAAATGAGAAAATGCCATGCTCTGTTCATTCAGACATGCATACATAATAGTGCATGAAGGTTAACAAAAAATGTGAAAAAATGTAGGTACTAGAGGATACCAAGACCTACATACCTATACCATGGACAAATTAATTGGGTACTGTCTGAAGGTTGTGTCAAAAATTTTCATATCCGGCGTGTTGGTATGTAATGAATGTAGAGGAAGCAGACAAATTTACAAGGATTGTGACATATTGTCAGTCGGTTCGCTCGTTTTACCTGGAAGCAATCTGGCGTGAAGATATGTTTGTTGTTGTTGTACAAAATTGTAAATTTTACAAAATTGTTCTATTCTGCCAAAGGCGAATTAGATATAAGGATTGAGTTCCAAGAAATAAACGCTTTTTAATAATAATAGACCATTTATCATTCTCCCAGGTAGTTCGAAAAAGATAAATGATTAATCAAACGTGTCGCTAACATCATGACTGTTATATGATTAATTACTGCAATATCCCACCACCTTTACTTATGAAAATCGGAACACGACAGTGACAAGCACTGACGCTATTACTAAGGCGGTGGTTTTAAAACCTGGACCAGATGCTACCACCTAGTAACTACGATGGTAGTGACGTATAACCTATAACTTGCATCTTATGAACTACTTGGCAGAAAGAGAGATGATCAATGCTTCAAAGAAGCCGCTAATCATCACGGGGACCAATGTCAATTTAATTTAAAATGATATATGTAGGGAAACAATATTATTGTAAGGATTTTAGCGAGAAGTATTAATAAATGATTTTATTACGTTGAAACTGCTAACTACTAATATTATTTTGTATTTTATTAATACTGAGTTGCAAGTGTCAAACTAAAATTTACAACCATATTTAAATATAACGTAGCATTTCCAGTTTCAAACCTTAAAATGCACAGTTTCGGGCCGAACGTTATTTCTGTAAAAATATTTTAAATAACCCGAAAAATTTGTATCAGAAGAAAATTATAAAAAATTCTAAGGGATGTTAAAAACTTATTGATAAATGAATGTTACTATACTTACTATAAACAAGTTTTTAAACTATAAATTTTAATTAGAAACATTTATTTATTCATTAAAGTGAGTCGGTCCGTCTCTGCATTGCTAAACCCTCTTAGGGTACATATGCTAGTCCTGGAATGTATTATTTAACACCTAAAAGTGTTTAACATATGACGCACTAAAGTATTGAGTATTGAGTTTAATGATCCATTGAGTTTAATGGTCTTCGCGGTTATAAGTATTTTATTTTGAGGCTGCAAACTTTTACCTTTTATAATCTTATAACCCATGATAAGTAGATGTTCCATGGAATGTCATCCTTGGTTTTCCATATTCAATATTATATGTTATCCCCGTCTTTCTCACTCAAACAAAGCGTTGAGGCTGGTTTTTTGACTTATTCCAAAAGCAAACAAATTTTAAATTATCCTTCTCATAATTTTATAACAAATATTTATGATAATCCAAAATTACACTCAAAAATTAGTTTTAGTGCTAGTTCATAATCTATATAAGGGCAATTCAATTTTTTTAAAGTAAGAAACGGTTGTATAATGTACATTATACAGTCCTGGTTTAAACTAATCCATACATATAATAACATTGTAAGAGATCGAATTCTATGTAATAAAGCTATTTTAAAAAAGTTTCTGGAAGGTACTTTTTAATCGATACTGAAACGAAAAATGTATTAATTTTTTTTTTTTTTTTTTTATATCATAAGATAGCAAACAAGCAAATGGGTCTCCTGATGGAAAGAGTCAACCATCGCCTATAGACACCAAAGATGTTAATGGTGTGTTGCTATCTTGTGGCGAGATCTAATGCCATATGCATAAGTTTACTGGCTACCTTACCCTCCAAACCGGAACACGACAGTGACCAGCACGGACGCTATTGAGGCAGGAATAGGTAAGGTGTGGTACCAGACCCGGTCAAGCCGATGCTGAACTCTACTACCTAGTAGTCACGATGGTAGTGACGCAAATAGCCACTCAGTCGCCTTTTACGACCTGCCTTGCAGTCAGCCTATTCTTCAAAGGAGCCCGGGACCAACACGGAGAAATTTTTTGTCTGTCTGTCTGTACCAAAGTCGCGTATCACGCCGAATCTTTTAGATTGATTCAAATTAATTTTAATACTTTTTTTTTACGATTAGAGTTCATACTTTGAAAAAGATTATAGGACACTTTTTATCCCAAATTTCAGTTTGGTTCCCGTGGGATAGGGCGTGAAAGTCAAAACGTATATTTAGCTATAATTTATTAACCTGAAGTTCGAAACTTTTTATTTATTTTTGTTCAAAAGAGTATAAATATTATATTTTTGTTCAAAAGAGTAAAAAGTAGTATAAATATTGTCCCTTACAAAATTCAAGGTCATCAATTTTGTAATTCAGAAATTACAGACATTAAAATTTTTAAAGGTTTCTAGATGGCAAATCCAGTAAAATGTGACACCAGGAATGTATAGAAACCTTTGAACGCACGGTTCATTATAAGTTAGCAGATGCATTTCATAGTGTTTTTTTAATAAATATATCCGGAAGAATCAGTTCTAGAATAAATCCGTTTTTGTAAATGTTACAACTGCAATTTTTTTAGCTTAAAAAATAGTAATATGTGTACAACCTTAGGACTTATACAGGTAATATGTGTAGAACCTAAGGACTGTATACAACTCTTAGGAAAGAATAGAACTCTTAGAAAAAAAAAAGAAAAAAAAACGGATCAATTTTCAGTTTTTAAGAGTTCCGTACCCAAAGGGTAAAACTTCGCTATTCGTCCGTTTGTCTTTCTATCTATCCATTTGTTACCAGGCTGTAACTCATGAACAGTGATATATAGTTAAAATTTTTACAGATAATGTATTTTTGTTGCAACTACAACAACAAATATTAAAAACAGAATAAAATAAATTTATGACGTGAGAGACACTGCGCATACGTAATCGGATAATCATATAATGTATATAATAAAACAAATATAAACTAAACCGTGCAGCTGCTAAACAGCGGAAACCTAGTGATAATGCCGTAAAGAACTCGGAATGGAAATATTTTACTTGGACTGACTTGGAGTCAGACAAAAACATTTTTTTAAAATAAGGTTCAATTTCGTATCCCTTTGGCTGATTACGATTGCCCTGGCAGTGAAGTCGCTTAATTGCAACATTTTTATCCAGTGGCTGGAAATCCGCAGCCATGATTAAGATAGCATTTAGAGACATTCGTATCACTTGTGTGTGACCTTTCAAAAAAAAAAAGTTTTGCAAAAACGTTCTATAATTTAATATATGGGGCACCCTAAAAGTTTTGCACTTCTAGCTTATCGGAACTATTTGAATTTCGAATGTTATATTTTTAAAACGTTGCAACCTTCTTAGTAATAAAAAAAACAATTGGCGGGAAATAATTTGTCAATTGTTTTTATCACACATCAAAGTTCTACGTACGCAACGAAAATGGAATTAAGTCGAAAAAATTTTAGAGCGATGATTTTTTATAATTTTAAAAGTTCTCTTTCTCCGCAAGACTGTGATACTCGTCTTCAAAATGCTTTTGGAAGAGAAGCATCTTGTTTGAGCACCGTGAGGCGATGATTTGCTGAATTTGGGAGAGGTCGAGTTTCTTTACATGACCAATTTCGTGAAGGGCGGCCTTCAACTGCCGTTAATGAGAATAATGTAGCTACTGTTAAGCGGTTAATTGAAGAAAACCCCCGGATTACCTTTGAGACAATTCAAGGACTATTGGGGATTGGTATGAGCTAAATTCAGAAAATTTTACACAAAGAATTGAAGGTTCGGAAACTTTGTTGTCGTTGGATCCCTCATGAACTGACAGAGGAGCAGAAACGGGCTCGCGAGGAATGGTGCTCACAGATGCTACTGAAGTACGCCCACGAACATTTTAATGCTGTTTATGACATTGTCATAAAAAACGAAACGTGGATTTATTGTTTTGAACTCGAAAAAAACAGCAATCTTGTGAATGGGTGTTTGAAAATAAGAACAAGCCAACAAAAGTGAGCAGACGAGAAAGGTTGGTAAAAAATGATCGCGTTTTTTTTCTCAGCTACGAGTCCCATCTGTACAATTCCACTTGAAGATCAAAAGAGTGTTAATGTCAAGTGGTATTCTACCATTTGTTTGCCCAGGGACGGGTGTTAGAAAAAGTTCGCGAAAGACGACCCAAAAGCGGCATTTTCCTACACCATGATAACACTTCCTCACACACGACCAACAAAACAAAGTCATTTTTAGCTTTCGAAAAAGTACATCTCGTGACTCATCCTGCGCATACCCACCCTGTGATTTCTGTATTTTCCCCAAAATCAAAGATTTGATAAGAGGTTTTACTTTTACCAACTCGAAGACGCAGTGATAGCGTTCAATCAGCACGTAGAAAACATGCCTTTAGATCTGTGGTCCTCCTGTTTTAAAAAATGGTTCGATCGCGCGAAAAAATGTTTAAAATGTAAAGGAGATTATTTTGAAAAGCAATAAACATAATATTTTGGTTATAACATGTTGTTTTTTTAAGTTATGCAAAACTTATAGTGTGACCTACGTATAGTCATATGGAAAGAGTATATAATAGCAGACAAAGAAAACTGTAAGCTTGACTGTAAAAAATGTAAGGCGTTACGACAGGCCTATGTTAGGCGTTCCAATGTTATTTTGTGATGACTTCAATTAAACACTGCCTAAAACTCCACAGGCACGAGGGTAAATGGCAAAATCAAGGTGTTTTCAAATCCAAACAAAAAAGTTCCTTTCTTGATAAAAGTACTTTTCCTTTCAAAGTATTGCTGAATATGAGAAATATTTTGGTCAAATACAAGTAATTACTCTGCAGGTATGGCAATCATGTACGAAGTCGCGGGTACAGCTAGTACAGCTCTAAGAATAGAAATTAAAATAAGTTGAAGGCTTGTAAATTATGAATGTAGTTTGCTGTTTGTTGAAAGATCTACGCCTCTTAATGTCATAAGATCAAACTTCATAAGTTGAATAAACAACGTCTTCTTAAAAATTGCAATAAGTACTCCAAAATGTAATCAATCATAATATATATAAACACTGTACCATGGAAGGTAACGAGGTGACTAAGACAACTGATGGGTTGCAGTTATTTATTGATTAAACTTACAAAACAGTACAGGTCTTAGTCTATACAAATACCTAGCTACGTATGTGCATACAACATCTTTCACTAACGTGAGCTTTTAAGCTCACGTTAGTGAAAGGACACGGACAGCATAGGCTTTCTCGTCTCGTACCCACTTCGGTATTCACTTGAGGATAGCATAGGCCGTCTCTCAAGCTAGACCGCTAGCTACGGAATGAATTGATGGCTGCTCCGTCGGCTTTTATATGCTTCTGAACGGTGCGTTCGGGCACGATCGGACATATTCGGGCCGCCTCGGCTGTCACACGTTTGCTATGCTGATTCACGTGATTTACTACGCCGCTTCATTCTCCCCCTCTGGTACTCGATGACGTCCCGGGAGAGTACCAGTATCCGAAATCGAAGGTTTTTTCTTTGGTCGTCGTCCCTTTCGTCTAATTGGTAGAACTGGATCTGGACAGTCATCCCCTCTGTTTTCAAAACGAGTTATAGCCGATGTGTGATATTTTCCTATTGGTTTGTCAGGCTCGTTCAAAGTGGCAATTTCATAAATTGAGCTTCCAATATTTTTAGTGATACAGTACGGGCCATCTCTACGAGGTGCAAGCTTTGCAGAAAAACCACCTTCTTGTCGACTGATCGGATGAGTTTCAACCAAAACTAGGTCTCCTTTATTATAGCCAGGATCAGGGCGCCGCTTATGATTGGATTTGGCTCTGTTATTGTCTTGCGTAATTTCAATATTTTCTTTTGCTATTTCTAAATCATGTGCCAATTTCCTTAACTGTGGAGTAATTTCGGGCACAAAATTTTCGGATTGGACTATTTCACTTAAGTTATGAGCTACTTCAAATGGAGTTCTCATTTCTCTTCCGTAAGTAAGATAAGCTGCTGTAAAGCCTGTGCTTTCGTT
Organism: Apodemia mormo; assembly: GCA_036924255.1. Classification (NCBI taxonomy): domain Eukaryota; kingdom Metazoa; phylum Arthropoda; class Insecta; order Lepidoptera; family Riodinidae; genus Apodemia; species Apodemia mormo. Next base: position 29,953,168 of record JAUPFN010000019.1, read on the forward strand.
GAAGACAGTGTTCATTGCGAAGCGAATTGCAGGCAAGGTTTCTGGCCATCTGTCGTGCTTGTCTTTGACCATGATTCCAATTTGGAATTTTAAATCTCTGTTTTTCCTTTCCACCACATTGGATTCAGGGTGGTACACAGGACTAAGTATTTGTTGAATATCTAGGCAAAAGGTCAGTTGCTGCATCACTGCTGATATGAATGTAACCGACTGGCGTACTCAATAAAATGCTTTTTTTCGCCCTCCCCCTGCACTAAAGCTAATCCGATATCATATTGACTGGCATCAGTTTTAAATATGTATGGTAGGTTGCTGTTCAGTTTTTTAAAACGTTAATGCTTTTCTAAAATTGTTAAAAGCTTCCTCTTGTTCTTGTTCCGCATTCCACTTCTTGTTTCACGGATGCAACAATTTCTTCGCGTTGTTTCTCTTTTGTTTCAGTCATTTCAATATTTTAAATTTACGTTGGGCGCCACAATGTACCATGGAAGGTAACGAGGTGACTAAGACAACTGATGGGTTGCAGTTATTTATTGATTAAACTTACAAAACAGTATAGGTCTTAGTCTATACAAATACCTAGCTACGTATGTGCATACAATATCTTTCACTAACGTGAGCTTAAAGACGGACAGCATAGGCTTTCTCGTCTCGTACCCACTTCGGTATTCACTTGAGGATAGCATAGGCCGTCTCTCAAGCTAGACCGCTAGCTACGGAATGAATTGATGGCTGCTCCGTCGGCTTTTATATGGTTCTGAACGGTGCGTTCGGGCACGATCGGACATATTCGGGCCGCCTCGGCTGTCACACGTTTGCTATGCTGATTCACGTGATTTTTTACTACGCCGCTTCAACACTCAATTCGCTTAGGTTTTTATTATGTAATTATAATTAAATGACACCGATAGCACAACCTAGCATTATAACAATAGAAAATTTTGCCTGAAGCTAATAAAAAATACATAGAAAATACATAAATGTTAAGTTTTACTGCCGTAATCATGCCAAATCCATACATAATATAGATAATTAGATAGGCTTGGATTTTTTCAATCAATTTTTTACAGTACAAGAAAATTAATGTCTTTTCAAAATATCAAATACATTAAAATGAGTTTATTTTTTCACATACTTCAATTTAAATTATTTTAAAAATTTTATATTGGTAAATACTATGCAAAGAAAACTACGCGACGACCCAGAAAATGAAATTCTAAAAATAACATACAGACGATATCGTAACCGCTGCAACAACCTAATAAAAATTAAAACAAAAATATGAAAGAGAACTACTTATGATAAATAAAGACAACGCCAGACAATTATGAAAATCTATTAATAGCATAACAAATCGTAACAAACCTAAAACAGAAAATTTAAATGTATTAACCTTGCATAACTCCCCATTAGAATCTCTTAGTCTGATAAACAATTATTTTGCAAATATAGGAAAAAAACTTCCAGATAACATACTTTTATCAAACTCATTTATACAGCAAACGATAAATCGCAACTCCCAAGCCTCTTCATTCGTTTTACTGGAAACGGATAATGATAAGGTATTGACAACACTTATGAACCTCAAATCAGACTACTCCCCTGGTTGGGATAACATATCCATAAGATTTTTAAAACAGTCCTATGAAGTTGTGATTCCCATAATCACGCACTTAACCAATCTATGTTTTGCGCAAGATATTTTTCCATCAGCCTTAAAACAAGCCATTATAACTCCAGTTTACAAGAATGGTGACAGAGATAATGTGTCAAATTACAGGCTGATCTCTGTGCTGCCAACTATTTCAAAGATTGTCGAAAAAATAATAAATAAGAGATTTTTAATTACTTAGACAAATTTGGAATACTTTCACTATCTCAATTTGGGTTTAGGAGAGGAGCCTCAACTGAGGATGCTGTCAAAGCACTGATATTCCATATTATCAATGAAGTAGACAAGGGAAATAGATGTATTTCTGTTTTCCTTGACTTAAAAAAAAGCATTTGACACAGTTTCTGTACCCATTCTTGTAAAAAGGTTAGAAGACATAGGTATAAGAGGGATTCCACTCTCCTTACTCATAGATTACCTTAGTGAACGTAAACAACGTGTCAAAATAGGTCAATTTATCAGCGAACAGTCAAATACATCATATGGAGTACAACAAGGTAGTGTTTTAGGACCAACACTGTTCCTGATATATATAAATAGCCTATGTAATTTGAATATAACCAAAGGAAAATATATTCTTATGCAGACGATACGACAGTTGTTTTTTCTGGGCCATCTTGGGACTGCGTTAGACAGCTTGCCGAAACGGGATTAACTAAAATAGCTGACTGGCTCAAATGTAGCTTATTAACATTAAATCTAGATAAAATAAAATTTGTTGCTTTTACAAAATATAGTACCACACAACCTGACTCAGATTTCAGTATACGAATTCATCGTTGTCGCATGTTCCATATAAATTATTGCTCTTGCAACTCAATAAATAAAGTCACCGAAATCAAATATTTAGGTGTCTTAATTGATCAGCGGTTATCTTGGTATGCGCACTTAGAATTATATCTAGAATTCGTAAACTAATCTCGGTCTTTAAAACTATAAGATATGTTGCCACAATTACAGTTATACGTACTACACATAGTTTTAAAATTGCACCAAACTTTAGTATATGATTCCGGGAATCTGGCCAAAAGAAGGAAGTATAATGTTCCGACAGTAATAAAAACTAAAAATACATTTGCTAGTAGACAGTTTATTAGCCAATCTGTATACCTGTACAATAAAATTAATAAGATCCTAAATATTTATCCAAAAAAAAAATGCTTGTAAAAAGTTTCTAACATCATGGATTAAAATGTAAAATTATTATGAGACTGAAAACTTGATTAAATGACTATTAAATAACTTTAATGTCATACAAAAAAAATTATAAAAATATAATGTTAAATTAATCATACACATATATACGCATCCATACACACATACACACACGCGCGCACACACACACACACGCACTCACACACACCCATTTAAACATATACACACACACGTTTAGATGTACTTGCACATTTATTTATTTATTTTTTCTCCTTAAAAAAAATATTTGCTAATCACATATATTTTACTTCTAAGTGTATCACTTGCCTTATTTAGTATCTATTATGTTTAAAAAGTGTCAAAGGATTATTGTTAAGAAAGAGCGGTGTCTCCTAACACAAGTGCTCGTGTACTTAAAAGGAGACTCCATTTATCACTCAAATTTTTGTAAAAATATGATACTGAATAAATAATTTTAATTTAATTTATTTTTTTAATTTAATTTAAATAAAAAAAGGATATACATATCGACACTTCAGAAATTTACTTGATTTGGTAAGGCAAGAATAAAGTGTTACCTTGCTCTGAAGAGGCGTGCGATACAAACTCAGTTTTTAAGTGATATTTATTTAATTTATTATATTTATCGCCTCCGTGATCTAGTGGTCTGGCGTTGGCGTTGACACATGAGGTTCCAGGTTCGATTGCCCGGTAGGTGATAGGCTTGCCACCTATCACATTTGTGGGACCAAATATCTTCGGCTAATCGTGAGTGCACTTGTTGTACCTGCGCCTACCCCTTCGGGGACCCGGGCGTGGAGATACTTTTTACTTTTATTTATTTGATTTATTTCACTTTTTTGACCATACTTATTTACAACCTGTAATTAAAAAATTGTTTATTTACAAATTCCCTGAAACTTTTTTGAACATATTATAATAGGGAAGAAAGGTACTAATAGTTTTAAGGAAGAATAATCTTTTTTTGCAGATTAAAGATGTTAAAGTATCATCAATCTGACTTATTTATAAATATTATATTTTAAAACGTCTGATGTATAACGTATGTACATATTTACCAAACTGCTAACGATTTTGGGACAGGGAACAGAGTGTCGGAGCTGCGTTACGGATAAACCCTATATTCATTTATGATTCTCATCATACTAACAACCCACTTTCAAAAGGTTAACATTATCCCTGGAAAACACTCGAATAGTTTGCTTGCGGTATGTTAGCCTTTATCTTGTCCAGTATCCACGTTATATTAGTAGTTACGTGAAACAAACCTTCTACCCCTTGGAGAATGAAATTTGGCACAGTAAAATTTTATATGAAGAAATGCTTAAAGCTAATAAATTTACTTAATATGCATTAGAAATTAACTAAATTAATAAAAAAACGTACTCAAACAAAAACTTATATAATTAAAGAAAAATATAATTTTTTTAATTTTTGTCTGTCTGTCTGTCTGTCTGTATCAAGGCCGCGCATCACGCCGAATCTACGGAACGGATTCAAATGAAATTTAGCATAATTAGAGTTCATACTCCGAAGAAGGTTATAGGATATTTTTTATCCCAAAATTCAGTACGGTTCCCGTGGGATAGGGGATGAAAACAAAAACGTATATTTAGCTTTAATTCATTAACCTGTAGTCCGAAATCCTTTATTATTTTTTTGTTCAAAAGTAAATACTATAAAGATTATCCCTTAAAAATTTCAAGGTCATGAGTTTTATAATTTAGAAGTTACAGATATCACAAGTTTCAACGGTTTCGGGTGGTAAGTCCAGTTGAACGTGACACCCGGAATGTATACAAAACCTTTGAACGCACGGCTCATTATAAGTTAGCGTTATCATTTCATAGTGTTTGTATGTATGTATAGTGTATGTATGTACGTATGTCGTATAGTGTTCGTATAATGGATATAATCCGAGAGAATCAGTTCAAGAATGTGTACTTTTTTATTAAAATGTTATAAATGCAATTTTACTAAATATGTGTAAAATTTAAATCTATACATTTTATTTATTTATATAAGAATATAAGAATAATTTTAACAGATAATCTTTTTAGGTTTTTGCTAATATCTCAGAAAATACACATCTAATCGAAATTGAGTATACTAATAGAATTTGTTCTTTATAAATTTATAATTTCCATCGTCGGCACTTGGTGAAACTGCATCATATTGCTTATATAATATAAACATTTGTACTTGTACTGTTTCACAAATGTAATTTAAATTTTATTTATTACACAATCACTTTTAAACTTACAGCCAACCGGTTTCGCCTATTAAAGCATCATCAGGGCTTTCACAACAAATGTGAAACAGTAAAAGTGTTTATATTATATAATCAGTTCTTTATAAAATTTATCGTAAGGATAGGCTATTGCGAAAATTCACTATTTTCTTTTTACATTGCATAACGTAAGAAAGGGTAAAAAAGTATCTACACGCCCATATCCCGGAATACGTAGGCAGAGGTACAAGAAGTGTACCCACGATTAGCCGAAAATACTATCTCACACAATGTGAAAGGTGGCAAGCCTATTGCCAACCGGGCCCTTTCCAATCCCGAGCAATGTTGTTTTATCAGAAAACTGAAAAAGCACATTTTGTTTTGCCTGAGCTGGAAATCGGACCCGGGACCTCATATGGTCAACGACGATACCGGACCGCCAGACAACACGGTAAATATTTCAAAATTAGATACATCAATCAGTTAACTTTTAAAATAAATGAAACTTCTGCAAAGTGTAGATGTTGAAGTGCCTAAGCTACTTAGTATACCTACTCACTAAAGTCGGACTTCAAAATACTTTAAAAAAATTGTTAAGTAGAATATACGAACATATACTTATAAGTTCAGTCCAGATTAAGATCACATCTTACAGAAAAACTTTAGACACATATAACTTCATCAAAACAAATTCAATCAAAAGGGGGCGTCCATAAATTACGTGAGGTGTTTTGTAAGATGTCGTGAGATTTTATTCAACCCCCTCCCCTATCCCCCAATCTCACGTGAGATTTTTCAAAATATGGGTTTCTGAAATACCTATGTAAAAACGCGTTCGATTGTTATTGTAAAAAGAAAAAAAATCTTCGTGCTTCTATTTACGATTAGTTGAGGCTGTATAACGTCGAAGTATAAATGAAATTATTTTCTTTCGAACGAGTTAGTGAATGATCTTAACAGTATCACGATTACACTTAAGATTAACTTAAGTATGTACAATCTGGATAATGGACTAAAATAGTATATATTCTTTGTTTCAATATGAAAAAAAATTGCATGATATTTGCTGAGACCCCCCCCCCCCCTCCAACGTAAGATTAGATGAGATTTGACTCGACCCCCTCTCCACCTTAAACATCTCACGTAATTTGTGGACGCCCCCAAAGATACTTAAAATTCCTTTATTTGTGAGAATCAAAAATTAAAAATGTGAGAAAAAAATACGTGGCGTTGTTGTTTTTTATTAAAGTATCATCACGCCCGATTCGCTTGCGGCGTAGGCAGAGTAAACCGACCGTCTATAGACTTTCCGGTTCACCACGATTTACCGATTTGTCGGTTGGTGAGATAAATGGTAATCCTCATCGCCGCATATACTGACACGTTAACGATTATCGATTATTTTTAGCGATAACTGGGACCGAAAGTTTTTGTACCCCTCCGCCAGTTTCCGAGTTGCTACTGAGATTTTAGATTTTCTAGAAAATCCTTGAAAATATCTCAATAACATCTTTGCCCGACCCGGGGATCGAACCCGGGACCTCATGATCTGAGCCGAATAGGCTGTCCCTAGACCACAAGGCAGAGAGTTTGTTATAATAATAAAAAAAAACCCTTGACTCCTTATCTTGCTTATTGAAAATGATACAAATTTACATTAAAATATCTTTTAGAGAATTAAAATAATAATAAATTTAAGAAAAGTGCAACAAGTTTTTTTTAATTGCAAATTATTTTCAATAAGCTTCTTAGTCAAAGGCTTATTTTTTTTATTAATAACAAACTACAAAGCCATGTGTTAATTAATTAATTTTTAACTTCCCGCCACGAAAATTGCCTTAAGTAAATAAAAATTATTCAAAAAATAAACCTGAATAAATAACTTTTCATCTTTCTAATTAGGTAAAAATTTTTAACTTCCCGCTACGCATCTAGATAAGGAAGTTACTGATTTTGCCCCGATTTTCGAAAATCAAGAGTTCACCAGATCTCCACGTTTTAAGGACCTAGGAACCTTTTTCAACTATTTTCACGATGACGTGTGTGTGTGTGCGTGAATGTGTATGTGTGTATGTAAACATTTGATAACTTTGAACTGCTTGACCGATCGAAACGTGGTTAATGGGATTCGATTGGATTCCACCCAACTTAGATTTCCTGAAAATTTTAACTAATTCAGTCAGTTTCAACTAATTCAAAGAAATTTTGAGAAATTTTGGAAACCCTCACAAAGGTTTTTGGCGAAACAGTATTTTTTTAATACAATTTCCAGACTAATGAACCGATATAATACAAAATTTAATCAGCTTTACTTCTCAAAAACTGCATCCAATGCATAAATTGCATCAAAATTTATTTATCCGTTCGGGAGTTACAGTTGACGAAAAATTTTGCAAACGTATTTTTTCGATATAACTTCGAATTTTTTTAACTAATCATTTTTAATCTACTGCAATATTTTAGTACTTACTAAAAAAACTACATTGAATTTCAAAAATCAAAATCGAGTCAAATTTTCAAAAGTTACAGCTTATCAAACATTAAAATTCAATTTTCTAAAATCGGGGTAAAATCAGTAACTTCCTTATCTACATACGTAGTAGGAAGTTAAAAAAATCCCACGCGGACGAAGTCGCGGGCACAGCTAGTATGTAATAAAAAACATGTTACATTTTTGACATGTCCTTATATACGTAGGGACCGTCGATATGTCTTTACCTTACAGAAAAATTGGGACAATCTCAGGACAATATACACACATATATACTATTTTCTCTACAGCTAAAGTCAGTTGTCAAACTTAAAAGGTTTTTTATTATAGTTTATTTTATTTTGTTATTATCTCCCGTGTTGTTCTGGGCTTCTTTGAAGAATAGACCCACTGCCCTTCTACCAGGCAGTTCGTAAAAGGTGTAATTTATAGATAGTAGATTTCCGCAACGTCTCGCCTGAGAATTTGGTTAAAAAAATGCGGTTGGCTAACTGGACCATTTATAGACTCCGTTTTAACGTGAATCTTCGACTTGGTGGTTGACCAGATGAGTGAAGGAATCCCCATTGCCACATTTTATCGACTAGATAAATATTATCTGCTAATTTCTGGTGATTACTGAGACCAACAGCTTTACACGCTCGTCCAAATGACACACCACTCACCACACTTCAAGCAGTGACTGTGATTTTGCGCTTTGGAGAAAAACCTTTAAGAAACTTTGATAACATTTTTGCTCGACTGGGGATTGAACCCGAAACTTCTGGATGAAAACTAACTATTGCGGAAAATATATAAAAAAAGGCTAAAGGTATTTTCTTTCTTAGTATTACAAATAATAATAAAATTTGGATTGGGTAAAGCCTGTTCAGCCTACATAAAATAAAATAGTATAAAAAATACGTATCGTTTACATAACCATGTACTTGGACATCGGCCAATAACAATAAAAAAGCACATTAGAAACATCTGACTTATTCGAAGGTCAAAAAGGATTTAGGTTATAAAACGACATACATAAACCTAGTAAACATTTGCCGGGTGGAAAGTTGATATTATTAGGTTTATATATATGTGAATATGTGAAGTAAAAATTGTGTAATTCTTTGATTGTTTGACGTAAGTAACCGGTAGACTTATGCATGTGGCATGGCAATCCCGCTATACGCATAACAATACATCATGTACATATTTGGTGTATAAGCGATAGTTTTCACTTTTCATAGGCAGAGTCATGTGCTTGTTTACTATTCTATGACATAGAAAAATTAAATTATATTGTTTTGTTAAATTATATTGCTTTAACCTGAGTAGCTACGAATATAATAGCGACAAGAACTGATTTACTGCTATAGGAGTACTAAGACTAAAGTACCGTAACCGAAATAGTTACTTCAGAATTAGCCACTCAATAATTATAATAATTTTTTTTTTAAGCCACTTTTACGAGCTGCCAGCTAAGAAGAACGAAGTATACCTTCTTACCCTCATAGGAGATGCCATTCCATATGGCGTAAAACTACAATCGAACATTGTGTGTGTTCATTGCAACTACTGATCTCTGGCCTCTAAGTTAGATTGTTAGAATTCTGAACGAAGATTTAGCCACTTTTCTTCTAGACACTTTGTAGATACTTAGAAATATTCCAATGCTGCCAATTTGATTTGTAAGTTAAGGCGTGATTGTATAATGCTAACAAGATTTTGATAGTTAAATATAGAAAGTATGTCCATGACGAAACCAATTGGGCTAAGATGATCAGAATCAAATTTTGTTTACTCTGAGAGGTCTGACTATCTAAATAAGATGTCTTAGGTTAGCAATTGTTCTGAAGCACTCTTAGAAACGTTTCTGATTAGATTAAGACAATATTAATTACACTTTATGAATAATGTACTGGCATAGCCCCAATATGGCACTGTTTTAAATTTATTTATTTTATGTCATTAGATAGCAAATAAGCACAAGTTCTTCTGATAAAAAGAGAAACCATCGCCTACAGACATTAAAGATGTTAATAATGTGTTGTTGTCCGTGGGGCGTGATAGTAATACCATATTGTAACAAGACCGTTCGTGCATGGAATACTGTTCTCAACTTTGCGATGGATCCGCCAAATACCAGCTGGAGACGCTTGAGGTGATAGAGTGTGCCAGGAGGCTCATAAACGACGATAATCTGGTAGGCAAAAACTCCAGAGCCTCGCTCATAGTCGCAGAGTGGCTAGTTTATCGGTATTTTATCCTATAACATTTTGGAGAGTGCGCTGCGGAATTGCACGACTTAATTCCGCCATCCCCGTTTTTCTATCGATCGTCGAGGCACACAGATACTAGGCATCGCCATATGGAGGACGTTCCACGAACCCGAACAAAGCGGTTCGACTCGACATTCTTGATCCGAACCGCAAGGGACTGGAATATGCTACCTAAATCTGTGTTCTCCGACGAGAACAACCTGGGGATCTTCAAGAGAAGAGTGAACAGTACCTTCTAGGGAACCGCGTTCTATCTTAGGCCACAACTTAGCTTACCATCAGGCGAGATAGTGGTCAAGCGCTTCCCTATCGACAGTAAAAAAAAATAATAAGTTCACAGGTTTCCTTATCCACCAAACCGGAGGGATTAAGCATTGTCGCTATAGGGTATCAAGCCCATGCGAGTCGTTTCGAAACTATACCATATTAGTGAAATGACAATCATTTATTTTTTTATAATCTGTTAGCCCATTCTTCAAAGAAGCCATATGACACAAACCTCGAATGAATTATATACATAATTCCATGACACAGACAAGTCATGACAGAACTCTAACACCATTTTTGACGTTTACTTGCAACACTATGCATCATTTATCATATCTATCATGGCGAGTGTTCCGACGAGTTGTTTGGATTAATTCCTGCTGCTAACTTCCTTCATCGGACATCGCGTCAAAATTTGAAGTTCCACCCACACCATCTTGATGTCTGGAAATCCACAACCGTGCAGTTCTCCCGGCATTTTTTGCCTCGCACTACTCTTTTGTGGAATCAATTACCGGTAGGGGTTTTTCCGAACAAATACGACATGGGACCTTCAAGAAAAGAGCGTACTCATTTTTAAAAGGGCGGCAACGCAACTGCAAGACCTCTGGTATTGCAGATGTCCATGGGCGGCGGTGATCACTCAACATCAGGTGCACCTCCTGCTCGTTTGCCCCCTCTTCCATAAAAAAAACATGCCAGACTTTGACCGCCCCGTCAGTCGTTAGTCTACTTAGTATTTTGATATATTATGTACCTATACACATTAAATTCATATAAATTTAGTAAAAAAACGGTTATTTTAATGTTACAAATATACACTCTAATTTTATTTATTTGCATAGATTATATAACACATACGCATTGTGGGACTGTGTCTTCGACTAATCGTGGGTGTACTTGTTGTATCTCTGTCTACCTCTTCAGAATTATGGGCGTTAAGATACTTATTTGAATTATAGCAAATAGTAGGTGATTTGTGAACCATAAACTGAGTGCTAAGTGTGAGTTTTTCTTTTCGAATTCGATCGTGAGCGCGTTTGGAGTTTACTAGGAATTTGTATGTGATTTGTACAGAGCCACCTAGTGGTAAACGTGAGAAACCAGTTTACCACTAGGTGGCGCTGTACAAAACACATACAAATTCCTAGTAAACTCGAAACGCGCTCACGATCGAATGCGAAAAGAAAAACTCACACTTAGCACTCTGTAACTTTTAAAGTATGAAAAGTTCTTTCGAAATACTCAATCCAAGGTTACAGCTTCTTTGACTTACAAGATAACAAAAATATACAACTTTATAAATACTTTGAGCTTTTTACAAAGCAGTGCAATGTGTATGTTACTTTAAATACCAATTTATTATTACAAGCGCATCTGTGGTCGAAATTCCACCAGAGAATCTATACATCTATACATATAATAAAATCGTAGGAAAGTCAAAACTGTACATTGAATATTTTTTAAAAAGAATACTTGGGGTGTAATCTACAATAGATATCGAAGCCAAAAATATGGTTTTTAGAATTTTTGTCTGTTTGTCTGATTGTCTGCTTGTCTGCTTGTCTATTTGTCTGTATGTATGTCCGGGGTAAACTCAAAAAATTACTGCATGGATTTACTTCAAATTTTGCATGAATATTACTAACAGGTCAGGTCAAAATATAGGCTACATATTATCACGCTATCACCTACGGGGGAGGTGCTGTGCGGAGTAAACGAAGTCCGCGGGGACGAAGTCGCTGGCAACAGCTAGTAAACAATAAAATCGCTTTGAAGTTTGAAAATGGGCCTTAGGTGTATACATATATATTGGTCGAGTGGCTAGCGACCCTGACTACGCAATCAATGGGGTCCGGGTTCGATTACCGGCGGTGACAGGCATTTGTGTGATAAGCACAGATGTTTATTAAATATATTTGAGTATTTATATATGTATTTTATGTATTAGTATCGTTGACTGACATACTACAAGCATATAATTTGCTAACTTTGGGGTCAAATCAATTCATGTAATTTGTCCAGTGATATTTATTATTATTTATTATAGAAAATAGTATGCATGTGTATATCATCATGTATATAAGATGAATTTAGTAAGTGTAATACTTATTTCATTAATTTAATGTACTTTTAATGCATGCTATTTAAAAATATTAGGGTTTTGCACTCCTCCGCGATGTGAACTTTAACTGTGCCAAACATGCTGCGTCGTTCACGTAATTGTCTAAAAAGAGGTAAAAAACTTTTACGTCACGCATTAATATACAGATATTCATATTCTTAGGTTTATATACCTCAAAAAATTATGTTTTAAAGAGGTTTTTCATTTGACTGTATTTTTTATGTATTTTATAATAATAAAAATTTTGATTTCAAGATAAAAACTGTAAATGGTTTCTCGATTCATTATACATCATTTTAACCTTATATGGGTGTGTGAATTTTATTTTCATTAAATTATTTTTCTACATTACGTTTCTATGTTTTATAATCGTATCTGATTTAAATCTAATTTATATTTTAATATTAATTAGTCCGGAAGTAGCGAAATTATTTCTTATTATATTAGCTATCTGCTAGTTAAAATTCCGTCAAAATTGGTTGAGCAGTTTCAGAGATTAGCCGGAACAAAAAGACAGACAGACAGACAAAAATTGTGAAAAGTGTTATTTTGGTAATATATACCGTGTATACATCCATATGCATTTAGTGAAAAGCAGTTATTTTAATATTAGAAACAGATACCCCAATTTTATTTATTTGAATAGATGTACAGATTATTATTATATTGTTCCGTCAATTAACCAATTTGAAAAATTCTTTTTTTGCACGAGGGGAATGCTTCCAGTTTGACCTTATTTAAAATTCACGAATAATTATTAAGACTCTCACTGAAATTTGAACGGTTTGAAACTTCAGAACAGCTGAAAAAATTGAGTATTAATTTACAAGGAAAATACAACAAATATATCTTGGATAACAAAAGAACAATACTTGCGCGTCCATAATGATAGCTCAAGGCAAACGTTCTCAATAAACGGTTAAGTTAGTAAATCGAATTTTCTCAGTTTTTGTGTGTTTGGATAAGGGATTTTTATTGTCTTATTTACGCAAGAATCATATAAGTTCATTGTGGATAAATATTGAATATAATCTATTTCTATATTTTTATATATTAATACAAGAAGAAAAATTTTGAATTCTTTTTACGATATTTACGTGAACCGTGGAGCACGAATTTGGCAAAGTTGAAATTTACATTAGGAAGAAGTAGAGAAACCATATATTTTTTAAATAATATGTATTAGATTAATATATTAAATAAATAAAAGTTAAGATTACACACACTATATTCATTTTAGATTGAAGGTCTATTATTATGTTTACAACTAAATATAATTGTTTTTACATGCCGTCGTTTCTAATAATTATTTTAAATTTTATGCTCGTACTGTTTCATTTTTGAAAAAAACTTTACACACACATATATGAATTTTAGTATATTTATAAGTATAATTTTAGTATATATATATATATATATATATATATATATATATATATACACACACATACATATATACATACAAACATTCGCATGTACAAAAGTCTAGCTTGTGAGAACTCGTAACTTCGTTAAGTTCTTAGCATGACCTAAAAACATTACTCCCTTTTGCTCAGTTTAGTTAAATGGTAGCCTAGTTACGCCTGGATAATGTAATGTATATGTTAAACAGTAAATTATCTTACAAATTGGTACAAACGTATAGTTTTTGATTATATCTTGCACAATGTTTTTGATTTTATCTCTTAGGATACAAAAAATATCAGTGTACATGCAGAAGTGCGATTCGGACCGTCAAATGTTTTAGTTCTTATCTCAGAAACAAGATAACAGTACAATATCTGTTTAAGTACAAATTATAACACGACGCCAGTGAGTGTGAATGGCAGGGTCTACTTCCGTATCCTTGTTATCTTGATGTCCACTTCCTCTGGGAGCTTCATTTCTGTTCCCTTTTCTATCTCAGTTACTATGTATCTATAAAACATAGATTCTTATAGATACATAATAACATAAAGATTCCGATAGATACATAAAACATATGTTCATTTATATATTAATACGTGAAGGAAATCTTTGAACCCCTTTTTAAAATAATTACGCGAACGGTGGAGTATAAAATTTGATTAAAGTATAGAAGAAAGAAAAAAGAAGAAATAATTTTTTTTCCAGAATATGGGAGTTACAAGTTATTAAAATTTGATTAAGTTACCAACATATTCTACCATGATATGGAAATAGGCCAACTGCCGTTCTGACAGGCAGGTCGTAAAAGGCGACCGATTGGCTATCGAGTCACTAACATCGTGGCTACTAGGTGGTAGAGTTCTGCATTGTCTCGCCCGGATCTGGTACCACCGCCTTGCCTATTCCTACCGCAAAAGCGTCAGTGCTTGTCGCTGTCGTGTTCCGGTTTGGAGGGTAAGGTAGCCGGTAAACTTATGCATGTGGCATTAGACCTCGCCACAAGATAGAAACGCACCATTTAACATCTTTGGTGTCTGTAGGTGATGGTTGATTCTTTCCATCAGTATGAGTCTTATGATATAAAAAAAAACATCTCTCCCAGGTTTACAAACACCACTTTACGCTTCCTGCCGCAATATCAAGTCCTTGTTGTGTTCCAATTAGTGGGAAAGGTAGCTGATAATCTTATGAATGTGGTATTATATATCACCACATAGATGGCATCATGCTATTAACATCTTTGGCGTCGCTTAATCATGAGATCCATCTATTTGCGCGCGTTTATGGTACGTCGTTGAAAATGGAAATGTGCAACACTAGATGAGATGCGCTGCCAACTCTTAGATAATCTATTATTCCGATTGGTAGGGAATATAATGTCATAATTTTCATATCATCATCTTCTCAAAGATTATAAGAAAGCCATTTCATAAATAATATTTTATATAAACCTGTGGGCTTTAACACACATGCTTTCACAACGTGGGATAACACCTCTATCGTCAACAGTCGAATTGGGCGCAACGAATTCTCCTAGTAAGTCCGCTTTTTCCTTTGTAGCCTGTGCCAAACTATTATTGGATGAACGCAAAGGTGGAAATGATGATTCATAAAAGTTACCCTCCACCGCTCAGGCAAGTGACCAAAATTTACGACTATTTTAACTTGTACACCCTGGTTCTTGCTCATATTTTGGAAGAAATCACTCTTTAGCGATAAGGCCCCTTTTTAGGGCTCCGAAGTAAATTAGGAACACTTATAGGTTCACTATGTCCGTCCGTCCGTCTGCAGTCTAGCTCAGAGATCCTTAGCGCAAAGCTGTTATTTGCCATGAATTTACATATGAATCACCGCAACAAAATGGTAACATAAAATTTTGAAAAAATATTTTAGGGTAGCTCTACATTTCAAGTGGAGATGTTAATCCTTTTCTCTCGTTTTACTTAGGTATAAAATGTGGTTGAAAAAGTTTTTGTAGGCGGTCTGTGGCGTGGGTATATCCGTCATGGATGTTAAGTAGGTAATACGTCTCTGGAACCGCCTCCCAAAGCATATTCAACAAGCTTCCTCAGTAAATATATATAAATCTAGGATATATGATTATATGTTAAAGATTCAAAATAACTCTTAATTAACTTTTAGTTATGCAATTGTAACTATTTATTATCACTATTATATTACTATTTTATATTTTATAGTATTCTATTTTATTCGTATTATTATGTTTTATGATTATTTATGTACATTTTATATGAATAGTTATGAGATTATTATATTTATTATATAAAATTTTATATAATATATTAATATTTGTATGTTTATTGGTCTGCCCGTAGGTTTAGATAAATGTAATTATTCTCTTTGTTTAGTGTAAAATTATTTGCAATTGTTCCGTAAGACTTTTCTTGTGCACTACCCGTTACTACAATGTTACTTTGTAATTGACATGGCAAGTCGATGACATTTTTGAATAAAGTAATTAAATAATTCTATTAACAAAAATAAATATGAAAATTTAAAAAGCTTGTTTAAATACGAGCATTTTAAAATTCCATAATATTTTTAGTTTTTTATTTCTTTCAGTTTTCCTGAAATTCAGGGATATTTTAAAACGCGAATACCACGTCGAGTCAGCGACAGCACGTGGACAGTGGTCCATTTAATGTCGTACATCAAGTGGACCACCCGAAGATGTCGTTGTTACCCATCGTCCACCAACATATTTGTATCGAAATTTCATAATACCATAGAAAGGTTTAAAGTCTCATTTAAAATTAATTGTTTTAATCGGGGAAAAATTATCTTTATTTATTCATAAAATAATAACGTGATGTATTAGTTAAAATAATAACATAATTAAACAATACATTTGACGATCGGACAGGGTATTTGTTACACACACACGCGCGCAAAGACACACACACACACACAGACACACACATATATGCATGCGTTTTGGACCCATTCACTTTTTTAAAAATGATAATGGGTCCATTATTATTTCTAAAAAAGTGACTGTTTCAGTTTGGTCGATTTAATTTAAAACACAGACGACATTTGTTGTAATAGATGAATAGCTCATATGAGTAAATGCTTCTAAGTGTCAAAGGATTGTACATATATACTATACTCGCGACTTCGTTCGCGTGACCCAAAATTATTACTTTCTTTTATTCAACGTCGGGTAACTTTCTAAAAAAATAAATTTTAAAATCGGTCGAGTAGTGTTTAAATTACATCATAACAAACAATCGATTAGAAAATTAATTTTCCCTTTTTAAATTATTAATTTAGGCTGCGGAAAATTAAAAACTTGGCATGTTGTAAAATTTTATCGACTTTAATAAGAAGCCAAGCCTTAAAATATATCCCTGGGGTGAATTTATTTCATCGGTAAATGCTTTAACTCTATATTTCTATGTATAAATGCATACAAACAACTATTCCCGGGTTTGGAAAGTGCCCGGTTGGCCATAGGCTGGCCAACTATTACATTGTGGTACTAAGTATCTTCAGATAATCGTGGGTATACTGGATGTACCTCTGCTTACTACTTCAGGGACATGGGCATGAAGATACATTTTTCATGCCAGCTACACTAACAACCAAAGAAATTACTTCGAAAGGCTTAACCAGTTTAATCCGTGGTTCATATAAAAAATTAAATTAATCTTTTTTCAGGCTAAAGCTGTGAAATAAGAAAAAAAAATAAAAAAATATTTCTCGTTTCACTGCGGTCGATATTAATCCGGTGGAGTTAAAAAAGAATATATGAAATGACATTATCTACTTTAAGTTAATATACGTAACAGCTGCCCGATATAATCCGATTATAAAGGTATATTTTCAAAGAACACCATATTTGTTCGTAAAAATCCCAAACATTTTTCTATGGGTCTGGCAGTACTTTATAAGCTATAAACCTTATCGGTTTCGAGATTTTAGTGCCTCAGTATCGAAGTTACAAAGTACCTTATACGGAGGGAGGATATTACATCGAATCAACACATGAAGTTGGAGGGTTTTTTATGATACAGATTTATGATAAATATACATATTATATAGAAAAAAGATTTGCTTGGAGTTATTATACTTTGCTGTGTTTTTGATCGATTAAGTAAGTATTAAGAATGTTTTTTTAACTTCCCGCTACGTATAGATAAGGAAGTTACTGATTTTACCCCGATTTTCGAAAATCGAGTTTTATGCTTCTATTCAAATTCTTTTGAATAAAAGCATATTTTTTTATTATTTTACTTTGTTTTTGTACTGTCTAAACTTCACGTCTAAACTTTAAAAACCTTAAAAACGCTCTCCTCGTAATTACCAATTTTGTAGTTAGTGCAATTGTGAACTAAGGCATCGATATAATTACAGGGTATTTTTTAGCCGTAGCTGTAGGAGCTATTGAAATAGTGTACTCAGTATTCGGTTCTGAGCCTAAATACCTATAAAATATGTAACTTTAGTTTTTGACCTAATTGTCCCATCAAATACTTAAATCATATTCCTAAAGATTACACAATAGTTATTGTGGCAAGCGTCAATCACCCGCCAGTCCCGGAGCTCCGCGCGCATTCGGTTGTGTCAGAGCAGCGCGCACACTAGTTTAAAACGGGAAGGTAGATAACATTTACATAATTTACCAATAATGATTTTGTCAAACACTTGTACTATTTCACAAATATTTCACAACTAACCTTTAATTGTTGTGAAGCCAACCGGTTTCGCCTATTACAGCATCATCAGGGCTTTTAGTTTATAAATTCATTGAACATGAGAAACACACACACAGAGTTGTGAAATATTTGTGAAATAGTACAAGTGTTTGACAAAATCAATATGATGCAGTTTCACCAAGTGCCGACGACGGAAAGTATAAATTTACCAATAATTTTTATTGATATTATTTTGATGATTTGTGAATCGTGAAGACTAGCATAACGAATACGACGACTAGGGTAACCATGAGAAAATATTTCAATTTCTGTTTTCTTGGTTATTTTACACTGTTTTTCTAAATATGTTTGTTCAATATGTGTAATTGTGAATTTCCACGGGTTTGGTTCCGTCTGACGGCTAAAAACAGTCTATATACGTAGTTAATTATTTACTAACAACGATTTATCGCTGCGGCACGTGTAAGTTTAAAGCGCCCGTATTACCCGATATTTTTTTAAATATTACAGCACTAATTTGGCAGTAGCAGTAAACACAGTTAAGTGTTCTTAAAAATTTTCAAGTAAGTAATATTTAACAAACTAACAAAATGTACTAGAAAAAGTAAAATCGGGTATATGCATCACTGGCGTTCAAATTTTGAATGTATATAATATTAAATAATAAAAAGTATCTGCCACCTCTTAATTTGCATTATTGTGATGGGTAGCTACGGAACCTCATTTTGTGATATTAGTGCATAGCCGCCGAGAAAAAAATATTTTATTCTAAAAATATACCGAGCAACACTTTACTAGGTGGTAAAGTTCTGCATTGTCTTACCCGGGTCTGGTACCACCGCCTTACCTATTCCTACCGCAATAGCGTTAGTGCTTGTCACTGTCGTGTTCCGGTTTGGAGGGTAAGGTAGCCAATAAACTTATGTATGTGGTATTAGACCTCGCCACAAGATAGCAACGCACCACTAACATCTTTGGTGTCTATAGGTTGACTCTTTCCATCAGAATATCCATCTGCTTGTTTGCTATCTTATAATATAAAAAAATAGTTAATAATGGTAAAAAAATATCAAAATAGAAACTAACTAAATTTTAAAACATCAGATGTAGAGTGCCGGGACACGGATAAGCCATCCGTTTTAATTTAAGAAAATGAAAGTTAAGTACAGTTGTAAAATATGCAAAACATTAGTTCCTTTGAAGCATCTTGACATCTTGAGCGAGGAACTTCTTGACATGACATATATGCTCAGAAATATAATGCCTTTGGTGTTTAAGTGATACTATAGTAAACAAGCAAACTATTCGCCTGATGACATAATGTATCTAGTGTATATGAGAATAAAAATAATACCTTTTTTGTTTAAGTTATACCAGTAGTACTAAAACAAGCAAACTATTCTTTCTTGATGATATAAGTAGTGTATATGAGAAGTAAAAAACACCTTTGGTATTTGAGTGTTGTTGTAGCACACAAGCAAACTATTCTCTTGATGATATAAGTAGTGTATAAGAGAAGAAAAAAATACCTTTGGTATTTGAGTGTTGCTATAGTACGCAAGCAAGCTATTCTCCTGATGACATAATGTAACTAGCGTATATGAGGAGAAAAATAATACCTTCGGTATTTAAGTTATACTATAGTAAACAAGCTATTCTCTTGATGATAATATAAGTAGTGTATATGAGAAGAAAAAAATACCTTGGGTATTTGAGTGTTACTATAGAACACAAGCAAGTTATTCTCCTAATGATGTAATGTAATTAGTGTATATGAGGAGAAAAACAATCCCTTTGGTGTTTAAGTTATACTAAACAGTAAATAAGCAAACTATTCTCTTGATGATATAAGTAGTGCATATGAAAAGAAAAATAAGAGTTTTGTTTATTATATTTCATTGGATGACAAAAAAGCAAATGGAAAGAGATTCTTTCGCCTGAAGATACCAATGAGGTTAAAGGTGCTCTATGACGAAATGATAATACTACATGGACATAATACTACGTAGACAAAGACTGGCAGTAAGGCTATTGCATCAGAGTTAGGTAAGGCGGTGGTAGCGAACCTGAGCGAGACATTGCTGCACTTTACCCCTTAGAGTAGTCAGGATAATAGTGACACATATAGCCAGTTTTTCGCGTTTTTCTAATTGTCTGGCAGAATAGCAGATCGTCTATTCTTTAATGCTGAGTTTTTATAATCAACAATCCGCCATTCGTAGCAAAAAAATAAAATAAGCAATCATTTTAATAATAACGATGCATTCACAAATTGTTTGGACTTTTCATAATCTGACATTTATATTACTGAATGGTTTAAGGTGATGTCTCGTAGAAAATGTTACTACTCGTAACAGAAACAAGTCGTTTTACTGATACAATAACTAACACGAAGTATTCATAACTGCTGCAATGTTTATAGCTGTTATGAATATTCAACTGTATCTTTAAATTTCGCCTTTGTCAACAAAGTTGTCTAGTAGAGATCGGTGTGTTGGCGATAAATACTTTTATATGTACATATTATTTGTATATATTAGGTCGGGGCAAAAGTATTTTCGTATTGTTTATGCAAACGAAAATATTTTTTTAACTATATTTTTTTATTTATTTATAATATGTATGTGCCGTTTTGATCGATGACTTGTTGCCATCTTGTGGGTGCCATGCCATGATCCCATGCCATGGTGCCATGATCCCATTCCAGTAGAAATATTGAGATTTTTGATGAAATAAAACCTGACAGATAGTGTTTACAGCGTTCTTGTGAGGTTAGTTTTATGCTACCTAAAGAGCTCTTCAATGACCGTAACAGGTGGAAATCTGATGTAGCAAGGTCAGGGCTATATGGAAGATGCAGTAGAGGTCAAAATCGATAGTTTTACCCGATGGCAAAAGCTCATAGTGCACGATTCCTTTCCAGCCCCACCATATACATACAGGGCTTTGCCACGGTCTGTGGGGTTTGACCATGCTTCGACCATGATCTTTTTCGAACATTCTTATCGTAAGTCACCTATTTTTATCACCCGTAATCAATTGTTTAAGAAATGGTTCGGAATTGTTACGTTTCAACAAAGAATCGCAAATGGAAACACGTTGTATTAGGTCTCTCTCAGGGAGATCACGTGGTACCCAAATGTCAAGGTTTTTCTTGTACCCAGATTTTCGTAAATGTCATAAAACTGTTTTATAATCAACATTAAGTTCTTCAGCAATATCGTAGCTACTAATATGTCGATCTTGCTCCAATTTCTTAAAGATGGCACTGATTTTATCTGTGACAGGGTACCCAGAGCGAACCTAATCTTTCACAATTTTTATTTCAGACTTAAAACGCTTGAACCACATTTGTGCTAGTCTTATTGATACCGCATTAGGTCCGTAAACCACACAAATTTTATTCGCGGCATTAGTCACATTTTTACCTTTTTTGTAATAAAATTTTAAAATGTGTTGAATTTCTTCGTCACAGACGTTCATTTTGCTTGCTTGAAAAACAATTGAAAAATGGCGGGAACTAGTTTTTTTTTATTTATTGCATCTTCAGAATGTCACATTTAATGGTATTAAAACCAGCTAGTTACATTCAGTACAGCCAAAGAGGTTTGATTACTAATAATACATTCAAAATACTAAAACAATTTTGCCCCAACCTGTTATTACGAAATATTTTTGATGTTATACCTACTTCTTTTGCGCGTTAGGGAAAAATTATATGAGTAAAATTATAATTGTTACGATATGCTCGCACACCATCACGAAAACCTACATCAAGTCAACATTTTAGTTTTGAGTTTGTCCATTTTTATAATTATGTATGTAAAAATATTTCTTTTATGATGTTTTAATAAAATTTATTTAGAATTACTTAAATAATGCGTTATAATAAAACTTTCTTCCAATGTTAACCTTTAACCTTTTTTTTTCTATTATTATATATCGTTTGCTATATAAATATACGATAATGCAATCTATACAATTTTTAAAAAGATTTTTATGCCAAGGAAATTTAACTTCTTACGTGCGTATATAAGTACACACACACGTTTTTTTTTTTACTTTTTATGTATTTCTTATTAAGTTTGCGCACAGGAAAAAATTGTCATGCATATAAATGCATCACTTACAAGTTTGCTATTGTTCGCTTATACATTAATGGATTTGTTTGTGAGTACAGCTTGCTTGACGTTATACGACGACATTTAGCTTTGAGTGCTAAATTGTTAGAATTTGAAATTCTGAGTAAACTTGTGACCGTTGACGGCAGAGAGTGACAAGGCATTTCAGAGACTCAATTGCTGGCGTAAATTAAAGCCGCCCCTGTGATGTCGTCAGCTTTATTAAAGGAATATTTCGTTTCGTTTTTATAAGGCTTTTTATTGCGCTTCTTTTGCCAGATTCACAGATAATAACAACATCTACACTGCAGTTAATTTCACTGCTTAATTAGTGAAAAAAGGTTTGAAAGTTAAATAAAAGCGATTATGTGATTTTCCATTGCTTTAAGATGGTAAACAAGTGACTGGTCTTTTGATAATCGTTTGTTTATAATAAAATTTACTAAGATTTAATTATAATTTTATTTTTAACATTTATGCATAGCATATAAGAATAATGTCTTTTTAAGTTAGAAGAAGGCCATCATTTATGGGCAACGAAGATTGTAGTGCTTTGGGCGTATCAAAGATGTAAAACTATATGAGTAAGTTTAACAGCTATTCGATTCTCCAAGTCGCAATACAAGTAAACAGGTTCTCATTAAATGCTGGTAGGAATGAACGGTGCAGTAAACCGTCGGTACCCGGGCAAGCTTCGATTAGAACATTAGAAGGTAGTAGCTTACAGTGACAAGTAAAATAATTTGGATAAATATGTATAACGTAAGAAAAAACCGGCCATGTGCGATAATTTGCTTGCTATATTATGGATTCTAGTCAAGTCAAGTCTAGATTATATATGCGAAAGTTTGGATGTATAGATGTATGGATGGATATCATTTTGTTGGAAAAAGACAAGCCTGCTGAGTTTCTTCCACAGGATCTTCTTAGTGTGTGTCCGCGTTTCCGATCCGGTAGTAGTTTTAAAAAAAATGTTGATGTGTCAAAATAACTTGTAAAACGTTTTATTGAATAATTTTTTTCTGATTTCTGATTTCAAGCACGGAAAAACTTCGGAACTGATTTGGATTGAAATTGGGACTCGTGTATATAATATCCTGAAATAACAGATAGGCTACTTTTTATACCTAAAAGATTAGTGTCCACGCGGGATTCAACTTCTATAATTTAGCGGACACGGTCCAGCGAAAGTTTGTGAAGATGAGTGGATGAAATGATGGATGTTTGCACTCTTTCACGTAAAAACTACAAAACCAATTTAGATAAAATTTGGCTCACATCTAGATGATAACACATGTAGATGATAACCTGCAATATTACAGTACCCGGCGATAAATATTGCACATCGACCTTTGGAAAGAGACAATCGGCTAATTTCGGCTTCGTAGAGCGTTATCTCTGTCGCACAAAATACAAACAGTCCGGTACCTATTAGGAGCTGTTAAAACAAGTATGATTTGCTTCTTTTGATATTTTTATTCTTTGTATAAAATACACTAATTTTTCTATAAGTGATGGCTTTAGGTTGGGGTAAAATAAAATAAAAAAACATTTTTACATTATGTTTACGTATTTAATTATTTTGGAACATTACAGCTTTAGTGTACATAATAAACACCATTATACCTATTGCTAAAATGAGACATTGCAATAAAAATAATAATAATTCTAATTCTCAATTACTTCCATTTCACTATCTGTGCTCTCAAAGAGGTCAATATCACTGTCACTATCAGCCGTATTTATTACTAATCTATCAGTGTAATTGTCTAAACTGTGTTGAATGCTTCTATATTCATTCTCACATTTGATTGCATGATCGCAAACCTTTTTCCACTCTTCAGCGCCGATCATGTTTACTTTTTCAGTCAATAATGTTTTTACTGTAGTTAAGTTCATACCCACATTTCTAGAGGCTACATAGCCTTACTTACGATTTAATGAACTGCCAACAATAAAATCATTAAAAGCTAAGTTATCTGAAGCTATTAATTACAATGGGTCTGAAAAAACATTGAGAAAAATACTTCATGACATGGGATTTCAGTTCACTAAAATGGAAGATAATCGAAAAATTCTAATGGAAAAGCACGACGTTAGTCTCAAACGAATGGAATACCTTGATAAAATACGTAAATTTCGCGAAACAGGAAAAAATATCGTCTACATGGATGAGTCATATATACATGCATCCCACACTAAAGGGAAATCTTGGAGTGACGATAAGAAAAAAGGAGTAAAAAAGCCAATTTCAAAAGGTCAACGTTTGATAATAGTTCATGCGGGAAATGAAAAAGGCTTTGTACCCGGTGCTTTTTTAACGTATAAATCCACGGACACTACAGGTGACTATCACAATGAAATGAATAACGATAACTATGAGAAATGGCTGGTTAACCAATTAATCCCAAATATACCCAGTGATTCTGTTCTAGTTATCGACAACGCACCCTATCACAACAAGTATGTTGAGAGACCCCCCAACTCAAACACCATTAAACGGGAAATGATCAACTGGTTAAACAGACATGAAATTCCAGTTGATCCAAAATTAACAAAAACCCAGATTTACGCTATTATATGTCAGCACAAGGAGAGGTATACAGAGTTTTCTGTGGACAAAATACTTGCCGAACATGGGCACACTGTGTTGCGATTGCCACCATATCATCCGGATTTTAATCCAATTGAAAATATATGGTCTCAACTGAAAGGCTATGTAGCCTCTAGAAATGTGGGTATGAACTTAACTACAGTAAAAACATTATTGACTGAAAAAGTAAACATGATCGGCGCTGAAGAGTGGAAAAAGGTTTGCGATCATGCAATCAAATGTGAGAATGAATATAGAAGCATTCAACACAGTTTAGACAATTACACTGATAGATTAGTAATAAATACGGCTGATAGTGACAGTGATATTGACCTCTTTGAGAGCACAGATAGTGAAATGGAAGTAATTGAGAATTAGAATTATTATTATTTTTATTGCAATGTCTCATTTTAGCAATAGGTATAATGGTGTTTATTATGTACACTAAAGCTGTAATGTTCCAAAATAATTAAATACGTAAACATAATGTAAAAATGTTTTTTTATTTTATTTTACCCCAACCTAAAGCCATCACTTATAGAAAAATTAGTGTATTTTATACAAAGAATAAAAATATCAAAAGAAGCAAATCATACTTGTTTTAACAGCTCCTAATAGGTACCGGACTGTTTGTATTTTGTGCGACAGAGATAACGCTCTACGAAGCCGAAATTAGCCGATTGTCTCTTTCCAAAGGTCGATGTGCAATATTTATCGCCGGGTACTGTACATACTTTTTACCGCAGAAAATTAGTTGTTCCCGTGAAATTTACTAAAAATTTTTGTGATTTAATGTAGGTTTAAGGTAGGCTTATTAACTACTCTACCTTTAAAATCAGTACAAGTCAGTCCTAATAAATATGCTATAAGTTCAATGGTGATAAAGACAATAAATTCGAATACCTCAATATTAAATGTTTAGCGTGTCCCTAATGATGCCGAACGAGTCAAATTGCGGGTTGGATATCTAACGGACAGAGAGAAAGGCATTTGTGTGATGAACATAACATTTGTATTTCTGTGTATTTATCGGTATGTGCTCTAATAAAGTAAATGAATATTTAAGAATGATTGAGAAATTATACATACATAACAGAATCTGTATAATATGATGTGTGATAATCAATATAAAATATAATATTTCTGATACAATGTCGTCATTAAGGTATTTAAATCGCAAAATTTTCGCAAATCTTATATGAAACTGCAGTGATGCATCTGAAACAAAAAGGTAGTATTAGGAATGAGGAAAACTTATCCAAGGTCTGAAAATTAAACGAGACCCCAGCGGCACAATAGTCCACCCACGTTTACCGAACTTTCCTCCACGTCAGTATCAAAGGCATTAAACACAAATTATGTACTCAACGCACGTTTCACTTCGTAACCGATGCATCTTTAGGAGAGTCGAATAGTAGGTACTTCACTCTATTAATAGTGAAGCACAAGCATACTGTGCTGATTTACGCAAGGTAACACCTGAATCTATAAAATATTTCTGATGGTCTTAAAAGGTGGGGAACCTTAGAATAATTACCTACGCAAAAATTACTAATTTGCTATTAGATTAAACGTAACATGACGTTTGATATTTTTGACGGTGAATCAAATGCTAAGTAATATTTTAAAAAGTATAATTTGCAATACCAGGGGTCTTGCAGTTGCGTTGCCTGCCTTTTATAAACGAGTAGGCTCTTTTCTTGAAGGTTCCCAAGCCATATCTGTTCGGAAATACCCCCGCCGTTAATTGATTCCACAAAAAAATGGTATGAGGCGGAAAGTGTCGACAAAAGCGCACGGTTGTAGATTTCCAGACATAGAGGTGGTGAGGATGGAACTTTAAATTTTGATGCGATGTCCGATAATGGAATTTAGCGGCAGGAATTAATCCAAAAACTTATCGAAATACTGCCCATGATAAATGCGGTAAAAGATGCTGAGCAAACTTACATGTCTGCGTAACACCAAAGATTCAAGCCGATTAGAAAAAGCCTAGTCGTCGACGATTCGAGCCGCTCTACGTTAAATGCGATCAAGAGGAAGAAGCTGGTATTGAGGAGTATCGGTCCAGAGATGTGAACGGATGTGAGGTCGAATTTGGGCCTTGTAAAGTTGTAGGCGATGGGCTGACATGAAGTACTCCTTTGCTTTGCCGAGTATACCAAGATTATTGGAAGTAAGTCGATTCTCGACTTCAAGCTTATACGGGCTCTCTTCGATATGTTCCCGAGAAATACCGCTCCGACCGATATCTGTAGCATCATCAGTACTGTCATCCGCATAGCAATGCGTGTTACTAATTCATAACATGTTGGTCCCGGCCTCCTTTGAAGAATAGGCCAACTGCCGATCTGCCAGGTAGGTCGTAAGAGGCGACCGATTGGCTATCGAGTCACTACCGTCGTGGCTACTAGGTAGTAGAGTTCTGCATTGTCTCGCCCGGGTCTGGTACCACCGCCTTACCTATTCCTGCCGCAATAGCGTCAGTGCTTGTCACTGTCGTGTTCCGTTTTGGACGGTAAGGTAGCCGGTAAACTTATGCATGTGGCATTAGACCTCGCCACGAGATAGTAACGCACCATTAACACCTTTGGTGTCTATAGGCGATGGTTGACTCTTTCCATCAGGAGACCCATCTGCTTGTTTGTTATCTTATACTATAAAAAAAATCTACGAGCACCTAGGGTTACGTGCTCGTAAACATAAGATAATTTTAGTCGATGAATTATTATTTGCCAAGTCATTAAACGTAATAATAACAAGGTTAGACATCCCGAAATAAAAATGCCATAAGCGTTTATGATATATTAGAAGTATATTACATTTATATACAGCGAGTTAATAAACTCTGTTCGATCTGAAAGGGGCATATAAGTATTCTATTTTTAAAAATAGAAATAATATGGTATTTTAATATGCTCGTATTCATCCTCCAATGTTCCTATTTAGCAAATATTTTAAATTAGCGAATACTACGTTGAGTCGTAGTTGAGTGAGTAGACATTTTGTTGCTATAATAATATTTGAAAAACTACTTCAGGGTATTTGATCTTGGAAGATGTATGTACACTCACAAATGATTAACATATAATATATAAGATCTATCTACATCTACAAAATAATAACATATAATATACAAGGTTACTTTTAAAGGTCTGACTCAATTTTCAGAGGCAGTTCAGAATCGATAATATGTCGATATATTTATGTAATAAAAAATAATTTTAAAAATTCAAGATCTCATTTTTATCCGAACCAAAAAAACAAAACGCATGGATATAATTTCAATTATGCAAAATTCGAACTATATTTTAGTGCCTTCAACCTAATTAAGTGATCGGGAAAAAATGTACTTAATGCGACAGATTACATAATAGTTACATGTAATTATATTTAAATGTATCGTAATTATAGTTAAATGTAAAATGATATTCTACAAGCATTACAGTGTTCATTCACATGACTCGGTGCATCCAATTTATGAATTTAGTGGGATATTTTTAAACAAATATTATTATAATTACTAGTAATAATTTTACAATACTAATTAAAACGCACTTTTAACTCAATATTTAGTTCCTGATTTGGCCGGTAAATTTTTTCGGACTTTTAAAAGTGAAAAAATGCATTTGGCGATAGGACAAGGTGTACAATATATACATGTAACAAACTGTATAAGACCAGAATGATCCTAAAGTACTCGGTAGTTACCATAATGCACACCAGTCATAAAGACATATTTAAGGATATTATATCTATCAGTCTCCAGGGTTATATACCCTATCAGTACCACTGCCTTAATTATTCCTGCCGCAATAGCGACAATGCTTACTATTTAATTGTCGAGATCCGCTTCGGAGCTTAAGGTAGCCGGTAAATTTAAGTGCATGTGGCATTGCAATATCGCCACACGGATAGCAACGTAACATTCACGTGTTCAGTATCTATAGGCGATAGTTTCTCTGGATGGACAGGTGAGCCAAATGCTTGTATGCTATTATACGTTATAAAAAAAGAAAAACAAGTTTTATATCATTTATCCAAATAAATATTTATCGCTTTACCCAGTTCTTCATTCATAGCGCCAGTAATTGTCGCTATCATGTTGTGATGAAGATACTGTAAACAATTAGCTTGCAGAGACTTACCATGACAGCGTTATGGATAAGGACAAATCTATGTAATTTGATATTGTCGATATAAGTTGGAGCCATTTCGTGATGTTATAAGATCCGTGTTCCCTCGCTTTGAAGCGTGCCTAAAGTAATGTGACTGGATGTTTAATCGATCACTGTCAATCGTTCGCTAAGTGTATATGGGTAATGGTTTAAAGAAATATGTGGTAAAGTAGGAACTTCAAAAGGCTTCAACTAAATTATTCTTAAAAACATAACTAATTTTGGATATACTAATTGTGTAAGTCAGTAGATGTTTGTTATATTTTTGTTGCCTCTCTGGTCTAGTGGTCTAGCGTTGGCGTTGATCACATGAGGTCCCGGGTTCGATTCCCGGGTCGGGCACATAAAAAAGTGATTTTTCAGTTTTCTGAGAAACACAGAGTTGCTCGGGATTGGAAAGTGCCCGGTTGGCAATAGGCTTGCCACCTATCACATTTGTGGGACCAAGTATCTTCGGCTAATCGTGGATGCGCTTTTTACCCCTGCCTACCCCTTCGGGGATATGGGCGTGAAGATACTTTTTTTAAATATTTTTTTCAGAAACTACAAAATAACCACTGCGTTGTAATCTAGACCAACACGGGGTGTATTACGTTCTGCCAGGCAGGTCGTAAGAGGCGTCCTAAGGGCTATACGTGTCACTACGATCGTACTGCCTTACTTATTTCTGCAGCAATAACATTAATGCTTGTCATTGTCATGTTCCAATCTATAGGGTAAGGCAGCCGCTTGATTTATGCATGTGTCATTGCTATTCCGCCACACGGATAACCACGCACCATTAACATCTTTGATGTCTATAGGCGATGGTTTCTCTTTCCATCAGGAGAACCATCTGCTTTTTTGCTATCTTATGATATGAAAAAAAAACACTGCCGCTATGAATTTAGAACTAGTAAAGCGGTAAACATTCAGTAGAATAAAACATGAAAAACTCAATCCCAAATTAAAATATTCTTAAAGTGGCAATGGCATTTGTGTATTTTTAAATATGATTGTTTACCTTTAACAAAGCAATATTTCTTTTTTCTTCTTTCTGCATTTCTATACATAATAGTTTAGTTGTTTAAAATCTACCAGGTTTCTCACAACGACTAGATTTTTTACAATTGTTATAATGAAAGAAATATAAATTGTATCAATTGTTGTTTGAAAACACAACTTTTGTAATAAAGTTGGAAATTACGTTCAAAATCTTGATCCTGTAACTTTAATCGAGGTGACGCAAACGCCTCTTAAATAGCATTGCCTTTGTTTAATGTTAGAATTCCTGGCAGAAAACGTGTAAACTTTTAATAAGGTCTGATTTAAAAATATTTTGACGTAATTACAACTTTGGAAGTACTTTTTGAATGAGAGTTATGTGAACGGTATTATACGTAATCTCCTCTTTCCTTTGAGAGTGTAATATACATTGTTTCCTTTGAGAGTGTAATATACGAATATATCTAAGATTGTTTCTTTTGAGTATATAAACCTCGTTCTTTCATCGTTGCGAAAATATTGTGGAAAGGAATTATTTAAATGATTTCAAAGGAAAAGTCCTTTTATTCATTCATTTAAATGTAATTTTATACTATCGAATAATAAGAAAACATGTGGCTCTCTTGATAGAAAGCGATAACCATCACTATAAAGATGAACATAGTTTAAATAACCAAAGATGTTAATGCGTTTCTAGACAGATTTTCTGTGTCATACGCAAAAATATGCCAACGACTTTATTTTATAAACTGGAAAATAATGATGATAAATACTGATGCTGTTGTACTGATGTTATACAAATGTTGGCTGCCCAAGTTTCTATGTTATGATTCCAAATTAAAAGTGGTTTTAAAAGGAAGACTTGAAAATAGCATGTTTGGACAAAGAGAATAATGAATGTGGAGAAACCAAGACAAATTTGGACATGGACAGAAGTCTTGCAGTTGCATTGCCGGCATTTTAAGAATGAGTAAGCTCTTTTCTTGAAGGTCCCTATAATATCCCTATAATGTTTAATTTTCAATACGAAAATTACTTATTCCAAAATATTAAAATTTTTTGGTAGAGGTAACAAACACCGATATTCAATTTTTTTCTTTTTATGAAAATAGATACATCCTACAGACATGTAGAATGTATCTATTTTCACAAGAAGTAACTACTTCTGTCATTTATTGTACGCGTAATTAAAATATACTTTGTGTCCCGTTTTAAGATAAAAACTATATGGTCAGTTTATACATACATAACAAGCACCGCCTCAGCATCAGGCCGGCGCCGTGCCGGGTACAAACCGTACTCGTCGACAGGCGCTCTAAGTATTATTTAATTATTTATGAATTTATTTGTTTCGTTATCCCCCTGTTGGTTCAAGTCCCCTTCGAAGAATGACCATTTATCATTCTGCTAGGTAGTTCGTAAAATGCAAAAAATTGGATATGCAATCACTACCATCGTATCTACAAGGTGGCAGCATTCTACATTGTCTCGCTTGGGTCTGGTATCATTTACCTTACCTATTTCTACCGCAATAGCGTCAATGATTGTGAATCTTGTGTTCCGGTATGGAAGGTAAGGTAACAACTTTTGCATGTGGCATTAAGACCCCGCCATAGGGCACTATTACCATATTTAGCGTCTATAGGCGATGGCTGTTTTTTTCCACCAGGAGTAAAGATGGGCAATGGGAAAAAACCCAAATGAAAAAACCCAGGGTTTTTCCTGTTTGGAAAAAACCGGGTATTTACCAGGGAAAAATCCTAAATAACGGGAGTTTTCATTATCTACCTATCTTAATTGATAAAATTATTTATCGTTATCTTTACGAATTTCTTTATTTACATTTTATTCTTTATTTACATGTTTCATCTTCGCGCATAAAAGTGTATTTCTTTAACAACGAATATGAATTAAGTTCAAATCGGGTAAGGTAATAGAAATAAATCAGGTAGATCATAATTATTTTAATCACCTCTGTGGTCTAGCGGTCCAGCGTTGGCGTTGACCACATGCGGTCCCGGGTTCGATTCCCGGGTCGGGCACAAAAAAAAGTTTTCTGAGAAACACAAAGTTGCCCGTGATTGGAAAGTGCCCGGTTGGCGATAGGCTTGCCACCTATCACATTTGTGGGACCAAGTATCTTCGGCTAATCGTGGGTGCGCTTGTTGTACCTCTGCCTACCCCTTCGGGGATATGGGCGTGAAGATAATTTTGTTTTTTTTTATTTTAATTCGAATGAAAACTACAAAAATCAGATTTATGTACAATTAGATTAGTTCTTTCCGTGATTACACTTATTTCACTAAAATTTAAGTCACTGTCACTACTGTCGTCGCATGATGGCATTAAAGCACTGATGTCAAAAAATTCCACCTCCTCTATGTTACCGCGCTGTGTCGATGGCTGGACGTAACTCCTTGGACTAGTTCTCGTTCTGGAAATATCTCGAGGAGTTGAAGAAACTTCTTCTCGTCATTTTCGTTCTTATGATTATGTAAGAGGTTCCAACTATATGCAATGTTGTATGTTTCGTTTATGACTATGTATATGCGCTTGCATACTGAAAGATTGTTCAGTAGCTGCCGAAGTATAGGAAGCGGTTTGGAACTGCCCAGTCCTCGCCACCAAACGACTGAATTCATATCTGCGACATTTTTCCATATAAATTTATTACCCTATAGACCCTTTTTACTTCTATAGTTTGCTAAATCTACAGCTATTTCTAGATTAAAAGATTCGCCCACCTCGTGAATAAACTTCATAGCATTGAGTTCATGCTCTTCGTCTAATTTAATACCTTGCGATCTTGGGTCCAACAAATATGCAGCACAGTGGATTGGTTTTATTCTACTTTCTTTCCCAATAACACAATTTTATATTTGCCCTGTTTGTTTTAAATATGTGGCTATTTATTATAATTATACTATTTTCGTATCGGTTGACAATATAATTAAGAGAAATGAAAAAACCCAGGGTTTTCCTGTTTGGAAAAAACCGGGTATTTACCAGGGAAATTCTTTATTTACATTTTATTCTTTATTTACATGTTTCATCTTCGCGCATAAAAGTGTATTTCTTTAACAACGAATATGAATTAAGTTCAAATCGGGTAAGGTAATAGAAATAAATCAGGTAGATCATAATTATTTTAATCACCTCTGTGGTCTAGCGGTCCAGCGTTGGCGTTGACCACATGCGGTCCCGGGTTCGATTCCCGGGTCGGGCACAAAAAAAAGTTTTCTGAGAAACACAAAGTTGCCCGTGATTGGAAAGTGCCCGGTTGGCGATAGGCTTGCCACCTATCACATTTGTGGGACCAAGTATCTTCGGCTAATCGTGGGTGCGCTTGTTGTACCTCTGCCTACCCCTTCGGGGATATGGGCGTGAAGATAATTTTGTTTTTTTTTTATTTTAATTCGAATGAAAACTACAAAAATCAGATTTATGTACAATTAGATTAGTTCTTTCCGTGATTACACTTATTTCACTAAAATTTAAGTCACTGTCACTACTGTCGTCACATGATGGCATTAAAGCACTGATGTCAAAAAATTCCACCTCCTCTATGTTACCGCGCTGTGTCGATGGCTGGACGTAACTCCTTGGACTAGTTCTCGTTCTGGAAATATCTCGAGGAGTTGAAGAAACTTCTTCTCGTCATTTTCGTTCTTATGATTATGTAAGAGGTTCCAACTATATGCAATGTTGTATGTTTCGTTTATGACTATGTATATGCGCTTGCATACTGAAAGATTGTTCAGTAGCTGCCGAAGTATAGGAAGCGGTTTGGAACTGCCCAGTCCTCGCCACCAAACGACTGAATTCATATCTGCGACATTTTTCCATATAAATTTATTACCCTATAGACCCTTTTTACTTCTATAGTTTGCTAAATCTACAGCTATTTCTAGATTAAAAGATTCGCCCACCTCGTGAATAAACTTCATAGCATTGAGTTCATGCTCTTCGTCTAATTTAATACCTTGCGATCTTGGGTCCAACAAATATGCAGCACAGTGGATTGGTTTTATTCTACTTTCTTTCCCAATAACACAATTTTATATTTGCCCTGTTTGTTTTAAATATGTGGCTATTTATTATAATTATACTATTTTCGTATCGGTTGACAATATAATTAAGAGAAATGAAAAAACCCAGGGTTTTCCTGTTTGGAAAAAACCGGGTATTTACCAGGGAAAAATCCTAAATAACGGGAGTTTTCATTATCTACCTATCTTAATTGATAAAATTATTTATCGTTATCTTTACGAATTTCTTTATTTACATTTTATTCTTTATTTACATGTTTCATCTTCGTGCATAAAAGTGTATTTCTTTAACAACGAATATGAATTAAGTTCAAATCGGGTAAGGTAATAGAAATAAATCAGGTAGATCATAATTATTTTAATCACCTCTGTGGTCTAGCCGTCCAGCGTTGGCGTTGACCACATGAGGTCCCGGGTTCGATTCCCGGGTCAGGCACAAAAAAAAGTGTTTTTTCAGTTTTCTGAGAAACACAAAGTTGCCCGTGATTGGAAAGTGCCCGGTTGGCGATAGGCTTGCCACCTATCACATTTGTGGGACCAAGTATCTTCGGCTAATCGTGGGTGCGCTTGTTGTATCTCTGCCTACCCCTTCGGGGATATGGGCGTGAAGATAATTTTGTTTTTATTTTTTATTTTAATTCGAATGAAAACTACAAAAATCAGATTTATGTACAATTAGATTAGTTCTTTCTGTGATTACACTTATTTCACTAAAATTTTAGTCACTGTCACTACTGTCGTCGCATGATGGCATTAAAGCACTGATGTCAAAAAATTCCACCTCCTCTATGTTACCGCGCTGTGTCGATGGCTGGACGTAACTCCTTGGACTAGTTCTCGTTCTGGAAATATCTCGAGGAGTTGAAGAAACTTCTTCTCGTCATTTTCGTTCTTATGATTATGTAAGAGGTTCCAATTATATGCAATGTTATATGTTTCGTTTATGACTGTGTATATGCGCTTGCATACTGAAAGATCGTTCAGTAGCTGCCGAAGTATAGGAAGCGGTTTGGAACTGCCCAGTCCTCGCCACCAAACGACTGAATTCATATCTGCGACATTTTTCCATATAAATTTATTACCCTATAGACCCTTTTTACTTCTATAGTTTGATAAATCTACAGCTATTTCTAGATTAAAAGATTCGCCCACCTCATGAATAAACTTCATAGCATTGAGTTCATGCTCTTCGTCTAATTTAATACCTTGCGATCTTGGGTCCAACAAATATGCAGCACAGTGGATTGGTTTTATTCTACTTTCTTTCCCAATAACACAATTTTATATTTGCCCTATTTGTTTTAAATATGTGGCTATTTATTATAATTATACTATTTTCGTATCGGTTGACAATATAATTAAGAGAAATGAAAAAAACCCGAATATTTTCCCAATCGGGTTCTTTCCCGGGAAATTTACCGGGTTTTTTCCCATACTTGGGTTTTTTCCGGGAAAATGCCCATCACTATTCAGGAGAGCCATCTACTTGCTTCCTACCTTATAATATAAAAAAATACCAAATAAGCAGGTGGTTGTTTTGATTTGAAGAGATAACCATGGACTTTAAATACCAAATATATTAATGATACGTTGCTATTCGTATGTAAGAATACAAAGGATCATCACACCCGGTTCCCTTGCGGAGTAGACAAAGTACTGAAGGTCTATAGACTTATCTTCTATTCAGTACGATCAGTCTAATTAAAAAAAAAAAGCTAATTAAAAAAGTAACTCCATGGTCTGAGTCGAAGTGTTCAGTTAGCCCACCGGTGCCCTTGTTATTATACTTTTTTCTTGCGATATCTGGGACCTTTAGTTTTAAGTGCTCATCCACGGTACGTGGATATTAAGCGTGGATCATTTAATAACTAACACGCTAAATTTCAAACTAAATTCTTTTTAATAATTAACAATCGTTATATATGTCACCGTGAAATTGTCAATACCGTTAGATTATAATCTACCTATAGAGTTTATAATTTGGTTAGGTTAGGTTAGCAGTTAAATTATATTACTTAGCTAGATTATAATTTAGCGGAATTGCTCCCTAGGTAGATTATAATCTAAGTTAAAAATGTCACTAAACCTACTAAATAATAATATACTGAACAATACTGTTAATGAAAAATAACACTATATTCCTAATACTGCGAGCTAAATAATAGTGGATAGTTGATATAGGGAAACTGAAAATATATATGTACTAGCTGCCCCGGCAAACGTTGTTTTGCCATATAAATTAAAAAATAGGGGTTGATCGTAGAGGGTTGAAAATTTAGGGTTGTATTTTTTTTAATGCTATATCATAAAAAAATAAAAACAAAAAAAAATATTTTGAAAAAATTTGGAGTGGACTACCCTTAACATTTAGGTGAATAAAAAATAAATGTTGTTCGATTCTCAGACCTACCCGATATGCACACAAAATTTTATGAGAATCGGTCAAGCCGTTTCGGAGGAGATTAACTACAAATACCGCGACACGAGAATTTTACAATTAGATAATTAGCGCATAAAAATAACTTTAAAAGCCAAGCTAAGTTTTACAATCACACTGTTAATTTAATTTAACTTAAGCTTAAGCTTCTAACTATCTCCACCGAAGAGGGAAGCCCTCCAATAATTTCCCAGGGTATGATGTGGAGAGAAGGGTTCCATATTTCCAGCTTCCACATCCAAAAGAAAGAACACCTATTAAGTATAGCACTGTCTCAGGTATAGGTGACTTAAATAACTATACAAATGATCTACCCATGATCTACACGGACGTTAGTAAGATAGCGGGATCTGTTGGAGGAGCTGTGACATGATGGGAGAAAGACCTGGAAAAGTACAAGTCCACATTCAAACTCGCAAGACACTGCTCGGTTTTCCAAGCGGAACTGAGTGCAATACTGAGAGCCTTACAAATGATCCGACAACGGAAGCCAAACAGAGCGATCATCTTAAGTGATTCCAGATCCTCACTAGAGAGCATCCAAAATTGTACTAACACACACCCCTTGGTTGTGGAAATACATGCCCTAATTAATGAAATAACTAAACTAGACATAACCGTAGAAATGAAATGGGTCAAAGCTCACTGTGGAATACAGGGGAATGAGAGAGCTGACTTCCTTGCGAAACATGCAGCCGAACACAAAAAGACTGCTCCGGCATACGATCAGTTACCTCTTTCTCTGTTGAAGCGGGAAATCAGAGTCAATACTATCAAAATATGGCAAACCAGATACATGTCGTATAAAGAGGGAATAGTAACTAAAACATACTTCCCGGAAGTCCACGAAGCATACAAAACCATACAAGGTATTGTTTTCTCAAACCTCACATCACAGGTCTTATCGGGACATGGAGCGTTCCGAGCTTATTTACATAAATATAAATTGGTCGATTCACCTGCCTGTCCATGTGATAACACTACCCACCAAACAATCTTTCATGTAATTGACGAATGTCCTATGTTTGCAAACAAGAGACATAATTATCAACAAAAAATAGAAATAGCAATAAACAAGGAAAATTAAAGCATAATTATTAATAATAAAAACTTCAGACAAACATTTTTAAAATTTGCACTCGAGGTCATTACAACATTATGCAAACAAAATGGATATAACCGTGTATAATTTCACTGCTGTTAACCCTAACAGGCAAAGCTTAAATTAGTATAGATGTATGAGATACATAGAAAGAGTTTGTTTTGTACATGGATGATATGATAACACAATATATAGTATATCATCCAAATACAAGACAAATCTTGTGTAGCAATGTTCAAATAATTAGTTCATAACAGAACAACTGACGTGTGGTTGTAGTTTTGTATTGTATTGTTATTGTGTAATTGTAAATGATAATGCATTTTTAAGAAATGGAAAATATGTATCAGAATATAGCAACGCACCATTAGCAACTTTGACTCTGCTTATGTGCTGTCTTATCATATAAAAAAAAAGATTTTTCCTAAAACAAAATTACGTACATTTTTTCGAACGGGAACTCATGATTTGAGTTAAATAGATTAAACTCTTTACCAATATTTAGTAACAAAAATTTACTAGCAAAAAAATATAAAAAAACTTGAGAGGTGTCAAGGGACACCCGAATGGAACGAAGTTCCTTTCGATTAATTTACAAAAAACCTGTATACACTCAACAAAAATAATCGGCGCGACACCACACTGTTCCATGCGAAATAGAAAGGAAAATATCTGGCTTGCTTTCTATAAGAGAGAGAGAGAGAGAGACAGAGAGAGAGAGAGAGAGAAACATGTGCACACCGCACAGCTTACAATAGCTTACTATAGCAAAAAGTGTCATGACAACTTTAAGTAAGAATTTTTTTCCGTCTAGCCCC
Source organism: Apodemia mormo (assembly GCA_036924255.1). NCBI lineage: Eukaryota > Metazoa > Arthropoda > Insecta > Lepidoptera > Riodinidae > Apodemia > Apodemia mormo. The sequence goes on from JAUPFN010000019.1 coordinate 29,991,755, forward strand.
CTTTCACAACGCGCGATAAGGAACTACGTTCCAATATTTTCATGTCAAAACAACCCTATTCTATACCAAAAGCATTGCATAAAATAGCTTAATCCTATTGAATTATAAACTGCAAGTTTCAATACCACCGTACGTCAGAACTGGTTAAGAAACTTTCTAGCTTCTTTTGTTTAGATAACTTTAGACACAATCGCTAGTGCACCAAGTTTGCGATTAACTTCTGTATTACAAGTTCGATATTTAATAAAGCGAGCTTTTGTTATTGGTTTATCGACTTTATAAAAAAATGTGTAAGTTTCTGAGAAATATTAATGAAAACATTACAAAAATGTGTTAATCAAGGAAATAAATATGTTTTTTTTTATTTCTTTGATTAACATCAAAGTGGTCAATAATTCTAGTGACATCATTTAAGTGTAAAATAGATGTTTGATCAAAAGGCAAAACCATCTTGATTCTTAGTGAATATGTCATTTCCATTTAACATTTGAATGACATGCCAATAGAATATTTGGCTGCTTTGGTGCTAATCTATATCTTATTAAACACTTTTATAATTGCACTTGTACATAAATGTCACTTTTACTAATACCTAATATAGTAAAAGTAAAATTTATGTACAAGTGCAATTATAAAAGTGTCTAATAACAATGAAATTTCCCCAAGTGCCGACGATAGAAAGTATAGAATATACTAATCTATATCTATAACATAAATGCGAAAGTTTGGATGTTTGGATGGTTAGATTTTTTTTTATATATATTATAAGATAGCAAGCAGATGGGTCTCCTGATGGAAAGAGTCAACTATCGCCTATAGACAGGCAGTTGGCCTATTCTTCAAAGGAGGCCGAGACCAACACGGCGAAATAGATGTTTGTCACTCAATCACGCAAAAACTACTGAACTAAACTATGCATGAAATTTAGCACAGAAGTAGGTGATTACCTGAAAGAGCATACAGGCTATTTTTATACCGGAAAAATTAATTGTTCCTGCGGGGCTCACCAAAAGCTTTCGTAATGCAGCGGGCTTTTAATGTTTTTTGTGTATAAATAAATTTGTATGTCATTTGGAAACAACAACCCATTATTTCGATTTAATAAAATAGACGCATTGATTAGGATAAAAAAAAGAAAAAAGTATCTTCACGCCCGTATCCTCGAAGAGGTTGAACCAGTGGTTCCACGTTTAGCCGAAGTTAGTCTTATAAGTGATAGACAGGTGGCAAGCCCATTGTCAACCGGGCACTTATTCAATACCGGGCAACGTTGTTTTTACCAGAAAACTGAACACATTTTAGAATTGACTCGGGAATTGAACCCAGAAGCTCATGTGGTCGACAACACTGATGGGTCATTAGACCACAGTTCCACTCCTTTATGAATGTTGATTAAATATTGAGTGCCCAAACTGAGCGAATTGCATTAGGTACGTTTCTTATTTTTGAATAAAATATAAAGACGTGTAAAGATCTCCAAATTCCGTTTTACTTTATGATTAGAAGTTTTAATTGGCAACAAAACTTATCACAAAAAATTGTGGAGATTCAAATTTCATGCATAATAATTATCAGTTACAGTCAAATTCAATTCGAAACACGGAAAGCCGCCATATTGCGGACGCCATTTTAATTGCGAGCATCGCACTGTTTAACATCGCTCTCATTGTTGACGCGTTCGTTACCTATAATAACATGTAAGTAGAACTACTATTAGTCTACGAAATTGATGAAACGAATTTCCTTGGTTATTTCAAAATACTAAAGATTATATTTTGAGTTTTTAACGAGTTTATTTGTTTGAAAGTGAGTTTTTAACCGTTTTAATAGATGATGGCACGGGACACTTCAAAATCGAACCCGAATTGCATTTAGCCGGTTTTTATTAAATAATCAGGTTAAAATTTAAGTACCCAAGTGTTTTACATAAATTGTTTTACATAAAACTCACGTTTGTTTATGGGAGTATTTTAATTTAATTTTTTAATTTCAAAGTGAATATGTAACTGAATATTCGGTGAATATTTCAAGCGTCTTTTTTATATATCATAAGACAGCAAACAAGTAGATGGGACTTCTGATGAAAAGAGTCAATCATCGCCTATAGACACCAAAGATGAAGACGCCTATAGATACGTTGCTATCTTGTAGCGTGGTCTAATATCCCATGCAGAAGTTACTGGCTACCTTACTCTCCAAACCGGAACACAACAGTGACAAGCACTGACGCTGTTGCGACAAGAATAGATAAAGCGGTGATACAAGACCCGGGCGAGACAATGCAGAATTCTACCACCTAGTAGTCACAATGGTAGTGACTCGTATATCCAATCGGTCACCTTAGTCTATTCTTCAAAGAAGCCTGGAACCAACACGGGGAATGTAATTGACACAGGGAATGGATTGTAATTTATCGTTAAATACGTTTCTGTTGTTTTATGTGTAAACATTTTATTTTAGCTGTGTACGTTGGCTTGGGTAAGGGTTTTTAGTATTCTTTTTAATGTTTTTTAATACGCAATTAGCGTCAAACTTGCAAACATCCAATGTTTGTCCTCACAGCAAAATTGTAATAGCCTCGAGGGACCATAGAATAATAATGTTTACCTTTAATGGTAGCAACGCGCCTCCGTAATTTAATTAATTAACGATATTATATAAATATAAGGCACGAATTATGTTTTTATATTAACGTTGCGGTACGGTATTCCTGTTACGATAGGGACTACATTAAATACATATTTATTAAATATCTGAAATTTAAATTGTTTTTAACTGGTAAATTCTCCTATTTGGACATAAGGCGGATTTACCAGTTAAAGACAATTTAAAACATATTTAAAATGACACTTTATTTTGTTCCTAAGTGAAAACCGCAGACACCTTTCGCAAAAGGTTTGAGCTCATCCATAAGCAATTAGAGGTGTACATTATTATATAGATAACTGAAACGAGGGTCTAATTGGATTCCCAAAGAATAATTTAGAGATTTTGCACATTTAATTTTTTCTAGAAACCCAAGCTAATGCGAACCCTCTTAAATATTTAAAAGCTTGTAATGTAAAATATTGGACTTTCATGTTTACATTGCGGATGATTAAATATTAAATATCTAACGTTTTAATATTTTGGGCATCTTAAATTCTGTGTGTGATAAAGGCGAGCTTCGTACTTTCAAACCAAGATTTTAGACCAAAAAGCTTTTTAATTACAGGTTAGTTATGTACCATTTTTTTACATAAGATAGCGAACAAGCAGACGCTCTTCTTAATGGCAAGAGATTACTATTTCTAATAAATACCCAAGGGGTTAATAATTCGTTCCTGTCAAAATGTTGGGACAGCAATGCCATATGCATAAATTTACCGGCAACTTTACTCTCCAAACGGGAATACGTTCGTGACAAGCACTTAGCCTATAAGTAGCATATTATATAAAAAGTGATAAATAATTAAACTAAAATTTTACGTAAAATACATTTTTGGACTTCAAATAGACTATTTCATTCTTATAAAAATAAAATCTTGTGACACTCTTGTATATTTTTTATAGAATTTTTCAGTTCTTCATTTCTAATTAGGTTCCTATGAGTTTTAGGTTCCTTTATTGTTGTTAAAATGCTTTCTTGCTGCTTAGATGCAGGAAAAGACAAGACTGTTTAACAAAACTGGTAAAAATTGCAGAATTTTACTATTAAATATTACCGTTAGGTCATTTCATCTATCATTCGCATTTTGCAAGCTGCCTGGCAGGAAGGCAGAACGTCTATTCTTCAAAACGAATCCGTACCTACTAATATGGTAAAAAATCAATATATTCAAATATTTATTGATAAAATTTGAAGTAGTTATCAATATAATACGGATCTAAATAAAAGTATTATTATCGACACGGTTGCTTTATAGGGATACGAAAAAATTTATTGATATTCCGATTCACGATCCCCAAATTTTATTGCTAGGTTCCACAAAACTTTATTATTACTCACACTGGTCATCAAACTTTCCATACAACCATAAATCAAACTTTCACGGTGGTAAATCGTGAACTTTCGCAAATCGTAACGCGAAATCGAGTTATCACTATTGGTATGTCATAGTTTAAGAGACCGCGATATTTAAATCTGTTTATACGTTTTTTGACTATTAAAGACTATATATTAAAGATCATTAAATCTAGCATTTTTCACAACATTTTCCTACAACTACAGTTATGGTCAAACAGAATTAACAGTGGCTTTTCTATGGCTTATACTGATATGAACTTTATTACAAGAATGCACTCATAAAAGACTAACTCCAATAAGTTGTGAACGTTTTCAAACATAATGGCATTTTTAGAACAATTTAAAATAAGAACGCATAATCGAGTTATCATAACATGTATATTTTTTTGAGGGGTAAAATATTTTTATGTACGAATAGTGGTTTTTATTAAGTTTATTTTAATACGAATATATATTTTAGGATATGGTGTCAAGACTTTTGTTTAAATCAAATTCACTTTACATACGCAACGAAAATATGAATATATTTTAACGCCAAATTGATACAAAGTAGACTGATACAAGTGCTAGAAAAATATCTCAACCTATACTTTACTTGGTGGTAGAGTTCCGCAACGTCTTGCCTAGGTATTTGGTAATACCGCCTTACCCATTCCTGCGGCAATAACGTCAATTCTTGTCATTGTCGTGTTCCGGTTTGGAGGGTAAGGCATCCGGTACACTTATGCATGTGGTATTGCCATCCCGTCACACGAGTAGCAACGCACCATTAATATATTTGATGACTATAGATGATGGTTACTCTTTTCATCAGACGAGTAAAAAGAAGAGTAAAAACCGGTGTTTATTAATTTTTATTTTCTTTTTTAAAACTTACTTATTATCAAAAAGTATCAGAGGAATTGTTGAATGCTAATTGTATACATTACATTTGTTTGATAATTTCGGCGGAGGCTTTATTGTTGTAGCACTTTGAGGCAGATCTTATCAATCTCCTCTTAGTGGTCGAAAAGGCACTAAGATGGTCGAAACTGGTACTTCTACTATGCACTGAAGAAGCAATCAAAGTATTTTAAATGATAACTTTTCGCAAGTACGCGGCCAAACTCAGATTAGAATTATAGAACCAATACAAAGATATTTCTGATGTTAATGAAATGATGAAAAAATCATAAAATGATGAAACATGTATTTAGTTTTTGTATTTAGTTGCTAAAACAGTGCATTCACGGTAATAATATTTTTAAATTGTTTAAACTTGATACACGTATTGTAATTTAATACTACCCCTACAAGGCATTGTAAATTTCAAATTTAAAAAAATGAAATCGTCCAGTATCAGAATCGATAAACTATTTTATTTACTTTCTATAATTAAAATTGTAAATTATAAATGATATTTGTAAATTTTTTGAACTTGATACACGTAGCGTAATTTAATACTACCTCTACAAGGCATTTTAAATTCCAAATTAAAAAAAAAGTGAGATCGTCCAGTATCAGAATCGATAAACTATTTTATTTACTTTCTATAAATTAAAATTGTAAATTATAAATTATATTTGTAAATTTTATGAACTTGATACACGTAGCGTAGTTTAATACTACCTCTACAAGGCATTTTAAATTTCAAATTAAAAAAAAATGAGATCGTCCAGTATCAGAATCGAAAAACTATTTTATTTACTTTTTATAATTAAAATCATTCTGTAATAAAATAATAGATGAAGGCGGAAAAATGTAGCTGTGACTTGTACTATAATAATGAAATTATAAGGACGAAAAAGCCCATTTTTCATAATTCCCCGCCGGTGGCCGAGCTGCCATAATTTACTTTTGTTTCAATTGTTACAAGTTTCTGAAGAAAGATTTATTCGGCTGCCACCTTTGAGAGTTTTTAGAAAAAAACCAAACGGAATTTCATAAAAATTTTCTTACCTTTGTAAAAAAATATTTAGAATTCTTTGTTAGGGCTTCTTATTTTGAATTTCTGTAAAGATTTCTATTAATATATTTTTTCCTTATTTTATAACAGTTTATGGTAACTGGCTTTTTGTTTTCTGGACATTGTTCTGCACACAATAATCAAAGAAATTTTAATTATTGTAATAAATAGAACATTTATACTGCTTACTCGGAGTAATTTGAGTATTTATAATTCAGGAAAGTATACAAAGTAATTATTTTAAATTGTTTATTTGTATAATATGGCAATGTATATCTATTGTATATTTATTTTATTATCTATTACTGAAAATTACACTTAAACAACGGCTTAAGCCTTAATGGGTTAAGCTCTTTGTTTTAAAAAACCCTTTGTCTTAGTAAAAGTAGTAAAAGATAGATAAAAACCATGCTTTTACAATAAGTCAACATTTTAAGTTACTTGATTTGATTTGATTTTAAGTGACTTGACAATGAAATCTCTTAAGTTTGATAATAGACTTTAGCGTTTAAGAAAAAAGTATGTGATTGTATATTAATATTTACCTACGTCACATAAATGTAGTATGATTAGTTATAATGATTATTTTAATTTATTTAATATACTAGCGATCGCCTGTGGCTAAAATTCAACCATAGATTAAACAATAAAATATTTCATGTTTGACAACAAATTTTAGCCGTGAAGAAAATAGTAAAGTTTACATGTGTAATATCATGTATGACAAATGAATGTAGTGTGCGTAATGTTTATTTTTATTAATTTAATATATTTGTAATGCATTTTATTTAAACATTTAAAATAAATAAATAAATATACGTGCTTCGGGTTCGTAACTTGCAAGAAAACGCCACTTATATTAGAACCGTTTATTTTCAATACAAATACACAAAAACAACACAATGTAATACTTAAATACTCTGATTAACACTAGTCACTCACTGTACTAACACTAAACTTAACCGACTACACAATAAAATACACACAAACGGTCAACTATTTGTTTATCAATAGGAGTAGCTATCTCTTTCTTTTATTTCTAGATCGCTCCAGCGCTTCAACTATTCACGTTTTTAGATTATTCGCAACAACATTAAGTTTGTGCAGTTCCCCGTAATGCAAAATTTAACTGTGCCAAATATTTTACGCCACTGTTCACGCAATTGTCTTAAAAAGGGGTCTAAACTTTTCCTCTCAAGTATTTTTTTTAAATATTGGGTTTCTGCAATATCTACAAAGTAAACTTCAGTAGTGCCAAAATTACATACTCCACTGTTCGCGTAATTGTCTTTAAAAGGGCTCAAAGTTTTTACATCACGAATTAACATATCTATAGATATGATATATATATATATATATATATATATATATATATATATATATATATATATATATATATATATATAATACCTTAAATCTAATCTCAAATTTGCGATTTAACCTCAGGAAACCATTTTTTATTGCAAAAAGTTTTTTTTTCAGTAGAGATGTAAGGAGTAAGTGCTGCCGCCGACACCAACTTGGTATGGTTCCTATCTTCATTACCTGGTGGTAAAACCACAACTTTAATTTTAACTTTATACTTACTTTACAATATAAACATCAACATGACTGTGACAATCTATACATATAATAAAATCGTAGGAAAGTCAAAACTGTACATTGAATGTTTTCTTTAAAAGAATACTTGGGGCGTGATCTGCAATTGATATCGAAGCCAAAACATAGTTTTTAGAATTTTTGTCTGTTCGTCTGTTCGTCTGTTCGTCTGTTCGCCTGTTCGCTTGTTCGCCTGTTCGCCTGTTCGTCTGTTCGTCTGTTCGTCTGTTCGTCTGTTCGTCTGTTCGTCTGTTCGTCTGTTCATCTGTTCGTCTGTTCGTCTGTTCGTCGGTAGGCAGAGGTATAACTAGTGCACCTACGATTAGCCGAAGATACTTATTCCCACAATGTGATAGGTGGGAAGCTTATCGCCAACCACTTATCTAATTCCAGCCAAAGTTATTATTATCAGAAAACTGAGAAAAAAATATATTTTTGAATTATCCGATCCGGGAATCGAACCCTCACGTAGTCAAGACCGACACGGGATCACTAGACTACAGAAGCGACTTTACTATAGCCTCAAAAAAGCTGGGTGTTTTCAGCAGAGTCAAACAGTACTTCACCGGCCCGCATCGCTAACAACTTTATAAGGCGCAAATCTGGCCTCGTATAGAGTACTTCTCTCACTTGTGCAGTACTAGCTTCATTCTTTTGATCGCATTCAATGTAGAGCGGCTCGAATCGTCAACGACAACAATATGATATTAGCTAAAAAGTCTCTTCACTTAAAAAAGAATATTTCTGTCTCATGAAAGATCCTTTCGATCGCAGTAATATTCGTACTCACTTGACTCTCCATTGTTAGCGAAAATAATTTGAGCGTTCTTCAAAATGGCTTCCGGGTAACTGGATTCAGAGTGCTAAGTGTGAGTTTTTCGTTTCGCATTCGATCGTGAGCGCGTTTGGAGTTTACTAGGAATTTATATGTGATTTGTACAGCGCCACCTAGTAGTAAACGTGAGAAACCAGTTTACCACTAGGTGGCGCTATACAAATCACATACAAATTCCTAGTAAACTCGAAACGCGCTCACGATCGAATGCGAAAAAAAACTCACACTTAGCACTCTGATGTGCGATTCATTTAACGCTCTTTACAATCGTAAAGTAGTAACGATATTAATAGTTGTGCCGGAATCTGCCGGATGCAATTGATATATTAAGTGCAGTTGGTACCATCAATGTTATAAAACTTGGAACATCCTTTTGATTATTAATTTTAAGAGTATAAACGTCACTTAAGATACGGTATCATTTAGGGTTCCATCGTCGAAGCCACGGATAAAACTGGATCGTCTCTCAAGGCAGTTTCTTAGATTGTCAGAGTCGCTTATATACCCAGAAATACAGAGTTACACTTTCATTGTAATAAATCAACCGATGAAATAAAATCACTGCTGAGGTATTCCTTATGCCTTCGTTTTTTATTTGATATGATAAAATAGCACGATATGGCATATTTCTATTTTTTTACGATATGATATATTTACAAGCTTTTGACATTTACATACATTTGTTCATATGAGCGGTTATGCACTTTGAGCCCAACACCGTGTCTATTAGTATTTGTGTGGTCTGCGATCGGAGCCGACGTAAAAACTACACTGTAAAATAATAAACGACAATATCATTGTCTGTGCCGGCGTAGTGTCAAATTGTGGGTGACTGAATTACAACGAATTGCCAACGTAGAGTAAGCTGAATACAGAATATGAAATCAAAAAAATATGAGTTTTTAGGTTATTTTTAGGGTTCCGAACCCAAAGTTTAAAACGAGACCTTATTCTTGAGACTCCGCTTTTTGTCCATTCGTCTGTCTGTCTTTCTGTCCGTCTGTCACTAGGCTGTATCTCATGAACCGTAATAGATAGAAAAATGATGGTCCCATATCAATTTGATAAAGATATGATTCAAGGTTCCAGAGATATAGGAGGTTGAAAGTTGTTTCGTCGAAAAAAAAATTATATCATAAGACAGCTAACAAGCGGATGGGTCTCCTAATGGAAAGGGACAACCATGACCTATGCACTCCAAAAATGTTAATGTTGCGATGCTATCTAGTGGTGAGGTCTAATACCACATGCATAAGCTTACCGGCTACTTTACCCTCTAAACCGGAATACGACAGTGACAAACACTGACGATATTTCGGCAAGAGTAGGTAATGCGGTATTACTAGATCCCGGCGAGATAATGCAGAACTCTCTACCCTCTAGTAGCCAAAATGGTAGTGATTCGCGTAGCCAATCGGTCGCCTTTTACGACCTGCCTAGTAGAACGGCAGTTGGCCTAATCTTCAAAGGAGCCTGGACCAACACGGTTAAAAATAAATTAAAATATTAAGAACACGGTGAATTTATATATTAATTATTATTTTTGTATATTTCGGTAATACATAACATACAAGTTTAATCTATTTTGTTGTATATGTGTTTTATTTGTTCGAATCAATATTCGATCGTCAATATAGCATAGCAAATAACAATATGATAGAGGTAACCACCACCAAGAGACACAAAAGATGTAAAATGGCGCATTAATATGTGAAGTAATAATACTTCATGCATAAGTTTACAGACTACCAAACCCTCCAAACTGGAACCCGATCGTGACAAGCAGTGACGATATTGCGGCACAAATGCATAAGGCAGTGGCACAGAATCTAGTCGAGACTAGTGATGAAAATTTCCGGCAATATTCTAAAGTTGTCGAAACTGCCACGAATGTTTCTAAACTTGCCGGTAACATTGGCAAGAAAGGTGTAAATAGTGAACGAAATTTTTATAAAACACTGTTCTATTCTATTCTAATAAAAAAGTTTAACTTTTTTACCGGCAAGCTTAAAAACATTAGTTTTGGTAACTTTTTTTTTTATAGTAGAGGGGGCAAACGAGCAGATGGTGCACCTGATGGTAAGTGATCACCGCCGCCCATGGACATCCGCAATAACGGGGGTATTGCAGCTGCGTTGCCGGCCTTTTAAGAATGAATAAGCTCGTTTCTTGAAGGTCCCTAAGTCGTATCCATTCGGAAACACCCCCGAGGGTAATAGATTCCACAAAGGAGTAATGCGAGGCAAAAAGTGTCGACAAAAGCGCACGGTTGTGGATTTCCAGACATCGAGGTGGTGAGGATGGTACTTTAAATTTTGACGCGATGTCCGATGGTGGAATTTAGCGGCAGGCATTAGTCCAAACAACTCGTCGGAACACTCCCCATAATAAATACGGTAAAAGATGCAGAGCGAGCCTACATCTCTGCGTAACGCCAAAGAATCAAGCCGATTAGAAATAGCCTGGTCGTCGACGATGGGAACATTGTTGGCAATTTTCATCACTGCATTTTTTCCTCCTTTCGCAAAGTTGTCAACTAGTAAGGAAGTTGACATATTGTTTAAGAACCCGGATCAACATGAACGGCGAAGCTCCTAGTAAAGGATTTACTTGGTAATTATTCAATTTCATTAAAAATATACTCTGTGCCCTATAAGCCGTGCCATATACAAAATTATATAATAATTTATACAATTTTGTATTGATTAGATGTGTCATTATCATGCTCGAATTCCATATTTCAAAAGCAGTCAGTTGTGCGGGAAATATTAAAGTGCGTAAGCGGTTACGCCATCACAGAAGGACTCTTCTGACCTTATCCACCTATATCCAGCGTAACAGAGAACCGCTACGGCTGGAGGTAACTAAAGTTGCAGTTTCTGACCGACAGAAGCTATTGACCTCTAAATGTCGCTCTAGGCCTTCAACAATGTCTTGCTGGTTTGCCGCTTCGGCCAAAATCCATTGCTAATCAAGTTTTTTTTATTTTTTTGGCTTTGCAAATTGCCGCAGCATATTGTTTAAGTTACACAGGGTTATTTTTGGAGCACCTGCCAAATTTAAATAGGTGGTTCAGACCATGAAAGTAAACAACTTTCCCAAAGAAACACGGGTCGAAAAGTGAAAAAAAAAATCAGACCTTCCATACGAAATCGACCACGTGATCGAGCAGTTTTCTATGGGAGGGTCGAATTTTTTTTTCACTTTTCGACCCATGTTTCTTTGGAAAAGTTGTTTAGTTTCATGGTCTGAACTACCTATTTAAATTTGGCAGGATATTCAAAAATAACCCTGTATGTAATGTAAATGGGTAGTTTACTTAGAACTAGAACCCTATTCGGCTTCTTACGTAAAAAAAGAGTAAAGAAGGAGCCCCACGTAGCGAGGTTCCGTCAACCGTCGCCAACATTGGAGTTATTGTTGACGTTGACGTAATTTATTTTATTGACAATTTGCCTTCGGCAATTGTATTACACGTTTACGAAATGCTAACGCCGTTTGTGTAACGACGAAACATACAAATTGACTGCGACATACAGGGTTACTTTTAAAAGTACGGCCAAATTTTCAGAGGCTGTTCAGAAAAAAATATATTTAAAAAAATCGAAATTTCATTTTGGTTGACACAAAAAACAAAACGCATGGATATAATTTCAATTACGCAAAATTTGAACTAAAATATTAAATTTCTTCAACCAAATAAAAAGTGATCGGGAAAAATGTACTTAGAGCGACATAATAGTTACTATTGAATTATATTACTTAAATGTAAAATGACACACTGTCAGCACTACAAAGTTCATTCACAAGACTCGGTGCATCCAATTCATGAATTTAGCGGGATATTTTTAAACGAATATTTTTATATTGTAATTTTTTTATTATCGATAGGGAAACGCTTGACCACGATCTCGCCTGAGTAAGCTAAGATGCGGCTTAAGATGGATCGCGCTTTCCTAGAAGGTACCTGTTCACTCTTCTCTTGAAGATCCCTACATTGTACTCGTCGGGGAACACAGACTCAGGAAACATGTTCCAGTTCCTTGCGGTTCGAATGAAAAATGTGGAGTAGAATCTTTTTGTCCGGCTATGTGGAACGTCCACTATATGGCGATGCCTAGAAACTACGCGCTCGACGATCGATGGATAAACGGCGATGGCGCAATCGAGTCGTGCAATTCCGCAGCGAACTCTCTAAAGTATATCCGATAAAAAACCGATATACTAGCCACTGCGGCGATGAGCGTGGCTCTGGAGTTTTTTTCCTACCAGATCATCGTCGTTTATGTGCTGTCGTTTATAATAATTTTACAATAATAATAAAAACGCACTTTCAATTCAATATTTAGTTTCTACTTTTATAATTTGGTTGGACATTTAAAAGTAACCCTGTATACATGTAAATATGACGTTACTCTTTATATCGGTTTATATATAGCTTAAAACACTGATGTAACTAAACAAAAAGATCTAAATTCGGTAGTCTCTAAATCAATGGATCCGGGCCACGTGAATGTATGTTGGGTCAAAGGGATTAGGTAATTTTAAAAGGCCGGCCATGTATTCGAGGCTTTCGAGTGAAGTGGTCTTTGTGCGAACACTTCAAATAAAAAGGGGTTATTTACAAGTTTTCCCGCGAAAATAAAATTTTATGTCAATGTGAACGTTCAGTAGCTTTTAGTCCTACACCTTTTGAGAACCTTTGGAGGATTTTTATATATATTCATATGGACGAATTTTTAATGGATCTGTTACTTAAAGTTATCAAAGACTTCTTGCCTATTTTATATAAAATATATAAAAATCTACGCCTACGCCTTCTGCCGAAGAATAGGCCAACTGCTGTTCTGCCATGCAGGTCGTAAAAGGCGACCGATTGGCTACACGAGTCACTAACATCGTGGCTACTAGGTGGTAGAGTTCTGCATTGTCTCGCCTGGGTCGGTACCACCGCCTTACCTATTCCTGCCGCAATAGTCTCAGTGCTGGTCACTGTCGTGTTCCGATTTGGAGGGTAAGGTAGCCGACAAACTTATGCATGTGGCGTAAGAGCTCACCACAAGATAGCAACGCAACATTAATAACTTTGGTGTCTATAGGCGATGGTTGACTCTTTCCATCAGGAGACCAATCTGCTTGTTTGCTCTCTTATACTATAAAAAAATAGAACAGAATTCGGAAGCCAAATTACTCCAATAAGAAGTCCGACTACTACGAGTATTTCAGTTGCTGCTCATGACAAGGTATAGATATAATCTGGCGGTTAAGACCTTCGATTAGAACTGATCGAAGACGAAGTTAGAAGTTAGAAAATAAAAAATATATTGGATTGACATAAGCCGCGTTAAATCATGTGATCAATCGTCATCGTTATTGCAAGTTGGTAGATAATGTTATAATTCGTAACGAAATCTTGTTACCGTAATAACGAATTGCTTAAACACATTTCACTGTCTTAATTTTGGTTGATAGTTTTATATATATTTTTTTAACAAAAACAATTTGATACAACGACCGCGCTAATAGTTTTCACATTTGCTAAGAAATTGTTTCCGATATCTCAGACACGACGACAAATATAGATATCGTTTCGCTACGAAGCGATGTTACTTTGTTTAATGGTCTAAGCCCATTTACTCGTAAGTCGTGTTTCCCTCGTATTGGTCCCGGACTCATTTGAAGAATAGGCTACCTGCCGTTCTGCCAGGCAGGTCGTAAAACCATCGTGGCTACTAGGTGGTAAAGCTCTGCATTGTCTCGCCCGTGTAAGCATGGATCATTTAACAGTTAACATATTAAATTTCGTACTAAATTTTTTTAACAATTAACAATTGTTATTTATATTAGCAAATACTGTTAAAGGTAATTTTTATGCATCACTAAAATTACCAATAACTTGATATATGATAATAATGTTATTAAAAATATTTCGAGAGACCGTGATAATAATAACTATTAAAAGTTATTAAAACTATTCTAGAGGACCTTTTTCTTAGTAGCTTCGTGTTTTTACTGCTTCTAACACTTATTATATATGGGCTACTGATATAATATAACATAAATAAATAACTGTGAAATATTAATTAACTTTAACAACATAACTGTTAATCTAATTTAACAATAATTTCCATTCCTACGCCCGTATATGTACCACCGACTTAACTCTTCCTGCCGCAATAGCGTCAGTGCTGATTACTGTCGTGTTCCGGTTTGAAGGGTAAGGCAGCCGGTAAGCTCATGCATGTGGCATTAGACCTCGTCACAAGATAGCAACGCACCATTAACATATTTAGTGTCGATAGGCGATGGTAGTCTTTTCTATCAGGAGACCCATCTGCTTGTTTGCTATGTTATGATATAAAAAAGTCGCCTTATGTATTTATTTTATTTTTTATTTATTTTATTTATGTATTTATATTATCTAACGCTATATATATATTATAGGGTTAATAGTAATTGTATTGATGTTTATGTATCTAAATGGAATAAATCATTTATATTATTTAATTTCATGTTATATAAAATATGCTAATATCTATTATGTACTTATAAATTAAATATATTGTATGGAAGAGTGAGGCCTCCTAATACAGGTATTTTTTACTTAAAAGGAGGTCCTCAACCACTGTCAAAATGTAATAATGGTTTTAACATTTCATGTATAATGTGTCTGTATAAAACAATTGTACTATTGAATTGTACTAAATAAATTTTATTATTATTATTATTTGTAAAAATCATTATGTAATTCAACGGTAAAATAAAATAATAACATGTTTTTTTCTAGTCACTGTTAACTATTACTGTTATAACTTATTTTTTAATTACCCAAATACGAAAAATGAAGAAATTTTTTTGGCCACCCGAACGAAGAAAACGGCTAACAGCTAGCATCTTGATCTTTACATAGTATAGAAAAACGTCATTTCCACTGTATGCTCGGCGGATTTTAGGGCAGTTGTCATCAATAGACACAGTAATTCAAGAGGAATGTTTATGTGAATAATACACATTTAAAATATCTGGGAAAAGACGAGAATTACAAAGATCACAGTTATAATTACATCATAGCATATTATTTAACACACATGCGAAGCCGAGGCGGTTCGGTAGTCATACGAGTATATACAAATAGGTATAATTGCTTAAGAATTTGTAACCATGTTTCAAGTTTCTTGCTCTGAATATGACGCTACCTGTATCAACATCAGAAGCAAAAACGGATACAACAATGTGCAGATCCTTGTCTGAATGTTCGCATGTTTATGACGTGGAGATTACACTAAGATAAATTAATTTCATATCATAGTTATAAACCATTTTCTTTAACGCATTGTGTATTTTACTGCAGGTAAATGGGTAAATATTCTATACATTCCATCGTGGGCACTTGGTGAAAATTCAATGTTATTAGACACTATTACTATTATATTTTAAAAAAAAAATAGCAAACAAGCAAATGGGTCTCCTAATGGAAAGAGTCAACCATCGCCTATAGACACCAAAGGTGTTAAGGGTGCGTTGCTATCTTGTGGCGAGTTCTAATGCCACATGCATAAGTTTACCGGCTACCTTACCCTCCAAATCGGAACACGACAGTGACAAGCACTGACGCTATTGCGGCAGGAATAGGTAAGGCGGCAGAACTCTACCACCTAGTAGCCACGATGTTAGTGACTTGCATAGCCAATCGGTCGCATTTTACGACATGCCTAGCAGAACGGCAGTTGGTCTATTCTTCAAAGGAGCCCGGAACCAACACGGGCCGTATACTTGTACTTTAATTTCACTTCAAAACATATATCATTATATTTTTAAATATTACTCAACTTTCACTATTTAAATATACTTCAGGATGTTAATTTACTTAATACATTATGAAAATGCTTTTAAAATGAAATCGGTTGAGTAATTTCATAAAAATATTATGTTTCGTGGGAGCATCATAGAGGACTCACTGAAAATCAGTGTTATAGCAAATATTGCTATAACGTATGCTGAGATGAGCATCCTTTTAAAAAAACATCACTTATAAAAAAAAGTAGTATAAGTTTACATTTTGTTACTTGTTATAGTTTTAACTTGTTCTTTTCTCTCACTGAAAATCAGTGTTATAGCAAATATTGCTATAACGTATGCTGAGATGAGCATCCTTTTAAAAAAACATCACTTATAAAAAAAAGTAGTATAAGTTTACATTGTTATTTGTTATAGTTTTAACTTGTTCTTTTCTTTCACTGAAAATCAGTGTTATAGCAAATATTGCTATAGCGTATGCTGAGATGAGCATCCTTTTAAAAAAACATCACCTATAAAAAAAAGTAGTATAAGTTTACATTTTGTTACTTGTTATAGTTTTAACTTGTTCTTGTCTCTCACTGAAAATCAGTGTTATGGCAAATATTGCTATAACGTATGCTGAGATGAGCATCCTTTTAAAAAAACATCACTTATAAAAAAAGTAGTATAAGTTTACATTTTGTTACTTGTTATAGTTTTAACTTGTTCTTGTCTCTCACTGAAAATCAGTGTTATAGCAAATATTGCTATAGCGTATGCTGAGATGAGCATCCTTTTAAAAAAACATCACTTATAAAAAAAAAGTAGTATAAGTTTACATTTTGTTACTTGTTATAGTTTTAACTTGTTCTTTTCTCTCACTGAAAATCAGTGTTATAGCAAATATTGCTATAACGTATGCTGAGATGAGCATCCTTTTAAAAAAAACATCACTTATAAAAAAAAGTAGTATAAGTTTAAATTTTGTTACTTGTTATAGTTCTAACTTGTTCTTTTCTCTCACTGAAAATTAGTGTTATAGCAAATATAGCTATAACGTATGCTGAGATGAGCATCCTTTTAAAAAAAACATCACTTATAAAAAAAGTAGTATAAGTTTACATTTTGTTACTTGTTATAGTCTTTTCTCTTTACAAACTAATAAATATTGTATATTGTATATTGTAACATATTATGTAAAAATGTGGTACCAATAAATACTATCTTTTCTTATCTTATCTTATCTTAAGTGAAATTATAATACAAGTCTAATAATAAGTGTCTAATAAGGGTAAGGTGTGTTGCGGTTAAAAGAATAAGGTACAAACTTATGCACGTCGCGTAACTTACTACTACGCAGATAGCAACATTAGTAGGGGAGCCCAAGATGCTAAATGGGTAGTTACTCGAGCGTCGTAGGGACCTATTGGATTTTGTAGAATAAATTATAGGAAAAATAAAAGGTTATATAATGTTTTCATTTCAATGGTGGGGAAAAAATCTACATATAAAAAAAAATGTTAAAAAAATCAGTGACATGAAAACACTGAAGCGCGTTAGATTAGGGTATGATGAGTTAATTGCCAGCTAAAATTTAGAAATTCTGACGATTCAAGTGTAGCGTAAGGGAGTGGGAGGGTCACAAAGTTGCAAAGAAAATGTTATCTTGACAGTCTCGAGCGCAAGTGAATTTTCTTTTATTATGGAGGAAATTATGTAAGAATTTCGAAAAAGTATAATCTGACAATTTCCACAAGCCGAAGTTATCTTAAATTTGTTTATTTTTTCTGCCATAATTACCCCCCTCTATAGAAAGGGCTTATATGGTGGAAAGACTTAACAGTATGCGATGTACCCCCTCCTATCCTCCGTCTGACACGCTCGAATAAATACCAAAATCCCCTTTTGGGATCCCTACTATTGTAACCGAACAAAGGAAAGAGTTAACTATAGTCCACACTCAATGAAGGAAGATGACTTGCTCATAAGAAAGCAAACAATCAAATGACTCTCCTGATGGGAGAAGACAATCATCGCATATGATGACATGGACACCAAAGTTGTTTATGGTGCGTTGCCATACATGTGGCGGGATATTAACGCCACATGCATGCCACACCATATGCCACAGTGTTCAGCACTTACGCTATTGCAGCAGGAATAGGTAAGGTGGTACCGATGTCGGGCGAGATGTTGCGGAAGTTGACAAAATGGTAGTGACAAGTATAATAACCGATTGTTTGCTTTTTATGAACTACCTGGCAGAATAGCAGATGGCCTTTTCTTTAAAGTGGCCCGGACCAACATTTTTGTATATAGAAAAAAGGGCAAACAAGCAAGAAGCTCACCTGATTTTAAGTGATTACCACCGCCCATGGACAGCCACATCAACAAAGGTCTTGCAGCTGCGTTGCTGGCCTTTTAAGAAGGCGTATGCTCTTTTCTTGTAAGTCCTTAAGTCGTATCCGTTCGGAAACAACCCCGCCGGTAATTGATTCCACAGAAAAGTAGTGCGTGGTTTTTCATGATTGAGTAAACAGAGTCGAAAATATTTAATATCAGTAGAAACCCTGTTTGCTTCCACATTATAAATTATAGAACGCTGGGTTTACTTCCAATCTCGATGTGCTCATAATTTGAATTAGTTTTTTCTAGTCTTTGATGTTGGGGATGTGGCTTTGAAATCGATACTATCTATCTTAAGATATATCGAAACTTTAATCGATTAAGATCTAAGTATCAGAACTTAGGCTTGCCACCTATCACATTGTGGGACCAAGTATCTTCGGCTAATCGTGTGTGCACTTGTTGTACCTCTGTCTACTCTTTCGGGGATACGGGCGTGAAGATACTTTTATCAGAACTTTCATCAATTTTAATCTTAAAAACAAAACAGAAACTCGAGACTAGCAATACTAGATGAGAACCTCTATTTGTCTATCTTAATAATAATAACTAACGTATAGAAATTGAAGGGAAAACTGATGTATACTTGGGTGAGCAGTGAAACAAGGAGCGCGTATTGAAGTTACTTTAATAGAAACAAATACCCATATTAACTCTAAAACGATATATTTCTGTTTTAGTATGGTAAAAAAAAAATCACTTTACGAGTAAACTAAATTTTTGATAGAAATTTATAAAAGATCAACCTTTTGAAACTACAATTGTTATAAATTGATATTTCGATTTTTGTTTCGATTAAAAAATCTATATTTTCAAACAATAGCCAACCCTATTGTTCATTAGGCCGTTCCACGAACTACGTTCATCACGTAACGTGACTGCACGCCAGCAATTCTGTCAGTACAAAAAGCGTTGTAAAGCTAACGCTGAAAAACTGTCACAGGCAAAAATTCACCAACAAATATCCTCGATGTGTTTGACGTGCAGCTAATACGGCTTTAGCCCAGTTAAACTTTTATATTTCGGGGATAGACTTAAAGAGATTTTACTCATATAATAGAAAAGGATTAATTTATTTTAACACTAAAATATCATCATGTTAATTAAATATAAGTTTTTTGCGCTAAATCACACTAAATAATGGCTGAATAGATTTAGATGAAAGGTATTTAAGTAAAATAGGCCTTGAATTTAATAGGCTTATTTTCTATCCCGAAAACATATTTTCTTCTCGTAAAACTAACAAAAGCTATAGATTGCAAAGCCAGCTATGCCAATGGGTTAGATTTAATATAAAGGCTACTTTTTATCCCGAAAAGATACTTGTTGCCGCGGGACTCACAAACAACTTTAGTCGCGTAGCGGGCTTTGACTCTGTACTAGACCTAACACATCACACTTTTTATTCTGGAAAAAATTATTGATCCTGTGGGACACATAACTGACTTGCCGTCGACGATTTTGTCGCCCGCTGAGATAAACATAAAAATATTTTTTAATTTTCTTTTTGAATTTGATTATATTTTCGATTATCGATACTTTTGATAATAAAAATTTATCTTTTACGATAAAGTGAACACAAAACCTCTGATTATACCTGATTTGGTATTGGTGGTATAGTTAAAGTGTTTCTCTTTATTTAGTGAGAATAATATTGTAATTGTAGTAGTAGTAAGTAAACATATAAAAAATACTATAAGATTTAATTTAAAATTTACTATGATTATTAACATTTTTTTAAATTAGATTTACTATGATAATTAACATAAATTTACTATGATTATAAACATAATTTTAACATTTGCACGTCACAAAACAGGCAAAATAGGATTAAAGAGAAGCATATTTTTAAATAAGATCTTATTATGTACCCTATTTTATGCAAATAAAGATGATTATTGCATATTAGATTATATTAATTAATATAAAAAATAAATTAGAATATAATGAGATTATTATTATTTCTTGTGTTGCGTATTTAAAGAGAGTATTGTAAAAAAATATGAACCTTTGTGCCAAAAAATGCATGCGACCTGTTACCTGGTTAGATTGGGAGGGGAGTAGTCTAAAACTTCACTAAGTATCAGCAAGGGGAGCGAAGGTTCAAAAAGTTGCTAAAATCATCACGTGATTAATTACGACCCCTGGATATTAGGTATAAGTAGAATGGTTGTACTCGTATTATCATTGTACGATTTGTTACAAGCATGAACAATCAAAGCGGTAAAGTTATCTAAATCATATCATAATATCAACAATCCATAACAGCTCCCCAAACAACATTAATAAATATGAAAAGGGTCGCGGACGTGTTTTTGTAACTATTGATATAAGTCTTTAACTATAGGCTACGTCTTACCGTTACTCACGTAAAAGGGTTAGGTTAGGTCATGTTGGCTAATTAATTTGGAGCTCTTATGAAGGGGTAGTTATCCCGCCTACATGTTCAATGTGCGAGATTAATAATTACAACTTCATTATTTATACAAGGGTCGCAGAAGCCCCAAAATTGTTTTTGGTAGGTAACTTCAATTTACATAAAGTAATTGGGATAACAAGCTTTAAAAAATCATCAACAGATGGCAGCATCATTTTTTTCTCATCTGGTTCTGAAATAGTATAAAGCTGAACTTATAGATGGCTCTTACGCTCGGTGCAAACCAAATAAAGAAGTGTGTAGGTACCATATAACAGACAGATTGCTAATTGAATTTAGCAAAAATACAAGAATGGGAAACTTAAAAAAATTATTTAAATTCTTCACTTGTGTATGTTTAACTTACATATACATTTAATTTTTTCTTCGAAATTACTTTAAATTTTTTAATGCTTGCTGAAGTTATTAGAAAAGTATTCTCAAAACGAGGTGATTCGATAAAACGTGACTTTGTAGCAGTAAACGGGCAAAGCTGTGACCCCATTCCGAAATTTTGGTAAATTGATTTTCGAATTCAAGCATAAGCTCGTCGACGTATTTCTGAGAAATTAGTTTGTAAAACCATAAATAATTAGTTTTTTACAACCTATATATATTGATTTTTGGCTACATAATTTTATTAAAAAAGTTTTATTCACACGTAGAGTAACAAGTCATCAATATAATCTTTCATACAAACTCTTATCTCCTGTTCAGCCTCTTAGAGGTAACTTTTTTTGAAAGTAGCCTATTTTTGGTGTCGGCTTATTCGTTCGTTCGTCTTCATGCCAAATTACAATACAATACAATACAATAACTCTTTATTGTGCACCAAAATATATGACAACATTATAAGTTACAACATATAAAAAATACAAGTAAGATACACAAAGGCGGTCTTATCACTAATAAAGTTATCTCTTTCAGACAACCTTTATAATAAGGATAACAATATACTAGAAAAAGTGGTGCTAACCACAAGATAACTTATAGTTTTTATGCTCATTAAATAAAAATAATAATAATAATAAGAGATGTGACGACCTCATCGCCCGCGAGTAGGATGGCTATGTGTCAATAGTTGTCTTATTCGTGCAATCAGTCAGTACCTATACTCAGCAGGTGTATGAACCGTGCTTTATCTGAGGAATTCATAGGGTACTAAAATAAATATAACTAACGAAATGGTTTCCTCGGGGGGCGGGTGACCCTCGATGGTATATACAGCCCAAAAAATATGGATGGACCGAGATATTAGAGTGCGCATAGGGCCGCTGCCTGGGGGTCGCCAGGGCGCGTCTGGAGCTGGCGCTGGACGCGGCAACTTGCGGGACGCCAGCCAAACCCGCCGACTGGCCCAACCATCTGGTCAGTCGAACGCACCATCCTCGCCAGTTGGCTTGACTCCAGCAGGGCCGGCAACGACCCAGCAGGAGGAGTCCGCCACTGGTGGAATTAAAAAGTCTCGCATGAGATGGTCCACAGACCAGAATAAAAATGCCATGCGAGCATATTATATGGCGACTGAGGGGGGCGTCAACCGGACTGGTTACCGAGTACGACTGCTCCGCGAATTCAACATCCTAGAGCCCCATCTAACAACTCTATCGGAACAAAACATGGTAGACCGAGTTCGGTACATCCTGCGCAGTAACATATTTAGTGCAGCCGAACTCGAACAACTGGGAAATGCAGCTGCTTCTTCACTTGACCCTGAAGAAGCTCGTGTCCATGATCCATCCGAAGTACCTGGCCTTTTTCAGGAGAACGCTGGTGTTGAACTGGGTGCAGTGGAGACAGGAGAGAGCGTAGAAGTAGCTGCCCAGAACAATCAACATCTCAGGAGAGAAATTGAGGGGACGATTTCGTATTATCGAGGGATTTCGATTGAGCAGCGCTCCCAGCTTCCTCGCGTTCCCTATACAGCTGCGACTAGACTTGCCGTTGAGACTATCAATGATTTGTTACCTCCGTTTCTGGAAACCAGCAGTGGCATTGGTGACACCGGAACAATACTATACGCTGCGGCTGTAGTCGTATGTCACGCAGTGGGGATCCCCCTCCCGATTATGGGAGGCAGACCACCATTGCGGCGGGCGACTCCAACATGGAGGCGACGGATTGAGACCCGTATTACTAATGCCAGAATTTCTCATCGGCTAACTGCTTTTATTGTTGGTAACACCCGACCGCGAGTGATGCGCTTTGTCAAAGCTGCAATAAGTGAGACCTCCCGCCGTCTACCTCGAGCAGAATTATTGCGACTGGTGACGGAGCGCATTGATAGCCTGAAGCAGCAGGTCGCAGTTTGGGAAAAACGTATCAGACGATACTCCGAGACATCTAGGAGACACAGTGAGAATCGTCTTTTTGAAAGTGACCAAAGGAAGTATTACAAATGCCTTCAAACTATGTCTCGGCAGCCATCTAGGGAACAGTTGCCTGAAAAGGTGGATCTACCTTTTGGCGCGGCATATGGTCCCAACCTGTCGAACATACTGAAGGTGCTTGGATCGCGAATCTTGAGGAAATATGTGCGTCTTTACCAACTATGGACCCCGTAGTCATTACAGAACATGACATTAGTGCAGTAGTCCGAAAATGCCCGAACTGGAAAACTCCAGGGGTTGACGGACTCCAAAACTATTGGCTAAAGGGGTTCACTGCATGCCATGCTACCCTGGCTCACCAGTTTGGAGAGGCGATTGAGCAATGCTCGGTGCCAAACTTCCTTGCCACTGGGGTCACTTATTTAGCTCCTAAAATCAACAGCTATACTGCCAGCCCGTCGCAGTATCGCCCGATTACGTGCTTGCCTACCATATACAAGGTGCTTACATCGATTTTGGCAGCCAAAATTGCCTCGCACATAGATGGCAACAGGATCCTGGCTGACGGATGTCGGGTGAGAGGTCGCGGTACGAAGGAGCTCCTCCTGATAGACACGGTTATTGGTCAACAGGTCAAATGCAACCGACGTAACTTATCAGCCGCTTGGATCGATTATAAGAAAGCATTCGACTCGGTTCCTCACACATGGCTAATAAGAACCCTTGAGCTCTATAAGATCGATGAGGCAGTCCGAGGGTTTCTCGAAACATGCATGAGGCAGTGGAGCACGATGCAAAGTCTCCAGGGTGAGCTAATGTCTGATGAGGAAGACGGAATCAGGATAAAAAGGGGCATTTTCCAGGGTGACTGTCTGAGACCTCAAGCTGATTGCTCCAAATGCTCCCAGACTAGGTGAATTATTAAATGCCACTTGTGACTTTAGTAGTTCAATTGGCATGGAGCTTGGAGTAGATAAGTGTGCAGTCTTGCATGTGAAACGTGGTCAGGTTACCGTATCTGATGATATTATCACATCCGATGCGGATCGACTTAGATCGCTGACAGAGGCTGAAACATACCCATACTTGGGCATGTCACAGAATGTATGTGTAGATGTGTCTGGCATGAAACATGTAGTGATGGAAGTATTTTGTGAGCGCATGACAAAAGTTTTCAACAGCTATTTGTCAAGTGTCAACAAGGTGCGGGCATACAATGCCTGGGTTATGCCAGTACTCATGTACACATTTGGCGTGCTTAAGTGGTCTCAGACCGAACTAAGTGCCCTGGAATGGAAAGTATGACTCGGCACAGATTGTATCATCCGAAATCGTCTGTCATGAGATTGTATATCTCACGTAAGAGAGGTGGCAGGGGCATGCTGAGTGCTCAAGTTCTTCACAACCGCGAGATTTGCAATCTCAGGGACTATTTTCTGACGAGATCGGAAAGTGCAATTCATGCTGAGATAATAGAATGTGACAGAGGGCTTAACCCACTATCCTTGGCCAAAAATGACTGGCAAAAACCGGCGGTACTCAGCAGTTCTGACAGGGAGGCCATATGGAAAGAGAAAGAGCTGTACGGTAGATTTTACAAGACTCTGCACGAGCCATACGTAGTTTTATGTCATCTGTCCACTGGCTGTGATTCTGTGGGCTTTTTGGGGAAACCGAAGGTTTTGTCTGTGCGATACAAGATCAGGTGGTGCAGACTAACAATTATAGGAAATACATCATTAAGGATGGTACTAATGACATATATCGTATGTGTCACCGCCCTGGAGAATCTCTCCGACATGTTACTTCCGGTTGTTCTATGCTTGCCAATACTTAGTACTTGCACAGACATAACTTAGCAGCCAGAATCATCCACCAAGAGCTCGCTCTGAAATATGGAGTTCGTGAATAGAAACTGCCATATTATGAGTATTTGCCTGAGCCGGTCCTCGAAAATGACCGCGCCAAGTTGTACTGGGATCGACCCATTATCACGGATAGAACTATTCTAACGAATAAGCCTGATATCGTGTTGATGGATCGGGCATCTTCCAGAATTTTCTTAGTAGATATCACTATTCCTCATGACGATAACCTTGTCAAGGCCGAAGCAGATAAAAAGGTTAAATATCTGGTGGGATGTCTGCTGAGATAATTCCAATAGTTGTTTCTACCAATGGGCTTATACCTTCCTCTTTATATTTTTATTTAAGGAAGTTGGATTTACCAGCCAAGCCTATTATTGCAGGCATCCAGCGGGCAGTCCTATTAGACAACGCTCGCATAGTCTGCAGATTTCTTACTCAGTCGCCCTAGGCGCCGGCCGTTTGGACTCTCAGCCGGAGTTATATACACCGCCACAAGGCGAGATAATTTTTTCATAATAATAAAAGTAACATCCGGTTACAGTTACACAGAAAAGCAAAACAAAACAAAAATCGCAAATAAAACAGTGGCAATACATAAACCTAAATAAGAAAAATTAAACAAAATTACTAGGTACATAGAAAGTGACGATTGACCATACTTTTGAAAGAGTTTAAACTTGGCGCCTTTCTGATATCTACTGGAAGAGAGTTCCAAAGCGTAACAGCTTGTGAGGTAAAGGAACGACTGTAATAAATAGTGTTCTGCGTTGGCACTAACAGGGAACGAACGAATTATATTAAAATCAGTGCAATGGTTTAGTCAAGAAAGCGTAACAATCAAACATAAACAAATTTTCACATTCATAAAATTTGTATGGATACATATGTAGAATCGTCAACTGTGTGTAGTACACAGTGGAATTATTTTAACTGTATTACATCACAATAAGACCGTTTTAAAATAGATAAATACGTTTTTTTACATATATTATAACAAACAATCAAATGGCTCTCCTGATTTTATTTTTATATCATAAGATAGCAAACAAGCAGATGGGTCTCCTGATGGAAAGAGTCAACCATCGCCTATAGACACCAAAGGTGTTTATGGAGGCTATCTTGTGGCGAGATCTAATGCCACATGCATAAGTTTACCGGCTACCTTACCCTCCAAACTGGAACACGACAGCGACAAGCACTGACGCTATTGCGGCAGGAATAGGTAAGACGGTAGTACCTGAACCGGGCGAGACAATGCAGAACTCTACCACCTAGTAGCCACGATGGTAGTGACTCGTATAGCCAATCGGTCGCCTTTTATGACCTGCTTGGCAGAACGGCAGTTGGTCTATTCTTCAAAGGAGCCCGGAACTAACACGGGGAGTGTTAGTTCCGGGCTGATTGATGAACACTGATTGAAAAAGTCAATGCATATAGACACCAAAAGTGTTAATGGTGCGTTACTATCCATGTGGTGTTAATACCACTTGCTTAAGATTAGCGGTTACCTTAGCCTCCAAACTAAAAACACTACAGTGACAAGCACTAACGTTACTGCAGCAGGAATAGGTAAGGTGAAGGCACCAAATACCCGGGCGAGACGTTGCGAAACTCTAGCACCTGGTAGTCACGGTGGTAGCGACACGTGTAGCTAATTGTTCAGTTTCTATGAACTACCTAGTAGAATGGCAGATGGTCTTCCCTTCAAAGAGCTCTAGGTGAACATGGTGTGACCCGACCAAACAATTAATTCCTGCACTTAAATTTCCTAATGAGACATCATGTTTTGCTTTTTCTTTTTTTATATCATAAGATAGCAAACAAGCAGATGGGTCTCCTGATAGAAAGAACCAACCATCGCGTATAGACACCAAAGGTGTTAATGGTGCGTTGCTATCTTGTGGCGAGGTCTAATGCCACATGCAAAAGTTTACCAGCTGCCTTACCCTCCAAACCGGAACACGACAGTGACAAGTACTGATGCTGTTGCAGCAGGAGCAGGTAAGGCGGTTGTATCAGACCCGGGCGAGACAATGCAGAGCTTTACTATCTAGTAGTCACGATGGTATCTAGTAGTCACGGTCGCATTTACGACCTGCCTGGCAAAACGGCAAATGTAGCTCGTATATTTAAAATCACTTATTTATTTAAAATCACTTTTAATGTGACCTAACTATGTTGATTATGTTTTCACGTGTCAAATGACATAATTGCAGAAAATCGATATTGACCATCACCTCGTTCGACAAACATAACCGAATTTAAACATAACAATTACAATTAAACCTGTAATTAACTGTCCTTATCGATTACGCTATTACGACTTTAAATGGTAAAATGTACAATCAATGTATCATTTATGTATTCATCATTACACATTCATCTTCATATACTTTTTGTGAATATTTTTTGTAACTATAATAGAAATATTATAAACTCAGATTAAAATTAAATAAATAAATATAAATCGGTAGACAAATTACACGAATTAATCTTACCACGAAGGAAGCAAAATATTTATAAATAGCTGTTGCCTGCGACTTCGTCCGCGCGGACTTCGTTTACTCCGCACTGCCCCTCCCCTGTAGGTGATGGCGTGATAATATGTAGCCTATATGTTGACCCGACCTGTTAGTAATACTCATGCAAAATTTGAAGTTGATCCATGCAGTACTTTTTGAGTTTACCCCGGACATACACACAGACAAACAGACAAATAGACAAAAAATCTAAAAACTACATTTTTGGCTTCGATATCGATTGTAGATTACGCCCCAAGTATTATTTAAAAAAAATATTCAATGTACAGTTTTGACTTTCCTACGATTTTATTATATGTATCGCTCCGTTTGTCAAGTGGTTAGCTACTAACCTAACTACGAATCGATGGGCTTGGATTCCCGATAGGAATAAACATTTGTGTGATGACCATATTTATATTAATAATTTCGTCAAGGGTTACGGTAGATACGATCGAAACCTTACCTAAATTATAAAGCGTAAAAAAATAATTTTGAGTCGACAACATATATCCGCAAAATTCGGATTGTCGAGTATTTTTAAAGCCACCCTTTGTCGTATCACCGCGTTTTTAGAATACTCTCCTGACGCAGCTAGTATTGAAATTTGCCTGAACTATATGTCTTCATAACTAATCCCTTACAAGGTAGGCAGAGAAAATTGAGTACATCACGATCCAGAGAGAGTAGCTTCTATTTATAACTCTTTTCATGCAAATGTGTTTGCATGAAACGTAGAAGGCAGAGGAAGCAAAGATTTCAGATATTCTTTTCATTCACAGATCAATTATGAAATAATAATAATATCGGTGGTCAAATTACACAAATCGATCTAATCCCAAAGTAAGCAAATTATTTTCTTGTGTTATGGGTGTTAGTCAACGATACTAACCGCTCACACCACCAGCCATTTTCGCTTTTTTTTCTAAAAACACACGGACCGTTACGCGTACGCGTTCCGAATCCGTTCCGGTGGACCGTGGTCACAAAAATGGTTTATGAGTTGTTTGGATTGAATCCGATACTGTAAAGTGTATATTTTTTAAGAGGTCTTGAGCACTGCAATACACTGGTGTTAGAATTGTTTAATTTAAATGGCTTAAGCTACAAAATAATTCAGGTGTAACACGATACTTTGAGAAAAATATGACTACTTGTTAGTCGAGGATTTTTAATTCAAAAAGTAAATCAATGATCTATGCTTTTTATATTTTTTTATATAATTGGTAAACATATACATACGAAAAAAAAAATAAACAACATATATTATAGTACAAAAATATTTATTTACAAAAATATTAATATTTTTTTTTCATAATTAATACATCGTTTTCTTCGTAATTTTTAAATATTTTTTTTTTTCAATTTTACGGCTATGTTAATTATTTTTTTAATATTGTTTAGGATATTTCACATTCACATCATATGATTTTTTTTTGAGATCATAGATATCAACACTAAAATTTACGAAATAAATAAAAATTGGTACCGTCATACCCAAAGCGCTGGTATCATCAAGTTGGTCGTTAACGACATATATGTTTTATTAATTAATATTTACGGTTTTATGACAAAATTATTATTTAAACTGTTAGATCTTGAGCTAATCTTGATTATAAATAAAGTTTTCTTGTTGATTAATACGCAAAAACACTTTAAAATTAACCTGTATCATAAACTACAACCAACACATAACACACAGCACGAATTAAAATGGCGGACTAAGTTCTTTATTTTTCCCCAAGAGCGTATTTGAAAAAAGAATGCCAATTTGATGTTATTCTGTACAATGTTTCGTTCAAAAACGATAAAATACCACAGAGTACTGTATTAAAACTGGTAAATAGTGAAAATATTGTTTTTTTTTTTTGGATGAAGTTTGCATTGTTCCCTATAGAGAGCATAGTGTATTAACGGAATTTTCTCCGAGGTCTCATTAGTTACCAAAGTGAAGTGAGCGGCTAATACATAGAAATACATATATAAAAATTGTTACATACATAAAAAAACACCCAGACCCAGAAATACAAACATCTATGCTCATCACACAAATGTTTGTCTCCGTCAGGAATTGAACCCGAGTCCCATCGATTCGTAATTAGGTTCGCTAACCACTCGACCACCTAGGCGGTCAAACCACTTTTGACATCACTTTCGAACTGCATCCTGCCAATTTGATCAGTGTACGTCAGTTTTGGTCTCCCCCAGTACCTGCATCAAGTAGACATGTGAAAAACGGGTCCTTAAAAAGAAAGGAGAGATATAGCTCTTTTGATTAAAAGAGCTATATCACTCGTTTAGCTCTTTAGCTCAATTAGCTCATTTAGAGAACTAGTGTCTTCATCTCTCTGGAATCTGTCATAATTTCCACATGTCAGTACAAACAGAGCATGCCCTTTCTCTTTTTTGTAGGAATGACATAAAGCTTTGTTAGTATGTTTATAGTTTATCCTTCTCCGTGTTGGCCCGGACCCTTTGAAGAATAGAATATCTGCCATCATGTCAGGCAGTTTGAAAAAGGCAAATTATTAGCCGAACTTGTCACTACCAATCGTGACTACTGGGTAGTCAAGTTCTGTAACGTCTCCCCCGGGTCGAAAACCACTGTCTTACCTATTGCTGTCGTGATAACGTTAGTACTTGGTGGTAGAGTTTCTGTATTGTCTCACCCGGGTCAATGCTTGTCACTGTCGTGTTCCGGTTTGGAGGGTAAGGTAGCCAGTAAACTTAGGATGTGGCATTAAACCTTGCCACAAGATAGCATTAAAATCTTTTGTGTCTATAGGGGACGGTTGACCTTTTCCATCAGGAGACTCATCTACTTGTTTGCTATCTTATGATATAAAAAAAAACTTGTCCGGTCCTGTTGTGTTTCCGCCTAAAGAAAAATGAAGTTTTTTATGTTAGTTGGATAGACAAAAAGTAATTATTTTCTACTCAATGTTGAGTTTTTTGTCTTTTTCATATAGGGTAGGGTAAGATTGTCTCGTCGTCTAAGGAATGGCTCATTCGGCTCAGATTATGAGTTCCCGGGTTCGATCCCAGGTTTGGCAAATGTGTTGTCGAGGCTTTACTCGAGGTTTTTTCTTTAGAAAATGTAATGTCTCAATAGCAGCTCGGAGTCGGAAAAATTAAGAAAATCAAAAATGCAAATTTCCTTTTCACCAATCTTTATTCAATTTTCTAAAACGCCCAAAGTTTTTGAATAATGAAGTTTTTAAGACGTTTATCTTTTGAATAAATTAAAACGTTTCATTCAACAACAGTCTCAATCGCCAAGTTTTGTTAGAACGATGAGATTTTCACTCAAAATCTTAGCCCATAAACTTTAAGTAAGGAAATGCTAGCGTGTCTCAAATAAATTAATTATTTCCAGCTGCCATATCAAGTAAGGCCAAGTTTATTTTCTTGTAGAACAGATTTATTATGCTAAAACTAGTTGTATCTCTCAGCTCACTGCATGATTTGATTTTAAACCCCCATAGAACAATGCAGATTTTAAGTGTAAAAAGGAAAATTAATACATAACCAACATCATGGAATTTAAATTGTTTTTAAAACGATTTTCTAAAAAAAACTGGTTAATAATTTGGCTGTATATTTTTTTATGATTGTTACCTTAGAACTTGATCATTTATGAACCGATTTTGAAAATATATATTTTTTTTATTATAATATGGCAAACAAGCAGATGGGTCACCTGATGGAAAGTGTCAACCACCGCCTATAGAAACCAAAGGTGTTAATGGTGCGTCGCTATCATGTGGCGAGGTAGGAGGCAAGGAGGCATGCCACATGCAGGAGTTTACCGGCTACTTCACCCTCTTATCCGGAACACGACAGCGACAAGACTGCCGCAATTGCGGCAAGAATAGTTAAGGCAGTGGTACCAGACCCGGGCAAGACAATGCAGAACTCTACCACCTAGTAGCCACGATGTTAATGACTCGCATATCCAATTGGTCGCCTTTTACGACCTTCGTGGCAGAACGGCAGTTTGTCTTTTCTACAAAGGAGCCCGGAACCAACACGGAGAAAAACGTTTACACATTTTGAGTACCTAGTAACCTTTTTTGATTATTTTCACGGTGACGGCAGTATATTTGTATGTATCTATGTGTGTGTATGTGTGTATGTAAACATATCATAACTTTTGAATGGCTTCTTTGGATATAACTTCGATATTTTTCATATATTATGTAGCTAAGAAACATACATATATAAACATATAATCGATATCGGACCAATAAACCACAGAGGCGATAAAATAATTGGAATCAATATATTTATGTATTGGTGCTGATTTATTAATTTTCTTACGAACATAAATGTCGAAGTATATTTACTACATTTTGCTATTTATTTTTTACCTTATACCTTATATATTTTAATGAAATTTTATTGCGCATCTGTAGTTACAGCATTAATAATATTTTGTAAAAATTATATAACGTACGTAAAATACTACGAGCAGTTAAGGTTGTATGATTCATTAAATATTTTGATTAGGAATTTTCACATCTCGTTGCAATTCAGATTACATAAAAACTACATCTTTAGGCAGCTGGTTTTGATAATGTAATTAATAATTAATGAAATCATGTCGTTATTGAAGTTATTCTCTATTAAAAACTTTTAAGTAAAGTTCGTCGGATTTCATCTTCAGACCCTCGTTGTTATACGTAATAAAAAAAACTTTCATCAACAAAACCAAGACCCGTAAAGAGTGCTAGTGGAAATCTTTCAACTGAATGCTCAGACTCTCGACGTATTCTGTAATAGAAAGTACTTACGACGATAAAACAAACGAGCTCAAATTCGACTTTATTAACAGTTTTCATTAGGGAATTTCAATGAGAGTATTTTGGATTTACCAACGAGCCCGCGCCATTTCGCTAAATGGAAAATATACAAGGCCAAGGTCGAGAAGTTTCAGTGCTAATCTTTCAGCTCTTTCTGCAGATTCTTTAAATTACGTAATCATGTTATAAACTCAGTTAAAAACTAACCCAACCTCAGTTAACTTAGCAGGCTACAATAAGCTTCCTAAAATATTATTAATTTACCGGTTGTAGTGTTTATTGGTATTCATGGGCATATTTTTACTAACACTATGCACGCGTATGCACTTAATGACGGTCCTAATCGTTCTGTCCACAGAACATATACTCTCTACGGTACTGTCATACCGAACCATATCTTACAATAGCGCGTGTCCCCATTTACTCTATCCGTCTATCTATCCGTTAGGAGAGCGCAGAGAACAATTCAAGGTGGTTACATTTCGCCATTTCCTATTCTCCACTAACCTTCTTTATAAATCATGTAAAGTGCTAACAGTTCGAAAGCTTTTTGTACTAAACATAGTACTAAAACAGCACGTAGCTCTTCCCTACTGTACAGAAATTACTAACACAAGAAGAAAAGATATAGTTTCTTCCCATAAAATTGCCATAAAACATAGCTTTGTAACGAAATTTTACTTATTTCTAGGCCCATATCTCTACAATAGACTAAATGCATTGTTATACATTTATCAAATTAAAACTTAACATAAATGCAAAAAAGTCTCCAGTCATCCCCACAAATTTTGTCGTACGAAGAGACAGAGAATTTGTTAATAAGGTTAGAGTAAACATTGCCTATTTATATGTATTTTTTTGTATCATAAGTTATAATATAATATATATAATATATATAGTAGTATAAATGATAAAATATGATTAGTTTTTTAAAGTATACTTGCTCTATCAGCCTGAAACTTAGGTTTTCCTAGTTCAAGCACACGTAATATCATGAATATCTAAGAAAACCTTGTAATTATAGATTTTAGTCTGCTTATGTAATTTTCTGAAATAAACATTTATTTATTATTTATTTATTTACTCGCACGCACAATACAGACAACAAATTATATTATCCACAGATAACACATGCACTACACCGGTTACAAATTTTAAAAATGTGCTTATGTAAAAAAATGTGTAAAAAAGTTTATTATAAAATATCTGAATACTTAAGTGACAACAAAACATAAAGATAGAATTGCTCTTTATATTATAAATCTCTTATTATTGTTATAGTAATTCAAGTTCAAATTAATTATCGTGTAATCCGTACCATTCCTATTAATATTATTAATGCTAAAGTAACTTTGTCTGTCTGTCTCTTCTTCATGCCTAAGCCACTGAATGAAATTTAGTGCAAAGATAGTTTGAGACCCAGAAAAGGACATAAGATAGTTTTTATCCCGGATATTCCACGAGAAAGGGAACTATGCGGGTATCTATCTTTTAAACCACGGTAATAAGGAGGAACTTAGTTTACTTTTAGAATTATTTCCAAGCGGACAAAGTCGCGACATAGCTAGTATCATATATAAGAAAAAAAAATATAAAAAAGACAAGTTTGCTAATATAAGATTCTTTCGCTGGATATTTTCAGTGTGTGGCCGCTTTTTCAAACCAAAAGTATGTATGTATCTTCAAAAATGTTGACATATTAAATTAATTTGCGTAACAGCTTATCTGGTTCTTGGGGTTTCACTCGAGAGTGAAATCCTCTAACTCTTTCTTCACTTTTCCCCCGTAATGTTTGGTCCCAGAAAAGACGATCTGCCATTCTGCCTGGCAATTCGTAAAATGTAAAGGTATTAACGAGTCATTACCGCCCTAATTACTAGGTGGTAGAGTTCTGTAACGAGCCGCCCAGGTCTCGTACTGTTACCTAACCCATTCCTGACGCAACAGCGTCAATGTTTGTCATTGTCAGTTCCAGTTTGAAGGTTTGTGAGGTAAACTTATAAAAGCTATTCCGCCATCCTCGTTTTTCCAGCGATCGTCGAGGCGCACAGATTCTAGGCATCGCCGTATAGTGGACGATCCACGTCCCCGGACTCATTCTTTAATCGAACCACAAGGGACTGGAACATGGTTCCTAAATCTGTGTTCCCCGTAGAGTACAATCTGGAAATCCCCGTGTTGGTCCCGGGCTCCTTTGAAGAATAGGCCAACTGTCGTTCTGCCAGGAAGGTGTTAACGCCGATTGGCTATACGAGTCACCACTATCGTGGCTACTAGGTGGCAGAGTTCTACATTGTCTCGCCCGGGTCTGATATCACCGACTTACTTATTCCTGCCGCAATAGCGTAAGTGCTTGTCACTGTCGTGTTCCGGTTTGGAAGGTAAGGTAGCCGGTAAACTTATGCATATGGCATTCGACCTCGCCACAAGATAGCCATGCACGATTAACACCTTTGGTGTCTATAGACGATAGTTGACTCTTTCCATCAGGAGACCCAACTGTTTGTTTGCTATCTTATTTTATAAAAAGAATCTTTAAGAGTGAATGGGTGCCTTCTAGGGAAGCACGTTCCACTTTACGCCACATCTTAACTTACTATCAGGTGAGATTGTAGTCAAGCGCTTCCCAATCGATAGTAAAAAAGTGGCATTGCCTTGCCACACGAATAGCAACGCAACATTGGCACCTTTGGTATCTATAGACAATGCTTTCTCTTTCCATTAGGAGAGCCTCTGCTTCTTTTTTATCTTACGATATAAAATAAGGTTAGAAATAATAAATAAATAAATATTAATGGGACAAATTACACTTATTGTTCTAACCCCAAAGTAAGCAAATTATTTGCTTGTGTTATGGGTGTTAGTCAACGATACTAATACTTAGAAATACATTTACAAATACTATTACATACATAATAAAGACCTAAACCCAGAAATACAAACATCTATGCTCATCACACAAATGCTTGTCCCTGTCGGGGATCGAACCCGAGCCCTGTCGATTGCGTAGTCAGGGTCGCTCGACCAACGGGGCGGTCAATAACGAGTTAAAAGAATGTTTCTAAATGGATAAGCAACATTAATTCTAAATGTACAAAAGTGCGTCGTTCCAATGTGATTTGCGCAGTTTTCCTTTTTCTCTAGCGTTCAGCAAATAATAACCATTAATAGAAGGATAATCCACTTTTGATGTATTTGTAAGAAAAAACAAGATTGTTTTTTATTTTGATATTGTGTTGTTTTTTATTTATATATTGTTTTCATATTTGCAACTCTCATACGTAAGATGTCCGTTCAACGATTGCAAACCATTTTAAGCCGCTTATTGCCACATGCATAAGTCTACCTGCTATCTTACCTAACAGCACAATGATAAGCATTGACGCTATTTCGGCTGGAATGTTTAAGGTGATGGTATCATATACCCGGGCGAGTCGTTGCGGAATTCTATCACCTAGTAGTCACGATGGTACACATGATGGACACGTATAGCCATTTAGTCGCCTGTTACGACCTGCATGGCAGAACGGCAGTTGGTCTATTCTTCAACGGAGCCCGGACCAACACGGGGTAGGTTTGATAGTGATGATAAAAGAATTATCTTAAATATTTAAAAAATATGCTCCAATACAAACACACATAATCTAATATATATAAAAATCAATTGCTGTTCGTTAGTTTCGCTTAAACTCGAGAACGGCTTAACCGATTTGGCTAATTTCGGTTTTAAATTAATTGTTTAAGTCCAGGGAAGGTTTAAAAGGTGAGAAAAATATAGAAAAAAATAAAAGCAGTTAATAAGGCAGAACAACGTTTGCCGGGTCAGCTAGTAATATATATGTATATATGATGATGCATGCCTCACTTCCTCCACATTCATTACTCTTTTCATACAAACACACCGGTTTTTAAAACTCAACACGTACCTACATCCTTCTACGTACGCATTGTATATTATGTCTAGTTTACCTTTCATCTATTCATTCCACATGTCCGAACCAACAGAGCATGCCCTTGCTCATTTTTACACCGACACTTTCTTAAAGGCTTAAACTTTCTCTCACTTCTGCATTAATTCGGATGGGGAGTCGTACCCCAAATGTTTTTCGTAGCGACCCTATCTCGACCGCGTTGATTATACTTTTCTGGCTTTCTGACTTATCCAACGATGTACAATACGTTATAGGTTCATTGATTTCCTAGGTGCATTCTAAAAGTTTTTTGGTAATTTGGAAAAACTTATGTTTTCCGGATAAAAAGTATTATATTTACTATTCCAAGTCATCAACCACCTGTGCGCCAAATTTCATCTAAATTACTCTAGTCATTTTTGAGCGATTAATATAAACCCAAACATCCAAAAGTACAAATTTTTGCATTCATATTTTGTTTGGTATTATATTTTATTATATACTTTAGCAGAGCTTCGCCCGTGAATAGACATATCATCAATATAATTTTACATACAAACTTTCATCCCACATTTCAGCTTCTTAAGGGTCGATATTGCGACATTGCTGCCATAGCACCCACCAAATTCCAAGCTGCGATTGAAATGTTTAAAAAAAAGTGGGAAAAAACCTCAATAATGTTTTTTGAGCTCATGGTCTAAGCCTTATAAGCTACTACTAGACTGCGGGTACTGGTACTTTTACATAAAGGTCCATTAAGATTTTGATATATTCCAGAAAAAAATTATGATTTCCTAATTTCAGCTAAAACAGGCTAACCACTGTCTATTGGTAATGCCAGTAATGCCAGGCCTCAATAAAGTAGTTTTGTTGGTCTCAATATAGAGCGAGTCAGACTCGCCTACTAACTCTTCCGTACTCTTATTTCTTAACCTCTATGATTGATTACGTACTTTTAAGACTTATATTTTTTATGATTTAATTTAAAAATGTTAAGCTTTTATGGCCTCTGTGGTCTAGTGGTCCAGCGTTGGCGTCGACCACTTGAGGTCCCGGGTTCGATTCCCAGGTCGGGCACAGAAACAAAAAGTGTTTTTTCAGTTTTCTGAGAAACACAAAGTTGCCCGGGATTGGAAAGTGCCCGGTTGGCGATAGGCTTGCCACCTATCACATTGTGGGACCAAGTATCTTTGGCCAATCGTGGATGCACTTATACCTCTGGCTACCCCTTCTGGCATATGGGCGTGAAGATACTTATGTTAAGATTTCAGATTTTCCCCTGTAAATGTAGTCTAAGACGACATGTATTACTAAACTTCATAGTTTTAGGTCTACGGTAAGTACCTAAAAATTTTGATTTCCCTGAGAGTTTTGAAATAAACGTAAGTATTTACCCCGTGTTGGTTCCGGGCTCCTTTGAAGAATAGATCAACTACCGTTCTGCCAGGCAGGTCGTAAGAGGCGACCAATTGGCTATGCGAGTCACTACTATCGTGGCTACAAGGTGGTTAGAGTTCTGCATTGTCTCGCCTGGGTCTGGTACCACCGCCTTACCTATTCCTACCGCAATAGCGTCAGTGCTTGTCGCTGTTGTGTACGCTGTGTGACGCTGGTTAAAGTAGCCGGTAAACTTATGCATGTGGCATTAGACCTCGCCAGAAGATAGCAACGCACCATTAACACCTTTGGTATCTATAGGCGAAGGTTGACTCGTTCCATCAGGAGACCCATCTGCTTGTTTGCTATCTTATGATATATAAAAAAGCATAAATGATCGTTCTACCTTATCTTAGAAGTTTGACTTTTCACAACTTTAAAGAACCGTAGACATTAATATATAGTTTTAATTTCACCTCTATACCATTACACCCGAGATAAAGGGTCTGACAGTCGAATGTAGAGACAGACAGATAGACAACAAAGTAATTCTATAAGGGTTCCGTTTCTCCTTTTCAGGTACGGAAACCTAAAAATATACTTTTGGTTAATTAAAGGCATAATAGCTACTTATAAATTCGTGACTTTAATTATTCCAGTTGCCTACCTTACAGCTAAATGAAAATAAATTAAAACGTAAATTAACATGCTTCCAACTAGGTATATTTTACCGCTCTATTAATTTGACAAGAAAATAATCAACGTCGTGTCCACGTGTTGGCCTAGCCCTTTGTAATAAATAGACCTGCCTTTGAAGTTAGAGACAAATATAAGGTATAATTTGTACTCTAAATTGAGTAGACCTTATTGAGTATAAATTATATCAAGTCAGTAAATACAACTTTTCAAAATGCAACTTTTAACTTATGTACTCGTAAAGATGTATTCTTTACAATTGTTAAATATCTGAAAAAAAACATTGCATAAAAATATTGTAAAATGATTATGTTATTTCGTCTCGTATCAGTCCTGGGCTCCTTTGAAAAATAGGCCAACTGCCGTTCTGCCAGGCAGGTCGTAAAATTGGCTATGCCAGTCACTACCATCTTGGTTACTAGGTGGTAGAGTTCTGCATTGTCTCGCCCGGGTCTGGTACCACCGCCTTACCTATTCCTGCCGCAATAGCGACAGTACTTGTCACTGTCGTGTTCCGGTTTGGAGGATAAACTTATACATGTGGCATTAGAACTCGCCACAAGGTAGCAACACAGCATTAACATCTTTGGTGTCTATAGGCGGTGGTTGACTCTTTCCATCAGAAGACCCATCTGCTTGTTTGCTATCTTATGATATAAGAAAAATGTGTTATAGCCATTGGAACTGTGTACAAATAACAGTTACCAAGTATCTGAGTCCCAGTGATACGGATCCTATTTTTGTGAAAGGTGTGTATAGTATTAACCGGAAGATAGTTTTAAATTGTTTTTTGTAATATCATTATAACAAATATAACAAACAAGCATATGGGTCTCCTGATGTAAAGATTCAATAGGTAAGGCGGTGGTTACAGACATGTGTTCCGACACATCACTCAGTTTTAATTCACTATACGACGCCTTTCTGTGAAGAATTATCAAGCCTGCTGATAACTGTTTAGGGAGCTGTGGTAGAATGGAAACCCGGTTCCATAGTCCTCCTAACAAGACGAATATGAGAACTCCATGGTGTTTTAGTTCGTAGGCCCCTTTTGGTGAGGCACTCCACCACAATTGTATCACCTCCGAGAGGATACCCAGAAATGGTTTCTCTATTTTAAAACCCCGGTCAATTGCGAGTTGGGCTCGCATTTGGAGGGTTCCGTACAAACTTGTAGGTAAACTTAGCTACGTATTCTTGGTCAATGGGAAATACCGTACAAGTTTTAAATCTCTTGTAAAATCGCAAAATACCTATGTGACAGAAACGGTCATATATTTTGATCGCGTTTTTTGTGATGTAAATAAAAATTAACGGTTTTCGAATTTTATCCTTTATGCTATAGGACATTTGTTATCAACCGCGCTTGACGACAACTACTAGCTGGCCAGATGTGCGGCACACCTGTGTTATGACGTCATAATAAAATAGATAACGAATGGTATAAAGTTTTTTCATTTTCGGTTCATTGTAATTCTATCACTTGTTGAGGGCATTACTCTGCCCAAAATTATACTGTGCGTGTAAAAGTGATTCAAGTGTTTTATTCGGCCAAACTGCTTCACGTTAATACATTGCTTTTTGCCAATTTTCATAATGCTAGATCAACGGCAAGTAACCAATAGGTTTTGATTTCCTTTTGAAATTGCAAAATATGCGACATAAATGGTCATATCTTTAGATTGCGTGGACTTATAAGTTTGATTTTTTTACAGCTAAGAGGGACCATTGACTAGAGTATCTATATTAATATTATAAACTAGCAGACCCGCGCAGCTACGCCCACGAGTAGATTAAGATGTCGTCTAAATAGTATTTCATACAAACTTCATCCCTTATTTTAGACCCTTAGGGGTTGATTTTTGAAAAAAAAAAGTCTATGTTTGACCTCGAATCCTCAACTATTTCCATGCCAAATTGCATGAATCGGTCCAGCGGTTTAGCCGTGAAAGCTTAACAGACAGACAGACAGACAGACTTTCGCATTTATAATATTTTATAATTATAATTTATAATATTATAATACATAGTATAAGTGTATAGTATAATATTACAGTATAAAAGTATATAGTATATATACGAGTAGTATGGAAGTATGGATTTAAAAAATTGGATGTTTATAGGCATGGATGGATGTTTGAGTTCGTGACAAAATTGCTGAACGGATTTGAATGAAATTTGGCACACAGGTAGATGATGACCTGGAATAGCACATATGCTACTTTTTATAACGGAAAAATAAGGTGTTCCCACGGGATTCACCAAAAACTTATATAATGCAGCGGGCTGTACACTGCAGCTAGTTTGATGTGAATTTTAACTTGATACTTTTGCGCGTTCCGGAGAAAAAGGGCCTTGACAGACGGACTGACGGATAAGGAAGTGATCCTATTAGAGTTTCGTTTTTTTCTTATGAGGTTTGGAATTGTAAAAAAGAAAAAATGGACCGTTTTCGTTGTTTAAAATATTCCATTGTTGACTACACAACCTTACCATTATTTTATGCTCTAGGACATTGCATGTGGTATTACTATCACCATGACAGCTGCAAAAATGTTAATTTTTAAAGTAAAACGCGAAGATAATCAACTGATGTCGAGTATAATTTTCATAATAAAACTCAAACACGTAAGGTGTAACAGTTTAATTGATCACGCACGCCGATTTCCATAATCTTGATTGAATTTTATGTGCACTTTTTCATTACAAATGAATTAATAAAATGAAAAGTAGTATGCACTTAATTAATACTACATTGTTGTTTAATAACTAGCTAGAAAGAGAGTAATATATGTGTGATGTATCATCACTCCCGGTTCTTTTGCGGAGTAGGCGGAGTAAACGGATCGTTTCGGTTTGTCTGTTGGCGAAATATATGTTTATCGCCAAAGTCACATTTTATCGAACTGATAACAATGATCGACTATTTATAGCGATAACTGGGTACCGACGGGATTGCGTACTCACCTGTGGCATGGGAATGGTAACGTACCACCCGTCAGACTCCGAGCTACTACTGAGATTATGGAATTTCGAGAAAACCCTGAAAATCCTTAATAATACTTTTGACTGACCCGGAG
Organism: Apodemia mormo; assembly: GCA_036924255.1. Lineage (NCBI taxonomy): Eukaryota > Metazoa > Arthropoda > Insecta > Lepidoptera > Riodinidae > Apodemia > Apodemia mormo. The sequence goes on from JAUPFN010000019.1 coordinate 30,033,324, forward strand.
ATTGAATCCGCCCGTATCCCCGAACAGGTAAGTAGAGGTACAACAAGTGCACCTAAGATTAGCCGAAGATATTAGTCCCACAATGTGATAGGTGGCCAGCCTGTCGCCAACCTGTTTTACAATTCCTGGCAACATTGTTTTTGTCAGAAAACTGAAAAAGCACATTTTTGAATTGCCCGACCTGGGAATCGATCCTTTCACCTCCTGTGGTCAACTAGGACACCGGACCACTAGACCACAGAGGCGATTTTTTAACTATAGTAGTTATATAATATATTTTTTTAATATAACCGCGGAATACAAACGATATTTTTCCATGAAGTTGCGGAACATTATTACACGTATCTTCAGTTATTGCGGGCATGACGACATATGAAAGCATTATGCCGTTTGTCATCACGGCTTACGAGTCAATTTTACTGCCAAGTCGCACCAATAGTGGTTTCACATAACATACTATCTAAAAATTCTATATTTTTCTTTGACAAGATAAAAACTTGGCATTAATTTCCACAAGCAATCAAAATAATAAAATAGCATGGATTCCAGCGCTGAATATATAAAAACGGCTTTATATCTGTCTGACAAGTTTGAATTTTCATAATAGACAAAGCTACAAAAATTTTGTCTGTGCTCTAATTTCAAATCATTTAAGAAAATACAGCTTGCGGACGATTCACCATTACTATTAAACGCTGTCAATGTTCATAAAACGTCAAATTATTATGCTTACTTAAATATTTACCGATTTTAATTAAACAATTGTAGTTTTCCATAATTATGGTGTGTACCTTAAATATAAACGTAAAAAAAATAATTAAATGATGATGTCTAATTGCAGTATTATAGGATGTAGAATGAATAATAGAACAAAATCGCCAAATGAATCATTGCACCGGTACGTATTATTTAAACTTATTTGAACGTCTTGTTCTGTTTTTAATATGTATTTATTCAATTCAATTTGAATAAAAATTATATTAAATATATTGATAAAATGCATTGATATAAAAAACCCAAGATACACAATCCCGAACAAAACACACTCAAAAGTGTTCCAATTTCATCTACATATGGCAAAAACATATGTCTTTGCATATCCAACCTTAAGCGCAAGATTTATAGTTGTTTTTACAACGCATTGGACAAAAAGAAATAAAATTGACAGCGTTGCGACCGACGCGATTCTATTTGAAGGACTTTTTTGAGACACTGATTGTGTATCTTGGATTATTTGGAGTACTTTTTTGAGACACTGATTGTGTATCTTGGGTATTTTATATCAATGATAAAATGTCGATATTTTTTAGATTAAGTGTTGACATATTGTCAATTGTTACGTAGACAGCTGTACTAAGTTCGCCATTACTCGTGAAGAAATAACACAGTTTTTCCTAAGTTATTTCATATCTAATAGTAGTTTACTTCATCTAAGACATTTTTACACATGTTACGTTGTGCGCACTGTCAACTTTCAGCAATGTTGCCATGTTTTAAAAATAAATTGTTGAATAAAACGAATTGCAGTGAAAACAATTTTTAATAATTACAGAATAATGTTTATATGTACAACGGCGTTTACGTCGTAACTCTGTTCCATTTGTTCTACACGTGTAAGCGACGAAGCGAGTTACAAGGGCTACAATATTGGAATATCTGAGGATTGTTATAAAAAACGAGTATTATTTCAATGTTTGTAAATAGGATTGTAATATGTATATGGGGAATATAGAATTTGCAATTATTTTAAATTAAAATTTGGTAAGCTAGTTTAGTTTTTTTTTATATCAAAAGATAGCAAACAAGCAGATTATTCTCCTCATGGAAAGAGAAACCATCGCCTAATAGACATCAAAATTGTTAATGGTGCGTTGTTATCCGTCCGGCAATGACAAGGTTTTACGCTATTGCGGCAGAAATAGGTAAGGCGGTGGTACCAGATACCCGGGCGAGTCGTCGCGGTACCTTACCAACAGTTATTCACGATGATAGTTACACGTATAGCTAATGGTCGCCTTTTCTGACTTGCCTGACAGAATGGCAGTTGGTCTGTTCTGTCAGTAGACTGAAGCCATTCGGGGAAAAACTTGTTTTCAACTTCTCTTCAATAATGTTTGACCATTTGTTCTTCACGTGTGACCGCCCTGTTATCGAGTGGTTAGCGACCTTGACGCAATCGACGGGCCTCGGGTTCGATCCCCGAAGGGGACAAGCATTTGTGTGATTAGCATAAATGTTTGAAAAGTATCTTCACGTCCGTATCCCCGAAGGGGTAAGTAGAGGTACAACAAGTACACCTACGACTAACCGAAGATACTTGGTCCCAGAAATGTGATAGGTGGCAAGCCTATCGCCGACCGGGTACTTTCCTATCCCGGGCAACTTTGTGTTTATCAAAAAACTGAAAAAAAAATACTTTTTTTTAAGTGCCAAACCCGGGAATCGAACCCGGGACCTCATGTGATCAACGCCAACGCTGGACCACAAAGGTGATTATATAAATGTTTGTATTTCCGGATTTGGGTGTTTATTAAATATATTCAAGTATTTATTTATGTATTTCTATGTATTAGTATCGTTGACTGACACCCATAACACAAGCAAATAATTTGCTTACTTTGAGGTTAGATCAGTAAGTGTAATTTGTCCCGTGAATATTTATTATTTATTATTATTATTAATGGAATACACTAGCTGTTACTCGGACTGTTTGCGTGAACCAAAACCTTCCTTTTGCTTAGTTGGGAAAAATGTAGTCTTTGTGAATAGGCCTGTTTTCACTAAGATCGGATATACCTTACTTACTAATGATTAATTATGATATTATGAAGATAACAAAAAACTAATATATTTATCTATATATATAAAAATCAATTGCTGTTCGTTAGTCTCGCTAAAACTCGGCTGAACCGATTTGGCTAATGTTTGTTTTGAATTAATTGTTGAAGTCCAGGGAAGGTTTAAAAGGTGAGAAAATATAGGAAACAAAATAAGAGTAGTTAAAAAGGCAGAACAACGTTTGCCGGGTCAGCTAGTAAAAGATAAGAATTAATAATATTTTGAGGATATAAATTATGTATCTGTGATGTCATTCCAGACGACATACCGGGTATTAGGTACCACTGCGTAGGTAAGGCAGCAATAGCGTCAATGTTTGTGATTGCCGTTTTTTGATTTGAAGGGTAAGGTAGCCAGGAAACTTATGCAAGTGGGATTAACACCTCGCTATATTGATAAAAACGCATCATTAACATCTTTGGTTTCTATAGGCGACGGTTGTCCCCTTACACCAGGAGAGTCATCTGTCGGATAGTTTGCTATTTTATAGATAAACTAGCTGTTGCCCACGACTTCGTCCGCGCGGACTTCGTTTACTCCACACAGTTCCTCCCCCGTAGGTGATAGCGTGATAATATGTAGCCTATTGTTGACCCGACCTATTAGTAATATTCATGCAAAATTTGAAGTAAATCCATGCAGTACTTTTTGAGTTTATCCCGGACATACATACAGACAAACGACAAACAGAAATACAGACAAACAGTCAAAAATTCTAAAAACTACATTTTTGGCTTTGATATCGATTGTAGATTACGCCCCAAGTATTCTTTTAAAAAAATATTCAATGTACAGTTTTGACTTTCCTACGATTTTATTACATGTATAGATAAATAAATAAATATAACTGGACAAATTACACAAATTGATCTAACTCCAAAGTAAGCAAACTATTTGCTTGTAATATGGGTGTCAGTCAACATATAAATACATATATAAATACTCAAATATATTTAATATATACCCAAACCCAGAAACACAAACATTTGTGCTCATCACATAAATGTTTGTCCCTATCGGGAATCGAACCCGAGCCCCATTGACAGGTTCGCTAACCACTCAATCAAATGGCGCTCATATATAATATATAAAAATCAAATGGAATATAAAAATAGAAGTAAATAACAAATACTAACGATCGCCCTACTCGAGGCAAAAATTTGACTATAGACTAATAAAAATAAAATCTTCAAGTTTGACCTCAAATATTACCGTAAAGAACAGCATAATATAATATGTGACACATAGGTACCTGCTATGTGTCACATATTATATTAAAGTATCTTCACGCCTTTATTCCCGAAAAGGTAGGCAGAGGTACAACAAGTGCACCCACGGTTAGCCGAAGATACTTGGTCCCACAATGTGATAGGTAGCAAGCCTATCAGCTAGTGGGCACTTTCCAATCCCGGGCAATGTTGTTTTTATCAGAAAACTGAAAAAACACATTTTTAAATTGCCCGACCCAGGAATCAAACCCGGGATCTCATGTGGTAAACTCCGACACCGGACCACTACACCACAGAGGCGATTATTATGGTCGTATAAATGTAGTATCTTTAAGTTTTATTTGTAATATTTTATGAAATTCCAATACATATTACTTAAAAATATTAGATTTCTGCAGTGTAGGACGTGGACTTTAACTGTGCTAAATTTAACATGAAATTTAGCACCGTTAAAGTTTGCACGTTCACGTAACTGTCGTAAAAGGGGTTATAAAGTTTTTCTTCACGTATTGATATCAGGCAGTCACATGTTTATCCACAAGTTGTCTTTATTGTTCGAATCTTTGTCTGTGTATAAATATACAGACAGAGATTTGAACAATCTTTTAAACAAACAAATTAATTCGTAATAGCACAAGCAATTCTTAAAATTACGGATGCTTTGTTCAAATCTCTGTTTGTGTATTTATAAATGTTCAAATCTCTGTCTGTGTGTAAATACACAGACAGAGATTTGAACAATCTTTTAAACAAACAAATTAATTCGTAATAGCAGAAGCAATTCTTAAAATTACGGATGCTGTTAGCTTTAAGGCTTTAATAGACGCATTGAGATGGTCGGACTGAAAAGGAATTCTTAGTTTGGACGTATTCCAAAGGCGATAGAAGGCTTGAAAGGCGTTAGAAAGGGCCACGGACTTTGCCAACTGAGGCAATAAAGGATTTAAAGTGTTAAAATTGAGTTTTCTTCGTGTATCTAGATGGATGTTTGAAATCGATCAGTTTATACGGAAAAGCTTTTCTATGACTTAAGGATTGAAAAAGTTATAGCGTAGTGCGACTACGTATTTTTTCTGGTTTCTATCAAGTAAATTTTTAGTATAATCAGGCCAAAGACATGTAACCATGAGTTAACTTAAGTCTGGAGTTAAAACAATTAGCCACGGTTATTTATCCTCTTAGGAAAAACAGTCGACGTTTGACTTTGACTTTTGATTGATTTTGACTTGGTTTTTATTCGAATTATCATTTATAGGCACTTTTGACGAGTAAACTTTTTTTTAAATTACTACCGGATCTGAAACACGGCCACACATTGAGAAGATGCGGTGAAAGAAACTCACCGGGCTTGTCTTTTCCGTGCAAATAGGATTTTTTTTAATAATGTATTTACAATAATTTATTAATAATATGTTATAATTACCATGCTATTGATATGAGGAGCAATTAATTTCTTGCTTTATTTTTAACTAAATATTTAGATATCTTGTAATCGCATTTTATTACAGATTTTGATTTAATAATTTTTTTTTTTAATTTGTGTATTAGTAGATCTTTATTAGCATTTGGAAGTTTATTGTTAAGGCTATACGCCTTAACAATAAACTGACTGACTGACTGACTGACTGCCGCGTACAAGATTTACTTATTCTGTGAAGACGTGATACAACTCTTCGAAGCACGTTACAAGTTATCTTCCGAGAGGAAATGTTTAACCAAATTTTCGCCTGGCTCGGGGACCAATCATGGTCCCAACCCGCAGAGCAAAATTGTTTTGTTTTTTGTATTTAAATGATGCACATTACAATTTTTCTTACATCAAGTTTTCAAATATAAGCTGTGATGGTACGGGTAAAATATTAATTGTAAATTAACGAGCGATATACGTTAAGCGTTTACAGATGGTTTAATATTGATAATAGGCGTGGATATCACAATGACGAATTGGCAGTAAGTAAACTATTTTTTACCTTACTTATTATTAATAGCAATATCTACAGGACACCCACGGTATTTACCCAACACCTTTATATCATAAGATAACAAGCAGATGGCTCTTCTGATAAAAAAAATCCATCGCCTATATATACCAAAACTGTTAATCGTGGGTTGCTATCAGTATGGCGGAAAGACATTGCTACATGCATAATTCTACCTTACCTTCTAAAACAGAACACGCCAATGTCAAGCATTGACGCTATTGCGGCAGAAATACGTAGTTAAGGCAGTGGTAAATTTACCCTGGTGAGAAGATGCGGAACTTTACTACTTAATAGTCATGATGGTAGTATTGCGTATACTCAATCGTCCGCCTTTTACGCTACAAATTTGACTTTGAATATTTGAGTATGATAATCTATTTAGGTGTCCAAGGACGTTTACTAAATTTCATTAGGGTATGTACGTTTGTATGTTTATCTAATAATTTCTCGAGAAATAAAAACCATATCGAGATAATTCTTTTTCAATTTAAATCAGGTATGTTCAAACTTAGAAATCAGTCTAAGTTTCATCAAAATTGATTTAGTAGTTTTTGAGATATGGGTATATTAGTTAACAGATATTTGAAGTCGGTTCAATTTATAAATTATTTTTATTGGTTTACTTTTATTGTATTTATATTATTTAATTAGGTTAAAAAAGTAAACTAATAAAAGTAATTTAAAAATTACTTTTATAAGTTTACTTTTATTTCATTTATATTATATACTTTGGTTTAATTATTAAATTACTTTTATTAGTTTAATTTAATATTTTATTTATTTAATTCGGTTTAATTTTTAAATTACTTTCATTAGTTTACTTTTATTTATATTATTAAATTCGGTTTAACTTTTTAATTACTCTTATCAGTTTACTTTTGTTTTGTTTACTTATATAATTCTGTTTAATTTTTAAATTACTTTTATTGGTTTAATATCACTATTTTCTTTTACTTTTATTAGATTAACTGCAGCGTGCAGCCCGCTGTATTATAAAAGTCTTTGGTGAATCCCGTGGGATTACTTAATTTCTTTGGGACAAATAGTCGTTTATGTCCTATTCCAGGTCATCATCTATCTGTGTGCCAAATTTCATTGAAATCCGTTCAGTAATTTTTGCGTGATTTAGTTACAAACAGCCATCCATTTAAGCATCCACCCTTCCAAATATCCAAACTTGCGCATTTATAATATTGCTACGTACTCGGGTTCGTAATTGTAAGAAAACACCACTTATATTAAATCCGTGTATTTACTTAACACAACACAACGTAATACTAAAATACGCTTTACACCCTAGTCACTTGCTATACTATCACTGAACTTAGAACACTACACAATAAAATACTTCTCGCTTCGCACTGATTACTTGATGTATCGCTCTCGATCGCTTGATGAAAACTCCTTGTGTTTGTCAACACCTCTGTATTTATAGGCAGGGTTAAGTCCTAGCTGGATCCAGAAAAATCTAAATGTATCGGGAAACAATGAATCACTTCTTATCGTAAACATGTTATGAGTCATAAATCCTAGTACACGCTACTTTCAACCTTATGCCATATCCCACAAAGTCCATTATGGCATAGCCCAGGTCAACTATTTGTTTGTCAATAGGAGTAGCTATCTCTTTCTTTTATTTCTAGATAGTTACCGCGCGCGCGCTCCAACTCTACACGCTTCTAGATTATTCGTAACAATATTAACATAGATAAACATTGACCTATCAACTTGACACAGTGTACACATTGTATACATACACTCGGTCCCTTGTTTTGGCCGGTCAATACTCGATACCCTAGTCAAGAGTAATTAAAGAATCGAAACATGATGCCACTTACCTTCCCAACTATTATCCAGATACTGCCTTATGCCGAAGTTCGGCCTCGTATGAGATAGCTTAGAGGGCAAGCGTTAAGCAATACGTTTATATTTTGATTATTTTTTTTTAAATTCACAAGGCATTTATTAAATCATGAATGATTTGCTACACATTCATTATATATATACATACTAGCTGACCCGGCAAAAGTTGTTTTGTCATATAAATTATTGAATTAAAAAAAGGGTGAAAATTTAGGGTTGTATTTTTAATGCCACATTATAAAAAATTAAAAAATAAAAAATCTCCAAAATATAAAAAAATGTCACTCAGGAGTATGAAAAATAGATAGCTGATTCTCAGACCTACTGAATATGCATATAAAATTTTATAAAAATCGGTCAAGCCGTTTCGGAGGAGTATGGTAACTAACATTGTGACACGAGAATTTTATATTAAGATTAATTCACAAGGGATTTATTAAAAGACGAATGATTTGCTACACATCTATTATCTATGTATGTATGTATATATATATATATATATATATATATATATATATATATATATATATATATTGCATTACCATCGTTAACACTAGTTGCTAGAGTTCCATAATATTGGACCCAGACGGGTATATTTGGTACTTACCTATTCCTGCCACAATAGCGTTAATGTTCGTCAGCTAAATAATTAAGAACGACTACGTTCATGTTTAATTGGTGTAAGTTCCGACAGGTTTTAGATCTAAATGAGGTCCTTCCTCAGGGTGAGTCCGGCGTTCACTCGGTAGCAACTCGCTTCGAACAGTTCGAGCCGCTAGTAGCTGTTTTTAATTATTTAGTTTATAATGTCTCACGAAAATTTTAATAATTTTAATGCTCATCATGTGGAGAGTAAGGTAGCAGTAAACGTATGCAAGCAGCATTAACTTTTTAAGCTATTGCATAGCTTCTATCGCGGACCTTGAGCGTGGAGACCGAATCCAGAAATCCCGTAACGAAAAAAACCTAACACCCCCACTCCGACCGGCACAGCGGTGATACTTTTTAGTTTTTCCATCTATCGATAAATACCAGAACTTTTAATGGCTTTTTGAAATATCACGCTTGTCTCTTCAGTTCAGCAACCCGCCTTTAGGTGGCATTGGTTGTATTGGAAAACTACCGTAATCAGCTGTTTGTGAGAAAGTATATAGGTGTATAGGTATTTACCATCTACGTGCAACAGTGAATATCTGTACTCGTATAATTTGTGTACAAAGTGTTTTAAATATGAATAAACAAAGAAAAAAAATACTGCATAAATAAAATAAATATATAATTGTAATTGCATAAGTTGATAAAAAATGTTATGCAATAGCTTTACCGCGGCAGTCTCCGAGTGCCACACGTCTTTTTTTTGTCATAAAATAACAAACAAGCAGATGGGTCTCCTGATGGAAGGAGTCAACCATCGCCTATAGACACCAAATATGTTAATGGTGCGTTGCTATATTGTGGCGAGGTCTTATGCCACGTGCGTAAGTTTACCGGCTACCTTACCTTCCAAACCGGAACACGACAGTGACAAGCACTGACGCTATTGCGGCAGAAATAGGTAAGGCGGTGGTAGCAGACCCGGGCGAGACAATGCAGAACTCTATCACCTAGTAGCCACGATGGCAGTGACTCGCATAGCCAATCGGTCGCCTTTTACGACCTGCCTGGCAGAACCGCAGTTGACCTATTCTTTAAAGGAGCCCGGGACCAACTTGGAGCCACCCGGCTAGATATTAACATTTTGATGTCTATAAGCGATGGTTGTCTCTTTCCATCAGAAGAGCCATTTGCTTGATTGCTAACTTATCATGTTAAAAAAGAACATTTTGCTCTCCATAAGACTGGTGTCGTATTAAAATTCGTTGTATTTAACTGCTTTAAAGTTATTTTGCAAAAACTACTAAGATGAACCTTGGTCTCAACGCATACTTATCTGGCTAGGGACATCTTTCCTCTTTCACCGTTATGTTAGACTTGGTCGCGGTGATGAAGCCACCAAGATAACAATCGTTGACACTTGATAAGTGTATTTTCAGTTACAAACAATGGTTCTACTGAGGAGCCAGCATCTAAACTGAATTTTTCACTGTTAGATAAAACTCTAGAAAGTCGATTTGCAATATACCTACAAGTTGACTAGAAAAATACTAAACATGTTTAAAGATACGACAGTTAAAAGTCATACGTAACTAATAAAAATATAATAAAAACAATATTTGTTAACTACAAATAGTAAACCTCAACGAAATTACGATAGTAATATTCAAAAAGTGTGATCACCGCGCGTAGCGTTGTATTAACGAGCTTCGTAACAAGCTTGGCAAACGCTATTTTTAAACAATGAAGTTAGATATCTATGCACAGGTGTCCGTACACATTTTTTAAATTGGATAATAAGGTCAAAATTTAAAGTACTTATTTACATTTTCGGTATTAAAATCGAACACTGATCTGTTTTAATAAGTATAGTCTCTTACCAGTCTGCGTGTATATAGTCGAGAAGTAAGTATATCTGAAACCTATTAGAATGTCACGTAATAATCATCAGGCACTTCTTTTTAAGCTTATGTTGCGTGATATTTATAGATTTTCATTGCCTTTAATGACTTTTAATCTTAGAAAATTATTTATTATAGAGTGTATGTGTGCCAAGTACGAACTGTATTCAAAGACTATTTTTGTTGGATTTTATGATTCTTTTACCATCAGAGTAAGTATTTAATCGTTTGCTTTTGCATGAATTTTAAAATTTATTATAGTTATAAGCTGTTCTGTTTTTAATTTTTTAACGTTTAAATATGTAAAATAGCCAAGAATTGATCCTTTTTGCTGTATCTGTCGGCAAATATTGATTAACATTAAGTTTTCTTATTATTGTTCTATTAATTTTAAATCAATGTGTTTATCACTATTCTTAATGATTTTTTCATTTTTGTTTTACTTTTAAAATGAATATGTATAAAAATGCATTTTTTTTAAATTGCATTAGTAATTTTTCCAAGTGTACGTGATAAGTTTAACGACAAAGATAGACATAAGCTTAAATACTCATTACTGTTGTTTCCGGTTTGAAAATAAAGTAGACTGTAGATGTATGTATATTGTATATAGAACTACTTTCCCGCCACACGCCACACGGATAATAACCCATCATTAATATATTTGGTATATATAGCACATGATTGTTTCTTTCTATCAGGAAAACCATCTACTTGTTTGCTGCCCTTTAACATAATAAACTTCTTAAGCCTTTGCATTCATAGAACAAATTCTTATCACGGATAAAAAAGAGCCAATTTTTTGTATGCTGACCCTAACCCGTTTGACGAAAAATGACGAAAAGGCCTGCGATATAGATACGAGAAGAAGTAAGTTTATTGACACTTTTTTAATAATATCGAAATTATACAAAAATATACTAAATATTTATATATGTATCCCTCCACATCGCCGATTTCGTAAATAGTGGTTTAACAACACCCACAATTAGTAAACGGCGTCAATCCAATTATGTAACTGGTGGTAAATTTTTAGACCAATTGAACACATGTTTAGTCTCGGCCAATTTTCCCAAAAAAACTGACACAGTGTTTCTGGAACTATTTAATACTTAATATGTGTACACCAAAGCCATATCCATATTGGTATCACTAGATCATAAAAGTGAAAAAGTTTATACTGTTGAGAGAAAAACAAAATTACACATATAACAATGCGCGTACTCTATCACATATACTCTAAGCTCCTGATCGATGTTCGCTGTTTTATTTAGTGGTGACCCTCAATGTCGGGGTAATAAATTGTGCTTGCTTGTTTGCCTTTAAATTAATTCCACCCATTTTCAATTCATTGGTGCTATGACGAATTTTGACAAATGAATGCTTTCAATGGTAAAGGTGTGTTATTAAATATTCAGATTAAATAATCAATTTACTAAAAAAGTAGGTATTAGTAAGCGTTCCAACTGAGAATAGGACTGTCAGACGTCATATTGTTACGCATTTTGCAAAAACTTAATTTGTTATGAGTATGGTGAGCAAAAAAATACTAACAAAGAAATTAATAAAAAAAACTTGAGAGGTATCAAGGGACACCCGGATGGAACAGTTACTTTTGATTAATTAGTGAAGCAATTGTAATAAAATTTTATTTTTTTAAAGTAATAATATTTTTTTATTATTATTAACAAATATAATGTAATATAAACTTAATCAGTAGGCTCAATTTTCGTAATAATAATAGAAATGAAAATATCTGGCTTGCTTTCTATAAGAGAGAGCGAGAGAGAGAAAGACAGACAAAGAAACATGCGCACGCCGCACAGCTTACAATAACTTACTATAGCAAAATTGTCGTGATAACTTTTCGTAAGAATTTTTTCCGTCTAGCCCCCTTTCACAACGCGCGAAAAGGAACTTCGTTCCAAAAATATTGCGTTCTAATTAATTAAAAAAAGAAGGAAAGAAAATATGAAAATACACATAGATTTATTTTTATAAACAATCAAATATGTCTATCGGATTTTAAATCCTTCGCACCGCTTATAAAGAATTTTTTGCCGACATTGGTGCACGAATCTTTTTTGTCACACATAATATTACATAAATCTAAAATTAATTATTTTTTAATCTAACATTTATTAAAATGTGTTTCAAACTATGTATATAATGACAATATTTAAATAGGTACACTTGGGTAGATACAGTTGTGTGTTATGGAACACTATTATTATTATTATTATAGAATTATTTGAATGTTATTTGTTCCTCAAAAAAATCATCCCAAATTTTTAACAAAATTTTTTTTGCTGATATTACTAATTTCACACTTTTTTCGACGTGTTGGTCTCGGGCTCCTTTGAAGAACAGACCAACTGCCGTTCTGCCAGGCAGGTCGTAAAAGGCGATCGGTCGTAAAAGGCGACCGATCGGCTATACTAGTCACTACGTACGTACGTATATGTACTTGACTACAATAATCACAGATCTTAAAATATCATAATATGCTAATAACGAGTAAAAAATACGTCGCTGGCGGTCTTCGCATTGTCACATACACTGGGTTTAACAAAATATGATTTTATGGTTCACTAGCTGTTGCCTGCGACTTCGTCCGCGCGGACTTCATTTACGCGGCTCAGCTCCTCTCCCGTAGGTGATAGCGTGATAATATATAGCCTATATGTTGACCCGACCTGTTAGTAATATTCATGCAAAATTTGAAGTAAATCTATGCAGTACTTTTTGGGTTTACCCCGGACATACATACAGACAAACAAACAAACAGACAAAAATTCTAAAAACTATATTTTTGGTTTCGATATCGATTGTAGATCACGCCCCAAGTATTCTTTAAAAAAATATTCAATGTACAGTTTTGATTTTCCTACGATTTTATTATATGTATAGATGATCTGTACACCTATAGATGATAATATACTAAGTTATTTCAGACATAATGTTTCTGCTAACTAAAAAATATAATATGTTCTGTAAAACGTGTGAACAACCTAAAATCTAAAGTCTAAAGTCTAAAGCTCCACATTTATCTGACGCCATATCACGCTTTAATGCATACTAAATCAGGTCAACATAGTACTGCATTAGTTTATATTTTATATTTTTAGTTGTTAGGGTTTCTTTCAGTTCATTTGGTAACTGATTTACTAGCTGTGGGATGAAATAGCTTAATTTGCGTTTGCCATATTGATTGTTGTAACTGGGTAAGGATGATTTGGATTTTATCATATTTCTAGTTCGTAATTGATTATTATAATGCTTTCGTATTTTTAATTTTTCGTCAAAATAGTTTTCAACCAGAAGTATTTTATAAACTTTCTCGTTCTCTGGAATAATTCTGCAGAATTTAAATTATATGGAGTAGTCTATTTCGATTTTTTTTAAATATTTTTGGTACTATTTGATTTAAACATCTTAACTATTGATGAATAAATTTTGTCCAAATGACTCTTGTAGATCCTCCCATAACTAGACAAACCATACGCTTTAGTTTGTTTTACCAAGAACGTATATAACAATACTAAAATTTTGAATGGTATTTTCCAATTTATTACGGAAAATTTTGCCAACAGACCCCGAAGTATTATCAGACACATGATTGATGTGATGTTTGCATTTTAGGCGATTGTCAATGATAAGTCATAGGTAATTTTGCTTTTCCACTACGTCAATGTTTGCACAGTCACAAGAAATTGACCTATTAATAGACATCCTATAGACATGCATTTCCCTTTGTATACTTTGGAAGGAAATCAATGTGACGATACCTTAATTTACTCTAATTATATTTTAATAGGTATCGCCTGTAACTGAAATTTAACCACAGGCTAACAATTAAAGTCCTTTTTTTAGTTTGAGAGCAAACTTTATCCGTAAAGAAAATAGTCACATGAGTGTAGTTTGTGTAATGTTTATGTTTGTTTATGTCATGTATTTTTATTGCATATTATTTAAAATGTAAGGTTTCTCCACTCCTCCATAATGTTAACTTTAACTGTGCCAAATTTCATCAGTTTTTCCTGATGGAAAAAAACCATCGCCTATAGATACCAAAGATGTTAATGGTGCGCTACTATCCATGTGCTAGGATGGCCGTATCACATGCATGCCTACCGGATACCTAACTCTCCAAACTAGAATATTACAATGCGTTATTACGATAGGAATATGTATGGCGGTAGTACCAAATACTCGGGCGAATCGAGACTCTACCACCTAATTATCACGATGGCAGTGACACGTTTTTATTTATTTTTCTTTTATAGTATAAGGTAGCAAACAAGCAGATGGGTCTCCAGATGGAAAGAGTCAACCATCGCCTATAGATACCAAAGGTGTTAATGATGCGTTGCTATCTTGTGGCGAGGTTTTATGCCATAGGCATAAGTTTACCGGCTACCTTACCCTCCAAACCGGAACACAACAGTGACAAGCACTGACGTTATTGCGGCAGGAATAGGTAAGGCGGTAGTACCAGACCCGGGCGAGACAATGGAGAACTCTACCACCCAATAGCCACGATGTAAGTGACTCGTATAGCTAATCAGTCGCCTTTTACTATCTGCCTGGCAGCAGTTGATCTTTTCTTCAAAGAAGCCCAGACGAATATGGGGAAAACTCACTGTTTGTGTAATTGTCTTAAAAAGGGCTACAAAATTTCTACTTTACACAATCTTTTAAATATAAAAATCAATGCCACTTTTCGTTGTAATTTTATAACTCAAGAACGGGGTCACCTATCCAAGCTAAATATTTAGGCTTTGTTCGGACTATTTAGTAGATGGTTTATGTGAAGTTTACTCAAAATCGGTAGAGCGGTTCTTCATTTATCACATTTTTTGTAACAAATGAATTCTATAAATGGCGATACATAGCGAAGCACGTAACGGGCTGCTAGTTATACATATATTTAAGGCAACCGGCATAAAATCACTTAACCATACAATTCAGTTCAATTTTATTTTATATACGTCCTTAAATTTTCCTTTTAATAGGATGCAAAAGCAAATCATGTCACATATGGATTACCTACATTACGTCGAGCAGGGTGCTCGAGTTCTAATCTGTAATATTCTTTCATGCATAAAAGCTTTTCTTTACAAGTTTTATTAAATTGCCTTTGGAGAAAAGTAAGCTAATTTTGTCAAAATTTAACATTTTTATAATGCTAATGTATGAGCGTAGAGTATTATATTTTTAAAATTCATCTTAAAATAAAATTACTTTAAGATGAATTTAAAAATATATATCACTTTTATAATTTTGTACGTTTTTATCACATATTTATTTACTGAAGTTAGTTCGGGTTCTTTTTGAAAAATAGATCACCGACTTTTCTGTCAGGCAGTTCGTAAAAGGCGTACAACTAGCTATGCAAGTCACTACTATCGTAGCTACTAGATGGTATAGTTCTGCATTGTCTCATCCGGGTCTGGTACCACTGCCTTACCTATTCCTGTTGCAGTAGCGTCAGTGTTTGTCACTATCGTGTTCCGGTTTGGAGGGTAAGGTAGTCGGTAAACTTATGCATTTGGTATTGAGACCTAGCCACGAGGATAGCAACGCACTATCAACATATTTGATGTTTATATACGATGTTTGTCTGTTTGTATCAAGAGAGCCATCCGTTTCTTAGCTATCTTATGATATAAAAAAATTAGGAATTTGAGAATTCCCTGATATATTTCTTTGTTATTACACTATTTTTTAGATCTATCTAGATCTATTGCTAGGCATGTTGTAAAAAGCTAAAGATGGCTAATACGTATCTCTTACATCATCAATAACCACAGGTGGTAGATTTCTGGAACGCCACGACTGGATTTTAATACCACCACCATACCTATTCTAGTTGATTTTCTTATCATTAGAAAAATCCAAGAGTAACATAGGCTGCTTTTTTACCCAATAGAGCAAAAGTAAGTTATGAGTTTGGGTCACGCGAACGAAGTCGTGACTCACAGCTAGTAATGAATTGAAATATATAAACTACATTTTTTTAAAAATAATATTTTCATATGTTTTTTTTTATATCATAAGATAGCAAACAAGCCGATGGGTCTCCTGATGGAAAGAGTTAACCATCGCCTATAGACACCAAAGATGTTAATGGTGCGTTGCTATCTTGTGGCGAGTTCTAATGCCACATGCAAAAGTTTACCGGCTACCTTACCCTCCAAACCGGAACACGACAGCGACAAGCACTGACGCTATTGCGGCAGGAATAGGTAAGGCGGTGGTACCAGACCCGGGCGAGACAATGCAGAACTCTACCACCTAGTAGCCACAATGGTAGTGACTCGATAGCCATTCGGTCGCCTTTTACGACCTGCCTGGCAGAACGGCAGTTGGCCTATTCTACAAATGTTTGGAAAAATTTGCACGTGGGAACTAATATAATTAGTCTACGTATTCGCAAATAAATATAATAGTAGTTAAAAAGTGGAAAGTTGGCAATTGGGAACCCGAATAACGTAAACTTTCTGGCGAATAGTAAGAAAACTGCTTCTATTAACATTTGGGTCACTCTGTCGACCCAAAAAGGTAACCAGGGTAGTTATATTTATTCATGTAAAGTTCTCATTTTACAGATCCTCAATAAGATGTAATTTATTTATTTATAATAAGATTAAATTTTATATTTTAGCAACGGATGTTTAAAAAAGTTGTTAAAATGTACTCATATGAAAAATAAAAAAAAAGTTTCTTCACGCCCATATCCCCGAAGGGGTAGGCAGAGGTACAACAAGTGCACCCACGATTAGCCGAAGATACTTGGTCCAACAAATGTGATAGGCAATGGCAAGCCTATCGCCAGCCGGGCACTTTCCTCCAATCCCGAGCAACTTTGTGATTCTCAGAAAACTTAAAAAACACTTTTTTATGTGCCCGACCCAGGTATCGAACCCGGGACGTCATGTGGTCAAAGCCAACGCTGGACCACTAGACCACAGAGGCATATAAGCAACCCCTTGAATTTATAGAACCGCACAACTTTCTAAATTTCTAAGCTATCTCAAACGTAACAGAACGGGTTTTTTATATCAATGAACAGGACAAATATATTATTTTTTAATAAAAATGTAATCGTGGCTGGAACAGTGCAGACATACTCATAATATGAAGTTTTGACTTCAAAGAAAAATTTTCATGTATCTGCACTGTCAGGCCAAGCAATTTGTACTGGAATCTGCCTTTATTTTTTATTACATATTTCTGGATATTTTTACACTATGACAGGTAAAACTAAGTTTATTACCATTACCTTTCTGTCCTTAAATAGATTGAATTTCATAAAAATTACAGTACATAGATTGTATTCTGATAATTAATAATATAATATATTGACATAAGAAAAACTAATGAAAATAAATGGAAACATTTAAAAACAGTTACATTACCATAAATTGATTTCCAAAATTTATAAAAAAGAACACACATAAATACGCACTTACAACACAACACACACACACACACACATACACACACACACACATTTATTCATGCATGAATATTTGCGCAAAAACATTTATGTCTTTAAACCTGTGTAATGCTACTAATACCGCAAAATTGTTACCGGTACAGAAGTCAATCTTATGGATAGTGGCGCTTGTATCTAGGCGTTTGATTTATTATTGAGAATGAAACAGGAAGAAATGTAAACCAATAATAACTAAAATATTACAATTTTATCGTCATACATGTTACAAATTTTCTACACAAAAAGTTCACTGACGTGTGATGTGACTCGAGGTGGCACTATTTCCAAACATTCCGAGATATCGTGTCCGAGAGAGCTGTTTATGTGTGCGTTCTGTACCCATCTGATTTTTGTTAATAAATAATACATGTAGCACTCTGTACACATTCTGGCTTATTCTTCAAAAAAATAGTCCGGATCAACATGAGAGACCATATTATTATTTTGTTTCTATTAAAACATTTTATATAGACATTATTATGGACAAGCAGATGGCTCTCCTAATGGAAAGAAATAACCGTCCGCGTCGCCTATAGACATCAAATATTATGTTAATGGTAGCATTTGAAACACTGTGGTGGAGTCTTAATACCACATGTATAAGTTTACCGGCTACCTTACCCTTCAAACCGGTACACCACAGTTACAAGCACTAACGATATTACAGGCAGGAATAGGTAAGCCGGTGGTACAAGGAGACAATGCAGAACTCTACCACCTAATAGCCACAAGGGTAGTGACTTACTAATCGTTCGCCTCTTACGAACTCTCTGGCAGAACAGAAGATGATATATTTCTTAAAAGGAGCCCAGACCAACATGGGAGCATTAAAATTCTGTACAATAAAACATTATTCGCTTTTTTAATAAATAAAAAGTAAAACCTAGGTAGTGTCAAAGTTTTGTAAATTATTTCGACAGAATTATTTCTCTAGAGGCATTTTATAGCCATAAAATTATGTTTGAAACTTTTAATTAACACGTATTTTTAAACTTGTAATTGATATATTCTCCGCGTTGATTCAGGACATTTTAGGGTTCCGAAGTAAACTATTCCTAGTAGTCCTTATAGTTTCACTATTTCCGTCTGTCTGTCCGTAGTCTAGTTCAGAGATCTTAGTACAATAAAGCTTTAATTTAGCATGAATATACCATTGATATAAAAGGGAAGATATGTTACCTAGTCACCGCGCCTGGTCCTACAAAACTAGGTCCGTGGACACAGTGACAATTGGTGATAATCAATCATGCGCGTGACCTCATGTCATACACTTATATTTTCCGACTGTTTATACCATTAAAGACGCATCCAAATACCTTTTGTACATTCAGCTAGTGTTATAATCACTCTAGGAAAATAATAAGACACACAGGATTACTTTCCATTCGTAAGTAAGGCTAAAACAATTAGTTTGAAAGTAAGATCAAATTATTGTTTAGTTCGCCATGTTTGTGAGAGCGAGATAGTACAATAAAAAAGTAAGGGAGTGACACGTAGTCTGCTATGTTCGTCGCATTACTTTGCGTTCGGCTGACCGAGCTTATGCCCCGTTTTCACTTTGATTAGTGCGAGTGCGGGTGTTTAATGCAGATGCTTAGTATTAAAGAAAAAATACGTGAAGACAGCCGTTGATCGGTGCGAGTGATCAATATTCAGCGTAGTAAAAGTGAATAGACTCTGATTACTAATCACTTGCAGTGATCAACTGCTGTCTTCACTTATTTTTTGCTTAGTACTTAGGACCTGCATTAAACACTCACACTTGCCCTAATCAAAATGAAAATGGGGCTTTAGGTTTAGCAATTGCGAGTGAGAGTATAAATAATTATAAGAATTGAATCAACGCGGTCGAGATGAGGTCGCTAAGAAAAATATTTGGTGTGACACTCGCGGACCGGGTTCGTAATGCCGAAGTGAGAGAGAGGCTAGGTTTGAAAGAAAGTGTCGGTGTAAAGATGAGAAAGGGCATGCTCCGTTGGTTCGGACATGTAGAAAGAATGGTAGATGAAAGGTTAACAAAACAGATATACAATGCGAATGTGGAAGGATGTAGGTACCGGGGAAGACCAAGACTGACATACCACGATCAGATTGATCGAGTACTGTCCGAAGGTGGTGTCAAGAGTCTTCGCAACCGGCGTGTGTGTATGAAGAGAGTGATGAATGTGGAAGAAGCGAGACAAGCCTGCAAGGATCGTGATGTATGGCACTCGGTTCTCTCTGCCTACCCCGTAAGGGATCTGGCGTGAAGATATGTTGAAAGAAAAATCGTAAAGTGTGTAACGCGGTAAAAATATTTATCAATTACATGTTAAAAAATACATGCTATTTTTTATATCATAGAACATCAAACAAGCCGATGGTTCTCCTGATGAAAAGAGACAGCCATTCCCTATAACCGCCTATAATACGTGAATATTAACATTATAAATTTATTATTATAATGCGTGTGGAATTCAATGTGGATCTTTATAAATAATTATTTATAAGAATTGAACGAAAAATCGTAAATAGTGAAACGCGGTAAAAATATTTGTCAATGAAAAAATGCTATTTTTTTATATCATAAAAATAGCAAACAAGCTGATGGTTCTCCTGATGAAAAAATACAACCATCACATACGTGAATATTATCACTATCAATTTATTATTATAATACGTCGTATGGAATTTAATATGGATCTCTATAAATGTTTTTTTATGAAAATCGGACATATCGGATAATATGCTATGAACATTTTACCTATTTAACGTCAATTGCAAATACATCCACACCACAGGTTCTCACAGGAGAAATTCATCCTGTGTTGTGGATGTATTTGCCATTGACGTTAAATAGGTAAAATGTTCATAGCATGAAATAATAAATGCCCTATTCTTAGTCCGCATTAATATGATGGGCAATTTTTGAATCCTAGATCGCGCGTGGCCTGATACGCACTTTATCTATTTTTTTAAAGAATTAATGAACTGCCGTACTGCTAGGCATCTCGTAGAAGGCGCAAAAAGGCTAATAGTTGTCACTAGCATCATAATTTACAAACTAGGTGGCAGAGTTCTGCAATGTTTAGGTTTGGTACTACCGCCTTAGCTATTCCTGCCGCAATAGCGTTGGTGCCTGCTGCTGTCATGTTTCGGTTTGGACAGTAAGATAGCAATAAATTTATGAATGTGGTATTCCTGCCCATATAGATAGCAACGCATTATTAACATCTCTGATATCTATATGCGATGGTTATCGTATTTTTTAACATATAATTGACAAATATTTTACCCTGTTACCAAAGACCTACAAAAAATATTTTTTTGTAGGTCTTTGCCCGTTACTTACTTTACGATTTATTGTTCAATTCTCATAAATAATTATTTTTAGAGTTCGATATTAAATTCCACACGACATATAAAAACAATTAATTTATAGTGAAAATATTCACGTATTAAAGGTGATGATTGTCTCTTTTCATCACTTTTCATCAGGATAACTCTCAGCAAGCTGATCAGCTTGTTTGAAATTCTATGATATAAAAAATGAACACGTATTTTTTAACATAAAATTGACAAATATTTTACCCCGTTACACACTTTACGATGTTTTGTCCGATTTTCATAAAAAAAACATTTATAGAGATCCATATTAAATTCCATACGACGTATTATAATAATAAATTGATAGTGATAATATTCACGTATGTGGTGGTTGTATTTTTCATCAGGAGAACCATAGCTTGTTTGCTATTTCTATGATATAAAAAAATAGCATGTATTTTTAATTGTCAAATATTTTTACCGCGTTACACTATTTACAATTTTTCGTTCAATTCTTATAAATAATTATTTATAGAGATCCACATTGGATTCCACACGCATTATAATAATAAATTTATAATGTTAATATTCACGTAATATAGGCGGTTATAGGCAATGGCTGTCTCTTTTCATCAGGAGAACCATCAGCTTGTTTGATATTTTATGATATAAAAAAAACATGTATTTTTTAACATGTAGTTGACAAATATTTTTACCGCGTTACCCCCTTTACGATTTTTCTTCCAATTCTTATAAATAATTACTTGTAGAGATCCGTATTAAATTGCACACGTATCATAATAATAAATTTATAATGATAATATTCACGTATTATTGGTGGTTTAGGCGATGGATTTGTTTTTTTATCGGTTGAACTATCTGCTTTTTGCTATCCCATAATAAAAAAAATACATCTTGTAATTGACATATTATAATATTTTACCCCGTTTACACTTTACGGTTTTTCATTCAGTTCTCATAAATTATTATTTATAGAGATCCATATTAAATTCCACACGTATTATAATAAAAAATTTATAATGATAATATTCACGTATTATTGGTGGTTTAGGCGATGGATTTGTTTTTTTATCAGTTGAACTATCTGCTTTTTGCTATCCCATAATAAAAAAAATACATCTTGTAATTGACATATTATAATATTTTACCCCGTTTACACTTTACGGTTTTTCATTCAGTTCTCATAAATTATTATTTATAGAGATCCATACTAAATTCCACACGTATTATAATAATAAATTTATAATGATAATATTCACGTATTATACGTGGTTTTAGGCGATGGCTTTGTTTTTTTATCAATTGAACTATCTGCTTTTTGCTATCCCATGATAAAAAAAAATAATACATCTTGTAATTGACATATTATAATATTTTACCCCGTTTACACTTTATGGTTTTCATTCAGTTCTCATAAATTATTATTTATAAAGATCCATATTAAATTCCACACGTATTATAATAATAAATTTACGTTATTAATGCGGATAATATTCACGCAAGCTCCCGCCATATCCGTTTATTACGGAATCGGCAAACCATTAATTATACAAACAACCAATAGACAGGCCGGCCCATTTGTTTTTAGTAGAAACTTGGCAGGGTTAGTTTAAATTCTGGGCAATATTTCAAACCGTGGTTTTAGATCTAAATTCTGTTTAATAAAATACGTTACCCGATATTCAAAACGATTTAGAAGTTAATAATTTTGCGACAAATAATTTTATTTACTTTGTCAGCAAATGGTGATATATAAATATAAATATTTCTAAAAAAATGTAAACAAATATTAATATAATAACACCCTTTCTTCAAAAATCACGCGAATGAAGGAGTTTCGAATTTCGCTCATTTAAACTTTATTTATGGAAGAAGCGCAAAAAGAAATAAATTTGGTATAATATGCATTTCAAAATAAATAAGTTCGATAATCATAAACATTACACAAACAATCATGCATTTAACGCATATTACATTTCACACTTATAATATTTGTTTATGATCAGTTAGCAAACTTAGAAGAAAGTTTAATATTTTAATGAATGAATGATTGATAAATCTTTAATGAACACAATCTTACAAGTAATAAGTTCATGCTTAGTACTGTCAATTACAAAACTCGTAGTACATATAGGCGTTATAGCTAAAAAGTGATCTCTACTGAGAAAATGAGATTTTGAGACAGAATAGGTTACCAATAAGATGTACAGTTACATTGTTATAGATTTTATACTTTCAATCATCGGCACTTTGTGAAATTCTAGTATTATTTGTTGGAACTAGTTTACAATACACTTGTACTTTTATTCCACTATAAGTATCATTACATAATATAAAACAAAGTCGCTTTCTATGTCTGTCCCTATGTCCCTATGTATGCTTAAATTTTTAAAACTACGCAACGGATTTTGATACGGTTTTTTAAAATAAATAGATTGATTCTCGAAGAAGGTTCTAGTATATAAATCTTTTCGATATTCCCACGGGAACAAAAGCTACGCGGGTGATACCGCGGGCAGGTCGCTAGTCCACTACATTATTAAAACTATTCGACAGGTTTCGCTTTTTAAAGCATCTTCAGGACGTCATATTCTATACGTTCTATACAGTATAGAAATGAACGTCCTGAAGATGCTTTAAAAAACTAAGCCTGTCGATTAGTGTTAATAATGTTGTGGTTACTTATAGTGGAATAAAACTACAAGTGTGTTGTAAACTAGATTCAACATAAAAAAAAACATTGTGTTGTATCTATATGCCTATATTACAACTGTAATCATACAAATTATTGACTATCACATAAGCAAACGGGAAATTAAAACATAAAACCACGTAGAAATGTAAAAATACTAAAGAAATGCACAAAACAAAAAACATTAAAAGAAGTATTTATATTATCACGTAATATGTGAAATGTAAAACTAAGTAATGCGTTTTTCAAATCACAAATGTATTTAATGATTTTGCAAGTCTAATTAGTGGGAAGCTTGTTCCATAGCTTAGTAGTTAAAACCATTCGAGCGTGAGAAAGATGGAAACTATGCCACTCGATGGAAAGAGGCCGCCACTGCCCATGTACATTTACACAAAAAGGTTTTGTGCCAATGCCATGCCAGCTTCTGAAAATTTTATTTACCCTCATCTTAAAAAATGTATAGATACCTAATATAATCTATTATCAAATTTTGGATTGATTTTCGACCAGCGGGTCTTTCGGGCAGCTTACTGTGTAAAATACACGATTTATTGTACAAAACGATATATATTTTAATATTTTTTCGTCAAACACTTTTTTTGTCATTGGCATTGAAAAGGTTTCATTATTGCGATGTTGAATTACGGAACCCTACATTGCGCGTGATCCGTTACGTACTTGGCTGCGTTTATTCTATGAATAAAAGCCGCTTAAAATTATCCAAACACCAAATTTTTATCAAATTAGGTAGTTATCTGTAAGCAGCTACATAGTATTACTAGACTCACAGTACGTGAATATTCATAAAACCGCGATACGGCGCGCACAAAAGCTTTGTTCTATCAACATGTCGGCTGTGGTTTACTAAAAGATAAAACAATTTAGACAATAACCATTCTAGCCAAAGTTCTCTCTTAGTTTGCATTTAGCGGTCATATAGAAGTGGTTTTATTGCATGCCGAAATGTTTAAATAATATAGAAATTTCTACCAAAATACAAATTTTCGTAAATTTACAGGTCAACTGTCGTTCTGCCAGGCAGGTCGTAAAAGGCAACCGATTGGCTATACGAGTCACTACCATCGTGGATGGTCGTAGAGTTCTGCATTGTCTCACCCGGGTCTGGTACCACCGCCTTACCTATTCCTACCACAATAGCGTCAGTGCTAGTCACTGTCGTGTTCCGGTTTGGAGGGTAAGGCAGCCGGTAAACTTATGCATGTGGCATTAGACCTCGCCACAAGATAGCAACGCACCATTAACACCTTTGGTGTCTATACGCGATGGTTGGTTCTTTCCATCAGGAGACCCATCTGCTTGTTTGCTATCTTATGATACCTGTATAAAAAAGACCAAGATTTCGTTGAGGGAAGACTATGATTGCAGTACTGTCCGAAGGTGGTGTTAATAGTCTTCGTAATTGGCGTGTTTGTATTAAGAGAATAATGAATGTGGAGGAAGCGTAACAAGTCTGCAAGGATCGTGATAACACTTGGTTCTCACTGCCTAGTCCGTAAGGGACCTGGCGTGTAGATATGTATATATGTCTGATATTCTTAAGCAAATTTTAGTGCAGTATCCACGAGTCTATCTGCTAGTAGCATCTTGGTTTAAGGCAATATAAGCTGCATGTAATTTAAATTAGGGGTCAGATTTAGTCTATGGTCATCTAAGCAATAATTTAATTTAAAGGGCAATCGCTATTCTACTTAAATAAGCTTAAATTTTTGTCCCTCAAATAAAATACATGTCTTTGCCGGAAATTTTAATTTATCTTACAACAGAATTTACAAACAGTTATTGCCAACCGATTGAGCTGAGGTTTTGCAAACACGTTTGCGTTTAATGACAATGAATGGAGGTAATTGACCTAATTCTAAGTTAACTATGGCGGATTCGCAAATATGGCGGACCAATTAGTTTTATGCATCTCTATCATACACGTGTACCCATATCAACATTTTTATATCAAGATTGTTCGCATTCTTTTTAGAAAACCCTTGGAAGGGTTGGAAGAATAGAAAATTTGTAAGTTTTATTTTATAGATTAAAGCGTTAATTTTTTTTCTCCTGATGGAAAGAAAAACTATAGCCTGTAGACACGAAAGATTTTAGTGGTGATTTGGACCATGTGGCGGGATGCCGATGCCATATGCATAAGTTTACGGGCTAGCCTTCCCTCCAAACTGAAACACGACAATGACAAGCATTGGCGTTATTGCGGCAAAAAAAAGGAAGACGGTGGTACTAAAAACACGGATGAGACGTTGTAGAACTGTACAATCTAGTATTCAACAGCCGTGACACGTATAGTCAATCGTTCGTTTTTTACGAACTGCCCAGCAGAATAGCAGATGGACTATATATATATACATATATACATATATATATATATATATATATATATATATATATATATATATATATAATATATATATATATATATATATATATATATATATATATATATATATACATATATATATATATATATATATATATATATATATATATATATATATATATATATATATATATACCTATTTTAAGATATTTTAAGATATCGTTTTTTTCATATTCGTATTATATCATTACTTATATTTCCCTAGAGATAAGCAAATATTTTAAAAATGACAACACCTTGTCGCTGTTTGTTTCATTGTTTCGCTTTGGCGGCTTTCGCACAAACACCACGCAAAGGCGCGCTATTTGTTTTTCGGCTTTTTACAAAGGAACTTTAAAACGCACCGCGTATTCTTTGGCAGCATCCGACTTGCGCGGCATACTTTGATAATAGAATTTACTTATTTGTAGGTATTGTCATACTTAATGTATGCAAATGCCATTTAAGATTATTTTTTTTATTGGGGAAACTAATGAATTAATATCCATAAAATAATTAAACATATGTTACCGTATTACGGTACCAAATGACACCTTTAATTATCCGACAGGGTTTTCTTTACACAGTGTATATGTATTTATATTTCTTGTCGTCGTATTTCCTGGATATTTATCAAATTAATAATTCAGTTTCTTATGTACTCGTATTTCGAAGTGTAATTAGCATTAATTAAACCACATACAAAAGATCTTATTATGATGTTATCGTGTAAATAAATTCCTCAATTACCTACTTAAAAATTACACTTCGGACTGTGTATACTTTAGTTAAATAAAATATAATAGTCAAAATTGTCACTCTTCTTTGCATTTTGGATATAATGTACTCTTAGTGATATAATTTTAGTCGGCAACCACCTCCAAATGTAAAAAAATTAAAGTTTCTTTTTGCAATTACTCAAAAATTACTTTTTCACCTCCGGTCAAAATTGCTACTAAATTTTTTTTAAATGCTACATTTTTCCCTTAAACTTAAAAACCTCTCTAACGACTCTAAAGTCATATAACTTTTTGGTGTAAACTTATAAGCTCTACACATCACATTTTCTAAAATTTTTTGTCTAACTGTTACCGTTTTTGAGTATTTACAAAAACAGCACATTTTAATTTTTTTCAAATTTATTTTTTTTTTGATTTTGATTTGATTTCAAATTTGTTTAGCCTGGCCTGGCCTTCTATATATATATATATATATATATATATATATATATATATATATATATATATATATATATATATATATATATATATATATATATATATATATATATATATATATATATATATATAATATATATATATATATATATATATATATATATATATATATATATATATATATATATATATATATATATATATATATATATATATATATATATATATATATATATATATATATATATATATATATATATATATATATATATATATATATATATATATATAGAAGGCCAGGCCAGGCTAAACAGAAGGCCAATAACGGATTTATATATTTTAAACAAGTCTTAATAAAATACAGATCAAAGATAAATGTTTCCTTCGCAACACGTTGCTACGCGCGCACTGTCATGTTTGTTTACCCAAGATAACGGTTTACCTAATCCCCACTGCTTATGGAATATGCATGTCACGTTTATGACAGACTAGTGGATTCCTTCGAGTTCATCCGCATGGGTTCACCCGCGAGTGGATTAATTCGTGTAACAGATGTAACTCGTCAATATAATTTTTTATACAAATTATCATGCATATTTCAGCCCTTTACAGTTGAGTTTAAAAAATAGCTTATATTTATTATCTTTATTCCCAGGGTCGTACTCAACGATCTTTACACACTAATACCCTTTTGTTACCAGCCCACAACACTGCAAGTTATTTGGATTCTTTTACGCTTACAGCAATACGTCTCTCGAATAGCCTCTCAAACATATTCAAGAAGTTTTCTCATATATATATATATATATATATGTATATATATATATATATATATATATATATATATATATATATATATATATATATATATATATATATATATATATATATATATATATATATAATAGGTAGTTTATGTGAAGTTTGCGCAAAATCAGTAGAGCGGTTCCTTATTTATCACATTTTTTTGTACCAAATGAATTCAATAAATAGCAATAGGAGATATGTAGCTAAGCACTCTCTTGTGCACTACCCGTTACTACAATGTTTCTACAAATGCAAGTATAACTGGTACTACCACACTTTGTAGACATTTTTTACCAGACTGGTGTGTAAGCACTATACTGGTACTACACACCAGTCTGGTAGAAAATGTCTTTAGACGTTAAGTTCGCCCGTTTTATATTTTGTGCAATAAAGAATTTAAATAAAAAAATAAGTATGTTTCAGACGGATCTTTAACTTCCTTCATATCAAATTTCATTAAAATTAGTTCAAATAAAAAAATGTATTACTAACATAGCCAGTAAGGCCATATTATATTAAATACCTACTAATGAATTATGGATGACTATCTGAATTAAAGAGTTATTATTATCATTATCAGCGATTTTGCCATGAAATCTTATAAGTCAGACAGACTTTCACATTTATTACATAAGTATGTACAACATTTTTAAAATTTACATACAGCTTTATATAAGTGCAAACTTTTATTGAAAATTAGCTGACCCGGCAAACATTGCCCTGTTAACTTTATGTCTACTTTTCCTCTTTTTCTTCTACATTTTTTCACCTTTTAAACCTAACCTGAACCTCCATGAATATTTTAATACCAAAATTAGTCAAATCGGTCCTGCCGTTCACGAGTTTTAGCGAAACTAACGAACAGCAATTGAGTTTTATATATATATAGATATTGTAAGATGATTACAAGTGAACTTATAATTAGATAAATGTATTTATAAGTGGTTTGATGAGAGGTTAAAAATACTTTTATAAGAAGAATCACAAATGTAAAAAACAAGGCCAGCAGGACTTGTTAAAATCAAACAATAAGTGATTTGAGATTTCGTAAAAACTGTCGTCTCAAATCTCACGTATTGATTTAGATTGAAATTGCACAGACTTTTGCCTAACGTAATAAGAAAATATATTCCACATGACATTAGTTCTGCTTTCACACACTTTTATAAATCTCACGGGGCGCAATCACGCCAGTTGTACGAAGTTCTATATTTCGAAATCAATATAACGGCTGAGGGATGTAATAGAAGTCGGAATTTAAAAATGTTTATTGGGCTTGTTCCTTTGGCCCTTTTGTAAACAAGTTGCCATATTTAAAATCCAAATATGAAAGTACAGTTAGTCCTTCGTGTTGATTCGGGCTCCTTTGAAGAATAAGCCAACTGCCGTTCTGCCAGGCAGGTCGTAAAAGGCGACCAATTGTCAATACGTCACTGCCATCGTGACTACTAGGTGGTAGCGTTACGCAATGTCACGCCTGGGTATTTGGTAAGACTGCTTTACATGTTCCTGCCGCAATAGCGTCAATGCTTGTCATTGTCCTGTTTCGGTTTGGATGGTGGCCGGTAGACTTATGCATGAGGCGTTACTATCCAACCACACGGATAGCAACACACCATTAACAAATTAGGTGTCTGTAGGCGATGGTTTTTCTTTCCATCAGGAGAATCACTTACTTGTTTGATATCTTCTGGTATAAAAAATAGTAGGTATATAGTAGTCAAGATTAAATATAAATTTCACTGGGCAAATTACACGAATCGATCCAACTCCAAAGTAAGCAAATCATTTGCTTATGACATGTGTATTAGTCAACGATATTTATACATAGAAATACTCAAATATATTTAACACCCAAGCCATGAAAAACAATTATCTATGCTCATCATAAAAATGTCTGTCCTTGTCGGGTATCAAACCTAAGTGCCAAGTTTTAGCGTAGTCATGTTTACTAACCACTAAACCAATGGGGTGGTAAAGATTAAAGTAAAATAATTTTACTCGAGAAATAGTACTGTTCTCGAGGTATAGAAAAGTAACTATTATAATGGGATAAGCCGCAAGCAACAGCTAGTCTTACAATACAATACGTTTATGTAAAAAACCGGCCAAGTGAAAGTCGGACTCGCGCACGAAGGGTTCCGTACCATCTATAAAAACCGAAAAAATTCCATTTGTCGTATGGGAGCCCTCCTTAAATGTTTATTTTATCTTATTGTAACCATTTATTTTTAAAGTGAATATATAATTCAATATTCTGTGAATATTTCAAACATCTACCAGATGTTGCTAAGATCCAGAATTAGAATCCCCTTAAAATTTTATTTTAGGAATGAGCCGGAATGTGGTTGGTTACCGAATTCGAACTTCGGCGTTCGGAACTTCGGAACATTCGGTGAAAATAAAAAAATCGGCCGAACATCGGTTCAATTTTAGCGCGCTTTCTTTAGAGCGACACGTCATAACTTGTTTATGTATTTACTTAAATTATTTTATCTATACATATAATAAAATCGTAGGAATGTCAATGTATGTCCGGAGTAAACTCAAAAAGTACTGCATGGATTTACTTCAAATTTTGTATGAATATTACTAACAGGTCGGGTCAACATATAGACTACATATTATCACGCTATCACCTACGGGGAGGAGCTGTGCGGAGTAAACGAAGTCCACACGAATGAAGTCGCGGGCAACAGCTAGTATATTATATCGTTAATGGTTTCGCAGTGCACGCGGAATTATGATTTATCGGCAAAATTTAACACACTGTTCCAATTTAGGTAGGGATCTCTAATTTTTTTGAACATATTTTCACATATAGCCCAAGTTTTTTTATCTGTTTTGTTTTAAGGGACTTTTATTCTATAGAAACATGTTAGTCCCATCGTATCATATACTAGTGAATTTACTCATAAGCGTTATTGGTGCAGAAATATGTCAATTAATGATTTTGCAATTTTGGAAGCTGGCTGCGCTAGTATGTTTAGATAAACTCCTAGATCATATTTATTAATTTCATATTTCTGCATCAATTCCTTCCTTTCTTTATGAAATGTATGTCATTCCGTAAGTATGTGTACTATGTCATCTATAGTGTTACAGTTGTCACAATTGGGAGGGTCAAATTTTTTCATCAGGAATGCAAATTTTTTGTTGGGATAGTGTCCTGAACGTAATCTATTTACTAACGTAATATAATTTCTACTAACTGACATTTGTGACCCACGAAGATCAAAGTGGTTGAGATTGAATTATTTTATACCATATGTCTTTCTCTCTGCTTCTTTCATCAAAATATTCTTTGAATTTCTTAAAACATTGAATTACAAATTTATTTAACATTTCCGTATGTAATGGCAATATTGAAATTTCCACACCATGGGTAATTGCAATTTTTGCTAATCTGTCAGCCTCTTCATTATATAGCCTGTGTTACTCGGGAATGATTTAATATCTTTCTAATAATGAAAGAATTTTTCAAATCGGTCCAGCAACTTCTGAGTGTATTCAATACATATAAAAATACAAATCTTTTCTCTTTATAAATGTATATTTCTGTCAGAATAGTGTAAATAGGTTACTTTTTTTGTCAGAATAGGTAACTTTTTTTATAGAAGAGTGGGCAAACGAGCAAGAGGTGCACCTGATGGTAACTGATCACCGCCGCCCATGGACATCTGCAATATCAGAGGTCTTGCAGTTGCGTTGCCGGCCTTTTAAGAATGAGTAAGCTCTTTTCTTGAAGGTCCCTATGTCGTATCCGTTCGGAAATACCCCTGCCGGTAATTGGTTCCACAACAGAGTAGTGCGAGGTAAAAAGTGTCGGGAGAAATGCACAGTTGTGGATTGCCAGACATCGAAAACTTCAAATTTTGACGCAATGTCCGATGGTGGAATTCGGCGGCAGGAATTATTCCAAACAACTCGTCGGAACACTCCCCATGATAAAGACGATAGAAGACGCAGAGTGAACCTACATCTCTGCGTAATGCCAAAGAGTCGAGCTGTTCCGAAATAGCCTGGTCGTCAACGATTCGAACCGCTCTACACTGTATGCGATCAAGAGTAAGAAGCTGGTATTGAGGAGCTCCGGCCCAGAGATGAGAACAGTACTTCATGTGAGGCCGAATCTGTGCCTTATAAAGTTGAAGGCGATGGGCCGGCAAAAAGTACTGTCTCGCTCTGCTGAGCACACCGAGCTTTTTAGAGGCTAATTTAGCCTTGCCTTCCAAATGACCGCGAAACTGAACGTAATTTGATATGTCGACTCCCAGGATTCCGACACTAGCTGAGGCTATCAGGAGAGTATCCCCAAATCGAGGTGACACGACAAAGGGTGTCTTTTTTGCGGTGAACACGCAAAGCTGTATCTTCTTGGGGTTAAAAGTGACCAGGTTTTGACGACCCCATTCAGAGACATCGGTAAGTCGATTCTCGACTTCAGACACAAGCTTGTTTCGGCACTCTTCGACGTGTTCCCGAGAAATACCGCTTCGGCCGGAGTATGTAGCATCACCAGTACTGTCATCCGCATTGCAATGTATGTTGCGAATTCGCATCATGTCATTGATATGCAGAAGAAACAGAGTCGGTGATAGCACGCAGTCTTGGGGAACACCAGCATTGATAGATTTAAGGTCGGAGCACGCACCGTCGACAACGACCTTGATGCTCCGGTCAGCTAAAAAACTGGTGATCCACTCGCATAATTTCTCAGGAAGCCCATAGGAAGGCAGCTTCGCGAGAAGCGCTTTGTGCCATACCCGATCAAAGGCCTTCGCTATGTCCAAACTAAATGCCAATGCCTCCTCCTTGGACTGAACTGCTTTCGCCCATCCATGAGTAAGGTATACTAGAAGGTCACCAGCTGAGCGGCCGCGACGGAAACCGTACTGACGGTCGCTAATCAGCTGGTGCTCTTCTAAATACTTGAGGAGCTGAGAGTTGATATGCCTTTGATCTTTGTTCTTGTGATCTTTTTTCTAGTGCTAAATGTTCGGCATTTAAACGAAATTTCAGCCAAACGTTGAAGTTCGGCTCAAGCTGCCAAAATTCGGTTAAACCGAATATAAAACGAATTTCGGCCCATCCCTAATTTATTTTATTCTGTTTTAGTAGGTATTTGTTGTTATAGCGGTAATAGAAATACATTTTCTTTGAAAATTTCAACTGTGTAACTATCGTAGTTCATGAGATACACCAGATCTCATGAACTATGATGATGATGATGATGAGACTGAGGACAAGCAGGCAGGTGGACGGACAGGGGAGTCTTAAAAATATTACTAAGACTCCGCTGTTCATCCGCCCTATAACCCTAGCCCTAATAACTCTAAGAACGACTTTACACCAACATAGACTTTTGTTTCTCCTTACAGGAATCAAACCTGAACCATGTCTACTAATCTTAGACTCTTGATTATCATGCAAGCAACGGGTCTTCCAGAAATGGGTGAATAAATGGAAATAAATATTTAAGCCCAATTGATTTCAGAAAACATTTAGCTAATAATAAATTTTATTGATATTGCCATCATAATTTTACGTTACAATTTATGATAGAAACACATAAGAATTCAGGGAATACTAAACCTTAAGTTTAAGTTATAAGGTACAAATTACAAACTTGTATCACTGAGTGATAAAATGAGAAAATGAACTAGGTGTCTTATTTACTTTATGTATTTGCTGTCTCTTCTTATGTGTAATACGGAGAAACAGCAAACAATCTCTTTGAGTCTGTATTTAAATCATGTGCCCAATTATTCGTGAAATGTAATCGTACTAATATGAGTTTTATAAATGTAAAAATTAATAAAGATGAAAGGATGTTTGTTACTAAAAACACGGCTGAACCGATTAGGATGAAATTTAGCAGACTAGATGAATAACATATAGGATATTTTTCATCCCAGGAAACTATGCTGTTTCCGTGAAATTGACCAAAAACTTTTAAGGTGCAGAGGGCTACAGGGCGCACCTAGTAATGTATCTATAATAATATATCTATAATATGATTTATAGAAGCTTTTGTAAACTCCCAGAAATATAAGTGCAATCATCACGTCCGGTTTAAATAATAACACAAAATTAACAATAATATTATCTTAGTCACAAAATTTTATTACATAATGTAATATAATTCCGTCATTTTAACTCAATTTATTTAATCCTGTCTTAATCTGTAATGATGTAATATTATCCGTAAATCTATGAGACTTATACCTGAAATAAATTATTTTGTTCAATAATTCTCATCATTTCTATAGAATTGCTCGGTTTTACCGAGTTTTCTATAATTTATATCTTACAGTTTTTTCATCTATCAATCACCTTTCTTTTGTCGTTATTTTCCTCATAATTATAATTCACGGGAAAAATAAAGACAACACACTTGGATATTGTCGTTGCCAATCTACTCTAATGTTATATTTAAAAAATATCTAACTTTTCTTATCTAATTGTATCTTCATCCAAGTCTAACATCATTAATCTTACAAGCGGATGTCGACGTCAACTTAGTGACATTTTAATCACAAACGAAAATTATTTACAACGAGAATCTAATGTATTTAGTACATAGAATTCTGTGTTTATGTCACGTTATCTAGAATATGGTGTTCCATTTTCTACAGATAATGTTTTTTTTTTATATTTGATATTATAAGATAGCTAACAAGATAGAGTCAACCATCGCCTATAGACACCAAACATGTTAAGGCCCCA
Source organism: Apodemia mormo (assembly GCA_036924255.1). NCBI lineage: Eukaryota > Metazoa > Arthropoda > Insecta > Lepidoptera > Riodinidae > Apodemia > Apodemia mormo. Next base: position 30,068,351 of record JAUPFN010000019.1, read on the forward strand.
TTCCCTAAAAATTGCGAAAACGAGTGTTGCGGTTTTCAAAATTCCTTAATGAATAAATGGAATTGCTTTCTAGAAAAATTCAATTGTAATCTTAATGAAACTGTCAACAACGAGAGATATTTTCAAAATAGTTCTTAGTTTTGTAGAAAAAAATCGTAAACTTCACCCAAAACCTCAAAATCGACCTTTTACGTTTGCAAAAGTTACAGTATTTCTTGGCCAATAATTTAAAAATTTTTAGAATTATTTTTTAATAAAGAACTATATTACACTTTCCCCGTCTTAGTTTTTTATTAAACGATCATATAAGAAAGTAATTGATACAAACATACTTAATATTTTTGTCCACCATCTTCCATATAAATTTATATGAAGAATTTAATCGATAAAATGTCAACATGAATTTTTCAAAACGTCCATCAAAAATTTTAATATCCCCCCGGAATCAAAGGCGACAGCCCGTCAGTTTAAAATTCATTTTCTGAAGTAAATATTCCATTAGGGTGGGTTGCGAGTGTTAAATCAATTGCATATACTTAACTTAAACTCTCATATTAGTATTATTAAAATATTTTTAATTATTATGAAAAATATTTTTTACGAAAATAATATAAAATTAAGCCTGTTGTAAGCAACAGTTTACTTTAAGCTTTTTTATTTTAACAAAATAAAGTAAATTTTGGAACAAACCTTTTATAGCTTGGTAAATTTTCACGCCTGTTCACAACAAGATAGCACCATTAACATCTTAGGTGTCTATAGTTTGGTGTATATAGCTTGTTGCTATCTTACGAATAAGGAATAAAGAAAAAAAATGTAAATATTTATTGTTTTATAAAAAATAAACACGCTATTGAATTGACATAAAATACGAAACCAGTGAAAGAGTATGAAATTCTAGAAATAATGAAAACCCCGGTCTCGAGGCCGTCCGTATTTTTGGTAGTTATCGTGATCCCTACACAATAAATAAACACGTCTATATAAATATTTTTTCAAACATTTTTGTTTCGAAAGATGTTCTGTGAAAATAACTACATAAAATAATGTTTAATGAATATAAATAGATTAATCAGAGTATTTTCTTAATTTAGGTCGTGTCGTGTCATAGTATAAATGAGAATTGGTGGTCACAGAGGCATTTTAAATTAACCTTAGTGCATAATTTTGACAAATCGGAAGTGAAAGACTACTTCAAACGCTTTGAGTTATTAGGCGTGCAAAAATGTTTATAGTATTTTATTTATAATAATACACGTTTAATAAACACCCAAATCCAGAAATACAAACTTTAAACTCATTCTACGAATGCCTGACCCTGTGTGTAATCAAACCTGAGCTCCAATGATTGCGTAGTCAGGGTTGTTAACCATTTGAATAACAGGTCACCCATGGCTTCACTCACATTGAATAAAAATTTAAATTTAACCACAAATTTTGTTATAAGACTGTGTACTTTTATGTTACTGAATATATGTATATAGATAGGTAAATTTTTATATTCCCCTGAGAAGATCGGTTTCGATTTAATTAATTTTGTGATACGTTAAAAAAATTGGATGATAAAGGATATTTTAGGTTGACTCTAAGCTACATTTAATTTACGTACCTACCATGGCTTTGTATTATATTCCAACGTATAATCGCAATTTAATCCCGCCCGGCCGCCCCGTTGATCGAGTGGTTAGCAAACCTGACTACGAATCAATGGGTCTCGGGTTCAATTTCCGACAGGGAAAAACATTTGTGTAATGAGCATAGATGTTTGTATTTCTCGGTTTGGGTGTTGATTATGTATGTAACAGTATTTATATTAATAATATAATACATATTATGTATTTCTATGTATCAGTATCGATAATTAACATTCAAAACACAAGCAAAAAATTTGCTTACTTTGGGTTAAGTCGATTTGTTTAATTTGTCCAGCGATAATATTTTTATTATTATAATCAAAGCTATACATTATCTATCAATTGTGAATAATATAATCTATAACAACACGTAGAACGCGTTCACTGTGACTCTTCCTCTAATTTTGGCAAATCAATGAAAAATAGAAACATTGCGCTTTTTGTGTCATTACGTATGTCATAGAAGAAAACGCGCAATGAATATTTAGGCCTTTATGTGACTTATGGTCGATGTATATGATTAGTGAAATATATGGATGTGTGTGTTCAATATTAAATTCCCACAGTTAGGGACTGGCCCCTTAATAGTGCGTTGCTATCTAGTGGCGAGGTCCGATGCCATATGCATAAGTTTACCGGCTACCTTTCCTCCAAACCGGAACACGACAATGATAAGGACTGACGCTATTGCGACAGGAACAGGCAAGGCGGTGGTACCCGAGCGAGACAATACAGAACTATACCACCTAGTAGTCACGATGGTAGTTACTCGCATAGCCAACCGGTCACCTTTTACGACCTGCCTGGCAGAACGGCAGTAGGTCTATTCTTCGAAGGAGCCCGAAACCAACACGGGGAGCCCGGAACCAATACAAGGAAATAATTATACGGGGGAATAATTTCGCTATGACCTTTCGTCCACATGTACGTCTGTCAACCATCAGGATGCGTTGTCAGCGGAAAGTCTAGTCCGCGATAACGCAGCTTTACCTCTTCTTACTGCAATGACATCAATGCTTTTCAATGCAAACAAGCAGATGGATCTCCTGATGGAAAGAGTCAACCATTGCCTATAGACACCAAAGATGTTAATGGTGCGTTGCTATCTTGTGGCGAGGTCTAATGCCACATGCATAAGTTTACCGGATATCTTACCCTCCAAACCGGAACACGACAGTGACTAGCACTGACGCTATTGCGGTAGGAATAGGTAAGGCGGTGGTACCAGACCCGGTCGAGCCGATGCAGAACTCTACCACCTAGTAAAATTGTATACAGTCGATGAGTATTTCTGTTAAGAGAGTTGTCTACATGTTTGTCACACTAAAGTTTAAAAAAAACAGTAGAATTTTTTACGGAGATATAGGCAATATATTCGTCGCTAGTCTGGTGATCAGACTAGACATTCAGATTTCAGTTAGAGTTATTATTTTTTTTCGTTAAGAAAAAGCTAACTAGAAGCCTGCAGTCTGAATACACTGTTTCCTGATATTATTATATGATATGATATGCCGCCCCGTTGGTCGAGTGTTTAGCAAACCTAACTACAAACAGAGGGGGCTCGGGTTCAATTCTCGACAGGACAAACATTTGTGTATGAGCATAGATGTTTTTATTTCTGGGTCTGAGTGTTTATTATGTATATAACAATATTTATATATGTATTTCTATGTATTAGTATCGTTGACTAACACCCATAACACAAGCAAATAATTTGCTTACTTTTGGGTTAGATCAATTTGTGTAATTTGTCCAGCAATATTTATTATTATTATATTAGCTGTTGCCCGCGACTTCGTTCGCGCGGACTTCGTTTACTCCGCACAGCTCCTCCCCCGTAGGTGATAGCGTGATAATATGTAGCCTATATGTTGACTCGACCTATTAGTAATATTCATGCAAAATTTGAAGTAAATCCATGCAGTACTTTTTAAGTTTACCCCGGACATACATTGACTTTCCTACGATTTTATTATATGTATATAGATATAGATATAGATATAGATATAGATATAGATATAGATATAGATATAGATATAGATATAGATATAGATATAGATATAGATATAGATATAGATATAGATATAGATATAGATATAGATATAGATATAGATATAGATATAGATATAGATATAGATATAGATATAGATATAGATATAGATATAGATATAGATATAGATATAGATATAGATATAGATATAGATATAGATATAGATATAGATATAGATATAGATATAGATATAGATATAGATATAGATATAGATATAGATATAGATATAGATATAGATATAGATATAGATATAGATATAGATATAGATATAGATATAGATATAGATATAGATATAGATATAGATATAGATATAGATATAGATATAGATATAGATATAGATATAGATATAGATATAGATATAGATATAGATATAGATATAGATATAGATATAGATATAGATATAGATATAGATATAGATATAGATATAGATATAGATATAGATATAGATATAGATATAGATATAGATATAGATATAGATATAGATATAGATATAGATATAGATATAGATATAGATATAGATATAGATATAGATATAGATATAGATATAGATATAGATATAGATATAGATATAGATATAGATATAGATATAGATATAGATATAGATATAGATATAGATATAGATATAGATATAGATATAGATATAGATATAGATATAGATATAGATATAGATATAGATATAGATATAGATATAGATATAGATATAGATATAGATATAGATATAGATATAGATATAGATATAGATATAGATATAGATATAGATATAGATATAGATATAGATATAGATATGGATATGGATATAGATATAGATATAGATATAGATATAGATATAGATGTATATAGAGTATCATAGGACAGAAAATAAGCAGACAGCTCTCTTGATGGAAACTGTCGGTTTTTACAGATGCTTTATTTGACCGCCCCGTTGCTCGAGTGTTAGCGACCTTGACTACGCAATCGACGGGACTCGGGTTCGATCCCTGAAGGGGACAAGCATTTTGTGTGATGAACCTAAATGTTTGTATTTCCGGGTTTGGGTGTTTATTACATATATTCCAGTATTTATATATATGTCGCAGTGAAATTGTCAGTACCGTTAGATTATAATCTACCTAAGTGATATTATAATTTAACTGCTAACGGCTATTGACAATTTCACTGCGACATATATATTTCTATATATTAGTATCGTTGACTGACACCCATAACACAGTAAATAATTTACTTATTTGGGGTTAGATCAGTCGGTGTTATTTGTCCCGTGAATATTTATTTATTTATTTTATAGACACCAAAGACGTTAGTGGTGCGTTTCTAATTGTGTGGTGGGATGGTAATGCAACATGCGCAACACGGAGATGTACTTAAGCCAATACGATAAAAATGTATTGCTTTTCAGTTACTAGCATTATTAATTAAAAACTAGCTGGGCGATGAAGCCGAAGAATGATTATATATTTTCTAACCTAATCCAAATAATTTTATGTACTAACGTACTAGACAAGGCATGCGCTATGCTAATTTTGTTTCACTAAAGTGCAGTCCATGGACCGCAACTATAGAAGCGCTTGTTGAATGAAACGCGTAAGTGCCGTGAAATTCATCGTGTTTACGAACTTTTGGTCACGAATATATATTATACTCTATCATACGCTACAGCGCTGTTTAATTTTGACTTTGGTTCGACGATTTATTATTTTTCAGCGCTGCAGCGACTGTTAACGAAATGAGACATGAATTCTACTTAGCATAGCTACAGTAGTAGTACGTAGGTAGGTAGGTAGGTACGTACGTAGTTCATTAAACTCTCTGATCTAACCAAAAACTATTTTATATCTTTATGAGTATTTTTACTTCAAAATGCGTTTTAGTGATATTTAATAATATTCAGTGTGGTCTCGCTTCTGTGGTCTAGTGGTCCAGCGTTGGCGTTGACCACATGAGGTCCCGGGTTTCCCGGCGATTCCCGCCTCGGGTACATAAAAAAAGAGTTTTTTCAGTTATCTGAGAAACAAAAATTGCCCAGGATTCGAAAGTGCCTGGTTGGCGATAGACTTGCCACCTATCACATTTGTGGGACCAAGTATCTTCGGCTAATCGTGGGTGCACTTGTTGTACCTCTGCCTATCACTTCCGGGATATGGGCGTGAAGATACTTTTTAATAATATTCAGAAATGAGGATTTGACCAACGCCATTTTGAAAATAAATCTGAAGTTAATTGATTTACTTTCAATAAAGCAGTGTCAGTGTTTTAGTTTAGAACTTCTCGTATAACGAAACTTGCATTGTCATGCTTTCGGTCATCGATAAGCCATTAAACTATTTCACAGATCTGACACCCAGTAGTTTTAGTTAAGTTTACTTACTTAACCGTGACAAGATGTCTAACATTTGTTTATTGTCAGAACTTTATCTCGATATTTTCAATTACAATTTAAACTAAGTTACTAGTAAAACTTTCGTAAAAACGATAAATAGCGTAGATTTTAAAATTATTTATTTAGTATTAATGGTATCACTATGTACACCCGCTTCCGCTAAATCTCTTATTCCTCCTATACTCCTGGTCCGGTCTCCTATTAAACCACGAAAATTCACTCAACATATGAAGCTACGGGTCAAGGGAAGGAGGGAGTGCACGTTCGTTGTGTCACGCATTCGCGAGTCGGCCGCCATTATAACGAAACGAAAAACGTATCGCTTTTCCGCACGCGTGTGACATACCATGTTTCAACCGCCGTTTAAGTATTAAGAAGATAAAGTATAGTGTATAACCTCCGGAAGAGCTTTCCTACAATTTCCTCCCTTCTCGAACCAGCACCTGCTTGAGTACAGTTAACCGCCGGTCTGTCATTTTTTTGGCAATCTAGAAAATTCTTTATTTCGCATTCGAGCGGTGATCATATTGCTTTTCGCTTGTGCTCCTTCTCTTACATAACCCAGCGGTACCTTCTTCGTGGTACCAATTTTAGTACTACGTTTCGGAACCAATTATTGATTAGGAGAAAATATTTTTAATTAATATTAATGAGGAAAATAATTTGATCATATTACATTATCATCTTAACTCAATTTTAATTAATGCTGTGAAATTTTAAGAGTAGTTAATCTGATGTAAAAAAAAAATGAAAATGAAATCTGCTGAAAAAAAGTGTTTTTTCAGTTTTCTGAGAAACACAAAGTTGCCTGGGTTTAGAAAGTGCCCGGTTGGCGATAGGCTTGCCACCTATCACATTTGTGGGACCCAGTATCTTCGGCTAATCGTGTGTGCACTTGTTCCCTCTGCCTACCCCTTCGGGGATATGGGCGTGAAGATACTTTTTTAAATCTGATATAACATAAATAAAAATCTTGTAAATACATTGTTTGTCTTACGCATCATTATTTTCATGAAGGCAAGGAAATACTTGTCGTGATGTGATGAGTTTTTAAGCACTTAATCATATTGTAAATGTTATTTCAAAAATTTAAAATAATATACAAACACTTTATAGTTTGTATATTATTTAAATATTTTATATAAAACTAGCATATAAATTATTAACTAACGTTTATAATAAATAAAATAACGTTAAATTATTTATCACGAGTGGTTATGCACTATATGTACGTGTATTGCAATTTATTCCTTGTATCATAATAATACCCTATCTGCGAGTAAAGTGATTTAAAATAATGCCTCTAATTATTAAAATTATATTTATATGATTGCTGATGACATTTGTTTTTTCCTTTCGCCCAAAAGAGATTAATCGCTGAAAACTGATTCTAATGGCCAATTGCACTAAGTCTTAGCTTAGGACAACCAAATTAGTACGCTGTCACATTCTTTTCATTTAAGACAAGAGGTGACAGCATACTATTTAGGATTTTCCTAAACTAAGACAATGTTAGTACAATTGGCCATTAGCATTACGTTCACTCTTATTCCCAATCGTGCATATAAAAAAATAACAATATTATAAAAATATGATATAATGCATGCATTCATAATATGCATTTTTCACCAATCTTTTCGACTTATATATTGTTTGACATATCATATCGAATAAAGACATGGAAAATCTAGATACCGAGCGGAATATCAAAATATCAATGGCAAAATAAATTTTCACAGACTGCTAGCTTATGTGGTAAGGATGGGAAAATATCTTGCGGTAAACGAACGCACTTGATATGGTTGAGTGGCGCCAACTACTTGATATGACTGTCCCATGCAAAAGGCGAGCGATTGATCAATGCGTAGTACTACTATGGTGACTATTAGGTGGCAGAATTTTTCAACTTTGGGACTGGTTTGGTAACTAAACTATTCCTGCTACAAAGGCGTCAGTGCTTGCCACTATAGTATTTTAGTTTGAAATGTGAAGTATGTGGTAAAGTTCAATAACGGGTCATTATATGTCAGTTACAATGGATAGGAATGAAATGAAAAATGTCAATTTTTATTCAAAGAAATCTTTACAGGCACTTTTAACGAGTCAACAATTTTATAGCTTTTACCTTACACAATGGGAGGGAAAATTTAATGGGGAAAATGGATCTTGTTAAGTCTCTTGTTTTTAGGAGTTGCGCTAGATAAATATTACAGCAGGTACCACATATCGTTAAATTATCCTGTAGACTTAGTTCCACGGCATTTGTATTTTACAAAAATTAGGCAAGTTAATGACGCCGATACTGCAAAAATTGTATAGGTAATTTAGTTAGTTTCATGTTATTATATCATATGAGATTCTTCTCTAGGTTATTCCCTGAAATAAATATCAGGTTTATATTACAAAAAAAAGAACTTTAAGGGCTGTTTACAATCACAGCAAAAGTGTTTCATGAGAATAAAAATTTAAATAAAATATTATAACTTTCTATTTGAAAATTTTATTTATAGTTTGTATATCCATTAAAGTATTTGCTCGTTTTAAAAATATTAAATACAACAAAATAATAAATAACTCCTGTTTGTGACAATTAACATGATTTAAAATAAGCTTTCAAATTATTGATATATTATCGGGTCTCATAGTAAAATCGCGAAAAAATATGTCCCAGTTACACATCACAGAAATAGAAAACAAAGGAATTTAAACACTAAATTTCAAACTTGTTCTAGATCATACTCTTTATTTGAATTTAAATGGATAATTCAAATAAAAAATATGATAGAACAAGGAATGCATGAAGTCGCTTTGTTGACAAAATTTGATAAAGTTATTTAACTTTACGAACTAGTTTACAGAAGAAAAAAATAGTAATGTTAACTAAAAGTTTGGTTACGATTTTCTTTAGTCTAGTTTTTCAATAACTAAAAAATTTATAGTTTTATATTACATTAAATTTAAATTCATTTTATTAATTTTTCATTTGATAGGTTCGGTATTTCATTATTTATTATATGTTGACAGTCTCTCTATTAGCGTCATCGTTTAACTATAAAGAAACAAATAATCACAGTTGAAATATTAATTAGAAACACACACGTTATCTTTTGTGAATCAAATAGCCTAAACGGGTTACAGTCATAATTAAACCCGGTTATCTATGTAGAATATTGGTGGCAACTGATTTTAGAGATGGGGGTAATTATAATTAAATAAATCTCTGTTATCTTTGTTTATTTACATAGCAAAATAAATAATTCCAATAATATATTATTGAAATTGATATTTGTTTAGTATATGACACTCGTAGTAAATAACTTGGATACGTTCCATAAAAATAGAAGTAAGGCTTTATCTCCTACTCGAAAATATACTTTTGAGGCAAGAAAATGATCTTTCAACTTCTACCGACGTCACTGGAGAAAAGTTCAAAATTAAAGTCAATTTTTCTTTATATATATCATAAAATACCAAACAAGCAGATAGGTCTCCTGATGGAAAGAGTCAACCATCGCCTATAGATACCAAAGATGTTAATGGTGCGTTGCTATCTTGTGGCGAGTTCTAATGCCACATGCATAAGTTTACCGGCTACCTTACCCTCCAAACCGGAACACGACAGTGGCAAGCATTGACGCTATTGCGGCAAGAATAGGTAAGGCGGTGGTACCTAATCCGGGCGAGACAATGCAGAACTCTACCACCTAGTAGCTACGATGGTAGTGATTCGCATAGCCAATCGGTCGCCTTTTACGGCCTGCCTGGCAGAACGGCAGTTGGTCTATTTTTCAAAGGAGCCCAGAACCAACACGGGGAATAATATATTATTTAAATTATTTATTTTTTATATAAACAAAAAAAAAACATATTTATTTAACTATAATTACTCCTTAAAATCAGTCAAAACTGATTTTAAGGATTAAAATCAGTTGCCATCAATACGCTACATAGATAAATGGGCTTGGTCATTATAATAAAAAGAATATGTGATCAGATATTCCTTGTATTATATAAATCTACAACACTTGATAAAATATATGAAACACCTGGTTTTCTTTTCGTCCATATTATAAAGAAGTTTTTTTTTATCAATTATTGTTTCATACCAAAATAAGGTGAAGAGTAAGGTAAGGTAAATAAACCAAATGGTATTAGCTTTATTATTTTTTTATAAACGATTAGAGCATAGACCTCTTGGCATAAAATATTATTGCCCTAGCGATGTAGCAATAATACTCCTTCATGCTGAATAACGTGTTGGCTATCGAGAAAATCTAAAATAAATATACTAAAAATCAAATCCAATCTAAATATATTTAAAAAAACAACAAAACGACTCTATGAAATTTTTGTTCTATATCTCTCAATGGGTCTCGGGATAGATGACATTTTGACATTTGTTTTTACAATTAATTCAGTTTAAAATAAAATATTTTCGTAGCAAAACAATAATTTAAAAGATTAAACCTTCTTACCCAAAATATGATATACCTTCGTCTTTTTTCAGTTTACTTGCGTAGTTTTTACACGATTTTACAGTAAAATACGGCATCGTTGATGTGTACTCGCGAACGCGGTCGTACAATGACTAACGCCAAATTGTACCACTTTCTTCGTATTGTAAGACATTCGCCTCGGACATTTTTAGCGCGGACCCGACGTCCATATGTCAATGTTCCAAATGCAAAAAATCTACAATTTAACTAATTTAAAAATGTATTAAATGAAAACTATGTACAAAACTATAATATAACATATTTGATTATATTTTGTAAGATAAAGAAACATATCATTTATTGCTCTTTATACCAAATTTCTATAATTGTTTTAACATATTATTAGAAAACGTTGGCATATACAATATTATTGAAATAAAAAAGAGAATCTGTCAATGTAAGGTCTCGTTCCCTTACAGCTTAAAAATGTTGAATAGTCTGTTAAATGTATTCTTGGAGTGAAATTAAAGGATACAATTATATGAACAAAATATTTGTTGGCTACTTGGCTACCGAATCCAAAAAGCAGCCACACATTACGAAAGAAATTCACTGGGGTTTTCTTCTTTATCTGCATTTTCCAAGTGAAATATTTATATTATACTGTAAAGTTGTAATCATTAACAATAATGTCTAAATATGGTATAACGAGCAATTAATCGCAAACTTCTTATTCTTTCAAATAATCTAAAACTTTTGTAATAACCTCTAGCACATTTATTAATATATTGTTGCGAATAATCTAGAACACTGGAAAAATCTAGAAAAAAAAGTAAGAGATAGCTGTTGTATTGATAAACAATAGCCGCCGTTACCCAAGCATCTATGCCATAATGGATCTTCTGTAATGGGGTATAGGGGTGAAAATAGCGTGTGGAGTTGTTTACAGTTATAATTGTTTACGCGATATTTTCGGATCATTCGGGAACATGGTTGAATTTTACCTTGGGTATAAATAGGGATGTGTTGGCGAATAGAGTTCACTTTTATAGAGCGATTCAGAGCGATAGTACCGGCGACTAGTGTGAAGTGATATAGTAAAGTGGACAGTGTTACGGAAAGTATTTTAGTTTAGTGATTCAGTGTAGTCGGTTAATTATAGTGTTAATATGGTGAGTGTTATTAGTGTTTATCAGTGTATTTACGTATCGCATTATGGTGTATTGTATATTTGTGTTGTAAATACACGGTTTTAATATAAGTGGTATTTTATTGCACAATACGAACCCTAAGCTCGTAACAATATGATTCCTGGTGAATATTTTATTGCTTCGATTAATGCCTTGCAAAAGCATCATAATAGTCACCAATTCTACGGAGATGAAATGCGTGCAAAACATAATTGTTTTTGTTCTCTGTTTGAAGTGAGTTATATATTTCGTAAATAAACAAAATATATTACTATAAACGCGCATTTGGTCATCAACTCAAATAATGGTTTACCTTAAATTTCAATCTTCAGACACTCCTTAGGGCTAATATTGTAACTGACTGCTCATTTTTGCAATACAAATTTAATATTAAATTCAGAAATTTTTTTCAGAGAAGAAATTAACATGAATTAGTCATGAAGTATAAATAAGTAATAACTAAGTAACAAAAGGAAACAATTAACCGTTTCATTTTTAATCAGATATTTAATGTTAATATGAGTTAACTGTCTAATTTTCAAATGCATATGTTTTAAATTTATTTGGAATTCAATCAATATACGCTTCTCACAGAAACACTATTGATTTAACCATACTTCCTAGTTTTCCCTTACATCTGTATAAATAAAAATGAATGCGTAAATATTTGTACGCGCATAACGTGCCTATTCTTGCAGCGCTGTCTTAGTGTCACATATATTTGAAAGTCAATGTGCCACATGCATAAGTTTACCGGCTACTTTACCCTCCAAACTGGAATACGGCAGTGACAAGCACTCACGCTATTGGGAAAGAAACAGGTAAGGCAGTAGCAGCAAATTCAGTCGAGACAATGTAGAACTATAACACCTAGTAGTCACGATGGTAATGACCCGTATAGCCAATCGTCACCTTTTACGAACTGTCTGGCAGAATGACAGATGGTCAATGCTTTAATAGGGGCCGGACTAATACACGGCTCTCCATTACAATTATGCGTAATAATTGCTACTTTACCTTACTTTTCGCCGTGTTGGTCCCGGCCTCCTTTGTAGAATAGGCCAACTGCCGTTCTGCCAGGCAGGTCGTAAAAGGCGACCGATTGGCTATCGAGTCACTACCGTCGTGGCTACTAGGTGGTAGAGTTCTGCATTGTCTCGCCCGGGTCTGGTACCACCGCCTTACCTATTCCTGCCGCAATAGCGTCAGTGATTGTCGCTGTCGTGTTCCGGTTTGGAGGGTAAGGTAGCCGGTAAACTTATGCATGTGGCATTAGACCTCGCCACAAGATAGCAACGCACCATTAACATCTTTGGTGTCTATAGGCGATGGTTGACTCTTTCCATCAGGAGACCCATCTGCTTGTTTGCTATCTTATGACATAAAAAAAAACTTACTGTCTGGCAGAATGGCAATGGAAGGAATAGACTTATTCCTTCGAAGGGGCCCCTGACAACACGGGTGCAAATGCGAAATCCGGCGGAGTGCAAGTTGAACTTATATACCGAAGGTTTTGTTCAAATTATTGTTCTCACTAAAAAAAAAACAAAGACAAGGAACAAATTTAAGTTTGCTGCTCGATCCCTAGACACAAAATTTGCAACAATTGCGAACAATAATTTTGTTATAGTAAATTCACATTTTTTTTACATTAAACTAAATCTATATTTACGATAGATCTATATATACGATTTTCTGATTTATCCTTTATAATATGTGCTGAAGGACTATCAAAATGCAAAAAAAATTGTTACTTAAAATGGTGATCAACTGAATACTAAGCAGCTGCTTTTCTTAAAAAGTATCCGCATACACAAATTAATTGTTATATCCTGGTATAGATTATAGTATAATCAATAAAATTACCCGAAACGCCGATATCTTGTCGCTGGCATTAATTTATTAAAAACTTTGTTGTGAAGGTAATAATTTAAAAAACTTTTACCTATTAAACTACAGATTATTATTAAAGTAAATAACGGAAAAACGATTCTATACTTAATAATACTTCTAAATGACTAATCCTTCAATGAGTGGGCAGAGACAACCGAATTTAACTGATGAGTTACCTTCAATATTTAAGGACGTGATAGTTGGCGATCATAAATGATGAGAAAAAAGAACGTCAAAAATAAATATTAAAATAATTCTTAGTAGACGTAATGAATAGTACACCGAGAATCCTATATTTACTCACGCCATACTTGGACACCACGCGGACGCACGTGTTACGCAGCGCGCTGTCAACACAGAATACATAGGTACAAATCAAACAGTGTAGCGTGCTTAGAGAGTATAAAATCCACATTTCACTTATTTTTAGAGAAATATTGGTCAAAAATTAAGACCCTAATTTTATAATTTCATTTTAACTCACCAGTCAGTCTGTATATATACATGGGGCACACTAAAGTTTTGCACTTCTAGCTAATCGGAACTACTTGAATTTCGAATGTTAGGTATATTTTTAAAACTTTGCAACCTTCCTAGTAATAAAAAAAAAAAACAATTTACGGGAAATGATTTGTCAATTGTTTTTTATCACACATCAAAGTTCCACGTACGCAACGAAAATGGAATTAAGTCGAAAAGATTTTAGAGCGATGATTTTTTATGATTTTAGAAGTTCTATTTCTCCGCACGACTGTGCCGCTCGTCTACAAAATGCTTTTGGGAGAGAAGCACCTTGTTTGAGCACCGTTAGGCGATGGTTTGCTGAAATTGAGAGAGGTCGAGTTTCTTTACATGACGAATTTTCGCCGTGTTGGTCCCGGCCTCCTTTGTAGAATAGGCCAACTGCCGTTCTGCCAGGCAGGTCGTAAAAGGCGACCGATTGGCTATTGAGTCACTACCATCGTGGCTACTAGGTGGTAGAGTTCTGCATTGTCTCGCCCGGGTCTGGTACCACCGCCTTACCTATTCCTGCCGCAATAGCGTCAGTGCTTGTCGCTGTCGTGTTCCGGTTTGGAGGGTAAGGTAGCCGGTAAACTTATGCATGTGGCATTATACCTCGCCACAAGATAGCAACGCACCATTAACATCTTTGGTGTCTATAGGCGATGGTTGACTCTTTCCATCAGGAGACCCATCTGCTTGTTTGCTATCTTATGACATAAAATAAAATAAAAAAAATTAAATAAATAACTCCCGTCAACGAAAATAATGAAGCTACTGTTAAACGGTTAATTGAAGAAAACCCTCGGATTACCTATGAGACAATTCGAAGACTATCGGGGATTGGTATGAGCTAAATTTAGAAAATTTTACACGAAGAATTGAAAGTTCGGAAACTTTGTTGTCGTTGGATCCCTCATGAAATAACAGCGGAGCAGAAGCGGGCTCGCGTGGAATGGTGCTCACAGATGCTACTAAAGCACGACCACGGACATTCTAATGCTGTTTATAACATTGTCACAAGAGACGAAACGTGGATTTATTGTTTTGAACCCGAAAAAACAGCAATTTGGTGAATGGGTGTTTGAAAATGAGAACAGGCCAACAAAAGTGAGACAGGCGAGAAATATTGGTAAAAAAATAATCGCGTTTTTTTTCTCAGCTACGGATCTCATCTGTACAATTCCACTTGAAGATCAAAAGAGTGTTAATGCCGAGTGGTATTCTATCATTTGTTTATCCAGGGTGTTGGAAAAAGTTCGCGAAAGAAAACCCAAAAGCCGCATTCTCCTACACCATGATAACGCTTCTTCACACACGGCCAACAAATCAAAGTCATTTTTACCTTCCGAAAAAGTACATCTCGTCACTCATCCTTCATATAGCCCCAACCAACCAACCCTGTGATTTCTGTATTTTCCCCAAAATCAAAGATTTGATGAAAGGTTATACTTTTACCAACTCCTAAGGGGCAGTGATAGCGTTCAATCAGCACGTAGAAAACATTCAGATCCGTGGTTCTTCTGTTTTAAAAAATGGTTCGATCCCATTAAAAAATGTTTAAAATGTAAAGGAGGTTATTTTCAAAAAGAATAAACATAATATTTTGGTTAAAACATGTTGTTTTTTTAAGTTACGCAAAACTTATTGTGTGACCTACGTATGAGAAGATATAGAATAAAAGTAATAGCTTAAAGTTAATGGCTAAATTAAAATTAAATTGTAACTAAAAAATTAACAAATTACGAGTAAACATTATTACTTTCATCCAGAATCAATAATATGCAACATTAAAATATTGAATTTATCTGTATATTATCCTCACTCCACACAATTGTTCAACGACGTCTTTATATGACGAATACTGTGTTCGAGAACGAATCATGGATAGGAAATATAAAGAAGACTTGTGTTGGTTTCAATGTAACTTAATTTAATATTTAATTAGGTTAAAATTCTTGACACGCGTCATTGTACCAGTCAAGATCGGAAAAAAGCGTGAAATAATTTTTTTTTATAATATCATTATAACCTCTATGATCAAGCGATCCGGTATTGGTGTTTATTACGTGAAGTCCCGGTATTGATTCCCGAGTGGGGCAATTCAAGTGTGTTTTGTTAGTTTTCTGATAAAAATAACGTAGCCCGGGATCGGATCAGTGCCCAGTTGGCAATAGGTTTGCCACCTGTCACAATGTGGATCAGAGTATCTTTGGTTAATCATGGGTGCACTAGTTGTACCTCTGCCAACCTCTTCAGAGATATGGGCGTGAAGGTACTACGACTACTACTTATGTCATTAGATGATATCATACAGCAGACGACTCTAAAATTGAAAGGAAAACCATCGCTTAAGACACCAAAGATATTAATGGTGCATTGCTATCCGTGTGGTAACATGATACATGCATAAGTTTTTTTTTAATCATATGTACACCAGGTACCTTACCCTCCAAACCGGAACACGACATTAACAAGCATTGACACTATTGCAGTAGACACATATAAGGTGGTGGTATCAAATGGTACCAATGATACCTGGGCGGACGTTGCATAACTCTATCACTCTACACTCTACCACGTAGTAATAACGATTGTTATGACATGTATATATAGACAATTGGTCGCATTTTACGACGAGCCTTGCAGAATGGCAGTTAGTCTATTTTTCAAAGGGGATGCGGACCAATAAGGGAAAAACTTTTGGTGAACCATTTCTTTATATATTATTTATTATACGTACATAAATTATGCATCATTCATTTATGCAACTAGTAGCTGCTTTTGTCCGCGGCTTCGCTGGCGTTAAATTCTGGAGGAACCCATTTACCACAGTTCACTCTGCCAATCCCGTAAGGAAATCGGCATGATAGTACAATAACAACATTTAATGTCATTATATATGTTTACGTTAGTGAACCAACAATAATACTATATACTTTTATCAGCAATTTGTGCTATAATTGTAAAAATATTTTAATATATATATATATATATATATATATATATATATATATATATATATATATATATTAAAATATTATAATGTGTATTTGTCACTACAAAAGTGAAAATTGAAAATTTTGCAGTACAATTGTGAACTAAGGCATCGGTATTATGTCATTTTATGTGAACATAATTTTATAAAATCATCATAACAAATATGAATTGATCTAACTTCAAAGTTTTTTTTATATCATAAGTTGCAAGCAGTAAGCATGGGTGTTCTGATGGAAAGAGTCAACCATCGCCTATAGACACCAAAGATGTTAATGGTGCGTTGCTATCTTGTGGCGAGGTCTAATGCCACATGCATTACTTTACCGGCTACCTTACCCTCCAAACCGGAACACGACAGTGACAAGCACTGACGCTATTGCGACAGGAATAGGTAAGGCGGTGGAACCTGACCGAGCGAGACAGTGCAGAACTCTATCATCTAGTTGTAGTTACAAAGTATGCAAATTATTTGCTTATGATTGGAATGTTTGTCAAGGATACAAATTTAATCTATATATATAAAAATCAATTGCTGTTCGTTAGTCTCTCTAAAACTCGAGAACGGCTGAACCAATTTGGATTATTTTGGTTTTGAATTAATTGTTGAAGTCCAGGGAAGGTTTAAAAAGTGAGAAAATATAGAGAAAAATAAGAGTAGTTAAAAAGGCAGAATAATGTTTACCGGGTCAGCTAAATACATATACATATAAGTACTAAAATATATTTAATAAACATCCAAACATCACACAATGTGTTTAATAAAAGTTCGGTGTTCGAACCTCATTGATTGCATAGTAAGGATAACTAACTACTCGACTAACTTTAAATTTTGACAAATATCTTAAAAATATCACAAAATTAAAATGATAGGTTTAAAATACTTTTATCTTGTCAAATAATAATCAGATATTATACAACAAAGTTATTGCCCATAGTTTGATACGGATGTTGAGAATATAAATCATACAATGACAGAAGACTTAAATTTGACTAATCATACAAACTTATTTTAACCTAACTTTTAAAATAGGATTTAACTTTTGTTTCTAAAATTAAACTATGACATTTATAATAAGACTAGCTGTTACCCGCGACTTCGTCCGCGCGGACTTCGTTTACTCCGTTTTTACTGCTCGTAGCGTAATGGTATATGGCTTATAGCCTTTCTCGATAATTAGGCAATCTAACATTTTTAATTTTTTCCAAATCCGACTTGTAGTTCCAGAGAACAGCGCATTCAAACAAACAAATAAAACTTTTCAGATTTACTATAGTAGTTTAGACGTATGCTGATGACATAAAGGTGCTTAAATATTGGCATCACTGTAAAAGTACTTAAATATAGTATGATGTATTATAAAATACTATGTTTGATTTATAAACAATTGCTTGGTTACGAGTTTTCACGTTTTGTCTATTATTTCTAAATTATGTATTCAATTTTTCATTTATTCTTACATTAATAAAATGTGACAATATACTTATTATATTTAATAAGACAATAATAACAATCCCGCGTTTTAAATTATCTTTTTTATATAGTTGTATTTAAATATCACACATAATGACGTTAGTATATCATATAAAATTATTATTAACAGGAGCTAGTTTTGTTACCAAAATTTATTATTGTTTTACTTATAAATATTGTCGGCCATTCTAAAATAAAGCCAAAAAAGTTTCATTCAACCTTTTTAATAAAAATATATGTATTTTTGCTTAAACATACCATGAAAAATGCTTAGCTAAGGAACCGTAAAAAATTTGACTAAAAATTAATGAGCGTGATTGCTCACTACAATTACTACTTTGGTACTATAATCAAAAATAAATACCATTATTCCACACCATTAAACGGGCCCATCCACGAAATCCTTATTATCCTTGGCACTGCACATAATGTAAGTACATCACAATTATACGTCTTTCACTAATTAATCACTAAAATCACTTCCGAGCTGAAATCGCCGATACCACTTTGCGTAGCGGTCGAGCGAAGGCGGCTACGTAACTGCCGCTACGGCGCTACGAAGTCATCCGAACTACGACGAACGTAGCCGAGCTACACTTAGGGTGCTGGGGCAAATTTTGCTCAGTGTTTCATATTTTATATCGGTCGGGACGGAGCGGAATTACAGAGTTTGCTTGGGTAGGTTTTTATAGCGGAACTAAGGCGGCTTGCGCGCATTCTATTTAGAAAGTATTTTTTCAACTTGTGAGCTGCCCGCGAAATATTTCATTGTTTGTTGTATCCACACTTGTGGGTTATGTGATTTTAGCCAATTATTTAAAAGGAAAACGTTTAATTTTAGGTAATGAATTAATTGAAGTGTAATATTTGAGTCTTACATTGCCAATGGGTCAGTGTTACTAAAATTATGAGTGTTCTGTTATTTAGTGAGGCTTGATAATTGTCTCTCGTAGACAGTTGGGTATGACATTTTATGAAGGGTACATAGTGACTTTAAATTTAGCATTTAAGATAATATAGCGTAATTTATGACATTACTAAAGACAATTTATATAGCTTGCAAAATTATTACATATATATTTAAAAGCAGCTATATTTTTCTTTTTTACAGAAGAGGGGACAAACGAGCAGGAGGTGCACCTGATGTTAGGTGATCAATAAAGTGTGTAATATAGTTGTGAACTGTGAAAAATTATAATGCAATTACTAATAACACGGCCAAAATACTATTTTGAAAGCATTAGAAAAAACATCTTCACGGTGGTTCTCTAGCGGGATAAATAGGGTAAATTAATAGATTTTCACGTCTCTACGATTCACAAGCTTATCGGTTAATGATAAAGAATGATGAACAAGTATGATTTTTACGTACGTAGTTTAAGCTAGTTGCTGATTACTTTGTTGCACTTAACTGAGGTGTATATGTGCTGTATCGTTAAATTTTTGATAAAGCGATTATTAATATTTTTGCTTTTGTCTAAATATAAACCTTAAAAATTTTATTATAAGAGTAATTTTAATATATACTGTTGGAATTTATACTTAGATAATATTCTATCATAGTTTTATGCCAAATAAAATGAGATCTCCTATTAAAAGTGAGTATAAGAAGATTTCCTTCGTTCTATTTGGCTGGTAGTTAAATTAAGCGTATTACTACTAACGTTATTATTAAATAGTGAATTAGTCTAACTAATAAAGACTATACTAGATAAAGAATAAATAAGTCTTGGGTGTTTTCATCATATCTCCATTAGTTTATAAATTATAATAATTTTAAGGATGAAAAACCAGGCAAGAATGACGAAATTACAGACAACGAATATTTAAAAATTAAAAAAAATAGTAAAAAAAATAAAAAACAAAAAATCATGTCAGTTTTTGTGACATTAAGTAAAATAAGAAAAGAAAAGGTAAAAATTTATTTGTTTATAACAAATTGTTTATTACATAAACAATGAAAAATTAAATAATTTTTTTTATATCAAAAAGAAAAATAAATAATGATTTAAAAAAAATGGTTCCTTAATGTTAATTAGAAGTGGGAGAAAATAATTGTTAATCAACAAATGCGTTTTTCAGCAATAAAAAAATTTTTTTAAGAAACGGTTTTTTAAAAAAAAATCATAATTATCATCAAAGATTATGTTATCGAAAAAAATTTTTAAATTATCTCATAAACAACGCATTTGTTTATAACATTTTTTTAAACAATAGGAGATAAAAATTATAAAAAATCATTTTTAAGTAGCTTCTGATCATGAGAAAACGGATCAATAATAATATTATGAAAAAAAAATTTTTTCAATGTTTAATAAAGCTTTATAATTTTTCACCTTAGTAAACTGTTAATTACAAAATGAAAATTTACAATTTTTTAATTTTTCCAACGGGAATCTATTCTAAGACCTTTGAAAAATAGCTCCACGAAAGAAAAAAAATCCTAGATTAATAGTTTAACAATTATCGCACTTGCAATGTTAATGTTCGTGCTACAAAAAATTGTTAATTAATTAATGGATAACTTATTGAAAAATCGCGATAAAAATTTTTTGACCACGGATTATTGTTTATTGATCTGTCCTGTAGGCACCTGAATTTTTTCAAATTTTAATTTTCATATTTAATAAGTTTAAATAATATTTATTCATTAAAGGTCCGAAGGAGGCGTGGCTTGCGCAAGCCGGAGTACCCGTTTTCGGGCGTATTTTCAACCCTCTGGAAAAATTATAAATATTAGTCCTACAATTCCGGGAGTCGGAATTTTTTTTAGGAAATTTCCTCCTCTTTCTGAATCTTTTTTCAAATTTGAAAAATCTTTATTAGTTTATGAGATATTTGCAAAAAAACTAAACCCCCCTTTTTATTTTTAGTTAATTGTTAATAACTTTTGTAATTTTTATTTGCGGAACTTCATTGTTTTTCGAAAACTATCTAGATGCCATTCCGAATCGAATGACACCTCAATCATAATTTTCGGAGACTGCTGAAAAAAGTTGACCAAAAAAGCACTTGTTGACCAGACTAAATTCTAAGGTAGCTGTTTTAATTAATCTACTATTATTTGTCTACTCTTGTAGCCGTAAATTTAGTTCTAGTCGCTGTTATATCGTTGTTACATATCGTAATAGTTCATGTAAAAGGATAGCAAACAAGCACGGCTTTCCTGATGGAAAAAACATAAAGATGGTAATAGTACGTCGCTATCCGTTTTTCGAAGTGTTAATACTACATGCTTAAGTTTATCGGCTACCTTACCCTCCAAATAGGGAACTTTAACATGCATAGACCATATAAATACTAATAGACATGGTGTTGGGAGAAAAACTTTAGCCGTTCATATGAGTCACTAGCTGCAACATTCAGCCCGCTGCATTATAAAAGTTTTTGGTGAATCCCGCGGGATCACCTTTACTTTCCGATATAAAAAGTAGCATGTGTGCCATTCCAGGTAATTTTCTACCTGTATACCAAATTTCATTAAATACTTTTAGTACTTTGTGAGTAACAAACATCTATCCAAACATCCAGACATTCGAATTTATATTATTATTACGATTATGTGTGTGACGAATATTATAATTGTTTGAACCGGGAATCGACCTCGGAACTTCATATGATCGATACCAAACCACTAGATTACAGATGCAATCAAATTTGTTTCTTTTTCTCAGACAATATCTTGCTTTGTTTTGTTTCATATAGAAATTGACTTTTTTAAATAAAATACTAATTACTGCCCAAAACTCGGCTGTGTAGGCATTTGTGACAACAAAACTTGAAACAAAAAATTTTTATAGCAGCTGGAATAGAATAAAGTAATATTGAAATGGATAACCGTTTTGTTTTATCGTTATAACATAAACCTGTGAAATAAAAAAACGTTTTAACCATCCCTAACTTTAATTTACTTGTGAGAGAGCAATAACTTTAATATGGACTAAAATAAACTTGATAGTTCAACATCTTACACATTTTGCTATTTAAACTTTAAATTTTACATCTCAGCAAGGATTACGATCAATTTTTATTTCATATCCTTTTAGCATAGAATATTTAACTTATAATTAGTCATTCGAGTCCTTACATACTTGCCATTACTCTTCGGTAAACAAAACGACTGTTGACGTGTAAATTAAATCTTGCAAAGAAAAAAGTTATCTCAAATTTTAGCGTGTTAAGATGTATCATGTTATTGTGTTAAATGAGTGCAAACTAACTGCATGTAACTAAAAACTGTGTGTAACAAAAAATAAATGCGAAAGTTTGGATATTTGGGTGGATGAATGTTTGGATGGATGAATGTTTGGTTGGATGGATGTTTGTTACTTAATCACACGAAAAAAACTAAACGGATCTGGATAAAACTTGGTATACAGGTAGATGATGATCTGGCTACTATACACATAGGCTTCTTTTTACCCCGGAAAATTAGGCGATCTCGCGGGATTCCCCAAAAACTTTTATAATGCAGCAGGGTTAAACTGTGCAGGGATGCACAGTTTAAAATACAGATATTAGTAAATAAACCCTACTAAAAGATAGAAATGTGCATAATATATATATATATATATATATATATATATATATATATATATATATATATATATATATATATATATATATATATATATATATATATATATATATATATATATATATATTAGACTGATTCAAATTAAAAAAACTTTTTTTGTTTTTGAATAAATACATCTAAAAAGTTTCTTTGTAAGACCAAAAAAAACCTTCTAAAAGATGAGCTTGATATCTTAAAAATTGAGCTGGCGCATGGGGGGGTCCCCTTTCCCATTTAAAATACATTGAAAAATAACTTTTTTCTGTATTTTCATTGTAAATCGTCGAAAAAAAATTTTTTTCGAATTTCCGATTTTAGTATCTTGTAGGAAATTAAATTCTCTACAAAAAAGGTCTCTTTCATTTTTTCGCTAAAATGCATAGGAAAAAAGTTACAGAGCTTTAAAAAACGGGAATTATAAAAAGTCAAAAATAGCTTTTTTTTTATTTTCGACATCAAATTATTTTATTTCGTAAATTTTTTTACTTAATTTATCTATATTCAGTCTGTTAATTATATTTAAATTTGATCTATGTATAGAAGAAAAAAAATATATATTTATTTATATTAGCTATTTTTATAATACCTATATTTTTATATTATATATGGGGCTTCCATGCCAAATCGACTACTTTTGAATCCGACCCTTTTCGATTTTTCTGAAATTTTAGTATCTTTCTCTACCCTATTGAAAACAATTTGCGGAATTTTTTCAAATTTTCTTACCCAACCAAAAAAAAGTTACGAGTTATTTAAAAACGATAGTTTTTTTTTGTTAAATAACCATAACTTTTTTGAAAATTAACTTATTGGAAGGATTTTTTTATTGAAATTTTTGTTTTTAAATGTATTTTTTAGAAAAAAAAATGAAAATAATTCGCATTTATATTCAGCGTTTTTTTTTTTGAAAATTTCCGAAAAAACGAAAATTTTGGGATGATTGACATTTTTGATTTTTTCTTTTTTTTAAAAAACTAGTATTTTATGCGAATTTCCTGAAATTGTTAGTCGTAGTTTTTGAAGTGAAAACTTCTTTAGGCGCGTTGAGCGTTTTGGTAGAGGGTAAAATCCTCGGTTCGCGTCACCGACATGCTAATGATAATAGTATATCTATAGCTATGTTTTGCATATAGTTTTAATTACTCTCAACTTAATAGTTCCGTTTTCACTTCTATCGGCAGTCCCACGACTGCTACTGTTTTTTTTTTCTATTTTTTTTTAGAAATTAAAAAAAAATTGTTTATAAATGTTTGTTTTTTGTTATACCACTCTGAAGATTTTTTAGCAGATTTTGAAAACTTTAAAATCTGAGAAAAAAAATAAAAACAAAAACTAAAAGTGACAATCGTCGATAACATTTGATTAATTTCCAATGAAGTTAGATAAAAAATTAAAAGAAACATTGAATTATTTTTTCGTATTCTATTATTTTTGTATCTAAAAGTTCTAGAAACAATAGAAAATTCGATTATTTTCAGTAGGGTAGAGAAAGATACCAAAATGTCAAAAAAATCTAACAACTTCGGGTTCAAAAGTGGTCGATTTAGCATGAAATGCCCAATATATAATATAAAAACATAATATAAATAAATATATTTTTTTTTCTTCTGTACATAGATCAAATTTAGATATAATTAACAGACTGAATATAGATAAATTAAGTAAAAAATTTTACGAAATAAAATAATTTGATGTCGAAAATAAAAAAAAAAGTTATTTTTGACTTTTTATAATTTTCGTTTTTTAAAGCACTGTAACTTTTTTCTTATGCATTTTAGCGAAAAAATGAAAGAGACCTTTTTTGTAGAGAATTTAATTTCCTACAAGATACTAAAATCGGAAATTCGAAAAAAAATTTTTTTCGACGATTTACAATGAAAATACAGAAAAAAGTTATTTTTCAATGTATTTTAAATGGGAAAGGGGACCCACCCATGCGCCAGCTCAATTTTTAAGATATCAAGCTCATCTTTTAGGAGGTTTTTTTTGGTCTTACAAAGAAACTTTTTAGATGTATTTATTCAAAAACAAAAAAAGTTTTTTTAATTTGAATCAGTCTAATATATATATATATATATATATATATATATATATAATATTTTTCTTTATATATATCCTCATGTTGGATCCGGGCTCCTTTGAAGAATAG
Source organism: Apodemia mormo (assembly GCA_036924255.1). NCBI lineage: Eukaryota > Metazoa > Arthropoda > Insecta > Lepidoptera > Riodinidae > Apodemia > Apodemia mormo. The sequence goes on from JAUPFN010000019.1 coordinate 30,093,628, forward strand.
ACCATCCACCGTTCCGCCGGTCGTAAAAGGCGAGTTGGCTATATATATATATATATATATATATAATATATATAAATAAATATATATATATATATATATATATATATATATATATATATATATATATATATATATATATATATATATATATATATATATATAATATTTTTCTTTATATATATCCTCATGTTGGATCCGGGCTCCTTTGAAGAATAGACCATCCACCGTTCCGCCGGTCGTAAAAGGCGAGTTGGCTATGCGAGTCATTAACATCGTGGCTTCTAGGTGGTAGAGTTCTGCATTGTCTCGCCCGGGTCTAATGCCACCGCCTTACATATTCCTGCCGCAATAGCATCAGTGCTTGTCGCTGTTGTGTTCCTGTTGGAAGGGTAAGGTAGCCGGTAAACTTATGTATGCATTTTAGTTACATTTCTACCTTCCTCTTTAGGTATAAGGGCGTGATGGTATTTATTTTGATTATTGTTTTGAAAATTGTTCATATGTTTTTTTTTATTGATCTGGGTCCCTTTTGAGACGTAATATCCTTGTTTTTTTTATATCATAAGACAGCAAACAAGCAAATGGGTCTCCTGATGGAACAAGTCAACCATCGCCTATAGACACCAAAGATCTTAATGATGCGTTGCTCTCTTGTGGCGAGGTCTAAGGCCATATGCATAAGTTTACCGGCTACCTTACCCTCCAAACCGGAACACGACACTGACAAGCACTGACGCTATTGCGGCAAGAATAGGTTAAAGGCGGTTGTACCAGACATGGGTGAGATAATGCAGAACTCTGCCACCTAGTAGCCACGATGGTAGTAACTCACATAGCCAATCAGCCGCCTTTTACGACCTGCCGGACAGAACGGCAGTTGGCCTTTTCTTTAAAGGAGCCCTGGACCTTATTTTGTCCTACACGTAAAGTGGGAACTTTTCTTAGTCCTACATTCTAAAAGGAAAACTCCTTTTTATCTATCTTTATTAGTTACCCGATTCGAGATTTTTTGAAGATAGAAAAGATGGGCAACTCGTCAAAACCAAGCTGTTCATAAAAATTCAGCTTGTTATTAATCTAAAAAAAGTCTTTTCCTGGGACCACCATCTGTATAGACTTGGGCACCTATTTCAAAAAAGTTGTCCAAATCAACTTTCTTGCTCCTAGCCACCTAATAAAAAGCGCAGTAAACTATCTTGTAAGGTCCCAATATGCATTATTTACATCGTCAATATTAACTAGGTGGTAGAGTTCATTAACGTCTCGCCGGGATCTGGTACTACTAATTTCTGCCGCAATAGTTTCAATGCTTATCACTGTCGTGTTCCAGTTTAGGGGATAATGTAGCTAGTAAACTTATGTATATAGCAGTAACACCCCGCCACGTGGATAACAACGCAATCTCCTAGTCAGGGTCATTAAACCCCTAAATTAAACAGGGTGGTAATTTATAAATTAATGAATTATATTAGTAATTTTACCCAAAAACAATCTATATTTCACAAAAACCAGAAATAACACGATATTGGAGTTTTGGCCTTACTTCTGTTGCAAAGTGAATTATGTGTGAGTCTTTGTAACATACCAATTTTCAGCATATTATTTAGTATAAAAATGTCATAATTTACTATAATTTTTAAGTAATATGTTTATGAATAAATTCTAAACCTGTTTCAACAAAAAAGAAAATGCACAGTTACTCAAAATAAACTCACCCATTAAAAATAAAATACTTGCTGAGCAATACATAACTTGCTACATTTTTGGCATAAAATCTGTTTTATTACTAATTACGGTAAAAAGTGTGGAATTTAAAGGGCAATAAAACCTCACTAAAACTTTTACTGTTTCTTTTTGTCATTTAGGGCGACAAATCTAGCGACTTCATTAAGAGCTTGTTTTCCTGACCTGGTTTTTGGAAGTTTTTACCCACATTGTATCAGATGTAGGAGTAAATAATTATTTATGCTATACACATGCTATATTTGTGGTTATATTTTTATTTAAATAAATAAGTTTATTCTTTTTAATCTATTTATTTTTATCTATGCCATATGTTTTAGTTTACTGGCTCCAGACTGGAATACGACCGTGAAAAACACGAGCGCTATTGGGGTACGAATTGTTAAGATCGTAGTACCAAAACCGATTGAGCTATTATAGAACTCTACCATCGAACCCCTGTTTGGTCCAGGTTTGGTCCTCTTAGGGAATGGAAGCAGATGGTCTGCTGTGATGCCAGGTATATCGAAAGAGGCGAACGATTGGCTATGCTATGCGTTGTGACTACCATCGTGGCTATTAAGTGACTGAGTTCTGCATTGTGTTGTTAATATTTTACACAAACACATTTAACATGATTATATGCGGCCATCAATTTCTAAATTGTTATGTCCAAATAAAACATTCTTTATTATTAAAATTAAAATAACTCGTATATTCTATGAAATGTTTAGAATTATTCATTATTTAACCTTTTTAATTAATATTACCTTTGGCCTAAAGTACAGGCACAGTAGGTTAATCACCTGCTTGCCCGAAAACAACCGATTAAAGAAACGAACACGATAAGAAACCAGACCGATCCTACAACGACGACCTTTGGCATAAAATATAATGGACTCGAGTTGCTTTTTGGAACGTACGAACGCTCGGTATGAACAGTCGCCTAAGCAGAAGCAACAATTTTAAAATACAATCTGCAAATACTAAGCCTCAGTGAAGTGCGAAGAAATGGTTTCGGTGAGCTAAGAACGTCCAAATGTTTGACTTACCTCTTTTCTGGCAAGGAAAGTGAAGATAACACCCGCGAATATGATGTTAGTTTACTTCTTTTTGATTTTCTGAAAAAAGCCTTGATTGAAAACCGATCTAAAATCGAATGATTTTGGCCTGTTTCAACTCAAGAACCCAGAAAATCTCCATTGTACACTGCTACGCACCCACTAACACCTCTGAAGATGATACCAATGATGATTTTTATAATGCACTCAATGCTACCTCAAAGTGCATAAAGAACAAGATATAGTAGTAATTGTTACGGGAAATCTAAATGCCAAAGTTGGGAGCGATAATACAAATTGCAAACCCCACATGAAAAACAATTGTTAGAGTTTTTTAAGCATCACGACCTGACCATTGGTCGTACATTATATATACACAAGTACTCATGGATTTCACCTAATGGCACGGTCAAAAATTAGATCGATCACCTCGTCATTAGCTCCAAATGGCACTCCTCGTTGCTCAATGTTAGAAACCGGGGAAGTGTTGATATTGATGACCATCTAATGGTTACCGAATTGCATCTTAAGGTTGTAATAGCTCGACCAACTGGAGGATCTAGCAAGGTTGAGAGAAGGTTCGACGTCGCGAAGCTGAGCGATTTTGAAATCTGTAACAAGTTCCAACTCGAACTTTGGAACCGTTTTTCCAGGCTCATAACAGATGACGATAATATGAACCAATCGATAAACGAGGAGTGGAACAACATAAAACGGGCCTACTACTCAGAGACCAGCTCTATCGTCTTATGGCATAATACACACGCACGCGAGGACTGGATGTCATAATCCACATGGCAGTTCATCAATGACCGAAGAGATCTTCACCTAAAACTGCAACAAAACAGAAACGAGCCAATATGTTCCGGCTTTAGACAGCAGTATCGTCAGATTCGCAAGAAAATCTACCGCAGTACGCGAAAAGATAAGAGAATGTGAGCTGACGGAATTGATGATAATGACTGCACTTGATTTATTGCACCTTAACCCGCGCCTCTTAATCTTTTTGACATCAACATCGATCCACCAACTAATGACGAGGTGAGGAAACGCCATCCTGTCTTTGAAAATTTGCAAAGGCCTGGGCCTCGATCGTATCACTGCGAAAATGTTAAAAACTGATATAACTACCGCCGTTGAGGTTATAACATCTAATTAAGAAATTTTGGACACAAATAGAGCTGTCAGATGATTGGAACTGAGGCATACTGTGCCCAAAAAGAGTGATCTTATTCAGTGCAGTAACTGGAGAGGCATCTTTTTGGTCTCGATATCCTTGAAGGTTTTTATGAGATCATCCTGGATAAGTTATCAAAACTGTTCAACCTCTTCTTCGGAGACAGCAGGCTGGCTTTCGCCCCAACCGCTCATGCATCGACCAAATTAACACTTTGCGCATTTTGGAGCGGGCACCAGAATGGCAAAGGGAAGTATATCTAACCTTTGTAGATTTCGAAAAAGCCCTTGATAAGTTGAGGTGGACAACAATATGGTCTCGATTCTCCAACAATGGTGCCCCGTTCAAGATCATTAACCTAACAAAGGCCATTTATAGAAAATATTCCTGTATGTTACTCACGACGGCCTCATCAGTGAAGATATTCAGATACATGCAGGAGTCCACATCAGGGCTGCTTACTGTCACCCCTCTTCTTTTTGGTTGTCCTCGATGTAGTCATATATCGCGCATATCACAACAAGCGACGTGGGATAGAATGGGAAATAAGCAATGTTCTAGAAGATTTGAATTATCCCGATGATTTTCCCGATAATTATTCGACGACGATTACAACTTTGATTGCGAAATGCAATTATAGTTGGACGCCTTCCATCGTGAAGCTAACCTCACAGGGCTCAATATCAATATCCGGAAGACCCAAGAGATGTGATCTGAAGTACGAACAGCACACCGCTACGGATTGTGGCAGATGATGTGGTACGCGTCCACAAATTCACTTACCTCGGGAGCATCGTGTTAGAAACTGGAGGTACTGAAGAAGACATCACTTCGAGAATTTCCAAAGCTCGAGCTACCTATGTATTACTTCGGCCTGTGTGGCTGTCATGAAAGTTGACTCGAATGGTCAAGCTTAAAATATTCGGGTCTAATGTAAAATCAGTACTGCTATGTGGGTACGAGACGTGGAAGGTACAAAAGTACAAAGACAAACCGCTACCTTTGCCGTATCCTCGGTATATACTGGCTCAAAAAAATCTCGTGTAAACAGCTATGGGAACACTAGTATAAAACCCCGATCTACCAGCAGATCAAGTGTCGCAAATGAAATTGGATTGGCCACACGCTCCAAAGGGTTTCGGATCGCATACCCAAGCAGGCACCAAACGATTGCGATAGAAAATTACCATGGACGCACTCGGTCCCATCCAGGGGCAAAGGAAATTAAGTCAAGTAAATTAGTCTAAATTAAAGTCAAGTGTTTGATTAAGGTAATAATTAAGTTCATAATCGATTAGAAATAAATATTATAAAAGGGTTTGACAAATATGTTCTAGAGACATTCGTGCTTGTGAAATTAAGAAGTGAAGTGTGATAATATAAAACAAAGTGTAAGCAGTTTTGTGTTTTGTATTTAATATAAAATATAAATATGTATTTATCACTTGGTGTTTAATTAAATAAAATGGATGCCTTTGACTAACTGGAGTTAACAATTGTTTCGCCCGGGGCTGGTACCACTGTCTTTCCTGTTCCTGCTATAATAACGGTAAAGCTTGTGATTGCCGTGGTTTGGAGAGTAAGCTTAACATTTTCGGTTTCTATAGGCGATGGCTGTTTCTTTCCATGTAATGTAGCCGGTAAATTTAGGCATGTAGTATTAAGACCTCACCACTTATGCACCATTAAAATCTTTGGTTTATATAAGCTTATTTTTTCTATCAGGAGAGCCATCTGCTTGTTTGCTATCTTATGACATAAAAAATCTAGTCAGTAGTTACGACGTTATTAATACGTATTAGCCGTTTCTAGCCTAGCCTAGCAGTAAGGCAATTAACCTATCCCTTAATTTGAGGCCCGGATCTACTCGAATCCCAAAATTTAGATTTGACTTTCTGGAAAATTTATATCTTTTCAATCGACGAAATGTATGTATGGATAGTTAGCAATATAAATAATATTACACACATATGTATATTAATGTAATGTTGTTGAATTTATATATAAGTATGATGAATTTCTTAGGCGTCTAAGCACGTTGACTAAATTTTATAAGTGCATGTTTCAGTTTCCGAGAAATCTGTACACAAATTTATTGGACACTGAAAGCCATATCGAGATAATTCTTTTTAATTGAAATTAGGTATACAGTATGGAAACAGCTCTATATTTGACAGTCATTGGAAATCGGTTTAATTTTTTAAAATACTTTTATTATTACTTATTTTCGTGAGAAGGATTACGTTGTTTTTAATATCTATTGACGACTGTGGTATTTTATTATCTTTGACCTCCACTAAAGCTCATTTGTTTTATTATGCCACAAAGAACTCATAAAATTGGGTAAAACTATGAAACATTATTGCTTGTCAGTTTACATTATAAATGTAAACATAACAACGAATTATGTTTTTATTATCAAGTCGCTGAATTATTCAAAATGTTGCCGGCTAAAATGTGTCATTGTCAGGTCCTTTGAATTTTACGACGCAATAAACTCAAACACAATCGTGAACACAATCATGTCAAATCGTGAAGAAGTGAGTACAGAAATTTATTTTATTTTCTTCAAAAGAAATAGGTAAAATGTATGTTGAATGTACGAACATACTTGAGAATTTTTATATTTAAATTAGAAGATTTAATGTGAACTAATTACATAAATTCACCCGATATAGATATATCGGCTGAAGTTATGTACAGCCAAGGTAGAAAGATTCGAATACTAAACATCAAAATCACAAATCATGTAACAGACCTTGTTTCTTTAAATTCATCACAAACATCTTCATACAAACAAAGCAGCATAGGCTAATATTGTATACTAACTATTACTCGCGACTTCGTTTGCGTTTGAACGCCCCGTTGGTCGAGTGGTTAGTGACACTGGCTACGCAATCGACGGGGCTCGGGTTCAATCCCCGACGGGGACAAGCATTTGTGTGATGAGCATATTTTTTTGTAATTTTGGGTTTAGGTTTTTATTAAATATATTAAAGTATTTATATATGTATTTCTATGTATTAGTAATGTATTAGTACCAATCGTCTCTGTGGTCTAGTGGTCCGGTATCGGAGTTGACCACATGAGGTCCCGGGTTCGATTCCTGGGTCAGGCAATTCAAAAATGTGTTTTTCAGTTTTCTGATAAAAACAACGTTGCCCGGGTTTGGAAAGTGCCAGGCTGGCGATAGGCTTGCCACCTATCACATTGTGGGACCAAGTATCTTCGGCTAATCGTGGGTGCACGTGTTGTACCTCTGCCCATCTCTTCGGGGATACGGGCGTGAAGTTACTTTTATGTATTAGCATCGTTGACTAACACATATAACACAAGCAAATAATTTGCTTACTTTGGGGTTAGGTTGTGTAATTGGTCCCGTGAATATTTATTTATTTGTTATTGATCTAAAATTATTACTTCCTTATCACTCACATAGAAAGTAGCTTATGTCCTGCCCTATAAACTCCTTTATCTTTTAGTGAAAATTTCTTCAAAATTGATGTATCTGTCCCAAAGATTACTCCGTAAAAACTCAATAGCAGATAGACAGAAACAAATTTTAAAAATGGTTGTTTAGGTATATTTATCGAGAAAGGAAAACACTCGTCTTCAAAAAATCTAGTTATTTTGAAATCTTAGATAGACACTTCGATTTTATTTACATAGTGTATAGATGCAGAGCAGTATTAGGTTACTGTATTAGAACATTTTAGTATCCAAAAGTGTGCCCACAATGATACAATTGGTCAGACTTTTTTCGCAATTTGATGTATTTTGATTTAATTTAAATCTTTTATTTTGTAACTTTAATTTCCGACAATCCATACTTCCTTACTAATATTATAAATGCGAAAGTCTGTCTGTCTGTCTGTTACGCTTTCACGGCTAAACCGCTTAACCGATTTTCATGAAATTTGGCATGGATATAGTTGAAGATTCGGGGTCAAACATAGGCTAATTTTATTTTCAAAAATCAGTCCCTGGAGGGCTGAAATAGGGGATGAAATTTTTATTAAAAGCTATTTGGATGACAATAAGTCATACTCGCGGGCTAAACTGCGCGGGTCAGCTAATATTGCTATAAGCATAATTTAATGTGATTATCTGTAAATGTAAGAACAGTTAAAAAGTATTTAAAGTACTTACTTTTTTTAACAACATTATTTTTTGATGATCCAATTCAATCCAAATCAATATATAATGGACATGTGTTTTTTTTATATCATAAGACAGCAAACAAGCATATGACTCACTTAATGGAAAGAGAAACCATCGCCTATAGACACCAAAGATTTTAATGTTGCATTTTTTTTAATATTTTATAAGACAGCAAACAAGCAGATGGGTCTCCTGATGGAAAGAGTCAACTATCGCCTTAAGACACCAAAGATGTTAATGGTGCGTTGCTATCTTGTGGTGAGGTCTAATTCCACATGCATAAGTTTACCGGCTACCTTACCCTCCAAACCGGAACACTACAGCGAGAAGCACTGACGCTATTAAGGCGGTGATACCAGACCCGAGCGAGACAATGCAGAACTCTACCACCTAGTAGCCACGATGGTAGTGACTCGATAGCCAATCAGTCGCCTTTTACGACCTGCCTGGTAGAACGGCAGTTGGCCTATTCTTCAAAGTAGGCCGGGACCAACACAGCGACGACGTTACTATTCGTGTGGCGATATGCCACATGCATGAGTCACGAGCATTGATATATAAAAACCCAAGATACACAATCAGTGTCTCAAAAACGTCCTCTAAGAATGAGTGCACAATTTAAAATTGTGCACTCACTTCAAATAGAAGCCCGTCGCTCACGTCACTGCCCGCGCGTCAAAAATACAGAATTGTTCTCTGATAAATTGTAAAATACAACATCACGAACGTTAAAAAAAAATAAGATATTGTATTTTCGGGAAGTATAAGAGTTTATCGATTTATTTTTGTCGTTTATGTTACTAAATATAGGGTGTAATGTATGATTTTCATTTTATTTGTCTTAAAAATGTACTCGACGCTCCAAATATAATACGACAAAATTTCAATGGTCACTTTTTCAGTAAAAGGACAGTGCATTACAACCTCCTTTTAATTTAGTCGAATAATACAAATTGATTCTGTTATTATTAGTGGAGTCGTTTTTTTTTTAATTAATAAGTTAATTTTTTTTTAATAAGATTAATTTTTTTCATTAATAATTTTGAATACCTTTTATAGTTGTTAACCAACTGCCAAAAGAGAAGAGGACATCAATTTGACGATTTTAAAATGTTTGATTATATTGATTACTTATTTTGAGGACCAAGTTAGGTGATTCTTTTTATTCTATTTGTACAAATATAAAATAACAATATATAATTGTGATTCTTACGATAAACTTTGGAGATATATTACGAAACTTTTAATATAACAATAGGAAATCATAAGTAGCATCGAATTTTGTTCTGTTTACACGTGTTGTTGATAACGATTTCTTAAGTGAAAGGCACAGATTGCATTAAGAATGTTTATTTTTTGATTTAATAATTTATTTTTAATAAAATGTTGTTTTTGATTGCGGATATCTTATACTATACATATTATAAATGTTAAAGTTTGTATGTTTGGATGTTTGATAATCAATCACGTAAAAAATGGCTGTACCAATTTGGATTTGGACTCGGATATAAGATGACCTGGAATAGCACATAGAATACTTTTATCCTAATGCAGATATCTGCAGCTAGTCTCATATAAATTTTAAGTGACTGTTTATATGTGCGAGTTATTTTATTTGCATACTAGCTGTTACCCGCGGCTTTGCTCGCACATATTTACTTTAGAACTTATTTAACCTTTCTTTATTTTATTAAAAATCTCTACATTGCCGGGTGGGCCGCTAGTACGTTAAAATAATATTTACATATTCATCTTAATTATTTATAAACGATATTTTTGTTATTAAAATGTAAGTAAAAAACGTAAGATTGAACTTCCTATTACTTCTAAATTTTCTATACCTAATATCATAACTAACTATACCTCAAACTAAAAATACTTATTAGTAACACACCTATCGAAAAAACTAACGTTATTATAAAGGAAATTTATAATTAACAGGAAATATCTAATCTAAAATTACCTTTGGCAATAATATTATATGTAATAAACTATACTCCAAACTAAATATACGTATCTATTAGGATTTCTGTGTATGTAACACACCTATGTAACCAACTAATGTAACTATATTAAAAAAAATCTGTGAGCTGGTTGACCCTACAGGCAACCTGAAACTTCCCGCTAAATTTAAGTATTTTAACCTCAAAGAAAAAACTATGCCTAAGCATAGACTATTGAATTAAAAAAGTTCAAAAATCCAAAGTTTTTTTTAAAATGATACTTAGTTATTCAGTATTTGAAAAGATGTATATTTTTTCAAAATCATCAACGAGTTTGATCTTCCGAATAACATTGAACACAATTTTTTAGCTCTAAATTTTTTTATTGGAATTTTTTATACGAGGGTCAATAAAATTTTCAGAAGCCGACATCGCATTAGCAACTAACCTATTGTGTTTCACATGTCTATGGGCAGTATTCCCTCGTACGTCTGCAGATACTATAACTAAATAAATGTTCGTTTACATAATACTGCAAAAAAAAAACAGAACAACTGAAATCTAATTCAAAACGAGAATTCAACGAAAAGCTAAACTTATTTCTAGGAAATTAATGCGTTTCCTTACTATGGTGTCGATACATTACATAATAAGTCTGAAAAAAAATCGTGTCTGTTATCATGTAAGAATCTATGAACTTTATAACGTAGTCATAGTCACCATTGCAGTAAATTTCCTATTTCAGTATATTCTAAATCTATTAGACTATGCAAACTAAATGTATCAATATCAAGCGTCAAATACTACATGGCTATAAACCTACAGTTTGCCTATATGTGTAGGTTCTGTGTAATAGAACCAATAACCTATAACGTTTGAAATATAAATAAATTATTTTAATGGTCAATATTTGTTTTATTGATATATAAATGTTCTACGCAAAAACAGATTTTCGACAAGATTTTTTTATGTAAATTTTACAAACCCTTAAAATACTACCTCAATGCATAAAAATATTTATATTCGACTCCACATGTGCCTTGTCCTACCGGCTAACTTAAGTCAAAAATTTTATTGCTTTTTGTACATTGTTTTTTAAAAATGACTTTAAATCTTGCGTTTAAGGTTGAATATGCAAAAATACGTTTGTGCCATAACTATAAACTTTTTAGACTGAATTAGCGACAGTTTTGAGTGTCAGTTTTGTTCGGAACTGTGTATCTTGGGTATTTTATATCAATGGTCACGAGCTAAGTTACCTAACTACCCAACCGAAACAGAATATGACATTGACGAGTATTGACGCTATTTTGGCAGGAATAGATAAGGCGGTGGTACCACATACCCGGGCGAGTCGTTGCAAAACTCTACCACCTTGTAGTCACGATAATAGTGACTCGTATTGCCAATCGGTCGCTTTCTACGACCCGCCTGGTAGAATGGTAGTTTGCCTATTCTTCAAAGAAGCCCGGAGTAATATGGGGCAAAACCACCTATTTACCATTAAAAGTATTATAAAAAAATATAACCACACACAACCATTAAAATGTTTAATCCTATTAAGTCATATCCTAGTATGCCGGATCTTCTCAGTGTGTAGCTGCGTTTCTAATCCCAGGAACAAACTTTTTTTTGATTAACTAGCTGACCCGGCAAACGTTGTTTTGCCTTACATATTAGGAATCCATAGCGGACAAACAACGTGACACGTAATTTATATAAGACTACGGGATTGTCCTTCCTCGCAGCCAAAATGGCATTAAACTTTATATGGTGGTTAAGTATTCTTAAAATTTCTAATTTTCCGCGTAATTTTCTTAATATTTTCTTTTATAAGAACCTTCTCCTTACAATTACAAACACAATAAAAAAAATTACCGAAATTGGTCCAGCCATTCAGGCGTGATGTCGTGACTAAGGAAAATAGGGATTGATTTATATATATATATATATATATATATATATATATATATATATATATATATATATATATATATATATATATATATATATATATATAAGACTACGGGATTGTCCTTCCATGCAACCAAAATAGCATTAAACTTTACATGGTGGTTAAGTATTCTTAAATTTTCTAAATTTCCGCGCAATTTTCTTAATATTTTCTTTTATAAGAACCTTCTCCTTACAATTACAAACACAACAAAAAAAATACCGAAATTGGTCCAGCCATTCAGGGGTGATGTCGTGACCAAGGAAAATAGGGATTGATTTTTATATATATAGATATATAAGACTACGGGATTGTCCTTCCACGCAGCCAAAATGGCATTAAACTTTATAGGGTGGTTAAGTATTCTTAAATTTTCTAATTTTCCGCGCAATTTTCTTAATATTTTCTTTTATAAGAACTTTCTCCTTACAATTACAAACACAACAAAAAAAATACCGAAATTGGTCCAGCCATTCAGGCGTGATGTCGTGACCAAGGAAAATAGGGATTGATTTTTATATATATAGACTACGGGATTGTCCTTCCACGCAGCCAAAATGGCATTAAACTTTATAGGGTGGTTAAGTATTCTTAAATTTTCTAATTTTCCGCGCAATTCTCTTAATATTTTCTTTTATAAGAACCTTCTCCTTACAATTACAAACACAACAAAAAAAATACCGAAATTGGTCCAGCCATTCAGGGGTGATGTCGTGACCAAGGAAAATAGGGATTGATTTTTATATATATAGATATATAAGACTACGGGATTGTCCTTCCACGCAGCCAAAATGGCATTAAACTTTATAGGGTGGTTAAGTATTCTTAAATTTTCTAATTTTCTGTGCAATTTTCTTAATATTTTCTTTTATAAGAACCTTCTCCTTACAATTACAAACGCAACCAAAAAAAAACCGAAATTGGTCCAGCCATTCAGGTGTGATGTCGTGACTAAGGAAAATAGGGATTGATTTATATATATATATAAGACTACGGGATTGTCCTTCCATGCAACCAAAATAGCATTAAACTTTATATGGTGGTTAAGTATTCTTAAATTTTCTAAATTTCCGCGCAATTTTCTTAATATTTTCTTTTACAAGAACCTTCTCCTTACAATTACAAACACAACAAAAAAAAAAACGAAATTTGTCCAGCCATTCAGGCATGATGTCGTGACCAAGGAAAATAGGGATTGATTTTTATATATATAGATATATAAGACTACAGGATTGTCCTTCCACGTAGCCAAAATGGCGTTATACTTTATATGGTGGTTAAGTATTCTTAAATTTTCTAATTTTCCGCGCAATTTTCTTAATATTTTCTTTTATAAGAACTTTCTCCTTACAATTACAAACACAACAAAAAGAATACCGAAATTGGTCCAGCCATTCAGGCGTGATGTCGTGACCAAGGAAAATAGGGATTGATTTTTATATATATAGACTACGGGATTGTCCTTCCACGCAGCCAAAATGGCATTAAACTTTATAGGGTGGTTAAGTATTCTTAAATTTTCTAATTTTCCGCGCAATTCTCTTAATATTTTCTTTTATAAGAACCTTCTCCTTACAATTACAAACACAACAAAAAAAATACCGAAATTGATCCAGCCATTCAGGGGTGATGTCGTGACCAAGGAAAATAGGGATTGATTTATATATATATAGATATATAAGACTACGGGATTGTCCTTCCACGCAGCCAAAATGGCATTAAACTTTATAGGGTGGTTAAGTATTCTTAAATTTTCTAATTTTCTGTGCAATTTTCTTAATATTTTCTTTTATAAGAACCTTCTCCTTACAATTACAAACGCAACAAAAAAAAAATACCGAAATTGGTCCAGCCATTCAGGTGTGATGTCGTGACCAAGGAAAATAGGGATTGATTTTTATATATATAGAAGATAACAAGCTGAATTTTTGTGAACAGCTTCGTTTGACAAAAAAAAAAAACACCTTTTCTATCTTCGAAAAGTCTCATATTGGGTAGAAAGTTACTCATTTATCTAAGTTTGTAACAAGTTATTGTAACAAAATTAGGTTGTTATTAATCAATTTATAAATCTCATAATTTCGATACCTTTGGAGTGGAAAACTCGTCAGAAAAACCATGGAATGTGTAGGACAAAAGTTTTTTCCTATTTTTCATAATATAATCAAACTATTAAAGTAAAAAAAAACAATCATTGTTATTAAGCAATATTTTTCCTTCACCAAATTAACATGTTTGTGTCTCTCTAACCTTATTAGTTACCCGATTCGAGATTTTTCGAAGAGAATATATGGGCGACTCGTCAAAATGAAACTGATTTCAGAAATTAGGCTTGTTATTAATAAAAAAAATGTTCCTGAGACCGCGGTCTATTAGTTCAATTCATGTAATTCCAATTGTAAAACACATTCAAATTTGTCCCACTTCTACTTATAAAAATGTACTATTTAAGGGAAAATCAAATCTCACTAGCGAGGAGTGTACATAAGCTGTTTGCATTGAGTGTTGTGTAAATTCGAAATGCATTCGCAAATTTGGGAAGATATTAGAATCAAAACCACGCCCAGCTAGCGTACTAATTGCTAATTACGCCGTACAATGAAAATGGACGTACATTCAGAACTTACTACGTATTGCTCTAACAGAGGTTTGCTTTCTATGCATGTTAATTGACTTTAATTAAGAGTCTTTTAACCTACTTTAACAAAAAAAAAGTATTGCTATCGGTACACAGTTTTTAAAATGGCACTACCTTGAAAAACAAAAACAAACGGCTTTCGTCTAAATCTAAGTCATACATATCTTGCTATAATATAAAAGATTTATTTTTATTTCTTACATAATTATTGTATACATAAAAAATATAAATTTAATTCAAAATAATTGTAAATGAATTTGCATGCTAACGTATAGCGGAATAGGCGAATATATAAACTAGATATAAGATCTTTGTAACCCTATTTCTTGCAAATAAATTAATTATTATTATTAAAAAAAAAATAATATCATCACACCAGTCTCCCTGCGAGGTACGGCGAGTAAAATGAAATATAATAAAAGTATATTATGTTCGTAAAGACTTGGTTTGTTTGTTGGCTAAATGAAAGTTGATTCACATCGTTACAATTTGCTTTAAAACAACTATCACTTCGTTCTTGCAATAGGCGAGGTGATCCGATTAACGTGATAAATCGTGACACGGTGGTGCTAACAAAGTAACACCAAACTCTATACTACTATCTAATAATATTCTATTTTTTATTGTAATTTTTGAAAGTAATATTTTTGCTTGTACCGAAGTTAAATTCGGGACTGCTTGATCTACGACAAATAAAAAACCTTTAGACCTAAATCTATGACAAAGTGTTTTCCCGGCGTAGGGATGTGACGACCCCATCGCCCACTGGTGGGATAATTTTTATGACAAAAATTATTTAACACAGGTGCAGTTAGTGGTAATGCCATACTGCATTTGCAACTGAATAGGCCGGCACGCCCGGGGAAATACCACTTTGTCACTTGACACCGACGTAAAGTAGCAGCCCAGCTGCTGCGTTTCGTTCAGTTTGTGAAAGTCCCGGAGGCCTACCTCCCCCACACATACTATGGATGCGCGATTTAAAAAAAATTACCCTAGGGGGGCACCCCTTGCACCTGCAGTGGAGAATCACCCCCTGGGCGTCCGTGATCTGGATTCATGCCAGATCAGAAATGCTCAGGCTGCCCTGCGTATTATGAAGGAGGAGGGGGGGGGGGCAAAATTGCGCTCATAGATAACCCTGTCCGGCGCAGACAGAGCAAGAAGGCCATGGCACCCCCTACCACGCTTACTGTGGATTTCTGTAACATCAGGGGGCTTCATTCCAACCTGAACGCCGTCCACTACTATCTCGAGGCGGCAAAGCCAGCTTTGCTCTTCTTGACCGAGACACGGATATCTTCTCCGGCTGATACTTCCTACCTCTCCTACCCGGGGTACAAACTAGAACATTCCTTTGTACCGCGGGCTGGTGTGTGCGCATACGTCAGAGAAGATATATGTTACCGGCACCTCGGCAGGCTTGAAAGTCACGACCTATCCATCCTCTCGTTACGCGTAGCTTGCGACGACAATCCACGCAGCTACGCGTGCCTATGCAGGTCCCATAGCGGGAATGCTGAAGTTGACCAGCTCGTCGAGCACTTACTAATGGCGGCAGATTCCGTGTTAGAGCAGACCTCTCCGCAGAGATCGTGATCTTGAGCGATTTTAATGCCCACCACGCCGAATGGCTATGTTCTTGCACCACCGATCATGCGAAGAGGTCTGTTCAGGATTTTGTCTTGGCGTATGGTCTAACACAATTGGTAACCTTGCCTACGCGACTTTCCGATGTGGATGGCTATACGCCTTCACTGTTGGACCCCCTGCTAACCTCTCACCCGGATCGTTATCAGGTATCGGTGGATGCTCCACTTGGCGCGTCGGACCACTGCCTGATCCGGATCAAAGTGCCGGTCACGCGCCCATCTCGGCCTCCTTTTGCAGGCTGTTGTCACGTTTGACACTATAGGTCAGCAGATTGGGACGGGATGCGGTCTTTCTTTGCATCCTATCCATGGGGGCGGTTGTGTTTCTCGCTGGATCATCCGAATGCTGTCGCTGACTCTGTCGTTGATGTGGTGCTGCAGGGCGTGGAACTTTTCATTCCATCTTCTGTGGTGCCCATCGGTGGTAGGTACCAGCCTTGGTTTGGTCGCCACTGCAAAGCGGCTTTACGCCGAAAGCAGGAATGCTACCGAGCTTGGGCTGCTGCGTCGGCATCTCGTGATGTAAAATCTAGCGCATTATGAAAGGAGTACAACTCTTCCTCGAGGTTTTTCAAAAGAGCTATCGCCAAGGAAAAAGCGAAATTAGTTCGCCCTCCTTCGGGCACTCGTGCGTTCTGATCTCTCGCCAAGGCTGTCTTAGGGAATTTCTCCCAGCCTTCATTTCCATCCTTGCATAGAGACGATGACTTTCTGGCCCATACCGCAAAGGAGAAAGCTGATCTTCTGAGCTCGTTCTTTGCGGCCAACTCGACTCAGGATGATCAAGGGAACGCACCGTCTACCATCCCGCAGTGTGATAGTTCTATGCCAGAACCACAGTTTCGGCAGTTATCTGTGCGCAAAGCAGTACTTTCCTTGGACATCCACAAGTCGAGTGGGCCTGATGGCATCCCTCCGATTGTGCTTAAAGTATGTATCCTGGAATGCTCCAGAGTTGGCGCCAGTATTGACGCAACTATTCCGGCTTTCCTATTCACTCGGCGTGGTACTGAACTCATGGAAAACAGCTTTAGTGCATCCCATCCCTAAAAAAGGAGATCGCTCTAATCTGTCAAACTATCGGCCTATAGCCATTACTTCCTTATTCTCCAAAGTCATGGAGACACTCATAAACTATCAGCTTTTTTTTATATGATAAGATAGCAAACAAGCAGATGGGTCTCCTGATGGAAAGAGTCAACCATCGCCTATAGACACCAAAGATGTTAATGGTGCGTTGCTATCTTGTGGCGAGGTCTAATGCCACATGCATAAGTTTACCGGCTACCTTACCCTCCAAACCGGAACACGACAGCGACAAGCACTGGCGCTATTGCGGCAGGAATAGGTAAGGCGGTGGTACCAGACCCGGGCGAGACAATGCAGAACTCTACCACCTAGTAGCCACGATGGTAGTGACTCGATAGCCAATCGGTCGCCTTTTACGACCTGCCTGGCAGAACGGCAGTTGGCCTATTCTACAAAGGAGGCCGGGACCAACACTCCAGAAGTATTTAGAAGAGCACCAGCTCATTAGCGAAAGTCAGTACGGTTTCCGTCTTGGTCGCTCAGCTGATGATCTTCTAGTATACCTCACTCATTGTCGGGTGGAGGCAGTTGAGTCTTGTGACTCTGGCAGTTAGTTTAGACATAGCGAAGGCCTTCGATCGGGTATGACATAAAGTGCTTCTCTCAAAGCTGCCTTTCTATGGGCTTCCCGAGAAGTTATGCAAGTGGATCATCAGTTTTTTGGCTGATCGGAGCATCAAGGTCGTAGTCGATGGTTCATGTTCCGACCTCAAACCTGTCAATGCTGGTGCGAACGGGTACGACTTCTTCAAGAAACGAGCTTATTCATTCTTAAAAGGCCAGCAACGCAGCAAGACCCGGTATTGCAGTTGTCCATGGGCGGCGGTGATCACTTATCATCAGGTGCACCACCTGCTCGTTTGCCCCCTCTGCTATAAAAAAAGTGTTCCCTTTTTATTACCCAGTTTAATATTATAAATATGATAAATGAAAAAGTGTCTAACTGTCTGTCTGTCTGTCTGTTCTTCACGCCTAAGCCACAAAACTGATTTAGATGAAATTGGAACAAAAATAGTTCGAGATCGGAGAAAGGACTTAGGATAGTTTTTATCCTGAAAATCCCACTGGAACGGAAACTATGACTAAAACCCGAGGACTGTCTATATTTTAAACTACAGTAATACGGAGTAACTGGCTTCTTTTATTTTAGAATTTTTTCCATGGGGACGAAGTCGCAGGTACAGATATTTTAAAATATTTATACTAGTTTACAATGTAGTTAAAACTAATAAACCTATGCAAATGGCATTTTAAGTTACTTTATGAACGATAACACACTATTGACATCTTTGGTATTCTGGAGATTTTATCAAAATGGATATCCGCTTTTTTCTGTTTTCAGATATAAAAATGTGGATAAGTGCGAGATAGTAACTCATTAAATCTTCTTTTAAATTAATAAAAACTTCTTTTAAATTTAATGAGTTACTTAAAATTCCAGAAAATAATAATCTGAATGATTTTCAATATTTTACCCGATTCGAGACTTGTCGAAGATAGAAAAATGGACCTCTCGACATAACGAAGCTGTGTTTTTTTTTTAGTTTGGTCCAACCTCAAATGTAAATCCATTAGCCAGTTGATTTTCTACAATGCTACGCAATAAAAGAACTTGCTCCGTATACCCTTTTTTAGACCTGAAATCCTCTTGTACCTTTTACAACATTCCAATAGCTTCTCTTTTATTATCCTTGCGATAAGTCATCTTCCCGTACAGTGTACACCTTGATATTACGCCGATTAAACGTAAACATGTGAACCCTTGCCTCTCAACAACTGCATGATAACAGTAAGCTGCATCAAACCCTTACAAAAATATTGTGAGTCTTTAGGCACTCTGCCTGTCCTCCAGCAAGTATTACAGATAGCCCAAAAAGAGGCCCAGACCGTAGAGTTAACGTATTCGATCATCTCAGCAGATATCATATTTGTGCGGGTTTTACAATTTTTTTATACATATTTCTTATCGCCTACACAAGCCCTTGCAAGGAAGACTTACATAAGATACATCTACTCATGGGAGCAGCATCTTGGATATACCAATAGACATCATCAAAATTTTAATAAATAATAATGTGAGTCTTTAGGCACTCTGCCTGTCCTCCAGCAAGTATTACAGATAGCCCAAAAAGAGGCCCAGACCGTAGAGTTAACGTATTCGATCATCTCAGCAGATATCATATTTGTGCGGGTTTTACAATTTTTTTATACATATTTCTTATCGCCTACACAAGCCCTTGCAAGGAAGACTTACATAAGATACATCTACTCATGGGAGCAGCATCTTGGATATACCAATAGACATCATCAAAATTTTAATAAATAATAACAAATGACAGCCAACACAATTTAAACACAGTTAAACTGCAACAACCGAATTCAAATTCCCTGTATCTCTCGTATCCTGGATTAGATCTTCATTTAACTATGGAATTTACTGAGAAATATAGCTTCCCAAACAAAAAAAAAAAATTCCAAGTCAGTCAATAAGTTTCTTCTGAATTTTGAAGTAAACTTATGTGTTTAAGTTTTATTGAGATTTCTGTCATAAACTTCATAATTAAAATTGTAAAACAAGTCGTCACTATCATTCCAGTCTAGTGACGTAGTGATGGACCTACTTTCCATCGCTGACACTTGCTGAAATTGCATCTTAAGATATTACAAATAAACTTACTTGCACTATAACTAGATGTTTTTTGCCTGGAAAAATATCCTTTTTCCTTAGAAATAAATTACGTAGCAGCCTCCGGATTGTAGCTAGTATTATATAAAAACCTATTCAACGAATATAGCCATTAATATTACAGGTACATTTTCAATATAATTTTCGATTCTGATCTCTTTGGCAGGCATTGAAACAGACTTAATGTGTACAGCAAAAAAGCGGCCGCGACCGCCATCGGCCTTTTCAGGTCATTGCATTCATACAAATGGTGGGTCTTTTATAGACTTTTTTTATGTAAGAACAGTTTTCCAACGATTTTCCGTATTGTTTTGACGAAATAAATGGATATGCTTTTAAAAGAGTTATTCTAGTGCATAAGATTTATTTTAGTTATTTTTTTCAAAGCGAAACACAGCAACACAAGCAGAATATAACAACAAATAGATGCCTGTCCTGTAGAAAAGAGATAACCATAGGCTATAGATAAAAATTTTCCTCTGTGTTGGTCCGAGCTCCTTTGAAGAATAGAGCAACTACCGTTCTGCCAAGCAGGACATAAAGGCGACCGTTTGGCTATACGTGTCACTACCACCATGACTACTAGATAGTAGAGTTCTGCAACGACTCACCCGGGTATATGATCTTCAATCTTTTAAAGTATTTCCTATATCCACTGGTTGCCTGGTAGATATCGCAAAAATGTGATAAGGCCGCCAGATTGTACATTATTAGATTGTATTAGAAAAACTTTAAAAACAACAAAGAAAAATATCGACACGCAGGGATTGAACCTGCGACTGTCTCCCTAAAGCCGTGACGCGGGTATATTAGAAAAACTGTAAATCCATGTGTTTTGTATGTTCTTATGTGCAAAGTATATTGTATTGTATATGGTACGTCAATGCTGGACTGCGTTGTGTTTCAGTTTGGAGGGTTAGATAGTCGATATAATAGACTTGCATGCATTGCTATTCCGCCACACGGATAGCAACGTACCATTAACATATTTGGTGTCTACAGGCGATGACTTTCCATCAGGAGAGCCATCTGCTTGTTTATTATTTATTGATATAAAAATAGGAAAAAAATTACTGATGTGAAACTATTCGTATGGCAAAATATACACGAGTTTATCTGCTATTTTACTCTACAAATTGAAACACAACAGAGACCAGCACCGACGCCATTCCGGCGGGAATAGTAGAAGCGTTTATATTAATCTGGGAGAGACGTTGCGAAGCGTTGTACCTTGAACCCGTAAATTTATAAACAATTTATATTTTTCCAGATCTCGTAAGCATGAAGTAGCTAAATCTAAGTCAGGATTAAACAGGATGTATTTTCCTACTCCTCCTATATACTTCTGATTAATTTCGTTGCGGGATCCAAGACAGCTTAGCTTTTCCCCAGGGCTCCCTGAGTTCGCAACTCAGAGGTTATCAGGACGGTTGCCGCTGTTGATTCTGGTTTACAGAAGTTACAGTGGTGGGAACGAGAGGTGGGCCCATTGCCCATAAACAAAATCTAAGTCAAGTTATATTGGGAGAATCGGCGAGAGGCTAGTTTGCCTTACGTCAGGAAGTTGTGCGTTCTTGTCGCTTGCCAAGGTTTGCCAAGGTAACTTAAAGATGGGTGATTGTGAATGACATTATTCGAATAATTCGATTATAGAAATCATTCAAATTATTCGGATAACGGAAATATGTATGTGTTGCGTCGTTTCAATCTTTCGATTTAAATTTCATTACTACCAGTTTATATATTCAAATATTGGTAACGTCATCTAAAGTAAACTCTATGTACTGTGAAAAAGTACCCTGTTTTGTGTGGTAAATTGAATGATCAAAATTAATGATAATTATTAGTTTGTATTCGAATATCGTAGTTTATATTTCATCCATATAAAATATTCTGATTGTAAAAATTTATTTAACTAATTACCTAGTGTTATTAAATTAAACTTAAAAGTAATCTTCATAATACGAAAAAGACGGTCAATTTTGTATGGCAAACTGAATGAGTAAACTAGCGGTTCGCAAATCAGTAACTATTTTACTATTACTACGAATATCAATTAAAAGTAGACTTTATTGTATGAGAATACAGACCAGTTCTGTATGGAAAAGCAAATTAATGAACTAGCGGATTTGTTCAAATTTGTAAACTAGCGATCGATTGTTTCTGGTATCCGAATATTAATATTAGTAAAATCAAATCATTCGATTATTGGAATGAGTAACAATCGCCCATCTTTAAGGTAACTTCTGTCAACACACTCAACGCACGTACCATTTCGCAGCCGAATCATCCTCAGGAGAAATGAAAAACTTAACAAGAGTCGAAGTAATACTTTATAGTGAATACTTTACAAGAAATATATATCCGTATAATAATGCCAGTCATGACTCAATATTATCATCTGTAACAATATAGTATGCTGTATTTTGTTATCTCTGATTTGCAACCAGTTTTTCTTTTGACTGAACGGTTGTGTGTGAGCATTGACTATTTCAATGCTTTTATTTGTTGCATTTTCTATGTTTATCATTGTAAGTAGTACACATGTATATTGTATATGATAAACTTTAATTGATGGTTGATTAACATTATGGCTTTCCTGATTCTAAGAGATATTATTAAGATTTTATCCGATAGAAACTTAACGTGTACATGAAAAAGCCCTAGTTTAGACATTACACACTGGCTTTATCAATCGATAAAAAAACGGATGTTATCAGTTTGAAATGAATGTGTATATATAATATGGTCGAGTAAGGTGTTCTATTTGAACTTCGTAAGTATATGTATGTGTGTATGTTTACATGTTTATCGAATTAAAAGCCGATTCGAGATAATTCTTTTTGATTTAAATTAGGTATATTCCATCTTACTGAACAGTATAATTATCATCAAAATATATATATTAATATAGAAAATAAGCAGTTGGTTCTCCTGATGGAAGGCGATAACAAGACACAAGAGATGTTATCCTTGTGGCGAGGTTTCCATGTTTCACGTATAAGTTTGCCGGTTACCTTACCCTCCAAACCGGAACACGACTGTAACAAGCACTGACGATATTGTGGTAGGAATTGATAAGGCGGTGGAACCAGACCCAGGTGAGATAAGCAGAATTCTATAACCTAGTAGACATGATGGTAGTAAATCGTATAGCCAATCTTTCTTTTTCATTTATTTATAATCTTTCGCCTCTTACGAACTTCGTGAGAAAACATCAGGTGGGCTTTTCCTCGGATGGTTTTTCCTCGGGAAATATTAGAAATTGTATGCAAATAGTGTATATTTTTAAAGCTTCCCTCGTGTTCATCCGGGCTCCTTATCGGTGGACAAGTTATAAGAATTTATTTATTTATTTATTTTTGTTTTTTTCCATAATTTTCCTACTATCATTACAGGCACAGACCCAGTGCGATAATAGGACGACAAAACAATCCATTACTACACATGACAATACAACACTCAACAACTATGTATACTTAAAACAACTGATATGACGTAACATTTACAACAAATCATAACTATACAACTAGGAATAACACAAGACACAAAGCAAGACTTACACAAATTTACTCAATTTGGATGAAAATATATCTAACCTGGCATGAACTTCGTTCTTCGAATTGATCTAACCCCAAAGTAAGCAATTTATGTGCTTGTAGTATGGGTGTTAATCAACGATATTAATACATAGAAATACATATATAAATACTCAAATATATTTAATAATTATAAATAAAATAATTCCTATTTTTTAAAAGTTTTCTTCGAGTTCATCCAGGCTTATTTCTGAGAATTATTATGATATCGATGGACAAGTCACACGAATTGGTCTAACCCCAAAGTAAGCAATTTATTTGTTTGTAATATGGGTGTTAGTCAACGATATTAATACATAGAAATACATATATAAATACTCAAATATATTTAATAATTATAAAAAAAATAAATCCTATTTTTTTAAAGTTTTCTTCGAGTTCATCCAGGCTTATTTCTGAGAATTATGATGATATCGATGGACAAGTCACACGAATTGGTCTAACCCCAAAGTAAGCAATTTATTTGTTTGTAATATGGGTGTTAGTCAACGATATTAATACATAGAAATACATATATA
The DNA here is from genome assembly GCA_036924255.1 of Apodemia mormo. Classification (NCBI taxonomy): domain Eukaryota; kingdom Metazoa; phylum Arthropoda; class Insecta; order Lepidoptera; family Riodinidae; genus Apodemia; species Apodemia mormo. The sequence continues at coordinate 30,117,828 of JAUPFN010000019.1, forward strand.
AATACTCAAATATATTTAATAATTATAAATAAAATAATTCCTATTTTTTAAAAGTTTTCTTCGAGTTCATCCAGGCTTATTTCTGAGAATTGTGATAATATCGATGGACAAGTCATACGAATTGGTCTAACCCCAAAGTAAGCAATTTATTTGTTTGTAATATGGGTTTAGTTAACGATATCAATACATAAAAATACATATATAAAAACTCAAATATATTGAATAATTATAAATAAAATAATTCCTATTTTTTAAAAGTTTTTTCGAGTTCATCCAGTCGTATTTCTGAGAATTATGATAATGTCGGTGGACAAGTCACACGAATTGATCTAACCCCAAAGTAAGCAATTTACTTGTTTGTAATATGGGTGTTAGTTAACGATATTAATACATATAAATACAAATATAAATACTCAAATATATTTAATTAACACCCAAACCCAGAAATACATATAACTGTGCTCATCACAGAAATGCCTGTCCCTCTCGGGAATTGAACACGATCCCCATTGATTGCGTAGTTAGGGTCGCTAATCACTTGACTAAAGGGGCGGTCAAGATTGAATAGATCTACTGTTACAAGTTTTCAACTAATGCATGTAATAGTAGACAATGTTTTTTTTTTGAATATCATAAGATAGCAAACAAGCAGGTGGGTCTTCTGATGGTAAGAGTCAACCATCGCCTATTGACACCCAAGATGTTAATGGTGCGTTGCTATCTTGTGACGAGGTATAATACCACACGCATAAGTTTACCGGCTACCTTACCCTTCAAACGGGTACATGACAGTGACAAGCACTGACGCTATTGCGGCAGGAATTGGTAAAGCGGTGGTACCAGACCGGGCGAGATAATGTGGAAATCTACCACCTATTAGTCACGATGGTAGTGACTTGCATAGCCAATCGGTCTCCTTTTGCAACCTGTCTGGCAGAACAACAGTTGGTCTATTCTCCAAAGGAGCCCGGAACCAATACGGGGGAAATAGAATGTTTCTAGAAAATAAGTTCACGTGTTGCATATTTTATGCAATAAAGAGTTTTAATAAATATATATATATATATATATATATATATATATATATATATATATATATATATATATATATATATATATAGTTATTTACTGATTCTTGTGTATATTAAGAAAATTGATAACTTGTGCTTAATTTGTAAAAAAAACCTTTAAAAATTAAATTTTTTGTATTTTTTTATTTTTATATATATATAATATATATATATATATATATATATATATATATATATATATATATATATATATAACGTATCCGGGACTGTGTTTTATCTGAAAACTTTCAGATTCCTCATTATCGAATTCCTTTCCTAAGTCTGCTAAAAGCGTGGATTTGTAAAAGTCTCACCTGTTACAATGTGCTAAAAGATTGCCAAGTAAATACTCGTACATTAGTATAGTTGCTAACAGAACGTCTCAACGCTAACAAACAGCCTCTTGAAATTATCACAGCCCTGAACATTACATAACATTGTACTCAAGCTAAATACATTAGCAGTACATTTACTGTCGTTGACTTGTTTATGAGATCCAAATGCGCCTCTCGTGGCTTATGATTTATATGGTTCAACTTATATTCATTTGTTAGGAGAACGTCTTTAAACTTTACAAAGTCTGTGAAATAGTATAAAAGTGTGTGAATGTTGTATAAGTGAAGTGTTGGATAATGTATTACTGAGTAATTTTACTTCATGTTATTTAAATTGAAAAAGAAGTAAGGTTTGTGAAATATTACACTACTTTACAAGCCTTTTTAACCGACTTCAAAAAAGTAGGAGGTTCTCAATTCGGCCGGTATATTTTTTTTTATGTATGTACACCGATTTCTCCGAGGCGACAACAGGAACTCAGTAATTGAATGGTTAAAAATCGTTTAATAACAAGACTCTATCGACTTTGGGCTCGTTTCATTTTGGTGGTAACTAGGATCTTCCAGGGTCCGATGATGAAGCCAGAAGGTGGTGGCCATAGGAGCTCAGTAATTAAATGACAGACCTCTATCGAGTTTGGGCTCGTTTGATCGAAGTCGACGAGCACTTTGGTGCTTGATGGTAACTAGGATCCTGCAGGGTCTGATGTTGAAGCCAGAAGGTGACCATAGGAGCTCAGTACTTAAATTACACAACTCTATCGAGTTTGGGCTCGTCTGATTCATGTTGACGAGCAGTACGGTGCTTGGTGGTAACTAGGATCCTCCAAGTTCCGATGATGAAGCCAGAAGGTGGCCATAGGAGCTCAGTACTAAAATGACATAACTATACCGACTTTGGGCTCATTTAATTGGTGTTTACGAGCGCTTTGGTATTTGGTGGTAACTAGTTATAAAAGGAACTACTCTTGACACAAAAGTCTTTGTTCTACGTCTGTCAATTCGGTCAGTTCAGGAGATAGACATAACTTCCATGTTGTTCCAGTTCTGAGAAGGAACTTTTCTTTTTTTTTATGGTAGTCGAGCAACGGTAGCTCCTCCGAAATCAAAATGTGCTGTGGCTAATGACGTGTCTTGTTTTGGATATAACAATTTCTTACAGATTGTGCATGGTACTTCAGCATATTGACGTACGCTGGTTATAAAATTACGCTCAGTCATAAAACGAAGCCTTTGTGACGTCTGACGCGCTGCCGCTAGCCGGTTCTCACGTTGCTGTGCAGACTCGGTTGTTGTACGGTGTCGTAGCTCTCTGCTCGGCGGACTCCTTAGCTAAATGCACCTTAATGAGACCAATTCTATGAGCTTTCGGCTCGGCAGATTCGTTCGCTAGACGCTCATTATTGAGACCAAGTCTATTAGCTCTCCGCTCAAAACACTCATTCGCTATACGCTCTTGGATCTTACCGAGTTTAGAATTATACCCTACAAAAATTTCTTGATGTTAGCGTAATTTCATGTATGCTTTCATGACTAACAAACGTTTTTCATGATCTTTAATAGCCTCATAAGAACGTGACATTGTGTTTCGAATAGCATTTTTACGGAGACGACTACTTATATCCGTTCCGGTTTCTTGAGATCTATATTTTTTAAGGCGCGCAGCATCTGTTGTAGGTCTACCCATAAATAATTGACAATACAACAATACACTAAAAAGTATTAAATAAAAATAACTACGTTAAAAAAACCGGCTTCAAAAACTAAAATGTAAAAAATAATAAAGATTTAATATTAATTAAATACTACCTATTATTTATATGTGCTATTTACTAATAGGTTAGAAGTCGGTGCCAAGCCTTAAACAAATATTAATATTTTAATCACTGAAATGAATACGAGCAAATTAATACCATAAAATGACTACTTTAAAGATTAAAATGCGTAAATATACCTAAAAAAGAGCAACTAAATGTTAATATTATAAGCAGCTTCAATCAATACTAAGAATAATAAAAAAAAATTACTAAAATTTATTCAACAGAATTCCTAAACTAAATGGTCATGTGAATTTATATAGATTTATCAATTAAGCTAAAACGCATCGAAATTTTTAATTTAGAATTTACACCACATAATGGTAGAATATGTTGATAGCTTAATTTATTTTTAACAACTTGTAACACCCATATTCTTGCAAATAAATATTTTTTTCTTTCTTTCAAAAATTTATGTATTCAATACGTCCGCGTCCATCAACGACGTCTGCCCGCGCGTGCGTGCCGAATTGGCTTGGCACCGACTTCAAACCTATTAGTAAATAGCACATGTAAATAATAGGTAGTATTTAATTAATATTAAATCTTTATTATTTTTTACATTTTAGTTTTTGAATTCGGTTTTTTTTAACGAAATTATTTTTATTTAGTATCTATAAGCTTTCGACCAAGTGGGCCATCTGATGAAAAGCTGTTACCACTGCCCTTGACTTTTGCAGCACAAGAGGTTAGTTACTAATGAGATTCCGGCTTCTGAGAATTTTATTAACCCTCCTCTTAAAAATTCATATATTAATATTTATTTTTCCCCGTGTTGGTTCCGGGCTCCTTTGAAAAATAAACCAAATGTCGTTCTGCCAGGCATGTCGTAAAAGGGAACCGATTGGCTATGCAAGTCACTAGCTTCGTGGCTACTAGGTGGTAAAGTTCTGCATTGTCTCGCCCGGGTCAGGTACCACCGCCTTACTTATTCCTGCCGCAATAGCGTTAGTGCTTGTCGCCGTCGTGTTACGGTCTGGAGGGTAAGGTAGCCGATAAACTTATGCATGTGGCATTAGACCTCGCCACAAGATAGCAACGCACCATTAACATCTTTGGTATCTATAGGCGATGGTTGACTCTTTCCATCAGGAGACCCATCTGCTTGTTTGTTATCTTATGATATAAAAAAAATCAAAGCTATTCGGAAAACCATGTGAGGTAAGCTGTTTTTGAGTTTAACTGTACGTATAAAGAAGGTACGAGGAAATTTATCAGTCGTAGATGACCAATCGTCAATATCGCGTGGATGGAACCACTCACTGCGCGTGCAGTGCGATAGTAGAATAGGGATTCCATTTAGTTCAATCATTCGGTTCGAAAATTAGGGGCTACCTGAAAAGTTTTAAGGGAGTTTTGAAAATTAAGTGTACTTATAGATTTTAATGTACTCTTTCCGAATATTATCTTTTCAACTTCGTATATTTGCCGCTCGCGCCGCCATATTGTAAAATGGCGCCTAATAGCTATTTTTCGACACTATCACCCTTTCCATCCGTTTTATGATAAAAATACTTACAATACAAAATTAAACTTAAAAAACTTCTTATTGTTTGTGTCTCAAGCAATTTTTTGTCGTCAGTGACATAGGGGCGCCACAAAATGTACTTTGACACACGTTTTGGCTAAACGACTATTTTTCCCGTCAAAACTCTTGAGATACTCTTGACACCACCATCATAACCACAAAACGCACCCAATTTATCTGAAACAAAAATTACTTCATGTACTTTAGATGGAAATAGAACTATGAATTAATGTTTAGGTTTAGTTACTAGTAATATTAACCGCAAAAATTTAGCATACTTCTATATCGTTACTTCAATATGTTTTTATGTTATTATATAGGAAAAAGCAGATGGCTCTCTTGATAGAAAGATAAACATTTACCTATAAACACCAAAGATGTTAATGGTGTGTTGCTACATGACAATAAAACATGATGAACATTGTTGAACATGACAATAACAAACGTTGACAAACAACTTTGTATTTATATAACCTTAGGCTTGTAGCTGAAATAATAGCATCATTGCTACAAATTAGGTACCTTGCTCAACAAGTTTCTTTACAGTATTCGGACTAGCGGCTTACATGATGTGAACTGGTCAGTCCCACCCACGAGATTCGGAAAATTTGCTGCAAAATAAACGAATGTGGAATTACTGTTACAGCGACATTTTCCCGCGAACGTATTTTTAAGTATTTTGGAAGATGTAACATTATTATAACTAGCAAAAAGCAGAGCTTTGTTATACTATCTAGTAATATTGTTATAAAAGTATTTTTATGAGAATTACATCTTTTAATTTATGGACTTTATTTATAATTATCTAACCTAAAAAACTCAGCGTATTTTCACCTAAACATTACATTTGCATCAAAGGCCCGCGTCGTCAGGCTTTGGACTAGGAATATTTGGTTTTTGTTTGTTGGTATTTTCAAGGAAAAATGGGTATTAAAAATGCAGGTAGATCTTATAAAAAAACACATTTTTAACATTTTGCTGAAATAATTGTTTTTTCTAAAATCAGGAAGTTCCTGGTTTTACGTCGATTTACGAAATCAAAATCAAAAAATGTTTTATTTAAATAAACCTTCAAAATTTTTGGACTTAATATTGGACTTAACGCAGGTACGAAGAATTAACGGTAGACACTCAACACTCAGGGTTTCTCTGAGAGAAAAATTCTAAAAATGTATTTTTCGAATTTTTCTCTCAGAGAAACCCTCGGAGTTCGATTCCAGAGTCAGGCAAATGAAAAATGTGTTTTTTCAGTTTCCTGATAAAAACAACTTTGCCCGGGATTGGAAAAGTGCCCTACTGGTGATAGGCTGGCCACCTATCACATTGTGAGCCCTCATAAGTATATTCGGCTAACCGTGGATGCACACGTTGTAACCTCTGCCTACTTCTTCGGGGATACGGGCGTGAATATACCTTTTTTTAGCTTTTTACCCTCGGGCTAAGATTGGGATTTGATCTCAATACAATATAAATCAATTAATACATCTGTACTGTTTCTCAATAACCATATTGTGAAACTCTAACGCTCTATTTACTCTGTTCCCCGCAAACATCCCTGCTCTAGACCTAAATTCTCCTTTCAATGATTTTATGATACACCTTCGATGCCAAGCTGATCAAACTGATGGCCCTATAGCTATTGCAGTTTATATTTGAACCTCGCCTTTATACGAGGGCACGATGACCGCGCGCCGCCAGTCAAATATGAAGAAACAATTCATGAAGTAGGTAGTCTAATACAAAAATTCTAATACAAAATGTATCTTCTATCAATGTATACTCGTTAATTTAATAAGAGATGGCGTTAGTAGTAATAATATTCTAATACAAATTGTACCTTCTATTTTTTTATTTTTATAAAATGGTATTTTTATGGTAAATAACAAATCTAGACATGAATATAAACTACCAGGTCGAAGCTCAAACCTAAGAAATGCGATACTTTTTCTATAAAATGTACCACAAAAGTGCATAGACCGTGGCCTAGTGTAGGGCTCGCTGCGCTCGCCCTAATAAAAGAAAAATCACCAAAACAAAGAAAAATCTTACGGCTTGATAACTTTTTTTTTATATTTGTTGTGGTGCGTTGCTATCCTTGCGCCGCGGTCTTAATATCACATGCATAAGTTTAGATACCTTACTGACGCTATTGCGGTAGGAATAGGTCAGGCGGTGGTATAACTCTATCACCTAGTAGCCATGGTAATAGTGAATCGTATATCCAATATTTTTTTAAATTATTTATATTTGTTCGCCTCTTACGAACTTCTCGGTGACGGATGGCCTATTTTCAATGTGTATCCGAACCAACACAGCGGGATATATCACAAATGTTATGCAAATCACTACATAGTATAAAACAAAGTGGCATTCTTTGTCTGTCCCTATATCCCTATGTCCCTATGTATGCTTAAATCTTTAAAACCACACAACGGATTATGATACGATTTTTTTGAAAGATAGAGTGGTTAAAGAGGAAGGTTTATATGTATAATAACATTCAATATAGAGTCGAGAAATACTGCAATTTTTGAGTTTTCTGATGTCATGTCGTAAATAATTATATTTTTTTTCGCCTACATTGCAAACACTGGCTAAACCCTACGAGATTTATCAGAATAATGTACTAAGTATTTGTACACCTTGAAAAGGTCTACAGAAAACTCCGCGATGGTATATGTCTATCTCTTATGGATAACCCACAATAGCATTTTTTTGTCATTTAATTTTTACGAAAAATAATGGCTTTTTTTCGAAGCAATTTTAAGCAATACAGCACTAATCCTTATCCAATTAAATACCTTAAATATATTGCTGATTTAATATAGAGTAATATGGCCGTTTACAGCATGTAATTTAAATGAATATTTTCGAAGATATTACACATTTAATTTAAAATGCAGGGGCATAGCGGTTGCGGGGTTACCGGCCGGTCGGCGCGGCGGCGCGCGCGCGGCTTGTTCTGAAACCGCTGGGAAACGTGTTAATTTTCGGATAAATAAATCGACGGGTCCCAAGAACAAAATCATATCTACAAAATTACCAAATTACAATATGTTTGTTTGTGGGAGTACATTGTAGATAAGATGATGTTCACTTGAGTATTTCCACAAAAAAGACCAATAAATATAAAAAGTATATTGTAGCTTTATGCGTGTTTAATGCGAATTTTATTATAAAACCAATTTAGTCTAATCTCTCCATAAGATTTTGTTCTTGGGACCCGTCGTTAATATAGGACTTCAGCTGAAAATCAAAATTTAGTACATTCTTTTTTTTTTTAATTAAATATCACCATATAAAAATCATGTGGTTGATTAGAAATAGTATTAACAAATTATTTGTTTTAGAGATTTCTAGCCTGTTTTCGGAATTTTATATGATCAAGTAAAGTACATTCTATCATGTAATAAGTTAGCACATTCCTTAGATTATATCTTCAGGTATATCGTATAATGTTTGTAAAATTGTTATTTAATAACCAATGTAAAAAAACGTGATTTAGCAAATCAGTTTTTAATTTCCCACTACGTATGTAGATAAGGAAGATACTGATTTAACCTCGATTTTCGAAAATCGAGTTTTCACCAGATGTCCACGTTTTGAGGTCCTAGGAATCTTTCCCGACTATTTTCACGATGACGTCAGTATGTCTGTACGTACGTATTAGTGTGTGTGTGTGTATGTGTGTAAGTAAACATGTCATAACTTTTGAACGGCTAGATCGATCTAACGCGGTTGATGGCATTCGATTGGATTCCGCTTAACTTAGATTTCCTGAAAATTTGAACTGATTATGAGAACTGAACCGAACCGAACCGAATTTAAACCGATTTGAAGATTTTGAGAAATTTTGAAAAAACACAAAAAAAATTTGAAAAGACACCAAAAGAAACAGTATTTTTTAATATAATTTCCAGATTTATGTAACGAGTACAAAAAATAATCAGCTCTATTCCTCAAAAAACTACGTCTAATACATAAATTGCATCAAAATCGGTTTATCCGTTTGAGAGTAATCGTTTACGAAAAATTTTGAAAAAAGTGTTTTTTCGACATGGCTTCAAAATTTTCAACCAATAATTTTTTGGTGTTCTACGATATTTTAGTACTAAAAAAACTACGTCAAATGCCGTTTCAAAAATCAAAATCGAATCTAATTCTCAAAACTTATAGCTTTTCAAATTTAAAATTACGTTGTTCTTAGCAAACTTACTTAATTTTTTTTAAATAAGTTTCAACTTTTAAGTTAATTTACCGATTGACTTAAAATATTATCAGCTTTTGTTCTTTAAAAACTGCGTCAAATACCGTTGATTTAATCAAAATCGGTCAATTTGTTTGGGATTTATCAATGAAGAAAATTAAAAATAAAATGTTTTTAGACATAACACCGAAATGTTTCAACCTATCGATTATTTAGCTAAAACAATATTTTAGATCTCAAAAATTGAGTTGAATGCCATCATCGTTTTCAAATATACAGCTTTTCAAAAATTAATAATTCTGCCATTTTTAACAAAATTGAACTGATGGTTTCAGGGATGGCCCGCAGGGTCAACCACTTACACATTTTTTCGCCTTAATAAATCGCAGGGTCAAACCTTCAACGATGCAGGCTTGGATTTGAGCGTTGACTGTTTTTCACATTGTCAACTTATATGTCGCTCTTTCAAGAGTAACTTCTAAAGAAAACATGTTTATATTATCTAATGACAAGAAAGCTGTGAACGTTGTATATAAAGACATTTTGTAATATATTAATGGAAAAAGTAAAAGAAATAGGTAAAATGTAAAAACTAAAAATGTAGTCGCTATATGAATTTAGATGTTCCAAAAATAGCAGGAAATTTAGATGTTCCAAAGATAGCAGGAAATCTTCATGGTATAGGGAAAGGGAAATTGTTTGCGGGCCACGGGCAGTAATGAATAAATGTGTGACATAAGCTGTATATTTTATTCCCGTGCAAAGCCGGGGCGGGCCGCTAGTATTGTATAATTTTAAAGGTTTCAATTAAGATTAACACGAATCTGAGCTCTTTTCAGGTAATAGATCAATTGCTTTACTGTAAAGCATTACATCAAAATACGTATCAGTAACAATTGACTAAGACCAATTGTAGACCAATTGCCGTTCTGCCAGGCAGGTCGTAAAAGGCGACCGATTGGCTATGCGAGTCACTACCATCGTGACTACTAGGACACCATTAACATCTCTGGTATCTATAGGCGATGATTGGCTCTTTTAGGAGAGTCATTAGCTTCCTTGCTTTCGATGTAAGAAAAAGCAAAATAGTGTCATACTGAACCCAATTTAATTCCTCCACTGTCTATTTGTCTGTCACAAGGCTCTGTATTTTTAACGGAATCAGGTGATCACTCGATTTTTTGCTAAATGCTTGTTACTGTGTCCGCTATTACAAGTGAAAAAGTTAGATCTGAAAGGGAGGAGGATTAGCATCTACAGGATGTAATGTTTAAAAAGTGAAATCGGTTAAGTAATATACCAAAAATATATTTGTTGTGAAATGAAATCAAGGTACAAGTGCATTGTTAATTGTGTCTAATAGTAATGAAATTTCAAAAATTCCTTCAAATTTTTTGAACTATCATTGATTGCTGATATATTGATGGACAAAAGCTCATTTTCCATCCAAAGTTTTATATCTCAGTTAAAAAATGGTTGTTACGAATTTTAAAAAAAGAACATTGAAGCTAAATAAACAAGTTATTTGACGAGTATGGTTATTTGTTTAGTTGAAATTTTTTTCCAAATTCGTGGAGCAAAACAAACAACCGAAAAATTTTTGAAAAAAGGATATTTTTCGTATTTCTTAGGATTGAGCGATACATGTTGCTTGGTAAATAGTTTTATCATAAGGTCTCAAAACTAAAAAACTTCAAGCTTTAAAATGCTATTTTTTAAATTCCTACATGACCATTATTAACAAAAATACAGTTATTTGAAAAAAAAATAACTCTAAAAATTGGATTTTTTTTGATCTCTTAATTTTTTCCACTTAGTATATATTATATTTATAATATAATATATACTAAATAGCAATGTGCCATCCTGACAGTCCTATTCTCAGTTGGAACGCATAGTAATTTCAATTACGCGAAAATCTGATTTTCTATTCCTCTTTCACAGCTAGATCGCTAAATAGATTTTGATGAAACATGGCATGAAGATATTTGAAGATTCGGGGTCAAACATTGGTCAAATTAAAAAAAAAAGCAACCTCTGAAGGGTTGAAAGTTTGTGTAAATAAACTATTTCAAAGACATGTTAATCTACTTGCGGGAGAAGCTGCGTGAGTTAGCTAGTCTATATCTATATAATACTTTATATAAATGTGAAAATTTGAATGTTTGGATGGATGGGTGTTTGTTACTCAATCACGCCAAAATTACTAAACGGATTTGAATGAAATTTTACATATAGGTAGTGTTGATAATAATAGCACATATGCTACTTTTTATTCTAGAAAAAAATGTGTTCTACCCGCGGGATTTACCAAATACTTTTTTAATGTATTGGGCTGCATACTAGAGCTAGTAACCTATATATTTCTGATGTATAATCCTATAGAATAATATTATGTCGATCGGACTCTTTTTCTTATGTGAGCTACAGTAGTCCGATTGACATCCGTCAAGGGTGTGAAACAAAGTTTTTTCCACAAATGTTCGATCGTAGCGTGTTTGTATCGATAAAATAATTGAGAATATATTTTGATTATACAAGGTTACTTTTAAAGGTCCTGCCAAATCTTCAGAGACTTTAAGAATCGATATTATGTACAATTTATGTAATAAATTAATTATAATTTAAATCTTTGTGCTTATTTTATATATTTATATATTTTTTTCATTATATATAATTATATATTATAGGTATTATACATTTTAATTATCAGCTTACAAACTAATTTTTTCGCTATTACTTGGGGTTGGCTGGTTCAGAATGCTAATAGGCATTAAGTCATCCATTCTACTGTAATTGTGCATAAATTTAAATAAATAAATAATTTAAAAAATTAAAAATTTCATTATTATCCGACACAAAAAATAAAACACATGGATATATTATGCGTTCCAACTGAGAATAGGATCGAGCTTGTTATCAACTTCATAAGTATGAAATTAGTTTTTTCAAAAAATATTGTTGATTTATATAGAAGAACTAATAACGTTTTAATAATATTATTATCTAAAATTAAAAAAAAATAGTTAATAAATTACAGTGTAGCTGTTTATCTATATACATAAAAAGTCGTGTTAATTACATCACTTAAAAGTCAAGAACTACGGGGCCAAATTTGTTGCGATTTTTGTGGGTTTGGGTTGTCTTTGTCCAGAATAGGCTAAAAAGTATAGGCAACAAAAAACCAGTAAAATATATCAGTCTAGCCGTTCATCTATATATTATAATTTATATATATATATATATATAAAAGTCGTGTTAGTAATTTTACACCATCGACATAGTTATTTTATTTTAATCTGATGGGGATGATTATGATCTGCTGGGAATCTAAATAAAAAATATACCAATTAGAATGTAAATATTTTTTTTAGTATTTCTTTGTTAGAATTTTTTGCTCCACATTTTTCAAAAACTATAAGTTAAGAGTAAGGACTCATCACTTATAGTTTTTGCAAAATGCGGAGCAATATGCCATCCTGACAGTCCTATTCTCAGTTGGAACGCATAGTAATTTCAATTACGCAAAATTCGAGCTAAAATATTTTAGTGTCTTAGACCAAATTAATAGTGATCGCGAAAAATTAAATAACAGTATCATAATTATAGCTAAATGTAAGATAACATACTGCCAGCTTTAGACTTCATTCACAAGATTCGGTGCATGCAATTCATGAATTTAGTGGGATAAATTTAAACGAATATTTTTATATTATTTTGTAATAATTTTACAATAACAATTAAAACGCATTTTTAATCCAATATTTAGTTACTAATTTTTAAACGAGCAAATAATTTGCTCACTTTAGGGTTAGATCAGTAAGTGTAAATAGTGTCGTGAATATTTATTTATTTATTTAATTTTAAAATTTGGCCGGACCTAAAAAGTAACCGTGTATATGAATCGCATAGAGTTCTTATAATTCTCTTCCCAACCAAATAAAAAACAGCAGAATACACTTACACTAAATTAATAAAGTCGTTGGTTTGTATTCAGGTCTACATATCCGAATATAATAACTAAATTCGTGCTAGCTACGAAGTAGGCCAACGTCGATTGTAACGCCTTCCAGTTTACGTTTACCAGTTAAATGAGTTCACCGTTCCAGATGAAATTCTCATTTATTTATATAGCTTTACATTTTGGATAATATATAAGGAATCTTCTCGTGAAGGGAACAACTTTAAATATTTTAAACAAAAACTATCGGATAGTTTAATATTACCAAGAAGCAGTTTGGCCGAATAAAACTTGAACTTGAATCACTTTTAAATGCATAATATAATTTTGAGCAGAGAAACGCCCTCAAGAAGCGATATAATTACAGTGAATTGAAAACGTGTTATCCTCTTCTATTTATACAATTCTTCTTTATATATTTTGTCCATTGTTGTTATGACGTCATTATCTCACAATAACAGGTGCATCGCCGCATATCTGGTCGGCTAGTATTTGTCGTCAAATGCGGTTGCTAACGCTATGGAGATGACAACGCCTGTTTTTTTAAGCTATTCCTGGCATAAATAATATTGCATTAGTCCACGGAAGAGCACTTTTTTTTATTAAATATAAAATACTTGAAACTTCGTGAGTGGTTTTTTTGAACCTGCGACCTTGTCTTCGGTTGGTACGCTCTAACCGAGTTACTGTCGACTGGTTCAATATTATGAAATTCTTCTTCGTGGCTAAGTTTTCCCAGCACGGGATGAGTGCTAAAATACATACACACACACACACACACATATATATATATATATATATATATATATATATATATATATATATATATATATATATATATATATATATATAACACCCATATTAAAAGCAAATAATTTGCTTACTTTGATTAGATGAATTCATTTAATTTCTCAAATGATATAATAATAATATAATAGTAATGTTTTTTCTTAGTTTTAAATATATAAATCTTTGTCACAGTTTCAGATATTACACTACTTCCAAACTCCGTTATCCTCGACGTATTAATTTATTTTCTAGTACGCTCTTCGTATAAACTTTTTCTTTATTATTTTCATGAGCTATATATATCAGAGAGATCTATTATATCCCTGGGAATTAGTTATAAAAGAAGACATTGTTAGCTAAAAATGATTCATCGCTTTTTTGGGCCTTATACCAGATGCTACTATAATATTTCTTTGCTGAGAACATGTGGCATGAACAACTGGCATTGTGGATACTAGACATAATTGCCATCCCTATTTATGACACTTATATTTATAAGCTGATACATAATATATAAGCTAATATGATATATAAAGATAACTATAAGGGAAACACGGCGAAGTGGCTCAATAGCGAAACGCCACAGGAAAGACTGCTTATGAGACAGGCGGCCGACATCAGTAAAACGACTTGCCTTCGAATGCAAACTAATCAAGACAGATAAAAATAGAACTCTTTGAAGGAGACCTGCAGTTTTTCAATAACTCTAGTCAACAGGACGCATAAGCACACAAAACAGCCACACTCGCAAGATAGACGTGTGCTAACCTATTGGCTCGTAATCAGGCCACAGGCCGTAGGCCTCATCACATTATACATAGTATAAAACAAAGTCACTTTCTCTGTCTGTCCCTAAGTTCCTATATATGCTTAACTCTTTTAAAATACGCAACGGATTTTAATGCGGTTTTTTTAATAGATAGATTAATTCTTGAGAAAGGTTTAACTATATAAACGTTTCCAATATTCTCACGAAAACAAAAGCTACGCGTTTAAAACCGCGGGCAGGTCGCTAGTCCGATATATACGTACGTAATGTAGAGACAGCGATATCATGCGCTATCGGCACGTGCATCGGACGTCATTACACCTCCTATTCCCCACTGCGCTTCGCTAGTATAAAGGCGCGCCGCGCTAAGTATATGCACGCTTCCGGTCTTACAGGACACAGCACTTAGCGCGGTCGTTTATAGGCCCAATATTAATTTAAGTTCTGGCTGAGCATTATGCTTACCCGAAAAGCCCAGTAACGCAGTAACGACCCATAAGGTGAACTGTAATAGCCATTTCGAAAAAAAAATATGCACGTATTTCTAACCAACTCGTGTTTTTCTCCGTGTTGGTCCCGGGCTCCTTTAAAGAATAGGCGAACTGCCGTTCTGAAAGGCAATTCGTAAAAGGCAACCAATTGGCTATGCGAGTCACTACCATCGTGGCTACTAGGCGGTAGAGTTCTGCATTGTCTCGCCCTGGACTGGTACCAACGCCTTACCTGTTCCTGCCGTGATATTGTCAGTTCTTGTAAGTGTGTCGTGTTCCAGTTTGGAGAGTAAGGTAGGATGTAAACTTATGCTTGTGACATTAGACCTCGCCACAAGATAGCAACGCACCATTAACACCTTTGGTGTCTATAGGCGATTCTTGACTCTTTCCGTCAGGAGACCCATCTGCTTGTTTACTATCTTATGATATAAAAAAAATTCAGAGACTTTAAGAATCGATATTATGTACAATTTATGTAATAAATTAATTATAATTTAAATCTTTGTGCTTATTTATATATTTATATATTTTTTTCATTATATATAATTATATATTATAGGTATTATACATTTTAATTATCAGCTTACAAACTAATTTTTTCGCTATTACTTGGGGTTGGCTGGTTCAGAATGCTAATAGGCATTAAGTCATCCATTCTACTGTAATTGTGCATAAATTTAAATAAATAAATAATTTAAAAAATTAAAAATTTCATTATTATCCGACACAAAAAATAAAACACATGGATATATTATGCGTTCCAACTGAGAATAGGATCGAGCTTGTTATCAACTTCATATCATAAGTATGAAATTAGTTTTTTCAAAAAATATTGTTGATTTATATAGAAGAACTAATAACGTTTTAATAATATTATTATCTAAAATTAAAAAAAAATAGTTAATAAATTACAGTGTAGCTGTTTATCTATATACATAAAAAGTCGTGTTAATTACATCACTTAAAAGTCAAGAACTACGGGGCCAAATTTGTTGCGATTTTTGTGGGTTTGGGTTGTCTTTGTCCAGAATAGGCTAAAAAGTATAGGCAACAAAAAACCAGTAAAATATATCAGTCTAGCCGTTCATCTATATATTATAATTTATATATATATATATATAAAAGTCGTGTTAGTAATTTTACACCATCGACATAGTTATTTTTACACCTTATTTTAATCTGATGGGGATGATTATGAACATATCTTCACGCCAGATCCCTTACGGGGTAGGCAGAGAGAACCGAGTGCCATACATCACGATCCTTGCAGGCTTGTCTCGCTTCTTCCACATTCATCACTCTCTTCATACACACACGCCGGTTGCGAAGACTCTTGACACCACCTTCGGACAGTACTCGATCAATCTGATCGTGGTATGTCAGTCTTGGTCTTCCCCGGTACCTACATCCTTCCACATTCGCGTTGTATATCTGTTTTGTTAACCTTTCATCTACCATTCTTTCTACATGTCCGAACCAACGGAGCATGCCCTTTCTCATCTTTACACCGACACTTTCTTTCAAACCTAGCCTCTCTCTCACTTCGGCATTACGAACCCGGTCCGCGAGTGTCACACCAAATATTTTTCTTAGCGACCTCATCTCGACCGCGTTGATTCTATTCTGATCTGATTATGATCTGATGGGAATCTAAATAAAAAATATACCAATTAGAATGTAAATATTTTTTTTAGTATTTCTTTGTTAGAATTTTTTGCTCCACATTTTTCAAAAACTATAAGTTAAGAGTAAGGACTCATCACTTATAGTTTTTGCAAAATGCGGAGCAATATGCCATCCTGACAGTCCTATTCTCAGTTGGAACGTATAGTAATTTCAATTACGCAAAATTCGAGCTAAAATATTTTAGTGTCTTAGACCAAATTAATAGTGATCGCGAAAAATTAAATAACAGTATCATAATTATAGCTAAATGTAAGATAACATACTGCCAGCTTTAGACTTCATTCACAAGATTCGGTGCATGCAATTCATGAATTTAGTGGGATAAATTTAAACGAATATTTTTATATTATTTTGTAATAATTTTACAATAACAATTAAAACGCATTTTTAATCCAATATTTAGTTACTAATTTTTAAACGAGCAAATAATTTGCTCACTTTAGGGTTAGATCAGTAAGTGTAAATAGTGTCGTGAATATTTATTTATTTATTTAATTTTAAAATTTGGCCGGACCTAAAAAGTAACCGTGTATATGAATCGCATAGAGTTCTTATAATTCTCTTCCCAACCAAATAAAAAACAGCAGAATACACTTACACTAAATTAATAAAGTCGTTGGTTTGTATTCAGGTCTACATATCCGAATATAATAACTAAATTCGTGCTAGCTACGAAGTAGGCCAACATCGATTGTAACGCCTTCCAGTTTACGTTTACCAGTTAAATGAGTTCACCGTTCCAGATGAAATTCTCATTTATTTATATAGCTTTACATTTTGGATAATATATAAGGAATCTTCTCGTGAAGGGAACAACTTTAAATATTTTAAACAAAAACTATCGGATAGTTTAATATTACCAAGAAGCAGTTTGGCCGAATAAAACTTGAACTTGAATCACTTTTAAATGCATAATATAATTTTGAGCAGAGAAACGCCCTCAAGAAGCGATATAATTACAGTGAATTGAAAACGTGTTATCCTCTTCTATTTATACAATTCTTCTTTATATATTTTGTCCATTGTTGTTATGACGTCATTATCTCACAATAACAGGTGCATCGCCGCATTTCTGGTCGGCTAGTATTTGTCGTCAAATGCGGTTGCTAACGCTAGGGAGATGACAACGCCTGTTTTTTAAGCTATTCCTGGCATGAATAATATTGCATTAGTCCACGGAAGAGCACTTTTTTTATTAAATATAAAATACTTGAAACTTCGTGAGTGGTTTTTTTGAACCTGCGACATTGTCTTCGGTTGGTACGCTCTAATCGAGTTACTGTCGACTGGTTCAATATTATGAAATTCTTCTTCGTGGCTAAGTTTTCCCAGCACGGGATGAGTGCTATAATACATACACACACACACATATATATATATATATATATATATATATATATATATATATATATATATATATATATATATATATATATATATATATATATATATATATATAACACCCATATTAAAAGCAAATAATTTGCTTACTTTGATTAGATGAATTCATTTAATTTCTCAAATGATATAATTATCATATAATAGTAATGTTTTTTCCTAGTTTTAAATATATAAATCTTTGTCACAGTTTCAGATATTACACTACTTCCAAACTCCGTTATCCTCTACGTATTAATTTATTTTCTAGTACGCTCTTCGTATAAACTTTTTCTTTATTATTTTCATGAGCTATTATATATATATCAGAGAGATGTATTATATCCCTGGGAATTAGTTATAAAAGTAGACATTGTTACCTAAAAATGATTCATCGCTTTTTTGGGTCTTATACCAGATGCTACTATAATATTTCTTTGCTGAGAACATGTGGGATGAACAACTGGCATTGTGGATACTAGACATAATTGCCATCCCTATTTATGACATTTATATTTATAAGCTGATACATAATATATAAGCTAATATGATATATAAAGATAATTATAAGGGAAACACGGCGAAGTGGCTCAATAGCGAAACGCCACAGGAAAGACTGCTTATGTGACAGGCGGCCGACATCAGTAAAACGACTTGCCTTCGAATGCAAACTAATCAAGACAGATAAAAATAGAACTCTTTGAAGGAGACCTGCAGTTTTTCAATAACTCTAGTCAACAGGACGCATAAGCACACAAAACAGCCACACTCGCAAGATAGACGTGTGCTAACCTATTGGCTCGTAATCAGGCCACAGGCCGTAGGCCTCATCACATTATACATAGTATAAAACAAAGTCACTTTCTCTGTCTGTCCCTATGTTCCTATATATGCTTAAATCTTTAAAAGTACGCAACGGATTTTAATGCGGTTTTTTTAATAGATAGATTGATTCTTGAGAAAGGTTTAACTATATAAACGTTTCCAATATTCTTACGAAAACAAAAGCTACGCGTTTAAAACCGCGGGCAGGTCGCTAGTCCGATATATACGTACGTAATGTAGAGACAGCGATATCATGCGCTAGCGGCACGTGCATCGGACGTCATTACACCTCCTATTCCCCAATGCGCTTCGCTAGTATAAAGGCGCGACGCGCTAAGTATATGCACGCTTCCGGTCTTACAGGACACAGCACTTAGCGCGGTCGTTTATAGGCCCAATATTAATTTAAGTTCTGGCTGAACATTATGCTTACCCGAAAAGCCCGGTAACGCAGCAACGACCCATAAGGTGAACTGTAATAGCCATTTCGAAAAAAAAAAATATGCACGCATTTCTAACCAACACGTGTTTTTCTCCGTGTTGGTCCCGGGCTCCTTTAAAGAATAGGCGAACTGCCGTTCTGCCAAGCAATTCATAAAAGGCAACCGATTGGCTATGCGAGTTACTACCATCGTGGCTACTAGGCGGTAGAGTTCTGCATTGTCTCGCCCGGGACTGGTACCAACGTCTTACCTGTTCCTGCCGTAATATTGTCAGTGCTTGTATGTCGTGTTCCAGTTTGGAGGGTAAGGTAGGATGTAAACTTATGCTTGTGACATTAGACCTCGCCACAAGATAGCAACGCACCATTAACACCTTTGGTGTCTATAGGCGATTCCTGACTCTTTCCGTCAGGAGACCCACCTGCTTGTTTACTATCTTATGATATAAAAAAAACCGTCGCAGCCGGTGGTAACGAGGGCCACTGTTTTGCCTATCAGTGAATTGAGACTGAGTTCTGAGACCAACTGAAAAACAAAACAATGCCACTAACTCTTACAAATCACGAAACGCTAACATCGCAAATTACGACCCCGCCCTAAGGCTACGTACTCACTAAAAGGCGACTTGCTTAGCGCCTAGAGCCTACCGAACCACCTAGCGAGTAGCTTATTAAAACAAACGTTCTAGGATGTTCGCGACCCCGTGTGTCTTGAATCACTTAATCCCCACAGAGACATCGCATCTCTGTACGTGTCCTACCAACTTTATAATTGGGAGTGTTCTGATCAGCTATTTAATTTAGTCCCGGTATTCCCGTTCCGCCATCGCATTACCTGCGATGGCGGAACGTGAATGTAGTGAACGAGACTTAGTGAGGTTTCTATCCACACCATATTGACGATTAGTCATCAAAGACTGTCGATTTGTACGTACCTTCTTTATACGAATAGTCAAACTTTGGAACAGCTTTCCTCACACGGTTTACTCGAGTAGCTTTGAGATTGGAAATTTTAAGAGGAGGGTCAATAAAATTCTTAGAAGCCGGCATTGCAGTGGCAACTAACTTTTTGAGTCGCAAATATCTATGGGCAGTGGTGACTGCTTTCCATTAGTTTGCCCACTTGCTTGTATGCCTACAGATAATACAAAAATGTGCCACTTGTTCTGTGAGATTACCTATTCGACTTAGGTCACGAGGTCCCGGGTTCGATCTATTACGGGGTGGTTCAGGTTTGGCTTTTTAAAAATAAACTTTTATTAACACTTTAAAGAATTTATTACTTGAATTTTATTATAAGAGAAAGACCTGCACCCGACGAATGTCCAATTCAATCTAATTTAAAACTCGTTAATAGAATTGAGGAAACAACAGAAGTTTCCGATTACATTACGTAGAATGCAAATGGAAACTTAGCATATTTAATACACATATTAACCCATTCGACTTTGGCTATAACAACCCCCCCGTTAAGATCGATCATCACATCTCAAAGTGATGAGAGATTAAAACAAAACTAACACGAGATATTGGACTTCCGTTTGGAGTATACAAAAAGAAGCTAAATTACAAAAATTATTTAATATATCGGATTCTATTCAATTATATCTTTAAAAGGAAAAATAGCTTTCATCTAAATCTAAGTCATACATATAACTTTAAGATTTTCTTTTTATTTTCCGCATAATTCAAAACAATTGAAAATTAATTTACGTGCTAACGTATAGCGGAATAGGCGATTAAACAAACTAGATATAAGATCTTTGTAACACTATTTCTTGAAACAAATTATTACTATTATTATTATATTAAGTACTTAACTAACATAAGTATTTTAAAATACAAAATTACATAAACATGAAATTATAAAAGACAAAAATTATAATAGACAAAAGTATTGTTAAACGTAGAAATTATTATATTAAGTTTACTTTGACAACATTGAAATTAAATCATTTGATATTAGGATTAGATACATTTTATGCTATAACGTTACATTTCGTGATCTTTTATTGGATTTGTTAACACAACATTTCTTTTTAAGGGAGTCGGTGTGTTTATAAAATTATCATCCACTGTAGAGTCATTTTTACTACTGCTATTTTCCTTAAATACGACAAGAGATGTCGGATGATCACTACGAGACTTTGAATTGTGACACTGATTAAATATTTGTATACAACAAGGACTTTTATGATTGGTTATATTTTTACGGCATTTATACAGAAGATATATTATAAATATAATGCTACTAAATAAACTTAAAGACATATAATGAATGCCATATGTGTCAAAATGCGATGGGTTTTCTATATTAGATAACTCATCTTCCATAGATCGAAGATGGATGCTGGCATGTAACAAAGAATCAAAATTTCCAATATTTTTTAAGTTTGAATGTGGAAGCTTAGTAAACGTTTTATTAATTTTTGAATGTTCACAACAATCGTCTAATAGAATGTTAAAATTTGAAACTACATAAGTTACATTACCCAGTGACGTTTCGTCAACTGCGGTGAACTGCAAAGTTTTATAAAATGCTTTACAATGTTTAGGTAAGGTCAAGATGCCAGTGCCGAATAATATAACATCTGAATTTACATCTGATTTTTCACAAGTAATATGGCATTTTCCTGGCTCTGACTGAACGAATATCCAACGATTAAAACTAAGTTTATGGAATACATCTATAGAACCATGAATAATTTTAACTACACAGGAATCAGGGAGTTTTGTAACCACTTCACTTAATAACGTTGTTTCACACGTAGGATTGGCAACGACTGAAAACAAATCGGCGAGCACACACACATAACACTTTTCACTTATTAGTTTGCACTTGTCAATGTCCCTTAATAGTGAATAGAACATGCGATCACCTGTTACTGCCACATATGAGCTAGTTGGCTCTATTAGAATATAAGTGTCTGGTTTCAATATGTCGTATGGGACAGGTAATGGTATTATGTTATAAAGGTTATAGGTTTGAGGTAGGACTAAAGGAATGTGAAGGACGAATATTATTTTATTTTGATGATAGTAGCAAACTAACGTAGAAATATCTGTTAATTCCTGTATATTTTGTAGCGTTAATGGTACAGGCAAATCGTAATGGCTAGGGAGTCTATTTCTATGTTTATCTAATTCATTATATAACTGATAGGGGCTAAGTACAGTCGGGTGTAAAATATTAAGTTTCGCAAATAAAATAGCATTATTTATGTCATCGATATCAAATGATGACGTCAATATTATAGCTTCCAAGGAGTTAGATAAGGAATTAATTTGAGTTTTTAAACTAAGCTTATCATTAGTATTCGAAACTGAATCGAGTATTTTATGTATCATTTCCATATTTTCTAAAAGATGTTTTTC
Source organism: Apodemia mormo (assembly GCA_036924255.1). Classification (NCBI taxonomy): domain Eukaryota; kingdom Metazoa; phylum Arthropoda; class Insecta; order Lepidoptera; family Riodinidae; genus Apodemia; species Apodemia mormo. Next base: position 30,140,503 of record JAUPFN010000019.1, read on the forward strand.
GTTTAAATTAACCTTAGACATAGAATTATTAAACGATGAAATAGTTGATTGTATAACGTGAATGTTATCTTTCATCAGATGAGCGAGTTGTTTCTCGTCTGTCTGGACATTTTGTATAGCTTCCGAATATTTGACAGCATCTTCGGCATCCAATGTACCGAAGATAGTTTTCAAGATAGAACCTCCTAAGTCAATAAGGCCTCTTTTAAGACGTTGTTTTGTATTATCACTATGAAGCAAATACGAAACCGAAGAAAACTTGTTAACATTAATAAGATGCTGATTTTTCAGCGCTGAAAGCGAATTTATGCATTCCGACTGTATCTTTGACGACGTAAGAGAGTTACAAAATACATTTAATTTTTCTAATAAAAATTCTATTTTATCTAGATTAGGTTGTACATGACTTATATCTAAGTAGGCTAAAACTTTCCAATTGTTATTAGTAAACTTAAGATCTAAGAGCTTATCGAAATAAAGGCCCGGACTACGAACAATAGGTGATACGTAATCTGATATCGTTAGCGGCGAGAGCGCGCATCTGAAATAGAACGGAGGAACTTATGTTATGATTGTTATGTTATACTTACTAGGTATATAGCTACTAGTAACTTACTGACCTAGAACACTATAAGTTATGACGTATCGTCATTTGCCGGTTTTATTTCGTCGAAATGATGACGAACGTGCTTACGATTAATTAATAACGTAGCCGTATGATTACCATTGAGTTTTATAATTTTATAAGGACCTTTCCACACTGGAGATAAGGCCTTATTTTGCTTGTGGTGGCAACGGACATACACCGTATCGCCAGCATTATACGTAATAGGCTTTGTTCGATTATCATAATAATTTTTTGACTTTTCTTTAGATGCTTGTATGTTTTGCAAAGCCTTTTGACGGCTATAATAAAGACGGTGATTAAGAGCTCGAATATAATCTGTATATGTGTTGTTATCAAGGACGTCTATGCTAGACGGTAAATAGGGCTTAAAGCCGAATAAAAGTTCTAAAGGGGAGTAACCCGTTGTACTATGTACATTTGAATTATAAGCTATCATGGCGCTTGGGATGTAGAGGTCCCAAGTGTTTTGATTTTCGTATATATAGGATCTTAAATATTCTTTGAGAGTGGAGTGACTCCTTTCAAGAGCTCCACAGGTTTGAGGATGGTATGGTGAGGCAAAAATATGCTTTATGCTAAATAATTTACCTAATTGTTTAAAAAGATCTGAACAAAAGTTCGTGCCTTGGTCTGAGATTATCATTTTAGGTATTCCTATATGCGAAATATAATTTATAAAAGTTTTGGCCGTGTCTTCCGCTGAACATGATTGCATAGGATAGGCCTGTGAATACTTGGTAAGATCGTCTTGCACGGTAAGTAAAAATTTATATTTATATTCATATGTTTCAGGTAATGGACCGACGAGATCTAAATAAATTTTTTCATTAGGTCGCGATGCTGTGGAGGTGATTATCATCGGAGCCCGATTGGTTTGACGTAAGGGCTTATTAATTTGACAAGAGCGACAATTTTTAACATAGTCTTTGATGTCTTGCCTCATGTTTTTCCACCAAAATTGAGATTTAATTCTTTCTAGCATACGAGAGATACCTGGATGTCCGGCTATAGGTGTCATGATTATCTTTCAATATTTGCTTGACTTCGCTAGGTGTAGGATATTTAATACAATTATGATAGATATGAATTTTAATGTTAGTCGTATGGAAAAGAAACGAAATGATGTTATATATTTTTGTAAAAGAAAGCTTAGAGAAGGGGTCTGTAAAATCTGATATTGCTATCTCTTTCTCTTCGGAATACCAGTATTTTATCATATCTCGATATTCACGAAGGGAATTAAATATGTCTTTGTAAGTCATTTCGTCAAAATGATTTAATTTAATAAACAAATGTGTGAATACATGGTTATCATTAGAAGTTGAATAATACGTATGAAGTTCACGCTCAATATTTCGAATATTAGGCTCACTAGTAGATGCGTCTATGATTTCGCTACAATAGGGAATTGAATCGTCTAAATCGACTGATGTTGGATACGCGATTAATTTTATTTTAGTTTTTAATAAACTTTCGTTGTGCTCTTGAATTTCGGTGTCAAATGTAATACCGGGTTGTTTTAAAATTTGAAGAAATTGTTCATAAGTTTCAGATATTGACGGGAGATTGTGAGAATCGATGTCACTTCCGGGTGACAGTGTAGGATTAGGTAATATAGAATCATCAGTTGTATTTTCATCTAAGGCGAGTACTGGATAGCGAGATAAAGCGTCAGCGTTTGCGTTTAATTTTCCCTTTTTATACACAATTTCGTAATCATATTCCTCTAGTTTAAGGCGCCATCTAATAAGTCTAGATCCGGGATCTTTAACGCTAAACAGCCACACTAATGGCTTGTGGTCTGTTATGATTTTAAACTTACGGCCATATAGATAGGGACGGAATGTTTTTACTCCGAATAAAATGGCTAAAAGTTCTTTCTCTATGGTAGAGTAATTGCCCTCGGCTTTATTTAGAGTTCGTGACGCATATGAGATAGGGTTATCTTTGCCTGTATCTCCTTGCGATAGTACGGCACCTACCGCGTAATTAGAAGCGTCGGTAGTTAATAAGAAAGGTTGATTAAAGTCTGGATATTGAAGTAAACGCGCTGACGTTAATTTATCTTTAAGATTTGTAAAGGCTAATTCTTGTTCGTGAGACCATTTAAATATTGCGTCCTTTTTCAAAAGAGATGTTAAAGGCTTTGTGATTTTTGAAAAGTTATTAATAAAACGTCGGTAGTAGCCGACTAAGCCTAAGAAGGATTTTATATCCTTTGGATTTTTAGGGGTTGGAAATTGAGTTACGGCCTTGATTTTATCTGGATTTGGGCAGACACCCTTGTCTGTGATTATATGGCCTAAATAACCGACTTCGCGTCTAAGAAACTCACATTTATCGGGCTGTAGTTTTAAGTTAAATTTTCGGAAACGATCAAAGACTAATTTAAGTTTTGAAATATGACTTGGAAGGTCGTGACTATAGATTATTGTGTCATCGAGATACGTATACGCATGCAACCCTTGAAGACCCGAAAGAACTGTATTCATCAGTCTCTGGAATGTGGCAGGGGCATTTTTCAGCCCAAAAGGCATCCTAGTGAATTCGTAGTGCCCAGAGACACTTGAATTTGTATTAATAGTAAATCCCGTTTTCGAGGCGATCTTTGGACTCATTTTGGCCTGATGGAAGCCACTAGCTAGGTCGAGCGTGCTGAAGTATTTACAATGCCCTAACTGATCTAAAATGTCTGTGATGAGAGGTAGTGGATAGCTTTCTGATACAGTGACATCATTTAACCTACGGTAATCTATAACTATTCGCCACTTCTTTTTACCTGAAGCGTCCATTTTCTTAGGGACGACCCATACTGGAGCACTCCAAGGTGAAACAGAAGGACGTATGATATTTTGGTCCAGCATTTTACGAATCTGTGAATCTACCTCTTCTTTGTGGCACTCTGGGAAACGGTATGATTTTACATGAATAGGAGGTGCGTCTCCTGTATCTATAGTATGTTCAATCGCGCTTGTGAATGATAGAGGTTCACCTTCCATATGAAAAATATCTGTATAATGTGAGCAGCATTCTAAAAGAGTTTCCTTTTCTTCTTGATTTAAATGTGAGCAGCGAATGAGATCAAGAACCTTTTGAGTTCTATCTGAGCTAGAATAGGATAAAGAGTTTACGGATTGTGACGGAATATTATTTGAAATATTTTCTTGATTGAAAGGACTTAGTTTTACGGCATAATCCTTGATTTCGATTGCTGAGTCAGTAGTATTTAAAATTGAAACATTAATTCTTTTGTTAGATTTTATTGTGACAATACAGTTAGCGAAATAAATACCATCTTTTAAAGTATGATCTAATAATAAGCCTTGGTTGTTAGGATAGCGTTCAGGTGTGTAATTAGACACCGCACATTCAATAACAGCTTCAGAGCGAGCGGGAACTATATAAGTCGGCTGAACATAGTTCATATCCATGGTTTGCCCGCAGATATTAATTGTTTTAGAATCATAATTAATATTAGCTTTAAAATGACCAAGAAAGTCGCTACCTATGATACCGTCATATTCTAGACTTACATCGTCATTAAAGATGTGAAATTTATAATTATAAATATTATTAGATAAATAAAAATTAATTTGAGATGTACCTAAAGACTCGGAGCATTGCTCGACATTGTTTATTCCTTTTATTTTAACGATTTCACAGGACAAAATATATTTATTACTTAAGCTAGATTTTTTTATAAGACTTATACTCGCACCGGTATCTATAAGAAAGCGTAATGGTCGCGTAGAAGATTCAGTTTTTAATTCTATGTGAGGCAATGATACTTTTGTTAAAAATGACTTTATCTCATATATTGGAGTATTAGACTCGATTTGATTTTTATTATTATTAATATTAGGTTGGACACTTATTTGGGGCTGGTTACCCGTGTGGCCGTCCAACGATTTAGAATTATGGACACATCTTTGGGGCTGGTTACCCGTGTCGCTGTCCATGGATTTTTGATTTTGGACACATCTTTGGGGCTGGTTACCCGTGTCGCTGTCCATTATTTTTTGGTTTTGGACACATCTTTGGGGCTGGTTACCCGTGTCGCTGTCCATTATTTTTTGATTTTGGACACATCTTTGGGGCTGGTTACCCGTGTCGCTGTCCAATATTTTTTGATTTTGGACTCTACTTTGGGGCTGGTTACCCGTGTCTTGGTCCATTGATTTTGTAATATGATTAAACGATTTAGTATTTCCTAAAGAAGTGTGTTGAGATGAACTATTATTATATTTTGATTTAAAATTAGAATAAGTAGATTTAATATTGGATTTCGTAGAAACAGATTTTGTAGAAAATTTTACTGTGCCTAAGTTACTCGGAAAACGGCGGCACTTATTCGTAATCCGATCATTTAGTTTAAAGCATTGTCGCCGACATTTTCACACGGAATTTCATAAGGTGTTGGTGACGATGGCAACGGCGGCTCGTATGTAATATGATGCGCGTTTGCGGACTTGTTATAATTACTAGAATGATTACGCTTTTCATTATTATATTTCCTTCTATAACAATCTTTTATGTCATGACCATCTTTTTTGCAATATCTACAAAAAGCATGGGAATTGGAATGATTATTATAATTTTTATTAAAAGGTTTTAGATTTTGGAATTTTGAAAAATCACGTGGCGGATATGAACGCCTATCTTTATTAAAACATTCGGACTCCGTATGTCCTGTTTTTCCGCACGTTTTACACTTGGATGTGGCAAGATTCGATTTGTATAAAAAGTTTTGTATTTTCTCCTCTTCGAGAGCAATATTGATAGCGTCATTTAGATTTTTAGGACTTCTACATCTTACATTATTACTTAAACGCGAATGTAACCCTAAGGAGAATGAAAATAGTGCTAAATCTTCTGTCATAGCGATTCGACCAGATATATCCTTCTTTAAGGAATCAGAATTATAAATTTCGGACTGTAAATCAGTAAGACAACCTTCAACACGCAAGGCGAATTGTGAGACGGATTCATTTAATTGTTGCTTACACGACTGTAGATCTAGTAATAAATGATTATAATGTTTTCTTTCGCCGAAATTTTGTTTAAGGAAACATTTTAATTGGTTAAAATCTTCAAAAATTTTATGTGAGCACGCAATTTGGGCCTTGCCTTCTAGACGTGATAAAATATATTTATTTAATAATGTTTTTTGAGACGGCGATGCTAAATCTAAGGCATTTTGGCAATTAGTAAGAAAGGCTGTGAGAGTTTCACGATCTCCTTTATAGGGGCTAATAAAATTGCATAATACATTAATAGGAAATTGTTCGCTTAGTGAAATTTCTACCTTTTTGCTTTCGGTCGACATTTTAAAATTAATTTAAAGAACTACTAGATTATTTGATTCCTAGGTTAGTATGTAAGTATATTATTTGCCTGATATTTATAGATAATTATATTTGTATGCTCTAAGGATAAGAAATTGGCAAGGAATAGGTATGTTGAACGACACTAATTAAATATAGCTGAAATGTAGCAATAACAGATAATTTACTCACAGGGACAGGAACACTAGGAACTTGAGCGGCATAGCAGCAACGATGAGCATCAGCAGACAGTTGCGGCGCGTTTCCAAACGCAACCAATGTCAGGAACAACAGGAACGGCAGCGGAACAGTAGCAGAACAATGTCAGGAACGATGGCAGAAACGGCAGCTGTGCGTATTTTACACGCGCGAGATTGTCGTGATGCAGGAGTGCAGGATACAGAACTGGTCTGCAGGCTTACGAAGTAAGGCTGACTGTCGAGACGCAGTCTATGCACTTGAGTTTTTACGAAGTGGCTACAGGACACGAGATCACACTCCGGAGACGAATTGGTTCATAAAGTTATTTTATTCATAGAGTTTTTATTTTATCACGATTTTTATTTTTCGCGAACCGTTATGGAATACCAGCGGAACGATATACGGAACCGGATTTTCAACGCTGGTATCCCACTTCTGACACCACTATTACGGGGTGGTTCAGGTTTGGCTTTTTAAAAATAAACTTTTATTAACACTTTAAAGAATTTATTACTTGAATTTTATTATAAGAGAAAGACCTGCACCCGACGAATGTCCAATTCAATCTAATTTAAAACTCGTTAATAGAATTGAGGAAACAACAGAAGTTTCCGATTACATTACGTAGAATGCAAATGGAAACTTAGCATATTTAATACACATATTAACCCATTCGACTTTGGCTATAACAGATCCCCGGGTTGATTAAAAGTGTTACCGAAGATTTTTCGAGATTTTCTCGGAAATCCAAAATCTCAGTAGCAACACTGAGTGTTACCATTCCCGTGCCTCGGATGTGCATAAAGTAGTAGGTCCCGGTTATTGTAAGAAATAGTCGATAAACGTTATCTGCAGGCTTAGGATAAGCACCACGAGATATATATCGATCGAGAAAGTGACGTTTGCTTGACATTTATTAATATCTCGATGGACGTTATTAAGCATGCCACGATAAACATTTAAAACGTCAGAGATAAATTAAACAAAAAGTTTACTCGAATAGAGAAATAAATGTTGTCACTAGAAGACATAGATATTATACTAATTCTGATTTTTAAGATACACCTTTGGTACATTTAACTTGTGTTAATCATTATGAGCTTTTGTTTACATTTATAACTTCCTGTCATCATTTCTCTTCTTTGTCAGAGTCGAAGGAAATATAACCAAAGCCTAGTGTAGCCGTACATATTTACAATTGTAATTAAAGATATTTTACAGGTTTTTGAATTCTCTCTTTTTAGTTTTGACCATCAAAACCAGTTTTTTATTCTATAAAACTGAAACAATGAATTATGATTCATAAGATGTTTTAATGTAAAGGGCAATTAAGATGCCAGCGTGTATTTATTTCTGGGTGTATAACTGCGTAACTAATTATGCGTAAAAGTGCGTAACAATTATTAATAACAAGCAATTTTTTCCACTATAATTATTCCTTTCAATTATAATTCTAACATTATTGAGTAAATTAACATCTTCTTTTAGACTAATCAATCAACATTTTTGATTAATTTTTTTGATGAGAAACTTCCATAGAATTGTTGTGATTTGACAATGACACGAAAATGCATTACGATAAACAAACATAAATGTATAGTATTATGCCAACTAGAAAATAAGATAGAACAGAATACAATTCACAGTATTTTATGTTACAAATAATGTTATCTATTAATAGCTCCAAAAATCAGCCAGATGCAAGCAATCCAACCTAAGACTTACTGTTAGACCGTGGTCTCCAAGAACAAACTGAATTTTTGTGAACAGCTTCGTTTTGACGAGACAACCATATTTTCTATCTTTGAATAATCTCGAATCGGGTAACTAATAAAGATAGATAAAATAGGGAAACTTTAGAGTGTCAGACTAAGAAAAGTTTCCACTTTACGCGTATGACAAAGTTACCGTTGAATTACAATAATAATTAACAAGCTGTTGTGAGAAAATTAGGTTATTTTTAAATTGATTAATATCAATTTAAAAATCTCATAAGTGGGATTGTCAGAAAAATCATCAAATACCTATGTAGGACAAAAGTTTCATTGTAGTTTTCATAATATAATCAAGCGATTAAAGTCGAAAAATAATTATTGTTATTAATAAATATTATTTACCGAACCCAATATCTTCGCATCATTAACTTTATTAATTACCCAATTCGAGATTTTTCGTAAATAGAAAAGACGGTTGTCTCGTCAAAATGAAGCTTTTCACATATATTCAGCTTGTTGTTAATCAAAAAAAAACAGTAGCAGTCGTGGGACTGCCGATAGAAGTGAAAACGGAACTATTAAGTTGAGAGTAATTAAAACTATATGCAAAAATTATATGAATTTTTTTATGTTTTATTTATTAGTTACATATGATGGGTTAAATAATAAAATACAGTCAGAAATAGTCGATGTATTAGTGTATACGTGTACACAGGCTACTGCGCGTGCGCTAGTCTGGCTCTCCATAGCTATAGATATACTATTATCATTAGCATGTCGGTGACGCGAACCAAGGATTTTACCCTCTACCAAAACGCTCAACGCACCTAAAGAAGTTTTCACTTCAAAAAAGTTAGTTTGTGGGACCACGATCTGTGATTTACATGTCAAGAACGAAAAACATTTTTCTTCGACTTTTCAGTTTATCTCTCTTTGATTCAAAGACTTACTCAAAGAGTATATAAATTTTATTTTATTTTGTCTTCTTACATTTACTTCTAACGAAAAAACGAGTGTGAGCTACACTCGATTTTTTTGTTATTTTTGATTGATTAATTAATATTTTGATTATTATAATATGTTTTTATATATTATTTTTCCTGAGTATATGTTATTAATAGTAACATTAAATAATACAAAATAAGCACCAGCTTTAAATTAACCTTTTATTTACATTTAGTTTTCTACTGAATTTTGTAGAAAACCTTGTAAGTAGTTGTAATTTTGAATAGAGTTGGTAACACCATATATTTATACATAAGTAATCTGTGGGTAACACTGAGTAGCACGAGAATTCGTAGAATTATTTTCTCTATACGAAAAATTAAAAGTTTATTTACATTACGTCAAAAAGTATTGTACTTTAACTAATTTGTATTTTGTAATTAATTATAAATTAATTAATTATCTAACCATTACGTACAAGGAATTATTGATTTATACTGTTTGGTTCTCACATCTCTAAAATCATCATCATTCTTCCGATTCTAGTACAAAATTAAATTGTGTTAGCTATGTGAAATGGGAACACAAAATAAAACGTAAGTAGTGTACTTCTTTATACTTATATTTTTTAAAACCCTATATAGGTTATTAAAAATAATTATGATTTTCTTTTCAGGATAAGAAGTAATAAGCATAAATTAACTTTGTCACCATGGTGGATTCATGGACTAGACTTGTAGCACCAAAGATTAAAGTCTTTAATATTGGGAAAGCATAATATAACACCATGTATTCTACAAATATTTCATACATTATAGTTTCTAGAGGAAGAAAGGAAAACAATGGAACACTGTGTAAGTATTTATTTACATACATATCTCCATGTCAAATCATCTAACAAGGTAGACTGAAAGAATCAAATTTTAAACATATTTTAATATATCTCTTTCATTGTAAAAGTTGTGGTTTTTTACAAAATTAATATCATAAATTCAAGATTATATCAAAAATTTGATTCTTGTAAAAAAATCCTGAATAATATGAGAAGCTTTCTCTGGAGAATAGTGTAGGCTTCTTTCACTCCCTTTTATAAATGTAACCAATTGTTTTTTCGACCCCATTATATAATTTACAATGCAAATCTATATAACACTACACAAAATGCAACATGCAAGACTGGAGTCATAAGTCCTGAGTTACCTGACAAAAAATATATTAAGTAAACATATATAACAACATTTTGATAAGATATATTTGTTTACAGGTTGACTAAACAGCGAGTAATGGAAATAGAATAAAGAAGCCTTTCTATTTATTACATTTTTTGAAATTGTTGATTAAGAAGATTTATAAGTTAATGCTGAATATTATATTTTTCTTGCTGTTTTTAATGGTTGTGCAAGATTGAAAAATAAATTTTAATTTGTAGAAAACAAGTTTATAACATGATAGTCTTAATGTACCTAATGTGTAATTTTTAAAATTTAAATTAATAGAAAGTTAATGTTACTTATAAGTTAATGTTGATTTTTTATTTTCAAGTGAAATTCCATACTACTCATACTATATAGTAAACTAATTTTTGATATTGAATTTTCATTACTGATTAATTATGCGAGATAACAAGAGATATTTAAATTGTAGAAAACATTTAAATTTAAAATATAATAGCTTTAATATAGTGCGTGTAATCTTCTATAAGTTTGTTACATTAGTGAAAATTCAAAGATACATGTTAATAAATTTAAGTCATAAGGTGATAAATTGTGAAAATTATTTATCTATTCTGAGAAGTACAAACATTAATAATAATTGTTAGTTTAGTAAAGTAGATGTGTTTGTATATTTTATAAAACTCAAATTTAATTTTCTTTACAAGACTGCTTCATATTACACACTTTTTATAATTATTCATTTTGTATTTTGTGTGATTTATTCATTTTGTAACTTTATTAAAGAAAATAAAAATTATTTCTCAAGACTTTTCCATATAGTAAAATCTATGTTTGGCATTAAAACATTAAATACTATGAATAGTGTGTCATTAAACTTATACTTAAAATTAGCCATTGATGACTATAAGTTTCATTTTTATTATATAAAATTATTTAATACTTAGATAGAAGGTTTGCCTAGAGTATATATTTTTTTAAATAAATCTTATACAACACTAAAGTATTTTATTATACCAATAATCCACTAAGTATTGTTACTACCAAAATCACTTCGATTAAAAAACAACAACAAAAGTAACAAAGTTAACACTTCTAAAAGAAAATACTTGTAATTATCATATCGAAGGGTCCTACGTATACTTGTGCAAGTGCAATGACATAACTTTACTGGAGGCCGGATTAAATGTTCTGTAGCTTGTAATCTATACCTTCATATAATAAAATCGTAGGAAAGTCAATGTATGTCCGGGGTAAACTCAAAAAGTACTGCATGGATTTACTTCAAATTTTGCATGAATATTACTAACAGGTCGGGTCAACATATAGGCTACATATTATCACGTTATCACCTACGGGGGAGGAGCTGTGCTGAGTAAACAAAGTCTGCGTGAACAAAGTCACGGGCAACAGCTAGTTTTGACATAAATCAATAGAAGTATTTGAAAATTTGTACAAATTTTCAAATACTTTATTACATTAGGACAAATATAAGGTAATTTTAAGGCTTTTGAGGCAAGAAAATGGTTTCCGTTGTTTTGCAAGTTGCACCAGTATACATAGGATCCTTCAATATCTTCTATTATGTAGTCTTCGCATTTCATCCATTTCAATTATGCCATATGAGGGCATCATTTGTTCTTCTAGGATATTTGTCAGTAATATTAAAAATTCTGCAGTTGAAGTCTTATCTGCAAATAATAATTATATTTTTAATTGACATATATTATTGTAATAAACAATATTTAACAAGAACTGACTGCCTTTCTGTATGGTAAATTATCTTTAAATGTAGACAAATATAAAATAATAATGTTTACACATGTAGGTACCTAGGTAATTGAGAACTACATGTGTCATATTGGATATTTTAAGTTATGAATATTACAGAAAATAATACATCATAGTAGTATGTTAATCATACATGGAACTTGGTCTGAAAACAACTGATTAAAACAAATACTTTTTTTGACTAAATATAACTTGAATGGGTAGTAAAAACTCCTTAAATACATAATCAATGCAAGCCTTAGAGGAATAACACATTTGCATCATTATTCTATGATGTAAGCATTGTTGTTGTTTGTTGGTATGTGGCTGTAAGTATTGTGAAAAGTTGACCACCAAGAAAAGGATTATTACTTGTATCCAGCTGAAATTTAACATACACTTGACATGTATATGTAACATATTAACTGTTTAAAAAAGAAACTCGAAAAACTACAGATAACTTTTGAAAAAATATAACTTTATTGAGTTCACCTAAGTCAAATTAGTATTTACTACAAAGATATTCTGTTATTACAGTTAATGAAGTTGGATGGCTGTCATATCTACTAGAAACTGAATTACAAGTCTCTTATGTTCACTTACCTTTAACTAAAGAGGCATGCCTTGATCGGTGTGTGGCTCTAAGCCTCAAAATTCACAAGGGTCTATATTATTTAGAGAGCCATGGTTATTGGGTTTATTGAAGTGCTATAGTGATTGGAATGCTCCGTCCGTTGTGTAAAAAGATCACACAAATTTCCTATGTGCCTTCTTTGTATTTTGCAGGCTTGCCGTTAACCGTAGATATTTAGCACATAATAGGTATAATATGGAACTGCCACCACTATTAAATACATATATGCCATACTGCCTGCTTGCCTGCCTGCCTGCCATACATACTACTGCCAACACTGGACCGAAATCTATATTTAATAAAATGAATAGAAATCAAAAAATTTTGTAATTATTGTATAATTAAAGTATAATAATATGAAATAGTGGATAAGATTATCAACATTTTAACCAAATTTTAACGAAGTGTCAAATGACAAATCGATAAAATGACAGCAAGACGTTTCGATCGATAGAGAAAATAACTACCGTCGAGTAAAATTGATCATTTTCTCTTCCTTTGAAGTATCATGTCGAATCAAGTGTCAAATGCGTTAGCGAATCGAGAAAGTGACATAAAAGTCGAGAAAACGAGGTCGATAAAATTTTATCGTGTTGCTTATCCTAAGCCTGCAGGTCGGTAAATGCTCGATTTACTTCTTCTACCCCCCAAGGGAACCGGTCGTGATGGTATTTTATGGTGTATCTATTACTAATTTCATTCATTTAATTTTCAAGTTTTAATAAATCATGTAATAATATTTATTTCTTAGCTTTGGCTATCCTATTGTATAAAAAATCTATATATTAATACGTGAGAGAAAAACTTTGGATCCAATTTTAAGACAATTGCGTGAACGATGGAGTGAGAAATTTGGCACGGTGAAAGTTATCTTTGCAGAGAACTGCAGAAAATTAATATTTTAAAATAAAAAGCATTAGAAATACATTAAATTAATAAAAATAAACTTTACTCACGCTTCATTCTTATATACACATCTACATTATTTTTTCTTCTTCTTCTTCATTTTACGAATGACAATTATGACAGAATTCAGCCAGTGTCAAGTAAATTTAGGAAGTCACACGTGTTATCCATTTCTTTAAATGGAATTAAGCAGGCTTCTTTTTAGATTGTAGGCTTCTTCTTAGTAAGTTTAACAAAAACGACGCAAAAATATACGGTAAAATAAAAACAGCAAAAAATCTACATACTACAACCTAATGTTATTAGAATCAATATTACGGCTAATATCAGTTGTCTTTTTTATTTACAAAAGAGATTTTATTTTTTAGTCTATGGTCGAATTCCGCCCACAAACGATCGCTAGTAATATAAGAAATAAATAAATAGTACCATGTATTATTTCTTTCCAAAGTCATGAAAAATATTACAATACGTCTCCATCGATTCGTAATAAAACAGCCGCCGTTCTAAAGAATATTGTATTTTACACGCTTATGATAAGATTCACAATCCAATGGCTAATCCTAAAGTTCATAAATATTTTTAAATATCTGCAAGTTTATTTACACTTGACAATATTGAGATCTTCTCAATAACGAATATATTCTACTTCTGATATCGAGATATTTATTTATTGTATGCATAAAGTTTTATTAGAGCCACGAGCTATTTTTGACTGTTTACTTCAATATTGTGTTCCTAATTTATAAAAAGTATCTTCACGTCCGTATCCTCGAAGAGGTAGGCAGAGGTACATCCAGTGCACCCACGATTAGCTGAAGAAACTTAGTTCCACAATGTAATAGGTGGCAAACCTGTCGCCAACCGGGCACTGATCCAATCTCAGGCAAGGTTATTTTATAAGAAAACTAATAAAATACACATTTTGTTACATATATACACATACACATAATATACGTACACATTACAATGAATTGTCCGACCCGGGAATTGAACCAGAGACCTCATGTATTCAACGCCGACACCGAACCACTAGACCACACAGACGATAAGGTATAAAGGCTAATGTAATATCTATAATAATTTAAATCTATTATACGTCTATTTAATTTTTTTGTCAAATTTTGTGATCTTCTTTTTATATCATACCAGCTGACCCGGCAAACGTTGTTCTGCCAACTTTGTGTCTTCTTTTCCGTTCTTTTTTTTCACCTTTTAAACCTAACCTGAACTGAATATTTTAAAATCAAAACTAGCCAAATTGGTCCAGCCGTTCTCGAGTTTTAGCGAGACTAACGAACAGCAATTGATTTTTATATATATAGATTAGCTGACACGGCAAACGTTGTTCTGCCTTTTTAACTACTCTTTTTTTCTATTTTTTTCACCTTTTAAACCTTCCATGGACTTCAACAATTAATTCAAAACCAAAATCAGCCAAATCGGCTCAGCCGTTCTCGAGTTTTAGCGAGACTAACGAACAGCAATTGATTTTTATATATATATATATATAGATAACTTAGAAGTAGCAAACAAGCAGATGGGTCTCCTGATGTAAAGTAACAACCGTTGTCAATAGATAACACCGCCGCAATATTTCCGGCCTCCTTTGAAGAATAGGCCAACTGCCGTTCTGCCAGACAGGTCGTAAAAGGCGACCGATATCGAGTCACTACCTTCGTGGCTACTAGGTGGTAGAGTTCTGCATTGTCTCGCCCGGGTCTGGTACCACCGCCTAACCTATTCCTGCCGCAATAGCGTCAGTGCTTGTCGCTGTCGTGTTCCGGTTTAGAGGGTAAGGTAGCCGGTAAATTTATGCATGTGGCATTAGACCTCGCTACGAGATAGCAACGCACCATTAACATCTTTGGTGTCTATAGGCAATGGTTCACTCTTTCCATCAGGAGACCCATCTGCTTGTTTGCTATCTTATGAAATAAAAAAAAAATAAGATACCAAAGTTATTAATGGTTTGCTGCTATCGTGTGGCGAGTTGGTAATGCCTCATACATAAGTTTACAGGCTATCTTACCTTCCAAACAGGAACACGAGACACTGATGAATTAACGACTGGAAAAGTTAAGGCGGTGGTACCAAAAACCCGGGCAAGATGTTGCAGAATTCTAACACTTTATAGTCACGATGTTAGTGACACGTATTGCTAATCGTTCATTTTTACGAGCTGTCCTCGGACTCTGTCACATGGGTTTAAATGTATTAATAGCCGTGATGATCCAGGCTCTCTTTGGAGAATATACCATCTGCCATTTTGTAAGAAAAAAAAATCTTCACGCCCATATCCCCGAAGGGGTAGGCAGAGGTACAACAAGTGCACCCACGATTAGCCGAAGATACTTGTGATACAAATGTGATAGGTGGCAAGCCTATCGCTAACCGGGCACTTTCCAATCCCGGGCAACTTTGTGTTTCTCAGAAAACTGAAAAAACACTTTTCTTATGTGCCCGACCCGGGAATTGAACCCGGGACCTTATGTGGTCAACGCCAACGCTGGACCACTAGACCACAGAGGCGACAATTTTGTATTGAGGCCATTTTGTAAGGCAGTTCGAAAAACGTGAATAATTGGCTGTGCGTGTCATTGTCATCGTGACTTCTAGATGGTAGATTTCCGGAACATCTCACCTGGTCATATACGTATGATACCACCGCCTTACATATTTCTGTCGCAAAGCGTCAGTACTCTTCATCGTCCGCTGGGAAATCATCATAATATACAATATTAGTTCTAAAAGGTATGTTTTCCTGGAGTGGCTCGATCTCTTTAATTTCTTCATTAAAAAAAATACCCAGCTAAAGCTTATGTTTTATAAAAAAATTAATAAAATTTAATTTTAATCACAATCGATCGGAGCGCCATCTGTATCAACATCAAAATCTTAATAGAGTTTTATACTTGGAAAACGCTAGATAGCGCCGTGCGAAATCTTCGCACGTGTCAGCTAGTTAATTATAAATAGTAATTGCATTATAATATGAGTAATAAAAAGCATTGCATTTTTGGGACAACTATTACCAACAGAAAGTCTAAGAATGTCTGCTATCTTTTTTTATCATAAGATAAGCAAACAAGCTCTTCTAATGAAATGAATCAATCACGCGTTGCTATTTGTGTACCGTCATTTTGTATATAAAAGTATGACAAATATGTTCCAATATAAACAGGATAAATACCTAACTAACAAGACAGACACTAAACATCAGAAAAGCAGTGTGCTTAGTTAATTATTCTATTTTATTAAAGCAAATTAATTATGTTACTCAAAGATCTTAAAAAATAACTTTTTAAATAAATTTTTAGAAAACATTTAAAGCATCTTTACCGTTCTAAGTCGTATAAATCTAACAAAAGCGTTTTGCCAAAGCATACTTCATGCAAACGCTAGGAAGATTTACTCAGTAACCTTACGTAACGTGCATAGCAGACAACTTTGATCATATTTTATACATTTTAAAAATGTTTAGATAATATTGTAAACCATTTTGTTTATTTTTGAACTTTATATTGAAACGAGCTAAGGCATATCAAGAGGCTTGAAATATCGCAAAGATTTCTTTATTGAAACGTATAATGTTTTTGTTTGTAATATTATTTTGTGCGTAGGTAAATTTAGCAAATATTAACCAGCTTGCAACAATTTAAGGATTTCCAAAAGTGAATTTTGTTATTTAACCTAAACTCATGTAATAGGAAGCGGCTTGTCTGCTGCTACGCCTGAGAGGCAGTAGCAATAGCATTCTAGAGCTAATTGCTGATAGATATGACTACCTTTTTCAAAACCATTGGATGTGGTTGGCTGTGGGTAGTAATCAAATGTTTATTTATTAAAAAGTATTTTTACGCCCGAATCTCCGAAGAGGTATGCAGAGGTACAACCAGTGCACCCACAATTATCCGAAGATACTTGGTCCTACAAGGTGGCAAGCCTATCGCCAACGGAATACTTATCTAATCCCGGGCAACGCTGTTTTTATCAAAAAACTAAAAAAAAAACAAATTTTTGAATTGCTCGACCTGGGTATCGAACGCGGGACCTCACGTGGTCAACACCGAAATCAGACAACTTGACCACAGATACGACTATTTATTTATTTTAGTACATTACTAATCATATCAATATAGTGTGTAGGAACATTGTTACTAATCAGTTCGCTAGTAACAATTTTCAAGACATAAAATGGGTATGGATAAAATGTTTTCTTTTTGCAAATATACAGGGTGTAAAGAAAACCCTGTTCGATCTGAAAGAGGTATATAGGTTTTTTTATCATATAATAACAAACAAGCAGATGAGTCTCCTGATGGAAAGAGTCAAACAGCGCCTATAGACACGAAAAATGTTAATGGTGCGTTGCTATCTTGTGGCGAGGTCTAATGCTACATGCATAAGTTTAGATAATAGCTGGTCACATGTGCATGTATCGTGTCATTGCACGAAGCTTTGTGACGATAAATGCAAGTGCGGCCACATCATAACAGTTAGCCTATATTTTTGTGGACGCTTTTGCGCTATCCTTACTACGTTTAGATAGTAAATAGTCAGAGTATTTTTTTATATTTTTTTTAATATCATAAGTTAACAAATAAGCAGATGGATCTCCTGATGGAAAGAGTTAACCATCGCCTAAAGACACCAAAGATGTTAATGGTGCGTTGCTATCTTGTGGCGAGATCTAATGCCACGCGCATAAGTTTACTGGCTACCTTATCCTCCAAACCGGAACCCGACAGTGACAAACCCTGACCCTATTTCGGCAGGAATAGGTAAGGCGGTGGTACCAGAGCCGGGGAGACAATGCAGAACTCTACCACATAGTAGCCACGATGGTAGTGAATCGCATAGCTAATCGGTCGCCTTTTACGACCTGCCTGGCAGAACATCAGTTGGTCTATTCTTCAAAGGAGCCCAGAACCAACACGGGGAAAACACCCTTACTTTTAATTTTACTGCCTATTTTAATTTATAGTGTACTAGCGACCTGCCCGCGGTTTCACCTGCATAGCTTTTGTTCCCGCAGGAATATCGGAAAGGTTTATATACTTAAAACTTCCTCATGAATCGATCTATCTATTAAAAAAACCGCATCAAAATCCGTTGCGTAGTTTTAAAGATTTAAGCATACATAGGGACATAGGGACAGACAGAGAAAGCGACTTTATTTTATACTATGTAGTGATAATTTAATTTGGTATGGACTAAAATTTATTATTATTATTATTTTTAACGAAATATACTAATAAAACACAAGTTAAGTATATCACTAGATTATAAGTCCAGGTGGTGGTAAATTGGACATTAAAATAATCGCTATTCTCTGCCTGTACCGTAGACAACGTAAAGATGATTGCAAAATACTGCCTATTTCAATTCAAAGTAATTCAAAGTGACCCTTTTTATTTTACTTTTCCAAATTTTACAAAGGGAAACATATTTTGTATCTTGTTGGCTAAGCCATCCCATTTATGATACCTAATAAAGTTAAACCATATTAACCCTCCGATGTCGTTAGGGACAACAAAGGCCTTCTGGTAAAGGTGAAATATTGGACTTTTCATTAAATAAACTTTAATTTTTTCCTCACCTGGTGATTATTAAATTTTTGCGTTTCTGTAGGATTAGGACAAATACTTTAACATGTAACATGTTTTGCGATGAAGCTAGAATATAGAATATAAATTCACGGGTCCAGCAAAAGTTTTATTAAGGTTTTTGAACGTATTCCTTGTAAATATATGCAATTTCAGTAATAGTTCGGGGCCTAAGGATGTCGTCTTAACACGATAATACCTCGGATGGGTAAGTTGTTGGTCCGGTTATCGCAAAATACTTGAGATAAATGGAAAAAGCAACGAAACAAGTTTTCACCATCTGACAAACCACCGAATTGTGTTGAGCCAGAAAGTCTTTAAATGTTTGACTTAATTTACCCTACCATAACTAATAAAATAACCTACCCTGCAAGGAAATCGTTATGATGATACATTTTTTCTACGTATATTTATTACCTTTAGTGATTTAAATTTCAAATAAAAAAGTCGCGAAGGAAGTTATTTTTTATATAAGGTGCATTAAAAATAAATTAAATTATTTAAAAAACTTACACACACTACCATGCGATTATCACTGCGTTTGTCATATACTGTAAGATTACTCTTTTCTTTATGGTTTATTTAAGACTTTGGTCAACTAAATCCAAAGAACTATGTATAATATTCATCCGAGACTAAATCATAATTTTATTCTACAGCATGTCTGACAGATATTTTTGGTTTATAAAACTTTTGACAGAATTTTGATCACTAGGCGGCCACTAGTTCATACTAAAATGTAGATTACTGATTACACTTACCTTTATATATCACTTGGTGACCTTGATATCCTTTTGTAAATAATTATATATTTCAATAAGGACAAAAATGTTGCAACTTCAACCTATAAAATACAAAGATCAATTCCAGGTAAACTTGGAACAAACTGTACAAACTATACGGTCGTAAGAGCACATTTTATGGCTCTGCTAACAAAAACAAATGCGGCCAACTTATAGTACATCTACAAGTCTATCTTTTCAATTTAGCTGCTATTAAAGTTGCATTAGATACGAACGATTGGTTACATTGAAAGAAAGCCAGCGCTTAGAAAAATTATTTTCGATGTCGCAAAAATATTTTAATCGCTTAGCTCCATTTTAAAATAAATTGCATTTGATTTTATTTTTTATTACAATGTTATTTTGTTGGTTCCGGGCTCCTTTGAAGAATAGACCAACTACCGTTCTGCCAGGCAGGTCGTAAAAGGCGACCGATTGGCTATGCGAGTCACTACCATCGTGGCAGGTGGTAGAGTTCTGCATTGTCTCGCCCGGGTCAGGTACCACCGCCTTACCTATTCCTGCCGCAATAGCGTCAGTGCTTGTCGCCGTCGTGTTCCGGTTTGGAGGGTAAGGTAGCCGGTAAACTTATGCATGTGGCATTAGAGCTCGCCACAAGATAGCAACGCACCATTAACATCTTTGGTATCTATAGACGATGGTTGACTCTTTCCATCAGGAGACCCATCTGCTTGTTTGCTATCTTATGATATATAAAAAAAATATTAGTGTTTGGATACTTTAATCGTCGGCACTTTTTTTTTTTGTTAGGGCAATGGGCCCACCTCTCGTTCCCACCACTGTAACTTCTGTAAACCAGAATCAACAGCGGCAACCTTCCTGATAACCTCTGAGTTGCGAGCTCAGGGTGCCCTGGGGGAAAAGCTAAGCTGTCTTGGAACCCGCATCGAATTTAATCAGAAGAGTATAGGAGGAGTAGGAAAATACATCCAGTTTCGTCGGCACTTATAGAAACTGCATTTTGAAATAGATAATATGATAAATAAACTCACTTGTACTTCTAGTTCACATTAATTTTATATAATTTTATACACCCAACCGGTCTCGCTTATCATAGCATCATCAGGGATGTTTTACACAGTTTTTAGATAATTACAAATTATTTTATTTAAGTACTAATCTTAGGTACTAATATAATTTGTAATTATAGTCACGGTAGTGACTGCCCGTCACTACCGTGATTATAATTACAAATTATATTATTTAAGTACTAATTTTAGGTGGGTAGTCACTACCCATTATCTAAAAACTGTGTAAAACATCCCTGGTGATGCTGTGATAAGCGATACCAGTTGGGTGTATAAAATTATATAAAATTAATGTGAACTGGAAGTACAAGTGAGTTTAATATTTGTCATATTATCTATTTATTAGTGATTGTCCAATTAGCTGATTTATTAGCTATTTGTGTAATTAAGTTTACTTTAATCAGTAATATTAACAAACCTAATATTACTACATTTATTTCTTTAATATATTCGTCAGTTGAAAATTATATTTTGCTAATTAATTAGTAGGGATGGGAATGTTTTACTGTCCTTTATGTCCTCTTTTATTCCCTACTCTTTTTCCTTCTATTCACTATCGACGCTCTTGTTAGTTTTATCATAACCAGATTACAAAAGAAAAAGTGAATTTGTATTATAAAAGAGAAGACAAGCAATAATGTTTTTTGTACATGGACGAAATAGTTTATAGTATTTTTTAATATTTTCAACCGACTTCTCAAAATAAACTATTTCGTTCATCAATTTAACTGTAAGTATTTTTTGTTCGTTACCTCAGAACTGGGTCATTTATGAATTAATTTTGAAAGTTCTTTTTTTTGGTGCCCGCCAAAACAAAAACAAATCATTTTCAAAATTTACTTTCTTGTGGTCCCATTTTAATTTAGTGAAGATCTGATGCAGAGTTCCGGAGATATAGCAAATGGGAAGGTAGTTGCTGCAGTTTTACTGTGTTAACAATATTCAGGGTGAGCAAAGCGAGCCCTACACTAGGCCACTTTCTATGCACTTTTGTGGTACATTTTACTGAAAAAATATCGCATTTTTAGGTTTGAGCTTCGAAGTGGTAGTTTATATTCATGTCTAGATTTGTTATCTACCATAAAAATACCATTTTATAAAAAAAATAGAAGGTACAATTTGTATTAGAATCTTATTACTACTAACGCCATCTCTTATTAAATTAACGAGTTAAAATTGATAGGAGATACATTTTCTATTAGAATTTTTGAACTTATTAAGAGACTACCTACTTCATGAATTGTTTTACGGTTATCGTTTAACGGTTATCGTGCCCTCGTATAAAGGCGAGGTTCAAGTATAAACTGCAATAGCTATAGGGCCATCAGTTTGGCACCGAAGGTGTATGATAAAATCATTGAAAGGAGAATGCAAGTGTGCAATATTGTGGGAGGCACAAGGAGAATTTAGGTCTAGAGCAGGGATGTGTGCTGGGAACAGAGTAAACAGAGCGTTAGAGAGTTTCACAATATGCTTATTGAGAAACAGTACAGATGTATTAATTGATTTATATCGTATTGAGATAAATTCCCTATCTTAGCCCGAGAGCGAGGGTAAAAAGCTAAAAAAAGCTATATTTACGCCCGTATCCCCGAAGAGGTAGGCAGAAGTACAACGTGTGCATCCACGGTTAGCTGAAGATACTTAAGTCCCACAATGTGATAGGTGGCCAGCCTATCGCCAGTAGGGCACTTTTCCAATCCCGGGTAAAGTTGTTTTATCAGAAAACTGAAAAAAACACATTTTTTCATTTGCTTGACTCTGGAATCGAACTCCGAGGGTTTGTCTGAGAGAAAATCCGAAAAATGTATTCGCTGAGTGTCAATTCTTCGTGCCTGCGTAGTCCAAAAATTTTGAAGGTTTATTTAAATAAAACATTATTTGATTTTGATTTCGTAAATCAACGTAAAACCAGGAAGTTCCTGATTTTAGAAAAAAAAAACAATTATTTCAGCAAAATGTCAAAAATGTGTTTTTATAAGATCAACTTTCATTTTTAATACATATTTTTCCTTGATAATACCTAGAAACAAAAACCAAATATTCCTAGTCCAAAGCCTGACGACGCGGGCCTTTGATGCAAATGTAATGTTTAGGTGAAAATACGCTGAGTTTTTTAGGTTAGATAATTATAAATAAAGTCCATACATTAAAAGATGTAATTCTCATAAAAATACTTTTATAACAATATTACTAGATAGTATAACTTTGCGAGCCCTTACAAAGCTCTGCTTTTTGCTAGTTATTACTAATATTGTTATATAAAACACTAGTGGCCCGGTACGTGCTTCGCTACGTATAAAGTGAAATATTTAAATAAAATAATACCGATTTTGTGTAAACTTCACATAACCCATCTACTAAGCAGTCCGAATAAAGCCTAACTATTCCTAAATTCACGTAACCCATCTTCTAAACACTCCGAATAAAGCCTAAGCATTTAGTTTGGATAGGTAAGTCCGTTCTTGAGTTATTAAATTACAACGAAAAGTGGCATTGATTTTTATATATATAGATATGACGATGGTAACTTTGCCTGCGCAGCATACTTGGATTGAAATTATTATTATCAAATCGCTTACTCTAAGTAGCGATTTAATATACACTGAGTGAACCCCAATTTGGCATTACATCATTATATTTATCATTTTTTTATTTATAAATGTTTGATTTTATCAACTGATTTCCAAAATATGACTAACATTGATGAGGGGGCTTAGAGAAAGTAACAATACAAAAACGATAATGAAGTTAGAAAAGAATAAAATGAAGGGATTGGGCGTTTCTTGATTGGCTGGTCCGACACTGACCCCGGCCTGACACTGACAGTACTACTCGACAGCCCGACATGACACCGGCAGCTACATTCTTCAATAGACAGAAACTACACGCTTCGACCTGATACG
This sequence comes from Apodemia mormo, assembly GCA_036924255.1. Lineage (NCBI taxonomy): Eukaryota > Metazoa > Arthropoda > Insecta > Lepidoptera > Riodinidae > Apodemia > Apodemia mormo. Next base: position 30,164,144 of record JAUPFN010000019.1, read on the forward strand.
CTTTATAAATTCAGTGAATTGGAGATGAAAGAGCGATGCGCGGTGCCAAAGTCGTGTCGGGCCGGCCAATCAAGAAGCGCTTATTGACACAAGATACGCTAAATAACGTAGTTAATCGTCATCGGCATCGTTACGTCGACATACGATCAGAGACGATGGCGAATTTAGGTATCGTTTCACTTGTACTTTGTTTCATTGATGTAAAAAGGGAAGATACGTTACCTAGTCACAGCATCTGGTCCTACAAAACTAGGTCCGTAGACACAGTGACAATTGGTGACAATCAATCACGCGCGGGACCTCATATCATACACTTATATTTTCCGACTGTTTTTACCATTAAACACGCATCAAAATACCTTCTTGTATATTCAGCCAGTGTTATAATTTCTCAAGGAAAAAGTAAGACACACGGGATTACTTTCCATTCGTAAGTACGGTTAAGACAATTTGTTTGAAAATAAGATTAAATATTGTTTAGTTCGCCATGTTTGCGAGAGTGAGATAGTAGAATACAAAAATAAGCGAGAGAAACGTAGTTTGCTACGTTCGTCGCATTACTTTGCATTCGACTGATCAAGCTTAGGTTTAGCAATTGAGATATTAGAGCGTTACATATATTCCCTTTTTATATCAATGCCCCTGTTACTATATTCGCGGGCGAAGCTGCTCGGGTCAGGAAGTTCATTTAATATTCTTACACTAGAACAATAAATTTTACCTATTAACTTCTAATTCGCCTCTGTTGTCTAGTGGTTCGGTGCCGGTGTAGAACGCATGAGGTCTCGGGTTCAATTTCCAGGTCAAGCATTTACCAAATGTATTTTTCAGTGTTTTTAATAAAAACAGCGTTGCCAGGGATTGAATAAGCGCTCGGTGCTCGTAGTGGTGTTTACGTCGAAGAAGGCAAGAACAAGCTCGTGTTTAAAATCGAGAATCGACTTACCGATGTGTCGGAATGGGGTCGTAAAACCCTGTTATATTCAACCCCAAGAAGACGCAGCTTGGCGCGTACAATGCAAAAAAACACCCTTTGTCTCATCACCTCGATTTGAGAATACTTTCCTGGCTGCCTCAGTCAGTATTGGAATCCTGGGTGTCGACATATTGAACAACGTTCAGTTTCGCGATCAATTGGAAGGACAGGCTAAACTAGATTCCAAAAAGCTTGGTGAGCTTGGCAGAGTGAAGCAGTACTTCATGCCAGCCCATCGCTTCCAACTTTACAAGGTCCAAATTCAACCTCACATGGGCATGGTACTGTTCTCATCTCTGGGCCGGAGCTCCTCAGTAGATACCAGCTTCTTCCATTTGATCGCATTCGCATGCGCGGCTCGAATCGTCGACGACCAGGCTATTTGTAGTCGGCTTGACTCTTTGGCGTTACGCAGAGATGTAGATTCGCTCTGCATCTATTATCGCATTTATCATGGGGAGTGTTCCAACGACTCATTCGGAATAATTCCTGCCGCTAAATTCTATCATCGAACGTCGCGTCAAAACCTAAAATCCATCCAGACCATCTCAATGTCTGGAATTCCAAAATCGTTCGATTTTCTCGGGACTTTCTGCCTCGCACTACTCCTTTGTGGAATCAATTACCTACTTGCGGAGGTATTTCCGAATGGAAACGGCTCAGGGACCTTCAAGAAAAGAGCTTACTCATTTCTAAAAGGCCGGCAATGCAACTGCAAGACCCCTGGTATTGCAGATGTTCATAGGTGCCGGTGATTACTTACCATCAGGTGCACCCCCTGCTCGTTTGCCCCCTATACTATAAAAAAATATTATTGTACTTTTTACTTAGTACAATAGGTATATACTCATGTAATTGATTTTTGTCCTTTGTTCCCCTATAACGAGAAGTGTTATAAGTTTAACGTGCATATGTATTTGTGTGTCTGTCTGTGGCATCATGGCTTCCAAACGGATGGCTTTCGAACGACGAATGATTAGGAAAAAACATAAGAGTATAAAATTTCAACAAATTGAGACATCCTCCTTTCTTAAAATTTTCCTAAAAAACTAAAACACATTTAAGGTCAAATTAATTTATCGCTTAAAAAATATTATACCTACCAAATACATGGTGTAGGTGTATAACCTACATTAGTATCATACAAGAGACACAAATTAACGATTTATGTAGCTAAACTATTAACATATCAAATCAGACATCATTTAGTGACATTTCCCTTGTCATACACATTGTATTTGATGCCGATATATGTGTGTGTGTATTGATGTATACATCCCAGTCAATTTGTATGTTACGTCGTTAAACAAGCGGCGTAGTTATTTCAAAAACGCAAACGTTGAATACAATTGCCGAAGGCAAATTGTTGATGACATAAATTGTGTCAATATTACCTATAAGCTTCGGTGTCGCTGACGGTTGACGGAGCTCCTTTTTCCTTGTGTGAAACTTAAAGGCTACCTAACAAACATACTTCTATTTTATATTATAATAAATCGGATAGGGTTCTAGTTCTGAATAAATTTCCCATTAACATAATTAGTAATTTAAATAATATGCCGCAGCAATATGTTAACGGCGAAAGTAATTTTATGCACATTATCTATTTCATTATATACGAATTATATGACGACTCTTTACATTCGGCGTAAGGCATTTTCTACAACGTAATTATCTTTGTAATCTGACGACATCGTTTCTATACGCATAAATTATAGAATGTTCCTTAGATATAAATATACATAGATATACATATATATGTATGTATGTAATTTAAATAAAACGAACTTCAAATATCAATCACATAATTGTATCTCGGAAAGATCTTGCGGCTAGCTATGGTCAGTTTCTCGCTCCGATGTTTTCTCGACATGATCTTATATATGTCTCTTACAAAATTAAAATACCTAAACCGAAACCGCAGGTTGTGTACCTCCGTAATTTTGCCGCAATTGATGTGGATAATCTTCAGAATGATGCAGCTGTTACTAACTGGGAAAGTGTCTATAATGCACCCTGCGCTGATAGTAAAGTTCAGGCATTAAACAGTCTTATTTTGGATATTTTTAACAAGCACGCACCTCTGCATCCTGTTAGAATTAAGCATCCGCCCTCACCGTGGATTTCTGCGGATGTGCGAGCTGCTATGAACAAGCGCGACCGTGCGTTTTGTTACTTTAAAAAACATCGTAGTAACGAAAATTGGCATTTGTATAAACTTGCTAGGAATCGTTGTAATCAATTAGTAAGAAATGCAAAGCGCTGTTACTTTCATAATACCATTAATAATTCTTCTCCCGCCGACGTTTGGAAACTGCTTAGCAAGTTTAACGTTGTTAAGTCTAGTAATGAGGATTCCCAATCCGTTTCTCCTAACGATCTTAATGATCATTTTACTTTCAGAAAGGCCCCTGATTCGGACTGTAAAAGACGTGCTATTTCCTACCTTAAATCTTTGCCTAAGTCGAATTCACATGTTTTCGAATTTTCTTCGGTAACAGATGAGGATATTCACAAAATTTTCACCAATTTAACCTCGAAAGCTGTAGGTTTTGATGGTATGGGTCGAGAAATGCTTGTATTGGTTTTTGATTTTATATTACCACCTGTCACTCATATTATAAATTTCTCTCTATCATCAGGTTCCTTCCCTTCTATTTGGCGCAAGGCGTTTGTTGTTCCCCTCCCAAAAGTTTCCAATCTTGTTACCCCCAATCAGTTTAGGCCTATATCAATTCTTCCATTCCTGTCTAAAATCATCGAAGCAGTTGTACACAGGCAGTTATCGACTTATGCCTTTCAAAATGACATTTTAAGTCCATTTCAATCTGGCTTTCGGCCAGGCCACAGTACTACTACTGCACTCCTAAAAGTGGTTGATGATATCCGGACGGCCATGGAAGAATCTAATCTACTTATATTAGTCCTAATTGATTTTTCAAATGCATTTAACACCGTTGATCACGATATTCTTCTTGCAGCTCTTGATCACCTAGGTTTTTCCCCGACTGCGCGAGATTGGTTTTCGTCTTACCTTCGGGATAGATATCAGGCCGTTCGCGTCAAAGGTGAGCTCTCTGGTTGGCGTTTGCAGGAGGCTGGTGTTCCACAAGGTGGTATTCTTTCCCCACTGTTATTTTCATTTTTCATTAATTTCATAGTACCTTTTTTAAGTTGCTCTTACCATTTATACGCCGACGACTTACAATTATATACGCAAACTGATGTTGAGAATCTAGAAAGTGCTATCGGCAGTCTCAACCTAAACCTAAAGAATGTGCTAGATTGGTCCACTAAGTTTGGTGTGACTGTTAATCCATCTAAGTGCCAAGCTATCGTCTTTGGTAGTTCAAGACGAATGGCTACAATTGCTTGGGAAAATATTTCTGCCATCACTTTTAATAACTTAGTAATACCCTTCCAGTCATCTGTTAAAAATCTTGGTCTTATTTTAGACACATCTCTTTCTTGGTCTCCACACATAACTGAAATTTGTCGAAAAGTTAATGCTATCTTGCACACTCTCTATAGACACAAAAATTTTCTCCCTGTGAGTACAAAACTCTTATTAATACAAGCCCTTGTGCTTCCTATTATAGATTATGCTGATGTATGCTATTCAGACCTCACTCAGTACCTACTCAATAGATTAGAGATTCTCTTTAATAACTGCATACGTTTTATTTTTAATTTACGCAAATTTGATCATATTTCGTTCTTTCGTTCAAAAATTAAATGGCTACCCTTAGCTAAACGTAGAGAAGTTAGGATGCTGCGCATGTTATATTCCATTGTTAATGACCCAAATATTCCCACTTACCTTAAATCTAAATTCTGCTTTCAGTGTAGCAGTCATGATCGTTCCCTCCGTTCTGATAATGATCTTTCTCTTTACATCCCTTTCTCTCGAACGGATTTTCTTTATAAATCTTTCTTTATTCAAGCAGTTAAGCTCTGGAATTCTCTTCCACTTGACGTTAGGAGGTCCTCTTCTAAGTGGTCTTTCAAGCGTGCTTTGACGACCCATTATCTTAACACTTAGCTTTCGGTGTTATCGACAAAATATCTAAGAGAAATTGAAATTATCTACAGACAGACATTATTAATTACTTGTGTTATACTTACTTGCTTAGTTAAATATTTTGTTAATTATATATGCCATATATGTATTTTTATAGTCTATTATGTGTTTATTAATATATGTTTATGTAAATATGTTATATGTATCTATTTATATTTTCTATTTCCTAGTAATTATTATATTTTTGTTCCGCTTAGCCCATCATACTGTTTCCTATTTCCATTTAAAATATTTATTTGCACCCCCTATTGAAATTTTTCTGCTCCACTTGCTGGTTGACTAGCAGAGAATGCCTTTATGGCATTAAGTTTAACCATTGTACAATTTTAGTGCATAAAAGTAAATAAATAAATAAATAAAATAAATCAACTATACTCATATCTCAAAAACTACGGAACCGATTTTGATGAAACTTAAGTGTTCCCTAAGTTGGAATATAACTGATTTAAATCAATAAGAATTACCTGAATATGGCTTTTTTAAAATATGGTGGTGGAGACGTACGGAAAAGATAAGCTGGACAGAAATGGTGACCAATGATGTAGTGCTAAAGGGAGTAGACGAGACGCGGAGACTGGTAAGAACGTTGGAAGACCGTACAAGGAATATCATAAAAGGTAGGGAGGAATGTCATTGAAGGAAAGATAAAAGGAAAGCAAGGTAGAGAAAGCCCAAGAATAAGCTATATATCACAAGTGAAAGTAAAAATAAATGTCGTGTTGTAGGAAGATCAAGGAGGTGGCTTTGGATAGGGAAAAGTGAAAGAAGTTACACGGTGAAATAGATGTTGTACCGACAAGTGCTTGTTCTTAAATTTGATGATGATGATATTGATGGATTTTAGTTTTCTGAAAATTCGTAGGCAAACATATAAATATACATGACACCTAAGACAGTAAATGTGTTTGGATGCCTAAATAGATTATTATCCCATTCAATCCAATCCAATCCAATTATATTATATACATACTTGTCAAAGTAATAACCATAGTTTTTTTCGTCGGTTGAAAGTATTCACGGGACAAATTACACTTACTGATCTAACCCTAAAGTAAGCAAATTATTTGCTTGTTTATGGGTGTTAGTCTACGATAGTAATACATAGAAATACATACCTATATATACATACTAGAATACATTTAATAAACACCCAAACCCGGAAATACAAACATTTATGCTCATCGCATAAATGCTAGTCCCTTTTGGGGATCGAACCTGAACCCCGTCAATTGAGCAGTCATGGTTGTTAATCACTCGACCAACGGGGCGGTGTATAGGTCTCACGTGTGACCGCATTAAAGTTTACGTTGTCTTCTAACCCCACCATATTTCTGAAATACAGCTCTAGATGTATAAACGTATAGACACTATATATATAAATGCTCAGTCACGATAATATTATCTATACAGTATTCCAACTTCATACAAACGAACGAAGGGCGAGCTGTGACTAAGTGCCTCATTCTCGGAATTGCGCTGGGCATGCAGACAGTCGCGTCCTCTCGTAGAGAGTATAAGTGTTCTGTGGTCGCGTCTATGCCGCAGTGAATAACGGACGGTATGTTATATTTTTAACGCAGTTATTCTGCGCTAAATTTTTACTAAAAATAAGTTCAAGTACATCTTTAATATGACGAGTGTAATTAAATCTACCAATCAAAAAACAACACGTGTTTTAATTGAGCACTTCCTATTTAATTCACAAAGTATTTTATTTGTTACATATATATATATATATATATATATATATATATATATATATATATATATATATATATATATATATATATATATATTATATATATATATATATATATATATATATATATATATATGTATGTATATATTACGATATTATTATATATCACGATCCTTGCAGGCTTGTCTCGCTTCCTCCACATTCATCACTCTCTTCATACACACACGCCGGTTGCGAAGACTCTTGACACCACCTTCGGACAGTACTCGATCAATCTGATCATGGTATGTCAGTCTTGGTCTTCCCCGGTACCTACATCCTTCCACATTCGCATTGTATATCTGTTTTGTTAACCTTTCATCTACCATTCTTTCTACATGTCCGAACCAACGAAGCATGCCTTTTCTCATCTTTACACCGACACTTTCTTTCAAACCTAACCTCTCTCTCACTTCGACATTACGAACCCGGTCTGCGAGTGTCACACCACATATTTTTCTTAGCGACCTCATCTCGACCGCGTTGATTCTACTTTCATGCCCTTTCTGACATACCCAACTCTCACTTCCATACAATAGCGTTGGGATAAGCACATGATTATGCAGGGCTAGACGGGCACCCTGACTTAAAATTGTGCTATTAAGTAATCTCCCTAACGCTCCATTTACTATATTCCCTGCACACACTCTTCTTTCAACATCAGTGGTGTACCTTCCATCCCTGCTAAAAGCACATCCAAGATATACAAACTCATCCACTTGTTCCAGCACTACATCATCGACCACAACTCTTACATCCGTTCTGGTTGCTTCTCTTTCAAATACTAAAACTTTAGTTTTCTTCGCATTCAAATGTATAGATAATAAAGGTATATCCTTCTATGATATTCCTTCTACGGTTTTCCATCGTTTTTACCAGTCTCCGCGTCTCGTCTACTCCCTTTAGCACTACTTAAATGGTCACCATTTCTGTCCAGCTTATCTTATCCGTACGTCTCCACCACCATATTATCCCATATTCATTTTATTTGTTTATATAAAAAAGTATATTTACAATCATAAAACTAAATTCAAACACAAAGTAGGCAAATTTAATTAAAATGCTGGAGGCGGGCAGCCCTATTGCATGTTTACGTACCACGCGGCTGTAGGCATTTATTTCAAAGATACGGCCGAGTTACAATAATGTATAGATTATATTACCGTGGCTTAGTGCTCATGGTCCAAAATTCTCATAGCTAATAACTATAATACCAAATCCATACTATCTATACTAATATTATAATTGCTAAAGTAACTCGGTTTGTCTGTCTCTTTGTCTGTCTGTCTCTTCTTTACGCCTAAACCACAGAACCGGTTTAAAAAATACGCGACTTCATCCGCGTGGATTGTTTTTAATTAATAGTAGCCTACGTTATTCCTTAGTCCTTATTACATCAGCTATCTGCCAGTGAAAGTCGCGTCAAAAATATTAGCTGGAACAAACAGACAGACAAACAGACAAAAATTTAAAAAAAATATTATTTTGATATATGTACCCTGTATACATCCATCCACATACATTTAGTAAAAAGCGGTTATTTTAATATTACAAACAGATACTCCAATTTTATTAATATAGTTATTATACTAGACACACAATAAATATGTAATGTAGATATTATATTTTCTAACATATATGTAGGTACATAACTAAATGGAGGATGTCACTAAGGCTTAGTGATATTTCCCTTGTCACATATGCTACATAAGATGCAGATGTGTGTGTGCGTATGCTTTCACGGCTACATTGCTGAAAAATGTTTAGTAAAATTTGACGAAGAATTCGTGTCAAATATGTTTTGGTTCCTGAAAATGCTTCGGTTTCAAAATAAAATTTACGTTGAGTGCATAAATTGTGTGCTTTTATGCTTGCTGTCGACGTAGGTGAAAGTGTGGTAGACGTGGGCGGATAACTGTGCCGCCGGGGTCTACTTTTTGTCCAGACCATCGGTGAGTTTTATCCGTTTATTAAACCGACGTTTTTCTTTTCGATGGCAACGCAGAGGTCACATAAGACAGTTTGCGGAGGATAGTATATTTAATTAATTTCACCTTTTAATTATGAAATTCCGCAAAGTAACGCCTGAATCAATAAAATGGGTTATTTATTTTAATAATCAACCCCAATAGGCTGAAATAGGAGATGAAAAATATTAAAGACATGTAACTCTATCCACGGGTGAAGCGAAGCGCCTCAGCGAGTAAGTATATGAATTGTCAAACGACATTATAATATGTACATGTCATACTTAATAACTTCTTATGAGGCTTTATACTGGCAAAATGCCTAAGATGCACATCTCTGGAGACAAACTGTGTACTCAAGCTATATTTCCTCGCTAAGGATCCGGCAATTTCGAAATAGCCCCATTCATCTTGAAATCCTTTTGTTTTCTTGCGTTCCATTTATTTACGTTACGTATTAAATCACGCTTCGAGGACAGACCGCAACACGAGCGTTCGCAGCTCATAACCAATTCCCATAGTAATATCCTCTTTGTTGCCAAATTGTGCAGTAAATCGCCCGCGGTACTTCGGTTTTGGCAATTACGCGGTTCTTTAAATTTTTATTAGTGGTGACACTTTTTGAATAAAAGCGCGCTTGGCGCTGGATTTGCTACATTATCATTTGTTCTTGTTTCTGAGGCTATATCGTCTATTGCTTGTTTTGTACTTAAGACGCTGTTGGAATAAATTACCGTTTATAAATAGGTTATTATTTTACTTGGAAATTTGAATAATTTATAACTTATGAAATTTAAATGCTTTGTGCTGCATAAACAAAATATTTCCTACGAATCTCTTTTCGCTTTTTATTTCAGGCCTCCTTTCTAGGAAAAGATCGACAGCCTTACTGTTGGACATATCATAAAAGGCGAGAAATATCTAATTCGTGTCACTAATATTGTGACTGACACTATTGCGTCAACAACAGGGAAAGTGGTGGTACCTACTAAATCCCGGGTGAATAGTTCCAGAATTCTTTATCTAGTTACTAGTAAGTAGACAAATTGTTGATAACATGTATTAACCTTTTGTCGCCTTTTAACTTTTTGAGAGCAGTGAGGCAGATGATTTATTCTTCGAGAAGGTTTGGGTCAATACTTATATTATTATAATCGACAGTTGATAGTAGGGGAAAACTGGCCAAATCAAATTTAGAGCTACATAGCTTTAAATTTGATTTGGCTATTCAGCTAAGCAATATTAAGTGATGTAAATGAAATGTGTAAATAATTGTCTGTTAAAATTTAATAACTTATATGACTTTTTAGGTAGCAAACACTGTGGTAATGCCAAAATATAATAAATTATTCTTGTAGTTTTTGTAACTAAAACTTTAGTTTTCACACAATATTTGGCACATAAATAGTTTTAATTTCTTTTGTCTGTGATGTTGACAGAGACGCATACTTATATTAAGTTTGACTCTCACTTCACATTTGTGTTTCGATAAGATCTCAATTAAATCCCCCCCCCCTCCCTCTCTCAAGTAACCCACCAAAATATTCAATACAAGTAATTTGTATGGCAAAACAATGTATGGCAAAACAATGTTTGCCGGGTCATTCCGTAAAATATAAAAACTCCAAAGCAATGGTAGCCTAAGGGTAATTGAGCAAAGATCTCTTCAGTTAGTCTTTAGGGGACTATAACTTACAACCCAAGATATCACCAACAACATTAATAAATTTGACAAATATTTGAAAATTACCAAGGATTGAGAATTGAGTATTCCATTCGTATGTTCCCTGATTGTATCTTGTGGTTTGAGTGGCTTCTGGCTTGCGGTTGTGGAAAGGGACAGGGAATATATATTTTGTATATACTTTGATAAATGAACAAATCTATGTAGCATCCATCACATGTGTATTATGTGAAAAGTAGGTATATATTATATTATGTAATCGTAGCGTAAACCTTGGTAGAAATTATGGAAACTTTAGCATTTTTAATGCTTGGGTGTCCATGAGGTATTTTCATCTTAATATAAATTCAAATTTTGTTTCATACAATATTTTATTATCAAAACTTGAAAAATATGGTATTAAAGGGAAGTCTTTAGATTGGATAAAAGTTATTTAGAGAATAGGAAACAATGCGTTGAAATATCTAAAATATGCGGAAACCGTAAAAAATATATATACTTCAAACTACCTTGTTAACAACTGTGGACTACCACAAGGCAGTATTTTGGGCCCCTTGTTATTTTTAATTTATATTAATGACTTTCCTGATAGCATAAAACATGATTGCTTTTTATTTGCTGATGACACTACCCTACTTATCAAATGTAAAAATAAAAATGACTTGGTAAATGAAACAACTGAAACCTTAATTCAAGTTTCAGACTGGTTAATTAATAACCGCTCACATCACTTTGGTAACTAATAAGACCTCTGAGAAAATGCCGTTAATACACTATGATCTCTACAGGGACCAACGCTAACTTCATACAAAAAAAAAAACAACATTTTCACTATTTACCAGTTTTAATACAATACTCTATGGTATTTTATCGTTTTCGAACGAAACATTGTATAGCATAACATCCAATTGGCATTCTTTTTTCAAATACGCTCTTGGGGAAAAATAAAAGAACTTAGTTCGCCATTTTGATTCGTGCTGTGTGTTATGTGTTGGTTGCAGTTTATGATACAGGTTAATTTAAAAGTGTTTTGGCGTATTAATCAAGTAAACTTTATTTATAATCAAGATTAGTTCAAGATCTAACAGGTTAGATAATAATTTTGTCAAAAAACCGTAAATATCAATTAATAAAACATATATTTCGTTAATGACCAACTTAATGATATCAGCGCTTTGGGTATGACGGTACCTATTTTTATTTATTTTCGTAAATTTTAGTGTTGATATCTATGATCTCAAAAAAATCATATGATTTGAATGTGAAATATCCTAAACAATACAAAAAAACAAAATTAACATAGCTATAAAATTGAAAAAGAAATAAATTATTTAAAAATTACGAAAAAAATTACGGAAAAAATTACGAAAAAAATTACGAAAAAAATTACGAAAAAAATTACTTATTAATTATGAAAAAAAAGATATTAATATTTATGTAAATAAATATTTTTGTACTATAATATATGTTGTTTATTTTTTTCCGTATGTATATGTTTACCAATTATATAAAAAAATATAAAAAGCATAGGTCATCGATTTACTATATGAATTAAAAATCCTCGACTAACAAGTAGTCATATTTTTCTCAAAGTGTCGTGTTACACCTTAATTATTTTGTAGCTTAAGCCATTTAAATTAAACAATTCTCACACCAGTGTATTGCAGTGCTCAAGACCTCTTAAAAATATACGCGTTACAGTATCGGATTCAATCCAAACAACTCATAAACCATTTTTGTGACTACGGTCCATCGGAACGGACTCGAAACGCGTGCGCGTAACGGTCCGTGTGCTTTTAGAAAGAAATAAGAAAATGGCTGGTGGTGTGAGCGGATAATAATTTAAAAGTTAATGTAACTAAAACAAAATTAGTTGAATTTCAGAACTACCACAGTAATGTTACTAAAAACACAAATATATTTTTAAATAAAATAAATATAAATGATGTAGATTACACAAACTTTTTAGGAATAGTTATTGACAAATATTGTGATTGGAAAGCACACATTGAATCTCTATGTAATAAGATAGATAGATTTGTCTATATCTTGAGAAGACTAAGAGAAGTAGGAAACGTAAAAGCCTCCCTATCATGGATATGTCTCTTCTAATTTACAATATGGAATTCCTATTTGGGGGAATTCTGTTGAATTGGTACGAATTTTTAGAGTCCAAAAAAATGTATTCGAGCAATATGTGGTGTAAACCAATTATCAAATATCTTAAGGTACTTATCATGTTTCTTCCCTTCCTTACTTCCCTTACCATGTTTGTAAATTTTAGAGGTGTGCGTATTTGTAAAAAAACTTAAAACAAATGCTGAAGTCACTGGTAACTTATATTTTACGAATAGTAAGAAATTATATGTGCCTAACCAAAAATTAAATATTTTTACAATAAATGTGTATTGTATGTCTATTACTATGTACAATCATATTCCTGATAGTCTTAAATCATTGCCTATAAATAAATTTCGCAAAAAGTTGTTTGATTTGCTGTTAGATAAAACTTATTATGGTATTAAAGAATTTTTAGCCGATAAAATTAAATGTTAATGCATAGAAATATAAGTTTGTTAATTGCCTTAAAAAAATTCAATGTAGTAAAATTTTGTAAATGGTGGAAACTTTGGAAATTACAAAAATCTTAATAATAAAAAAAAATGAAACTTGTAATTATAAAAATAACTTTTGTAATATGAAATCATTCTTGTACATTAGTAATAAGTACATAAAATAGGGGAAAAAAGACCAGCCCGCTGTGTTTCTTCCGCCGGATCTTCTCAGTGTGTGGCCGCGTTCCGATCCGGTAGTAATTCAAAAATCGATAGAGTGATTTAAATGTTATATTATACAATGAATGATATTTTTTAAAATATTTGCACACCATATAGTGGTAGAATATGTTGGTACCTTAATTTATTTTTAACAAATTGTAACACCCATATTCTTGCAAATAAATATTTTCTTTCTTTCTTTCTTTCTTTCAAATGAAATGAAATTCAATTAGAAAGTAGTGGAAAGTTCGTATTGATTCGGGCTCCCTTTGAAGAATAAACCATGTGTGGTTGTGCCAGGCAGTTTGTAACAGGTAAAGAAAAGTGATAGACTATATGCTTCACTACCATCGCGGCTACTAGATGGTAGAGTTCAGTATGGTCTCACAGCAGATGGCTCCCCTGATGGAAAGAAAAACCACCGCCTATAGACAATGTGGATGTTAATGCTTCGTTACTATCCGTGTGGCAAGATGGCAACGCTATATGCCTAAGTCTGCTGTACCTTCCAAGCCAGAACACCAACGCTAGGAATAGGTAAAGCGGTGGCATCATATGCCCGGGAGAGACGTTGCGGAACTTTAGCACCTAGTAGTCATGATAATACTATGGGTTCCAACTGAGAATAGGACTGTCAGAATGACATATTGCTTCGCATTTTGCAAAAACTTCAACTAAATGATGAGTAAGGTGGGCAAAAAAATTCTAACAAAGAAATACTTAAAAAATATATTTTTATTCTAATTGGTATATTTTTTATTTAGATTTCCACCAGATCAAGTTTCCATGTATTAAAATAAGGTGTAAAATAACTAACACGAATTTTATATATACATATATTTGGATAACGGCTAGACTGATATATATTTTACTGTTTTTTTATTGATGAATATTATGTTTTAATACTTTTTAGTCTATTCTGGATAAACACAACTCAAACCCACAAAAAGCCTAACAAATTTGGCCCCGTCGTTCTTGACCTATAAGTGGTGTAACTAACACGACTTTTTTATATATAGATGAACAGCTAGGCTGATGTTTGTGGTATGAAGTTGATAATAAGCGTGATCCCATAGATATACCGCGTTCCTATTCTCAGTTGGAATGCATAGTAATGACATGTATAACAAATTTTCCGTCATTTATGAACTGTCGAGCAGAATGACACATGTATTATTTTTAAAGGACCCGAAGAAACAAATTAATGTTTATTAATAAAAGATGAATTAAATTCGTGTTAGCTTTGCGACGCTAATTAATTGGTACGATTTAATGGTTTCGGAAAGAGATTTCTATTAATTTCGTTATGAGAAATATTGCAATGTAATAAAATAAACAAGATGAAAACCCGGCTTCGCTTATGTGAAATGTGACTCATAATACACAATGTTTTACAAAATGTTGATAGGTATTTTTGTAGTTATCGGGTTTTAAGAAATATTAGGCGAGGCATAGTTTCGTATAGCATCGTTTAATGTTTTTAATATACTTATATAATACACAAGCTGACCCGGCAAACGTTGTTTTTTCATACAAAATTAAATTACTTGTATTGAATATTTCGATAGTTTACTAGAGAAGGGGAGGGGGGGGGGGGGGTTACGTGACATAAAAACTATACTATCTTTTAAGTTGGACCATTCAGTAGACATCTAGAAAATTTCATTGAAATCGGTTCAGTAGTTTTGGAGTCCATCGCGGACAAACTATAATTTATATAGGTATATTAGGATTAAAATTCCAGAAGTGGTTACATAAATATTTTTTATTTATGTAACCACTTGTGCAGAGTCTACTGTGCCCCTTGACCGAAATATTAAAATAGATTTGCAATTTGCAAAACAAAATTATTTGAAAGAAAGATTAGTATGGATTCAAAGTTCTAAAGCATTTACATCATATAATCTATACATATAATAAAATCGTAGGAAAGTCAAAACTGTACATTGAATATTTTTTTAAAAGAATGCTTGGGGTGTGATCTATAATCTATATCGAAGCCAAAATATAGTTTTTAGAATTTTTGTCTGTATGTCAGTTTGTCTTTCTTTGTCTGTATGTACGTCCGGGGTAAACTCAAAAATTACTGCATGGATTTACTTCAAATTTTGCATGAATATTGCTAACAGGTCGGGTCAACATATAGGCAACATAATAATATGCTATCACCTACAGGGGAGGAGCAGTGCGGAGTAAACGAAGTCCGGGTGGACGAAGTCGCTGGCAACAGCTAGTTTTCATATAAGTGTATATATAGGTAAACAAATCGATGGTTCTGGTGATAAGAGGTGGTAATCTATAAAAAAATAGGTGGAGCTTTTCTAAAAAGAATATAATCTATCAGGGCTAAGCGTCAGTAAAATAATTGTTAGCAAATACATTACCTGGTCTGTGCTGCTAAAACTACTAAAATTAATTCAAAAGAAGTCATGGATATTAGTATACTTTAGCATACCTATATAGACCGGATATTCACTATTTTTTCATTCAAAACATTGTTATTAGAAAAAACAAGAATTTAATTTAAAATTCACCTAATTTTTTGCAGATATATCTATACTAATAGTAAAGAAGTAAAGTTTGTAAGTTTATTTGTAAAAAATAATCTCTGGAACTTCTGAACAGATTTTGAAAATTATTTCACCAGTAGAAAGATATTATATTTCTGAAATTACGACAATTACTTTCATTTAATCCTAATTTTCATATCAAGTCTACACCGTGGGAAAGGACTAATATTTTATAAATTAGCTTTGAACGTAACTAACAAATACTACAATTACTTGTCGATTAACTACATTTTGGAGTCACGAGTTAAAATTTCCATGGTTAATATTAAATATTCCTTATATAAATGTAACTAGCCCCAGAGCCTAATGGTACATATTCCATAGATGAATAATTAATGCATGTAAGGCATCGAACAGATGAGCGTTATGAAATATAACTACAAAAAATTACCCGTGCTTCATATTGATTGGAGCCTTCTTAAAAAATAGAATCTGCCGTTCTGCTAGGCAGTTCGTAAGAGGCAAACGATTGATTATACGTTTAACAACCATCGTAACTAATAGAGGGTAGAGTTTTGCTACGTCTCGCCAGGATATTTCCACCACCTTATCTATTCCTGCTGCAAAAACGTAAGCGTTTTTCATTGTCGTGTTCCAGATTGTTGGAGGGTGAGGTAGCCAGTAAATTTATATATTTATTTATATATAAAATTTATATATCATCTTTGGTGTCTATAGGCGATGGTTTTCTATTTCCATCATTCCATCAGCAGAGCCATCTGCTTAACTATAATTTGCTATTTTTTATATCATAAGAATAAGATAAGCAAACAAGCAGATGGGGCTCCTGATGGAAATAATCAACCATCGCTTATAGACACCAAAGAGCCAAGGTGCGTTGCCATCTTGTGGCGGGGTCTAATGTCACATGCATAAGTTTACCGGCTACCTTTTTTTTTTTGGAACGAAGTTCCTTATCGCGCGTTGTGAAAGGGGGCTAGACGGAAAAAATTCTTACGAAAAGTTATCACGACACTTTTTGCTATAGTAAGGTATTGTAAGCTGTGCGGCGTACGGATGTTTCTCTCTCTCTCTCTCTCTTATAGAAAGCAAGCTAGATATTTTCATTTCTATTTCGCATTGGACAGTGTGGCGTCGCGACGATTATTTCTGTTGAGTGTATACAGGTTTTTTGTAAATAATAATAAAATAAACTTCGTTCCATCCGAGTGTCGACGATACCTCTCAAGTTTTTTTTTTATTTAGTTTTCCGCAGGAGGGCCAATCCGCGCCCTGGGGGAGTATATTGTCATTTCCACAATATTCTTAATTCTAGTTCCTCTAATTTAATCAGAGCCGTTAGATATCTTAACGTTAATACAATACTTGTTTTTATATGTTGTTCCTAATAATTATTTTCTCTTTTATTATATTTCAGTAAAATTTTAATTTGCAATATTTAGTTTTACAATTAAATTTCTTATTATATTAATTACATTCACAATATTTCATTCTTTATATTTTACCATTTTTTTTGTCTTTATTAATTTCGTCCACTTTTAATACATTTAATTTTCTATATTCTACCGGCTACCTTACCCTCTAAACCGGAACATGACAGTGACAAGCACTGACGCTATTGCGGCCAGAATAGGTAAGGCGGTGGTATCAGACTCGGGCGAGAAAAAGTGTAGTAGTAGTCAGACAATTCATAAATTTGTTTTCTTGCTTTGTGATAAAAACAACGTTGCCGGAGATTAATAAGTGCCCTGTTGGCGATAGGCTTGCCACCTATTACATTGTGGGTCTAAGTATCTTCGGCTACTCGTGGGTGCACTGCTTGTCCCTCTACCTTTCTCTATGGGCATGAAGAAATTTTTACGAATTATTTCTAATGCTTGTCATGGTCATATTTTGCTTTGGCAGGTAATCGGTAAACTTATACATTTGGTATTATCACGTCACATGGATGCCAACGCAACATTCACATCTTTGGTTTCTACAGGCGGTCGTTTTTCATTCCATCAGTAGAGCCATCTGCTTTTTTGCTATATTTTGATATAAAATAAGTAAACCCATATGCTTAAATTTATGGACAGGCTGAAAGTTATTTTTATTTTGTTGTTTATGGTAAACTTAAGTTATTTTCATCATTTTAGGCTGTGGTCAGGATGTAGCCAGCAGTTGCGCCAAGTGGGCGCGAGGACGCTGCCTCATTAGGTTTTTGTTTATCGAAATGTCTGAATTACTGCCTTAAAGGCTGTCACAGCTATACCGGTTGCGGGGGCGAGCTGAGTGCTCAGCCAGAATTTAAAGGTGTGGGGCTGTACGCCTTCCGCCCTATACGTATTTTCCGCGAGACTTCTGCTCTCTCCTCAGGAGAGGCCGCGTTAGCAATCACTTTTTCGCCAGAACAAGAAACGTCATCGCGTCTATAAAATGCAGCGCGCACATTTTGGAATTGTTGCTGAGCATTTTGCACGTGTCTAATACTTGTATTATTTAGTTCACTTGCAAAGTATCTAAGTTATTGGTATTTCTATATTTAAATCGTTATTTGCTTTTTAGCAAGTTATATTTTTAGTTAAAAATTATGGAACCAGCCAAGAATATTATATTCATTTATTATTTATTTATTCGTATGTAAAATAATTGCATAGTCAATAAAATAAACACAAAATAAGTTTTGAACGAAACAAAATGTTGGCGTAATTTTTAAATGGAACTTTCACAATTGAATAAACAATTTAATAAATTATTCACACGATGCTAACAATATTATCATACAGAGTCATGTTTGGAATAGGCAGGGTGAATTGAATGTCAATAGAGAGTTTATTTTTCACAAAAGTGGAAATATTTCCATTTTGTACCAAATTAAATTTTTTAACCTTTATTATATACAGCAGATAGTTCTCACGATGGAAAGAGAAATTATCGTCTATAGACGTCAAAAATATTAATGGTGCTTTGTATCTTGTGGCAAAGTCTAACGCCACATGTATAAGTCTACCGCCTACCTTCCCTCCAAACCGAAATATGATAATGGCAAGCGTTGAAATTATTGCGACAGCGGTGGTACCAAATAACCGGGCGAGACATTGCGGAACTCTACCACCTAGTAATTACTATAGTAATGACACTTGTAGCCGATTGGTCGCCATTTACGACTTGCCTGGCAGAACGGCAGTTGGTAACCCTGACTAATATAGGGGAAAACCTACAAACACACCTCACCTAAATACCGACATACACACATTTCATCGTTCATTGACGTTCGCCAGCACTGCGCCTAACCGTTTCTAATAAGAGTGTCGTATAACTCGGGTGCTTAATGTAAATAATAGTTGAATGAGTTTGAGTTTGAAATGTGGGTAAATTGAGATTGTATAGAATTTATAATGATGTTATTGCGTAAAGGGTTATTGTTATAATGTTGGAAATTGATGAGAAATTCTATTTTCCACCGACTTCCCAAAAGGAGGTGGTTATCAATTCGGCTGTAGGTATATTATTTTATGTTTTTTCTTAGAAACAATTAACAATGCACTTGTACTTTAATTTCACTTCACACACATATATTTTTGGTATATTACTTATTTTATTGGTATACTTATTATATTGGTATATTACTTATATATACCTATATATACTTTATCGTGTTGGTCCCGGCCTCCTTTGAAGAATAGACCAACTGCCGTTCTGCCAGGGAAGTTGTAAAAGGCGACCGATTGGCTATCGAGTCACTACCATCATGGCTACTAGGTGGTAGAGTTCTGCATTGTCTCGCCCGGATCTGGTACCACCACCTTATCTATTCCTGCCGCAATAGCGTCAGTGCTTGTCGCTGTCGTGTTCCGGTTTGGAGGGTAAGGTAGCCGGTTAACTTATTCATGTGGCATTAGACCTCGCTACAAGATAGCAACGCACCATTAACATCTTTGGTGTCTATAGGCGACGGTTGACTTTTTCCATCAGGAGAGTCATCTGCTTGTTTGCTATTTTATGATATAATATATATATATATATATATATATATATATTTATATATATATATATAATCGATTTTACAAAAAAAAGTGAAACCGGTTGAGTAATATATTAAAAATAATATATATGTTGTGAAGTGAAATTAAATTACAAGTTATTAGACACTTTTATTATTGTACTTGTACATAAATTTCACTTTTAAACATATATTTTTAATACACTCGTATATTACTCGACCGATTTCACTTTTAAAGCATCTTCCTTGTGCAGTAGTCCCATTTGAATTTGGAGTAGATCTGATGCAGGTACAGGGAATGAGTAGTCGGTTGCTGCAGTTTTAGTGTGTTAAAAAATATTATGGCTTCTCTTCACAATGGGTCACGATGGCCCATCAATGATCGTTCAGCATGGCCGCCATGATCGGGAATCTCTCCACACAATCGTGAACGCTCATTTAATAACTGTCTACTGCTATGTTCCGACGTCTATCGAAAATAGATAGCGAAGTGATCGTGGCTACGGAATTATTTTTATTAAGCTCTTGTAATTATTTACCTCATGTCTACGCCGTCTAAAATATACCAGATACAACCAAAGAGTATACAATCACTACGTTTGAGACAGCTATGTACTGATTAATCGGCGATTGTGAGGACGCGCACGCAATCATGGGCCAACATTCCTTTGATGTACCGACACCAAGTCGATTGAGCTCGATCATTCCCGATGATGGCCCATCACAGACATTTATGCCCTCCACACAAACGTGCATGCCTTTAATCGACCATCATGGCCCATTGTGAAGAGGGCCATTATAGTAATAGCAGACTAAAAGTATGTTACGCTACCTGTAATCGAAGATACATATTAAGTATATATAAGATATATATATATAAGTATAAGATAAGTTTGCGTCTTAACGCTTCCACACATCGGCCCTGCTGACGGAGTTGCCTTCCAAAACCAGTCTGACGGTAGTCTCGCGTGCTCCATTAGGATAGTTTAACTATTTATAATCACTTTCACTATCAATGCACTTTAAATTAACAATAAAATACTGCTGTCACCGTATAATGTATTAAAACCGTAGCAAAGTAACAACAGAGTGCTAAGTGTGAGTTTTTCTTTTCGCATTCGATCGTGAGCACGTTTCGAGTTTACTAGGAATTTGTATGTGATTTGTACAGGCGCCACCTAGTGGTAAACTGGTTTCTCATGTTTACCACTAGGTAGCGCTGTACAAATCACATACCAATTCCTAGTAAACTCCAAACGCGCTCACGATCGAATGCGAAAAGAAAAAGTCACACTTAGCACTCTGTTTAGTAAATATGAATACAGAACTACCATCACACGTGAGTCTATCAGTATGGTCTATTTAGAAATCAGAAATTCTTTATTCAATTAAACTTTTTACAAGTTACTTTGATGCATCGTCAATTTTATAGCTACTAGGGGATCGGAATCCCACACACTGAAAAGATCCAGCAGAAGAAATTCAGCAGGCTTGTCTTTTTTATGTATATATTATTTTTAGGTAAAATATTATACAGAGCGTAAAGGATGGTGTACCTAAACTCGAAATCATAGATTTTGGATCACGATTCAGAGATAAAAATCGTTAGAAATTGATGTAGGATATCTTTGATTTTTTCGACGAACGTTTTACGTCAACTTTGTAGAATTTAATTTATTCAAATACCTAAATCGCCTCTGTGGTCTAGTGGTCCAGCGTTGGCGTCGACCACGTGAGGTCCCGGGTTCGATTCCCGGGTTGGGCGCATAAAAAAAGCGTTTTTTCAGTTTTCTGAGAAACACAAAGTTGTCCGGGATTGGAAAGTGCCCGGTTGGCGATAGGCTTGCCATCTATTACATTTGTGGGACCAAGTATCTTGGGCTAATCGTGGGTGCATATGTTGTACCTCTGCCTACCTCTTCGGGGATATGGGCGTAAAGATACTTTTTTCAAATACCTAAAAATGTCTTTTTAATGTAAATTGTAACGAAATACATAAAATAAGCAAAGTATTATGCGTCACTTGCCACGCCAAAAACGGCTAGTTTGATAGTTCCGCGGGCGTGATGAGACGAATGTAAGCTTTACATTGCATGGCATGAGAAAAAGAAAAGAATCGTAAAACGCAAATTTTGTATTTCCCGAAAAAAGAAATTACGATCGTGACTAGAATAATAGTTTTCTTAATAATTATTCGGTACACCAGTTAGTTTAATTTATAAGCATATAATTAAGTTACTTTAAGAGATACACTAAGAGATGATTCATATAAGAAGCAATTAATACCATGCTTTCTTGTCGTCTAGGTATTCGAATTTTATATTACACAGTTTTTTTTTTCTAATTAATTATTAATCACTAATTATCAAACTTAATTTTAAATGTATCAAAATTAAACTACGTTTAAAATTAAGATTATTATATTAATATTACTATTAAATTAACATTTTAAGTTTATCATTAGTTATTAGTATTTTAATACATTTAAAATACATTTTAAATGTATTAAAATACATTTAAAATTAAGTTTGTTAATTAGTACATCTCCAGTAGCAACAGGAGGCTTATTATAGAAGAACATTAGCCCATAAGTAAGTTAGTTTACCGGCTATCTTACCCTTAAAACCGGAACACGACAGTGACAAGCACT
Organism: Apodemia mormo; assembly: GCA_036924255.1. Taxonomy (NCBI): domain Eukaryota; kingdom Metazoa; phylum Arthropoda; class Insecta; order Lepidoptera; family Riodinidae; genus Apodemia; species Apodemia mormo. The sequence goes on from JAUPFN010000019.1 coordinate 30,186,533, forward strand.
GACGCTATTGCGTCAGGAATAGGTAAGGAAGCGGTACCAGACCCGAGCGAGACAATGCAGAACTCTACCACCTAGTAGTCACGATGTTAGTGACTTGTATATTCAATCGGTCACCTTTTACGACCTGCCTGACAGAACAGCAGTTGGCTTTTTCTTCAAAAGAGCCCGGGACCAATATGCGGATTTTATTTAAAACCAAATTAAAATATAGTAAAACAGTACAAGTGCTTCTAATAATCCTACTAACATTATAAATGCTAAAGTTTGTGAGTATGTATGTATGGATGTTTGTTACTCTTTCATCCAAATACTACTGAACCGATTACGATGAAAATTGGTATGTTGATAGCTGAAAACCCAGAATAACACATACGCTATTTTTTATCCCGGAAAATAGAGGTGATCCCGCGGGATTCACTAAAAACTTTTATAATGCAGCGGGCTGCACGCTGCAGCTAGTATAATATAAATACAGGTTGTAGTAAATGTATTGTTCTTTAGTTCATTTGAGAGCATTAATGGCTTTAAAAATAATACATACAGAGTACGAATGTAATTCTGATAGTAATGTGCCGGGCACTTTTCAATAGATTTTCCAAAAAAAGAAGAGGGTTCTCAATTCGATTGTATTTGTTTTTTTTTATGGAAGAGGGGGCAAACGAGCAGGTGGTGCACCTGATGGTAAGTAATCACCGCCGTCCATGGACATCCATAATACGAGAGGTCTTGCAGTTGCGTTGCCGACCTTTTAAGGATGAGTAAATTCTTTTCTTGTTTTATTTTTCTCTTTTCTTCTTTTCTAAGTTTTATGATTGTTACCTCAGAACTCGGTCATTTATTGTTCGATTTAAAAAAAAAACTATTTTGTTTGGGAAGGTACACTTCTCTACGATGCTCTAAAATATAAAAATATAAATTAACATGTCGATATAGTTTTAAACACAAACTTTCCCTTCGGTGCTGACTTCAGAAAAAAAGATTAGTTTTTATTGGACCCTAGAGCTAATGCTATAATCATGCCATATGTAATCAAAATCGGTTCATCGGTTTTGCCGTGAAAGCGTCACAGACAGACAACAGATAGAACTTCAAATTTATATTAGTAATACCATACAATCCATATAGATTGAAAGCTCAGCTATTGCAATTTTACTGCATTTTCAACTCAAGGTTATACCTACGTAATTGCAGAATTATGAAAACTAGAAGTCAGAAAACAGTCGGTCAACGAATCAGCTCCAATTTAAACCTGCGGTTGTGGCTACTTTAACAGCTTCATTATGTTGTCCTACTGGAAAATCTAAACGATGCAGCAAAAAATAAACTTTAGAAACGCTTTGCAATGAAAATGACATTACGTTATAGTAACTATTTTTTACTTAAAAATGATCTGAGTTTCTAAAACTAGTTAGCGAAGAACATTAAATAAGATAGATGTCACAAAGTATAAAAAGCTTCACGCTAGTACCCCGAAAGAAGTAGGCAAAGGTACAAATAGTGCATCCACGATTAGCTGAAGATAATCATAGATAGCAAACAAGCAGATGGGTCTCCTGATGGAAAGAGTCAATCATCGCCTATAGACACCATAGGTGTTAATGGTGGGTTGCTATCTTGTGTCGAGGTCTAATACCACATGCATAAGTTTACCTTACTCTCCAAACCAGAACACGACAGTGACAAGCACTGATGCTATTGCGCAGGAATAGGTAAGGCGGTGGTACCAGACCCGAGCGAGACAATGCAGAACTCTACCACCTAGTAGCCACGATGGTAGTGACTCGTATAGTCAATCGGTTGCTTTTTACGATCTGCCTGGCAGTACAGCAGTTGGCCTATTCTTCTATGGAGCCCGAGACCAACACGGGTATTTACTTAGCAAATTTATACAATTGTAGCGCTGTATTTCAGTTATAAATTACAAAATCATTAAATGCGATTTGTCATAACTCAATTTGTCAACATCAATTCATCGATTTAGATTTATTCGATTTTGTAATCGATAATATTATAAGTTAATAAATTAAGAGCAGGCAATGACGTGTATTATATTATTCACGTCAATGAGAGCAGGTAACCCCGAACACAGTCATAGATTTCGCAACGAGTAATGGCGGCTGTAATGGTCATTATGTTGAAAGCTGCCATAACCTATTGGCACTTAATCCAGTTTAATTTTTATCTTGGCGATTGTGTGTGATTTAGTGTAAAACTGTGAAATAATGAAATAATCAGACGTTAGACAATACTATTATTTAACATTTTTCCATTCATTATTTTTAACATGTAATCTGCTAATAATGTTTTGTGCCAAAACAAATGGACGTAGTATGATTACTTAAATATATTTCCAAAATTTGATCCCATGAGAGGCAAAAATGGTTGATAAAGTTTCTCCGTTTTGCACAGGCCATATAACCGCGGACTTTGTTTGCAACTAAATGTTAAAAACTTAATTTATTCTTCATTAATTATAATGTAATTTGTTCTTTCAAATTTATATATTATTTTCATTATCATGTTTTACCAACAATAAAAATATATTAGGGGTTCAACCACAGAACACATGACTACTAATAGACACGCTGTTGGGAAGGAAACGTGTCGCCGCGCATATGAGTAAACGCTTATTTGAAGGTGCATGCTTGCATGCATGACAAGGTTTAAAAATTACCCTTGTAAGGATTTTTGGAGATTTTATTTCATTGGTAAGTAGTATAACTCTGTATTTCTGTATGTAATCGCAAGCTACACTGACAAATTAAGAAATTGTCTTGATAGGCGTATCCATTTAACCCGTGGGTTCAACCAATACAAACATCGCCAAAGGCTTAGTTGGTCTATCTAGTGTTTATAGTTTATTCTTATTCCTTAATACCTTCGTAAAACCACGTGTCTTGATACTTTTTTCATTCCATTTTTGTGATTAAATTTTTCTTTTCCATTTTTGTTATTAAATTTTTTAACCACTTTGTTGGTTGATTTATCACTTTTTTGTAGTCCGTCTATCTGTACGCCCCTTTATAACTCAAGAACTGCTTGTCTGAATTTGACTAAAATTCGTATAAGTATAATGAAAACATGTGGCTGTTGATTATCTATATCTATATTAATATTATAAATGCGAAAGTTTGGATGTTTGGATGGATGTTTGTTACTCAATCATGCAAAAACTAGTGAACAAATTTGAATGAAATGAAATTGGCACACAGGTAGATGATGATCTGGAATAGCAAAAAGGCTATTTTTTATCCCGGAAAAATTAGGTGATCCCGCGGGATTCACCAAAAACTTATAATGTAGCGGGCTGCACGCTGCAGCTAGTAGGCCATTTTTTTTATTATCAATGAAACTACGCCCAACTAAAAAAGTTTTAGGCAGTAAAAAATATTTTTTTTAACCTTAAATAGATCCATATTACTTTTTCAGCAGTAGTAGCAGTAAATACACAGCAGCAGTAGCAGTAAATACACAGCAGCAGTAGCAGTAAATACAAGCTGACTCGCGTGGCTTCGCTTACAAGTACCTAGAGTAACATATTATGGATATAATCTCTCTTACAAACTTTTATTCCCTATTGCAACCACTTAAAGATTGATTTTTGAAACAAAATTAAGCTATGTTGGAACTTCAGTCCTTAACAATTTCCTTCCCAAATGTTGTCAAAATCGTTTCAGTGGTTAAGTCGTAAACAAGGAAGTTACATTCTACTCGGAATGTTCACACGCGCTTCAAAATCGTTCCGAAGAGTACCACGACATGGGTGGAGTGAGTCTCTTTCTACTAAATAAAGCGCCAATCGCCATATATACATATATAAATTATTACTAAGTAATTCTACTAATTTGAGAAACAGTTTTTGCATTGCATAAATAATTACGCAATAATTAAAATAAGCACATTTTAGAACTCAATATGTTAACTACAATACATTTTATGCTAATTTATTTAACGACGTGTATGAATAAAAAGGATTTAACGATTACCGAATATGTAAAAATCTACGATCTGGATAGTTTTATTTACACTAGCAATTGCAAGAAAGGGACAACATCCAATCTTGTTGTCTTGCTCAGAACGTTTTCTACCTCTATTAAGTAAGAAACAAACGTCAACTTTATTCGTTACGAAATAAAGTACATTTTTATTTTTCAAATATTGCTTCGTAATAATTCCAATTATAGTATATGAGTTCCCTGGTCGTAAAAGATTAACAGAAAAACTAAAGATTTTTCTTCCTGTTAGTCCAGGCTCCTTAGAAGAGTAGATCAACTGCCGTTCTGCCAGGCAGGTCTAACTGATCAACTATACCTGTCATTAAAATACTAGTTGGTAGAGTTCCGCAACGTCTCGCCCGAGAATTTGGTACCACCGCCTTAGCCATTCCTATCACAATAGCGTCAATGCTTATCGTTGTTGGGTTCCGGTTTGGAAGTTTGGTTTGGTAAGTTAGATGGTAGACCTAAGCATATGGCATTACCATCCCGCCACACGGATAGCAACCCACCATTAACCGCTCACACTACCACCCATTTTCGTATTTTTTTCTAAAAACACATGGACCGTTACGCGCACGCGTTTCGAGTCCGTTCCGGTGGACCGTGGTCACAAAAATAGTTTATGAGTTGTTTGGATTGAATCCGATACTGTAAAGCGTATATTTTTTAAGAGGTCTTGAGCACTGCAATACACTGGTGTTAGAATTGTTTAATTTAAATGGCTTAAGCTATAAAATAATTCAGGTGTAACACGACACTTTGAGAAAAATATGACTACTTGTTAGTCGAGGATTTTTAATTCAAAAATAAATCGATGACCTATGCTTTTTATATTTTTTTATATAATTGGTAAACATATACATACGGAAAAAATTAAACAACATATATTATAGTACAAAAATATTTATTTACATAAATATTAATATCTTTATATTATCTTTAATTATCTTTCTTTTTCATAATTAATATGTAATTTTTTTCGTAATTTTTAAATAATTTATTTCTTTTTCAATTATACGACTATGTTATTTTTTAAAAATATTGTTTAGGATATTTCACATTCACATCATATGATTTTTTTGAGATCATAGATATCAACACTAAAATTTACGAAAATAAATAAAAATAGGTACCGTCATACCCAAAGCGCTGATATCATTAAGTTGGTCATTAACGAAATATATGTTTTATTAAGTGATATTTACGGTTTTTTGACAAAATTACTATCTAAACTGTTAGATCTTGAACTAATCTTGATTATAAATAAAGTGTAGTTGTTGATTAATACGCTAAAACACTTTTAAATTGACCTGTATCATAAAGTGCAACCAACACATAACAACAGCACGAATCAAAATGGCGAACTAAGTTCTTTTGTTCTTCCCCAAGAACGTATTTGAAAAAAGAATGCCAGTTGGATGTTATTCTGTACAATGTTTCGTTCGAAAACGATAAAATACCATAGAGTATGGTATTAAAACTGGTAAATAGTGAAAATGTTTTCTTTTTGTATGAAGTTAGCGTTGGTCCCTATAGAGACCATAGTGTATTAACGGCATTTTCTCAGAGGTCTCATTAGTTACCAAAGTGATGTGAGCGGTTAACGTCTTTATTCTCTACAGGCAATGGTCTCTCTTTCCGTTAAGAGAGTCTTAGCTTTTTTTAATATCTTCTTATAACATAAAAGAGGACAGGCGAACAGACTTTCGCGTTTATATTATTTAGTTAGAATTATTTGGAGCTCGTTGCGGCACAAGAGCGGCACAAGATTGTCCTAAAAGATAATGTATCCTGGATGTTTTGAACATTCTTTGAAACTAAACTCATGTTAGTTGAGTATACTGTATAAAAAAAATAGTGATTGCCTATGGCCGAAATTCGACTAAAGACAACAAAAAAATCTCTACAGGTTGAAATTTGCCTTTAGCTCTAAAGAAAATAGTAGGTATACATGTGTGTATAATATCATGTATATCACATGAATGTAATGTGTGTACGAAGTCTCGGGCTCAGCTAGTACATAATAAAAATATTATTACGCACTAGCTGAGCCCGAGACTTCGTCCGCGGGGAAAAATTTCGAAAATAAGAGCCTAAGTTATTTCTTATCACATCAGCTATCTGCCAGTGAAAGTCCTGACAAAATCGGTCCAGCCGTTCCATAGATTAGCCAGAACAAACAGACAGACATACAGGCCAAAAGACAGACAAAAATTGTAAAAAATGTTATTTTGGTGTATGTACCGTGTATACATCCATATGCCTTTAGTAAAAAGCGGGTATTTTAATATTACAGACACTCCAATTTTATTTATTTATATAGATGTATAGATTTCTAATGCGTGTTATTTAAAAGTATTACATCGCTGCTGTTTACTGCAATGTAAACTTTAAATTGTGTCAAATTACATGCTTCATTGTCTTAAAAAGGGGTACAAAGTTTTTCTTCCCGTATTAATAAACAGATATTGAATCATAACTACACGATGTGCATGTTAAAAGGTAAAATTATTAGTCCTTAGCTACTTACGAAGATGTACATGTTCCAAATTCGCGTCTCGGTCGCGCAAATAGCACAGGTGTTATATGAGATTTATTACAACCATTTTTGCTTTCTTTGAAAAAGAATTATCCACATTAAAAAAAATAATATAAGAATGTGAATTAATGGACGTGACTGAAAATGTAATACATATAAGAATGTGTATTTCAATAGTGTGATTTCCGAGAAACGGCTGATTTCAAGGATATTAACAATAGTTAATACGTAGACAAATCAGAGAAAAACAATGTTCTCAGTTTATTTTATTTTGCGTTTTTTTTATATAAAACATACAAATAATAATTTCTCCGTGTTGGTTCAGGCTTCTTCGAAGAATAGACCAATTGTCATTGTTCAACCAGCAGGCCTACTCTTGAAAACAATATATCTTAAACCAATATTGATAACAACAATAAATTTCGAATGTCGTCAAAAAAACGTTACTCTTGGAACCAATATTGCACACATTGATTCAGTATAGTAACGACCTAATTATTGGAGATAGATGTCATCGTTATACGTCAAGCTAGTGTTACAAGTGGAAATTTTAAGTACCGTTTTAAACAAAATAACGAATAAAAGCAATAATGAGTAGTTCCAAAAAATTTCGAAATCCGTGTGGCAATGTCGCCGAATCCAATAATTGATATAGTTGTCCAGAGTACGAAATACTTCAAAATTCATTAAGTATTCATTTAAAATTGAAATCGGTTTTCAAGAGTAGCCCTACAGGTCGTAAAAGTCGATTGACTGGCTATACGTGTAACTAAAATTGTGATTACTAAATAGTACTCGTAGCGTTCCGCAACTCTCGCCCGAATATATGGTAACACCGCCTTGCATTTTTCTACCAAAATATCGTCAATGCTTGTGATTGTCGTGTTCCGGTTTGGAGTTTAAGGTAGTTGGTAGAATTATGCACGTGGCATTGCCATCCTGTCACACGGATTGCTACGCACCATTAACATCTTTGGTATCTATAGGCGATGGTTTATCTTTCCATCAGGAGAGCCATCTTCTTGTTTCCTATACTATGATATATAAATACATCTATGATATAACAAAAGGAAAACAATATATGAACATATCCTTACGCTAATACGGAGCAGATAGAGTGAATGGATTTTTTTTAAAATATCGATAGGGAAGCGCTTGATCTCGATCTCGCCTGATGGTTAAGCTAAGATGCGGCCTAAGATGGAACACGCTTCCGTAGAAGGTACCTGTTTACTCTTCTATTGAAGATCCCTAGGCTGTAACGGTCAGGGAACACAGATTCAGGAAGAATATTCCAGTTCTTTGCGGTTCGGATCAATAAAGTCGAGTTGAACCGCTTTGTCTCGGTCCGGGGTCTGGGAACCTTCTGTCCACCATACGGCGAAACCTAGTTTCTGTGCGCCTCGACGATCGATAGAAAAACTAGGATGACGGAATAAAGTCGTGCAATTCCGCAATGCATTCGACCGATAGACTAGCCACTCTGCGGCAATGGCGAGGCTCTGGAGTTTTTTGTCTACCAGATCATCGTCTTTTGTGAGCCTTTTGGCTTGCCTCTCTATCGCCTTAAGCTTCTGCAGCTGGTATTTGGCGGATCCATCCCGGAGATGAAAACAGTATTCCGTGCACGAACGGACTTATGCTTGATAAAGGTCCAGCAACTGTCCCGGGCTGAAATACTGTCTCACCTTTGCCAGAATACCAAGCTTTTTTGAGACAACCTAGGCTTTCAATTCGATGTACGAACCAAAGTTGGGAGTAGGTTTTAAGGTGATATCAAGAACCTCGAGGTTGTCAATCATCGGCATGGACACACCCTGAAAAGACGAAGACAGATGGAATGCACTCCGTTTAGCAGAGAACACACACGCCTGGGTCTTGGTTGCGTTAAACTTGACCTGATTGGCATCACTTCAATCAGAGCCTGCCTGTAAAGACAGGTTCATTCGATCGACCATCGCCTCTCTGAGAGAATAGATCTATGCGCCGTACTGGCTCGTGCGCTGGATTTGTAACTCTTTACAACAGGGCTATCATCTGCGTACTCATAGATACCGGGCTTCAGCAAACCGTTAATATGTAGCAGGAATAGAGTTGCAGAGAGAACTGATCCCTGAGAACTCCGGCATTTATAGCCATTTGGTTGAACGAGCAGCCGCGACGCCTACTCTAATCAACTGGCCACTCAGAGAGTACGAGATCCAGGTGCAGAGACCAGTAGGTAGACCATACGAAGGAAGCTTACCAATAAGACTATCATGCCAGACCCTGTCAAAGAACTTTGAGTTATCGAGGGAGCTAGTGCTTCACCACGCTTCTCGATGGCCGCGCTCCAGATGTAAGTGGTATACGCTAGAAGATCCCCAGTGGATCGATTTCGGCGAAACCCGTATTGGCGGTCACTGAGTTAATCGTTCGCTTCTAGGTGTGCTATTAACCTGCTGTTCAGTACACACATCATAGTCTTATAGAGTATGGACGTGACTGAAATTGGCCTATAGTTGGAGGAGTCGGCACGACTGCCTTTTTTGAGCTCTGGTTGCACGTTAGCAAGCTTCCATGATTTTGGTACTTTTCCAGTCGGCGGCAGTATTAAAAGGCAAAAGAGTGAAAGAGCAAGTTCAGGTGTACAGGTTTTAAGAACTATGACTGCAATCCAATCAGGGCCACTATCTTTGTTCACTTATTAAATAATAATATTTTATACATATATAATAATATTTTATAAATAAATATACTTATTAAATTTACATTAATACAAATGTGTATTTCAATATATAAGAAAAAATGCATATACTCATAAATATAGACAAATACGTAGGTAACAATATAAGTTTTGCGTAACTTAAAAAAACACCATGTAATAACCAAAATATTATGTTTATTGCTTTTCAAAATAATCTACTTTACATTTTAAACATTTTTTCATGCGATCGAACCGTTTTTTAAAACAGGAGGACCACGGATCTGAAGGCATGTTTTTTACGTGCTGACTGAACGCTATCACTGCCCCTTCGGAGTTGGTAAAAGAAAACCTCTCATCCAGTCTTTGATTTTGGGGAAAATACATAAATCGCAGGGAGCTGGGTCAGGGCTATGCGCAGGATGAGTGACGAGATGTACTTTTTTCGAAGCTAAAAATGACTTTGTTTTGTTGACCGTGTGTGAAGAAGCGTTATCATGGTGTAGGAGAATGCAGCTTTTGGGTCGTCTTTCGCGAACTTTTTCTAACGCCCTGGGTAAACAAACGGTATCACTCGGCATTAATACTCTTTTAATCTTCAAGTGTAACTGTACAGATGGGACCCGTACCTGAGAAAGAAAACGCGATCATTTTTTTACCAACGTTTCTCACCTGTCTCACTTTTATTGGCCTGTTCTCATTTTCAAACACCCATTCACAAGGTAGATGTTTTTTTCAGGTTCAAAACGATAAATCCACGTTTCGTCTCCTGTAACAATGTCATAAATAGCATTAGAATGTCCGTGGTCGTACTTCAGTAGCATCTGTGAGCACTATTCCACGCGAGCCCGCTTCTGCTCCGCTGTTAGTTCATGAGGGATCCGACGACAACAAAGTTTCCGAACTTTCAATTCTTCGTGTAAAATTTTCTGAATTTGGTTCAAACCAATCCCCAACAGTCCTCGAATTGTCTCATAGGTAATCCGGGGGTTTTCTTCAGTTAACCGCTGTAGAGTAACCACATTATTTTCATTGACGACAGTTGAAGGGCGCCCTACACGAAATTCGTCATGTAAAGAAATTCGACCTCTCTCAAATTCAGCAAACCATCGCCTCACGGTGCTCAAACAAGGTGTTTCTCTCCCAAAAGTATTTTGAAGACGAGCAGCATAGTCTTGCGGAGAAAGAGAACTTTTAAAATCATAAAAAATCATCGCTCTAAAATTTTTTCGACTTAATTCCATTTTCGTTGTGTACGTAGAACTTTGATGTGTGATAAAAAAACGATTGACAAATAATTTCCCGCCAATTGTTTTTTTACATTCGAAATTCAAATAGTTCCGATTAGCTAGAAGTGCAAAACTTTTAGTGTGTCCTATGTATACACTAATATACATAGACCACAAATTTCTTGAGAACCAAAAGTTATATCGATCATAATTATTTTTGATTTAAATCAGGTATTTTCCAACTTAGTGAACAGTCTAAATTTCATCATAATCAGTTCAGTAGTTTTAGTGATATGAGTAGGTATAATTGATATTTGAAGTCAATTTAATTTTTTAAATTACTATTTTAATTTATAAAATAATTAGGAATAAAATTTAGAACTACTAAATATATAAATTAATTTCCAACATTTTCTTTTATTAACTAACTTAAAAAAGGAGGTTATCACTTTAATCTCTACGTATGTTATATTGTTGGAATTGGGAAATATTTATGTAAAATCTATTTGTTTTCAAGCATTTCGTAAGTTTATGTATTTTGTCCACGAATTTATTGGAAACTAAAATTCATGAGATGAACTTTTTATTTCTTTATTTATTTATTTAATGCTTTATTGTACACCATAAATAAATAACATTTACAGAAACTTTCAAATTAAACGCACAAATGGCGGTCTTATCGCTAAAGAGCAATTTCTTCCTGATGTTTTTTAGATTTCAATCAAGTGTATTCCGACTTAGAAAGTAATTCAAGTTTCATCAAAATAGATGTAGTGGTTTTTGAGATATAGTTGGTAGATATTTGAAGTCGGTTTACTTTTGAATTACTTTTGTTGCTTTATTACGGGATTAATATATTATACACATATGTTCGTGTTAATATAATTAAAGCTGAAAGTGAGAAAATAAATTTTAACTACAGCAAACCTATCAATTCCAATTTAAACCTGTGGTTGCTGTGAGTTTAACAGCTTCATTACGTTGTGCAAATGGAAAGTCTAAACGGCTCAGTATAAAAATAAACTTAAGACACGTTTTGCTTTATAAGTGACATTAGTTTTTAGAATATAACTGAAGTTCTTTAAACAAAATATGCAGATTTTTACTTCATGTAGATGTCGCTGTGAATTTGTTTGTTTTACTTCCGTGGTTTTACCGTTAAATAAAATATGCGTCGTCATTTTAAAAATGTAAACGTTTAATATGAATTGCCGAAAGGAAATATTTGATGACATGAATAGCATTAATGTCAACTATAAGCTTTACCTTAATCCGAAAAAATGGAGTCGTTTTTTCAGGTGTGGTACCTAAAGGAAACCTGGCAAACCTATTTATTTTTATGCAAGAAGCCTGATAGGGTTTCTAGCTTTAACAACCAACAAATTTACATAACAAGTAATATAAACAATATGCCACGGCAATTTGGTAATCTATTTATACATCTATACAAATAATAAATTGCAGTGTCAGTTTATAATATTAAAATAATCACTTTTTTACTAAATGTATATGAATATTTACACGGTACTTATACCAAAATAATATTTTTTACAATTGTTGTCTGTCTGTTATCATAAGATATCAAACAAGCATACGACTCTCCTGATAGAAAGAGACAACCATCGCCTTTAAACACCGAAGATGTTAATGGTGCATTGCTAGCCTTGTGACGGGATCTTAATGTAACACGCATAAGTTTACCAGCTATATACTTATAACTGGAACACAACAGTAACAAACACTGTAGATATTAAGGCAGGAATAGATAAGGCAGTAGTACCAAGCCCGGGCAAGAACGAGTAACTCGTACAGCCAATCATTCACCTCTTACGAACTGCCTGGCAGAACTGCAGATGGCCTACTCTTTAATGGAGGCCGGACCTTCACGGAGGAGAGGATAACAGAAGACTGATTGAGAGAACATATTTAAAATCTCATTAATTAGAAACAAAATCATTAGAAGGCCGTATCTATTGCACCTGTAGTCAAATTAAATTTACAATTCTGGTGGTTTAAGAATAATCATAAAAAGGGAAAAATTAGGGTTAATAAAAAAATAGTTGAACGACGAAGAAAACTCACTACATCAGTCCCCCAGTGATCACTCGTTCAATGTTCCTTGGCTAAAACAAGTGAGGTTGTATTTTCAATGCGCTTTTGATCCATTTGTAAATTTAAAAATAATGATGGAACCGAGAACACGTTAGTTTAAAAGTTGATTGGGTGGTGGAGTTCATGGCATAGTGATGCCTACTAACTATTCCACCATTAGTGCGATTATTCATGCTGGTTGCACATTTTTAAAATGTAATCTTATTATTTTTTCTTCTATCTGTATCGTTCCTGGCAAATTGTCATGAATTAACTTTATTAGTCAGATGACAAAAAAGATGGTGTCAATCTAAATCCTACATATTGATCCCAAAAATTTAATTTTAAAATTAAAAAATTTAATGGACAACATCCGTGCTCTGTTATGTTAATAATAGATCCCTTATTGCTTCAATGAGGGATCTATTATTAACATTTCTTACTCAATATATATAATTCAATATCAACTTTCAAAGTTCGAAGGTTTTTTACTATACTTAAAAACAGATGACTATTATCGCAAACAAAACTTTTATTGTTCTAATTACTTACGATATAGTTAACTCAGTAGAACTAAATTGACTGTTAAACAACTCGTTTACTCGGGATCTCAGTACTTGTTTTAAAATAACGTTCAAAATACTACTGCATTCTGAATTACAATAGTTCAGAGCTTAAATGTCTGCCTTTCAGACGACGGGGAATCTTGCAATCTTTGCTATTTATATAAGGTTCTCTTGATCCCGTTATTCCTTGACTGTGATTCATTTCACTTCGTTTATCCTCCAATTAACTTTGTCGCTTAAATGTAAACACCTTGTTGCGATTTCCTTCCGATAATGTTATCAAATTTTTGAACCATGTTTAGTTGTTAGCTTAAGCATTGTTAAGTGAAAGCAAACAAACATTAGGCATTAACAAAACATATAGCATCTTTTAAGTAGCATACGTAGTATAAGGATTATGAGATTTCTTAATCAATATTAACCACTCGACTCTCGTGGAGGCAAATATTAGACATTATGTATGACAATTGCGTGTACTGTCACTCTGAAGGCAAAATTTTACGCCGCTCGATTTTTTGAATTTTTGAATTTTAAACTTTAAATTTCTAATTATAAAGTCTAATTTTGTATGAAAACGTCTTTGACGTTTATTCTATGATAAAATATCTGTCATGTCAAATTCGTAAACTGACATCTGCTATTGTCTTTTATTATACTTCACCCACTTTTGTTCGTTCGACCGGACCGCGTGTGTGTTATCGATTTTTTAGTGGTATAAAACTGAATTTTTTGTTGTTTTACGGTGCATTTCTCTCATGTAAGTATTGTTTTTATTAGAAAGGCCGTTTAATTATTCTATTTGGACAATTCGTTTTAAGAAATATATCGTGATAGCCAAAAATAAAGTCATTTAGAAATTAATTATTTTTCACGTGATTTTTGTAATATTTGTTTGTAAATATAAAAACTACTTTATCGATTACTTTATTTTGATCCTTAATAGACAGAAAATATATCAATTGATACACAGTCTTTTACAGAATGAGAAAATATGGCTTAGTTGTAGAAATAAAAAGATTTTTTTTCCAACGAGTCGACCGAGTCACCATTCCCGCCAAAAGGCGAGTGATGAGACCTGGCGCTTTAATTCGCTCTTGCGTGTCAAAGTTTCGAGAGGTTAAACAATTATAAAAAATACACTTTATTCATTGATCTAATAAATTATTGTTATTCTGGTGAACCTTCCAAACTAAAGAAGTAATAGATATTTAAAAACATCATTTAAGACCTCACTTTTTGGTTTTGTATTATTTTTTATTATCAAGACTTTATTATTGACCCAACCTGTTAGTATTATTCATTCAAAATTTGAAGTAAATCCATGCAGTACTTTTTGTGTTTACCACGGACATCCATATAGACAAACAGATAAACAGATAAACAGATAAACAGATAAACAGATAAACAGATAAACAGATAAACAGATAAACAGATAAACAGATAAACAGATAAACAGATAAACAGATAAACAGATAAACAGATAAACAGATAAACAGATAAACAGATAAACAGATAAACAGATAAACAGATAAACAGATAAACAGATAAACAGATAAACAGATAAACAGATAAACAGATAAACAGATAAACAGATAAACAGATAAACAGATAAACAGATAAACAGATAAACAGATAAACAGATAAACAGATAAACAGATAAACAGATAAACAGATAAACAGATAAACAGATAAACAGATAAACAGATAAACAGATAAACAGATAAACAGATAAACAGATAAACAGATAAACAGATAAACAGATAAACAGATAAACAGATAAACAGATAAACAGATAAACAGATAAACAGATAAACAGACAAACAGACAAAATTCTAAAAACTATATTTTTGGCTTCGATAACGATTGTAGATCACGCCACAAGTATTCTTTTAAAAAAAAATATTCAATATACAGTTTTGACTTTCCTACGATTTTATTATATGTATAGATTATGTACTGGCTGCAGCATGCAGCTCGCTGCATTACAAGAGTTTTTGGCAAATCCCGCGGGATTAACTAATTTTTTCAAGATAAAAAGTAGCATATATGATATTCCAGGTAATCATCTGCCTGTGCGTCAAATTTCTTTAAAACCCATTCAGTAATTTTTGCGTGATTGAGTAACAAACGTTCATCTATTCAAGCATCCAAACATTCACACTTTCATATTTATAATATTGATATACGAGTAGATTATAGAAAGAAGAAAATCAAACAAAATGAAAGTGACATAAAAGTGTTATCACGTCCGGTTCCCTTGCGAGGTAGGCAGAGTAATCCGAACGTCTATAGACTCTCCGGTACACCACGATTCAACGGTTTGTCGGCTGGCGAGATAAATGGTGATCCCCATCGCCACATTTATCGACCTGATAACGATTAACAACTATTTCTAGTGATAACTGAGACCGATGGCTTTACGTGTAACCTCTAAAAAACCTAAACAACACTTTTTCCTGACTGGAGATTGAACCCGAGACAGCCTGAACTGGGTCGAATAGTTTAACCGCTAGAGCACGAGGCATATCCAATTTGAAATACTAATGGTAGTCCTAACTTGTTTTTGCGTCATCGAAAAATTTCCTGTCGACCAAAAAATGGCTACGGTACCAACCATTGCACATCGTACAATAATTCTAACAAAGTTGACGACAAGTTTTCTATAGTTTTATAAACAAGTAAATAATTTTCCTAACTAGTAACCGTTTTAGGGCGCTTAAAAAACTTATTTGTGAAGCTCGACGTTTCTTCTGCTCTTTAACTAAAGACTTTTATGTACTTTTTTTCATTTTTTTTTAATATCGGTAGGAAAGCGCTAGACCATGATATTAGATGCAGCCTAAGATAGAACGTGCTTCCCTAGAATGTATTCTGTTCACTCTTCTCTTGAAGATACCGAGGTTGTATTCGTCGGGGAACACACACTCAGGAGGCATGTTCCAGTCCCTTGCGGTTCGAATTACGAGTCCAACGTACTAGCCAAGGCATGCGCCACGGCACATGTTTTCCACTATAGTGTAGTACATGGAACTGCACATTCGCGATTTTTTTATTATATCATAAGATAGCAAACAAGCAGATGGATCTCCTGATGGAAAAAATCAAATCATCGCCTATAGACATCGAAAATGTTAATGGTGCGTTGCTATCTTGTGGCGAGGTCTAATGCCACATGCTTAAGTTTACCGGCTACCTACCCTCCAAACTGGAACAAGACAGCGACAAGCACTGACGCTATTGCGGCAGGAATAGATAAGGCAGTGGCACCAACGAGTAACATTAAAATTCATAAAGATGAACACCTACTCAAAGAAGCAATAAGTTAAGCTATAAATATAAATATGAGTGTTCAGCAGTTTCCTCACAAAAACTTATCTAAGAAAATGATTTCATCCGATGGAGGCAGCAATTCTCAGCCAGACTTGTCTAAAATAACATAAGATGGAACCGCACAAGAATATAAAAGTATCTCAACTCGAAAGAGAAAAACACCAGACTGATTTTACATCTCAACTAAGCACTTTCCGAAATGAAATATTAGATATTCTCAAAGAAACAAGCAGACGTCATACTGAAAATATAACTATCATAACTGAAAACACTTCCTCTATCAAAGTACAATTGAATTTATTTTTTTTTATAGAAGAAGGGGCAAACGAGCAGGAGGTGCACCTGATGGTAAGTGATCACCGCCGCCCATGGACATCCACAATACCAGAGGTCTTGCAGTTGCGTTGCCGGCCTTTTAAGAATGAGTAAGCTCTTTTCTTGAAGGCCCCCAAGTCGTAACCGTTTGGAAACACCCCTGCCGGTAATTGGTTCCACAACAAAGTAGTGCGAGGCAAAAAGTGTCGAGAGATACGCACAGTTGTGGATTTCCAGACTTCGAGATGGTGAGGATGGAATTTCAAATTTTGACGCGATGTCCGATGATGAAATTCGGCGGCAGGAATTAATCCAAATAACTCGTCGGAACACTCTCCATGAAAGATACGATAGAAGACACAGAGTGAGCCAATATCTCTGCGCAATGGCAAAGAGTCGAGCCGTTTCGAAATAGCCAGGTCGTCAGGTGACATTAAAAACACAATAGAATGTTTACAAACAGAAAATAAAAATCTAAAATCAAAAATAACGACACTAAAGGACACTTTGAAGACTAATGAAGGAAAGATGTCACTCCTACAAACAGAAATCCGGCAACTAAAATCCGGATCACTAAAATCGATACAACATTCATACGAAAATGTTATTCTGGAAATCCAAGATCATCATTTTAGGAATCGGAATAGGAATTATTGATATTCTTTTGAGATTAATAAATGTTATTAAACCGTTACCAGACCTGGGCGAGACAGTGCAGAACTCTACCACCTAGTAGCCACGATGGTAGTGACTCGCATAGCAAGTCGGTCGCCTTTTACCTGCCTGGCAGAAAGGCAGTTGGTCTATTCTTCAAAGGAGCCCGGAACCAACACGGGGGAAAAATATATATTACACTCTATTAATACATTGCAGCACTGCTCAATTTTGACATTGTATGGACGATTTAATACCTTAGCGCTACAGCGAGTATTTATGAATTGAAACACGAATTCTACTTACCATGGTTTCTTTAGTACGTAGAACATTAAACTCTAATTAAGTCTGCTCATACCCACGGCCAGTTAATTACAAAAGTTATTTTCTATATACAAACATCCTTAGCCGAAATCACAAATCAGAAATACTTTATTCAATAAAACTTTTTGCAAGTAATTTTGACACGTCAACATATATTTTTAAAAACTACTACCGGATCGGAAATGCGGCCACACACTGAGAAGATCCGGCGGAAGAAACTCAGCGGGCTTGTCTTTTTTTTCATATCATTAATTTTTTTACATTATCACAATATTACAAAAAATATATATGAGATCGGTATGAGGAGCAATTAATCCCAGGCTTTTTTGTCTTCTAAATAATCTGAGATTTTATAATATCCTTTTTCATAAAGTTTTGTTTTAACACATTTTTTAAATTTATTGACTAGTAGATACGAGAACTTTTTGATAAATAATATCACAGAGAATAATTTCAAACAAATATGTGCGATTTTCTGATTTTCTGGAAGAGATCTCTTAAAGAGATAAGCACACCTGTGTACATAGTTTAATTTGTATAATACTAGCTGACCCGACAAACGTTGTTCTGCCTCTTATTTACTCTTATATTTTTTCTATATTTTCCCACCTTTTAAACCTTCCTTGGACTTCAACAATTATTCAAAACCAAAATTAGCCAAATCGGTTCAGCCTTTCTCGAGTTTTAACGAGACTAATGAACAATTGATTTATATATATATATATATATATATATATATATATATATATATATATTCGAGTATAGATATGTTTTTTGTACACGAAGAGTGAAATAAATAAATATTTTTTACAGTTCCTTACCTAAAAGCTAAACACAGGACCCTATTACTAAGCCTCCGCTGTCTGTCTGTCATCAGGCTGTATCTCATAAACTGTGTAGCTATCACAAGCTGAAATTTTTACAAATTATATTTTTCCGTTGCCGCTATATCAACAAACACTAAAAAGGGATGTGATGTAGCGACCCCATCGCCCACTGGTGGGATAATTTTTGTACAAAAATTATTTAACACCGGTGCAGTCAGTCAACCAAATTAGTGGTAGTGCCATACTGCATTTGCAACTGAATAGGCCGGCACGCCCGGGGAGATACCACTCTCTCACTTGACACCGACATAAAGTAGCAGCCCTACTGCTGCGTTTCGTTCGGTTTGTGAGAGTCCCGGAGGCCTACCCCCCCCCCCCCACGTACACAGAGACGTACACACTATGAATGCGCAATTAAAACAGAATCTACCCCAGGGGGGTACCACTTGCACCAGCAGTGGAGAATCCCCCTCTGGGCATCCGTGCTCTGGATTTCAGCCAGATCACGGATGCTCAGGCTGCCCTGCGTATTCTGGGCGGGGCAAAATTGCGCTCACAAACAATCCTGTCCGGGGCAGACAAAGCAAGAAAGCCATAACACCCCCTACTACGCTTACTGTGGATTTCTGTAATATTAGGGGGCTTCATTCCAACTTGAACGCCGTCCACTACCATCTCGAGACGGCGAAGCCAGCTTTGCTCTTCTTGACCGAGACACAGATATCTTCTCCGGATGATACTTCTTACCTCTCCTACCCGGGGTACAAACTGGAACATTCCTTTGTACCGCGGGCTGGTGTGTGCGCATACGTCAAAGAAGATATCTGTTACCGGCGCCTCAGCAGACTTGAATGTCAGGAACTATCCATCCTCTGGCTATGCGTAGTTTGCGACGACCATCCACGCAGCTATGCGTGCCTATACAGGTCCCATAGCGGGAATACTGAAGTTGACCGGCTCGTTGAGCATTTACAAACGGCTGTTGATTCCGTGTTAGAGCAGACCCCCTCCACAGAGATCGTGATCTTGGGCGATTTTAATGCCCACCACGCCGAATGGCTTTGTTCGCGCACCACCGATCATGCGGGGAGGTCTGTTCACGATTTTGCCTTGGCCTATGGTCTTACACAACTGGTAACTTCGCCCACGCGAGTTCCCGATGTGGATGACCATACGCCTTCACTGTTGGACCTTCTGCTGACTTCTCATCCGGACCATTATCAGGTATCTGTGGACGTCCCACTTGGTTCGTCAGACCACTGCCTGATCCGAAGTAAAGTGCCAGTTTCGCGCCTATCACGGCCTCCTTTAGCAGGCTGTCGTCGCGTTTGGCACTATAGGTCAGCAGATTGGGACGGGATGCGGTCTTTTTTTGCGTCCTACCCATGGGGGTGGTTGTGCTTCCCGCTGGATGACCCGAGTGTAGTCGCTGACTCTATTGTCGATGCGGTGCTGCAGGGCATGGAACTTTTCATTCCATTTTCTGCGGTAACAATTGGTGGTAAGTCTCAGCCTTGGTTTGGTCGCTCTTGTAAAACGGCTTCACGCCGAAAGCAGGAGTGCTACCGGGCTTGGGCTGCTGCGTCCGCATCTTGTGATGAAAAAACCAGCGTTTTACGTAAGGAGTACAATTCCGCCTCGAGGTACTTCAAAAGAGCTATCGCCAAGGCAAAATCTGAACACATAGGCAGAATTGGCGAGAAATTAGTTCGCCTTCCTTCAGGGACCCGTGCGTTCTGGTCTCTCGCCTAGGCTATCTTAGGGAATTTCTCACAGCCTTCTCTTCCATCTTTGCACGGAGACGATGACTCTTTGGCCCATACCGCAAAGGAGAAAGCCGATCTCCTGGGCTCCTTCTTTGCGGCCAACTCGACTCTGGATGACCAAGGGAACGCACCGCCCACCATCCCGCAGTGTGATAGTTCCATGCCAAAACTACAATTTCGGCAGTCATCTGTGCGTAAAGCACTACTTTCCTTGGACATCCACAAGTCGAGTGGGCCGGATAGCATCCCTCTAATCGTGCTTAAAATGTGTGCTCCAGAGTTGGCGCCAGTATTAACACGCCTATTCCGGCTCTCCTACTCACTCGGCGTGGTACCGAATTCATGGAAGACAGCTTTGGTTCATCCCATCCCTAAAAACGGAGATCGCTCTAATCCGTCTAACTATCGGCCCATAGCCATAACCTCCTTGTTCTCCAAAATTATGGAGACACTTATAAACTGTCAGCTCCTGAAATATTTAGAAGAGCACCAGCTGATTAGCGACCGTCAGTACGGTTTCCGTCGCGGCCAATCAGCTTGTGACCTTCTAGTAAACCTAACTCATCGGTGGGCGGAAGCAATTGAGTCCAAGGGGGAGGCGTTGGCAGTTAGTTTGGACATAGCGAAGGCCTTTGATCGGGTATGGCACAAAGCGCTTCTCGCGAAGCTGCCTTCCTATGAGCTTCCCGAGAAATTATGCAAGTGGATCACCAGTTTTTTGGCCGACCGGAGCATCAAGGTCGTTGTCGACGGTGCGTGCTCCGACCTTAAATCTGTCAATGCTGGTGTTCCCCAAGGCTGCGTGCTATCACCGACTCTGTTTCTTCTGCATATCAATGACATGATGCGAATTCGCAACATACATTGCTATGCGGATGACAGTACTGGTGATGATACATACTCCGGCCGAAGCGGTATTTCTCAGGAACACGTCGAAGAGTGCCGAAACAAGCTTGTGTCTGAAGTCGAGAATCGACTTACCGATGTCTTTGAATTGGGTCGTCAAAACCTGGTCACTTTTAACTCCAAGAAGATACAGCTTTGCGTGTTCACCGCAAAAAGACACCCTTTGTCATGTCACCTCAATTTGGGGATACTCTCCTGACAGCCTCAGCTAGTGTCGGAATCCTGGGAGTCGACATATCAAATTACGTTCAGTTTCGCGGTCATTTGGAAGGCAAGGCTAAATTAGCCTCTAAAAAGCTCGGTGTGCTCAGCAGAGCGAGTAAGTACTTTTTGCCGGCCCATCGCCTTCAACTTTATAAGGCACAGATTCGGCCTCACATGAAGTACTGTTCTCATCTCTGGGCCGGAGTTCCCCAATACCAGCTTCTTCCTCTTGATCGCATACAGTGTAGAGCGGTTCGAATCGTTGACGACCAGGCTATTTCGGAACAGCTCGACTCTTTAGCATTACGCAGAGATGTAGGTTCACTCTGCGTCTTCTATCGTCTTTATCATGGGGAGTGTTCCGACGAGTTGTTTGGAATAATTCCTGCCGCCGAATCCCACCATCGGACATCGCGTCAAAATTTAAAGTTCCATCTTCACCATCTCGATGTCTGGAAATCCACAACTGTGCGTTTCTCCCGACACTTTTTGCCTCGCACTACTCTGTTGTGGAAGCAATTACCGGCAGGGGTATTTCCGAACGGATACGAGATAGGGACCTTCAAGAAAAGAGCTTACTCATTCTTAAAAGGCCGGCAACGCAACTGCAAGACCTCTGGTATTGCAGATGTCCATGGGCGGCGGTGATCACTTACCATCAGGTGCACCTCTTGCTCGTTTGCCCCCTCTTCTATAAAAAAAAATAAATAAAAAAATAAAAAAATGAAAATATTAAGGGGAGTTTCCCATAGGTACAATAAACGTGTTTTTTTGCAGTTTTTTTTTTGCTTAATATTAATAACGGTAACATGTAGACGCTTAAAATTTTCACAGATTATTTAGGTGTATATTACCTTTCAAAATAAATAATTATATAAAATTAAAGTAAATATTAAAGTGGGCTCCCATACAACAAACGTAATTTTTCAGCATTTTTTTACTCGATTTTAATAAACAGGTAGATATTTGAATAGAAATCTGGGATGTTACGGAACCCTTCGTGCGTGAGTCCGACTTGCACTTGGCCGGTTTTTTAGATATATAATACTATCCGACCCGGCTCCACGATTTAGCTAAGTTATACATTTGGGCTCAATGTATTGTCGTTAAATCAATAAAATGACACCGTCATCTGTTAGTCACTTATGGAAACCGCAGATAATAATTGTAGCCCTTTGCCAAATATTAAACAAAAAAATTGAAATTAAAAATGTAAACTTTTTCATGAAGATAAAACCTTTAAAATTTTGATTCAAAGGATTTTACGAATGTTTCATATTGCCTTTGCTTCTTAGGGCATAAACTCATTCACGTGTTTACGTTACAAAGATAAATAAAATGTCATGGGTAGGTGTGTGGGTAGGTGCGTCATTTACAAACCATTAGTCGTTAGGCCGTCATAAATGTCACATCGATCTCAATAAGTCAGGTACCTGTAAACATTGCCGAATTATGCGTGTACCAAATCAAGAGTATTTTGAAAAGATCTTATGCAGTCGTTATTATGGCGGTGATTGAACATGATAATATTAATACCAAGGATTTAAAACGTTATCAAAAAACAGAACTTATTTTACTATACTGAACGTTATTACTGTAGCGATACTTCAGTAACAAAATTATTTTCAAACACTATATATATCGCTACTCAAATAACAGAACGAAATTGTTAATGAAATATATATATATATATATATATATATATATATATATATATATATATATATATATATATATATATATATATATATATATATATATATATATACAAATGCTCGTTTAAAGGTATTAGATATATACATATCGCGCATACGCGCGTTTCGTTATGTTTCGTGACTGCGTGACTGGTTCGCCAAATAGCGGTAGAAGAAAACGTTATAATACAATATACCATAACGTTAATTCGTAGTGTATAACAAACAGAACGTAATGAATAACGTTAATAAAAAGTAACAAAATCTGTATCATTTTTGGATAACGCTATGCTTGAAAATGCCTTGAGCAACAACGTTACCACAAAATACCGATATTTAAATCCTTGATTAATACGCGATACCCAACGAATTCGTGTATTTAAACAAATTTCTATAAGTTGCGCCTGCATTTTTATCTAATTGATTATTATTGTTTATATCTCAAGGAAAAAATTGTGTGTGTCAGCTTCGACGCACGACTGGAGTTTACTCCTTAAGTACGATTGTCAAAACAGACACAAAAAAAACGCACGATTTAGCTGTACTGCTCACACCAAATTAGAAAGTTGCGCATGATAGGTTGCGCACCAAAAACGTAACGAGGTCATTCGTTCAGTAGATTTTACTCCTCACATTTATCTCATACCGGCCGCCTTATATCAAAAAACCGATTGTTAAGGAGTAAATTCCAAAAACATTCTTAAAATCAAAAAGTTTTATGCCTTCTAATCTTGAGTTGAGTTTTGGTCTTGATATTTTTGGTTGGAAGTACTGAATATTAGTAAAATCTGATCTTCAAAGGACATTTTCTGATCAAAAAATTTAAAAAGGACCTTATGTAATACATAAATTTATAACTAAGATAAAAAGTGAGTTAAAATATTCGACAGCTATTGCAAATTTGTATCCTATAATCATTATATTAAATTATATTTAGTAGCATACCGATTAAAAAACTTTATTTTATGAAACAAATTATAATGTTTGATCGGCCCTGTTTCTTTCAGATACGACTCAATTCGAAAGAAATAAGCCAGTCGAACGTTTAACGTACGAATTGCGTGCTATTTAATTATACCTAATAAAATGCATTGTATTTTAACTCGTTATGTTCTCCGTGCTAATAAGACTTAATATTCGACTATTTGTTAATGGTGTGACTATAAAAACAATAAAATAACCTATTATAATTGTGACTTTATTTTATTTCTTTTATATTATAAAGTTTATATTAAAGTTAGGCTTGAAAGAAAGTGTCGGTGTAAAGATGAGAAAGAGCATGCTCTGTTGGTTTGCATATGTAGAAAGAATGGTAGATGAAAGGTTAACAAAACAGATATAGAATGCGAATGTGGAAGGACGTAGGCACCGGGGAAGACCAAGACTGACATACCATGATCAGATTGATCGTGTACTGTCCGAAGGTAGTGTCAATGGTCTTCGCAACCGGCGGCGAGTGTGTATGAAGGGAGTGGTGAATATAGAGGAAGTGAGACAAACCTGCAAGGATCGTGATGTATGGCACTCGGTTCTCTATGCCTACCCCGAAAGGGATCTGGCGTGAAGATATGTATGTATGTTAAAGTTTTATTTCTTTATTCATATATTTTTTTTAGAATGAACGATACTGTGAATTTTGCACAGTTACTCAATTTCTTATTTCTATAAAAACTCGTGTACAATATCCATATTTTATTCTTAAGGGATATACATGGATAATATTCCAACGACGCAGCTTTTATTTACTACTCAACACCAGGCAGTTGTCTATTAAAAGGGACTAGCAAAGAGTGAAGGGGTTAACATCCTAATTATTAGGTTGGAGAGTATTAGCTTAACATGGGTCTCTCGGAATTATTTTCGCCATTTTAATCACATCATTTTGCTTTACAACTGTTTCATTTGAGAGTTGTCTAAAAATAAATAAATAAAATAAAATATCCTTTTATTTCTTGCAGAAATGCTAGTTTACAAATAAGATTGGTTTTGGGAATATAAAAAAAAATATTTTAATAGTTGGTAGTTATAGGTATTTTCGTGATGCATTAGTATTTTAGTCTTATTGTTCTGTAAAAACCCCTCTGTAGGTAAACAACTTCTTCAAATTAAGCCAGTTTTCTGTGATATGCGCTGTTTGTGTTCAGTTTGGATTCGCTAAGCGTTTAATTTCATCCTTTCATCTATTGTAAGGTCTCCCTTTTTTTCCTTTTGTCTACTGGCCCCCACCATTTTGTCACTTTTTTGATCACTTTTGATCTTGTAGGCGTGCTATATGATCAGCCCACTTCCATTTTGGTGATAGAGCTTGTGCTAAACCGTCTGTTCCTTTTGTAATGTTGCGTATTTTTGTAGGTCTTATTTTATTTATTTATTTTTATCTTTAGCATACTTCGCTCCATTCCACGTTGGCATATTACAATTTTATTTATGACATTTTTATTAAACTTCCATGTTTGACAAATATGGGTACATGTATGGGCATGGTACATGAGGTAAGAATTCATAACTTTGGTTTTCAGTTTGATTGGAATATTGCTCTTGAATATATCATTAAAGCTCCAGTACTTATCCCATGTTAACTGGGTCCTGCGCTTAATCTCCTGCTAGTTGTTTAGTCTCTCAAAGCTTATTTGCTTGCCTAGGTAAATGTATTTTTCGGTGTATTGGAGAGGCTCGTTGTTGACGTATATTTGTATCTTGGTGGTATTGGTCATTACCATTGTTTTAGAAAGGTTCTTCTCTAGAGCCGTGAGCTTGCTAGCTTTGTTTAGTGACACTACCATGTGCTGTAGTTCTTTTCCTTTCTCTTAAATCAGCATTAATCATCGGCAAGACGTAGGTGGCTTAAATACTTCGCTTTTACTTTTATTCCAGTAAAGTTTTTTATGTCATAAGGTAGCAAATAAGTAGATATGTCTCCTGACGGAAAAAGTCAACCATCGCCTATAGACACCAAAGATTTTAATGGTACGTTGCTATCTTGTGGCAAGGTCTAATGCCACATGCATAAGCTTGCTTATAATTGACTCTAAAGTGGCTATAAATAGTATAAGTGACAGTGAATCCCCCTGTCTTGCATCTCTTTTTACAGGGAACCAAGAGCCAGCTGTTTATCTATAAAATAACCTATATAACAAAATTCTTCGAGGTTAACAACGTATATTTAATATGGGCCGGAATATATGCAATATAAAAAGCTTGTTATATGCATGCACCTACATCAAAAATACTTGAATTATGCAAAATTTAATTATAACATTAGGAACCTAAAAAAGAAAAACAATGATTCAATTTTTTTTTCAGAATCAACATACAATTAGTAAAATATCCATTGATATACGATAACATATGAAGTACCATAGCAACGTCTTAGACTCATAACATAATATTGCTGTACTTTTTTCAAATAGAAAAGCTGGCGAATAAGTAGGATGTGTATCTTATGGTAAGTGATCACCGCCACCCATGAACATCTGCAGTACCGAAGATTTCGCAGTGCCATTGCCGGCCTTTTAAAAATGAGTAAGCTCTTATCTTGAAAGTCCCCAAGTCTTACCCGTTCGGTAATACCTCTGCCAGTAATTGATTCTACAAAGGAGTAGTGCATGACAAATAATGCCGCGAGAAATGCATGGTTGTGGATTTTTAGTTATCGAAATCGTGAGGGTGTAACTTCAAATTTTGGCGCGATGTCCAATGACATAATTCAGTGTCAGGAATTATAGCAAACAACTCGTTGGAACACTCTCCATGATAGTTGTAACAAATGATGCAGAGTAAATCAGCATTTCTGCGTTATGCCAAAGAGTAAAGCTGTTTCGAAATAGCTTGATCGTTAGCAATTCGAATCGCTCTACACCGAATGCGATCAAGTGGAAAAAACTGGTACTAGTGAGTCCGCCCAGAGATGAGAACAGTACTTCATGTCAGGCCGAATTAGTGTCTTACAATATTCGCAACATGTCGTTGATATGCAGAAAAAAATTTATAGGTGATAGCACGCATCCTTGTAGAATGCCAGCTTTAATAGGTTAAAGGTCGAATCATACAACTTTGACTAAGACCTTGTTGCTCCGATCAGTCAAAAAACTGGTGATTCACTTATACTATTTCCCGGGAAGCCCATAGGAAGGCAGCTTTACGTAAAACGCTTTGTGCTCAAGGACTTGGCTATGTCCAAATAAGCAGTTGAGTTCGGCTTGTTTATGCCCAACTGTTTATGCCCACTAATGAGTCAATTACGCTAGAAGAGCACCAGCTAAGTGGCCTCGACGGGAACTGTGCTGACTGTCATTAATCAGCTGGTGCTCTTCTAAATACTACAGGAGCTGACAGTTAATGATTGTCTCCATAATTTTAGAAAACAAGGTTGCGGATATAGACCGGTAGGTCCAGGTACCAGCCTTTAGATTAGAGCGATCTTATTTTTACATCTTTTTTTCCACGAATTAGGTACCTCGCCGAGTGAGTAGGAGGGCCAAACTAGGCGCGTTAATACTGTCGCCAAATAAAAGTGTAAGTTTAAGTTTATAACTGGAGTTATGACATTCAGCGCAATCGACTTATGGACGTCAAGGAAAATAGTACTATACGTAGAGAATACGTACAGTACGACTGCAGGAATTTCGTTCTTTCATAGAACTATAGCACTGCGGGTCGGTAGGCGGTTCATTACCTTGATCGTCCAGAGGTGAGATGGCCACAAAGGACGAGCCCAGGAGATCGAGCTTTTCCTTTATGGTATGATTCCGCCGCGATTCACCGATTGAATTTTATCTACATGATAATAAATATCACCCATTTTTAGCACTAACTGGTATTGCATACGTAACGTGCTCATTGGAGGCACGGGAGTGGTAATAAATACTTTACCAACCAGAGACCGAACTTAGATTTTTGATATTCGAGAAAACTTCAATAATACTTTTCCTGACCCAAGGATCATATATACTATAAGCACCTCATAGTCTCAGCCAAATAGGCTAATCTCTACACCACGTGGTAGTTAATTTATAAGTATCTGATTATGTCTACAGCAAAATAAATCACAAGGTATGCAACGATAAAAATTAATGAATGTTTACTTATAGCCCGAAATTTCTATAATATTTTCACCAACTCTTTAGTTTTGTTTCAAATTTATTACAGGTTTAGTATCCAGCTAAAAGTACTTAAAAGAAACTTGAAGAAAACTTCCAAAAATTCATTATAGTTTGATCGTATAAAATTACTACTTCCATTTTCACATAAAGGCTGTCCATAAGATCGAACAATAACTTTTAGGATAAGTTTTCTTTTGAAATAAATTCGTATTACACAAAACCTGCTGATGTACTTCGATAAATACACATTTAATGTAGCCAATTTCTGGTATCATAAAGTCTTATCATTGTCAAATGGTGACACATTTGAAGGACATTATATAGATTCACAAATCAGAAAATAACAACTTAATAACTTCGAAATTATTCGAAGTAATACTGCCAACAACCGACGTTACATAAAATGTGTCCCCGGAACCTTAAATCATAGATCTTTATTAAACCAAAATGAGATTTCCCGGACACATACACACTTCAAAACAAAAAAATAACCAAATTTTTTTAAGCGTAATCCAATAATCGGTGAAAAAATAAAAAAGATTCTGACAAATTTAATACCTCCTCCTTTTGGGAAATTAATTGAAAAATACTATTGCAAATTTTACCCTCATATACATTGTGTTCTCTATAATAAAGAAAAATTATATGGTTTTTCGTCGTTTCGTCGATTCGTCAGAAATATTGTTTTATGTATTTTTACCGATTACTCGAAGACGCCTGAACCGATTTGGAAATATCTTTTTTTGGTGTTTAGGTGGTTTCATTTTAATGAAGCGAATATCGGAAATAAAATTTAGTTTCACCAAATGCCGATGATTAGCAGTAAAAAAAATATTCATAATTTTACTTTCCACTTTTGACCCGGGCTCCTTTAGAAAAACAAATCAACTGTCTTACAGCTAGGCATCTTGTAAAAGACGAGAATAGGCTAATACGTGTCGTCGACATCGTGACTAGAAACTAGCTGGTTCTGCAATTTTTCGCCTGGGTTTTGGTATTTTTCGCCTGGGTTTTGGTCCCACTACCTTACCTATTCTTGCCGCAATAAAGTTAGTGCTTGTTGCTTTCATATTCCGGTTTTGAGGGTAAGGTAGCCGGTAACTTTATGCGTTTCCCTTTTAAGATATTTCAGTTATCTTGATAGCGGAAATACGAAGGTGTTTCACGAGATTTATTACGACCGATTTTACTAACTTTGAAATGAATTACCGTACACTTTAATAGGGATAAAATGAGAAAATCCAGTATTAGAAGGAATATCCGAAGTTTGAAAGAATTTAATATGAATTTTATGATTTTTTGGAATAATACAAAAAGGTAGTAAGAACTTAGAAAAAAAAAAGAGTGAAGTTATTGATTTTCACTTTACAGTTATAAATATTTCTAGAATTATGCAACATTACGATTCATAAATCCATTTGTCTTACATATTCTATAAGTTGTTTTAAACAAAGCATTCCAATACCACAACATGGATAGCACAACACCATTAATATCTTTGGTGTTTACAGGCGATGGTTATTTTCTTCCATCAGGAGAATTATATTATGTAACGTTTGCTATCATCCATACTAATTTTATAAATGGGAAAGTGAATGTGTGTATTTGTTTATCCGTCTTTCACGGCAAAACGGAGCGACGAATTGACGTGATTTTTAAGTGGAGATAGCTTCGGATGGAAAGTGACAAGGTCTACATTTTTTTCTCTTTCTAGCCCCCCCCCCCCCCTTCCCTAAAATGGATGGTGAAATTTTGTATCGAGCATTCCGTAATTTTCAAGGTAGAATGCTAAAAATTGGTGTGCGGACTATCTGTGACTACCAAAAAATCGTGCATCATTTTTTTTTGAAAATCTGTTCCCCATTTAACGCGAGCGAAAGCGCAGGTAAAAGCTGGTATTAAATAAAGGAAACAATATATTTATTGCTTATTTTCTGATTTTACAAAAAAAAGGTTATTCTCAATTTATATTTACTCTTTTATTGTCTTTTTCAAAAACCCGTGATTTATAAACTGATTTTAAAACTTGCTGTTGTTCAATTAATTCTTTTAAAGAGAAAAATAGACAAATAACTTATAATGACACTTTTTTATTTCACCACCAATGCTTCATCATCTTTGTTGACTTCTTCAGGGCTCTACAATGAGAAACATGTTTACAAATTATTAATTTTGAAATTACAATACTTTTTTTTCTCCTTTATGCATGAAATTACGCATATAAGTTAAATAGTTACATTATATTTACAATAATTACATTACTGTAATTGTCTGATTATTATATTGTCTAGAATACAATATACAATATATAACAAAGATTATTTACCAAAATTTGGATGTTTTACATAATTTTTATTTAAGGCGAGGCATCGGGATAAACGGGAAAAAACTGGTTTGCTAAATTACATTTTTTTGTATTTATTGTTAAATAACAATTTTACAAAAACGATATACCTGAAGATATTATCTAAAGAAAGTGATAACTTATATCATGATAGAATGTGCTTTACTTGATTTTGTAAAATTCCGAAAACAGGCTAAAAAATCTCTAAAACAAATAATTTGTTAATAATATTTCTAATCTTCCACATGATTTTTATATGGTGATATTTAGTTTTAAATACAAAAAAGAATTTACTAAATTTTGGATTTCAGATATTATATTTATTTATCCGAAAATTAACACGATTCCCGGCGGTTTCAGAACATACCGCACCGCCCATTTCCTATAAAATTGTAGCGCGTCAAAATACCTCACCTTAAATTTTCGGGTTAAATCCTACTGTTCATCTTGTAATACCCGAGAAACACAGACCACACAGAAGTCGATACAAAGAAACAATCATATGGTATAGAGTACGTTGAAAGAAATTTAAGGATGGAACATCTCAGGATTTAACACCGTTGGCTATTCATGAGTCCACTAGTTGCACATTTACCTCCGGGATTATTGTTATTTCTTTTTCAATAACATTTATTATATGACAAAAGCATGGTCTATTGCTTCGGACAAGTTTAAAGAATGGTAGATAAATGATTAACAAGAAAAAATGACTGTCAAAAAATTGTATGTATGTATACAATGCGAATGTGGATGGAATGGGTAACGGGTGAGATCAAGACTGACACACTATGATCAAATTAATCGAGTGCTATCTAAAAGTGATATCAAGAGTTTCAAAACCGGCGTGTTTGTATGAAGAGAGTTATGAATGTAGAGGAAGTCTGTCTGGATCGTAGAGCTTAATTCCCCTCTGCCTATCCCGTAAGTTATTGGACGGGAAGATATGTACATGTCGCAGTGAAATTGTCAATAGCCATTAGATTATAAACTACCTAGGGATTTTATAATTTGGTTAGGTTAGGTTAGCAGTTAAATTATAATTTCACTTAGGTAAATTATAATCTAACGGTACTGACAATTTCACTTCGACATATATAATTTATTAATAAGATATTTATACTTGTAAACAGTCTTATACTTTATACTCTAAGATGCTATTTCTATAGGAAAACATTTTTTTTTAAAGGAATACTTACTGCAAACTTGATATAAGCTCGAAATAATTTCAATCAATAATAGAAATAAGAGCAATAAGTCCTACGATTTCCCAGTCTATAAATGAACGCTGACAAATAAATGAACTTGAAATATGAATTCAAGATCTGAATAATATTAGAATGCACATTTAAGTGAAGCATATTTTAAATTTTTCTTGTATTTATTTAAATTTAGTATCAAGTAAAATATAATATCTTATATATTATATATTCTTATATATTATATATATTCGCAATTATGTTAATGGTGCGTTTCTATCTTCTGGCGAGGTTTAATGCCACATGCATAAGTTTGCCGGCTACCTTATCCTCCAAACCGGAACACAATAGTGACCAGCACTGACGCTATTGTGATTATAATATTTATTCCCGTATTGGTCCAGGCTGCTTTCAAAAATAGACCAACTGCCGTCCTGCTAGGCAGGTTGTAAAATTCGTCATTGTTGTGTTACGGTTTGGAGGGTAGAGTAGCCGGTAGACCTGTACCGCATGTGTCATTGCTATCTCGCCACACAGATAGCAACGTACCATAAACCATAAACATCTTTGGTGTCTATAGGCGATGGTTGTTCTATCCATCAAGAAAGCCATCTGCTTGTTTGCTATTTTGCGATATATATAAAAAAATATATTTATATAAAAAAGGAGATATTTGAAGATTCAGGATAAAAGATGCTTAAATAGGGGAAGGGGGGAACTATATGAACGACATGTTAATTTGGTTTAGAATAATTCATTTTTATCCAGCTGTTTTCTACAACGTTCAGCTTTATTTTGCAGCTTGGTGTTTTTATAACCCGCAGGCGAGGACTCAAGAAAGCAGTCCATAATAATATTATTTAAAATGGTGAGTATTTGGAAACAGCAATAATGTATTTTAGAAGTAATTTTCCTAAATGCTTTCAAAAAACCAATCACCTGAAATTGCCATATTTTTGCCAACCAAAAAAGGCCAAGAGTATTTACACGAAAAAAACAATCAAAAGCAATTCTTACAAACGTACACAGTTAGCGTATTATTTATCTAAAACTGACTATTCTAAGCTTCGACAGTAGTACGTTTTCTACTGTATTAAATGTATACCAATTTCAAATAAGAAATGGATGAAATTTAAATTGCAAATTTTCTAAGGATTTTGGACGATTCACTTAAATAAGAAAAGCAGCAAAGAAATGCAACAAATTCACTAAAGTAAGTATTCACGGGAAAATTATGGCGCAAATTTTCAGACTTCGCACATCTTTCAATAGTTTTATTGCTCGTAGATGGTATGCACTTTTAAAGTAAGGAGCTCTTAGAATCACGGAGAGCTGACGATTATAATAATTTCAGACTAAATTATTTTGCAATACAAATCCTACTTCATAATATTTAAATCATTACTAACACGGCTAGACTTAGACAATAAAAAATAAAAAGATAGAAAAGGAACATATTCAATCTAATGAGTGTACACTTTACGATTCTGCAGTTTTTTTTTTATAGTAGAGGGGGCAAACGAGCAGATGGTGCACCTGATGGTAAGTGATCACCGCCGCCCATGGACATCCGCAATACCGAGGGTATTGCAGCTGCGTTGCCGGCCTTTTAAGAATGAATAAGCTCGTTTCCTGAAGGTCCCTAAGTCGTATCCATTCGAAATAACCCCCGAGGGTAATAGATTCCACAAAGGAGTAATGCGAGGTAAAAAGTGTCGACAAAGCGTCGATATAACATAGTTTTCCTAATTTTGAATAAAACAACTAGATACGTGGAAATTACGATTAATTTGCGAGGAATTAACATTTCTTTTCTCTTCTTTTTTGTTTCTTAAACTCCTAACTTGTCATAAAACTGATCAAGACCACAGACTACACAAATAGTAATAGACACGGCGTTGGGCGCAAAATGTGTAGCCGCTCAAATGAGCAAATGTATGTAAAAAACAAACGCTTTTAGATATATTATATCGTAAAAAATAGAAATATGTCATATTGTGCTATTTTATCTTATCAAATATAAAGATAAGTCTTAAGAAATACCTCTAGAGCAATTTTATTTCATCGGTAAGTATTTTTATAACTCTGTATTTTTCTGTGTAAACGCAAGCGACACTGACTAACTAAGAAATTGCCTTGAAAGGAGTATCCATTCAATCCGTGATTATTATTCATTTAATCTCTGTGTGATTTTCTGGTTAGCCGTATGATTAGCTGAATGAATGCTTTATGCATTAAGCTCACCATTTGTGCCCTATATATTCTTTATGTGGTT
Source organism: Apodemia mormo (assembly GCA_036924255.1). Taxonomy (NCBI): domain Eukaryota; kingdom Metazoa; phylum Arthropoda; class Insecta; order Lepidoptera; family Riodinidae; genus Apodemia; species Apodemia mormo. Next base: position 30,220,576 of record JAUPFN010000019.1, read on the forward strand.
CAATAAAGATAAATAAATATATTAATTAAGACGCATACCAGATTCATAGATAACATGAACTTGTTGTAGCATCCAATAATTTTGATGCATTTGATGACTATAAAAATTTACCAGATCCATACTAATATTGTAAATACGAAAATCTGCCTGTTTTTCTGTTTGTTTGTTACTCTTTTACGTTAAACCGCTGAACTGATTTAATGAATTTTGATATAGCATGTCCGCCGTATTGGTCCGGACTCTTTGACGGTTTGACCAACCGCCGTTCTGAAAGGCAGGTCATAAAAGGCGACCGATTCGTTATACATGTCGCTGCCATCGTGACTACTAGGTGGTAGAGTGCTGCAACGTCTCGCCCAGGTATTTGTCACCGCCACCTTACCTATTCCTGCCGCAATAACGTCAATACTTGTCATTGTTATGTTACGATTTGGAGGATAGGGTAGCCGGTAGACTTGTACATGTGGTATTGCTATCCCGCCACACGGATGACAACGCACCATAAACATCTCTGGTGTCTATAGGCGATGGTTTCTCTTTACATCAAGAGAGCCATCTGCTTGTTTGCTATTTTACAATATATATAAAAAAGGAGATAGTTGAAGATTCGGGGTAAATGGTGCTTACGTAGGGGATATAACTATATGGACGACATGTTAATTTAGTGTCAAATATATATATATTGCGTACAAACTACTTTTTTATATCATAAGACAGTAAACAAGCAGATGGGTTTCGCCTATAGACACCAAAGGTGTTAATAGTGCGTTGCTGTTTTGTGGCAATGTCTAATTCCATATGCATAAGTTTACCGGCTAACTTACCCTCCAAACTGGAACACGTCAGTGACAAGTACTGACTCTATTGCGGCAGGAATAGGTAAGGCGATGGTACCAGACCCGAGCGAGACAATACATAGCTCTACCACCTTGTAGCCACTATGTTAGTGACTCGTATAGACAATCGGTCGCTTTTACGACTAGTCTGACAGAAAGGCAGTTGGCCAATTATTCAAAGGAGCTCGGGACCAACGCGGGGAAAACATACAAAATTTAACCTTTTAATTACACTGAATATAGTTAATTCCACAACAATATAGCGATTGTTAACTAACTCGTTGATAGCAAAACTTCTGCATTCATTTCAACTACAGGATTCAAAATACGACCCCGTTTCAAGCTGTAGTTCAGAGCTTAAATGGCTTCCTTTCCGGCGACAGAGAAATTTGCACATTCTTTGCCTGTTGTATGACATTCCCACGAATCCGTAAAAGCTTAATTAACTTTGTCGCTCAAGTGTGAGTACGATCTTATGTTTTTCTCTGCATATTCATCAATGATACTATTAATATTTGAAAAGCTGTCAAATACACGAAATATTTTAAAATCACGACGCAATTTCTCGCTGGTTGACACCATTACGGTAGGAATAAATGTTTTGAACTGATTACGTAATACTTTACAATCTCAACACAGAAAATTTTTTCACGCGACTGGATTCAAACCAGAGACCTAGCCTTAAAGCCAGGTAAAGATCTGCCGTTGGTGGTCCAACGTGGCAAAATTCTCCTTTCCTTTGTGGTCGATTTTTTTTATTATTTTTTTGTTTTTTTTTTTATTATCGATAGGTAAGCGCTTGACCTCGATTTCTATATGATATAGATATATGTAATGCTATATACGATATATAGCATATATCGTAGGTAAATAGAGGCTTATTTCAAGATATAAAATGGGTACGGATAAAACATTTTCTTCTTGCAAATATACAGGGTGTAAAGAAAACCCTGTAGTATCCGAAAGAGGTATATAGGTAAGTCAATGACATTATCACAAAATATATATATTTATTAAAATAAGAAAAATATCGTATATTCTACACTCTTTGTCGTCAGCATTTGGTGAGATTACATTTTCATCCAATATTTTATATTAAGGCACTTGTACTGTTTCACAATAAATTATTACATACATTTTCCAAGCGGTTTTGCTTCTAAATAAGCATCATCAGGGCAATTACAAATTATAACTAAAAACAAAACAAAATCTAACAGTCATGATTTAACATTTTTAGCATGAGCATATTATGCTTTCAAATTATAAAATTATAAAAATGTTAAATCATGAAGGTTAGATTCTGTTTTTAGTTATAATTTGTAATTGCCCTGATGATGCTTATTTAGGAGCAAAATCGGTTGTATAATGTATGTAATAATTTATTGTGAAACAGTACAAGTGTTTTAATATAAAATATTGAATGAAAATGTCGTAGTTGAAAGAGATTCATTTTAGTACTAAAACTGAGCAACTTCCCTTTATATCAAGCAAATATTTTGAAAATTTATTTATCAGTATCCATAAAATAAGTGACAAACATATTATATTTGTATTAAGGTACCAAATAATGCTATTGACGATCGGACAGGGTTTTCTTTACACAATGTCGATGATACATGTACGGTTCTGCAAATTCCCCGGCTACACATTTTTATTAACGCTTTTAGTAGCTTCGATCGCATATTAGTGTGTTAGTATGTAACGGAAACTGAACATGATTTAGACGTACTTTAAAACGTTGGATTAATTTGAATTTTTACATACTTATCAAGGAACGATGACAATGCACTAATATGAAATAATCATCCCGATATCCTTGCTAGGACTTCAGAGTTAGAAATTGTTTGTATTTGAGCTCGCGCTTTCTTTGGATCAAGGCAGCAAGGGCCCAAAATATTTATTACGCGGATATATTTAATAATAGGTAGTTTTAAAAACTAAAAAACACGCTCTTATAAAAAAAATCTAACTAAAAAATAAGAACAATGTTTTAAAAAGCACGCTTTTATAATACCCAAACTAAAACTAAATTTAAATTAAGAAATAATATCAAAAATATTTTTTTTATTTTTAGTTTTGATTTTATAAAAGCGTGTTTTTAGATTTTTTTACTATTATTTTTTACTTAACTAACGGGACTATTTATATAATTTCAAACGCACGCTATATTAACCCGCACATATTGTTTTAATGACAATAGCTGATGGCTTTGAGGGCCTCAACAGCAAAACCAGACTAGTAGGGAGCATAGTGCATTTCGCCACACGAGTAATAACACACCGTATAAATCTTTGGTGTCTATAGGCTATGGTGCTCTCTTTCTATCAGAAGAACCATTAGCTTACTTGCTATACTATGATATAGAAATAACTTCGAGCTACAATAGACATTTCGATTTACCAGGATAACCGCAAAAAAGTCTCAATGTAATTTTAGCCGCTTCCTCATATTCTAAGCAAATTTTTTTTCATTACAGTATTATTGAAATTAAAAAAAAACATAAATAGTTAGCAGTATAGAAGCATAAAAACTAACGATTGTTTTCTTTTATTACTGAACTAGCTGCCGCGTGCAGCCCGCTGCACTATAAAATTTTTTGGAGAATCCCGCGGGATCACCTAATTTTTCCGGGGTAAAAAGCAGCCTATGTGCTATTCCAGGTCATCATCTACGTGTGTGCTAAATTTTATTCAAATCCGTTCAGTAGTTTTTGCGTGATTGAATAACAAACATCCATCCAAACATCCAATCTTTCGCATTTATAATATTAATATAGATTTTAATTTTGTTTCAAAGTTCTTACAGTATAAGTTTTGAGAAGACACTTAAAAGAACCTCTCAGCTTCCAAAAATTTATTATATTTTCATTATATAAGGTTATTATTTCCACTTAAAAGCTGATCATAACAAATATTGATTAGAAACTTTAACACTAAGTACTTCGAAACAAGTCATATTATGCAAAAGCTACTGATGTATTTCTGATATTTCATTAAACTTTTTAAATCAATTTTTTCTTAAAACTTTTTATGCTGCTTACGTGCTTTTACGTATTTTTTATGTATGGCTGGCTGCTGATGTGTTAAGAATGTGTGATTTAAAAACAAAAAAATGTATTTTAAGACACAGTTTTCTACATGCAATGTTAAAATTACTATTATGAATGTAAGGTATATAGACTAGGGTAGATAATTTCTGAAACCAAAAAAATAATAGTAGGGTGAAACCCTTTGAAAAAGGAAGAAAATACAGTTAATAAATAATAAGAGGAATAATAATTCACGGGTGTTTTGAGTTCAGGAAGTGGGAGGGGGGACTTTTGAAGGGAGAAAAATGGTTTATCTCGATTTTCGGCAAAATGATAAAAAATTAAAGGTAAAGTTGTCGGCTCTTTTTTCATATAACCTCAGAATTATGCGAAAAATTTGAAAAACAGACTTTTTGGTTTTTTATTTTTATCTCCTACAAAAATAGATTTTTTGTCACAAAATTTGGGGGTCATTGGCCAGAAGCGTGCTCGTCGCGACCCCTGCCAGTCCACTGGACTGCAATTCTGGCCCGAATAAGTACTGCAGTGCGGATTAGGGCGTCCCCTGGAGGCGACGCGTACCGATCCGCCCCCGTCGGTACGAAAAGCGGCGGATGCGGCGATGGGGGCCGCCACCCATCACGCCAGGCCCGAATAGGCGAGTCGAGGGGAGCAGAGTGCCAAATAGGCAGGTGGAATGTAAGAGGTGGGTTGGAAGATAAGATGCATGAATTGATAGATGTAATGAATGAGAGATGCCTGGATGTTTTGTGTGTAACAGAGACTAAACGTAAAGGTAGTGAAACCACTGATCTCCCCGGTGGCATGATGGCTCTGTGGTCTGGTGTGCCCCAGAGCGATCATGCTGGCGCCGGAGTAGGTATTCTTCTATCGTCACGCTTAGTCTCTGGTCTGAAAGATTATGGGATGGCTGGCTCGAGACTTCTCTGGGTCCGGATCAAACTGGGAATCACGAGAGTCTTTTTGGTCGCATTATATGCACCGGTAAGCTCTTCGTCGCCCAGTGACCTGGAAAAGTTTTGGGATTCTGTAAGGGATGTTCTGGATATGGTTGATGACAATGAAAGAGTCATTTTGTGTGGTGATTTGAATGGATGGGTCGGGACTAAGCGGCCTGGTTTCGATGCCGTACTTGGTCCGTATGGTGACAGTAGAGTGAAAGACGCCGGTAAGCACATTGTGGATTTATGCATGGAAAGGAATCTTCTTGTGGCTAACACAATATTCCCTCATAAGGACATACATTTGTATACATGGAGAAGGAATGACCAAAAGAGTGTGATAGATCTGATTTTGATTGATAGTAGACTCCGCAGTTGTTTAATGGATACGCGCGTCTACAGAGGTACCAATCTGGAAACGGACCACTATTTGGTAATAAGCAGATATAGGGGTCTGTTTAAGAAGTGGAGACATTGGCGACAGCGTGTTCCATTTGGAGAGCTTGAAAGGATAAAGAGCGAAAAGTTGCAAGACCCGAGTATAAGGAGTATGTATGAGATTCAGGTTCGAGATAGGTTGGCGAAAGTGAACCTACCGGACTTGGATGTAGACGAATGTTGGAAAGTTTTGAAAGATAGTATGATAGTAGCCGCGAAAGAAGTATGTGGTAGTGCAAAACTGTGCAAGTCAATGGAAGGAGATGCATGGTGGGATGATGAAGTGAAAGCTGCGATAGAGAGAAAGAAGAAAGCATGGCTAGACTATGTATCATGTTTGCAAGCAAATGATGGTATGAAAGACAAGAACAAAGAATTGTATCGTTGTTGTAAGAATGCCACCAAAACCTTAGTGAAAGAAAAGCGTGAAAGAGAATGTTTGAAAGCGGAAGAGAGACTGGCGAGCAACTTCGAGGCAAACACCAAACTTTTTTGGAGGGAGGTGAAGAAGTCTAGGAGTTGTTCGGCAGCCTCCAGAATGAATAGGATTAAATCTAAGGATGGTGACATTCTTACAAGCACAGAAAGCGTGTTAAAACGATGGAGTGAATATTTTGGAGATATGTATGATGCTGTTCAGGACGCTGCCTCCGTCTCTGACTCAGTAAGTGACTCAGAGACGGTGGATGCGTGCCAGGACATTACTATGCAAGAGATCGTATGGGCGATAAGAAGTATGAAAAACAGAAAGGCTGCGGGAATAGATAAGGTGACTGCTGAGATGATCAAATACGGTGGTCCTACCGTCTGGGACTCTTTTTGGGTCCTCTGCATTACACGTTGGAGGACCGGTAGAGTACGCGAAGACTGGCGGCGCGCGGTCATCGTGCCCTTGTATAAAGGCAAGGGCTCACGTATAGACTGCAATAGCTATAGGGCCATCAGTTTGATCAGCTTAGCATCGAAGGTGTATGGTAAGATCATTGAAAGGAGAATGCAAGGGAAGTCCGAGGGAATGTTGTGGGAGGCACAAGGGGGTTTCAGATCTGGAAGAGGATGTATGGATCAAGTTTTCTCACTCCGCAACATCGTAGTGAAGCATCTGGATGTCGGCCAGAAGATTTTCTGCGGTTTTGTGGATTTGGAGAAAGCGTTTGATAGAGTTGTGCGAAAGAAACTTTGGGACATTTTACCCAGTTATGGGATAGATGGGCATCTGCTGCGTGCTTTGCAATCCATGTACTGGGATTGCAAAGCATGTGTGCGGGTGGACGGCAACATATCGCCCTGGTTCGATGTCAATATCGGCGTCAAGCAGGGTTGTGTGTTGTCAGCTCGTCTGTTTATTCTATATCTGGATAAGTGTCTCCAAAGATTGAGGTCATTGAATGTGGGAATGCGCATGAGTGATCTAGTAGTGAACTGCCTGCTTTATGCAGATGACGCTGTACTTTTAGGCTCAACTCCATCTGAGCTGCAAACACTGGTCACAGTTATGAATGAGGATTGTAAGAGTATGGGGCTTGCATTTGAATGCGAAGAAAACTAAAGTTTTAGTATTTGAAAGAGAAGCAACCAGAACGGATGTAAGAGTTGTGGTCGATGATGTAGTGCTGGAACAAGTGGATAATTTTGTATATCTTGGATGTGCTTTTAGCAGCGATGGAAGGTACACCGCTGATGTTGAAAGAAGAGTGTGTGCAGGGAACAGAGTGAATGGAGCGTTAGGGAGATTACTTAATAGCACAATTTTAAGTCAGGGTGCCCGTCTAGCCCTGCATAATCATGTGCTTATCCCAACGCTATTGTATGGAAGTGAGAGTTGGGTATGTCAGAAAGGGCATGAAAGTAGAATCAACGCGGTCGAGATGAGGTCGCTAAGAAAAATATGTGGTGTGACACTCGCGGACCGGGTTCGTAATGTCGAAGTGAGAGAGAGGTTAGGTTTGAAAGAAAGTGTCGGTGTAAAGATGAGAAAGGGCATGCTCCTTTGGTTCGGACATGTAGAAAGAATGGTAGATGAAAGGTTAACAAAACAGATATACAACGCGAATGTGGAAGGATGTAGGTACCGGGGAAGACCAAGACTGACATACCACGATCAGATTGATCGAGTACTGTCCGAAGGTGGTGACAAGAGTCTTCGCAACCGGCGTGTGTGTATGAAGAGAGTGATGAATGTGGAAGAAGCGAGACAAGCCTGCAAGGATCGTGATGTATGGCACTCGGTTCTCTCTGCCTACCCCGTAAAGGATCTGGCGTGAAGATATGTATATATATAGGTATGTATTTGATAAAAAGTTGCTTTTTTATGTTCCAAATACACTGTATTTTTTTATTTAAAATATTTATTTTTTCTCTTTATTTTGACTTAATATTAAAAAAAAATCAACCGAAAAGTCAAAATATCTGTCTGATGTTTTTAAAACATCGGTACAAGTTTTTATCTTTGGAATGTCTACCTTCTGATGGTATCAAAAAATACATTACTATGGAAAATTTTCGCAGAAAAATGAAAATAATTATAAAACTCAGATTGAAAATCATTCATTTCAGAGGCTTCGACTTCAGTCTAATAATAATGGCTAAGTAATTAGAGTGTCTAAATCTAATAAAGGGTTTTCTTCTTTTTGGTGATTTTTTTTTTATTTGGTTGGCACCTATGTATCAAGAAATACCTATAGTAATCCCCACCGTCCCAAAATATTCATCAGCATAACACTGTATGTACCAAAACTAGTTTTCAGGAACAAAACTTTAAACTTTCTTATTTTTTACTAAATCGCTTTTCCTGCAAAACTGGTTTTTGGCACTTAGAGTGTTATGCGTCTAAAGTACAGCTGATATAAAGTCGTCGAGCTGTCAGAGAACCAATAATAAAATGGAATTTGAATCTCGGGAACGGCTCCAACAGTTTTCATGAAATTTAATATGCAGGTTTTATTTTTAGAAAAAGTAGTTTTACAAAAAAAATACCGAGCAAACTTCGCTCATCCAGGTACTTTATTATTTATATCACAAATAACATGAGTACTAATAGAGAGGCGACTGGGAAGGGAACGTGTCGCCGTGCATATGAGCAAACACTCCTATCACTGTCAAAAATGATATATATTTGTAGATATATTACATATAATGAAAAAATAGAATAAAACTATGTTGTACAGTTTTATCGTACCGAATGAGATGAGAAGGCTTAAAAATTACCCTTAAAGTAATTTTATTTGATCGGTAAGTACTATAACTCTGTATTTATGTGTGTAAATCCAAACTACATTGATAACTAATTGTCTTAAATGGCGTATCCGTTTAATTCATGATTTATATGGCAGAATAACGTTTACTGGGTCAGCTAGTAAAAACTGTACACCGGTTGACCCTGCAAGCCATCCCTAAAACTTCCCGCTAAATTGACGTATTTTAAGCTTTAACTATAATTTACCTCATCACATTATACTTTAAAATTTGTTACATTTTAAATGTAGGACATAATGTGATTTGCGCGCTCATCAATAATTCTCGAAATTAGCCCCTTGAGAGATGAGAAAGGGTTGACAAAGTTTCTTTGTCAAGCACGGGCAATGTACCGTGGAGATTATTACTATGAAATGTTTAAAAACTTTTAATTTATTCAAGTTTAATAACAGCAAAAGGAATTCTATAATTATAATATGCAACAATATTCAAACCAACCGAACTTACACCTGCTGCAATAATGTCAGTTCATATAACTGAGTGCTAAGTGTGAGATTTTCTTTTCGCATTCGATCGTGAGCGCGTTTGGAGTTTACTAGGAATTTGTATGTGATTTGTACAGCACCACCTAGTGGTAAACGTGAGAAACCAGTTTACCACTAGGTGGCGCTGTAAAAATCCCATACCAATTCCTAGTAAACTCGAAACGCGCTCACGATCGAATGCGAAAAGAACAACTCACACTTAGCACTTTGTCATGTTCCGATTTGGAGAGTAAGGTAGCCGGTAAACTTATACATGTGGCATTAAGACCCCGTCACAAGAATAACAACGTATCATTACAATATTTGGTGTCTATAGGCAATATTTGTCTCTTCCCATCAGAAGATTCATCTAGTTATTTGCTATCTTATAATTTATAAAAATATGCATGTGTTACTTTATGTGGGTATCTCGCAAAAAGAGAGTGAAAGCTAGCACACTACCATCACTTACATCGTGACCACTGACTAGGTGGTTAAAGTTCTGCAAAGTCTTCACAAGAGCCAAAAGCTGCAGGCTTATATATTGACGGTTACTTATAAACAGGATTGCGTTAGATGACCACGAAAATATATCAAATCGAAACAATATATTAATCCAGGGATTACCATTACCGACTGGTTATAGCACGGCCGGGAATCACCACTTATCTCAACTACCAACAAACGAGTGAATCGCAGTTACCTTGAGCCAAAGATTTTTTCTGCGCCACGACACTTGTATTCTACTAAAATGCAGTCTATAGACTACACCTACGTCAAAGCTCGTTGAATGAAACGCGTAAGTGCCGTAAAATTCACAGTGATTACGACCTTTGGTCGCGATTATAACTTATACTCTATTATACGCTGCAACGCTGCTTAATTTTTTATTTGGTTGGACTATTCATTTTCGTTTCAGCGCTACAGCGAGTGTTAACGAAATGGAACACAACTTCAACTTAGCATAGCTTCTCTAGTACGTAGTATATTAAACTCTTTAGCTGGAGCTTCTATTGACGTTCGTTTTGTTATGTTTAACCGGCGATGGAATGAGCATGATAATCTTTGTTTTTTAATATTTATAACTAGCTGACCTGGCAAACGTTGTTCTGCCTTTTTAACTACTCTTATTTTTTTCTATATTTTCTCACCTTTTAAACATTCTCTGGACTTTAATAATTAATTAAAAACCAAAATCAGGTAAATCGGTTCAGCTGTTCTTGAGTTTTAGCGAAACTAACGAACAGCAATTGATTTTTATAAACATAGATAATAGATATATCATCACGCCCGGTTAGTTCCCTTGCGGATAGACAGAGTAAACATTTTATGTAGACTTTCCCACTCACCGCAATTCACCAGTTTATCGGTTGACGAAATTAGTGATGATCTCCATCGCCTACTTCATCTTCCAGATAACAGTATATTCAGATAAATTCTAGCAATAACTCCAACTCGCCAGACTCCGAGCTGCTATAAACATTTTGGATTTTCAAAGAAACCTGAACCCGAGAATCGAACCTATGATCTCATGACCTTAACCGAATGCTACTAGACCAGGCGGCAGTATGTAGAAGAGGATTTACTAGAGTCTACTTTGGGCACAAGTTTCTCAAAAATCGAATTGTTCTCTTGTTTTATTTCCTTTTTTTGTATTCTGAAGAGAAATAAATAAATAAATTGGATTAATAAGGCGTTCCTATAAGTTATCTTATATATATATATATATATATATATATATATATATATATATATATATATATATATATATATATATATATATATATATATATATATATATATATATCTTTTATATCATAAGATATTAAACAAACAAATGACTCTCCTAATGAAAAAAGAAAATCATCGTCTATAGACACCAAAGATGATATGATGCGTTGCTATCCGTGTGGTGATGTATAAATGCCACGTGCGTAAGTTTTCAGGCTACCTAACCCGCAAACCGGAACACGACAGTGCCAAGCACTGCTATTACGGCAGGAATAGTTAAGGCGATGACAATGCAGAACCCTACCAACCAGTAACCACGATGGTAGTGACTCGCATAGCCAACCGTTTTCGTCTTACGAACTGCCTGGCATAACATCAGATGGTCTATATATCAGAGGAGCCCGGACCAATACGGGGTATATTGTAACTGCGAAATTTTTTGCGGTTGCATAGGAGCATGACTCACGTTTTTTATCTATACGTATATAATAAAATCGTAGGAAAGTCAAAACTGTACATTGAATATTTTTTTTAAATAATACTTGGGGCGTGATCTACAATCGATATCGAAGCCAAAAATATAGTTTATAGAATTTTTGTCTGTTTGTCTGTTTATCTGTTTGTATATATGTATGTCCGGGGTAAACTCAAAAAGTACTGCATGAATTTACTTCAAATTTTGCATGAATATTACTAACAGGTCGGGTCAACATATAGGCTACATGTTACTACGCTATCACCTACGGGGGAGGAGCTGTGCGGAGTAAACGAAGTCCGAGCGGACGAAGTCGCTGGCAACAGCTAGAATAGAATATGAGGTAAATGCACAGGAGGCTGACCTGATGGTAAGTGATCACCTGATCCATGAATGATTGCTATACCGGGGATCTTGCAGATTTTTTACCAGCCCCCCAATGCACGTATATATATGATTAGGTCTCTCAGACACATAAACACGATAGAATGTTTTATTGATTCAGACGTTACTTTGCGGAAATCCATTATTAAAAAAGTGAAATTAATTAAATTTGCTATTATCCGCGGACTGTTCTATGTATCATCCGTGATGGCACCGAAAAGAAAGACGTCGGTTTAACGGTTTAATAAATGGATAAGACTAACCGATGGTCCGGATAAAAAGAAGACCCCAGTGGCACAATTATCCACCCACATCCACCCCACTTTTACAACCACGACCACGCCGGCACCAATCACAAATGCACACAATTCATGTACGCACTCAACGCACGTTTCACTTCGAAACCGAAGCATCTTCAGCCGAAACGAACACGACCTATCTCTACGCGAGTGGTAATTTAATTAATTTCACCTTTTTAACACGATAGAACGTTGAGACATGCTACGACGCGGCGTAATATGTAAGAAAATGTGTCAGAGTTTTAAACGTCGATTGTCGTTTAATTACTTGAATTAAATAAGCTTTTTTTCTGGAAGGCCCCAACCCATATATTGACACGAGGGAACAATTGGTCCCGGTTATCGCCAGAAATAATCGATAATCGTTATCAGATATGTAGAACGCGGCGACGGGTTTCACCACTCATCTCGTCGACCAACAAATGAATTGTAATGAAATGGAAAGTCTGTACATTCGGTTCGCTCTACCTATCGCACAAGGAAACTTAGCGTGATGATACTTACTTTATTTTCCCCGTGTTGGTGCCGAGCTCCTTTGTATAATAGACCAACTGCCGTTCTGCCAGGCTAGTCGTAAAAGGAAACCGATTGGCTACGCGAGTCACTACTATCGTGGCTACTAGGTGGTAGAGTTCTGCATTGTCTCGCCCAGGTCTGGTACCACCGCCTTACCTATTCCTGCCGCAATAGATTCAGTTCTTTTCACTGTCGTGTTCCGGTTTGGAGGGTAAGGTAGCCGGTAAACTTATGCATGTGGAATTAAACCTCGCCACAAGATAGCAACGCACCATTAACATCTTTGATATCTATAGGCGACGGTTGACTCTTTCCATCAGGAGATCCATCTGCTTGTTTACTATCTTATATTATACATATAAAAAAAAACTAATTTTTTTCGTACTTAGCACTTTTTGTGTTATAAATATTCCAAATTGACGCGGACGCTTCAATTACGCAAATTACACAGGTGTTGTACGAGATTTATTACATTCTTTTGTGTTACATATGAAAAGAATTGTCCTGTATTAACAACAAAAACCGGAGCAACAAAAACCGGTCATATGCGAGTCGCTCTCATACACGTAAGCTTCCGTACCATTGATCCCTTGGCGTTTAACTTTTTTACATTTTTATTTTTTGTAGTGATAGCAGCCACAGTAATACGCATTCTGATACATATATTATTGATAGAAAGAACAATGGTGAATTGTCATACAAGAAAAAATCTGAAAGAAATATCTTACGTCTTCAAAAACTGGAAGGTTTCTGGAATTAAAATTAATGCTAGAATATTAAAATAAATCATTTTATCAATCTAAGGGGTTTGGATTATAAGAAATGCTTTACATATTTTGAGGTGAAATAAATTAATTAAAAAAATACAAAAAATTTAATTTTTAAAGGTTTTTTTACAAATTAAGCACAAGTTATCAATTTTCTTAATATACACAAGAATAAGTGAATAACTAAGTTCAAAATATTATATCAAAGGTTTAAGGGTGTGTTCACCGAAACTATACTTTGAGTTAGATGTTCGGAGTAAATAAATTTTTGAATTGAACGAGCTGTTTTGGTAAAGAGTCAGGATACACTTTCTTTCTTTAAGTAAACCTAAGGAAAAAATGTCAGAAAAATACCACGATACCGTGACGTGATTTATTTGTTAAATGGCGGCATTGGGCATTTTCTAAGTATTTATAAAGTGTACCGGCGACCGGCGGAAATCTTAGCTCAGAATTCAAAAGTCAGATTTTAGAGGTTTTACTTTCGCTGAACTCACTTACTGTTTGATAACATTTGACAGCTAATATTATTGACAAATGACAGAGTCATACTAATAATAGCATTTATTCGACGTAGGTACACTCGGTTACACTTATCGACGTCAAAATATAATATATAAAAGCCTTTTGTGTTCTTATATGTTTTTTTTAATGTATATACATTAAAAAAACATATAAGAACACAACACTTTGCAGCTAGAGAGAATACATTTTTTGCTGGTTAGGATATTTAACAAATCAACAACAATAAAATTAAAATCAACGACAAAATTAAAGTTATCTGGGTAACTTACGATCTACTTCATTTTCTACCGTCACCTTTATATACAGACTGACTGGCCAGTTACTGACCTTCAATATTTAATTGTATAATTATTAATAATTAATAAAAAGTTGGCGTTCATATATGATGAAAAAAATAACATTAAAAATAAATATTAAAATAATTCATAGTAAACTTAGTAAACAGTACACCGAGAATCCTACATTTACCTGCGCGTTACTTAGACACCGCGCGGACGCACGTGTCGCGCAGGTAGTGAGGTTGAGGGCAGGGGGTGGCGGCGGCGTGTCCTTGATGTCGACTAGCGCAGCGTGCTTAGAGAGTATTATATCCACATTTCACCTATTTTTAGAGAAACAATGGTCAAAAATTAAGCCCCTAATTTTATTATTTAATTTTAACGAAAATCGAGTACCGAGTACTCTCCAGAAGTATCGATGGTCAGTCTGTATAAAAATGGGGTAATTTCAAATGGCAACATTATGAGTACCACACTTTAAATAAAACATAGACAATAAATAAAAAGGCTCAAATACAGACTTAATTTAAAAAATAATATCTTTTTCATAGGCCTTAATCAAACATAATAAATACGAGTAACATTTTAAAAAATTAAAAGGTTATGTATAGTAGGAGATTTGACTGAAGACGGTCACTTTAAATACAAGGTATGAACTCACCATTGTTCTTTTAAGTGTCATATATATATGTTTATATATATATATATATATATATATATATATATATATATATATATGTATATATATATATATATATATATATATATATATATATATATATATATATATATATAATATATACGCGTGCGTAGCGTTTACCCATCTCCCTCGTGCAGACTTATATCCGTTGTAATTAGTACAGAACGAAATCTTGCATATTGTCACGAGTGCACCGTAAAAGATACTTTGATTCTGTCATTTTGCACCCTAACCCACTGGTGGTAACCGCGGCAGATTAAATCCTAGATCCTAATCCCGATCCCAAAATACGTAGGCCTAGCCACGTGCTCATCGATCCCGATTACCCGATAACTCTGGCCAGTGGAACACATCAAAACACTACTCACCTACACATGCGACACCGTAGCTGCCGGCGGCGACGAGGACCCCTGTTTCACCTATCGGCGAACCGAGCCCACGTGCAAGGATCAGCCAACGGACAACATAAAAACACTAACTCTCTTATCGCAAATCCCGAACCCACACGAAGCTGAGGATCGGTCACGCAGGAGCATCCTTAGGGCGGAGGGCGTACAGCACCACACCTTTGAATTTTGGCTGAGCACTGTGCTCGCCCCGCAACCAGTGAAGCTGTGAAAGCTCTTAAGGGCAGCAGTAATTTAGACATTCCGAAAAAAAACAGTATAAGCGGGCAGTATAGACTTAAAATTGTTTACAACATTCACTAAAAAAACGTAAAAATTAGCTCTCAGATTTTAAATAAATATTTTTACGTAAATTTTGCACAGGATATATGGGAATTGGCTACCGCCCAAAGGTAGCAAGTTTGCATCTGTTCAATGTACCTATTAACCATACTCTATCGTATACATTTAGTCCAGGAGCCTGGGACTTTGAATTAGAGTCATTTATCGTATAATTTGTCTAACAGATATTTGTACTTCAACATCAATAGAATTACGATCGAGTCTCAAAGGGCGATCGTTAGTAAGCGTAGAAATTACGTCAAGAAGTTTTGGCATTTTCAGCAACGAGCAAAGCGTTTGAATTTAAAGGAATAAGAAAATCGGTAGAAGTACTAAATGTTAATTACATCATGGGTGGAGGTAAGACGTTTTATATATTTTATTTCATTGAACTGCCTCGTGGTCTAGGGGATGCAGATAATTCAGCTCAGATCAAGAGGTCCCGGTTCGATCCCCGGGTCGGGCAAAACGTTATTGAGGTTTTTTCGAACTTCTTTCAAAAATTCAAAATCTCAGTAGTAGTTCGGAGTCTGGCAGGTGGTGTGTAATCACTCCCGTAACTTTGATGAGTACGTACAGCTTTCGATCACGGTTATCGCTAGAAATAGCCAATAACCGTCATCAAGACGATAAAACGTAACAATAGGAATCACCACTCATTTCGCCAATTGGCAAACCAGTAAATTGTAGTGAACCGGAACTAGTCTACAGACGTTTGGTTTACTCTGCTTATCTCGCAAAGGCACTGGGCATGATGATACTTTTTCATAGGATAGAAAACAAATATATGGCTCATTTAATGGAAAGATGTATCCATCGGCCGTAGGCACAAATATATATGGTTGTCCGTGTGGCGGAGTAGGAGTGCTACAGCATAAGTTTACTGACTTCACTACCCTCCAAATTGGAATATAGCTGCGGCAAGCACTAGTTCGTGCGACAGGATTAGATAAGACGGTGGTACCAAACTTGGTCGAGACGTTACAGAATTCTACCATCTAATCAGTGTTAGTGACCTATTATAGACTTATTTCACCTTGAACGAGATTTTTATCAATAAGACAGTTGACTATAATGAAGCAAGAATATAACAAGATAAAATAAAAAGTTTCAAAAATCCCCGACACATCCTCAGACCGCCATTCTGCTACCTATGCATCATTTTAAGAGCAAAACGTGAAAAGGCCTAATGATCTTTGAAAGGGTTTTGCAGCATCAGGTTAAGATTACCACGGTTCCTTCCTTTACTCTCAATGAGCTTAAGTTGTATTATTGCAAAGCTCCCATGGCCTCCAGCTCCAGTATGTAACTCTGGAAATTATTTTGATTCAGCGTGTATGTAAACATATAACAATGAGACCACACTCAATGGGCTTATTTTGTTTAATGCTAAAGTTCCATGGCCACTTTCTAGTTCCCCTCAACCCTGCGAATCTTCTAGCAATAAAGACCAACTATACCAGCCCAATCTCTGATGACCACCTTTCAGTTCCATCCATGTTATCTCTTGTAAAACATCCGGAACCTAAATGTTTGCCAAACCGAATTAGCCCACATTTGATGGTTTTATCTAGATTAGCTTAGGAGTTGTCATGGACTTCTTCCGGCTCTATCATCATCATCAGATACTGGGAAACATCCTGCTCCAAATACTTTGGAATAAATTTACTCAATTTTATTGCAAAGTTTCCATGACCACCATCATCAGCTCTATTATAAGACCACGGAAATCGTCTAGCACCAGGATGTTGTAAAATGTTTATCGTTAATGTTTAATTGCAAAGCATTAGATACAGTGTTCTATAGTCCCAAAATTTTTTCGCCTCTTTTTATGCAAATATTCCTATTGTTATTCTCTTTATAGTGCACAGAACCTGCCTATTTATATACCACTTTATCGATAATACAATAGAAAATATTTTTTTAAAAGAAATCTCATTTTTATTCATTTAATTCCGTAATCACAGTAATATATACAGTAATCACTACATCAAAACATTAAAGATAAATAAATACAATGGGCGAATTTATCTTTAGTAACTAGTTTAATGTAATTGAAACGAGAAAATCATAAGAAAAACTTTTAAAATGCCCATCAAAAATACTCGTCAAGCAGAAAAAATATACGGTGTGTAAAAAAACCCTGTCAGGTTGTCAAATGCATTATTTGGTAGCTTAATACAAACATATCTGTGACATTATTTTATGGATATTGACACATAAATTTTAAAAATATTTGCTTGATTTAAGGGGAAGTTTCTCAATTTTATTACTAAAATGAGGCACTTTAAACTACGATATTTTTCTTATTTTAATAAAAAGAATTATTTTATTGTTTTTTTTTTTGACAATGACCTACCTATAGACCTCTTTCGGATAAGACAGGGTTTTCATTACACCCCGTATAGCTTGGAAACGCAGTTTTTGAGGAAAAACTTGAGATAAAACCATTATTCAATCTGTTGTTTTAAAGACACATTGGCGTAAAAGAATTCTCATTTAAAATGGCTATCTAACTCCGTTGTTTAATTATCCATACTAATGTTACAAATGCGAAAGTAACTCCATCTGGCTGACACTTCTTCACGTCGAAACTACTGAACCGATTTGGATGGGTACAAAGATAGTTTAACCCGAGAAAAGATACGAGATAGTTTCTATCCAAAAAATCCTACGGGAACAGGAACTATTTGGGTAAAGCCCCGGGACTTTTATTGTAGACATATTTCCAAAGTAAGCAAATTATTTGCTTGTGTTGTGTTACGCTTACGAAAACGCGGCCATAGTAGCTATAGCTAGTAATTAATAAAAATAATACCGGTATTTACTTTAGTTTTCATTATAAAAAGAAATTGTTATATGCGTGTACCTCTTCTCTTTTCTGCAATAGGCGATTGTCATCAGATCAAATTGTTATCAGATCGGTAAAATGCGGTTAAGGGCTCCCCCCCCGTCTTGGTAGGGCTCCCTTCGAAGAATGGATCCAATCTGCGGTTCCGCCGAGCAGTATACAAAAAGTAACGATTGGCTAAACGTATAACTATTCATAACTACCGTAGCTATAAGGTGGTGGAGTTTCACAACCTCTCGCCTGGGTGTTTGATACCACCATCTTATCTATTGCTGCGGCAATATCTTCATTGCTTGTCCTTGTCGTGTTTCGGTTTGGAGGGGTAAGAAACCTGGTAGACTTGTGCATGTGGCATTGCCATCCCGCAACGCGAATAGCAGCACAACGTTAACATATTTAGTATCTATAGGCGATGGTTTCTCTTTCCATCAGAAGAGAAATTCAACGATATAAAAACAATCTTACCTTGTTTACTATCTAACGTTATAAAAAAACACTCGTCCCGTCAGCTGACAAACTGGTGAGTTGTGCTAAATCGGAAAGTCTAAAGACATTCAGTTCACTGTGTCTATTTTATGAAGGAACCGGCGTGATGACAATTTATTATAATTGTGAATGTCAGGACAAGGGTGTGTATAAAAAATATTTGAATAATCGTGTGAAAAAAAAATGAAAAAATCGAATTGAAAAATCTCTCATTCTCCTCATTTATATAGGCATAACTAATTGTAATAATTGTGAAATCAAATCTGGTAGCTTTTTTATTATTAACGGCGATCGCTTGTGGCCGAAATTCGACCATAAACTATATTTTTTTAAGTATGACAACTGACATTGGTCGTAGAGAAAATAGTATACATGTGTGTGTATAATAGACTATGTCACATGAATGTAGTGTGTGTAATGTTTATTTTTATTTATTTAATTAATTCCTATTCTTTTAAAAAAAATAGGATTCTGCACTCCTCCGTAATAGAAACTATAACTATGTCTATCATACTTCACAATTCACGCAATCGTCTTAAAAAGGGGTTCAAAGTTTTTCCTTCACGTATTAATATTCAGATACTCTGACAGCAGAAAACATCTATTTTTATGAATATTCTTAAAATTTCTGCTAACTCTTTTACATTGGGAAAAACTGTATAACACGTGCTGTATCATTCCAAATCGCGAATATTTCTTGTAATATTGAATTTTCTCAGTCTTATTTCCATTATAATGTAGGGTAATTCTTTCCAAAGGTAGTAAAAACGGTCGTAATAAATCTCGTGAAACACCTGCGTTATTTTCTCGATCGAGACGTCGTACCGATCTGCAATATATATCTTAAAAGTGTGCTAAGTACTAAGAAAATAACATTTTAACATTCCTTCGTTTTGAGTAATAATAAATTTTTCAAACTTTACAATAAACTACTAATATTATATAACAGAAAGCTGCTTTTTTATGTAAAAGATAGAACTACATCGTACTTGTCAGGGAACACAATTAAGCAACAATTTTATTGGTGGTAGAATTTTGCAAAGTGGGTGACACGTTGTTGGTTGGTGGGTATGATTTTTTTATACCTTAAGGACTATATTTCACCGGGGGGCCATGGCGGCGCGACCAGTCACCGCTACCAACAAAATGTATACAGCTCTATAGAGAGTTATTAACCTGGTGTCCGATTGGTAACGCTACTAATTTGGCGGTGTGACCAGCTCGGACGCATGTACTAGAGGTCCATTGTGATACTGTATCAGTGTGGTCTAGCGAATCTGGTGTCTGTATGGTGTCTAGTTTGGTAGCTTACGGACACAACGGTGGCGCGACTGGTTATGCTGCCCTGGCATCCCGGTGAAATGTAGCCCTAAGACAGCAAACAAGCAGATGGGTTTACTTATAGAATGACTCCTCAGTGCATGTCATTGCAATGCAGGTCTTGTTAACCGCCTAATTTTCAAACCTAAGTCAGTGCAAGTACATAAAAAGCGTTTTGTCAAAGTTTGGCTCAACCTTAACCTCAAAAATACCGATTTCCGTATGCAGCAAAATAAAAAGGATTTTGAATTAACAAATCGGTTTATAAAAGGTTTGTTCAAAGTATTTCTTACGCGATTTTTTTTCTGTGATTTCATAAGGGAATCAAAACCTATACCTTTAAACGAGCAATTCTTGTATATATATAATTGGAATCTCGGAATCGGCTCCAACGATTTTCATGAAAGTTACAAATTAGGGGTTTTTTGGATCAAGGAATCGATTTATCAAGGTTCCAGGTCTAAGAAAAGCTCGGTTCCCAAGATATGGGTATATGAAAAACCGAGCAAAGCTCGGTCAAGCAGAAAAAAAATATTCTATAGGAATCGATTTATCAAGGTTCCAGGTCCAAGAAAAGCTCGGTTCCCAAGATATGGGTATGTGGAAACCAGATATTAATATCTTATAGGAGATGAAAAAAAGAAAACCCTAAAATTTTCCACCATAAAAAAACCCAAAATAACGCAATCAAAGATATGAACGTATTTTGCGATTTTACAAGGAAATTAAAACGTATAGGGTACTTCCGTGTGTAATTAATGTTACTTGCAAGTTTATACGAAAACCTCGGTGTAAGATCCCAACTCGCAATGCACCGGTTTTTTATTATTACTTCTTACAACCACACTACCTAGCGAATATTGGAGGTTGTAAATTAACAAAAACACAACAAATTTGTACATAACCATAGCCGCCGATATTGCCGCTTTCAAATTTTATCTACACTGACGTTCAAATCCACGGTTTCGGCCTAAACTGGTTTATATAGGTATATGAAGCGCTCTAATCTCAGATACACTCCGAGCGAAACCTTGTATAAAAACCGCTAAACACCTCTATTAACCGGTATTTTTTAAACCTGCTAACCTGCTGTCATATTTCGGTTTTGAGGGTAAAGCAGTAAACATATGCATTTGTTATTAATACCCACCACACGGATAGCAACGCACCATAAATATCTTTGGTGTCTATAGGTGATGGTTCATTTCACAGATAAAACTGGATACGCCTTTCATGGCAATTTCTTAAATCGTTAGCGTCGTTTGCACTTGCACACATAAATACAGAATTATAATACTTATCGATGAAATAAAACCAATCCAAACGTATTCCTCAAGCCTTAGCTTTGTATTCGACATGATGAAATAGCACAATATGGCATATTTCTATTTTTTACGATAATATAAAATAATATATCTACAATCGTTTCACATTTACATACATTTGCTCATACGAGCGGCTATGCATTTTGCGCCCGACACCGTGACTATTATTATTCTTACTATTATTATGTTATAATCAGGAAAGCCATCAGCTTGCTTGCTATCTAATATATTAAAAAACATCTACAGGCAAAATAGTTTTTAATAACTCTCACTCTTTGTAATGTAGGTACAGATATAGATGAAATAGCGATAATCTGCAATGTTTCATTTATTCAAATACTCAAAATATTTGCTTTAAAATCGACTGATGTTGAAATATACCAATCTAACAAATTGCAAACAAATTTTTGTGCATGTTCAGCTATTTTATGTTATTTTATTTATGCACCACCATCCATTCTAATGCGAAAAGTAAAACAATTTCGCATAACTCGCTCCCCGCAATGCTAAATTGCACAACGAAATAGGCAACTTGTCAATTCCAAATTCCACTTCGCATGCGGTAACTTAAATCCCACCACAATGGCAGCGTTTTTAAATAAAATAAACTTGCAGAAAGCTAGAGATGTAAATAATATAAAGCTAGTTTCATTTAGCCGAAATGTGAATTATATTTTAACTCTTTAATGGATTATTTTTTAGGGTTCTTTAACCTAAAAAGTGACTTAAAGCCCTATTAATATGCCTCTGCAGTTCTTGTGTTGTTTATTACAGGGATCTATCTATAAAAGTTACACCCTAAACGGGGTTTTCCTTTAATATAGGATAGACAAACAAACTGAT
The DNA here is from genome assembly GCA_036924255.1 of Apodemia mormo. Lineage (NCBI taxonomy): Eukaryota > Metazoa > Arthropoda > Insecta > Lepidoptera > Riodinidae > Apodemia > Apodemia mormo. Next base: position 30,242,787 of record JAUPFN010000019.1, read on the forward strand.
GGATGGTATATAGTTATCCCTAACTATCGGTTATAGACACCAAAGATATTAATGGTCCGTTACTACGTGTGTAGTGGAATGGTAAAACCAAAAACATTAGTCTACCAACAACGTGAACCTAAAATCTGGAACACAATAGTGACAAGCATTATCACTAAATCGACAGGAATAAGTAAGCCAGTAGTACCTAATCAGCGCGAGACTTTGAAGAACCTTAAGACCTATAGTAGTGATACCACCGAAAATTGTGATATGTTTAACCAATCGTTAGTCTTATATGAATTTCCTGACGGAATGGTAAATGGTCTACGCTTAAACGGGACTCGCGCTAAAATATAATTTAATATCCCTCAGTTATTATCCATTGAGTTTCAGTGAGCTGAGTTTCTTCCGCCGGATCTTCTCAGTGTGTGGCCGCGTTCCAATCCGGTAGTAATTCTAAAAAATCGATACAATTTATAGTTTTAAATGTAATGTTATATAATGATATATTTTTAAATATTTGCACACCATATATTGGTAAAATATGTTGGTAACTTAATTCATTTTTGACAGCTTGTAACACCCATATTCTTGCAAATAAATATTTTTTCTTTCTTTCTTTCATTGGTGGTATGGTACCTAACCGAGTTTAAGTTGCATGTGGCTAAATTTGAATATCAAAGTATGCAATCACGCAGACTCTTGCATGACAGAAAGAAATAATATTCTCCAAATCTACTTATATACTAATATTAAAAACATATAATATTTGTTTTCTTTTTATGATGTATAAACTCAAAAACTTGTAGATAAATTCTCTAAAAATTCACTCACCAATATAAAGCTTTCCTTGGTTGGTTCCGGAAACCTTTGAAGAATAGACCAACTGCCGTTTTGCAAGGCAGATCGTAAAAGGCGACCGATTGGCTATGCGAGTCACTAACATCGTGGCTACTAGGTGGTAGAGTTCTGCATTGTCTCGCCCGGGTCTGATACCACCGCCTCACCTATTCCTGCCGCAATAGCGTCAGTGCTTGTCGCTGTCGTGTCCCAGTTTGGAGGGTGGGGTAGCCGGTAAACTTATGCATGTGGCACTGGATCTCGCCACAAGATGGCAACGCACCATTATCATCTTTGGTATCTATAGGTGATGGTTAACCCTTTCCATCAGGAGATCCATCTGCTTGTTTTCTATCTTATGATATAAAAAAGCCATATTACCAATTAACTTTCTTTTTTACCTGATTGAGTAAAACAAAGTAGTATGTGTTAGACACATGGGTCATCATCATTCTAATGCGAAAAGTAAAATATGATTTGCTAATAGAATACCTATATTGCTTAACGTAGAAAGCCACGAAACGAAAAGAAAACTACAATACGATAGGGTTATGATCTGGCCCCCAAGACAAGTGGCATCAACGCTAGGAGAATAGAAAAGAAAATGTATGGATTTGACATAAGCCGTTGATACGAGCGTAAATGAATTTGTAATTGGTAGCCAAGTGTCATTCGTGAAACGAAACGTTATATTGCATCGATCATTTTTGATCATTTTCATACAAAACCTTAGCCAAGTGGCACTTTTGACAAGCAAAATTGTGATCCGATGATCAGCGAACGCTAGAACCCTGTAAATTACGCTAAAAATGGCGGATGATCATTATTATTTAATCAGCTGTTCTAAACCTTGGATAATATCTGTTAGAATTTTTGATAATTTTAAAGTAAAATGAACGCAAATTGCCATAATTTAAGAGTCCCAACCTAACTACGGGGAATTTCAATACATTTTCTTTTTCTAAGTCGCAGCCGCCTTTGTAATGGATTTCGGTTTTCATCCCCTGACTCCACGGGGAATAAACTCAGAGCAAAGTGACCTTGACAAAAGTTGAGGTTCCTTACCCCCTCCATGCAATGGTGCAACAAAAAAGGGGTTTTATATAGGGTAGAAATTTTCCATCAAAATTTTTCTAAGTCCTGCGCACGCACTGACCGCCAACCGAGCTCTCTGTTTATTCTAATATAACGCATTGGTGTCATTTAGACAAAATTGGTAGCCAAGTGGATCATGGCTTGTTTAACGTTCATTCTATTGAGGTCTATCGAATATTGTCCGTGAATTGACGGCAATGTCAGTTTGAAGTATTATTTTCACAACGTGAATCAATCTCGGATCAATAATATACATGCCATTATATACAAAAAAAATAATAATAATATACATGGATGGAATATAAAAAAATAAGAACAGAGTCGCTATATCTGATTCAATTTTGATTGTATGTACCGCGTAAGTGCGAATAAGATAAAATATACCTACTATCTTTTCTAGTCGATTACTGTCATGCCGTAAGTTTCTATATAGCTAACATGTCAATTGAACTCTGTCAGTACCTACTACTAATTTAAAGAGTTATAAAATTAAATACTGTCACCAATATTTATGTATTTATCTTCGTTGCTATCAAATTTGTTGTGTTAACATATTTTAAGTAAATCCTCTTTACATTACAAGTGAACGTAGAATTGTGCAAAATGTTATCGATAGTCACATTTTAAAACTTATGTTTCAGATTTATGAAATGAACGAAAATATGCAAAACTGAACATACAAAACTTCTTTTTTACGTATTTTTTGGCATTCATATTTACAGAAATGTAAAATTGATCGAAATCTATTGCTACACTGAAACATAAACTATCTTTCTTTCTTTCATTAAATTAACAAAATACAAGAGTTTTTATTTTGTAAATTTAATATTTTTTTACAGACAAAATATTATATTTATCATCATTAAGACATTTTGCAAACCTAATACTTCACTACTTACAATGTGTCTAGGCAGTTCGTTAGAAGCGAATAATTGGGTAAATGAGTCACTAGCACAATGCTAGTGACTCGTTTACCCACTCGTTTACTAGTTTACTCGTCTACCCGGTGGTAGAGTTCTGCATTGTCTCGCCTGGGTCTAATACCACTGGCCTACATATTCCTGCAGCAATAGCAACAGTGCTTGTTATTGTCGTGTTCCGGTTTGGAGGTTAAGGTAGCCGGTAAATGTATGTATGTGGCATTAATACCCCGCCCGCGCCACAAGAATATCAAAGCACCATTAATAATGTGCCACCAAAAGTCTTAATTTGCGTTCATTTTACTTTAAAATTATCAAAAATTCTCACAGATGTTATCCACGCTTTAGAACAGCTGATTGAATAATAGTGATCAACCGCCATTTTAAGCGTAATCTGCAGGGTTCTAGCTTTCGCTGACTATCGGGTAATTCGCTACAATTTTGCTTGTCAAAAGTGCCACTTGGCTACGGTTTTGTATGAAAATTGTTAAAAATGATCGATGCAATATAACGTTTCGTTTCACGAATGACATTTGGCTACCAATTACAAATTCGTTTACGCTCGTGTCAACAGCTTATGACAAATCCATACATTTCTCTATCTATTGTACTAGCGTTGATTTCACATCTTGGGGGGCAAGTCTTTTTTGCTTTTAATGCACTTTTCATATAAATAAAACTTATCACCTCGGTGAAAATAATACTTCAAACTGACGTTTACCCTCAATTCAGAGACAATATTCGATATACTTCGTAAAGTTCGTATGGAACGAACGTTGAACAAGCCATGATCCACTTGGCTACCAATTTGGCCTAAATATCGCCAAAGCGTAATATTTGAATAGTTAGACAGCGTTTGCCACTTGCCTAGGGGGGCTGAGCTGTAATCGGCACCTGGAAATGTTTTGACGTTAGAGACTGACGATCGCCAGTGACGGTGACAGTGACGGTAATTTATCATATTTTAGTTTGCTCTGCATCTTTTACCGCATTTATCATGGGGAGTGTTCCAATGAATTGTTGAACAAAAACTGAAAAATTCACGGAATGTTGTTAAAGTACAATAATTATATATTTAAAATTATATATAATAAATAAAATATTTTTTTAACTTTTATAGCGTGATATCGTTAAGCATGTATATAAGAAAGGCTCCACTAAGCGAAAAATTTTTACGATAATTATTTAAACATTTTTTTTTTCATTTAATATTAAGACGGAATTACGAGAAAATTTTGTTAGTTAACAATCGTTTAACTTGTTGAAAAATTAATTTTAAGTAAAATTTCCAACGGAAATAAATTATTTGTAGTGTTCAAAATACATCATGTTTTTTTCAAATTTGAAAAAGAATGTTAATAATTTCTTAAATAAATTAATTTATGTGTCGTAATCGATTTTGATGCCGTGCGCGCAACCTTAAAATATCGTGCGGAGACCCATTTTCAGCGTTAAATTACAATTATAAATAATGGAGATAGAGTTCCAAAATTGTAAAGTTTTTACTTGGAAATTTCTTCTTCTTTTAGAATCTTTTTTTTTTTTAAATTTCCTTAATATTAATAATTTATGAAATATTGGCAAAAACGAAATGCCATTTTTTCCCATCTTTAATTGTTTATAACTTTTGCAATTTTTTATTTGCTAATACACGCTTTTAGCACATTTTTCTAGGCGTCATTCCGGATCCAATGAGCTATCGCACATGATTTTAAGAGCAGTATCTCTATTTTAAACACTTTTCAACTTATCGCGTAGACTAGATGTCTGGAAATCCACAACCGTGCACTTTAGTCGGTACTTTTTTCCTTTTTTGCCTCGCATTACTCCTTTGTGGATTATCCGCGGGGGTGTTTCTGAACGGATTCGATTTGTGGACATTCAAGAAACGAGCTTATTCATTCTTAAAAGGCCGGTAACGCAGCTGCAAGACCCCCGGTATAACAGATGTTAATGGGTGGCAGTGATAACTTACCGTCAGGTGCACCCCCTACTCGTTTGCCCCCTGTACTATAAAAAATAAAATATTGACATCATATAACTACTCGTGTTGGCCCGAACTCCTTTGAAGAATAGACCAACTGTCGTTCTATTAGGCAGATCGTAAAAATCGACCAATTGGCTATACGTGTTACTACTGTTGTGATTGATAGGTGGTAAAGTTACGCAATGTCTTGCCCCGGTATTTAGTATAATCACTTTACCTATTCCTGCCGCAATAGTATCAATGCTTGTCATTGTCATGTTGCAATTTAGCGGGAAAAGTAGCCGGCTTACGCAACTGACATTGTTATACCGCCACATGGATAGCAACGCACCATTAAAATCTTTGGTGTTTCTCTTTCCATCTGGCGAGCCAACTCCATGTTTGCTATCTAATGATATAAAATAAGGTTTGGTAGAAATAATATAATCAATTACTTATTGTATTTTTTTTATTTCACAGGTATACTTTTTACACTTGAAATAAGTCTATAAAGTTTTTTATTTCTATCTTTCAACTATTTATATTTCTTCAAAAAACTACCAAAATGAAGACATCACTATTTTGTACCTTTGCAGTTTATACCATTGAATTGCCAAGTGCTTTGGAGTGGAAAATTGCTGCTTTAGTGATCAAATTATATTCGAATCTCTTTGAATCTCTCTAAATCTAAAGATTTGTGTTTTGATGAATCGTAATGTTACGTTAGCCGTATTTTTATCTTTGTAACATGTTTTGAATATTTTTCTTAGATATTTTTGGTGTATATGTTTTTTATTGCCGTCACTTCCAAGCCTGAGAGAAATTCTTGAAAAAAGATTGAAAAAAGAAATTAACGTTTTTCGCCTATAGCTTGAAATTTAAGGATATTCTAGAACTTAGTGCTTCATATGAGCGCTTTAGTTGTCAAACTAGGTAATTGCAATGAAATACACGATAATTGTAAAAAAAAAAAAAATCAAAATGTAATAATAGGGATCTATCTCACTTCCTTAGGAACTTATATCAGAGATCTAGCTTTAGGGATTAACGTTGTTCATGTGGCGTTGGCTTAAAGCTTGTCGAGTTGGAAGAACTGATTGTTGCGGAGGGCAGAATCAAGCTGGCTTGTGTTGTTATTGCCGTGGTGGCAGACGGTCTCCATCACCAAGCGCAAATACGTCTCTTGATTTTAGCTTTCAAATTCTCATAACAAAATGTCAATCGATTGAAGCGTTCAAGATTCATACACACATACCTACACATTATACAACGTGGCATCGTACTACGACGTACGATGTAAAAAATGTTTAAGAGTCCTAAACTCTTCGGTCCGCTTGACGTTTTCTTACGGGAATCGGGCCCCTGGTCTGCCGGTCCCTCGATACCTATTAGCTTGAGTATAGCACGCGGCCGATCCTAGCATCCGCTGTGATAGTAACAGGGTGAGAGGAACTCGCAAATCCTGTTGTAAAGTCCCGCATCTTCGTTCATTCGCGAAGGCAATACAAACTGCGATCATATATATTTGATCGAAGAATACAAACATATCTGCCACCTGTTTTTGAAAATAAATATATATGTTTGTAAATGTCTACGTTACTACCTCGACAACAAACATCTTTACAATGTTTAGAAAATAAATTATTATATAATTAGTTATTGCGACTGAAAAATAAAAAAAGAAATAATGTATTTATCAAGATTTTACAATCACTTTAAAGCAGCTGACAAATTCATTCCTGCAGGTTTATGACACGATGAGAGATAAAAATATTCTTTGACGAGTCTTTTAAATAAATTTATATTCTAAACAAGTCTGATACAAGACAGTATTATTCTGTTCCATAGTTTTATGGTAGTTGCCGTAAATTTTAAGCCATAATATTTTGTATTATCAGCATATTTTTAAACATCTTTTGTCAGCGAACAAGCAAATAGCTACATTAATGAAAAGAGATAGTCATCACCTATACACAGGAAATTTAGTTTGCAGTTGGAGAGTTTTACCTCCTAGTATTTACGATGGTAGTGACTTGTATAGCCGATCGACAGAATGGCAGATGGTCTATTCTTCGAAAGGAATTTCGTACTGCACATTTTGATTCGAGCCTCTTGAAGTACGCACCATTGTAGTTTTTATTACGCAGCTTTTTAAAAACGAATAGAGACTAAATATGTGTACGAGTATTTAATATACGAATGCTGTGTGCTTTGAGGTGAGAACAAAGGTTTTTCTGTCACAATACCGCCACTATTATATCACGTTTTGGCAACTTTGGCAAGTTTCGAGAAATATTGCGCAATGTTACGGGCAGTATTTTAAAGATTCCTAGTAACATTCGGAAACTTTCGGCAATTTTCATCCCTAGTCTCGAACCTATAACATATACCAGTCTCTTACAAAACTGCTACAACACTTATCACTAAAACTTTTGTATGTTTATATTATTATGACACCTATCGTGAGAGAAAATAAAAACATTTTTTAATTTTGATAAATTAATCAACGGGTTTTGCATTTCACAGCATCATCGATATAAAAAATGTAAAGTATTTGCAATATGTACATCAATAATAAATTTTTAATATGTCGAAAGTCGATAAATTTGTGTAACAGAAAATAAATGAACTGAAAAAGATTCGGTTATACGTTACGACAGAGTGAAGGAAGTGGTACGTATCATTTACATAAGGCGTGCGTCGTGAGACGTAAAGGGAAATCGTGATCTGTTAACCAAGCATCTACCTGATGAAATTCCAAATCACTCTTTAGGTATACCAGACGTGGAACGTGTTCTTATCTGAATGTGTTTTATTTAAAACCAGGTCGGCAGTGGGCTTGTAGTAAAATAAGTATAAATGTTAAATAGTAATAACACAATCGGAATTTTACAAGAATTTTAGTATTTTTTATATCATATTCATTAAATAGCAAACAATTCGATGGTCTTAATACAGATGAACAGATTCTATTGAATCATCCATTTTATTGAATCAGATAAGAATCATCACGACAAATAGAGCTTTCAATTAAAAATACCGCAACTAAATCGCTTCTGTGGTATAGTGGTCTGGTATCGGTGCTAACCACATGAAATCCCGGGTTCAATTTCTGAGTCGGGCAATTCAAAAATGTGTGTTTCCAGGTTTCTGATAAAAATAACGTTGCCCGGGATCGGATAAGTGCCCGGGTCGGCGATAGGCTCACCACCTGTCACATTTTTTGGGACTAAGTATCTTTGGCTTATCGTGGATGCGCTTGTTGTATTTCTGCCTACCTCTTCGGAAATACGGGTGTAAAGATACTTTTTTAAATAAGATTATCTGCTAGAGCACTACGATACCACAGACAGACAGGCAAATATATAAATACACAGATAAATAGGTGCAGAGATACACACCTTAAATTTATTATAGCACCCCTATTAACACCCAAAATCGGTCAAGCCGTTTTGCAGGAGTATGGTATCTAAAACTGTGACCCAAGGACTTTATATACTAGATGTCACCTACATATAAAAGATACAAGAGGAGTATGTTTTTGCTCTAAAACTGATATTTATTTAATCTCTTTTATTACACAAAATTAGTACAAAAACGTTTTTGTATATTTTCACCCAAGTTTTCACCAATCTTGGATGATACTGTGAGAAAAACTGATAGATATGGGTGTTATTCAAGATTACAATTAATATTTGTATCGTTAACTAGCACCCATATCAGCTTTATATGAATAATCTGGTAATCTGTCACATAGAGCATCCAATACACTAACGAGGCAGTCTGGTTTAATAATTTTACCAATAAACTATCATGGGTTGTGAATAATGTATTCCAATCCTGTGTCACCGGGAACCTGACGCTGTGTATCTTGTATCTGTACTTTACTTAAACCTGGAGTCCTACTTATTTTAATATTATCGCTTTAGTTAGCGAAATTATCCCACAGGCTTTATTGTTATTTGATTTAACTTGAGATCTATACAAGATCTAGATTCGCTTCTCAAGTCGGGTTTAGTTATTATAGTTTTCTATATCTACAATAATTTCAGTGACAGTTCTAAGTTTGAGAAATCACCAGTATTATTGATAATTAACAAACTAAAAAATCAATTCATGTAACTTTTTTACCGATATAGTGGAAAATTTACACGAATCTATCGCCATGTCAAACCAAGCAAGGCGCTATCTACCTTTTCTTGAAGCGCTTCGTCGTTTTTTTGATTCTAAGCTTTGAATTTTTTTTTATAGAAAAAAGGGGCAAACGAGCAGGATCTCACCTGATGGTAAGTGATTACCACCGCCCATGGACAGCCACATCATCAGAGGTCTTGCAGCTGCGTTGCCGGCCCTTTAAGAAGGAGTATGCTCTTTTCTTGAAGGTGCCTAAGTCATATCTGTTCGGAAACACCTCCGCTGGTAATTGATTCCACAGAGGAGTAGTGCGTGGTAAGAAATGCCTAGAGAATCGCACAGTTGTGGATGTCCAGACATCGAGGTGATGAGGATGGAACTTTGAGTTTTGCCGCGATGATGATGAAGATCCGATGATGAAACTCAACAGCAGGGATCAATTAAACAATTCGTCGGAACACGCTCCGTGATAGATGCGGTAAAACATGCTAAGCGAACTTACATGTCTGCGTAAAGCCAAGGAGTCAAGCCGATTGGAGACAGCTTTGTCGTCAACGATTCGAACCACTCTAAGCTGAATGCGATCAAGTGGAAGAAGCTGATACTGCGGAGCTCTCGCCCAGAAATGAGAACAGTACTTCATGTGAGAGCGAATTTGCGCTTTGTAAAGTTGCAAGCGATGAGCCGGCAAGAAGTACTGTATCGCTCTACTGAGCACACCGAACTTTTTTGAGGCCAGTTTAGCCTTTTCTTCCAAATAATCACAGAACTGAACGTTTTACGATATGTCAACGCCAAGAATTCCAATATTGGCTGAGTCTGTCAGGAGAGTGTTCTCAAAGTGAGGTGATACGACAAAGGACGACTTTTTAGTGATGAACGCACGTAGCTGTGTCTTGTTGAATTGGACTAAGTTGAGTCGACCCCATTCCGAGATTTTTTCGAGCTGAGTCTCGATTTCAGACACTAGCTTGTCCCGATTCTCATTGACGTGGTCCCGAGAACAACCGCAATGACCGGAGTACAAAGCATCACCAGTACTGTCATCTGCATAGCAATGAATGTTACTAATTCGCAACATGTCATTGATGTGCAGAATAAATAGTGTAGGCGATAGCACGCAGCCTTGCGGAACACCAGCATTGACAAATTTAAGGTCAGAGCATGCACCGTCGACTATGACTTTGATGCTCCGATCAGCCAAAAAACTTGTGATCCACTTGCATAATTTCCCGGGAAGCCCATAAGAAGGAAGCTTTGAAAGAAGCGCTCTGTACCATACCCTATTAAAGGCCTTCGCTATGTCTAAACTAACAGCCAATGCCTTGCCTTGGACTCAACTGCTTCCGCTCATCGATGAGTTAGGTATACTAGAAGGTCACCAGCTGAGCGGCCGCGACGAAAACCATACTGGCGGTCATTAATCAGCTGGTTCTCCTCTAAATACTTCAAAAGCTGGCAGTTAATTATCTTCTACATGATTTTGGAGAACAAGGAAGTAAAGGCTATCGGCCGATAGTTTGACGGATTCGAGCGATCACCTTTTTTAGGTACAGGGTGCACTAAGGCCGTCTTCCACGATTTCGGTACTACGCCAAGTGAGTAGGAGAGCTGAAACAGACGCATCAATACTGGTGTTAACTCCGGAGCACATATTTTAAGCACTATCGGAGAGATGCCATCCGGCCCAGATGACTTATAGATGTCCAAGGAAAACAGTGCTTCGATTCGACTGACGGAATTTTATTACTAGTATGTTGCTATCACACTGTGGGATGGTAGGCGGTGTGATTCCTTGGTCATCTAGAGTCGAGTTAGCTGCAGAGAATGAGCCCAGGAGATCGGTCTTTTCCTTCGCGGTGTGGGCCGGAGAATCATTTCTGTGCAGAATTACAGATAAACAAAATTACTGAAATATGAATCCAACACTGAACTTATTAAATATACAAAGTTTCAATTGTATAGCTCTTATACTTTACACGATTGCGTCATTGACTCACTCATTGATGATCATCAAAGCTCTTAGGGTAATTTTTGAAGTTCTAGAAAGCTGAAATTTGGTATGTAAGATAGTATTTGTATAAAAACAACAACTATTACCTACTAAATATGCTAAGAAGAAGCCATGGTCCATTTCGTTAACAGTCGCTGAAGCGCTGAAATAATAATAAATCGTTCAACCAGTAATAATAAAACAGCTCTGCAGCGTATAATATATTTTCGGGACCAAAAGTTTGTAACCGCCGCGAATTTCATGACACGAGTTTCATTCAATGACCTATGAAGAAGGCGCAGTCTATACTTTAGTGGCGTACTTGTGGCATGGTGCATGCCTGGTCTAGTACGTTAGTTCATATAAATCTTTGTATCAAACCTGTAGGAGATTTTACGGAACCAACCATGTTGGTCGGGGCTCCTGCTTTTCTGCCAGGCAGTTCGTAAACGATGACTGATTGGCTATACATGTCACTACAGTCGTGACAACTAGGTGGTAGAATTCCGCAACGTCTCGTCCAGGTATATGGTACAACCGCCTTACCTATTCCTGCCGCAATAGCGCGTTATTATCGTATTCCGGTTTGGAATGTGAGGTAGCTGGTTGGCTGGTAGGAGACTTATGCATGTGAAATTGCTATCCCGTCACATGGATAGTTAGGCACTATTAAAATATCTGGTGTTTATAGGTGAAGGTTTCTCTTTCCATCAGGAGAACCATCTGCTTGTTTGCTATCTAATGATATAAAAATCCAGTGGTTACGGTGGTAATGTCATGTTTGGCCAATCATTCGCCTATTATGAATTGCTTGGCAGGTGTTACAAACCAATAACTTTATCGTATAATGTCGAATAAACTTAGCAATATATCACAAAGCAAATACAAAGCATTACATTTCCACACCGACGTTTTCTTTAAAACCCAATCTGAGAGGAATTACAGGCTCAAGAGGCACTTTTTGCCCCGCACTACTCCTATGTGGAACCAGCTATCGGTAGAAAATTTTCCGAACGGGTACGACAGGAGACCTTCAAGAAAGGGGCCTATTCATTCTTAAAATACCGGCAACGCAACTACAAGACCCATGGTAGTGTAATGGGCGGCGGTAATCACTTATCATCTGGTAAGCCTTCTGTCCGTTTGCCCCCTCTTATAATTTTTAACAAAATTTTTATAAAGCATTGGATTTTTTTTTACTTTATCACCTAGAACGTTTAAGTGTCAGTTATATACGTATAAGTTATACTAGCTCCCCTATCTTTCAGTTACATGTATAAAAATTATAATCTGATATGTACTTCACCTGATTTATTGTGTAACACTCATGCTTAGTACTTTAAATAATAATGACTGTAATAAAAATAATCTCGATAAATGATAATTATTCGTCAAACATTATCAAACATTATTATGCGTTTAGATTCACCGCGATACGCCACTGCATCGCCTTGTGAAAAAGATTGTGACTCCCCACCGATTGTTTTATTTAAGGCGATAGGTAATGCCAAACTACAAAATAGACATCTCTTTGAAAGCCTACTACTGCTAATCGGTTGGTCCAATAATTTAAAAAAAATATGCATTATACGTATAATATAATTAAGTTTAAATTTTAAGTTCGTTTTTTCAAATTTTATTGTTATTTTTGACGGAAAAAAATCGAATATTTTTCTTATTTTTACGCAAAAATTTGCTTATAACTTACAAACTACTGTAACGATTTTGATGATTTTTTCTTTTTATTACAGACAATTTATTGCTTTATAAAATTTAAGTTAAAAATTTTACAAAATCATTATAGTGTGCTATTAAATCAATAAAAACCTTATTATTTAATTCGCGGACAGCGCTCGCGTCGAAAGTCAGTCTCCCGGTAACGTTCATACGGGGAGGCTGTGTCGCATGTTAACGTGCTCCGCTCTCCATATTCGAGTCAAAGAGTAATAGTACAAATAGAACGTTTGGCACAATAGTAAGGTTGTGCCGTTTGAAAATTGAACATTTCGTTTACGCTTGGATGTTTTTTTATAGTTGATAATGAGCTTGGACCGAGAAGGATGTTTTTTACAGATGTTGTTCTTATGATATAGACAAGGAATAAGAAAGGATTTTTTTAATTCATCCCCTAAGATGGTGAAATAAGGGGTGAAAGTTTGTATGAAACTCTTTCATTTTTGAGTTGTAATGAATGATATGCCGTAATTAAATTATCCTTTAACTGAAAAAAAATTAAATACAAATTTAACATTTTTTTGAATTCTAGCCCATAGAGAGGTAAAAAGTTTATATAAATATATTAAAGTTTGTATCAAAAATGCCACATGCATAAGTTTACCGGCTACCTTACCCTCCAAACCGGAACACGACAGTGACCAGCACTGACGCTATTGCGGCAGGAATAGGTAAGGCGGTGGTACCAGACCCGGTCGAGCCGATGCAGAACTCTACCATCTAGTAGTCACGATGGTAGTGAATCGCATAGCCACTCAGTCGCCTTTTACGACCTGCCTGGCAGAACAGCAGTTGGCCTATTCTTCAAAGGAGCCCGGGACCAACACGGAATTTAATTAACAGACATTTTAATTTAGTATTTACGATTTTTAATACAATTAAGAAGTACGAATTTTCGGATTTTTTCAGTACTTATTTTATTTATCTTATTTTTAGCTCTTCAATCAAAATTGAAGAAACATGCGCGTAATGTTCGAAGTTTCATCCATTAAAGGAGTAAAAGTGTGCGTTACAATTTATATGAAAAATCAAACGTTTATGGTCAAAATAACATGAAATTCGGCACTTATGTTCTTCAACACAATTTGAGAATCATATATTTGTGGATTTTTTTAAATTTCATTGCTTAAAAGGGTAAAAAAAGCATTGATGTTTGTATTAAAAAATAGATTATTGTAGAATATTGTAGAAATAATTTAAAACTTAGTATTTATGATTTCTAATACAATTAAATGAATACGAGTTTAAGGTTTTCAAATGTCATCTCTTCAAAGGATGAAAAAAGTGGTAAAGTTTGTAGAAAAAATAAAATATGTTTTATCAAAATCTCTTCAAAATTAGTCATGTTCTTTAATTCAATTAAATAAACGTGCATGTAAGGATGCTGTGAGTTTTATCTCTTAAAGAGGTAAAAGAGGGTATTAAAGGGACTGAAAGCACTTACTTTATAAATAGTTTTGTTTGCGAGTAGACGCTGAATAATATTTTAAATAAATTGAATAGTCTATTCATGTACTTACCTACGTTTACGCTTGAATGTCTTATTACCTATAGATAGATAAGTATTTCGTCAATATTTTGTATAAATGTACAAAAAAAAAGACGCGTGGCACTCGGAGACTGCCGCGGTAAAGCTATTGCAAAGCATTTTTTATCAACTTATGCAATTACAATTATATATTTATTTTATTTATGCAGTATTTTTTTCTTTGTTTTTTTTCTTTGATATTAATTCAAGTTACACTTTGAGAGTGGTGACCGATAAAAAATATTCATATTTAAATCACTTTGTACACAAATTATACGAGTACAGATATTCACTGTTGCACGTAGATGATAAATACCTATACACCTATATACTTTCTCACAAACAGCTGATTAGGGTAGTTTTCCAATACAACCAATGCCACCTAAAGGCGGGTTGCTGAACTAAAGAGACAAGCGTGATATTTCAAAAAGTCATTAAAAGTTCTGGTATTTATCGATAGATGGAAAAACTAAAAAGTATCACCGCTGTGCCGGTCGGAGTGGGGGGTGTTAGGTTTTTTTCGTTACGAAATTTCTGGATTCGGTCTCCACGCTCAAGGCCCGCGATAGAAGCTATGCAATAGCTTAAAAATAAAACATGTAAACAACGAAGATAATTCAAGCAAGCGAATAAAAAGCAAAACTCTAAAGAAAAAAAATATAAAAACTGGTACTATTTGAAGGTAGTAAGGACTTCGCAACTAAAAATAAATAAATTAAATATATTATACATACAAATAGTCTAAATAAACCAACTTATTTAATAGTTTCTTCTATAAAAATTAAATCAAATTATATATCTTCTTTTTTCTTACGAGATTTTAAAACAAAAACTAAGAAGCTGGTTAGTTTTAAAATATTATTCAAGAGATTATATTTTACAAAATCAAATTTTGAAGGTGTAATGTCTGTGTACAGTTTAAGATGAGTGCAGAAGATATGTGAGGGAGAGTCAGTGTACGAGACAAACCCAATGAAATCCTTTCTAACACTGATTTATTATTAAAGTTACAACAAAAATGATGATTAAATAAAAGTGCAAGCGTAACAATGTGTGCGTGTTTAACTTATTACGTTGTTTCTATGTAACCTAAATAAATTACATGTCATTGACTTTAAATATGTGCGGTAACCCGTACATCCTGCGGGCCCAAAAAAGAGACAAAGAACACAAGTTTAAAAAAAATAAAATGTAAGAAAATGCTAAGTATGAAAGTAAAAAATATGCAAAGAATTTTATACACACAAAGAATACAAAGGTTAAAAATAAAAATGTAAAATATGCATAATAATGAAAAATGTAAAAAATGTAAAATGTCTATTCACTGCACTTATAGCCCGAATGTCCAGTTGGTCGGGTTCTCACGGCTGCTGCAGGCCACGAGGCCAGGCCTCGTTTTATGATTTCCGCCACCCTCCTTTCATAAGAGCAAAGGGGTACTCGTATTTGCCATACTTCTTGTCTCTGAGATATTGTATTTATATAGGTGCACCTTGCAACAGTGATTATGATCAGTATGGAGTTGCTATGGCATCATATCATGAACATCGTGCACACTCAGTAGTATGTATATGTTCTCGTAGCTTGACATCTGTTTTCACGTGACGTCACTCACTTTCATGCCCTTATGATGCACAGGAACAGAAGAATTCTCAGATAAGCAGTAGAAGTGTGACATGTAGAATTGATGTATCTGATATTGTTAGCGTCCTGTTTTTGATATTAGAGTGGCTCCAGTAGTTATTATGACGAAGTATAGAAAATGTGTCACTCTTTATTTATAAATAGTCAAGGTCAAGGTTGTGACCTATTTCTAGTGTGTTGTTCCTGGTCAGTGACTTAATTGTTATTGCAAATATGTGCACCGTGCATTTCCCACAGTATGAGAATAGCCACTGTTATCGCAATGTAACTTGATCTTCCGCTCGTGGCTCGGCGACTTCTTTGTATGCAATGGTATTAGAACTCAAGTTACAAGCTGTTTGTGATAATTGTAATTCATTATTGTAAATCGGTTTATTTGCTCTGTAGAATAATACTTTGTTAATACGTAGATGGATCCAAATTTGTAGATGCTAATTTTTATAATGTTTTATGAATACTGAGCAGAGGGTGAAGTGATACACACAGCCTAATTGCCATCATAAGTTTTTTGTAGGCTTCCCCGTCAAGCGCCTTGGTTGATATACACTTGTTTGCGAGACGGCGAGAGTGACGTCATCCCTTGTCAATGACTGTACGGCATTTGGTTAGTTATGTGTGTATTCATCTCCCACCGGTAAAACAGATAATTTTAAAATTGGCCTCTTGATTACGCCATTTTTAGTTTTTACGGACACCACCCGGACGTATCCATCTTTCCCTGGATGTACTTCGGTAACTCTGCCCATCAACCACTTGCCTGGGGGCAGATTTTCGTCTTTTATTAAGACAATGTCGTCGACTTTTATGTTTCTAGACGGGGTTCTCCATTTAGTACGGACTTGTAACTGTTGTAAGTAATCCGAGGACCACTTCTTCCAGAACTGCTTGTTCAAAGCCTGGATCATTTGCCATCTGTTGGTCAAACTCATATGCGCAGGTTCCGTTTGTGGTCTGGATACAAGTGATCCTCCAACTAGGAAATGGCCTGGTGAAAGATATTCATCATCTGGATTTTCGCTCAATTTTAGAAGAGGTCGAGAATTAAGGCAAGCCTCGACTTGGTGTAGTAATGTGATAAACTCTTCATATGTGAGCTTCTGTTCTCCTATCACACGTCGAAGATGATACTTTAAGCTCTTGACTGCACCTTCCCACAGACCCCCAGCGGAAGGGTAAGCCGGCGCATTAAAGTGCCATTGAATGTCGTAGTCGTCGATCTTGCTTAGTAATTCAACGTCAAGCGTTTGAATAATGTCCTTGTATTCTTTCTTTAATACTTTGTTTGCTCCGATAAAATTTCTTCCTTGATCACTGTACATGTGTTTGGGAACAGATCTTCTCGCACAAAAACGTCGAAAAGCTGCTAAAAATCCAGGAGTACTGAGATCGGATACTAACTCCAAATGCACTGCCTTCGTGGATAGGCACACGAATACGGCAACGTATCCTTTTTGTGTACGTACTCCACGTCCCTTGTTTGCTTTGATGTCAAAATGGCCAGTAAAATCGACCCCGGTGTGCGTGAATGGACGCGAGGGGGTAACGCGAGGCTCTGGAAGATCTGCCATAATCTGCGTTCGTTGTTCTTCTTTAAAACGACGACATGTCACACATTTGCGCAGTTCTCTTTTTACTGTACGCAATCCACTTAGTATCCAATATTTTTCTCGGATATAAGACAGTGTTAAACTTGGTCCACCATGTAGCGTGGTACGGTGAGAATCTCGTATAATGAGTTCAGTGAGTCTACCGTAACTTGATAATATTATAGGATGTTTGGCGGATTGACTCAGTAACGAATTATTTAATCTCCCGCCAACCTTGAGTAGTCCGTCTCGGGAGTCAATATATGGGTTGAGGCTCAAAAGTCTACTGGTATTGCTCAACTTTCCACGTTTCTCTAATTGTTGAATTTCCTTTTCAAATTCCATAGATTGTGCTGTCTTTATTATTAAATTTAGTGCATTATTTCTTTCCGATGACGATAGGTAACTTTGCTGTGGCAATTGTTTATTACGTAACCATTGTGTGAAACGCGATAGCCAACCGATGATTGTTGTCATGCGCCATGTCGAGCTACATTCGTGTAATAATTGTAAAACAAAATCGTTTTTATAAGATAAAGCAGCGTTCACACTCGTTTTCTTGACTTCTAATGTTGGTGATTGGTATGTCGTCTCTTTAATCATGTCCGAATCAAATGTAGACATCCATTGCGGACCCTGCCACCACAACAAATGTTCTGATAACTGTGATGATGATATTCCTCTTATAGCACAATCAGCTGCGTTCTCCTCAGACCGTACATGTTGCCAGGATGAAGACGGGATGATGCTGAGTATTGTACGAACTCTGTTGGCTACAAACTGTTTCCATCTGTTTATGTCTCCATGCAGCCAACCTAGCACCACCATCGAGTCAGTCCAGGCATACACTGTTGCGGTTTTTGGTAGAGTTTCAATGACCTTTTTCATCAGTTTTGATAGTAAGAGTGCGCCACAGAGTTCAAGCTTCGGTAAAGATAATTTGTTCTTCAGAGGTGCTAATTTTGTTTTAGCGGCCACAAGTGTCGATGTGTACTCCCCTTTAGAATTCCGTGTACTGACGTATACAGCGCAAGCAAACGCCCTTTCAGATGCGTCGCAGAATCCATGCACTTTGTAGTGATTTTTATCTCCCATGTATCTATTTATCTTGAATTTTTCTATTTCTTGCAAGTCATGCTTTAATTTTATCCACTCGTTGTTAATGTTTTGAGACAAATGCGTGTCCCAATCAGCTGATTCTTCAGACCATGTTCTTTGAAAAAGTAGTTTTGCTCGTATTGTAAGTGGAGACAGCCACCCCAGGGGATCAAAGATCTTCGAGATGTTTGATAATAACTGTCTCTTAGTTATAATATCGTCGTTCTTGTCGTTTTTAAATATGTTTTTGAAAACGAATGTGTCTGAAGTAGGAATCCATCGTAAGCCTAAGGTCTTCCGGTTTTCCGAACCTTTGAAGTCGAGTGGTGTGTCCAATTGATCAGCTGACAGGTCTGCAATCAGTCCGCTGGAATTACTGGACCATTTACGGATATTCATTCCGGCGCCCTTTAGGATATCGATGATCTCTTGTCGTAGTTGTTTAACTTGTGAAATATGATCACAGCCTTCTAGCAGGTCATCCATATAAAAAGAAGACGTTAGTGCAGCAGCAGCTCGAGGGAACTTGTGCCCGTCATCGATAGCTAACTGCTTTAACGTACGCATTGCGAGGTAGGGAGCCGCCTTTGTCCCGTAAGTAACAGTTGTAAGCTGATACTCCTTCAAGGGCTCTCCTGGTGTACTTCTCCAAATAATGCGTTGTAGGTGTTGATCAGACCCACGAACAAATATCATTCGAAACATTTTTTCGATGTCAGCGGTTATGACGTATTTGTGTTGACGCCATAATAATATGAGATGCTGTAAGTCCTTTTGTAGATTTGGACCACGTTCCATCAAATCATTCAGGCTGTTCCCAGTAGATTTTTTTTCTGACGCATTGAAGACGACTCGCATCTTTGTAGTAGTGGAGTCAACCTTGAAAACACCGTGATGTGGAAGGTAACACGATAAGTCATTGGGTCGTGTTGCCTGCGTCATGTGACCTTGTTGTTCGTATTCTCGCAAAAATTGTTTGTAGCTTTTAGAGAATTCTTTATTTTTTGACATCTTACTTTCTATGTTGTAAAACTGTGCAATCGCCTTTGATTTAGATTGACCCAAATCATGTTCGAATCCGGGTTTCATCGGGATAGCAACTTCGTATTTTCCGTTTGGTAGGCGTCTTGTGGTGGATTCATATAGTTGCTCGCAGTACTGTTCAGCCCTTGATAGATCAGTGGCCGAGTCACTGATCTCTTCATGTTCCCAATATTGTGATATCTCTGACAAGTCATTAGCTACAACGTAGCAATTGAACGTTTTTACGTTGCCTGAGAGTATCCAGCCCAGTCTCGTCTGCTGAGCGATAGGTGCCGTATTAGGCCCTTTGATGAGACCGTTCATAATGATGTCTGAGTATACGCTTGCGTCGAGCAGCAGGTCTATTGGTTTAGATACATTATACTCCGGATCGGCTAGCTGTACATTTTGCAGATGAGGCCATGACTGTTTTTTGAAAGAAACGTTAGGCAAGTTGTTGATGACTCGTTTGATTACCAATGCTCGAGTCGTAAACTTGTAATCTTGATATATGGATTGACATTCGAGCGTAACGACTCCCTTTCCATGTTGAGAGCCAATTCCGATGCCAGATACAGATGCGTGAAACCTTTCTCGAGATAAGCCCAGCATCTGGGCGGCATTTTCGGATATGAGTGATATTTGAGATCCTTGGTCTAGAAGACCTCTTAAGGTGACATAAGTGCCGTCAGCAGCCTTAACCTGAATCGAGAGTGTTGTCAGCAAAATCTCCTCATTGTCAGAAGCGATGTGATTAGCGCTATGTTGTGTATTTTGATTTTCCGTTTGAATTTGAAATTTTTGCGTAGCTGTAATCGAACCCATAGTCGATGAAACGGCGGTCTCGGCTAGTCGGGTCGGTTTCGTAATTGAATCGGTATTTGCGTCATGCAACATCGTATTATGATTCTTTTGACAAACCTTGCATTTTTTCACTGACGTGCATTGTTTGTTACTGTGTGTGTAAAGACAATTATGACACAAGTTTAGTTTTATAACGGTCGTTAACCTCTCATCGGGTGTAAATTTGACGAATTTACTGCACTTATAAATGTGGTGATTTTCATTGCAAAGAGGACAATTTGACGAATATGTCGCACTGGCTTGAAATTCTCTGTTCGGAATTTTTCCATAGTGGTGACCACCAACATGTTGAAAATGAGGCTTGTAGGGCTTGTTCTTTACCATTTTATGCGTATGAGGCCTGCTCGATGATGGTGTTACAACCTCCCTTTTGTTTAAGGGCTCTAGGGCCTGAAATTTGCTTTCTAAAAAGTTCATTAGTTCAGACAGCGAAGGCAAGTCTCGTGGCGATTTTCTGGCTTCTTTATAGTTAGCATATGTCTCAACATCCAGCTTTTTCGATATAATGTGAACCAACAATGGATCCCAAGTACTTGTATCGATACCTAGGTTCCGTATGGCGTGTATACATTCCATTGATGTGTCATGGAGACGTCTAATTTCATATGCCGACTGTTTATGAGCTACGGGTTGATTTAAAAACATCTCAACATGTTTAGTAAACAACAGTTGCGGGTTGTTATATCTGTGCACTAGCAAGTCCCATGCGGTCTCGTAGTTGTCAGCAGAGATGTTTAGATGCTGAATAAGTCGTTCCGCATCTCCACGCAATTTTCCTTTCAAGTGCTGCATTTTTTGTGTTTTGGTTAGTAGGTTATTGTTATGTATGCTCTCTACATAAAGATCATAGAATGTAGGCCATTGCGTGTATTTGCCAGTAAAAACAGGTATGTCGATTTGCGGAGTTGACTGTTGATAATGCACAGCCGATGCAAGCTTCAGATTTAAAGCCTTTTTGATATTTTTATATAGGTGTTCATAGCCATAAAACTCATCATCATATTGCGTGTCCGAACCTTGTAGCAAGTGGTCGATTTGTAAATGCAAAGCGTCGATTGCACTCCAGCGTGACTGAATGCCACGTAGCTCGTCTTCCAACTCCCATTTATCTCGCAGCTCGTCAACTCGTAGGCTATTCACTTGTCGATGAAAAGCTCTAAAATTTGTTCGCTGTAGAGATACTAGTTCTGCTGCTTGCCCTTCACCCAACGGCGTAGCCATCGTTGCTGTTGACGTCGATGGTATTGCGAGGCGTTGTTGCAGCGGCGGTGGAGCCAATACTGTGGCTGGCTCGGGAGTTGAAGGTTTTGTTGTTTCACCCGTAGGTGGAAATGATAATATCTTGCTACGCACAGAATCAAAATATTTTCTTACTTTTTGGAATTGATTTTCTATAAAATATGCTTCTTTGTCATTGACGTAATCGGACAGCTTATGATCGTTTGTTTGAAACTCTGCCCATAACTTGTCCAGGGCATCAAGTCGTTCATTTAGGTACTTACGGGTTTTCCGGATGGCGGAATCCTTCCCGAAGTTGCGTTCTATTTCCTTGATTTCTTCAACAATGTCGTATTGATGCTGAAGTAGACTTTCCATTTTGTAGGTATATGTACGGTTTTTAAAGAACAATAATCACAATATGACACTCCAAGATAAAAAAATACACTTGTAGTATTCACTGTATGATATATTATGATATTCAATTTCTCGAATGTCGACGAGAATTTTCTTGTTTGATTTCGATAGTTAGGGTAGAGCAGTAGTATGCTCCGGGCCACTCTATGCCTCGCGAACCTAGCTGGACCTTTTGCGCCTTCTCAATTAAGCTGGTGGAACCCGCTTCTGGGAAGCCAGTTAACCGATTCGCAGTCACAGTAAATCCACAAAAACACAGAGCGACCCTTTCTGAAGGACCAAAAAAAACTGTAATGTCTGTGTACAGTTTAAGATGAGTGCAGAAGATATGTGAGGGAGAGTCAGTGTACGAGACAAACCCAATGAAATCCTTTCTAACACTGATTTATTATTAAAGTTACAACAAAAATGATGATTAAATAAAAGTGCAAGCGTAACAATGTGTGCGTGTTTAACTTATTACGTTGTTTCTATGTAACCTAAATAAATTACATGTCATTGACTTTAAATATGTGCGGTAACCCGTACAGAAGGGTTTTGTTAAATATTAATTGTTGATTGTATGTACTAAATAGAGTGCTACACGAGATGTATTGTATATTACAAAAATTTCAAAGAAATTGGATACGTAACTGTTATTATTGTGTAAATTGTTATATGATTTTTTGTCGATTTTCGGTATATTTATTTTTCTTTAGATATTTATCGTTTTTCTAAAATGAATGTATATGACGTCGTCCGCGTCATCAAATGCAAGAATATTGTAAACAACAGGTACGCCTGAGCCGCCGAGCGCATCGTTCGATATCCCTACTACTCAACTTGTTTTGCTACCTGTATAAAAGGCTCTGAGCGCCCACCGATAAGGCAACGCCGATGACAGCGCGACCAACCCGCGCAACAGCGCGACCGCCCCGCGCCGCGATAGCGCGACCGCCACGCGCCTCGACAGCGCGACCGCCCCGCGCCGCGCAAACGCGACCGTACCGCGCGATAGCGCGACCGCCCCGCGCCTTGACATCGCGACTGCCACGCGCCGCAACAGCGCGATCGACCCGCACCACAACGAAACCGCCCCGCGCAGCGATAGCGCGACCGTAGCGCGCAACAGCGCGACCGTCCCGGGCCTCGTAGATGAGCCCGTCACGCGCCGCGATAGCGCGAATGTCCCGCGCGACAGCGCAACCGCCCCGCGCCGCGATAGCGCGACCTCCACGCGCCGCGCTGGCCCGTCCGAGCCGCGCCGCGATAGCGCGACCGCCCCGCGCCGCGTTAGCGCGACCGACCCGCGCCGTGATAACGCGAGTGACCCAAGCCATCCTGCAGACGACACCACTTCTGCAGACTAAGCCACCCAAAGGCATGAAAACCAAGCGCCAACCCGAAAGATTTCGCCCAAGACGAGACTCGAGCAGAACTACATTGTGCTCGCCCGCCTGGCCGAATCAAAGCTCTTGGACGAGGTTCTGATTGAAGCTATGGCGCGGCAACTCAATGACCTCAGTGCAGCCCTAGATGCAGAAGGGCCACCTGAACCCACCACAGCGGAGGAACAAGCTGCCCTAGAAGAGATGGAAACTACGCCCATCTCCCTACCGCCGCCACCTACACCGATGAGAAGAAAGAGAGAAGAAGGAGACGAGAACGGCAGACGAGAGAAACCTAAACGTAAGTGCTTCCCAGCAGTTCTTTCTCCTACTTCTCCTACACCCACACAAGCCTCACAAACACTGTCTTTTGCCACAGTAACAGCCACTCGCCCAACATCGGCGACACAACCGCAGACCTCACCACCCTCACACGACATCCACACCACTGACCCCCAAACATCGGCACCTAAGGGACGTTACCCCCCCTTAGTAGTAGAGTCTCTACCGAATTGGGCTAAACACTTCCGCACACTACGGGAATTACTAGGCCACACCCCCAACGCCAGACCCTTTGGCCGGGGAGTTAGGTTTACACCTAAAGACGAAACCGAATACAGGGTCGTTCAGAAATACCTGTCCGAGCTAGGAAGAACCGAGCGCCTCTCTTGGTTCTGCTACTCGCTTCCGAGCGAACGCAGCATCAAGGTGGCGATTAGGGGACTCCCGGTCGACACTGAACCGGAAGAGATAACCCAAGAACTCACCTCCCTCGGCCACGAAGTGGAGTACGTGAGACCCATCAGGGCCCGCGCCGGACGACCAGGCTGCATCTTTCTGGCAGTACTAAAAAGGAAGCAAGACACCCTACCAAACATATACACCATCAATGAACTTCTCTTAATGCCTGGGGTTAAAGTGGAAGCGTGGCGGGGAAAGAAGGGACCGGCCCAGTGCCACCGGTGCCAACAATTCCGCCACTCCTCTCACAATTGCCACCGGTCCCAGAAGTGCGTTCGCTGTGGCGACGAACACCGCGCCAAGGAATGCCCTCGCCCACGTGAGGATCCCCCCACATGCGCGAATTGCGGTGGACCTCACACCGCAAACAGCACTACCTGCCCCGTTTTTAAACGCGAGGCCAGAAATAAGAGAGCAGGGACGGTGGCACTAACGGCACCCACACCTACCTCCGGCAACCGGACTACCAGTGGCCAAATTCCCCAACCACCAGAGAGACCCCAACCAGAGACATCTTCTACCCTCATGGCCCCTGCAAACGACCCCAAACCACGTCTCCAAGGGGAGGGGGAAAGAAGGAAAAGAAAGAAGAAGACCACAAAAAGAAAGACCGAGACCCAAGTAAGCGGCCTGGAGACAGAAGTCGAGGACCTTCCCACTATCCAACTGGTGAAGAAAACAGAGACCCTAATCCCAACAAACAGGGATATTCCAAAGAGTAGAGCGACGCCCTCCGTGTCCCCGGACGAAGGGAAACTTGCGGTGCTCGAGAGAGCACTGCAGGTTTTTCAAGATGTGCTGGGGGCACTTAGAGAGGGAATAGACCCTGTTCCGGCCATCCTTAGGGGGATAACGGACCTGCTGGCCCTTTACGGACCACAGGTCCCCAAGGAAAACCTTAACTCATAACCTGCTTTCTCCCCCCCCCCCCTCCTCCCCCTCTCCACCAAAGTCATCACTGGGGTCGCGGGTCGCCTCGCTGGGCTTCCCCCATGGGTCTAACCCGGCGGGGCGATCGCCCCTGGTGGTGTGAAGAAATCGAGGGGGGACAAAAGAGGGGGGTGGGGGACGTAGCCTTCATCACCAACACACACACAACACTAATACCACATAATCCCAACCACTTACCACCAGGTAATTTTCCTACCCCAATGACCTAGCCCTATTTAGGGCTAGCGATTGACACCTTGTCCAGGGGGCCAAAGCCCCGATGACAATTCCCCGTTCCCTCTGCTGGGGGCGCGAGAAGTCCACGACCCGATAAGGCAGTCTAGGCTCTGGCGTGGCTCGGTACACTTGTTGTATCTTGCTAGTAGCTTATCCTTGACTCTCGGATAATTAATTTGTGCAAACAAGTTAATTATTATTGTCAACTATAAATTAGTCGCAGTACAATTTATAATTGACTATCTATTGCTTAAATTATGACTTATTTGTAATAAGGAATAATTAAGTTACTTGGAATTGTTAAACGAGAACTAGTCATTAGTGATGGAAAGCTTTAATAGTGATTTTATGTTATTTTCGATAAAAGTTGAACAAAATATAAAGACCTGTTATATTACCACATCCGCATTTTATTTATCATATTTGACTCACTTCCTACATATATGTAATCGATAAATGTGCGATTGCTGGTTATTGGTTTTGAGTTTGACAACATTCAGTCGATTCATGATGATAAAAGTTCATATAGGTGAACAAAAATGTTAAAACGTAGACCTAAGACGTTGGGGCATGCCAGCGCGCGAAATAATATTTGCGGTGCTCCTGTTAGAAACTCAAGGTCGTTCGCAGCTGTAATCGCCTTAAAAGTAGCGGCCCGCTCCGGCTTCGCACGTGTATAAAATATATAGTCTATGTCACTCAGTGAAAAAAAAAATTATTAAAATCGATCCAGGAGTTTTGATCCATTCATAACTGCCCGTGGCCCGCACGTGTTAAACTTGGAGTTAAACAATTTCTCTATACCATAAAGTTTTACTGCTATCTTTGGAATATCTAAATTCATATAGGAACTACATTTTTGGATTTTACATTTTTACCTATTTCTTTTATTTTTACAATTAATATATTACAGAATGTCTTAATATACAACGTTCAAATCTTTCTTGCCATTAGACAATACAAACATGTTTTCTTTGGAGGTTCCTCTTGAAAGAGCGACATAAATTTGCCCATGTGAAAAACAAAAAAACAGTCAACACTCAAATCTAAGCCTGCAACGTTTAAGGTTTGACCCTGCGGTTTATTAAGGCGAGGCATCGGAAAAACGGGAAAAAACTGGTTTGCTAAATCACGTTTTTTTACATTGATTGTTAAATAATAATTTTACAAAAATTATACGATATACCTGAAGATATTATCTAAGGAATGTGCTAACTTATTACATGATAGAATTTACTTTATTTGATCATATAAAATTCCGAAAACAGGCTAAAAAATCTCTAAAACAAATAATTTGTTAATACTATTTCTAATTTTCCACATGATTTTTATATGATATTATTTAGTTAAAAAAATGTGTAAACGGTTGATGCTACAAGCCATCCCTGAAACTTCCCGCTAAGTTAAGGTATTTTAAGCTCAAAAAAGCTATAAGAAAGGTTTTTTTAAGTTCAACATTTATTTTGTTAAAAATGGCAGTATATTAACTTTTGTAAAGTTGTATATTTTGGAAAAGATGATCGATTTTGACCTTTTGAATGGCATTCGACTTAATTTTTGAGATATAAAATATTGCTTTAGCTAAATAATCGATAGGTTGCAAAATTTCGAAGCAGTGTCAAAGAACAATTTTTCATAAATTTTCGGTCGATAAATCTCAAACAAATTGACCGATTTTGATCTAATTTACGGTATTTGATGCAAATTTAAAGAGGAGAAAAGTTCATAAATTTTTAAGTCAATCGGTTAACATGAAAGTTATTTCAAAAATATTAAGTAAGTTTGCTAAAAACAACGTAATTTTAATATTTGAAATTTGAAAAGCTGTTACTTTTGAGAGTTAGATTCGATTTTGATTTTTGAAACGACAATCGACGTAGTTTTTTTAGTACTAAAATATCGTAAAATACCAAAAAACGATTGGTTAAGAAATTTCGAAGTTATATCGAAAAAACACTTTTCAAAATTTTTCTTCAATGATTACTCCCAAACGGATAAACCGATTTTGATGTAGTAGTAGTAGATGTAGTTTTTTGAGGAATAGAGCTGATTAGTTTTTGTACTCATTCGGCATATAAACCTGGAAATTATATTAAAAAAAAATATTGTTTCGCCGAAAACATTTTTGAGGTTTTTTTAAAATTTCTCAAAATCTCGTGGCCTGACTTGGTTCAAATTTTCGGAAAGTCTAAGTTGAGTTAAAAATTCAATCGAATCCTATCAACCGCGTTACGATCGGTTTAGCCGTTCAAAAGTTATGAGATGTTTACATACACACACACACACACACACACACACATACAGACATACTGACGTCATCGTGAAAATAGTCGGAAAAGATTCCTAGGACCTCAAAACGTGGAGATCTGGTGAAAACTCGATTGTCGAAAATCGGGGCAATATCAGTAACTTCCTTATCTGCATAAATTTTGGTTTTTAGAAGTCCTATATTTATTTATCC
Organism: Apodemia mormo; assembly: GCA_036924255.1. NCBI lineage: Eukaryota > Metazoa > Arthropoda > Insecta > Lepidoptera > Riodinidae > Apodemia > Apodemia mormo. Next base: position 30,270,565 of record JAUPFN010000019.1, read on the forward strand.
GAAAACTAACACGTTTCCCAGCGGTTTCAGAACATACCGCGCGCGCCACTGACCGGCCGGTAACCCCGCAACCGCTATGCCCCTGCATTTTAAATTTGTAATATCTTCGAAAATATTCATTTAAATTACATACTGTAAACGGCCATATTGATTTATATTAAATCAACAATATATTTAAGGTATTTAATTGGATAAAGATTAGTGCTGTATTGCTTAAAATTGCTTCGAAAATAAGCCATTATTTCTCGTAAAAAGTAAATGACAAAAAATGCTATTGTGGGTTATCCATAAGAGATAGACATATACCATCGCGGAGTTTTCTATAGACCTTTCCAAGGTGTACAAATACTTAGTACATTATTTTGATAAATGTCGTAGGGTTTAGCCTGCGTTTGCAATGTAAGCGGAAAAAATATAATATTATATATTTAAAAATATAAATATAATATAATTCATGAGATACTTTTTATATATATTTTTTCTACCCCAACAAAATTTCCTAGATCCGGGTACAAATCAGCGAAGTAAATGAACTTAAATGGTGAGACAACCTAGAACTTTAACAGCAGTAAATAATATCACTAAGATATACTAAATATTCCATAACATTGAGAAACAGATCGAACCGCAGGCTTAAACTTACAAGCTGCTATCTACTAGAATGCGAATGTTACACAAGAATATTGGGTTGCAAGTGGGATTGATAGCAATTCTAGGAACTCAAATATACACAAGTATTTATTTAATTCAATACAGATAATTACAGTGTCGAAATAAAATATTACTTGAAAGGTGAAATTAATAAATTTGCTATTCTCAGCGAATTGTTTTATGTGATGTGGCATCGCAATGCCACCGAAAAGAAAGACGCATGTTCAATAAATGGATAAGTCCAACTGATGTTCTGGACAAAAAAGATCCCTCCTATCTACCTTCATCAACTACACTTTCACTCACGTCGAGTACAAGCACAAAAGCACATAATTTACAAGTACTTACAGACAAACAGTTCACGGAAAATAGCAAATTTAATTAATTTCACCTTTTAATTATGGATTTCCGCATAATTATGCCTAAATCGATAAAATATTACTTGCATATTTTTGTATTGAGGAAGAAAGGCATAGATTGAGAGAGTAGTAAGGTAAGCAAATTGGTTTCGGCTTTGCTATAGATCATATAAATTATTAATTTAATGAAAATCCGATGCCTGGGCCGCAGACCCTACGGAATCAGTTCTCGCCTAAAGTCCTCTCCCTAAAACTTGAGCATCCGAGTGCTGAAACACTCAGATGTTCACATTCGAGCTCCAGTCTCATCAATCAGATGTTATTCAGTAGTAGAACAACATGTTCTACAAATTAGTGCTTAGTTTCTCTGAATGAAATGATTAGGTATTAAAAAACCTTTTCAGAATCATTATTTATTATTTTGCAAGTGGCGTTACCATTCTGCTAAACAGTTAGTAGCTTATCATTTTTTTGTGTCGTATTAGGAGACCATCTGCTAATTTGCTATCTTATGATAAAAAACATTTTTTGCACCCTATGGAAACAATGCACTTTTCTACGAGCAAAATAGCGCAAAAGAAGGGAATATTTTTGGGTCAGGCGAATTAATCTCCGGATAACAGATAGTCTTTAAATATAGTATAATCTAATGTAATGTCGTCAGCATTTTAGCAATTTAACTTCTAACATTTTTTTATTACTATCAGAAATATTTAAAGATTTACTTTGTCCAATCTCAATAAACAACGAGTACGTCACAATCAATTTATCTCAGTGTTTAACCTAGAGTGGCTCCTCTATTCTGTCGATAAAACTAATTAAAGCATACGCTCCTTGAATGTCAAGTATAAAGATTCAGCGAATTCTAGTTTTCGTTAATATATCATAAGATAATAAAAAACATTAACGTTTATGGTGTCTATAGATGATGGTTTCTGTTTCCACCAGGACAGCCATTTGCTTGTTTGCTATGTAATGATACAAAAGCACAAGCGGATGGTTCTCCTGATTGAAAAAGATAATCATTGTCTATATACACTAATGCTAGGAGAAGATTGAGAAAGTATTGATATACTCGTAATATTGCGGAAGGGCATACTCTGGTAGCGTGGATATGAAAAAAGTATCATTACGCCCGGGTCCCTTGCGAGGTAGGCAGAGTTAATTGAACGTCTATAGACGTTTCCAGTTCACCACGATTAACTGATTTGTCGGTTGGCAAGATGAGTAGTGATCACCATCGCCGCAGTGTACGGAGCTAATAACGATTATCGACTATTTCTAGCGATTACCCGGACCGATGGCTTTACGTGCTCATCCAAGGCGTAGGAATGGTAACGCCATATGTCAGACTCTGAGCTGCTACTGATATTTTGAATTTGTATTGGTCACCTAACCAACCTCCCGTGTTGATCCGGGCTCCTTTGTAGAATAGATAACTGCCGTTCTACTTTTAGAACTTTATTTTTATATCATAAGATACCTAGCAAAAAAGTAGGTAGATGATTCACCTGATGGAAAAAGACAACCATCGCAGGCGCGGATCAAACCTTCAAAAAATATTGTGCGCACAGTTATCCAAAAATTGGCCATGGGCGAGTTGATGTATTACCCCTTTTGGTTCCGGGCTCTTTTGAAGAATAGACCAACTGCCGTTCTGCCGGGCAGGTCATAAAGGCGACCGATTGGCTTTGCGAGTCACTACTATCGTGACTACTAGCCGCTTACACCACCAGCCATTTTCGCATTTTTTTCTGAAAAACACGGACCGTTACGCGCACACGTTCCGGTGGACCGTGGTCACAAAAATGGTTTATGAGTTTTTTGGATTGAATCCGATACTGTAAAGCGTATATTTTTAAGAGGTCTTGAGCACTGCAATACACTGGTGTGAGAATTGTTTAATTTAAATGGCTTAAGCTACAAAGTAATTCAGGTGTAACACGACACTTTGAGAAAAATATGACTACTTGTTAGTCGAGGATTTTTAATTCAAAAAGTAAATCGATGACCTATGCTTTTTATATTTTGTTTATATAATTGGTAAACATATACATACGGAAAAAAAAATAAACAACAATATTATTGTACAAAAATATTTATTTACATAAATATTAATATTTTTTTCATAATTAATATGTAGTTTTTTTCGTATTTTTTTAAATAATTTATTACTTTTTCAATTTTACAGCTATGTTATTTTTTTTAAATATTGTTTAAGATATTTCACATTCATATGATTTTTTTTGAGATCATAGATATCAACACTAAAATTTACGAAAATAAATAAAAATAAGTACCGTCATACATAAAGCGCTGGTATCATCAAGTTGGTCATTAACGAAATATATGTTTCATTAATTGATATTTACAGTTTTTTGACAAAATTATTATCTAAACTGTTAGATCTTGAACTAATCTTGATTATAAATAAAGTTTACTTGTTGATTAATACGCCAAAACACTTTTAAATTAACCTGTATCATAAACTGCAACCAACACATAACACACAGCACGAATCAAGATGGCGGACTAAGTTCTTTTATTTTTCCCCAAGAGCGTATTTGAAAAAATAATGCCAATTTGATGTTATTCTGTACAATGTTTCGTTCGAAAACGATAAAACACCATAGAGTATTGTATTATAACTGGTAAATAGTGAAAATATTGATTTTTTGGATGATGTTAGCGTTATTCCCTATAGATACCATAGTGTATTAACGGAATTTTCTCCGAGGTCTCATTAGTAACCAAAGTGAAGTGAGCAGCTAGGTGGTAGACTTCTGCATTGTCTCGCCCGGGTCTGGTACCACCGCTTTTCCTATTCGTGCTGCAATAGCGTCATTGTTAGTCACTGTCGTGTTCCGGTTTGGAGGGTAAGGTAGCCGGTAAACTTATGCATGTGGCATTAGGCCTCACCACAAGATAGCTACGCTCCATTAACACCTTTGGTGTCTATAGACTATGGTTGACTCTTTCCATCAGGAGAACCATCTGCTTATTTGCTATCTTATAATATTTAAAAAACATTAGTTTGTAATCGATACAGTGCGTTCCTGATATTATTTATATAATATATGACGCCCTGACCAAGGTTTTGTACACTGCACCTATTAATATATCTAGTGTTCAACGTAGGCAAAGCTACGGGGCAAGCACTAGTAAGTTAATAAACGTGTAAAATGTTTGTTCTCTCACAAAAATTACAAAAGTAAGTTTTTCGGAACACAGCAAAGCACCTACTTATTACTTTGCTGCTTTCCGAATCTCGCATGATTCATTGTTCTTCTTATTAATTCATTATAGATCTTTGTTATTGATATTATATAATATTATTATTATTATTGATATCTACATATATGAAATCGCAATAGACCGTAAAAGTCATAGATCTATTAGGGTTGTGGGTATGCACATCGTGCCCACAACGGTGGATCCGCACCTGTACCATCCCCTAATAATGCGTTGCTATCCATGTGGCGGGGTCTTAATGCCATATGCATAAGTTTACAAGTATCTTACCCTCCAAACCAGAACACGACAGAAACAAGCACTGATGCTATAGCGGTAGGAATCGATAAGGCGGTCGTATCAAACCCGGGTGAAACAATGCAGAAATCTACCTCCTAGTAACTACGGTGGTAGTGACTTGCATAGCCAATCCTTCGCGTCTTACGAACTGCCTGACAGAACGGCAGATTGTGTTTTCTTCAAATGGACGCAAACTAACATGAGGTCCAACATATATTATCTTCACTTGTAAGTAGGTGATAGAGTTCTTTAAAGCCTCATCGGGTTTTGGCACCAACGCCTTAGTTATTCCAGTTGCAATTGCGATGGATCGCGTCCCTGTCGTGTTCCGGTTTGGAGGGTAAGGTAGCCGCTAAACTTATGTATATGGCATTTTAACCTTGTCATCTGGATATTATTGTACCATAACATCTTTGGTATCAACCATAGGAGAGGATTTTTACTAGCGGAGGGTAATCTTTATTCTTCGGGGTGAATTTATTCCCTTATTCTGGCTCCAGGCACAGATATGATTCACCTCATTTATTCCTTTATTCTTTTGGCTCACTTGGTCCTTTTATATTGCAGCGTATCATATTCTGTAATTGTATCTTTAAATGAACGTTTCCGTATATATTTTTCTCTCTCCTACCAATTCCATAGTATATGTAATATAAGTAGCTTTTTTAGGTTAATTATCGCTTGTCGCATCTTACTCCCTCTCTCTCTTTTCTTTTCTTTTTCTTTTATTTTATTTATTCTAATCGCAATACGCATAGTTGCTCACAATTCTGGCCGGAATAAATAATTCCGCGGGGACGATAAGGATTTTAAGGAATAAATAAGCTTATCGTATCCGGCCCCAGAATCTTTGATTCAGTACCTCCGGAGTTACCACCTCTAGTTTTTAACAGAAAAATATTTTTTCTTGTTTTCTATCGTATAAAATAAGAACTATTTACACAGTATGAATTGGATAATCTTTGTGACTGGGGTGTTCTTTTGTTTTTGTTTTTTTTTTACGAAGATAGTTTTTCTCTACCTCTTATACTCCGGTCCGGTGTCGGTGTTGACCACAAGAGGTCCCAGGTTCGGTTTCGACCATCCCGTTGGTTGAGTGGTTAGTGACCCTGACTACGCAATCGACGAGGCTCGGGTTCGATTCCCGACAGGGACAAACATTTGTGTGATGAGTATAGATGTCTGCATTTCTGGGTTTGGGTGTTTATTACATATATTTCGGTATCTATATATGTATTTCTACGTATTAATAACGTTGACTAACACCATAACACAAGCAAATAGTTTGCTTACTTTGGGGCTAGATCAATTCGTGTAATTTGTCCAGCAATTATATTTATTTATTCATTATTATTTATTCCCAGGTCGGATAGTTTAAAATGTGTTTTTTTTTCAGTTTTCTGATAAAAACAACGTTGCCCGGGATTGGATAAGTGCCCTGTTGGCGTTAGGCTTGCAACCTATCATATTGTGGGACTATTACATAATATTAACAACATTATTATTTTGAAACATAAATATAATGTACAAAAAAGGTGAAATTAATTAATATTTGCTGTTAACTACGAACTGGTTGATGTGATTACAGCGATGCTACCGAAAAGAAAGATGGCGGCTTATTAAAAGGATAAAACTCACCGTTGGTTGGGACAAAAAAGAAGTCCTTAGTGGCACTATTACCCATCAACATCCACCACACTTTCACTCGTGTCAGCAGCAAGCACAAAAGCACACAATTTATGTACTCAACGCACGTTGCACTTCGAAACCGAAGCATTTTTAGGGGAAACGAACACTACCTCACTCAATTATAAGTAGGTAATAAAGTTTCTTACACTTGCGTTGAGTGAAGTAATAATGTTACGCTCGCGTCGAGTATAAGTAACATTTATTCAAGCGCCATCTTTCTTTTTGGTACGAGTAGCATTATAGTGGTCATATAAAACGGTTATTTTTTATAGAAGAGGGGGCAAACCAGCAAGAGCTGCACCTGATGGTAAGTGATCACCGCCGCCCATGGACATCCGCAATACCAGAGGTCTTGCAGTTGCGTTGCCGGCCTTTTAAGGATAAATAAGCTCTTTTCTTGAAGGTCCCTATGTCGTGTTTGTTCGGAAACACCCATGCCGGCAATTGATTCCACATTGAGTTCGCGGTAAATAGCAAATTTAAATAATTTAAAGGTGAAATTAATTAAAATTAAAAGTTTAATTAATTTCAACTTTAAATTATTAAGAAAAAAATTGAAGGTATCTTCACGCCCATATCCCCGAAGGGGTAGGCAGAGGTACAACAAGTGCACCCACGATTAGCCGAAGATACTTGGTCCCACAATGTGATAGGTGGCAAGCCTATCGCCAACCGGGCACTTTCCAATCCCGGGCAACTTTGACTGAAACTTTTTTTTTTTTAAATTGCCCGACCCGGGAATCGAACCCGAGACCTCATGTGGTCAACTCCAAAGCTGGACCATTAGACCACAGAGGCGATAGATAAAAATTGAAGGTCTTTTTATAAAAGGTTTTTATTAAAATTTAAATGTCTAAATCAATTATATAAAGTGCTATAAGATAAATAACTATTATACCATGATTTAGGATTTTCTTGAATTTTTATGCAACTTATAGCATCTTATCTATTCGGTTTTTACGAGAAATAGCTATTATCCACGATAAATAAAATATAGTTTCTACCATTTTCGCATGCAGTTGTTCTTACTATATATCATTTTTTTTGTCAAGTCTCTTTTTAAATTTTACCGTATACGTAGGTATATACTCATAGCCAGGCATATAAAAATTGTGAGACCTAAGATTTGCGTAATCACGTGTTCTCTCTTTGTGCCAATTCCAATCGAGATTTTCATCGAGATTTTCATCGACCGATCAAAGAAGTTCTTGAGTTTGAACAGAATACACAGACATACAGGAAAACAGACAAAAATTTCAATATGAGAATATTCATGTTAGTAAGTCACACAGAAAGACGCTATAGATTTATATAGTAGTGTTGATGTTCATAACTCAAACCTTTTGAAGATGTTACTTCTAAAATTTCTAAGTAAAGCCTTCCTACAATTTTACTTCCTTTTCTGGTAGATATATATTTTTTTACAATTTATATTAGTGAGAAATAATATATGTATATTATTCTTTGCTAATATACAATTCTTGAATTATTTTTAAAGTATTTGAACGTAAAAAATGGTTTAATTAATGCGGAGAAACGTACGCCTGGCTTAGCTTGATGTCAGACTACCTTCCGTACTTTATTTGGCTCTCGTTGCTAGACAAAAGCCACGTAATATTGTGGCGTAAAATTTTCCTTAGCATTGTTGTATATGTTTTTATAAACAAATTAAATTAAAACATACAGTTTTCAAACATTAATTATTTAAATTACAGTATAAAGTAAAATATAGAACGTCTCTCGCTTGTTTAATTTTTCAACAATTGTCTTGCATGATCTTCTCTTGTATTAGTTAAATATTAGCTAACATAATATGTTTGGCTTAGTGTTAATTTAAGAATTTACATTTTTGTCCTTAACTGGGATCTATCATGTAAGAAAAATCAATTCACTGAATATTTATATATGCTTTCTTCAATCATTGCAATACAGTTAAATTTCATTACCTATTTAATTTGTAATTCTATGTTTCTTAATTAAATAATCTGCATCTAACCATTTTTTTATGAAACTATTCCAAAAATATCTATTTCCTTTCAAAAAAGAAGAATTAAATAAGATGTTTTTTTTTTCTTGAATTCCATAAAAATATAAACTTTTAGCCCCTGCGTACTCTATGTATTTGCTACTTATCACACTATAGGAAATAATTAGGTACCCAAACGATGCTTAATAAGCAATCGATTTTTATGTAGAAAACTCGCTGTTTGTCTTAGTTGTAAACGGGATGCGCTTAAATGCAATCAAATATTATTATATTATTACTTTTGCATAGGTGCAAAAGTAATACTATTATCGATTTGTAAGTGTACTATTTTGTTTGCATCCTAGAAAAATAAACATTGACTGTACGTAAAAAAGTACACACATTATTTCAAGTAAGAATTTACTACATATTCGCTTATAATTATACACATACAAAAACCTACAGGGATGGACTTAACGCTATATGGCATTCTCTATCAGTCAACATTAGTCTGATAAAATGAAACAAGAACAATATTTAAGACTAGCAGTTACTTGCGACTTCATTCTCATGACCAAAAATCATTACTTCCCTTTGCTTAGTCAAGTAAAAAGTAACCTGTGTTACTCCTGAATAATGCATGTTTTTGTAGATGAAATAATTTTTAAAATCACTTTGGTAGTTTTTCAGTGAAATCGTAACAAAAAAATAACCAAAAATCGAATCTGACCACTATATAATATTAGTTTAGATGAAGTGCACAGAAAAACTTATAACAATCGTTTACTATCAACGTATTTTTAAAATAATATTTAAATTAAAAACAATATTGTAACGCGACAACAAAATATCATGATCATTATATTATTTTTTCCATACCTATCATCTCGATTTATTGACTTAATCCTATGCCAAAGACTTCTACTGCTGTTATTCCGATTTCTTATATTACCTGCTTATAAAAACAAACTGTTCTGTTACTATATTTTTGTTTTGTTTGTTCTATCCCCATAACAATAAATTAATATACGAAAATACAGAAATCTTCTTGAGTAAGTCGACCCTGCACTTGGCTGATGGTTAGATCACTAAACAAAATTGTTGAAACAAATCCAATAACCTTTCAAAAGTCTTAAAAAAATAATCACATTGAACCCTAAAAATGTCGTGGATATACTGTTTTGTTTCAAACTTTAAATGTAAATTAATGCGAAATGAAAAAATGTTCCGCTCATGATGAGTTATGAATTTAGCGTTCAACTTTCAACCATATTTCACTAAAATACACAACATCTCAAAGAAAAATTGCCTGCCATTTAGGTATGAAAATGTAAAGGTGTTTATTTTTATTTTAAACTTAGATGAGGTCTCGGAAAACAGGTGATAATAAGACGTTTTTTAATTATTTTTTTCGAATAAGAAGTAACTTAAGCATTTAGTCCAAATAACCGCTACTGCGAAACCATACGTGCCAGCATTTAAATTGAGTGGGCTCAGAGTGCTAAATGTGAGTTTTTCTTTTCGCATTCGATCGTGAGCGCGTTTCGAGTTTACTAGGAATTTGTATGTGATTTGTACAGCGCCACCTAGTGGTAAACGTGAGAAACCAGTTTACCACTAGGTGGCGCTGTACAAATCACATACAAATTCCTAGTAAACTCGAAACGCGCTCACGATCGAATGCGAAAAGAAAAACTCACACTTAGCTCTCAGAACCCGCTCTAAGGGTTGTCTCCTGTGAGAACGAACCTCGGCTTGAACCAGTATCTTGACGATGCTCTTATACTGTAATGTACGAAATCCACTATTAATTTATAGGTCAGAAACCATTATTTATTTATTTATTTAAATACTTTATTGCACATACCTAATGGTAAAATAGGCGTAACTTAATGCTATTAAGCATTTTCTTACAGTTTACCTTCCGTGATGCCAAGAGAAAAAGCTTCGGTAGTACATAATAAATTAATTATCAGATATTTATAAAACTAAACACTAGATACCAATTTATCATAACTAACCTATTATTTAGAATATTCTACAAAAAATCATATAAACATTATAAGAACCTCAGTATAAATAATACATACAATCAATACTATAAATAAATATAAGTTGACTACTTACATAGAGAAATATACATACATTAATACTCAATAATAATTATAAATGCATGCTCATAATATTTAATTACATAAGTATAATATAAAATACACACATATACAAAATTAAGGACTCTGACGTTTTAAAAAGTGATCATATACCGTAGTTTTAAAAATTAATAATGTTGATGATTAACCCATCTTAGAGAGAAGATCATTCCATAATCTTATCGCAGTAACAGTGAAGGAATTAAAATATGTCGCCGTATTGTAGTCTGGATATATCAGCGTACTTGATTGAAGTGACCGCTGAAGCCTACCCTGATCCGAAATGTATGCAAAACGTTCTTTTAGATATACTGGAAATGATGGATTCTACAGAATGTTAAATAAACATGATAAAACGTGAATGTCCCGCCGAAAACGAATATTCAGCCACTTCAGTTGGTCATATAAATACCTAAGTTTTTACGGACGTAAGCTGATAGGAGAGACTTTTACCGTTAAGAGTCACAGGGGGGAAATTTAAATCCATCGTAAGAGTCAACGAGTAGACCGTTTTAATTTCCAGGAAATTCTTAAAAGGCAAGCAAAGACTAAACGTTTATATTGCCATCGCACTTACAAATTTGAGAAAATCTATAATTCTAAACTTGGTGTTCTAAATGAACAGCTTTAACGTTAAAGTTAGCCTTATTTACTGCATGGTGTTGGCGGCAAATTTGCGCACAGTCAAAGTCAAAAATGTTTTATTGCATATGCACTTTTGACGTGTCTATATTTTTTATAATTACTTACTACCAAATCGGAATAATTCGGGATCAGAATAACATATAAATGACTTTACACTGTATGTCTGATATTTTTTTAATATCGATAGGGAAGCGCTTAATCAAGATCTCGCCTGATGGTAAGCTAAGATGCGGCCTAAGATAGAACGCGCTTCCCTAGAAAGTTCACTCTTCTTTTGAAGATCCCCAGGTTGTACTTGTCAGGGAACACAAACTCAGGAAGCAAAATTCCAGTCCATTGCGGTTCGGATCAAGAATATCGAGTCGAACCGCTTTGTCCGGGTATGTGGTACGCCCACCCTATGGCGATACCTAATATCTGTACGCCTCGACGTTCACGCTTCTCTATCGTCTCAAGCATCTCCAACTGGTACACTTGACTCTAACAAAAATTAGCACTTAAAAGCTTAATATTTTACAAACGAGTACCTTAATAGAAAATTTGTTTTCACAAACCTACAATATTTTTTAAAACCTAGCCAACGACATGCCACAAAATGGGGTATAAGAGAAAAAAATTAACATCCCCACTTTATATGTAGGGGACCCGGAAAAAAAAATATTTTTCAAGATTTTATGTTACCACTTTGTTGAGTGACTAATATGTATATCACGAATATATTAATTTACCAATTTACAGCTTTCTAGCAATACAGATCTCTGAGCAATCGTGCGGACGGACGGACATAGCGAAACTAACTTGATTAACTTTACTACTTAACTAAATTGAAATTTGAATTAAACTAACTTAACTAAATTGAAAATTTAACTTACGTAATACGAAGCGTGAGCTGTCAAAAAACCATTGATAAAATGGTCAAATTTTAGTAAAAGAGTAGGCTGTCCTAAGAATAAATCGGATATGTTGCAGTTCTTTAAGATTATTTATGACATGGAGATAACAAAAAGCTAATATATTTACTATAAAAGATAAGGGCTAATAATATTTTTAGGATACAAATTCGATAAAAATAGACATTAAGTCACGTGACAGTGAACGCAAATTTGGGAGCGTTGCGTCAGTTCGTGAGAAAACGTCATCTTGGTATTGTTATTTTCATAGAAACCACACAGAACATAATGTAAATATTGCCACAGGGTGATGCCATTAGGACGTCATGGCAGTCCAGAGCGTTTTCGCGGTAAACTTTAATTTGCATTTTAAAACGCGATTGTTTTTCATAAATGTACTTTGTTTAACAAAAATAAATAGTGATTTGGTTAATCTATGCAGGGTGTTTTTATAGCCGTAGGACAGAATTAAACCCGTGGAAATTCACGCTTATATATATCGAATAAACATATTCAAAAAAATATAGTGTTTAATAACCAAGAAAACAATAATTAAAATGTTGTCAAAAGTCTCGTGACTCATGGTTACCCTAGTCATCGTAGTCGTTCCGTTATCTTCCTCCTCGTTTTAAACTGTTGTGAATTGTGATTCATTTTCCCTTCACACTTTGGTTCTGGTTTAGTTAGGTTGAGTTGAGTTAGGTTAAAAAATGTTTTATGTGTGCTATAAAAGTGTAAGACATAGCTAATATTTACCTATGGAAACAACTTCTACACAATGATCGAACTTGACTTGACTTAATTGATTATTAACATTTTACAATAATCTCAATTGTTGAAATATTCTTCTGTATTTGGCGATTTGGGACACATAATCAGTACGTAATGCATAGACACCTCCCACATCCCAATTTCCATTGGAACACTGGCAAGATGATATTGTTATTATGTGATTTACAAAAATATGCACAAAAATATTATTGCATTCGTGGAAACATAACCGGGCATCGGGATTCACTGGCATTACTGATGGGCGTGCGGAGCTACGTGACTGGCGCTCACGCTACACTAACTATTATATATTAATTTGTATAGTATAATTTGTATAGTATTAAGATCTATGTTCTTATATGACGTATATTTTCTGAGGCACCGTTTACATACTTTCTGTTTGCCCAAAGGTTGACTGGAGGAGAATGCCAATAGGCATTATGTCCGCCTTTTGTACAAATTTATTTAAGGTGTACAAAAAAGTTAAATAAATAAATAAATAATGTTTACTTGTAGTTCATTATCTCACGGCGCACATACATATGTATCTATAGATACGTACGCGCGCCGTATCTATGATTTAATTATTTTTGGGGATAATATGATTTAATTATTTTATGGGATAATATGATTTAATTATTTTACTAGGTGGTAGAGATCTGCATTGTCTCGCCCGGGTCTGGTACTACCGCCTTACTTATTCCTGCCGCAATAGCGACAGTGTTTGTTACTGTCGTGTCCCGGTTTGGTAGCCGATGCATGTTACATTAGACCTCGCCGCAATATAGCAACGCACCATTAATATTTTTGGTGTCTATAGGCTATGGTGACTCTCCATTATGAGATATAAAAAAAATTAGGTCAAAATTAAGGTCATATATTTTATAGCTATTTGGATTCAGAATCGAGTACTGAGTATACTCCTTCAATAAGTTCCACGGCTAAAAAGACAGCCCGTATATCATCAATACGTGAAGGAGAAACTATGGACCCCTACTATGGACCCCTTTTTAAGACAATTGCGCGAACGGTGGATTATGAAATTCAGCACAGTTAAAGTTTACATGGTGGAGGACTGCAGAAACTTAATATTTTTAAATAATACGTTCTAGAATAGTGTGCGTATTGTTTATATAAATAAACAATACACGCACTAAATTCTTGTGACATATATGATATTATACACACAAGTCTAACATTTTCTTTACGGTTTAAGGTCAGTTATCAAACTCAAGAGATTTTATTGTATAGTCTATGCTCGAATTTCAGGCACAGGCAATCGATAATACACCTAATATGGTAAATTATTATTAAACAGATTTTCAAATTTAGTCAACTAGACTATTTTCAAAATCTGTTAAGTAGTTAGAATATTTTCTACAAACTGAAGGTATTTATAAAAATATTCTAACTTTTGTAGAAAATATTCTAACTACTTAACAGATTTTGACAATAGGCTAGTTGACTAAGTTTGAAAATCTGTTTAATAATTACCGTATTAGATAGGTGTACTAGCGATCGCCTAAATAAACTTACATAATTTACCCATCTATTTATAATAATTATTTAAATTAAATCAAAATGTTTTAAACTGTTAATCACCGGCATTTTGTAAAGCTGAATGAACTGAAATTGTACTAGTTTCACTACATTTTTAAGTGTTTTATAATTAAAATTAAACCACAATAGGCTTACAAAAGTAGTTACTAAAATATTGGACAAATGTACATACCTATTACATATATTATAGAGGGTTGGTTGTTGTGGAATGCTTACTTTATATATGATGTCATCCACGTCTCGTTAAGTTACCGTAAAGTAGATAAGTTGCTATCTTGTTTGTCGCACGCGAGACAAAATTACCAGTATAAGTTGAGCTCACGTTTACATCTTAACGTAAGAAAGCTCAATCAAAATTTCTATTGCATGCAACGTAGGGTAATGCAACACATGTCACATATTAAGTTACTCTATCTGAAATACATTTTAATTATATATAACTTATTGTAATATTGGTGGGTAATGGCTGCATACGTCATGGATTTTGCAAGCCGTACAAGCGGATTGCTCTATTCTACACATGTCAAAGTTAAGCACATATCTGGACTAAAACTATTTTTTGTGTTCATATTTCACTTATATAAGTACACAGATTTTTAAATAGATTTAATTCTTTAAAAACTATAAATCGAGTATAATATATAAAAAAAATGTTTTTATATTTTTTTGTTGATGTCATGTAACGATGTGCTACGATTAAAATTAAAAAAAGTATCGGTGTATTTTTTTTAAAACTCCAGTATATCACAGGATTGTTTTCTACTGAATGTTACTAATTATCTAATTCAGTGTGGTTGAATTATTTTTTAAATTAAACTAGCGATATAAGGCTTGAAGTTTTGAATTTTCTTAATTTATTTTATATAGGTGACCTTAGCGTAGCTTTGTCTGCAAGTAGAGTAACATATTAACGAATAGTTAGCGAACCTGACTACGGAATCGACGGGATTCGGGTTCGATCCTCGACGGGGACGACTTTGTATTTCCGGGTTTGGGTGTTTATTGAACATATTCCAGTATTTATATATGTATTTCTATGTATTAGTATTGTTGACTGGCGTGTGGCACCCATAACACAATCAAATAATTTGCTTATTTTGGGGTTAGATCAGTAAGTGTAATTTGTCTCGTGATTATTTATTATTATTTAAAGAAACATGCGTTTGAACTTGGTGTCAAAGTCTTTTACTATTTCGTTGCCAAATCTCATAAAAACTTTCCCATTTGTGATATTAGTAAAGATATAAAAGGCTTGGAGAAAACATATGATTTTACACAAAATATATGCAAACCCTTTAAATCCCTAAAAGAATTAGATTTATAAACCATTAAAATAAATGGTTTATCCCTAATCCATTAAAGGTAATGTAATAATATTATTCTTCATATTTTGATAATTTAAGATATCTTTCTAGTTATTGGGCTTAAGTTTTTGGTCGGTTTTGTTTACTAGCTATATAAACCAACAAATTTTGGATAACCACCGACGTAATCACAGCAAGAATAGGTAAAACAGTGGTACCAAACCTGGGAAAGTGAGTAGTCACAACGTTATTACTATTAAACGTCACTTTCTATATACCTAATTGTATTTTGTTCTTAAATTTTTGTAATGTATTTTTTTTTATATAATAAGATAGCAAACAAGCAGATGGGTATCCGGATAGAAAGAGTCAACCATCGCCTATAGACACCAAAAATGTTAATGGTGCGTTGCTATCTTGTAGCGAGGTCTAATGCCACATGCATAAGTTTACCGGCTACCTTACCCTTCAAACCGGAACACGACAGTGACAAGCACTGACGCTATTGCGGCAGGACTAGGTGAGGCGATGATACCAGACCCGGGCGAGACAATGCAGAACTCTACCACCTAGTAAATTTTGCGTATTACCAGTAATTTATTTGCTTATTTTTATTTTTTGTTATTTTATATTATTGGAATGATATCTTTATTTCTTTTAGAAGCAAAAACTATAAATTTACTCTTGTTTAGCATCACTTTGAGAATATATTATTATCCTATCCTTAAGGTTTTCTGGAAAAGATCGCTTTCTTAGTGATAAGACCGCCTTTGTGTATCTAATATTTGTAGAAATAGTCATGTAATTTGTATACTGTCATTTATTTTTGTTGCACAATTAAGAGTTATTGTATTGTATTATTAATATTTATTAGCCTTCCTCACCTTTTACGAAATACATGGCAGTAAGGCAGTTAATTTATTATACAAAAGAGACCCAGCTCTGTGAAAATGTTGTAAAAGGAATATCGTAAAAAAACTTCAATTACAGAAAATTTTATTTAAATCAATTATTGCTATATTTACTTCCATACTACAGGGCAAAGGATGAATATTTTCTTGTATTTTTATGTATTAATATACATAAAATATCGCAATTTATCACTAAACCTAATAATTTAGGTTTAGTGATGAATTGCGATATTTTTTAAATAAGATAATAAGGCTCCCTTACAATCGCAATGCGCATCTTATAATATCTAAGTATAATCTTTTTCCCCGTGTTGGTCCCAGACTCCTTTGAAACGGCCACGGCCGTTCTGCCAGGCAGGTCGTAAAAGACGACTGATTGGCTATGCGAATCACTTACATCGTGGCTACTAGGTGGTAGAGTTCCGCATTGGCTCGATCGGGTCTGGTATCACCGCCTTACCTATTCCTGCCGCAATAGCGTCAGTACTTGTCACTGTCGTGTTCCGGTTTAGAGGGTAAGAAAGCCGGTAAACTTAAGCATATGGCATTAGACCTTGCCACAAGATAGCAACGCATCATTAACACCTTTGGTGTCTATAGGCGATGGTTGACTCTTCCCATCAGGAGACCCATCTGCTTGTTTACTATATTATGATATAAAAAATATCTAAGTGATTTAGTTTGCAAAATTTGATGGTTATCTCTATCATCGCCGTGCTCATTGGTCTATTCAAAAAGCGCGCTCATTGCTCAATTGAAATAGCGCGCATTTATTGGTCCATTCAAATGCGAAAGCGAGAAATATGTCTGTAAGCATGAAGCTGTAATATATCTGGAGGCAACACTTCTAATACCTACTTGAAACCAAATTTTAAATACTGCTGTCATCTCAGAAGTCTTACCCTCTCTTTCTAACACAGCTGTATAAATAGAGATGGGGAGAGATGGGGAAAAAGAAATGCTTATTACGAGTACTAGCTCCATCTATACCTAATACTTCATGTCTGTAAGTATATCATATTTGTATATTACGTCAGTGAGTAGAAATTATGAATATTTTATTTATAAGACTATTTTGTACCAACGAAACAGCTATCGATTATGCTATAACATTCATAAGTATTTCGATTATTATATACGTAAGTAATGCTTATAAAAACTTTTTTAAAAATTTCATGAAATTATTAGGTCATGAAATTTTTAACATGACTTACTTACCTATATTTATGTTACAAGCATTTTGCTGGGTGAGAATTTACCTGAGCTAGTTTACATAGGAAGGTGTACCGTGTAACAAATAAACTCTCCGATTCGTCTCACTTACGGCCCGGAAGCTGTTTCGGTGAAATTGCATGCTCCAACTAGCAGCTCCATTTTGATTATTAATCAACATTCACCGGCTAAAATATCAGCCTATACTAGATATTCGAGATTGGGAATATAAATGCTTATGTCGGATCTTTTTATTGTACTAGTAGCTTACCCGGCAAAGGTTGCTTTGCTATACAAATTACTTAGTACGTGGGGGGGGCCTTCGGCTTCACGTGGAGTACTGCTCTCATCTATGGGTCGGAGCTCCACAGTATCAGCTTATTCCACTTGATCACATTCAACGGAAAGCAGTTCAAATCGTTGACGGTCAGGCTATTTCGAAACGGCTTGACTCTTTGGCATTACGCAGAGCTGTAAGCTCGTTCTGCGTCTTTTATCGTATATATCATGAAGAGTGTTCCAACGAGTTTAGGTTAATTCCTGCTTCTGAATTCCATCTTCGGATATCGCGTCAAAATTTAAAGTTGCACCCTCACCATCTCGATATCTGGAAATCCACAACCGTGCGATTCTCCTGGCACTTTTAGTCCGCACTACTCTTTTGTAGAATCAATTACCGGCAGGGGTTTTTCCGAATGGATACGACATGAACACCTTCAAGAAAAGAGCCTCTTCAATTTCAAAAGGTCGGCAACGCAACTGCAAGACCTCTGGTATTGCGGATGTCCATGGGCGGCAATGATCACTTAACATCAAGTGCACCTCCTGCTCGTTTGCCCCCTTTTTCATAAAAAAATATTGTTACGTTAGACCATCAACCTCTACGGAGAGTAGAGGAGGAGGGTCCAAGTCACAAAATAAGCTGTCACTAGATTCCTGAAGTTCGAGAAACCTGGTGGCACAAGGGGAAAGGGTAATTGAAATGCAGTACAAAATATTATGTATTGTCAGAAGACACAGTCCGGCACTATTTTATTGGACCCCCCGGGTCAAGTGTAGAAGAAGCCGGAGTCGCGCTGGTGTAGATGCTCGTGGAGGAATGCGAGGAACTTGGCACATAGTACTGGCGTGGAGTACGGGCACGTAGTATAAGACGTAGTACCGTACAGGAAGCACGTAGAAGGGCGCACGCTCAGGCATGCGCGTAGAAGGACGCGCGCTTAACTGGCACGCACGTCGAGGGGCAAGCGCTCAACTGGCACGCACATAGAAGGGCGCACGCAGTAGACATAGTGTACGTAAAAGGGCGCACGCTCAGGCACGCGCTCAGCTGGGACGCACGTCGAGGGGGCGCACGCTCAGGCGCGCGCGTAGAGGACGTCTTGATGGCTTTGGCCCGAACTATCCGGGCTCTGGACCAGCAGAGAAGGCTCCAAAGACTACCATTTCGAAACTTTTCTTCAAGACTTCTTCCTGCTAATTTTAGTTACAAGTCCCCGGCGATGACTGGCTCGATGATGGGCGGATAGGCCCAAGGATGGAAAAATGTCGAAACTTAAAGATATTTGAATTATATTTTTTATATTAGGGGTACATTTATTAGAACTTATTAGAAGACATAATTCTAATTTTTAAGACAATAATTTTGACATACATTGTGTCATTTCAAAATTATGAAATTCAAAATAATAGAAAATGTTTATAAGTAAAAACATTAATACAGCAAGAAATAGAAATTAAAACATAACAAAACATTGTACTTTACAAAGCAAAAAATATAAGTAGCCATATAATTCTCGTAAGACAAATTTAAAATACAGAAACATAAAAGTTAGGAATCACTACAATATATCACCCTAAATTCTAATAGTGATGTGTTAATCTTACATGAACAATGAATATGTTAAATTTGTGATTCTGATTGTCTTAAAAATGGTACCGAATCAAAAAACAAAATGCGGAATCAAATCAAAAATCATTAGGCATTCCATTCACTCTGTCTATATCCCACAAGGGAAAGTAGTGAGGTTAATTATTTCATAAAAATCATTATTAATCAAAATATTAATTTCTTTAATTAGACAAAACAAAGGATATTTTATATATTAAATCTTATTTGAATAACGAATGGACTCTGCTCAATGGATTCTCTAGGGACCTTCCAATAAAACACGTTTCTTCCAAATCTTATTTAACTAATTTGGCCTCAATACCCCCATTTATAATTTAAGATGTAGGTCACACTGATCCTTCATTTGTAGTTAATTGGAAGACAATACTTAATTTCTATGTAGAAGAAAATTTCAACCTTTCTGGTTCGCAAGAAGTGGAAATTTAAGTTGTAAGTTGAGTAAGTTGAGCATCCATACAAAGTTCAATTAGAAACCATCGCACGTTGATAGATGCTTAAGGTAGCTGTAAGGGAGTTCATGACACAAAACCTAGTCTCATAAGACTACCAGATGTTAGGTATATACACAATTAGATATATTATTAATAGGGGAATACGAAATGGCTATGCTGCAATGCGAAAAACCTAGCGGCGCTGTTAAAATATAAAAAAATGAAATAAAAAATATAAGATTTCTAGTACGATAAGATTATTAAGTTTTCGTTTCTTTCTCGAAATAGAGGAGAGGTAGGACTAAAATGCAGTGCTGCATATCCCCATAACTGGCCTTATCAGTGGCAGCAGTATGATAAGTGCCGCCTTGAACCTAGTTATCTTGTACGATCGGCCTACTGAAAAAAAGCAAAGCTCATCTAAAAGATCATCAAATTCTATGTAAAAAAACACTGCTTCATTTCTGAAACACTGAAAAAGTGGTTGCGGCAGCGATTGAAGGGCGGGTGCTCTGAAATCGGCGTTTCTACTTGGTTTTGTCAGCAATTACCTGGTATATTTTGATTGGTACTAATTGAATACCCATGCCACGGTCAGGTATGAATAATTTTACTGGTCATAGATTATTTGAACAAATGAAATTGCATATTTTATTGGTATTGTTTGGGTTTTCAGCCGTATTTATTAGGTTGTTTTAATTTCATCTACTACTTAGGAATTTATAGTGTTCTGGTCAACTAGGAATCCTTATTCCTTCGCCATATACGTCAGTCCAAAGGAATTTATATACATGTTAATCACGCTGACACAATGGTAAAATAAAACTTTGAAACACATTAGTTAGGAACCTTTTTAGGATAAAGCTAAGTATACTTTCGAACATTATTATTTATTCATTACATAAACAAATTCTCTTAAGTTTGACAGCTGACTATAAATGTAAAGAAAATAGTACAGATGTGTATATTTTCTTCACATTTATTTTATGTACTTACTAGCTGACCAGCGCAGCTTCGCCCGCGTGTAAATTAGCATGTCGTCTAAATAGTTTTTATACAAATTTTATCCCCTATTTTAGCCTTTAAGGGGTTGATTTAAAAAAAACAATGTTTGACCCCAGATCTTCTTCTATTTCCAATCCAAATTTCTTGAAAATCGGTCCAGCGGTTTAGCCATGAAAGCGTAACAGTCAGACAGACAGACAGACTCACATTTATTATTAATAAGTATGGATTATCATGTAGTGTATGTGCGATGTTTTTTTTTATTTTAATGCATTTTATTTAAAAGCAGTAGGTTTCTGCACTCTTCCGCAATATAAGTTTAAGCTGTGCCAAATTTCATACTGTACCGTTCACACAATTGTCTTAAAAAGATTTTCCCTCACATTTTAATATATAGATTCCTTTAGTCCCCAGCATCCACTATTATGTATCTGCAATTACCTGTAAAATCTAATTATAGATACGAACGAACACAAACTAAACTTTTTGTATGCATTAAGCTCGGTGTAATAATTGTTAGCTTTGCTGTTAGAGCATTATAGTTTCGAGGAATTAAACTTTACAGAGCTACGCTTCTATGTAGCTACGGCGTAGGAATTCTACTTTAAATAACTGTTATGAAAATGCATATAAGCTATGCATGTAAATGGTAGTCATTTTCTGGAAATTTACCAAGATAATGGTTTCTGGGAAAATAAAATATCCATACTAATATTATAAATGCGAAAATAACTCTGTCTATCTGTCTGTCTGTTACGCTTTCACGGCCAAACCACTGAACCGATTTGGATAAAATTTAGTACAAATATAGTTTGATACCCAAGAAAGGACATAAGATAGTCCTTATCCCGGAAATCCCTCGGAAACGGGAACTATGCGGGTTTTTATTTTAGAATTTTTTCCACGCGCACGAAGTCGCGGGCACAGCTAGTTTTAAAATAATAATAAAATTAATTACTGTTGTTAAAGGTTAAGGAGGAAGGATTTTTTATTTCTCCTGATAGAAAGATTTTGCTCTCCATGCCTGAATATGACAAAGACAAGCATGGACGCTTTTGTGGCAAGAAAATCCCAGTACCAAACCCGCATAAGATGTTGCGAAAATCCACCACCTAGTAGCCACAATGGTAGTGACTTATTTAGCCAATCGTTTGCTTATTACGAACTACTTGATAGAATTGCTAAAAACAGAATAAAATAAATATTTAAGGAGGACAAGAAACGTGATTTTTTGCAATTTTTTTGTCTCGATGTTAATAACAACAATTGGTAAACGCTTAAAATATTGACAGAATATTAAGTTTAATAATCAATTTAAAATTAAATAATTAAATAAAAATAAAATAAATATTTAAGAGGGTTTCCCATACAAGGAACGTGATTTTATGCCGTTTTTTTAGCGATGATGGTACGGGGCGCTACGTGCGCTTCCGACTCCCACTTGGCTGGTTTTTTCAAACATCATCCTTTATTACTTACTTTATTAACATGTCAAACTAACAGATTTTTAATTATACAAATATTTATATTAAGGACTTTCCAAACTTTAAACAATTATACGTACTTTTTCAAACACGCCATATTGTTTTGTAAACAAAATTAAAATTTATACGACTAAACACATGCATCGGAAACTGGGGCACCGTGATGGATGTACCTTGATACGGAAAAGACGGAACAACATAAACCATGGTGCCGAAAAGTTACTCACATGAAAAAACAAATTTATGGTTTGATTAAATGTGCAAAATAAGCTGATATTTTTAACTATATGTATACTTTGCGGGTGTCAAAGTATTTTTTCCATTTCATCAAACAGACAGGTGGCTCTCCAGACGGAAAGAGATAACTATTGACAATGATTTAAACTCAAAGTAAAAAAAATAATTATTTGATTGTAATATGAGTAATGGTACTAATACATGAAAATATATAAAAATAATAAATATATGGGCTCCCGTATCGTTCCGGGCTCTCTTTGAAGAATAAACCATCTACGGTTCTATCAGGCAGATTGTAAGAGACGAACGATGGCTATACAAGTCACTAATATCGTGGCTGCTAGGTAGAAGAGTTCTGCATTGTCTCGCCAGGGTATGATATCACCGCCTTATATGCCGCAGACGTGTTTCAGTTTGGAGGATAAGTTAGCCGGCAAAATTATGCATTTGGTATATAACCCCACCACAAGAATAACAACGCACCATTAACATCATCTATAGGCGATAATTATCTCTTTTGATCAGAAAATGTTTCTGTATGTTTGCAATGTAATGATATAAAAAAAGAAATAAACACCCAAACTCAGAATTAAAACTATCTATAGTCATCACGAAAATCTTGTGACCAGCATGCCCGTTGAGCAATTGTCTATAGTCAGTGGGACATTACACTAATTATTATTAAACGTAGCTAGTGTATCAAACTGTCTTTCTCAGATTTTTTCCAAAGCGATGCGTTCAAAAAAATAGTGAAAAAGGAAAAAATTAATCTTAAGATAATCAATGTAATAAAATTAGTATTGAAATATCACTCACCTAAAATAATATAATGACATAATCAAAGGCTAACACAGATAACTCGAATTGTTCAAGAACATTACGTAGAGATGTCGCTAGGGTTTGGTACCGATGCTTTACTTACTCCTGTCACGATAACGTGTTTCAGGTTTGGAGAGTAAGGAAGATGGCAAACATACGCATGTACATTACCAGTCCGCGATAGGGATAACAAAGCAACATTAACATCTTTGATGTATAAAGGCGAGGAAAGTCTTTTTCTAACAGAAGAATACTGTTCTGCTGTTCCACGATATAAAATAAGGTCGAATCTTGATACAAATATTAAAATACAAGGCCCCGTAATATATGTTCAAACTTCTACGCAAGTACATAAGAATCGTTTCGTTAAGGTTTGACTCTAGCTTAACTTTTTTCCCCGTGTTGGCCCCGGACTCCTTTGAAGAATACGCCAACTGCCGTTCTGCCAAGCAGGTCGTAAAAGGCGACCGATTGGCTATGTGAGTCACTACCATCGTGGCTTAATAGGTGGTAGAGTTCCGCATTGTCTCACCCGGGTCTGGTACTACCGCCTTACCTATTCCTGCCGCAACAGCGGCATTTTTTTTTTTTTTTATTTTCGCCGCTCGCACTATTTTTTTATTTACGGAT
Organism: Apodemia mormo; assembly: GCA_036924255.1. Taxonomy (NCBI): domain Eukaryota; kingdom Metazoa; phylum Arthropoda; class Insecta; order Lepidoptera; family Riodinidae; genus Apodemia; species Apodemia mormo. The sequence goes on from JAUPFN010000019.1 coordinate 30,294,722, forward strand.
TTGGCTTAAACCAGTTTATTTAGGTTTATAAAGAACTCTCATGTCAGGTACGCTCAGAGCGAAACCTTTTATAGAAACTACTAAATATCTCTCATATTTATTAAACCGGATTCAATAAAAAAATAATTTCTTTTTCTTCTTGGTCTGGGCATGTAATTTTTGGATGGTAAAATTGTAAATTTTTCGAAAAAAATTATAATTTTATTCAACATCATAAGGCCATTTCAAGGTTTTGAGTATAAGGTTTTTCCTTTGAAAATACATCAAGAAAACATTTTCCGGGATTTCTTCTTATCTTTAGATTCATATATTATATTTTATTGAATAAGCACTAATCAACACACAAGCTTATATTAAATACGTTTAATATTATCACGGTTTACGCATAGATTATAAGATTTGTTATTTTTTCAACCACAAACAAAGATAGCCACTTATATTTTCAAAGTACGAGTACAACACCGATTACAGAATCTCTTGTTGTTTGAGTCAAAGTTATTGCGGTAATGGCCAAGCTCGTTAGCTAAATAGAGATAAATAGAATCGGAGGAAGGCTAAAGTATTTTGTAGCATTTAATTACGTCGGTTAATTCATTTATCGACTCGTTACTTCGAATTTAGTTTATTGGATACTCTTGTTAAACTCTTTTATTGGCAAGACCAATAGTAGAAAGTAGAAAACTTTTTAACCAAATTTAAAATCGTTTAATAATATTGGGGCGGCAATATATCCATATATAATAATCTATTTCGGTTTCCAAACCATATTATCGGCTTTCTGGTCTAGTGGTCCAGTATCGGTTTTTTTATATTATAAGATGGCAAACAAACAGATCGGTCTCCTGATGGGAACATTCAACCATCGCCTATAGACACCAAAGACATTAATGATGCATTGCTATCTTGTGGCAAGGTCTGGAACATGACAGTGACAAGCACCGACGCTCTTATGGCAGGAATAGATAAGGCGGTACTACCGACCGTCAGTACGGTTTCCATCGTGGCTGCTAAGCTGGTGATCTTCTAGTAAACTTGACGCATCGTTGGGCGGAGGCAGTTGAGTCCAAGGGGGCCTTCGATAGGGTATAGCATAAAGCACTTCTCTCGAAGTTGCTTTCCTATGGGCTTCCCGAGAAATTATGCAAGTGGATCACCAGTTTTCTGGCTGGTCGGAGCATCAAGGTCGTAGTCGACGGTGCATGCTCCGACCTCAAACCCGTCAATGCTGATGTTCCCCAAGGCTGCGTGCTATCACTGATACTGTTTCTTTTGCATATCGATGATAATGTCGAAGAGGGTCGGAACAAGCTCGTGTCTGAACTAGAGAATCGACTAACTGATGACTCGGAATGAGGTCGTCAAAACCTTGTTACATTTAACCCCAAAAAGACGCAACTTTGTGCGTTCACCGCAAAAAAAACACCCTTTGTGGTATCATCTCGGTTCGAGAACATTCTCCAGACAGCCTCAATCAGTATTGGAATTGTGGGAGACATAATTTTTGAAACAATTATATTGTAATTTTCTCTGTAAGTAATTTAAATGTAAATATTTAGAGAAAATAAATGTCTTAAAGCATAAATCGTTTTTTTTATGTAAGAGCGGGATCAAGAGGTGCACTTGATGGTAAGTGATCAGTGATCACCGCCGTATATGAACTTGCGCAATACCAGAGGTTTTACAGTTGGATTGCCGTCCTTTTAAAAATGAATAAGTTCTTTTCTTGAATGTTCCCAAGTCGTATCCGGTCGGAAACATCCCCGCCGGTAATTCATTTCACAACAGAGTAGTGCGAGGCAAAAACGAGGTAAAGGTAGAACTTTAAATTTTGTCGCGATGTCCAATGGTGGAATTCAGCGGCAGAAATTAATGCAAACAACTCGTTGGAACACTCTCCGTGATAGATGCATTAGCGACTTGCCCGTGTGGAAAAAAAATTAAAATAAAAGTCCCGGAGTTTTACCCGCATAGTTCCTGTTTCCATGAGATTTAAGGGATACGATTAAATACTATCCTTTCTTGGATCTCAAACTATATTTATACCAAATATCATCGAAATCGGTTCAGTGGTTTAGGCGTGAAGAACAAACAGACAAGCAGTTAGACAGATAGACCGAGTTACTTTTGTATTTATATTAATAATATGGATTACATAATCACATACTTGATTTTTGCCTCAGAGGATATAAATTTTCTAGCAATCTATAAATTAATAAACGAAAAATGAAAAAGCGTTTTATTTCTTACATATTATTATAGAAAGGAAAAAAGTTACATATTATTATAGAAAGGAAAAAAAAAGTAAAATTACATTAAGTTAGAATACATAGATATTATTAATTTTGTTAGTAATTTAGTTTAGTTCCTAAATACAGTTGTTATTTTTGATTTCACTTTAAATTTTAGTTAATGGAACCAGCTTAAGTTTAAAAGTAAGTGGGTCACAAAGTGGCCGTGCGAAAATTACCGGGCCAAGGCAGAACAATGTTTGGGAAACACTGGTTTAGTCTATGATTGAATTTCAACCAGAGGGTGATTCCTAGTTATTATTTATAACATTTTTTTTATCAATCTAATGTTTTCCAGTTTTCATAGTCTAAGATTCTTCTGAACAAAAAATGAATAAAATTATTTTTATTTATTCAAAAATTCTAATTTCCAACAAAGTAAAAAATAAATCTTTGAAGTAAACAAGAAAACTCGACCAAACAATCAAACTCTGAGTTTGAACGCAAAAACAAACAATAATAAAGATCTCATTATTTATAACAAAGGGTAATTTATTCCGAAGAATACTCCGATCAACATGTTTTCTTCTATATTTTTATATAAAATACAAAAAAATAAAATCCATTATATATAATAAAATCGTAGGAACGTCAAAACTGTACATTGAATATTATTTTAAAACAATACTTGGGGCGTGATTTATAATCGATATCGAAGCCAAAAATATAGTTTTTAGAACTTTTGTCTGTTTTGTCTGTCTGTCTGTCTGTCTGTCTGTCCGTCTGTCCGTCCGTCCGTCCGTCCGTCCGTCCGTCTGTCTGTCTGTCTGTTTGTCTATTGGTCTGTAATAGCACATAGGCTACTTTTTATTCCGGAAAAATTAGTTGATCCTGAGGGATTCACCAAAAACTATGTAAAATAAAATAAAAAATAAAATTAAAATAATGTAGCGGGCTGCACGATGCAGCTAGTGTTATATACATAAGTTTACAGGCTAACAATTTACTCTAAACAAAATACGACATTGCGATGACGACGAAAGCATTGACATTATCCGACAAGTTGCTGCTTTTGTTACCACCGCCTTATAATAGGTATACTGACTTACAGTAGAAAACCAGATCGACAAATTACAAATAGCCCAATCATCTTAGACCAAATTAGGTGAATATCTTGAAAAATCGACATATATCACCACCCAGTATATTACTACGTAAAAACTTGTATTTTGGGATCCTAAAAATGTTCTCAAAATTCACATATAATTGGATCAGCGCAAGTTTTAAAGTCAGAGTTCAAAGGTCAAAAAATATTTTTTTAAATAATTTTTTTGAAAATATTTCGTTTTCTATGGGTTTTACGTTATTTCCTATATTTATACGTTCGTATTTACATCAATACTGTAGATAATTAAATAAACTATAGCTTTTGAATTTAACATTTTTTCATACTTTGAACTGGTTTAGTGATAGAGGGCGGAGAGCGCGCGGTCTTAATTTTTGTCAAATCACTCAACCGGTTTCACTTTTTTAAGCATCTTCGGTATGTAATATACTTAATTGATTACTGATTGTTGTAAGATGTAAAATACATAAAAGCAATCGAGCAGCAGAGAAGAACTGCTGCACTTTCAAAAACATACGAAGTTTGTTTCGACGAAACAATGGTTGTACCAACTAGCCAAGAAAAAATCCTGTCAAATCGCAGTGATAAAGAAAAGCTAATTACTATGATTATTGAAAAACTACAAGCTGTATATTACGAATTTACTTTAGACATGACGATTTTACATTATGATGATATATTATATTGATTATATTATATTGATTATTATATTGTATATCCCAAAAGTCATAATGTACTTATCACTCGTTGGTGCTCAGAAAAATTGAAGCCAAGTTCATGTTGCTCCTTTATATTTTATGCCTGTTTATGTTTTAATAAAATAAATAAATAAATAAAGTACTGGTTTAATTTTAACAAAATACTAGAGTAGGCTACGAATAGCTGTAATAAACAATACCCTTAAACAACGACAGAAATTTTTGCTTTCATTACAAAACATATTTCTGCTGAATCTAGCTCGACCCCGTAAAACTGTAAGATTGTAATTTATTTGAGTTTATTGCTGAGGTTTTTCAGTACATTTGGCACTTGGTGTGTCGCATTTTATATCCGTTTTTATTACTCTGAAAACTAGTGTCCGGGTTTTAATGAGATTTTTAGTTTATATTATTTAAATTTTATATAAAGTGGTGTAATGAATGATCTGCAAGATCGCCGATCTACCAAACCCTGAGGACTTAAAGGTCTTTAAGAAATTGTCTCTTGAGGCCGTCAAGGAAGTACTCTATTATAATGCACCGCTGTGATGATCACTATAAGGTATGTTTCGTTAGACAATCGACCGCCCTCTTGGTCGAGTCTCTAGCGAAAATACGACGAAACGAAGAGTTCAATTTCCGACAGGGATAAACGTTTGTGTGATAAACATAGACGTTTGTACTTTTGGGTTTAGGTGTTTGTTATAAATATAACAGTAATAATAGTGTATAATATAATAATAATATAATAATAATAATATAACAGTAACAGTTATTTAGTATTCATTTGAATTAATTAATTTAATTTCTTTACACGAAATAGTTTCACATCTGCCAGGCGTTCCATGATGGCTCACTACTTTTATAGGATTAATTGTTAGTAGTCTAGACTATTACAATTTAGAAACATTCATGAAAGTATATTAGAATTTTCAATAGCTATCATGTATATTTGTGCAAAATATTAAGGGGGACTTATAAAATATCAACAACTCTTGTTCACTTCTGCCCTTTGCAAAAACAGTTTATAAGTAACTCAATATTCGCCAAGACTTTCGATGGGTCACTGAATGAATAAGTAAAACTTTTTTTCTATACACAGAAGGTTATTTTATAAAGCAAAATAATTTTTCGAAGACACAAGAACTTGAGAACATGTTCTTAAACTTTTTTCAAGTATCTGAAGTTCAAGAGTTGTTGAAAAACACTCGAAAATTTTATATTCATTTTAATATTCGGTAAGCTAAAAGATATAATACAAAAATCAGATAATGAATAACGCAATGATTACTGCCTATTTATTTTCTAGGGGTAGCCTAGTTTCTTTTAGTTTTCTATTAAAAATAACGTTGTTCGGGATTGAGTAAGTGGCTGGTTGGCGATAGTCTTGCCGCCTAACACAAGTATCTTCGGCTAATCGTGAGTGAACTAGTTGTAGGGGGGGGGGGGGGCAAATAGACAGGAGGCTCGCCTGATGGTAAGTGATCACCGCTGCCCATGGACAACTACACTATCAGAAGACTTGCAGTTGCGTTGCCGGCCTTTTAAGAAAGAGTAGGCTCTTTTCTTGAAAGTCCCTAAGTCCTATCTTCAAAAAACCCGCGCCGGTATTGGTTCCCCACAGATGAGTAGTGCGAGGAAAAAGTTCCTTGAGAATCGAATAGTTGCGGATTTTCAGACATCGATATGTGAGGATGAAATGTTGAATTTTGTCGCGATGTCCGATAGTGAAATTCTACAGCAGGAATGAATCCAAACAGTTCCTCGGAATACACACTAAGATAGGTCCGATAGAAGATGCAGAGCGAAGCCACATCTCTACGTAAATCCAAAGAATCAAGCCGATCAGAAATAATACTGTCGTCGACAATTCGAGCCGCAATCCAATGTTTTCTTGGTCTTCCTCTGGGTCTTTTTTTTGCGAAGTCCAGTCATTGATGGTTTTGGTTGCTTTAATTCCACTCATTCTCTCTATATGTCCCGCTCATCGCCATCTTTGCGATTTGCAAAACCTGACTACGTTCTATTTTTCGACCAAGACGTTCTTTCTCACACGGAATATCCCATCCCTACCTCTTATTGATCCGAAGATCTTTCTGAGGACTTTTCTCTTGAATAGCGCCAGTTTGAGTTCGTCTTTTTGTTTTATAGTCCATGTTTCACATGCATACGTTACAACGGGTTGAATTATCATTACATAGTATAAAACAAAGTCGCTTTCTCTGTCTGTCCCTATGTCCCATGTCCCTATGTCCCTATGTATGCTTAAATCTTTAAAAACTACGCAACGGATTTTAATGCGATTTTTTTAATAGATAGATTGATTCTTGAGGAAGGTTTTAATATATAAACCTTTTCAATATTCCCACGGGAACAAAAGTTTTGCGGGGGAAACCGCGAGCAGGTCGGTAGTTGTCTTATAGATTGTAAGTTTGAACTTTTTGTTATCAACTTGCTGTTTAGCATGCTCTTACAAGTGTAAGTACTGACTCTGTTGCGACAGAAATAGGTAAAGCGGTGGTACCAAAGCTGGGCGAGACAATGCAAAACTTTACCATCTAGTAGCCACGATAATGACTCGTATAGCCTATCGTTCGCCTCTTACGAACTGCCTGGTTAAGCGGCAGATGGTATATTCTTCAAAAGGAGCCTGGGATATCACGTTTTATACAATTTTTTACCCATCGCTATTATTATTGTTGGATCATTTGCTACATCGATGTGGAAATACAGTCGCATCGATATTAAATCTGGTCATTAGTCATGGATGCTTTTACAGGATTATCTCGGACGATCGGGCTGTTTCGCCTACTCAGTTTGGTATTCGAGTAGGGTGACCAGACTTTTGTGTGCGTCAGTTGCTCTCCAACTGCATAATTTCTACGGCTGCTTATGATTTGAGATTATTAATTGATAAATTTTATGACTTCATATTTAAATTTGATATGTTATTTGAACATTATATCGCACGCCGCACAAGCGAAGTGCTCTATTCTCAACATGTCAAACTCAAGCATTTTTCTAGATTCAAAATGTATCTAATGAATAAATATTCACAGGACAAATTATACTTACTTATCTAACCCCAAAATAAGCAAATTATTTGCTTCCGTATGGGTGCTAGTCAACGATAGAAATATATATATATATATATATATATATATATATATATATATATATACATATATATATATAATTACTGGAATATATTTAATAAACACCTAAACCCTAAAATAGGAGTACAAAACATTGCATCAAACATGAGCATCACACAAATGCTTGTCCCCATCTGGGATCAAACCCGAGCCCTGTTTATTGCGTAGTCAGGTTCACTAACCACTCGAAAAACGGGGAGGTATTTATATTTCAGTAATACAATAATCTGAGTACACAGACAAAGAATAACCCTTTTATAAAAACATTTAACATTTTTAAGAACATTTGTTAAGTATATAAAAACTGATTTAAAAAAAATGTGTGCATCTTTCGGATGTCTGTATGTATGTATGTATGTATGAATGTGCTACATTTAAGCTTAAAATACTTTACGTATTGGTATAATTTTTGTAAAAGCTTCAATTATATAATAGTATTGTTTCCTGCTTTAAATTATTATGCAAGTCAGTGTCATTTAATTTTATTATAGTTAATAAAATACTAAAAATAATGTTATGGTATTAATGTACCTAGGTACCCTCAACAATGTTTGATTAAAAAGCAGTAAATTAACCTGTATAAAATTAATTTGTCACTAAATTATTTTCAACCAAAGGAAAAACGGGTGTTATAAGTTTGATATGTATGTGTGTAATGTTGTAGGAATTGTATATGTAGGAAGTGGGTCAGAAATGATAAATAAAATGCGGATGTGGTGATATGCTCTTTATATTTTGATCAACTTTCCATTATTAATTACTAGTTCTGTTCTCATTAACAGTGTAAACTATAATTATTCCTTACTAGTTACTACAAATAAGTCATAATTTAAGCAATAGATAGTCAATTATAAATTGTACTGCGACTAATTTATAGTTGACAATAATAATTAACTTGTTTGCACAAATTAATTATCCAAGAGTAAGGGATAGGCTACTAGCAAGATACAACAAGTGTATCGAGCTATGCCAGAGCCTAGACTGCCTTATCGGCGGGCGCTCAGAGCCTTTTATACAGGTAGCAAAACAAGTTGAGTAGTAGGGATATCGAACGATGCGCTTGCCGGCCCAGGCCGTGCATTTGTTGTTTACACTTTACAATATTCTTGCATTTGACGACGCGGACGCCGTCACGGTCATACTGACATGCACACGTCCTCGTGTGCGCATCTTTATACATCTGAGGACAAGGAACGCCTCGTTCAACCTGACATATCTTTTAGAAAACTAAACATAATCTTATTTTTTTTACAACTCTATAATTAGCGTAATCTTTTAGCGAAATGTTACAATAGTGTGCTGGTCCGGTAACCCCTTCAGCAACTACAACTATTAAACCTTTCTCGTCAGTTTTGAAACCGGAGACTGGATCCTACTAAGCTAGGAATCCCTCATCAATTAAAAAAAAACGGAAACTGGATTGTACTAAGCTCCCTCTCATCAGTTAAAAACCGGAGACTGGAGTATATTAAGCTCCCTCTCATCAGTTAAAAACCGGAGACTGGAGTATATTAAGTTCCCTCTCATCAGTTAAAAACCGGAGACTGGAGTGCACTAAGCTCCCTCTCATCTGTTAAAACCGGAGACTGGAGTGTACTAAGCTCCCTCTCATCAATTTAAAACCGGAGACTGGAGTGTGCTAGGCCGGAAATCCCTTTAGCTACAGTGCCAGACCGGAAATCACTTTAGCTGACAGTGCTAGACCGGAAATAGTTTTATAAGACTCCCATTTCCGTTAATTATTTTTCTTGCTTTTTTTTACTTACATTTTTAGTGATATTTTTTTATCATCATTTTACTACATTTTTTTTTCGTTTACTTTATATCGTATTTTTTTGCTGATGATGCAGCCTCATGAACAGTGGCATTAGTTATTACAATATTAGAGAATATCCTTCGCAGGTAGTTCGAAGATATTAAAAACTCTGACTGTTATAACTATCTACAATATACACTGCAGTTCTATTAATATTGTTGGGCCAGTTTCATGAACAAGATCATTATCATGAATATACGCCGTCACGTCATTCTTGTTATAATTTTCATTTAGGTACCTCAAGAAACCCTACAGGAATATGGGGAACTTCGCAGAGGGTATCATAGGCGCACTTATATGTCCTATTAGATCCATTGATATGTCTTAATTCGTACCTATTGTTTTCTAAAATTGCGGTAACTTTAAGGAGCCCTTATATTTTGAATCAAGTTTCGTTTAGTGTCGTTCTTCATTCCTAACAAAGACAAAGTTACCCTACACTAAAAGGTTTTAACATTTCTTTTACCTCTACTCAACCGTAAAATGTCCGATTGGGCTGATTTTGTGATTCTGTTGGATACACTGGATCTTTAAAGCTTGTAGATACTTTTGCGAGTTTTAGTTAGTTGCCTTGAATACCGAATGTCAAATCAATCGGGGTAAATCCAGATACACTATACCTAATGCTGTTGAGCGCGTGTTGAATATACCTAACCGCTCTTGCCATGGTTTGTCAGAGTTATACTCCGCTATCATTATTCAATTCTACAAGATTCGCATCACATTTTCGGACCGAGTGTTAGCTCTATATGTGCCTGTCGCAAGAAGATGTAAATCTGTATTGTTTTTTTTTAAATATTAGTTCGAGTTTAGTTGGTAATAAACTTTAAGATTGCTTGTTAACGATCTTCAAAGGGTCAACTAATTCGATTTCAGCTCGACGAATTTAAGCTCGACGGTTTTAATTCAATTGGTTGTCAATTAATTTTTAAAAATTATCTAACAAGCGCTCTCTATCTTTACCTACAAGGTCAGTGTTTACCATACTCTCGCTAGCAGATTTTGAAACTGAGCAGGATTGTGTTTAAGTATTGCTAAGCATTAACCTGTTGTCGCTTAGTTCCTATGAAACATTAAGACTTATCAGGTCAAACGTGAAACTACCTCCAAATTTAAATTTTGCCTTGTGGTTTAAACATTTGATTTGTTCAGAGGAAACTACATCAAAACAAGCGACTATTTAGATATTCTTGTTCATAAAACCGTTCTCTTACAAAGGAATTACAACAGATTTGTTTGATATGGCTACGTTCTAAACCAGACTCAAATATAAAAGATAATTAAATTCTACTTAGTGTAATACACCATGTAACGCTCTGGAACAGATGTTGACTGGTTTTCTGTTTTTCGGAACTCGAAGTGGCAACTTCTTTCTTCTTGTAGCGCATCGGACAAATGGAAGCTTTGTGGCTGGGCCGGGGTCACAACATACATAGCAGACCACTGGTGGTCGGCCACTGGACACGCCACCAGAGATAGTGGTAGATGACCTGCTTTCGCTGCAAGCAAAAATTATTTGAGATAAGTTTCTGTTTATCACGGCAATAGTTATTACGATGTTCGATTCTATCACAAAAATTGTAACTTCCTCGAAATACAGTGGTGCTCTCAAATCGGTTCATATCTAAGTCTAAAAGGAAGAGATCTTTAAGTCATAATATAGCTTGCCAAGACAGCAGCTTGTGAGGTAGGTGACGGCATGACTCTTAAGTGAGTGAGTAGCTACAATGATCAGATCAACCCCGTCTAATTTTTTCTTTTCTATATTCAGTTTACTTAAGGTACACCAGCTAGTAAGTTACACGACAAAAATCCTACGAGTCAGATGAAGGGTCTTTGGAACGACAGAAGCATCTCATTAAAAACAAAGCAGAGGCTGGTTTGTACGCTGGTGTTCTCCATATTTACGTACGGCGCAGAGTCATAGACACTAGGAACTGCAGACAGACGTCGCATTGATGCGTTTGAAATGTGGTGCTGGAGGAAAATGTTACGTATCCCTTGGACAGCACACAGGACCAACGCCTTCATACTAAAACAACTTGGAGTAAAGACCAGACTATCTGCTACGTGCCTTCAAAGAATTCTATAATACTTCGGCTACATGTCTAGAAAGCAAGGAGACAATCTCGAAAAGCTAATCGTGACCGGAAAAGTAGAAGACAAAAGACCACGTGGTCGTACTCCTATGCGATGGTCAGACCAGGTTTGCACCAATCTTATGTCTAAAATGTTTTATGATGCTCTGCACGCCGCTGAAGATAGAGTCCAATGGCATAATATTGTGCTATCAAGAACAATCTAATGAGGAGGTTACGACCCTCAGTAATGAAGAACACGAAGCTAGGAGGCGGACACCAGTTAGTCTTATCGTCTGCTTCATCAGAATCAAAGTATATCAACTTAAGGGGAGTAGATGCATTTACAGAACGTGAATTAATATTTTCTGCTATTTTTCAAAGAATAGTTTCCATACCACAAGCGAAAAGAGACATTTACTGTTCTACATAGTTAACTGAAATAGTTTGATGCTGAAGTGGGAGTGAATCCGATCCCACTTCTGATGTGGGAAGTGGGTCAGATGTGATAAATAAAATGCGGATGTGGTGATATAACAGCCCTTTATATTTTGATCAACTTTCCATTATTAATTACTAGTTCTCATTAACAGTGTAAACTATAATTATTCCGTACTAGTTACTACAAATAAGTCATAATTTAAGCAATAGATAGTCAATTATAAATTGTACTGCGACTAATTTATAGTTGACAATAATAATTAACTTGTTTGCACAAATTAATTATCCAAGAGTCAAGGATAGGCTACTAGCAAGATACAACAAGTGTACCGAGCCACGCCAGAGCCTAGACTGCCTTATCGGCGGGCGCTCAGAGCCTTTTATACAGGTAGCAAAACAAGTTGAGTAGTAGGGATATCGAACGATGCGCTTGTCGGCCCAGGCCGTGCATTTGTTGTTTACACTTTACAATATTCTTGCATTTGACGACGCGGATGCCGTCATATATTATTTGAGTATGATGATTCAGGCATCAAGTACTGTTGTTTTTTTTTTCTTTGGATACGAATGTAATTGATATTTGAAGTCATTTTAATTTTTTTAAAATACTATTATTATTTAAATTAAACGATCGTTATGAGGCGTTCACTCTTGGATTTTCGTATTTCTTGTTATTTCTCGTAGTATTTTTGATTTGATTTTTAGTTAAATAATCTATTCACACTATTTTGATTGCCCGAAAACTTAAATGATATTTATAAAATTCTAAAAAATACAGATTATATTTAAAAGTATTTTGTCTTCTCGTTACTTTACAGGAAATAAAAATTAAGTACCAAACCCAACACTTAAAGGTGTATGGCACAGTGTTTATATTATTATTTCTATATATTATTACCATCGACTAACATAAACAAATAATTTGCTTATTTTGGGGTCAGAGCAATATGTGTAATTTGCCTAGCGGTATTTATTCAATTAGTTCTCTATTTAAAGCGAACTACTGATCAAACTTATTACAACCATTTGCGTATCAAATGTCTTCTCTTTATGATGGTTTAAATTGGTACACAGTGAGAAAATGTGGCTGCGGAAATGAGACATCATGTATACATATAGGTATTTGTCTGCATGTATGTCCCGGTAAAACCATATAAAAAGAAAGAACAGCTTGATTGATCTTGATGAAAATTGGTATAATTAGAGAATATATAATGCGCAAATGAAAGGTTGTATATATTTTTCACCTTAAATTAATTAACGCCCAACAAAGCGAGCAGGCCGCGGGTGTTATATAGAGTTAGATTATAAGTAGTTACTTTAGTTTTTTAACTATCAATATCCTTAAATGCTAATAAATATTGTCACCCTAATTAACGTGTGATCCGATTAGTAATGAACTGTTATAAATTCCCCTATAGTGATTCAATTGACCAATACACCGAGAATTGTTATACATTACTACTGATCTGTCTCGCTTCATGTAAAATTTACTATAAAATATTTGTATCCTTGCACAGCTCCCATTATAAATTCATTAAAAGAGTTTGGCATAAGCGGAACTACGTCAAAAGTATTAAAATACCAGCCAAATGCAAGTCGGCCCGCGCACGAAGGGTTCCGTACCATAATCTATAAAAAAATCACCTTTGTTGTATATGTACTTAAATATTTATTTTATGTATTAGGTATTTTTTTATAGTTAATATATTTAGATATTTAGATTTAGAGATTATCATTTCAATAAAAAAAATTTAAATATGTGACGTCACACTAGGTAGGGACGTTACACTAGCTCGGTAGGGTCTCACAAATGTGACCAGCTGTGACAAGGACGGGGGAGGGGTCAAAAATCATGAAATTCGTGAGACGTAATTTATGGATGGACCCTAATATTAAGTATGGATACTGAAATACATTTAATAGATACACACACACCCATAAATTCAAATAACTACGCTAATGTTATACATAAATGTTCCTATCGGGTATCGAACCCAAGACACGTGACGATCGTCATTACGAGTAAACGTTACCCACTCGACCAACAAGGTGACCATGAAGCTTTATTATATCTGGAGGCAATACTTTTAATACCTACTTGAAACACATTTTACATACTGCTGTCGTCTTTTGAGGTCTCACCCTCTCTTTCTTACACAGCTGTATAAAAAGAGTTGGCGAGACCTCATAGAATGAGATATAACGTAGGTATAATTTAAGTGATTTATATATATGCTAGCTCCACCTATACCTAATATTTCACAAAAGCGACTGCTTTATGTAATGACCTAAAACTAAAAACCCTTTGTATCGCATTAAGTGCCCTTCCTTGTACAGGGGAAATCTTGATACATCACTACTACCTTAAAAAACCCCAATAACTTTTTGCCTGAATTATAACAAAGTGCCTTATTGTGAATAAAATGAAGCTTACTAAGGTAAGAATAAATGAGAACGAAGCATAGTAGTGAGTCTGTAAATGACTAATAATACTCAACTCAGTAGCCGAGAAATCGATGAGTTAGGAATGTGATTTGACATTGTATGTTCTGCCTACCCTTGAGGGCGAAACTAGGGATCAGGAGAGCACTAGCTCGTCTCGTGGTACCGGCTTCGCAGGAGACATAATATTACGAGGTTTTGAATTTTGGGTCAAGCAGTTCTGGATACATTTCTAAATATTTTTATATCATAGAGTAACGAACAAGCAGATAGAGCGCTCGATGGAAGGAATTAACTATTGCAATTTACAAGCAATATGCTGTGTGTGTTGTGTGACATTTGGAACTATTTTAATGATTGGAGGATTTTCGGGAGTAATATCAGTTGTGACACTTGGAGCAAGAGGTGATGGTCGTGATTGGATGCCTAATTGGGAACATAATGATCTTGGATGGGCTTTTGCTCTAGGTGTTGTAGGTGTGATCTTCCTCCTTCCAGAAGGCATACTGTTTTTAGTTGAAGCACGTGTCCGTAAATATAAAAGAATAGGTACATGAAATGCAAAGTAGACAACCATCTTCCTATACTATGCGGGAAAGGAAGCCAATATTTCCCGGACACACTGACATTTAAATATTAATAGCACACAATGGAGGGCATAGAATTTACTAGCTAACGAAAGTTCTAATTGTTGATTTAATACTAATTTGACATTACAATAATAGCAAACTACATAGAAATAGAACAAAAACTACATATAGAACAATAACAACACAATAGTAATACAAATAAAATTAGGTATGTTTCCCCCGTGTTGGTCACAGGCTCCATTGAAGAATCTATTCTTTAAAGGAGCCTGTGACCAACTGCCGTTCTGCCAGGCAGGTCGTATAAGGCGACCGATTGACCATACGAGTCACTACCATCGTGACTACACTAGGTGGTAGAGTTCTGCATTGTCTCGCCCGGGTCTGGTACCACCGCCTTACCCATTCCTGCTGCAATAGCGTCAATGCTTGTCACTGTTGTGTTCCAGTTTGGAGGGTAAGGTAGCCGGTAAACTTATGCATGTGGCATAATACCTCGCCACAAGATAGCAACGCACCATTAACACCTTTAGTGTCTATAGGAGATGTTTGACTCTTTCCATCAGGAGACCCATCTGCTTGTTTGCTATCTTATGATATATAAAAAAAGTAGTTATAATTAATTTGGGTATATTTCTGAGACAATGCGTTATCTCCGTGATAAAACAATAGCATGACAAATTAAACTACAAAACTACGTATCTAGATTCTATCGTCTCTGTGGTTTAGTGGTCTAGTGTTGGTATATTCTATACTTTCCATCGTCGGAACTTGGTGAAATTCCATTGTTACTAGACACTTTTACTACTCCACTTGTACATAAATTTCACTTTTACACAATTTTTATTATATTACTCGACCGGTTTCACTTTTTAAAGCATCTTCAGGATCTGTTGGTGTTAACCACACGAGGTTCGATGTCTGTGTCGGGTAATTCAAAAAATGTGTTTTTTCAGTTTCCTGATAAAAACATTTCCCAGGACTGAATAAGTACCCGGTTGGCGTTAGCCTTGCCACTTATAACATTGTGGAACTAAGTTCTTCAGCTAATCGTGGGTGCACAGGTTTGTGCCTCTGCCTACGTCTTTGGGGATGCGGGCGTGAAAATACTTTTGTTTAGATTCTAACACATCAATTAATCTAGAGTTAAATTGTAGGAAATTTCAATATAATTCTGTTTCTCGGTTTAAAGCGTAATACAATCGGTTTGACTTTCCCGAATTGTTGTATTTACCTTGTGTTGGTTGGGGTTCTCTTTGAAGAAATCTGCCATTCTCCCAGGTAGTAAGGTAGCCAGTAAACATGTACATATAGCATTACTATCCTGCCACATGGATAACACGTACTATTAACCTGTAAGATCAAACCTAGGCCGGTTTGACCTTGGTCTTCAACTATCTCCTGGCGAAATTTCATTAAAGTTGGCTCACAGTTCAGCCATGAAAGCATAACAATTGGATAGACAAAAAAACAGATTTTCCAATTTTTTTATTATTATAGATATAGATAAAGATACTATCTACGGTATTTAAAAACATGAGCAAGGAAAGTCCTGTAAAAGATCGAAGACTCGTCATTAACCGCTGGCTTAGAAAATGATATCCTGATAAAAAGCTATGTGTGTAATATTGCGAAGAAATCTGGTATACTGATATATTGCAAAATAGAAAAAGTATTAAGACGTCGACGGTAACAATAATGCAGGTAAAATTATGTTATCAACCGCGCTTGACGACAACTACTAGCCGGCCAGATGTGCGGCACACCTGTGTTATGGCGTCATAATAAAATAGATAACGAATGGTATAAATAAGCGGGGACATCATGATTTCGATTCATTGTAATTCTATCGCTTGTTGGGGGCATTACTCTGCTCAAAATTATACTGTGCGTGTAAAAGTGATTCAAGTGTTTTATTCGGCCAAACTGCTTCACATTAATAATTATTATCAATTAAAATCATAATTTTATTGACTGAACTAGAACGTGTCGTAAACGAATTTTAGATACTAAATAATATGTTCACCTATAATAATTCCTATACTCCTTATGCTAGAGCAGCAGTTGCGTTTATCGTCACAAAGCTTTGTGCATGACACGATAAATGCAGATGTGACCGGCTATTATCGGCTATTTTCGCACACATTCCGGACTGCGTGTGCCTTAGCGCGCATATAACTTCACGACAATAGACACAAGTGCACTCCAGCAATAGCGTATACTATGATTACTGCCCACAAATTACAAATATTTAGTCAACACTTGGACGAGCCGTAGCGGGCCGCATCGCAACAAAAATTACTAGCTTGGCACATTAGTGACGTGTCTTGTTGCAGTCCATTGACGGATTTTAAATACTGTCTAGTGGATGTGGTGATTACACGTTATGGATAGTTCTGATGAAAAGCGTTTTTAACTGACTTTAAAAAAAAGGATGAGGATTCTTTTTCATGATCTTTTTCATGTCGGTTCCTAAATACTCAAAGACACCTGGATCGATTCAGAAAATTCTTCTTCTATGTATTCGCTCATTCTGTCTGATAAATTGTGTGAAGATCCGATCCAGGGTTCCAAAGATATAGATGATTGGTATTCGGTAGTTACTATTTAAATTCCGTCCGTGCAATGCGATACGCAGCGCCGGGTCGCATCGCACTCATCGAAATCTCAGCGTTCCGGAACAGTACTTGGTAGTTCATATAAATATATACAATTGATCTAGGCGAATATTTGCGATGCGCCCCGGCCCGCTGCGATTGTCTTAATTTGATCGATCCTTAAAAGTTTATTTGAGTAAAATATTATATTTAATTTGAATTTATTGGTACTTCGGATCGCTTGATAAATTGAGTTTGTGTTGGGTCTAAGTACGGTCTAATAATTAAATAGCAACGGGTAATCCCATTGGGACAATATTTTCGATTCCCTTTTAGTTGCTCAAATTTGTTACGAATTTAAGTTAGAAACATTAGTTACATATGTATTTTAGCCTTAAAAAACTTAACAAAGAAAATTAACATTTTCTTGTGTCTATAGGCGATGTTTAACTTTTTCCATCGGGAAAACCATATGCTTGTTCGCTACTTAAATCCATACTATCCATACTAATATTATAAATGCGAAAGTAACTCTGTCTGTCTGTCTGTCTGTTACGCTTTCACGGCCAAACCACTGAACCGATTTGGATAAAATTTGGTACAAATATAGTTTGAGACCCAAGAAAGGACATAGGATAGTTCTTATCCAGGAAATCCCACGGGAACGGGAACTATGCGGGTTTTTATTTTAGAATTTTTTCCACGCGAACAAAGTCCCGGGCACAGCTAGTATTATATAAAAAAACTCAAACTTTTTCCTATCGGAAATCAAACCCAAGTTCTATCGTTTGCGTAATCTAAGTCTAACTATTCGACCAAAAGCGAATTCAAAGCTTATGTTATATTTATGAATTCTAAAAGTGCAGGTTTTAACCAGATTAAGCAAATTTAGGTATGCACTGCAAACATTATTTTATAAAACAAAATTATGAAAAATGGGGAGCGTTGTAATATCGTAGCAGAGATAGAAAATGTTGAAACTACTACGCTACTACTACACAAAAAGGTTTTTTAGTCAGTACGTATACCATGCGGGCATAATTCCTGTATATACAATCTGAATTTTTTATACATTACCATAAGATATCATACAAGAAGATGGCTCTTCTGATGCAAAGACATTACTGAATGATGCGTTGCTATTTGTGTGGCGGGATGATAATGTTACATGCATAAGTTTACAGGCAACCTTACCTTCCCAACCGGGACACGACTATGTGAGGTGAGAAAGCGATGATGCCATACTCGGACAAAACGTATGCAGAACTCTATTTTCCAGTAGTCACGATGTTAATAACACATATAGCCAATCGTTTGCCCTTTACAAACTACCTGCAGGCTTAAGATAAACACCGCGACATACGTCTCGATCGAGAAAGTGACGTTTGCTCGACTGTTTTTTGTTTGATAAAATGATAGCAAGACATTCAATCGGTAGAAAAAATAACTATCGTCGAGTAATAATGATCATTTTCTCTTCCTTTGAAATATCATGTCTAATCAAGTGTTAAATGCGTTAGCAAATAGAGAAAGTGACATGAATATCGAGAAAACGGGTCGATAAAATTTTATCGTGTTGCTTATCCTAAGCCTGCTGGTAGAATGGCAGATAGTCTATTCTTCAAAGGGATCCGAGACGAGAACTCAGCAAAATGTGTAAAATCATAAAATGCATGATAGCCTGTTAGCACAAGATTATCAAATTTTTGTAATATTTATAAAAATCTAATATAGTTAAGACATATATTTTAATTCCTATATAAGTAACATTTAGAAGATAAGACTATATTCTTCTTCACGCCCATATCCCCGAAGGGGTAGGCAGAGGTGCAACAAGTACACCCACGATTAGCCGAAGATACTTAGTCCCACAAATGTGATAGGTGGCAAGCCTATCGCCAACCGGGCACTTTCAATCCCGGGCAACTTTGTGTTTCTCAAAAAACTGAAAAAACACATTTTTTTTAATGTGCCCGACTCGGGAATCGAACCCGGGACCTCATGTGGTCAACGCCAACGCTGGACCACTAGACCACAGAGGCGATTATATTCTTAATGTAAATTATTGAGTTTTTATAGAATAAAAGATGGCAAAAAATGCGGAAATGCATTTAATGAAATTGGAGTTTCTTTCATCTTTAATACTAATTTCAAAGTTGAACTACTATATAAAAATATCTGTATTAATTCAATTACACTACATAATACTAAGATTATAAATTAAATCAATATAAATACATTACATAACAAAGTATCTTAAAAATACTAAGTTATATTTTTTTTAAATTAGAATTAATTTTTTTCAGTAAATTTACGTTTAAAAATTCACGTACATTTACACGTGAATTTTTAAAAACTTATTGTAGGCATGGCACTGTTAGCAACATTGCAATCAATAGACAATGGTTCTCTTTCCATTACAATAGCCATCTACTAGTTTGCGATCTAATAATATAAAAAATTCAATTATTTTAGCCATTAACACGTATGACTCAGTAAGTGATTTAGAGACGGTGGAAGCATGCGATGACATTACTATACAAGAGATCGTATGGGCGATAAGAAGTATGAAAAATTGAAAGGCTGCGGGAATAGATAAAGTGACTGCTGAGATAATCAAATACGGTGGTCCTGCCGTTTGGGACTCTTTTTTGGGTCCTCTGTAACAACCATGGAGTACTCTACCGGTCCTCCAACATGGAGGACCGGTAGAGTACCCGAAGACTAGAGGCGCGCGGTCATCCTACCCTTGTATAAAAGCAAGGGTTCACGAATAGACTGCAATAGCTATAGGGCCATCAGTTTGATCAGCTTAGCATCGAAGATGTATGGTAAAATCATTGAAAGGAGAATGCAAGGGAAGTCCGAGGGAATGTTGTGGGAGCTACAAGGGGGTTTTAGATCTGGAAGAGGATGTATGGATCAAGTTTTCTCACTCCGCAACATCGTACAGAAGCATCTAGCTGTCGGCCAGAAGGTTTTTTGCAGTTTTGTGGATTTGGAGAAATCGTTTGACAGTGTTGTGCGAAAAAAACTTTGGGATATTTTGCCCAGTTATGGGATAGACGGGCATCTGCTGCGTGCTTTGCAATCCATGTACAGGGATTGCAAAGCATGTTTGCGGGTGGACGGCAACATACGCCCTGGTTTGATGTCAATATCGGCGTCAAGCAGGGTTGTATGTTGTCAGCTCGCTTGTTTATTCTGTATCTGGATAAGTGTCTCCAAATAATAACCGCTCACATCACTTTGGTAACTAATGAGACCTCTGAGAAAATGCCGTTAATACACTATGCTCTCTATAAAGACCAACGCTAACTTCATACAAAAAAACAACATTTTCACTATTTACCAGTTTTAATACAATACTCTATGGTATTTTATAGTTTTCGAACGAAACATTGCATAGAATAACATCCAATTGGCATTTTTTTTCAAATATGCTCTTGGGGAAAAATAAAAGAACTTAGTTCGCCATTTTGATTCGTGCTGTGTGTTATGTGTTGGTTGCACTTTATGATACAGGTTAATTTAAAAGTGTTTTGGCGTATTAATCGACAAGTAAACTTTATTTATAATCAAGATTAGTTCAAGATCTAACAGTTTAGATAATAATTTTGTCAAAAAACCGTAAATATCAATTAATAAAACATATATTTCGTTAATGACGAACTTAATGATATCAGTGCTTTGGGTATGAAAGTACCTATTTTTATTTATTTTCGTAAATTTTAGTGTTGATATTTATGATCTCAAAAAAAATCATATGATGTGAATGTAAAATATTCTAAACAATATTTAAAAAAAAAAATTAACATAGCAGTAAAATTGAAAAAGAAATAAATTATTTAAAAATTACGAAAAAAATTACGTATTATGAAAAAAAAAGATATTAATATTTATGTAAATAAATATTTTTGTACTATAATATATGTTGTTTATTTTTTTTCCGTATGTATATGTTTACCAATTATATAAAAAAATATAAAAAGCATAGGTCATCGATTTACTTTTTGAATTAAAAATCCTCGACTAACAAGTAGTCATATTTTTTTCAAAGTGTCCTGTTACACCTGAATTATTTTGTAGCTTAAGCCATTTAAATTAAACAATTCTCACACCAGTGTATTGCAGTGCTCAAAACCCCTTAAAAATATACGCTTTACAGTATCGGATTCAATCCAAACAACTCATAAACCATTTTTGTGACCACGGTCCATCGGAACGGACTCGAAACGCGTGTGGGTAACGGTCCGTGTGTTTTTAGAAAGAAATACGAAAATGGCTGGTGGTGTGAGCGGTTAAGGTCATTGAATGTGGGAATGCGCATGAGTGATCTAGTGGTGAACTGCCCGCTTTATGTAGATGACGCTGTACTTCTAGGCTCAACTCCACCTGAGCTGCAAATACTAGTAACAGTTATGAATGACGATTGCAAGAGTATGTCCTTACATTTGATTGCGCAGAAAACAAAAGTTTTAGTGTTTGAAAGAGAAGCAATCAGAATTGATGTAAGATTTGTGGTCGATGATGTAGTGCTGGAACAAGTGGATGAGTTCGTATATCATGGATGTGCTTTTAGCAGGGATGGAAGGCACAGCACTGATGTTGAAAGAAGAGTTTGTTCAGGGAGCAGAGTGAATGGAGCGTTAGGGAGATTACTTAATAGCACAATTTTAAGTCAGGGTACCCGTTTAGCCCTCCATAATTATGTGCTTATCCCAACGCTATTGTATGGAAGTGAGAGTTGGGTATGTCAGGAAGGGCATGAAAGTAGAATCAACGTGTTCGAGATGAGATCGCTAAGAAAAACATGTGATGTACACTCGCGGACCGTGTTCGTAATGCGGAAGTGAGAGAGAGGTTAGGTTTGAAAGAGAGTGTCGGTGTAAAGATGAGAAAGGGCATGCTCCGTTGGTTCGGAAATATAGAAAGAATGGTAGATGAAAGGTTAACAAAACAGATATACAATACGAATGTGGAAGGATGTAGGTACCGGGGAAGACCAAGACTGACATACCATGATCAGATTGATCGACTACTGTCCGAAGGTGGTGTCAAAAGTCTTCGCAACCGGCGTGCGTGTATTAAGAGAGTGATGAATGTGGAGGAAGCGAAACAAGCCTGCAGGGATCGTGATATATGGCACTCGGTTCTCTCTGCCTACCCCGTAAGGGATCTGGCATGAAGATATGTATGTTTTAACACGTATGTATCAAAATGAGCATTATTTTAACTTGGGAATAGTTTTTACTATGAAAAGGCTCATTTTGAACATTGTTATATTCAAGTAATATATGAAGGACCTTTCTTATTCTAAGAAAGTTAAGGCTCTTTGAATGTCCGGAGAGCAGAAATATAATGTCTACATATAGTAAGTACGTGAACGTACTAGAAATTTCAGGTTAAAAATGAAGTAGTTTATGTGCTACGAACGTAATTTTGTAGAAAAGTAATAGGTTTTGAGGCGAGGTATTCGCATAAAATTCTGGCTAATATGGTAAAGGTTTTTACTATCACACTAAAGTTTATCTAAAGTGCGTAACGTAAATTATTTTGTACGCTTACTTGTACTTATAGGGGCTTTATTTGTTACCCATTAAGTAAATTTATTTATACTAAGTACTTATTGCCTTATTAGTATTTATGTTTGTGAAGTTCAGTCAGTCCGTGAAGCTAACAAACATTTTGAAATGAAAACTTACGTGCTACAAAATAAATACCTTGTATAATTGAATAGGAACTATAATTGAATTTCCTATTCAATTATAATTGAATAGTATATTGTAGTTACATACGAACATTGAGTGTTTTACTATTTATTTATTTCATTTACCTATTTATTTAAACTAACAATAAAAATATACAACAGGCGAACTTAACATATAAAGTATATTTTTAACTATTGGATAAAATTTGAAAATATTCGACCGCAGACCACAGTCATTTATAAATATTACCACCACATGCTAATCTCAATTTCAAAGTCCTTTAGTATGTAAAAAGTAATTTAAACACGTACAAGTACATACAAGCACATGACATAATTTACATAATGGTACTTAAGATAACGCCGAATGCGGTATTTACGACATTTTCCATCCCAGCAACGATTTTATAACTCGCCACAAAACCCATTAATTCTCTACGAAATTACGTTCGCGGCACATAAACTACCTCATTTTTAACCTGAACTTTTAAGTACGTTCACGTACTTAATATATGTAGATAAAATATTTCTGTATTCCAGATATAAATGGAAACTTTGGACTGAAAGCTTTGGACGATGAAAATCCTTATCGAACATATATATACATATATACATATATATATATATATATATATATATATATATATATATATATATATATATATATATATATATATATATATATATATATATATATATATATACATATATATATATATATATATATATACATATATATATATATATATATACGTAGGTCACACTATAAGTTTTGCGTAACTTAAAAAAACAACATGTTAGAACCGAAATATTATGTTTATTGCTTTTCAAAATAATTTTCTTTATATTTTAAACATTTTTTCATGCGATCGAAACATTTTTTTTAAAACAGGAGCACCACATATTTGAAGGCATGTTTTCTACGTGCTTATTGAACACTATCACTGCCTCTTCGGAGTTGGTAAAAGTAAAACCTCTCATCAAATCTTTGACTTTGGGGAAAACAGAAACCACAGGGTGCTAGGTCGGGGCTATGCATAGGATGAGTGACGAGATGTACTTTTTCGGAAGCTAAAAATGACTTTGTTTTGTTGGACGTGTGTGAAGAAGCGTTATCATGGTGTAGGAGAATGCGGCTTTTGGGTCATCATTCGCGAAATTTTTCTATCACCCTGGGTAAACAAATAATAGAATACCACTCGACATTAACACTCTTTTGATATTCAAGTGGAATTGTAAACGTTTCTCGCCTGTCTCACTTTTGTTAGCCTGTTCTCATTTTCAAACTCCCATTCACAAGATTGCTGTTATTTTTCTGGTTCAAAACAATAAATCCACGTTTCGTCTCCTGTGACAATGTCATAAACAGCATTAGAATGTCCGTGGTCGTACTTCAGTAGCATCTGTGAGTATCATTCCACGCGAGCGCGCTTCTGCTCCGCTGTCAGTTCATGAGGGACCCAACGACAACAAAGTTTCCGAACTTTCAATTCTTCGTGTAAAATTTTCTAAATTATATATATATATATATATATATATATATATATATATATATATATATATATATATATATATATATATATATATATAGTAGTAGGTAGCTAACATCATATACAACAACATTTGTTCTACGACTTCTGATAATTTGTTGGATTTTACTTTCATACAAAAATTAATATGAATTAAATTTTTCGCTTGAACGTTCTTAACTCTACGCGCATTGCAAAGAAGGTAAACAAACTTATATATATATATATATATATATATATATATATATATATATATATATATATATATACATACATATATATATATATATATATATATATATATATATATATATATATATATATATATATATATATATATATATATATATATATATATATATATATGTATTTAATGAAATTTATAATAATATTTTTAATGAAATTTTACTGTTCAACGATACTTTGAGGTATTTGGCTTGCATTTCCCACAGAATGATGTTTCCAGACAGTGTTATGTTGCCTAGTTTACGGAATCCAAGTCTTTGGTCACGAAGACACGACCATCGAGAAGGTACACGGCTGTGCTTTTTACTCGACGGCAGATATATAGATGTATACTATATTACTCGTAAACTTGTAGTAGGTAAATATATAGTAAATATAAATAAATAAGCCTTTTATTATTTCTCAATGAAATACAATTATACATAACAATTATAACAAATAATTTTTAAAAATATATTGAGATATGTAATCAGTTTTTATTTTACTATTGCATTACGTAATAATTTATATTTTATATATTTTACTAATTTATACAATCATTATTAATAAATTAAAATAAATGTCACAATTGTTTTATTTTTTATATTAAATATTCCTATTTTTTTATATTATACATACTTAAACACACATTATTATGTTAAAATTAAATTTAATCGTTAAGTTAATAAATTTATATTATTATTATTATTCAATTGAGAAGCCCTCTATAGGGTAAAGGCCTCCTCCATTGTTTTCCATTTATTTCTGTCCCTTGCTTTCATTACCCAGTTGTTTCCTGCCAGATCTTTGATGTCATCGATCCATCTTCTTGGTGGTCTTCCTCGTTTTCTTTTTCCCTCAGGTCCTTTCCATAATACGGTATGTTTCGTCCACCAAAAGTCCTTTATCCTGGCTAAGTGTCCTGCCCATTTTCACTTCAATTTCATCGAGTGTTGTAGGACGTCCATTTGTTTAGTTTTTTCTCTTATTCTGGAATGTCGTACTTTATCTTCCCTTCATACTCTTAGAATAGGTCTTTCCATGGCTGCTTGACATATTCGTACTTTTTCTTTCGCTTTTTTTGTGTATGTCCAGGTTTGTGAGCCATATGTTAAACAGGGAAGGATACCACTATCCATTACTTTCTTTTTTATAGAAAGAGAAATATTTCCTTTCATTATTTCCTGGTGCGCCCAATATTTTTGCCACGATAGATTTATTCTTCTAGTTATTTCTTCGAGGTTGCTATTTCGGTGAAATGATGCTTGTTTTCCAAGATAAATATACGACTCTACATATTCAAGGTTTTCGTTTCCTACCTTTTACTGGTACCTTTACTGGTAGTTTTGACGAATTGGTCATCAGTTTAGTTTTTTACAGGTTAATTTCCAACCCCACACGCGAACTTTCCACCTTCAGATCTTGATTGTTGAAATAGAATTAAATCATCGGCAAAACGTAAATGGCTGAGATATTTGTTATTTATTTTAATACTAAAATCCGTCCAGCCGAGTTTTTTGAACACGGTCTCTAATACAGCGATAAAAAGCTTTGGGGATAAGGGATCACTTTGTTTTACACCTCTTTTAATTTTTGTCTCTGTACCACACGTTTCAAGGCTTATTCTTCTTGTGCTTCTCTTGTAAATGTTCTCTATTATATTGCAACAGGTTTCCTCTATATTGTTCTCCCTAAGTGCTTTCCATATTGAGATATGTGAGATAGAGTTGAACGCTTTTTGCTAATCTATAAAAGCTAGGTATAAGATTTTTTGGAATTCCTTGTATTTCTCTATTATGTTTTCAAGGGTGTGAATATAGTCGATGGTAGAGTATCCTCTACAAAATCCTGCTTGCTCTTCGGGCTGGTTTTTATCTATTTTATCAGATATCCGGCTTAGGATACATTGTGAAAATAGTTTATAGAGGCTAGGTAGACTAATAGGGCGATAATTACCTATGTCTTTTGGATCACCTTTTTTATAGAGCATTGTAATATTTGATCTAGTCCATTGTTCGGGCACACTCTGTTCTATGTTTATAATACTAGCAAAAAACAGAGCTTCGTAAGGGCTCGCAAAGTTATAATCAGAAATCAGAAGTACTTTATTCAATAAAACTTTTTACAAATTATTTTGACACTTCAACATATTTTTATAAAAAAACTACTACGGAATCGCGGCCACTAACTAGTAATATTGTTAGGAAAGTATTTTTATGAGAATTACGTCTTTTAATGTATGGACTTTATTTATAATTATCTAACCTAAAAAAATCCATCGTATTTTCAATCAAACACTACGTTCGCATCAAAGGCGTCGTCAGGCTTTGGTCTAGGGGGGCGCCGCAAAATAAAACCAAAATAAAGAAAAACATGTTTCTAAGACAAAATTTTGTTTGTACTTTACAGGAAAAATTCTTTAAAATTTTCTTAATTTATTAAAAACACGATTTCTGTAATTATCAGTGTTATCTACACAGAACAAATATAAAGGTTATCTACATATTTATACCATATTTTCTGATCTACCTATAATATATAGCAACTCAAGATCCATCTCGCGGCACCACTTCGCCCTTAAAGTCTAATATTGATAGAAATCAATATTTATTTATGGTAACTTTCTTGTAAAAGAGTTTTCAAGGAAAAATGGTTATTAAAAATGAAAGTTGATCTTATAAAGAAAAACACATTTTTTAGCTTTTACCCTTGGGCTAAGATTGGAAATTGATCTCAATACAATATTAATCAATTACTACACTCGTACTGTTTCACGGTAATCATATTGTGAAAAATCTGTAAACGGTTGACCTTGCAGGCCATTCCCGCAACTTCCCGCTAAATTGTGGTATTTTAGGCTCAAAAGAGTAAAAACTTTAAGCATAAATTTTTTCAGTTCAAAGAAATATTGAAATGTCTCAATTGCTAAGTCGCAAAAGACAGTAAGAAAACACTTACTTAATTTACTTCAATCAATCAATCAATCAATCAAATGTTTATTGCAGAAAATAGGGTTAGTTACATGGTCTCTTATATTATGTTATTAGTTCCTCCTACTTTGCCGTATGAACAGCATGCAATGAAATTTTTTATTTGTGGCAAAATTAACATTTTTAATATTGCTAAGATATTATAGAATAGTAATTAATTATTGTTAACAAAATTAAAATATAAAATTAGTATATTATAAAAAATAATTATTATCAACAAAATTAATAGATTAATAATATCATTGTAATGTCAAATTGTATTAGTCAGAAGAATTAAGTAGAAAAAAAATTAGTAATCTTGAGAGAAAAAATTATTATGTCTTAAAGGAATGTCAATTTGTAAAATGCTTATAATTAAAAAGATTATAAAGAATAATGGAATAAAACTATAAAATAAACATGTAAATGTGCATCATATTCTTCTTCTATGACCCAATTTTGGCATCAGCAACAGTTCTTTAACACTATAAAAATTTTTATCCTTTAGCCACTTCAGTAAACCTTTTTTAAATTTCTTAAGGGGTAGTGACTTAAAAGTATCTGGCACGGCATTGTAAACCTGTATACACATGGAATAATATTGTTTGTGATACAATGCTATCCTTGGTGCCAGGTTAAAACCCAGCCTGTTTGAATTTCGTGTATTCCGAGGATACACATCACGTGCCTCAGAAAATAGCTTATAATTTGTTTTAACAAAACAGGCCAATTCATATATGTACATACATGGAAGTGGTAGAATACCTAATTTCTTAAAAAGTGGTTTGCATGAAACGAACGGTGGCTTTGCACATATAGCTCTAATACACCTTTTCTGTGCAACAAACGCCTTATTAATGTCTGTTGAGTTTCCCCATAATAACAGGCCATATCTAAGCACTGAGGCCACGTATCCATGATATGCTTTTAGCACAGTAGTAAGACCTGTTGTTTGTCTCACCCGCCTTAACACATACACAAATCTATTTAATTTTGTACAAACACTTTCGACTTGTGTTTTCCAGTTATTAAACTGGAAAACACAAGTCGAAAGTCAAAATAAATTATTATCGTCAATGTGGATACCTAAAAATTTAGTTTGATGCACTCTCTGCATATACTTATTTACTAAATCAGTAACTTCCTTATCTACATACGTAGCAGGAAGTTAAAAAGTACAAGTGTATTAATAGATCAATATTTTATTAAAATGGAGTAAATAAAAATGAATTAAAACTACCACGCCAACGCTCAAACCTAAAAGTGCGATATTTTTTCTGTAAAATGTACCACAAAAGGGCATAGATCGTCGCCTAGTGTAGCTTTGTAGCATTTTAATTCATTAGTTTTGTAATAGATGACGTTAGTAGTAATAAAATTCTAATACAACATGTATCTTCTATTTTTTTTAATGTTTATAAAATGGTATTTTATTTTTAGAACATATCACAACATGAATTTAAACTACCACATCAAAGCTCAAACTTAAAAGTGCGATATTTTTCCAGTAAAATGTACCACAAAAGTGCATAGAAAGTCGCCTAGTGTAGGGCTCTCTTCGCTCGCCCTGATTAAATATTGAGGTTATTATAGGTGTCAACCGCGTTCTTCCCAGTTTTATTGCTTCGTTTGGGATACCATCTGGCCCTGGACATTTGCCTGATTTTAGCCTTTTTATTTGCTGTTCTATTTCTGTTTCTTCCCAAACGCAGATATTTTTGTTTTGATCTTAAAAAGTTATGTGTTTTATGTGTACGAAGTTCTTTATATGCACTTTTACAGCTTCCACTAATTGTACTTAGATGTTTTTCTATTATTTGTAATCTATGGTTGTTATAGTCTTTTCATCAGAAAATTCATTTTGTTCGTTATTTTATAGACAGAGCTGAGTTTTTATTTGTCTTCTTGGCTTTTAGGTTTAAGAGATTGTAATTTGTGACGTTCTCTGATGAGCTTTAGTGAAAATTGTATTCAATTTCCAATTCTTTGATTCCTTGTCTGTTTTAATACTTTCTAGTAAGCAATTTTCTAGTTTATTGTGTAAAGTTTGTACTGAATATGTTTCCTTAATTGATACTGACTGTATATTTTCTTCTAGCTTTTTGAGATATTGGGCCGCTTCATCTTGATTTTTCAGTGTATAAGTATGACTTTTGTATGTTGTACGACTTTTTTTCACATTTGTAAATGATATTTTTAATCTAACCATTCTGTGATCCGATGGAAACATGATGGTGTGTAAAACATGCACATCTTGAAATCTTTTTAGAAAATTTGTGAATATATAATCAATTTCATCCATTGTTGTCTGGTCAGGAGATTTCCACGTCCATTTTCGACTAGGCTTTTTCTTAAAAAAAGTGTTCATAATGGATAAGTTATATTCTTGTGCATAATGTATTAACTTCTCTCCTCTAGGGCTTCGTTTTCCTAACCCAAACCTTTCAACGACTTTGTTTTCTTTATGGTTTTCCTTTCCTATTTTTGCGTTAAAATCACCCATCACAATAACGTATTTACTTGAAACTTCATGAGCTTTACGTAAAGTTTCGTAGAATTTTTCAATTTCTGCTTCTTCAGATTCTTCTGTGGCTGCATATACTTGAATAATCGTGATTAGTACGTCATTTATACATATGTTAAGAAGAGCTACTCTGTCGGATAACCCACTGAAACTTTGTATACAAGTTTTTAATAAATTTTTTTTATAATGAAGCCAACTCCATGTCTTCCTTTTGTAAGTCCGTTGTAGCATAATATAAAATGCGTCGTATTCATCTACGCTGCAGCCTAATCTTCTTATCTTTGACAGCCCAATAATATCATAATTAATATTTTGAAGTGCATTTACAAGTTTTATGAGTCTGGTGGGACTTGCTAGAGTTCTCGTTGCAACAAACGTCCTCAAATATTGAGGACGTTTTTGTTTTTACTTTTCGTTGTCATAGTTTTTAGTATTTTTGGAGGGTTGTGGTCAAGAGAAAAACTGATACCATTCTTCTCCCGCACGGTGACCAGCCGTTTTGGGTTTTTAGGCGGTAGAGGGGTCTCTGTTAGTTGCTAAATATTGGATGTAGGGGTTATATTTTTGGCGAAATCTTCGCAGTCTTTTTTTGTTTCATAAAGGCTGTTATCTTATTTTTCTTTGAGGCTTGATTTTCAGGATTTGGTTGATTTTGGTTTGGAGAAATATTGAGAATTCGCTACTTTGATTGTTGTTAGTTTCGGTTATTATTGTAAGATTTATGTTCGTTCAAGATTATAAGTTTATCATACTTAATTATTGCCTTTTTTCCTTCTGCTCTATATTTTAATATTTCCGTTTGTACAAACTTACATCATCTATTATAAATGCTAAATAATCTTATATTAGGTATTCATATTATAAATGCTAAGTTTGGATGTTAGGATGGAACGATGTTTGAATGGATAGACGTTTGTTACTCAATTACGCAAAAACTACTGAACGGATTTAAATAAAATTTTGGACACAAGTAGATGATGACCTAAAATAGCACATAAGTTACTTTTTATCCCGGAAAAATTAGGTTATTCCGCGGGATTCACCAAAAACTTTTATAACGCAGCGGGCTGCACGCTGCAGGTAGTATTATTTAATTATGATGATTTGATCTTACTAAGTACACCAAAACAAAATATTCTATTAAGAACCTTATATTCTATCCAACAAAACAAAATATAACCAATTTTATTTTAAATTAAAATTCACGAATCGAGTGCCATCTGTCAGTAAATCCAACGTGTTGCAATTAATATTGAAGCCAAATGATGCACTCAACCATAACTATTCACTGCAGAATAACTACATAATAAATAACGTAGAAATGCGAGTTTGTCGAAAACAAACAAATTTTAGGCGGTGATCGTTAAAGGGTGCTAAAATAAGATTTATTTGACCAACGGTTGACGGTGGCGTGATATACGAATGCTTTTCTCTGACTTGTTGGAACAATATTGCTACGATTTGTTTTCGTATATTTTATGGCTCTTTTATTGTCTAATTTTGTAAAAGGTAAAATATATTTCATTAGCATTTACTTACATATGTCTTTGCACGTGAAAATTTTGGACTATTTTAGAAAAAGATACACAATAAAAGTATTTTATTCAACAAATGATTACAATAACTTATAGTTTTTAGGGTTCCGTACCTAAAAGGTAAAACGGGACACTATTACTAAGCCTCCGCTGTCTCTCTCCGTCTCTCTGTCACCAGGTTGTATCTATTTGTATAAGCGGTGATAGCTACAAAGCTCAAACTTTCACAAATTATGTATTTCCGTTGCCGCTATAACAACATATACTAAAAATAAAAAACAATATACAATAAACAAAATACAATGGGGGCGCCCCCCATACTATAAACGTATTTTTTCGTATTTTTTGCTGAATAATAACGGTTACAGATAAGCGCTTAAAATTTTTACAAAATATTTAGTTATATGTTTCAAAAATAATAATAAAATAAAAATAAAGTAATTATATTAAAAGTTGGCTCCCATACAACAAACGTAATTTTTAAGAAATTTTTACTCGATCTTAATAAACAGGTAGAAACTTAATTATATGTATACGTACGGAACCCTTCGTGCGCGTGTCCGACTCGCGCTTGGCCGGTTTTTTTAACAGCATGAATTTTTGCAAAGACGCGGCCTCATTCGATACCACCGCCTTACAAATTATTGCTGTAATAGCGTTAGTTCTTACTCAGTAACAGAACTGTCATGTTCAGGCTTGCAGTGTAAAGTAGCCGCCGATAAATGTTTGTTGAGTTTCAACCTGTAGCATGTTGATATTGATGACTACGCCGTTTATTTAAAAGACAGTCCCAGGAACAAACTTTTTTTTTATTAATAACAATCTGAATTTTTGTGAACAGCTTCGTTTTGACGAGACAATTCTATTTTCGAAAAATTTTGAATCGGGTAACTAATAAAGATAGATAAATAAGAAAAGTTTAGAGTGTCGGACTAAGAAAAGTTTCCACTTTACGTGTAGGACGAAGTAACCCTTGAATTATAATGATAATGATAAAAAAAATTAAAGTGAATAAAATATACTAGTTAAAATTAAGAGAAAATAATCTTTTCATCTTTATTAAATTGACAAATTATCGTAATTAAACTCTATGGATACTTTTTTTTTGTTTTTTTGTAATAGGGGGCAAACGGGCAAGAGGCTTGCCTGATGGTAAGTGATCACCGCCGCCCATGAACAGCTGTAACATTGCAGGTACTGCAGGTGCGTTGTCTGCCTTTAAGAAATGAATACGCTCTTTTTTTGAAGGCCCCTAGGTCGTATCGGTTTGGAAACACATCTGCTGGTAATTGATTCCACAGAGCAGTCGTGCGAGGCAAAAAATGCCCAAAAAAATGCACTGTAGTGGACTTGCAGACATCCAATACTTAATATTTTATGCGCAAAACAAAATTGCAGTATAACGATGCACGATGTGTTTGTGGTTTATTACTAGCAATCGCCCCCGGATCGAAATTCGACCGTAGACTAAACAATAAAATCTCTATAAAGTTTGACAATTTGAATGGTATAAAAATAGAATACATGTGTGTGTATAATCATGTATATCACATGAATGGACATATATATATGATAATACAAAGGTAGTATAATGTTTATTTTTAGTAATGTACTTCTAATGCTCATTATGTAAAGTATTAGATTTATGCATCCTCCATAATGTTTACTTCACAACATTCTACATAGCTGAATTTCATACACTTCACAACCCTCTACACAACTGAATTTCATACACCACTGTTTGTGTTATTATCGTAAAAAGGTGTTTAAAATTGTTGCTCCACGTATTAACATGTACCTAGAAAACAATATAGCATAGCACGAATATGCCAAGGCAAATCTACTGGCAGGTAAAAGGTCAGGTTTTACGGTCTCTTAAACTATAACTTACTAAAAATTTAAATAAATAAAACAATATATTCATTATGCTTGTGGGAAGGAAATGAATTTCAATCAAAGCTAAATATTTCGTCCGTTCAATTGTAATTAAATTATTTATTTATTTATTTTACATAAACAAAACATCTACAGCATGACTTACAATATACCTAAAAAATAAATATAATATTGTGCCCTCTCTGTACTCTTTGGAGGTTGACTGGCAGAGTTAACTCTTGGGCGTTAAGTTTACCTGTGCAAAAGTATAATGTGCAAAATTTAAATAAATAAATAAAAAAATAAATGTACTTAACTAGTTAAACTTACGTAAACTAGTTTATGTTCATTGGCGACGTCGACCAGTTGGCACGTCTGCCAGTTTTCCTATCAACTAACATAAAAAAATACTATATACATTAACATTAGCCAATTACAGATTTTCTCTTTTTTTCTGATCATATTGTGATGTTGTTAACTACTGTAAGAAACAGAAAGCCACAAAACTGTCAAATTTTTTTTGTGTTTGTGTGTGTATAAGTAATAATAATAAGTAATTGTTTTGTCATAGTACAATCAAATCACTATCGAAACATTTGTTAAAGTTAAATAGTAAAACCATAAATTATTGAAATAAGGGAAAACTCAAACTTATTATTTAACAATAAGTGTGTAGCAGAAAGTACAGAATGTTACCACTTTGCACGATGAAAGCAGAAGGCTCTGAAAATAGCCGTACATAGTAGTTTTATTGTATGAACCAAATTGCGGTTATACTCCTGTTACACAGCTGTATGTCTTTTAAAATAATAAAAAAATGTTTATTATTATAATTTAAAAAAATAACAAAATAAATCAATACCTACAGGTGTATGCAAAACCTGCGTGGCATAAAATAAAAATATTTAGCTATTATAATAATAAAAAATTAACAACAACCGCACGGTTACAATATATATTTTATTTATGCCTTTAATTAATTCTTTAAAATATATATAGGCATCAGGAGGTTTATATGTTATTTTTTTTAATCAAATTAATAAAAATTAAGCCAATAAGCCATTTAATTTTAACGACAATTAACTAAATTCATCTAATGAACTCAAACCATTTGTAAAAGAGCTGACGTAGAAATCGCGCGGTTAGGAAACAAGTGACGTATCCGCAAGGCTGTGGTCGCCCTACTCGAGCGCTGAGTAGGCGAAACAGCCCCATCGAACGAGATAATCCTGTAAAAGCATCCATGACTAATGACCAGATTTAATATCTATGTGACTGTATTTCCACATTGATGTAGTAAATGATTCAATTGTACGACGTATTTAATAGTTATGGGTATCAAAACTTATAGGAACAATAATAATAAACGTTATTTCGAACTACAGTCTCTTATTAATAATTGTTAATTAAATTATTGATAGTATATAATTAACCTAAGACTTTTTACTAAATATTTTGTGATTGTGATATTGGATTGAATACCACATATAAATGTATGACGGTCTAAACATACACCAGATCTTTTACGGGGTGGGCACAAAGAACCGAATGCCACACATCACGATCCTTGCAGAGTTGTGTCGCGTCCTGCACATTCATTAGACTAGTTATGAAGACTCTTGATACTACTTAATACCTTCGGAAAGAGCTCAATATTGTATGTAATATTCATATGTATATATGCGTTTATGAACTTAAGGCGTGCTTGGAAAAATTTGAAAAACTTTAAAAAAACAAAAAAAAATCGACACATCAGTACTAGGACCTGCGAGGTTCTCTCTAGCCGGGACGCGCTAATCAATCGAGCCACTATCAACAGGTTCAATGTAACAAAGTTTTTTTGCTTTGTGATCGATTCCGCCGATCGTACTGATCGCTAGATATACGTACGTTAATTGTTGTTGAATGAACTCATCGTTACAAATGAAATATATATATATATATATATATATATATATATATATATATATATATATATATATATATATATATATATATATATATATATATGTATAGTTTTGACGTAATAAACATACTTACTTTTTTCTTGACATAGATTGTCGCCTCTGTGGTCTAGTGTACGCCAACGCTGGACCATAGCGATCGATCAGTCGATATCGAGATCAGTTCGATCATCAGGTTCGATTCCCGGGTCGGGCACATAAAAAAAAAGTGTTTTTTCACTTTTCTGAGAAACACAAAGTTGCCCGGGATTGGAAAGCGCCCGGTTGGCAATAAGCTTGCCACCTATCACATTTGTGGGACCAAGTATCTTCGGCTAATCGTGGGTGCATATGTTGTACCTCTGCCTACCTCTTCGGGGATATGGGCGTGAAGATACTTTACTTTAAACATACTTTATCTTTCACGTGCCGGCCTGGTTTGAAGAATACATCATCTGTCTTATCTTCGGGCAGTACATGAAAGGCGAACGATTAGCCCAAACGTATCACTATCATCATTAATGCTAGATAACATCAATGTGTCTTACTTTCGAGTTTCCCTTTCAAGGGTAAGGTAGCCGATAATAATGATGTACACGGATGAATAATCATGTACACGGATGGCAACGCATTATTTTTTTTCACGCACAATTAACGCATCATTATAAGTTTAAAAATTATATCAAAGGTCAACTTCATTGATGATGCTTAAGATGAAATTTTGAGCCTCAATAAATCTCAGTCTCAATAAATCGGTTACTAGGAATGGATATAGCAATAGATAATGACCAGACCAAATCGATCTTAGTGCGTTTAGTTACTAATATAAAAATGCAAATTTCTATTAGTATAAGTCAAATGTTCATCATCTATATACAGTACCCGGCGATAAATATTGCACATCGACCTTTGGAAAGAGACAATCGGCTAATTTCGGCTTCGTAGAGCGTTATCTCTGTCGCACAAAATACAAACAGTCCGGTACCTATTAGGAGCTGTTAAAACAAGTATGATTTGCTTCTTTTGATATTTTTATTCTTTGTATAAAATACACTAATTTTTCTATAAGTGATGGCTTTAGGTTGGGGTAAAATAAAATAAAAAAACATTTTTACATTATGTTTACGTATTTAATTATTTTGGAACATTACAGCTTTAGTGTACATAATAAACACCATTATACCTATTGCTAAAATGAGACATTGCAATAAAAATAATAATAATTCTAATTCTCAATTACTTCCATTTCACTATCTGTGCTCTCAAAGAGGTCAATATCACTGTCACTATCAGCCGTATTTATTACTAATCTATCAGTGTAATTGTCTAAACTGTGTTGAATGCTTCTATATTCATTCTCACATTTGATTGCATGATCGCAAACCTTTTTCCACTCTTCAGCGCCGATCATGTTTACTTTTTCAGTCAATAATGTTTTTACTGTAGTTAAGTTCATACCCACATTTCTAGAGGCTACATAGCCTTTCAGTTGAGACCATATATTTTCAATTGGATTAAAATCCGGATGATATGGTGGCAATCGCAACACAGTGTGCCCATGTTCGGCAAGTATTTTGTCCACAGAAAACTCTGTATACCTCTCCTTGTGCTGACATATAATAGCGTAAATCTGGGTTTTTGTTAATTTTGGATCAACTGGAATTTCATGTCTGTTTAACCAGTTGATCATTTCCCGTTTAATGGTGTTTGAGTTGGGGGGTCTCCCAACATACTTGTTGTGATAGGGTGCGTTGTCGATAACTAGAACAGAATCACTGGGTATATTTGGGATTAATTGGTTAACCAGCCATTTCTCATAGTTATCGTTATTCATTTCATTGTGATAGTCACCTGTAGTGTCCGTGGATTTATACGTTAAAAAAGCACCGGGTACAAAGCCTTTTTCATTTCCCGCATGAACTATTATCAAACGTTGACCTTTTGAAATTGGCTTTTTTACTCCTTTTTTCTTATCGTCACTCCAAGATTTCCCTTTAGTGTGGGATGCATGTATATATGACTCATCCATGTAGACGATATTTTTTCCTGTTTCGCAAAATTTGCGTATTTTATCAAGGTATTCCATTCGTTTGAGACTAACGTCGTGCTTTTCCATTAGAATTTTTCGCTTATCTTCCATTTTAGTGAACTGAAATCCCATGTCATGAAGTATTTTTCTCAATGTTTTTTCAGACCCATCGTAATTAATAGCTTCAGATAACTTAGCTTTTAATGATTTTATTGTTGGCAGTTCATTAAATCGTAAGTGAAAATCATACACCATTCTTCGAACAACATCGTAATCAAAATCGTCCATATCCAAACGAAATTGCTGTTTTGGTCTCCCTTTTTTTGGAGTGCTGAACTTAATTTCAGTCGAATGTGTTTCAGTACTGACTTCGTTTAATATATTGTTCAAAGTTCTTCTTGAAATTCCAGTGGCATTTGCAACTCGCTCTTGAATCTTCTTAAAATAACAACTTACATTTTCATCTACTTTTTTTTTAAATCTATCAGCTTCGCTTACAAAGTATTTATAAACATTGTAGATAATTTCACGTGACTGACCTCGTAAAGGTTTCCCTCTTTTTCCGAAAGATGCCATATTACAACTTTAAATTATTTAAATTTGTGGGTGTTATCAACTCTAAATATATATTTTTTTCGGGACGCGACTGCACTCTATCGTACTTGAACAACGACTGACTAAACGTCACATAGGTAGTGTGGGACAGAGATAACGCTTTACGAAGCCGAAATTATCCAATTGTCTCTTTCCAAAGTTCGATGTGCAATATTTATCGCCGGGTACTGTAGCAGCGTTTCCCATTTGCCGGGTTGCGACCCGGTACTGGGCCATCAAAAAAAAAAAAACGGGTCGCATCATTCCCGCTTTCCTTTTAATATATTACCTACTATAGATCGACGCAACGCGAAGATTCGTAAGCGTTGATTGATGACAAAATAGGCGACATCAAAGTATGAAGCATTAATTAAACCTTTTGACTATTATTAAATAGTTATGTATTATTTCACCTAATAGAACCAGCTTTGGTTTAAAAGTATTAAGTGGGTCACGAAGGGGCAGTGTGAAAATTACCGGCCCATATTAAAACAATGTTTGGGAAACACTGATCTAGAGAAGTAAACAATCAAAGTTGTCTCATCAAATAATCAACCGAAAACAAATTGTTCAAGATATTTTCAAGAACTCTTCAGCTTCAAGTTTGTGAGATAGCTTACAAGTATTTACTCAAGGTCTTACGAGTATATCGCTGAGTAAATATTTTGTATAAAATACTATAGTATCTGTGTATATATATAATAGTTTTTGACTAACTTATTCTATACAATTAATGAAACTAAATATTATGTAGTGCCGTGCATTCTAAAAATAATGGACTACAATATCACGGTTGGATAAAATTCAAACCCTAAGGTGGTGCGCCTTATTGACTTTTCTACTCTTACAAGCGGTCTTCAACCACTTATATATATATATATATATATATATATATATATATATATATATATATATATATATATATATATAATATATATATATACATATATATATATATGTGTATGTATGTATGTATGTATATATATATATATATATATATATATATATATATATATATATATATATATATATATGTATATATGTATGTATATGTATATATATGTTCTATTGACTATACTATAAGTAATGTTTTATTGAACTGTTTAATTTGGTACTGCCAGCAACACATCGACATTCTATTATTGTACTGCACGTCACAGCGAGAGATTTCAGTCACATTTTCACAAACAAAGCACCATACTATACTTTTGTTAATGTTATAGAACCACTATATTTAGCGTCGGATCTTAACCGTATATTTTTACAATTTTACCTGTTTTTGCTTGAATTTAAAAAAAAATATATCATCACGCCTGGATCCCTTGTAGGGTAGGTAGAGTAAACCAACGTCTTCAGATTTTTCAGTTCACTACGATTCACAGGTTTGTCGATTGGCGAGCTAAGTGGGGGTCCCTATTGCTGCATTTTACGGACTTGATAACGATTATGGACTATCACTTGACTTCGATTTTGAAAATGGTGATATACTAGCATGCTCTGAGGTGTTATTGAGTTTTATTACCTTACCCTTCGGTACCTTATACATATCTAAATAATAAGGTAGGTACCTTACCTTTCGGAACACAAAGTTGTTTGGACACCAAAGATGATAATGGTGCGTTGCTATACGTGTGGCGAAATGGTAATGCCACATACATACGAAACACGAAAGTGACAAGCATTGCGGTAGGAATAAATAAGGTGGTGGTATCAAATACTCGGGCGAGACTTAGCGGAACTCTACCACATATTAGTCACATTGGTGGTGACATGTATAGCGAATCGGTCGCCTTTTACGACTCGCCTGGCAGAACAGTCTATTCTTCAAAGCAGCCCAGACCAACACGGAGAAATACTATAGTATTTCCCCCGTGTTTTTTTTTTATAGTATGTGTTCAAACTTAGTAAAGATTATAATTTAAGTCGAAGGCCTTTATACATAGTTTTTTCCTATAATGTCTATTATTAGATATTTCAGTTTTAATAGTAAAGTTACGGTCATATTTCGACCACAGGCTGATTGCTATGTAATGTAAAGAGACTGATAGGAAACGGAAATTTGTCAGTGGGCAGTGTATCAAAGTAGCAATTACCACCAAATATTTAAAATTGATTGCAATCAGAAAAAAAGCTGTTTCCTTCTCGACAAAATAAATATATCAAAGAAATACTTCGTACAAATTCAAAGCACGTTTTCAAAATCTCATTTCATAAAAGAGTGATGGTAAATTTTTACGTGTAGATATTTAGAAGTCTTGATGTTTTTACTCAGAACCATCGCGTTGGCTACTTGAAGTCTCGATTATTATCAAGAATAATGTATATTTTCATAAGTTAAATAGGTATTGTTCGAAAGAAATCTAAAATATATCCATAGGTCTAAATTAGCACGGTGATGATCAATAGACGCCTCTGTGGTCTTAGTGGTCCAGCATTGGCGTTGACCACATGAGATCACCGGTTCAATTCCGGGTCGGACAAATCAGAAATGTATTTTTCAGTTTTCTGATAAAAACAATGTTGCCCGGGATTAGAAAGTGCCCGTTTGGCGATAGCCTTGCCACCTATCACATTTGTGGGATTAAGAATCTTCAACTAATCGTGGGTACACTTGTTGTACCTCAGCCTACACCTTCGAGGATACAGGCATAAGAATGATCAATAGACGATGGTTCTCTTTATAAAAAAAAGCAATAAGTATTCAGTTTTTAATTAGATCAAAAACGTAATGCCATCAACTAGAGCTAGTCTTAAATACTTAAAAACAAATAATGTAAATGGCAATCAGTAGATACATTCAACATCAAGGGCGGATCCGGGGGGAAGGGATCATGGGGGTCTTGATCCCCCCTCCCAAGTATGAATTTATTGGTATTAGATAAGGATTAAAGCCTATCATGACTGAACCTCAAATATAAACGAAGACTGGATCGGCTCTTGTATATATGATAGTGTAACTGATATCCTTAATCCTTTGACAAACTTTGACCGACCCATTTGTCGAGTGGTAAGCGAACCTGACTACGCATCAATTAGGCTCGGGTTCGGTTCCCGACAGTGATAAACATTTGTATGATGGGCATAGATATTTATATTTCTATGTTTTGGTGTTCATTAAATATATAAGTATTTAGATATGTACATCTAAGTATTAGTATCGTTGACTGACACCCATAACACAAGCAAATAATTTTCTTACTTTGAGGTTAGATTGTGTAATTTGTCCAGTAAATATATATCTTATTTACTGATAAAAGCGGTATTCAGACCTGTAAAAATTAATATAAAAGTGAAAACTTGTACCTATCTCTGGTGTGGAGCGAATTGCAAATAGCCCCGAATAAAGGTATAGATTATTATTCCATTTGACGAAGGAAAAATATCTGATTATTTATTTCTTTAAGTTTAGATCAGTAAGTGTAATTTGTCCCGTGAATATTTATTATTATTATTTATTATTTGTTAATCCATACTAGTCCATACTTCCATACTTCTATACTAATATTATAAATGCGAAAGTAACTCTGTCTGTCTGTCTGTCTGTTACGCTTTCGCGGCCAAACCTCTGAACCTATTTGGATAAAATTTGGTACAAATATAGTTTGAGACCCAAGAAAGGACATAGGATAGTTTTTATCCCGGAAATCCCACGGGAACGGGAACTATGCGGGTTTTTATTTTAGAATTTTTTCCACGCGAACGAAGTCGCGGGCACAGCTAGTTAGGCCATAAAACCTCGAAAAAGCCGTAGCGAAGGTGTTAACTATCGTCCTCGTAGGTACATCCTCAAAGGTACATCCTCGAAGGCGCATTCTCGAAGGTACATCCTTGAAGGTACATCCTCGAAGAAAATATGGTTTTTTCAATGGCCGGATACATTTATTGATTTTCATTTACAACATATAACTGCAGAATTGTAGGAAGTCTCGTAAGTATGCGATTGAGCTGCTTTTCTGTAACAATACGTATTATCAATATTCCACTATTAGCACAACGAGAATGCTATTTCGTATTCCACTGAATGCTTCGGTGTTGATTTTCATGTAATCTAAATTAAATATGTTTTGCATTTAATTAAATTCTCACTATAAATTGAATTGTAATTAAATCCGATATCTGTTTTAATTATATGTAATTAATGCGCTTGTTATTTCTCTGTACCCTTATACAGGGTAATTGATAAAAGACTGCAAATACTGAAAGAGAGTGTTCACTACTCCATTCTGATACCGAATCTATACATATAATAAAATCGTAGGAAAGTCAAAACTGTACATTGAATATTTTTTAA
Source organism: Apodemia mormo (assembly GCA_036924255.1). NCBI lineage: Eukaryota > Metazoa > Arthropoda > Insecta > Lepidoptera > Riodinidae > Apodemia > Apodemia mormo. Next base: position 30,337,117 of record JAUPFN010000019.1, read on the forward strand.
AAGAATACTTTAGACGTGATCTATAATCGATATCGAAGCCAAAAATATAGTTTTTAGAATTTTTGTCCGTCTGTCTGTCTGTCGGTCGGTCGGTTGGTCGGTCAGTCCGTCGGTCCGTCCGTCCGTCCGTCCATCCCTCCGTCCGTCCGTCGGTCCGTCGGTCCGTCGGTCCGTCCGTCCGTCCGTCTGTCCGTCTGTCTGTCTGTTTGTCTGTATCTATGTCTCAACTCAAAAAGTACTGTATGGATTTACTTCAAATTTTGCATGAATACCTATTACTAATAGGTCGGGTCAACATATAGGCTACATGTTACCACGCTATCACCTACGTGGGAGGAGCTGTGCGGAGTAAACGAAGTCCGCGCGGACGAAGTCATGGGCAACAGCTAGTAAATAATAAATGTCGACTTAATAAATTATCCATAGAAAATATTAATTTTTGTTAATTGCAGTTGCATTGTTTAATAGCAGTGATTTACCGATCCAGTGACTATATACTTGATAGTAAAACTTACGGTGACTATTCTTTTTAAACTTTACTACACTCAATGATGTTAAAAAGTATAGATGCTTTGTTGGCATTGCCAAATTGGCACCATGAAAGCAACGCATTGCCAGGCTTTAATTTAGTTTCACACGTTACACATCATAATAATGAGCGTAGCCACGGTGGGGCAGGTTGGGGCGCATGTTCCACCCTGACCTGTACGGTACGGAATCAAACCCAAAAAGCTAAAAAAATATGTAGGTATGAACTACTTATACGTTAATCGTAATAAGACTGCGGGTATACTTTGCTAACATATTATTTTAGACGGCTGCCCCACCTTGTGCCCATGACTGGCTGCATCCATGGTCGAAATGTAAGTAAGAGTATCATTTACACTCGCGTTATATATATATATATATATATATATATATATATATATATATATATATATATACATATATATATATATATATATATATATATATATATATATATATATATATATATATATATATATATATATATATATATATATATATATATATATATATATATATATATATATATATATTTTATCATAAGATAGCAAACAAGCAGATGGGTCTCCTGATGGAGAGTCAACCATCGCCTATAGACACCAAAGATGTTAATGGTGTGTTGCTATCTTGTGGCGAGGTCTAATGCTACATGCATAAGTTTACCGGCTACCTTACCCTCCAAACCGGAACACGACAGCGACAAGCACTGACGCTATTGCGGTAGGAATAGATGAGGCGGTGGTACCTGACCCGGCCGAGACAATGCAGAACTCTACCACCTAGTAGCCACGATGTTAGTGACTCGCATAGCCAATCGGTCGCCTTTTACGACCTGCCTAGCAGAACGGCAGTTGACCTATTCTTCAAAGAAGCCCGGAACCAACACGGGGAGAATATATATATATATATATATATATATATATATATATATATATATATATATATATATATATATATATATATATATATATAAACAAGCAAATACTAGTCAGAAGTTCCGATGGAGACAACTAACAATGCTACATATATAAATTTAGCAGCTAACTTACCCTCCAAATCAAAACACGACAGTGAGTGACAAGCACTGCTGCATTGCAGCAGGAACAGATAAGGCGGTTGTACCAGACCAGGGAGAATACAGAACCCTACTACCTAGTAGCCGCGACGGTAGTGACGCTCATAGCTAATCGTTCGTCTCTTACGTACTGCCTGCGAAACGGCATATGGCTTATTCTTCAAAGGAAGCCCGGAATAACACGGAGTAATATAAACATTGTCTATTCTCCTAAAAAGTTGTAAATGTTTAAAATATCTGAACTTGCAGCCTTTACTAAAGATGCTCGAATGGAACTACAAAATGGACCAATATAAAGGAATATCAAACTCACTGTTGTTGCAAGCTGGCATGCCGTTTAAATTTTCATGAACACAAGCGGACGTAAGGTAAATGTTTATTTAAAAGTGGGGGTAAAATGTATTCTTAAGAATTGTTCATTTAAGTCTCTTTTCAAGAGTAGATCACTAACACTATTTTACTTACAAACATTTTTTTATATTTTTTTTTACATCATAAGAAAGCAAACAAGCAGATGGGTCTCCTGATGGAAAGAGTCAACCATCGCCTATAACACCAAAGATGTGGTGCATTGCTATCTTGTGGCGAGGTCAAATACCACATGCATAAGTTTACCAGCTATCTTACCCTCTAAACCGGAACACGACAGTGACAAGCAGGAATAGGAAAGGCGGTGGTATCAGACCAAGGTGAGACAGTGCAGAACTCTACCACCTAGTAGTCACGATGGTAGTGACTCGCATAACCAATCGGTCGCCTTTTACGACCTGCCTGGCAGAACGGCAATTGATCTATTCTTTAAAGGAGCCCGGAAACAACACCAACCAACATATCGCGCAAAATGCGATAGAAAAAATGATGTGGTGTCGCGGGACACCAGGTAAGAACGAACTTCCTTCGGCTAAACGGCACTACTCGCTTGTGTACGCGACTGTCGCGCCTGCGCACGTCTCATTTAACGCTTTTATTCCACGCATTTTTCTTACGGTTTTACTATCACATTTTTTCAGTTCGGTCGCGCAGCAAAATCCCTATCCCCTCCAAGCCTGCCGTAAGGAACTTCGTTCCAATAATATATTTATGTCATTAGCTTCGTGTTAATGTTTAGCGACATTAATAGTGCGTAATTATCGACGTGGCAGTGATGTAATACAACATGTATAACTTTACCCTTCAAACTAAAATAAGACAAACTCAGACAAGAATCCTATCTATTGAAATGCTTAAAGTTTATTGGATAACTTATCTTTAAGTTTGAATACGACAATGATATTCACCAACGTCTTTTACTAGAAACTTGACAGTATTTCAGATGATCTAGTCTTCATAGGAAAACAAGAATACGGAAAAAATATAATAAAATAAATATATACTAAAACGTTTTAGTTGCGAGACTTATATAATATTTTATCTTGTGTTAATTTATAATGGGAATATTTGATATTAGTCTTGTGTAATATTTCTTTGTAATAAAAAATGATGTGGTGTCGCGGGACACCAGGTAGGAACGAACTTCCTTCGGCTAAACGGCACTACTCGCTTGTGTACGCGACTGTCGCGCCTGCGCACGTCTCATTTAACGCTTTTATTCCACGCATTTTTCTTACGGTTTTACTATCACATTTTTTTCAGTTCGGTCGCGCAGTAAAATCCCTATCCCCTCCAAGCCTGCCGTAAGGAACTTCGTTCCAATATATATTTGTCTTTTACAAAATGAAGATAACTAGTTATTTTGCAAATTTTCGCGAACTTTTACGTGTACTCTTGCGTTGCCACTGATAGGAAAAAAATAAAATAGCGTTGTGAGAAATACCGTGAGAAACACCACGACAGTAGCAAGCACAAAAACACTACATGTTTAGTTAGTTTTTTTGTCTAAATAATGGATTTCCGTGAAGTAACGCTTGAATCGTACACCATCAACACCTGAAATTAGTCTTACATTTTCTTTACAAATACATATTTTAATTATGTAAGAACTTGCACGAGGTAGAAGTAAAACTTCTGAATATAGTTGGCAAGAACGAAAGAGAAAAAGTGAGAAATATAAATTAAAGAAGACGGAGGACAAGGCTTTTTGGTATTTTAAAAGTAAGAAGTTACAATAAAATCTTTTCGGTTGTACTGTTTGTATCTGTCTGGCTTTGGAACCATTAAATAGATGATGTTTTAAATATAAAATATTAGTAGTATAATGTACATTCTATCTCACTTTCTGGCCAGCTTAATTCTATACACTTATGTGCTTATTTCTTTACCGTGATGCAGTTTTGTTCATTGTATTTCCAACATTATCAAAATACATTAGATTACTAATATTTTATTTCTTTCACCAAATTCATTCTATCAACAATCTGAGGCGCGGGAAAGAAAAACATGGTGATCCGATTAGCTAATTAAAAACCGGTATTATATCGCTAGTGTTTACAGCTCACTGAATTGCTCGGTTTTAATTCTTATATAAGATCTATTAGACTAATGTGTTGACAGAACGATTGCTCTATTGTTAGGCCTCTAGTCTGTTTACTCAGTGGTTTCAAATCGAAACGATTCTAACGAGATTTTACTTTAATAATTTGAATTAGCAAATATGTCACAGTCACAGATGAAAGTGTCATCATGACTATTGTGTGATAGTTCCTTGACGTCACGCCAAAATTTAATTTTATTACCTCGTTCTTCGTACCTACTATTTTATATTGCTCAGAAGGATAAGATTACCGTTAAGCCATATGGTTAACAACATACCATTATCATCTTTTTGTCTATGCGTGATAGTTTTTTCATTCTATTAGAAGCGCCATCTGCTTGTTATAAAAGACAACAATATTATCAATGATATAAAAAATAACCAAATACCAAAGACCACGATTTTGAACGAACAATATATTATCTTTTAATTCAAGTAAAAACACAGAATGCCATATCTAATGCTGAAACACATTCATTATTTTATATTCCAACATTTCTCTCATAAAAATTCAAGCGCTAAACTTTGTTTACAATTGGGCTTTTAAGAAAATTGCCTCAAAGTTTCGAAGTCGAGGCGAAAGACAAGCATTATGTAAGTATTCAAGAGTTATCGCAACCTGCTTCAAGAGAGAATTCTAGCGAAGCAAACATTAGGGTGAGCGTTGTGTTAACGTCATAAAACGCGGTGCATAAAATATTCATAAAAATGTTTACTGCACGCGTAGCGCTGTTTGCATATTACATAAAATCACATACAAAATTGCAGTTTTACAAACAATGAAATTATTCGTAAATCTGCGATTTCTGATGACGCAAATCCTGTTTATCAAGACATTTTTTTATAGTATAAAATAGCAATGGAAAGAGTCAGCCATCACCTTATAGACACCAAATATGTTAACGGTGCATTGCTATCTTGTGGCGAGGTCTAATGCCACATGCATAAGTGATCAGAGGACAACTTACAAGACTCCAAATACGTTATATATTGTAAGGCTTTTCTGATGGAAAGAGAAACCATCACCTATAGACACCAAAGATGTCAATGGTGCGTCGCTATACGTGTGGTGGAGTGACAATGACACATGCATAATTCTACCGGCTACCTTACCCTCTCAACCAGAATACCACAGTGACAAGCATTGACGCTATTGCGGCAGAAATAGGTAAGGTGGTGGTAACAGACCCGGGTGAGGCAATGCAGAACTCTACCACTTAGTAACCACGATGATAGTGACTCGCATAGCCTATCGGTCGGCTTTTTCGACCTGCCTTGCAGAACGGCAGTTGTCTTATTCTTTATAGGAGGGATCAACACGAGGTAAATAATTATTATATACCTAATGAATATTTTGCAATTTTTTCGAAAACTTGTTTATGTAATTTATTTTATTTTGATTTTAAAATTTTTTTTGGGCTTAGTTTTGTTGTATTTTACAATAAGGATACAAATCAGACACGTCAAAGTTTTCCGATAATTTTATCGAACTTAAACTAAGGGAAGTGAGAATTCCCTTTTCAACACTTAATATAATGAACTCAATACATTATTGTACTAGTAGCCGACCCGCGCAGTTTCTTTCGCGAATTTTATTCTCCACCATTTACGTAATTATCGTGAAAAGAGATAAAAGTATCCTATGTGCGGTAATTTCAGCTCATCATCTATTATGTGTGCCAAATTTCATCCAAATCGATTTATCCATTTTTGCGTGATGTAACAAATATTAACAAACATTCTACCCATCCATACATCCAAATTTTCTCATTTATAATATGAATGTAGATTATAGGATTCTAAGGAAAAGGTTAGTATGAATGAAAACATTTTTTGAAATATTGTACGGAATAGGGGAGATTGGATTTTATTTTCTATAGTAGTATAGCCTTGCGAAGGATAGTCGAGTAGCTAGTTTACAATAAGTGGTACTGACACTTTTACTTATCAAGGCAGGAGCGTAATAAAAATATAATTTCTAATGTAAATAAAACATTGTTATTCGATCGATTTAAGTGATAATTGTCTTTGTCTTCGGTGCATACGATGTGGTTTTCAACTGAGTAATGTTAGTACTATGTAATATATACCTATTATTTTAAAATATCTGCAGGCATATGAGCCAGTGGCATTAGTGAATTTCCGCTTGATGCCACCCTAGGCCCCGACTGATATGCCGCTTTTTGGCTTTGTAAGGCAGTGGTTATTGAAATTATGCATTTAATTTACAAATATTTAAATTTTTATAGATAAAATTTTATGAAAATACCAAAAAACTTATAAATAGTTGATTTATAATTTGCTAAATATTATCTGTTGCCCGCGACTTCGTTCGCCTAACCAAAAACACTTCTTTTCACAATCAAGTGAAAAAATAGAATAATATGTTAATCCCGGACTAAAGTAATTTTTTCATTAGATGAAGGAATTTTTAAAATCTATTTATTTTAACAATTGTTCATACACGATTTTTGAATTCGTACATTGACTTCTTGCGCCTTTTAAATTTTGTGATTTCGAAAATTTTGCCGCATCTAAAATTATGCTGTCCTAGGTCCGAGCCTCAGGGGCCTATGGATAAATCCACCACCGGCCAGTGTGCTACCTAATGGAGAGCAGTCCACTACTGTCTAAGCTACACAAATGGTTAGTTTCCTATGTGACTCCAGCTTCTGAAAATTTTATTGTCTGTCGTCTTGAAAATTGCAATATGGAAACTACTCGGATAATCGTGTAAGGTAAGCTGTTCCAGAGTATGACTGTTCGTATAAAGAAAGTACGAGCAAATCGAACAGTCGATAAAGAATCGTCAATATAGTGTGGATGAATTCTTCACTACGGCGTGTTACCATGATATTTCTCTTAAGCTTATTTGATAACTACAGACAAATTAGGTTACTTAAAAAACAATTGCATTGATTACATATAATTAAGGCAAAGTATCGGATTTATGGCTTCATTGAATTGCAATTCAATTTATAATGAGAGTTTAATTGAACGCAAAACATATTTACCTTAGATTACGTGAAAATTAACATTGAAACAGTCAGCGGAATGCGAAACAGTATTATAGTTGTGCTCATAGTGGAATATTGATTGAAATGTATTGTTAAAGTAAAAGCAGTTCAATTGTGTGCTTAAATAGCTTACTAGATACCCATTCAAATTCTGCAATCGTATGTTGTATTTGAAAATAAATAAATGTATGCTGTCTAATTAAAGATTGTTTTTTCTTTGAGCATATAGAAAGTGCAAAGACTTCTATGTATTAACGGTCTAGACAAGGCATACGTCACGCTACTTGTGTTCTTCCATAGTGGCAGTTCCTTGAACTGCAACTTCAGAGCTCGTTAAAGAAGAGCGCGTAAGTGAAATGAAATTCACAGCGGTTACGACCTTTTGGTCGCAAATTTATATCATAATCTATTATACGCTGCAGCGCTATTTAATTTCGATTTTGGTTGAACGGTTTATTATTATTTCAGCGCTGCAGAGAGTGTTAACGAAACAGAACACGATTTCAACTTAGCATAGCTTCTATAGTACATAGTGCATTAAAATATTTAAGAATATATGATAAGTATATAGACCGTTGGCGGTACATAGAGTACCGTTAGCGGTATTCTACCCTGTGCGGCTTAGATAAAGTTACATCGTTTCGTAGCGAAATAATATCTAAATTCGTAATTTTCTCTAAGATAATGATAACAAAGTCCCAGCCAATGTGACACTATTGTCGCGTTCGTTGTATTGAAATGTTTTTTTGTTAAGAAAAAGAAATAAAACCAATGTGGCTGACAATCAAAACCTGGACAATGAAATTATATGTTCAAACTAAAAAATTCGTTACTTTATGGATTCGTTACCAATTATAACATTGTCTATCAACTTGTGATTACAATGACGACTGACCGCGTGATTTAGCGCGGCTTATATCAATCCAATATATTTTATTATTTTCTAACTTCGTTATCGTTTTTATATTGTTACTTTGTCAAAGCCCCCTAGTTCCGAAAAAGATTAATAGTGCTGAAATTGCAAGCGTTTCAATTATACCATTTGAAATGTCACCTCAATGTTTTTCAGCGTCCTCTGTTGTGGCGTACAATTTAGAGCTACATACGATTCGATACAGCTGGCAGTTGATTGTTGATTGAGCCATTGATGAATTGAATTGTATTGTTATTTTCTTACCAAAAGGCGAGAATCACAAGACCTAACATAAATAACGCATAGAATAACTAATTCTATGGTTACATTTTGTGTAAATATTTACTAAAATATTTTTATGTAACAACTAAAGTATATATATGTGAAGCAAAAACTTTGTATCCCTTTTTAAAACAATTACGCGAACGGAACGCACAGTTAAATTTTACATTGCGGAGAACTGCAGAAACTTAATATTTTTAAATAATATGCATTAGAAATACGTCAATTTATTATCGAATATAGATTTTGACCTACATCAATAATATCAAAACTATCCTTGAGATATTTGAACTCACTATTACCTTGTGTCTGAAGAAAATACTATTTTATTTTGTTTATATGCTAAACTAAATCACATATTTATTGCGAGACAAATGATTGTGAAAAATTAAATAAATTAATTTTTCATTTATTTGCAAAAATGTGGGTACATAAGATGTTACATTTGTAGCATTGTTTCCAATAGCATATCCTCACAAGTGATATGCAAAAAATATAGATTACTAGATATTTAAAAAAACATAATATTTAAAATCTATTCGTTATTAACTGATCATTAAAGTTAATTTATCTAATTTTTTTGAGTTTTTAATCGAGTCTTATGTGATAATATATTTTTTTAGCCAGTACTTATCCCTGAAATGAAAGTCTTAAATGTTTCTGGTAATTAAGCTGTGATTACGTTATACCGCACAGTTCGCAATTATTTAACAAAAATGCTGGAGCTCTCCACCGCGAACATTTATCTTATGTACTATCTTATGTACTTACATGGCGATTATTCGAATTGGACTTTAAAGGTAAACCTGAAATAACTACACCTTATTATGGCTACCGGCGCTATGAGCGTTATTATTATAATCTAACTATACAAGTATGACTAGATTTGAAAAATGCTTATCACACCTGCTCACGAGATAGGAAATGGTTCTATTAGGTTTAAAATTTCGGCCAAGTGCGTGTCAGGTCACGCGCAATGTAGATTTCCGTAGTTGCCCATTACAATAATGTGGACTAAAAAGAGGGTTTTTTATTGTTTCGAACTGTGAATATTTAATCTATTTACAAGGGCGCCGAGCTTTTAGAGCGAATCCATATTTTAGCCTTTAACAGGACAGAGGGAAAGCGTAATGTTTCTGACTAGGATGAGCGATACGAGTGCGGATTTTGATTATTTCTTTTTATGATAAAGATTTATACATATTTTATAAAATGTGTAAATTGTAGAAAACATGTGGTTTTGTTATTGTTTAAAAACTGATAACCTTACGTTATGTATTTACGCCATACTAAGGGTTTTCCTTTTTTTTGAGGTATATTAGTTTTTATCCTTTAGTATTTATCCTTTAGTGTATATCCTTTAATTATAACAATATAGCTGACTACCGAACCCCATTACTAAGACTCCGCTGTCCATCCGACCGTCTATCTATCTGTCTGTCTGTTTCTGTCTGTATTTCATGATCTACGATAGTTAGATAATAACCGTGAAATTTTCACAGATTATATGTTTCTGTTGCCGCTTTAATAATAAATACTAAAAACAGAATAAAAAGGCCCCCCTTAAATATTCCCACATAGCAAACGTGATTTTTTGCCGCTTTTTATAGATGGTACAGGACCGTTCGTGCGCGAGTCAGACTCACACTTGCCTGATTTTTAAAAGAGAAAAGCTGATTAGATTTTAAAGTTATTTTAAAAATATAAATTAGGTTTGTTTTTAACAAAATAATATAATTATTTGAAAAGCTAGAACTTTTGAAAACTTGATTTTTGAAACGGCATTAGACGTATTTTTTTTTTACTAAAATATTGTAAAAAGTCTAAAATTGATTACTTAAAAAATCTTAAAGTTATGTCATAAAAACACTTTTTTAAACAGTTAACGAAGTTTTTAAGTGCAAAAGCTGATAACATTTTGGAATCAATCAGTCTATTATTAGTCACAAAGTTATTTTACGCAAAAACATTATTTTTCCAAAAATTTTGAGATTTTTTCTAAATTTCTCAAAATCTCCTGTGCCGAATTGCTTCAGATTATCAGAAAATCTAAGTTTGCCAGAACCCAATCGAATCCAAATACCCTCCCCCCACCCTCGCGTATCCTCGTTTCGATCGGTCCAGCCATACACACACATCCACACGTACATACGTACATGGAGATATAAACATCATCGTGAAAATATCAAAGGTATCTAGGACCTCAAAATGTGGAAGATCTGACGAAAACTCAACTTTTTGAAAATCGGAGCAGAATCAGTAACTTATACTACCAACGTAGTGAGAAGATAGAATTAAACATCTCCATGTCTTAGTTACCCTACCCAATGGAGTTACACTAAAAAAATCTTTTCAAAATTTTATTCTACCACTATATCATTAATAATATTCATGCCAAATTACAGCTTAACTCTGAAATAAGCTGCGATGGATAGCAGAAAAGTCATGACAAAACTATATTATGGGTTTCTACTTTCCAGTTGACTACGGATCCCAAAGAACAAGGTTTTTACATAGAAAAAATATCTCCAATAAACATAATATGATGAAAGTTAGCACTTTTATAATTTGCATAGTATTGCAACTTTTTTTATATATCATGAGATAGCAAACAAGCAGATGGGTCTCCTGATGGAAAGGGTCAACCATTACTTACAGACACCAAAGATGTTAATGGTGCGTTGCTATCTTGTTGCGAGGTCTAATGCCACATGCATAAGTTTACCAGCTACCTTACCCTCTAAAACGGAATACGACAGCGACAAGCACTGACGCTATTGCGCCAGGAATAGGTAAGGCGGTGGTACCAGACCCGGTCGAGCCAATGCAGAACTCTACCACTTAGTAAACTTATACATCTACATCTACTTAAGAAATACATAATTTTACTTGGGAAGTGTCATTCGATTTATTTTAATTGTAAGAGTGACGTAAGGCTATAAATAAATAATTACTTGTTACGGAATAAATCGTACCGAATAAATATTTTTAAACGACCTCTCAATCTGCGAACGATTATGTACCCCTGGGGCGCGCCGAATTGTTTCGAAAAGCAAATTAAAATTTATACGACTAAACATATGCTTACAAAGGAAACTGGGGCACCATGATGGATGTATTTTAATAATAAAAACATAAGCCATTGTGTTGAAATTTCACAAAAGTGTTTTTAATGTCGGAGAATTATGTGGCTATCAGAGAATTAAGCGGCGATGATGATTTTTGAGCTCTCTGAGTTCAACCGTTGTGGTGTGATTAAGTAACAAACATTCATCCATCAGACTTTCGCATTTATGGTTTATTATTTAGTAAGGTTGAATTTTTTAATTTGGCGCTATTTTAATAGTAATGAAAGGAAGTTACTGAATTTATATATAACTATATTTAAGATTAAAATATTATATAATTATTATTATTCATATATGTAATGTTTTATTATTAATACACTTTTATTTGACCGTCTCCTGGGCAAATCATAGAGGATTTACTGAAAATCAGTGCTATCTTTTTTTTTTTATATCATATAATAGCAAACAAGCAGATGGGTCTCCTGATGGAAAGAGTCAACCATCGCCTATAGACACCAAAGATATTAATGTTGCGTTGCTATCTTGTGGCGAGATCTAATGCCACATGCATAAGTTTACCGGCTACCTTACCCTCCAAACCGGAACACGACAGCGACAAGCACTGACGCTATTGCGGCAGGAATAGGTAAGGCGGTGGTACCAGACCCGGGCGAGACAATGCAGAACTCTACCACCTAGTAGCCACGATGGTAGTGACTCGATAGCCAATCGGTCGCCTTTTACGACCTGCCTGGCAGAACGGCAGTTGGCCTATTCTTCAAAGGAGCCCGGGACCTATACGGCGAACTGCGTGTGTGTGTAAGCCAACCTTTCATAGCTCTTGAATGGATTGACCAATCGTAACGTGGCTCGATTGGGCTCGTCCCAACTTAGCCTTCCAAAAATATGAACAGATTTAATCCAGAAAATTTTGGGGAAATTTTTAAAAAACCATAAATAAACATAATATCGGCAAAAGAATGTTCTTTTAAAATAGCTTTCATATTAAACTAGCTGACCCGACAAACGTTGTTTTGCCTTACATATTAGGAACGCATAGCGGACAAACATAGTGACACGTAATGTATATAAGACTACGGGATTGTCCTTCCACGCAGCCAAAATGGCATTAAACTTTATACGGTGGTTAAGTATTCTTTAATAATTTTCTAATTTTCCGCACAATTTTTTTTAATATTTTCTTTTATAAAAACCTTCTTCTTACAATTACAAACACAATAAAAAAATACTGAAATTAGTCCAGCCATTCAGGCGTGATGTCGTGACCAAGGAAAATAGAGATTGATTTTTATATATATAAGATTACTGATTCATTGCAAAATGAAATCGGATGTTTGTCTTAAAAGAAATCGTCCACTGCCGTTAATCAAATCAAAATCGGTTTACCTGTTCAGAATTTATTGTAGACGAAAAATTTTGAAAACAGTTTTTTTCAACATTACTTTGATATGTTTTAATTAATCGATTTTACAATCGACAAAGTTGCCCGGAATTAAATAAGTGCCCGGATGGCAACAGGCTTGCCACCTATCACGTTGTGGGACTAAGTATCTTCGGCTGCATGCATGTGGCATTAGATCTTGCCACAAGATAGCAACTCACCATTAACGTCTTTGGTGTCTATAGGCGATGGTTGAATTATTCCATATTTTGGCGTGTTTTAGGGTTCCAAAGTAAAATAGGAACCCTAATAGTTCGTTATGTCCGTCCGTCCGCCCGCACGATTGCTCAGAGATCCTTATTACAAGAAAGCTATAATTTGGCACGAATATACATAATAGCCACATCAACAAAGTGGTAACATAAAATTTTACATATATATATATATATATATATATATATATATATATATATATATATATATATATATATATATATATATATATATATATATTTATATATATATATATGTAAAGAGGAGGAGGGGGAGTCATACTTGACTCTAGTAAAAATTAGTACTTTGAAGCTTTATATTTCACAAACGAGTCCCTTATCAAAAATTTGTTTTCACAAACCTAAAATATTTTTTAAAAACCTATCCAACAACCCCTACACAATGGGATACGTGAGAAAAAATGTAACATCACTATTTTACATGTTACCCTGAAAAAAAATAAAATATATATATATATATATATATATATATATATATATATATATATATATATATATATAAATAAATAATACAAAGTACTAATTTTTACTAGAGTCAAGTATGACTCCCCCTCCTCTCCCACCTTAGCATTTGGTTCTGGGGATGGGAAAAAAATCACGGTTATAGTAAATATAGTGCGTTTAAAAGGAAACCTATCAGGGTTGAGTAGGTTTTACAAGTTTACGAGTAATAGTCGACCAATTGCGCGTAGCCCGACACGCTCTTTACCAATTTTATAGGTGATGGTACGAAACTCAAGTCTATCTTACATTTTAAAATATCTTATAACTTATATAGTTATGAAACTGTTTTATGAATTATAAGACAGCTAAATAACTGATATGCATTTTCATAAAAAGTTATTTATCGTAAGACTTCTACGCCGTAGCGCTGTAGAAACGGAGCTTTGTAAACTTTAATTCTCAGCCGCTATATGCACTTAAAGCAGGGCTTATTATTATTACATTGTGCAAAATTTTTATCTATTATAAGATTTTGTAGGTAACTCTGGATATATACCTACTCGTATTAGAGGTTTGATTGGCAAGACTATATTGAAAGAGTGTGTTTGGTACCCGATTCTGATACCGAAATATGTATAAGATAGGTACTTACATTTTGACCAATTTTTTTTAGTATCATAAGATAGCAAACAAGCAGATTCTTCTGGTGGAATGAATCATCGCTTATAAACAACAAATGTGTTAATGGTGCGTTGCTATCCAAGTGGCGAGATGTTACACAAGTTTGCTTTGGAGAGAAAGGTGCCGCCTTACCCTCCAACGTCAGCGACAAGTACTGACGCTATTACTGCAGGAATATGTAAGGCGGTAATACCAGACCCGGGCTAGACAATGGTGAACTCTACCACTTGGTAGCCACAATGATAGTGGCACGCATAGCCAATCGTTCGTTTATTACGAATTGCCTAGCAGAACGGCAGATAGTCTAATTTTCAAAAGAGCCCGGACCAATACGAGATAATCTATATTAATTATTATATCTATATATATATATATATATATATATATATATATATATATATATATATATATATATATATATATATATATATATATATATATATATATATATATATATATATATAAGAAAGTCGTGTTAGTTACTCCACTTATAACTCAAGAAAGGCTGAACCGATTTAGCTGAAAATTGGCAGGGAGGTAGTTTAGAGCCAGGAGAAGGACATAGGATACCTTTTTTTTCCAATTAAAAAATAAATCTGCTTATTTATTGCCATTAAGGCGAAACAAAGTTTGCCGGGTCAACTAGTAATATTATAAATGCGAAAGTTTGGATGTTCGGATGGATGGATGTTTAGACGGATGTTTGTTACTCAATCACGTAAAAACTACCAAACGGATTTGAACGAAATTTGGCACACAGGTAGATGAAAATTTGGAATAGCCTATAAGCCGCGGGAATCGTCAAAAACTTTAGTAATACCGCAGGCTACACGCTGCAGATAATTATATATATCGAAGTTCATTGTTTACAGACAACGATTAGCACCACAGGATGAATCAAAACACGTGCCTGTCACTCACACGGATGCTACGTTTTTTGAATATCACCCCATTAATTTCTTTGTGATTTACCATGTTTACCGTGAAGTAACACAATATTCAATTTTCATGATATTTTTATTGGTTCCAATCGAATTGGGAACCCACTGCATTTGTAAATTGTAGAATTAACTTTTGTGATATGAAATAATTCTTGTAAACATTGTAATACGTAATATAATTATAGAAAAGTCAAGTCCTCTGAGGTTTTTTCCGCCGGATCTTTTTTATATAAAAGGGGGCAAACGGACAGGAGGCTCCTCTGGACCTGATAGTAAGTGATCACCGCCGCCCATGGACAACCACACTATCAGAAGATTTGCAATTGCGTTGTCGGCCTTTTAAGAAAGAGTAGGCTCTTCTCAGTGTGTGGACGCGATCCGATCCGGTAGTAATTCGAAAGAAAGTGACTCACAAAATTTAAATTTCATAGAATATAATATAATATATTTAAATATTTGCACAAGTATGGTGTTGTTCATGTTGGAATATTATGGTAATTTTTAATTAATTTTAATATCTTGTGACACCCATATTCTAGCAAATAAGTATTTTTCAATAAAATTATTTAAACTTTCGTGAGACATTATTTACTAAATAATTGATTGTCGCGCCGATTGCCGCGACAGCGACTCGACGCGAACTGCGTCGAGTCGCTGTCGCGGCAACAGCGTCGCAATCGCCCTGATGAAGGACCTCATATAGGTCCGAAACTAGTCGAAACCTATACCGATTTATACGTGAGTTTAGCCGTTTTCTTAATCAATTATTTAGTAAGTATTTTTCAGTTCACTTCATTTCCATTTTGGGAAGTAGATTGATTAAATAAACACCATTAGATTACTCTAGAATCAGCATAAATAAAATTTAACAACTCCTTAACTAATTTTGCTAGCTCAATAATATTTGAACATTTAAATTGTATCAAATTATCGTTTCTAACGAACATTATTAACTGGAATCCCGCAAGCTCTCCTTAAGGCGTAAAAACAGTTTTATATTTTAAGAGAAAAACCGTATCCAGCATTAGTTGACCTACGACTCTTATTCAATAGCTGTCTTCTAGGCCAAATCTTGAAATGAATACTGAGTGTTATAGCTCAACCTTCACTGGTAAGTGAATAGCACAATAAAGGTCAACTGAGATGGAAAGGCAGGAATTTAATTAATGTTACTTTTGTTAGCATAATGTTTTATTAATTTATAAGTACTAGCGATTACCCTGTAGTCGAAATTCAACCATAGACTAAAAAATAAAATCTCTTTTGAGGTTGACAACAGACTTTAGTAGTAAAGAAAATAATACCTATAGACATGTGTATATTATCATGTATTTCACATGAATGAAGTGCGTGTAATGTTTACTTCAATTAATCTTCTATTTCTTATGCATACATGGGGCACACTAAAAGTTTTGCATTTTTAGCTAATCGGAACTATTTGAATTTCAAATGTTATATTTTTAAAACGTTGCAATCTTCTTAGTAATAAAAAAAAAACAATTGGCGGGAAATGATTAGTCAATTGTTTTTTTTATCACACATCAAAGTTCTTCGTACGCAACGAAAATGGAATTAAGTCGAAAAGATTTTAGAGCGATGATTTTTTATGATTTTAAAAGTTCTCTTTCTCCGCAAGACTGTGTCGCTCGTCTTCAAAATGCTTTTGGGAGAGAAGCACCTTGTTTGAGCACCGTGAGGCAATGGTTTGCTGAATTTAAGAGAAATCGAGTTTCTTTACATGACGAATTTCGTAAAGGGCGGCCTTCAACTGTCGTCAACGAAAATAACGTGGTTACTGTTAAGCGGTTAATTGAAAAAACCCCCGGATTACCTATGAGACAATTGGAGGACTATTGGGGATTGGTATGAGCTAAATTCAGAAAATTTTACACAAAGAATTGAAAGTTCGGAAACATTGTTGTCGTTGGTTCCCTCATGAACTGACAGCGGAGCAGAAGCGGGCTCGCGTGGAATGGTGCTCACAGATGCTACTAAAGTACGACCACGGACATTATAATGCTGTTTATGACATTGTCACAGAAGACGAAACGTGGATTTATTATTTTGAACCCGAAAAAAAACAGCAATCTTGTGATTGGGTGTTTGAAAATGAGAATAGGCCAACAAAAGTGAGACAGGCGAGAAACGTTGGTAAAAAAATGATCGCGTTTTTTTTCTCAGCTACGGGCCCCGTCTGTACAATTCTACTTAAAGATCAAAAGAGTGTTAATGCCGAGCGGTATTCTACCATTTGTTTACCCCAAGTGTCAGAAAAAGTTCGCGAAAGACGACCCAAAAGCCGCATTCTCCTACACCATGATAACGCTTCTTCACACACGGTCAACAAAACAAAGTCATTTTTAGCTTCCGAAAAAGTACATCTCTTCACTCATCCTGCGCATAGCCCCGACCTAGCACCCTGTAATTTCTGTATTTTCCCCAAAATCAAAGATTTGATGAGAGGTTTTACTTTTACCAACTCCGAAGAGGCAGTGATAGCGTTCAATCAGCACGTAGAAAACACGCCTTCAGATCTATGATCCTCCTGTTTTAAAAAATGGTTCGATCACATGAAAAAATGTTTAAAATGTAAAGGAGATTATTTTGAAAAGTAATAAACATAATATTTTGGTTATGACATGTTGTTTTTTTAAGTTACGCAAAACTTATAGTGTGACCTACGTATTATTTAAAAATATTAGGTTTCTACAGTCCTTCGCAATGTAAACTTATCTGTGCCAAATTACTTCACCGTTAGCGTTATTGTCTTAAAAAGGGGTGTTATTTTTTACGTATTAGATAATATATTGATATATAAGGTATATATCAATATATTATGATAGATGAAATAAACTACTACTAGATATGAAATAACTAAGGGAAAACCATGTAATTTCGTCCGAGTAATGGCGGACTTAAGAACAGCTGTTTACTGTCTACATAACAATTGATAAATTATATTGCAATTGTACATGTTACTTTAACAAGTAGTTTTTATTTTAGATTTAGTTTTTATTTTACACACTAAAATTATAAAAAATACAAATAAACGCTCAAATTAATTTATAATTTTGTAAACATTGGGTTATTTGACATTTTACGTATATTGACAGCGTATTGGCCGCAAGCAGTTTAAGGTGACGTTATTTTCTTAAATGATTTGAATTTTTTCTTTGTTTATTGTGAAAATTTGAACTTGTTAGACAAAAATAAAGCCATTTTTATAGTTTCAGCGTCAGAATGCTTGCAATTTTATAATTTTGATTGATTATTGAAATTAATGACAAGTCATTATTTTCTCTTGTCAAAGATCTACTTGTTATCTTGTCATATAAAATAATGTATTTTTGTGTGTTTGTAACGAATAAACTCAAAAATTTCTAGATCGATTTTAAAACTTCTTTCACCATCAGAAAGCGACACTATCCATAAAAGACAAACTACTTTTTTACCCGACTAAATAAATGGCAGTAATGACTTTAAGTCACGCAAACGAAT
Source organism: Apodemia mormo (assembly GCA_036924255.1). Taxonomy (NCBI): domain Eukaryota; kingdom Metazoa; phylum Arthropoda; class Insecta; order Lepidoptera; family Riodinidae; genus Apodemia; species Apodemia mormo. Next base: position 30,355,729 of record JAUPFN010000019.1, read on the forward strand.
TCGCGAGTAACAATGAGTATTACAAAAACTTTGAAATCTCTATGACCTACTTTTATTAATTTATGGATTGAGAACATAAAACTTCAATGTTGAAATAGCAACAATGGATATTCCCATAAGCTGAATATACAAATCCCGCGTCATAAAAAATGTCGCCATTAAAAAATTAACTAAACATAAATTTTAAACCATAAAATACTTTTCCCTCCTACTTCTCTTGGAGAATAGATCATCAATGCGCTTTTGTTTTTTAAATCATGAGATTACAAACTGGCAGAAGGCTCTAAGTAAGGCGGTGAAATGAAAATGAAAAAATATTTATTTGCAAGAATATGGGTGTCACAAGTTATTAAAGTAAATTTAATTACCATCATATTCTACCATAATATGGCGTGTAAACCTGTTAATTTAGGTCGATTGGATCACACGGCTGGCAACGCACTTTTAATATCTTTGGTATACGCAGGTAATACTTTTATGTTATCACTAGCTGCAACGTGCAGCCCTCTGCACTATAAAAGTTTTTGGCGAATCCCGTGCAATCACGTAACTTTTCTGGGACGAAACAGAGCTTATGTCCTATTCCAGGTCATCATCTACTTGTGTGCCAAATTTTATTCAAATTCGTTCAGTAGTTTTTTCGTGATTGAGTATCAAACATCCATCCATCCATCCAAACATCCACCCAGCCAAACATGCAAACTTTGCATTTATAATATTAATATAGATTAGAAAGAGTTCATTTGCTTATTGCCCCGCTGGTCAAGTAGTAGGTTAGCCCAACTCCAGGTCCCTTTCATCAAACAAAAATTTGATCCTTTCGATTTCCGACAGGGTCATAACAAATACCAAAGCACGTATTACGTGCTTTGGTATTTGTTAAATATAGTTGAGTATTTATATGTATATATCTATGTACTAGCGATCAGAAATCAGAAATCAGAAATACTTTATTCAATAAAAACTTTTTACAACTTATTTTGACACGTCAACATATTTTTTTAAAAACTTCTACCGGATCGGAAACGCGGCCACCTGTGACCGAAATTCGACCATATTCTAAATAGTAAAATCTCTTTTAAGATTGACAACTAACTTTAGCCGAAAAGAAAATATCATGCATATGTGTATATTATTGTATATATATGTAATGTTTATTTTAATTATTTTAATGCATTTAAAATGAATTTTATTTTAACATATTAGATGTCTGCAGTCCTTCGCGATGTAAACTTTAATTGTGCCAAACTCCATACTCCACCGTTCGCGGAATTGACTTAAAAACGGGTCTAAAGTTTTTCCTTCACGTATTAATGTATAGATCAGTATCGCTGACTAACAACTTATTAGCAAATATTTTGCTTACCTTGGAGCTAGATCAATTCGTGTAATTTGTTTTAATTATCATATAATTTGCTTATTTCTCAAAATATATAAAAAATATTAAAACGAGGACCGAATCTTCTCAAATTAAATTAATTATGATCCCTCAATTTTGCGATTTCAAACTAAAGTTTGTAACTTTAAGCTAAGTCTTTGAATTATGCATTCAAATACCTTCAATTAATATTCCCGATCTCCAATGTCTTAATACAAGCTGATATTTTAGCCAGTAAATGTTGATTAATAATCAAAATGGAGCTGCTAGTTGGAGCATGTAATTTCACCGAAACAGCTTCCGGGCCGTAAGTGAGATGAACCCGAGAGTTTATTCGTTACTCGGAACACCTTCCTATCTAAACAAGTGAGGTCAATTGTTGCCCTGCAAAATGCTTGTAAAATTGAGATAAATATTTAAATAATAAAAACTAAATAACAAAGAACGTACACCAGAAAGTACATCAGGAACTTTAGATTTATCTTAACATGAATTTAGTTTGAAACGCTATATCTACATCCGATACGCAAATATAATAAACGTGAAAATGATATCACGCTAAAACTGCTAGACTGATTTGGACATAAATGTGAACGTTTGTGTGTTTGGATGATTAGATGTTTGGATGTTTGTTACTCCATGACGCATAAAGTGCAGCACAGTAGGTGATTAAATTTGACATAACTTCCAGATTTTTCGCTCAAATAATTTTTGAATTTTTACAATATTTTAGAACTTAAAAATCTGCGTATAGTACAGTTTCAAAAATTAAAATTGAATTAAGTTTTTTAAAGTTGCAACTTTTTTAATATCAAAATTATGTTGCTTAAAACAAATTTACTTCATATTTTTAAAACAGCCTTTGGGCTAACATACCGATTGATTTGAAAAACTAATAAACTTTTCTTAAGCTTTCTTAAGATAACCTTAAGGACGCTTATTCGATTCGCAACGAAAAACTTCATGTTTTCAAGTTTTTTCCAGAGCAATATCGTAATAATGTGAACAGATTATACGGAGGATATTACAGTTTTTGCAAGATTAAGTGATGTTGAAATCTATACTAATATTATAAAATTGTAGTTTGTTTATTTGTTTGGTTGTACGCACTTATCTCGAAAACTGCTGAACCGATTTAAATAATTCTTTTTGAATTGGATAGCCTGTTTTTCAAGGAAAGTTATAGACTATATAACATCACGATACGACCAACAAAATTGGAGTATCAACGAAAAATGTGGCCTAAACGGGGATTTTTTTTACCTTTCGGAACCTTTCTGCGTGCGCTTCGTTAATGGCTAGTTACGCAAAAATCATGTATGATCGAATTGTTCGTCCTAAAATGTTGTAAAAAGAAGTCCAGGATAATGTACATCTATCTATTAAGGTTTACATTTATTTACCCTATTTGTGGTAACCAAAATTGTTCTAAAATAATGCATTATTTGCGATGGTGTTTTAATAAACATGGTATTAATCTTTATCTAAATAAATTATTTATCCTTTACAAGTATTTAATTTTGAATAAAATCGCACTTTGCTTCACTATCTTAGGAGATATCACAGTTTTAATATATAATATTACTAGCGGCCCGCCCCGGCTTTGCACGGGTATAAAATATACAGCCTATGTCACACAGTAAAAAAAAATTATTAAAATCGATGCAGTAGTTTTGATTTATGCATTACTGCCCGTGGCCCGCAAACAATTCCCCTTTCCCTATACCATGAAGATTTCCTGCTATCTTTGGAACATCTAAATTTTCTGCTATTTTTGGAATATCTAAATTCATATAGGTACTACATTTTTAGTTTTTACATTTTACCTATTTCTTTTACTTTTTCCATTAATATATTACAAAATGTCTTTATATACAACGTTCACAGCTTTCTTGTCATTAGATAATATAAACATGTTTTCTTTAGAAGTTACTCTTGAAAGAGCGACATATAAGTCGACCATGTGAAAAACAGTCAACGCTCAAATCTAAGCCTGCAACGTTGACGGTTTGACCCTGCGATTTATTAAGGCGAAAAAATGTGTAAGTGGTTGACCCTGCGGGCCATCCCTGAAACTTCTCACTAAATAAAGGTATTTTAAGCTCAAAAGAGTAAAAACTATAATCATAGATTTTTCAGTTCAATTTTGTTAAAAATGGCAGAATTATTAATTTTTGAAAAGCTCTATATTTGAGAACTATGATGGCATTCAACTCAATTTTTGAGATCTAAAATATTGTTTTAGCTAAATAATCGATAGGTTGAAACATTTCGGAGTTATGTCTAAAAACATTTTATTTTTAATTTTCTTCATTGATAAATCCCAAACAAATTGACCGATTTTGATTAAATTAACGGTATTTGACGCAGTTTTTAAAGAACAAAAGCTGATAATATTTTTAAGTTAATCGGTAAGTTAACTTCAAGTTGAAACTTATTTAAAAAAAATTAAGTAAGTTTGCTAAGAACAACGTAATTTTAAATTTCAAAAGCTATAAGTTTTGAGAATTAGATTCGATTTTGATTTTTGAAACGACATTTGACGTAGTTTTTTTAGTACTAAAATATCGTAGAACACCAAAAAATTATTGGTTGAAAATTTTGAAGCCATGTCGAAAAAACACTTTTTTCAAAATTTTTCGTAAACGATTACTCCCAAACGGATAAACCGATTTTGATGCAATTTATGTATTAGATGTAGTTTTTTGAGGAATAGAGCTGATTATTTTTTGTACTCGTTACATAAATCTGGAAGTTATATTAAAAAATACTGTTTCTTTTGGTGTCTTTTCAAATTTTTTTTTGTGTTTTTTCAAAATTTCTCAAAATCTTCAAATCGGTTTAAATTCGGTTCGGTTCTCAAAATCGGTTCAAATTTTCAGGAAAGCTAAGTTAAGCGGAATCTAATCGAATGCCATCAACCGCGTTAGATCGGTCTAGCCGTTCAAAAGTTATGACATGTTCACTTACACACATACACACACACACACACACACACATACGTACATACAGACATACTGACGTCATCGTGAAAATAGTCGGAAAAGATTCCTAGGACCTCAAAACGTGGACATCTGGTGAAAACTCGATTTTCGAAAATCGAGGTTAAATCTTCCTTATCTACATACGTAGTGGGAAATTAAAAACTGATTAGCTAAATCACGTTTTTTTACATTGGTTATTAAATAACAATTTTACAAACATTATACGATATACCTGAAGATATAATCTAAGGAATGTGCTAACTTATTACATGATAGAATGTACTTTACTTGATCATATAAAATTCCGAAAACAGGCTAAAAATCTCTAAAACAAATATTTTTTTAATACTATTTCTAATCATCCACATGATTTTTATATGGTGATATTTAATTTAAAAAAAGAATGTACTAAATTTTAATTTGCAGCTGAAGTCCTATATTAACGACGGGTCCCAAGAACAAAATCTTATGGAGAGATCAGACTAAATTGGTTTTATAATAAAATTCGCATTAAACACGCATAAAGCTACAATATACTTTTTATATTTATTGGTCTTTTTTTGTGGAAATACTCAAGTGAACATCATCTTATCTACAATGTACTCCCACAAACAAACATATTGTAATTTGGTAATTTTGTAGATACGATTTTGTTCTTGGGACCCGTCGATTTATTTATCCGAAAATTAACACGTTTCCCAGCGGTTTCAGAACATGCCGCGCGCGCGTCGCCGCGCCGACCGGCCGGTAACCCCGCAACCGCTATGCCCCTGCATTTTAAATTAAATCTGTAATATCTTCGAAAATATTCATTTAAATTACATGCTGTAAACGGCCATATTGCTCTATATTAAATCAGCAATATACTTAAGGTATTTAATTGGATAAGGATTAGTGCTGTATTGCTTAAAATTGCTTCGAAAAAAAGCCGTTATTTCTCGTAAAAAGTAAATGACAAAAAAATGCTATTGTGGGTTATCCATAAGAGATAGACATATACCATCGCGGAGTTTTTTGTAGACCTTTTCAAGGTGTACAAATACTTCGTACATTATTTTGATAAATCTCGTAGGGTTTAGCCAGCGTTTGCAATGTAAGCGAAAAAAAATATAATTATTTATGACATGACATCAGAAAACTCAAAAATTGCAGTATTTCTCGACTCTATATTGAATGTTATTATACATATAAACTTTCCTCTTTAACCACTCTATCTATCAAAAAAAACCGCATCATAATCCGTTGTGTGATTTTATAGATTTAAGCATACATAGGGACATAGGGATATAGGGACAGACAAAGAATGCGACTTTGTTTTATACTATGTAGTGATTATTATCAAGCACCGCGCGAGGCGTTCGTACGTGGGAAGAATGCGGGGTAGCGAGGTCAAATGGTAGCCTGCTCTGCGGGATAGCATGCCGCATGTAGTCGTAGTAGACAACAAAGACAACTTGTGGATGTGTCAAAGGGTAATATTGGCGGCTATAAATAGTAGTGTTGACGAAATTAATGATAGAATACTAAGTAAACTTGCAGGAGATAGCGTAAACTATACATTGATTCACACCCCAGCAGTGTTACTCAACGTCCCTTAATTACTCATGTTCCCGTGCCATTTATTGCTATAGTTTCAGTTTTACTCATCATGATCATAGTGGGATGACTATATAATAGGCTTTTTTATAATACTCTTACACATTACAATAGTTATATTCATCCTGAAAGATAGCTCTAACGCCTATTTTCGTAAAACGCTATGGAGGGATTGTCTTCGTTTTAAAAAACCGTTATCAAAAGTTATATTCTTGCTCTGTAGTGCACTAAATCAAGACTTAATCTTGCAAAAACAGCAATATCCTTCGAAAAATCTGCTCACATTATTACAATATTACTCTTGATAAAACTTGCAAGCATGAAGTTTTCGTTGCAAATCGAATACACGCTCTTTAAAACTGCGTCAATACCAGTAGTTGGATCACAATCGGTCATTTTACTTAGGATTAATCAATGATAAAAAATGTTGAGAAATATATTTTTGGCATTGCTTCCACATTTTTAATCTATCAATTATGAAGCTAAAACAGTATAATTTATCTTGAAAATTGATTCGAATTCCATTTTAAAGATCAAGTTAATTATCGTTTCCAAAATATACAGCTTTTTAAAAAATCAATATACTCTCATTTTAACAAACAAAATGCTTAATCTGAAAATTCTGTGCATATAGCTTTTATGCCATTGTGCTTAAAATCCATCAGTTTAACAAAAAAATTTTAGGGATGGCCTGCAGAGACAAACGATTTACAAATTTTTTGTATCGATTGCATCCATCGATTTTTTAATGGTAAAAAATATGGTATCTTTAAGCAAGGAGTAATACAATAATATGTATATATTATGATCAAAAAAAGTTTTTGTTATAATAGATAGCAAACGAGCAAATAGCTCTCCCGATAGAAAAAAGCAATCATCGCCTATAGTCAACAACTTTTTTGCGACATCACGACAGGAACAGGTAGGTAGGTAAGTACAATATAATACCACTGCCTTACCTACTCATGCTGCAATAACGTCAATGCTCTTAACTGTCGTGTTCTGGTGTGAAAGGTGAGGCAGCCAGTAAACTTATACAAGCGGCAGTGTCGTTCCGTTATATGTCTATGTATATATTGGTTTCTCTTTCCATCAGGAGAACCATCAGCTTATCTGCTATCTTATGATGTAAAATAAAACCAAACCCAGGCTAGATAATACGGAACATTGTAACCTATTTAATAACAATAACGTAAAACATTATAATATACATATTATGTACATAAAGCCTTGTAATCAGTGATAACATCAAACTGTAAATTAAAATCTTTCCAAATAATTCACATTTATTGGCGAAACGGGTCGTATGTTTAATGCAGCTTATTGAAATATTAATGAACGAAAATTCAGCGTAATTATAGAAACATATCCTGAAGCGATATGGTATTTAAATTTGATTGAAATGGTAAATGAGATACCAGAAATGCAGTGTGACTTAATTGTTTAATATGGATAATAATAACGTATGTTCACGAGTTTACAATGCGAAATAAATATGGAAATCGTGAACATTTCACAAACAGCTTTTAATCTTGTAATTATATTATTGATGTAGGTGCTTCGGTTTTACCAATATATTTCAAATAAATAGTATTTTCTGAAAAAAATAAAGACAAAATTGAGGCCATTAAATAACCATTTAACGGGATGTTTTCCGTGAATGTAATTTCTGCATTGCCAATAAAGCAAAAATGAATGTAAGAACAAACTTACTAAAGGAGACCGCAGAAAAATTAAAAAACAATCCAACCACGTCCAACATTATGTTGTGAAAATGAAACGTAAGTAATAATAATAATCATATTCTGAAATATTATGTTATAATATTATATATTTCGATAAATTATCTAAGTCAGAAATATTCAAAATTAAAATATAAAACACAGGAAGCTGAAGGGTCATAGCGACGGAACCAGCGGGCTAGCTTCTTGTCAGGTGACGTCATAACTGTAGAGGTCGATGACGTCACACAAAGACAAGGAAGAGGAAAGGAAGATCTTCCCAGCCAGGCAAGGTGTACTGCCTGGGGACCGAAGTCCATTTGAGAAGCGTTGAAACTTGTATATAGTGTTACAAGATAAATAATTGTGATATCGTGATTCAGGATTTTATTTTGAATTTCATTTTTTCCATTTGTTATTGATTTTTGTCCATTTTTTATTATTTTTTCTTGTAGCGTTTGTGATTGTTTGAGCCGCTACAAATCTATCAAGGATAGCCCAAGACACGTCAAAAACTGGAAAAAATATCCTGAGAAAACAGGAGGTCTGGCGTCTTTATTTCAATATATGGTTCTAAGACTATAACTAACACGGGAATAAGAATTACGGGACTAAAATATATGGCGTATGTTCACAAGTTTATAATACAAAATATATATGTAAATTATGAACATTTCACAAACAACTTTTAATCTTATAATTATACAACTGAGTCTCGTCTGTCTTACCATTGATATATTTCCAATAAATTTGACTAAGAAGTTTTGAAAAAATTAAAGACGAAATTGAGGACATTAATTTAAAACTTCCCACAAAATCTTATATGCGACTTCTGCAATGCCATTAAAGTAAGAAGTAGTGTAAGAAACGAGACAGACTAACTGAAGGGGACCGTACAAACATAAAAACCATATAAGAAAAACTTCAGTAGCTTTAACAAAATGAGACGCAGTAGCAGTAGCGAAATTAATAGTGGTAAAATGTAAGTGATCCATCCATCTAATTCCATCAAGAAAGCCAACTGCTTATTTACAATCCATACTAATATTATAAATGTGAAAATGTATGTGTGTGTTTGTTTGTCCGTTTTACACGGCAAAACGGAGCGACAATTTAGCGTGATTTTAAGTGGAGATAGTTGAAGGGATGGAGAGTGACATAGGCTACTTTTTGTCTCTTATTTTACGCAAACGTAGCCGCGGGCAAAAACTAGTATTATTTATAAAAAAACTTTCCACAACGCCAGGAAAATAAATAAAGCACACAGTACATATCCAACGCACTTCCAAGAGAGTCGAGTAACACGATTCGAAGCTTTATTAATGCTTTCGACTCTCCTAAAGATGCTTCTAAGTAAACTTGCCTTATGTAACTTATGTCCTAAAGTATTAAAATCCGACTATATTTATTTATACACTATCTGTCTATATCTATAAATAAATACATCCAATTTTTTAATACATTTACATTACATTCAAATTGTTCGCCAAAAAATTTCATAAAAGTATTCATTTTAAGACAATTATTATTCAAAAACAGCTTGACGCTTCTTAGTGATGTTTGGTAAAGAACAAAAACATAGTGCAAATGATAAGATCCTATTTTATTTGTCAATAATGACCACTAGGTTTTACTAGGTTTTACTAGGTGGTAGAGTTCTGCATTGTCTCGTCCGGGTCTGGTACCACCACCTTACCGGTTCCTGCCGCAACGGCGTCAGTGCTTGTCACTGTCGTGTTCCAGTTTGGAGGCTAAGGTAGCCGGTAAACTTATGCATGTAGTATTAGACCTCGTCACAAGATAGCAACGCACCATTAACACCTTTGGTATCTAGAGGCGATGGTTAACTCTTTCCATCAGGAGACCCATCTGCTTGTTTGATATCTTATGATATAAAAAAACGTGCATGCGCTAAAATGGAAGGACGTAAGTTAGTAACATAATATACTACTTCCATTTCTTTATTTTCTTGATGACAGTTCTAATTTGATAGTTGTAGTGTTGTGACCAAATAATTAATGATATCGATCGCATATATTTATTGTATTTTGAACAAAGATAAATATAACAAAAACATTCAAATATATTTTTTTCGAGGTGGAAACACTCAATAGCCCAACGCCATTTTGTGTTTGTTTTAATCTGTTACTGGCAACAACACGGTTGTCCTAGTCACTACATTTCTGGTCGCTGAGTTTTTTCACATTATCCATAAGTGAATTTTTTTCTAAAGAAGTAGGCATTATCAATCAAGAATTTAATTTTGTAACAACTTGTAATGAAACATAATATTATACTTATATATAATATAATATTATACTTCATAAATTTATTCAAATGTAACCGGCGATAGCTTAGTTTCTTACATTTTGTAAAAAAAAAACGGGTCTGTTATCGTGTTACGTTTATCGATATAGCTCATATAGTAATCATTATGTGTAGCACATCACTACCCGTCCATGAAGTACAGTATTATTTGTGAGACATTTTAACAAAAACAACACAAAATTACATGGCCGTTGATCTGTCATCGAGAAAATAAATAAATGGAAATAGTAAGTATGGTAATAAAACATTCATGACATTTTATTATTATTGGAAAGAGAAACAAACATGAAATAAAATGATTGAAGTAATACAACATATTGAATTCAATCTTTCAATAAATACTGACACTACATGAGGTCGTAGAGACGTCGTTTGAAGCAGGTAAAATTACCTGCCTTGTGTTGTTGATGTCATAACATATAAGTTTGACTAGATGTGACTGTACATTCAGTCACGTGTATAGTCACACAGTCAAAAAGATACAGCAATTTCAGACCAAAAATTATAGACAGAGCGCCTTGAAAAAATTATTAAAGTCTCAAAACCAAGCTAATCTGTGTAAATAAATACTGAGCTCACGCACACATTTAGATTCCAAACCAAGCTGATCTGTCAGTGCTAATAGATGAGATATGCAATGTAAAAGGTATTTTATTATTCGGTGTAAAGCACAATTTATTTATCTGAATAAATAAATTTTGATTTTTTTAATTTGAATTTGGTCCTTACATATATATACATCTACACAAATAAATAAAATTAGGGTGTCTGTTTGTAATATTAAAATAACCGCTTTTTACTAAATGCATATGGATGTATACACGATACAAATACCAAAATAACATATTTTAGAATTCATTTTTTAGAATTATATGTGCAACAAAGTGTTAAATTAATTAATTAATTAATTAAAGTAGATTAGGTACCTACTAACGTTTAAGGATCACATTCGAACTTTTCTACAAGTCATTGAAATATTGTATATTTGTCGCTTCCATAACTTTTATTTCTTTTGAATTTCTAGAATAATCTGGTGTAGAAATCCGATTTTCCTATCCCGTACAAATGCTGTCACGCCCGAAAACAAGCACGTGCGAAGTGTGGCCAAGTGAATTCTCTCTGGATTCAGAAAGTATTTTCTTCTGTCCTATTACGTAATCATGTTCTTTTCTTATAATGCAACAAGATAAATGTAGATTTATGATATTCTAATATAAGGTTACGTATAAAGGTTAAATTATATTTTGTACGATCTTTGACGTTTGGGGGCACGTAATCAGTTACGTTGTAATAAATGCACATAAATATTACGTAGGTACATTACTATTTAAGAATTTCAATGAACTGGCAACACAGGTCATGTTATTTTTGTAATATTATACACGTCAATGTATTTTTGTCTCTAAGATTTAAAAAAAGAATGGTGATTTTCTCAAAAAATGCAAGGAAATAAAAAAAGGTTTTTATAAAAATAATATGTATGTATCTACATGATAACAGTATTGAGACGAACTTCTTACTTTACCGCCAAATCATTACTTTTTACCGCATGTACTGAAAGGTAAACGCATTTGTGGCTGTACAGCTGCTTGACGAAAGTGACCTATATTCAAATAACACCATAGTTTGTTCAGGGCATCATCTATATGTTAAAATGTGAAGGAAAAACTTTGGACCCCTTTTTAAGAAAATTTCGCCAGCGTCGGAGTATGAAATTTGGCATAGTTGAAGTTTATATTATGGAGGAATGCAGAAACCTAATATTTTTTAATAAAAAGCATTGAAAATACACCAAAATATTAAAAATAAACATTAAACACACCACATTCATGTTACATACATGATATTTTACACACGTGCATAGATACTATTTTCTTTACGGATATCAGTTATTAAACCAATGACGTGTACAATAATACACGTCATTGTATCAAACTTAAAAGAGAATTTACCGTATATGGTCGTATTTCGGTCACAGGCGATCGCTAGTATATTCTTAACTCGTCACTAGAAGAAGGAGTTTTTGTTAAACCACATTTTATGCAAGAACGCATTCATTTATATGTTGTATATAACACAAGAATGAATTTTATTTGAAGGAATATGCGACTACAACCATGATATAATTACGTTGACATAACATAACATAAAGGAAAAAGGCTTCGTAATTTAAGCCTATTTTGTGTTACAGTGTATACAAAAATTTTGCTTCCATATATTTGTGTAAACAAACAAGGTTTTAAGTAATGGATTGACTTGATGTTTATTCACGACATAGCTATTGAATAGGAGAGTGTTTTTATATGCCGAATTTCCGAATGCATTCCGAAGTTCAAACGAAATTGGAAAAAATAAGCATTTTGCGATAACGTGATACTACATTGTGCGTCGTACGTAACATATCGTGGATTTTTACTTTGCTCGTTATAGATTTCTGCGATAAGATAGAACGATGCCTCATTGTAGCATTCCTCGATATTGTGTTTATGTATATGCACGGACCCTTATATAGAAGGAAATATAGGCACAATCAAAAACCTATATTAAATTTCCATGGCAAACTTCTGGAGGTAATAGAGCGTTATAGATTTTACAAACTGCCGAGTAGAATGGAAAATGGTTTGTTTTTAAAGGAGATTCAGACCTTTCAGGTAATGCCATACGCTTAAATAACTAAAGAAAACTATGATCATCTCAGACAGTTGTCAACCCTCAGCTGTATTGTAGTCATATTGAAAACTGATGTAAAACTCTTTATTGCTAAAGTTCAAACATCTCGCGCAGTTGTACTTCTTAAGTCCTAAGTTAATCCAGAAAAACCCATTGATTGTGGGTTGCATCGATTTGTTTTGGCATATTTTTGGTGTTAGATTTTTTTGAATTTAATAATGGAACTGGGAACCTTTAAACTAAACAAGATAAATTCATCAAAATTTTTGATTATGTCAAGTCAATCCATTACTTAAAACCTTGTTTATTTACACAAATATATGGAAGCAAAATTTTTGTATACACTGTAACACAAAATAGGCTTAAATTACGAAGCTTTTTTCCTTTATGTTATGTTATGTCAACGAAATTATATCATGGCTGTAGTCGCATATTCTTTCAAATAAAATTCATTCTAGTGTTATATACAACATATAAATGAATGCGTTCTTGCATAAAATGTGGTTTAACAAAAACGCGACCTGTGACCGAAATTCGACCATAGACTATACGGTAAATTCTCTTTTAAGTTTGATACAATGACGTGTATTATTGTACACGTCATTGGTTTAATAACTGATATCCGTAAAGAAAATAGTATCTATGCACGTGTGTAAAATATCATGTATGTAACATTAATGTAGTGTGTTTAATGTTTATTTTTATTATTTTGGTGTATCTTCAATGCTTTTTATTAAAAAATATTAGATTTCTACATTCCTCCATAATATAAACTTCAACTATGCCAAACTTTATACTCCGACGCTGGCAAAATTTTCGTAAAAAGGGGTCCAAAGTTTTTCCTTCACGTTTTAACATATATATGATGCCCTAAACAAACTGTGGTGTTATTTGAATTTAGATCACTTTCATCAAGCAGCTGTATAGCCACAAATGCATTTACCTTTCGGTACATGCGGTAAATAAGTAATAATTTGGCGGTAAAGTAAGAAGTTCGTCTCATTACTGTTATCATGTAGATACATACATATTATTTTTATAAAAACCTTTTTTTATTTCCTTGCATTTTTTGAGAAAATCACTATTCTATTTTTTAAATCTTAGAGACAAAAATACATTGACGTGTAGAATATTACAAAAATAACATCACCTGTGTTGCCAGTTCATTGAAATTCTTAAATAGTAATGTACCTATGTAATATTAAAAAATTAATGCCTAGGAAAAAACCACCCAGGGTCACGCATAGACATGCCCCCTTATTTGTAATTATTAAATTAAAATCTATATTTAAAAATTATATCGCATTTACTTAGATAAATAATTGGTCCCGCTGTGCTTGACTAGATACCGCCGACGTACTTGTCAAATGCGGCAACAAATACTACGCCGAAACCGGCGTACCTGATTCAGTCACCAATCACATTGCAAGCTCTAAAAGCACACTACTCACTATTATACATTTGCATACTGTCATATCACACACACCATAATATTAAGTTGCCGCATTCACGGAGTCGCTGTTTTTAGATAGTGCAGTGTCAAGCGCCGCGAGACCAATTATTTATCTATGTGCATTTATTACAACGCAACAGATTACGTCCAGGCTACATCATGAGCTCAGTTGCATGATACCATAGTACTGCATTATTACTGAGCTTTCACAAGTCTGTCGAGTTTTTGTTCAAACGGATATCAGAAAATCGTTAAAAAGTGGGTTGTAATATTTAGAAAATCGGTTATCTACATACGAAAATTGCCAGTTAAATAGATGCTGATGATCTTCGAATGAGGATCTTAAATTATTAGATCAAGGTTACCATGTAATTGCTATATCAATAAAGTAACAATACAAAATTTTGTATAGATAAAGCCTTTAAAAATTGCTTAATTCCTTTTATCAATTTGAAAAGCGCTGGTGATCTTGAAACAGCTCGACAGGGCTTTCAATTAAAAAAAACGCAACTACATCGGACCATCTGCCTGGGTGCCACGATGCCACGGACAAACACACAGATATACAGATACACACCTAAAACTTATAATACTCCTCGTTTTGCGGCGGGGTTAAAAACAATTATGTATAATCCACATATTCATTAATTAAATTCAAATTTGCAAGGTAAATTGGAAACACATCATCTTGTCTTACTAACTGTGCTAATATTCAATTTACATATTAGTTCAGATCTAATGCCACCAATAGGAGTATATGTAGAGATATTATCACTGGATATTATAGATAAAACTTAATACATTTCCAATTAATCTCTTGGAATAATTTATGGAATGAATATCAATGGCCTTAATAATAAACACCTGCCCTTATTCTTATTATAAGTTTATTGACGATAATAAATATATACACGAATATGTCCACATAATTACGCTTCTATGTTGGTCCGGACTCCTTTGAAGTAGAAACCAACTGCCGTTCTGCCAAACAGGTCGTAAGAGACGACCGATAAGCTATACGTGTCACTACCATCGTGACTACTAGATGGTAGTGTTCCGCAGCGTCTCACCCTGGTATTTACCACGGCCTTACTTATTTCTGGCGCAATAGCGCCAATGCTTGTAATTGTCACCACCACCAGTATGCCAGCAGACTTTTGCATTGTCATTCCACCACATAGAAAGCTACGCATCATTAATATATTTGGTGTATATAAGCGATAGTTTCTCTTTCCATCAAAAAAGCCATCTGCTTGTTTACAATCTTATGATATAAAAATATAGAGATATCACAATGTGCAATTACTGTGTAACAATTTTAATTAATATCGGTTAAACCTTTCTCGAGTTACGACGGAACAAACAAGCAGACAAAAATATAGCTTATAATTAGCGTAATTACATATTCTCCCTATATACCAAATTGATGATGTGTGTAAAGTCATGAAATGAAAAATTATCACAAAATTTCACAAATTATATAATTTACTGACAGATGCTTTCGATTTACACAGTGGTATAGATTATACGCCTAGTAAATGCAAATTAAGAGAAATACAGATACATCGTATTTCACAACGGTATTAAAATGCAAGAAATGAGAGGCTGTTAGGACGTAATTGCCATAATTTGAAAAGGAATTATTCAAAATTTCTGAGAGTCCTTAAACATACCAAAAGGGATCCCTTAAGATCCGTGGAAAAAGTAAAAATAGTAAAGCACATTCCTGAGATGTAATTTAGGATAAAATATAATTTCGGAAGCTGAGAGTGTCGATCCGCTAAAGGGTCTGTAACGATCACAATAAAACCTTATATCAGTCCAATATTCGAAAAGGTTGGGAAAGGATTATTCCCATATTTGAAATGTTATACTAATAACGAGATTTTATATTATCATTAATGTTTGATTTTGAATTCGAAAGACGCAGGTAAATCGGAAGTTGATAGTTGCAATTTTTGTCAACTTCTATTTAAAATTTGAAGTAATCCAGCTTAGGTGAATTTGTGAGAGCACGCGTATAGATTAGCGCTCATTTTATGACGTGAACTACAACGTCGCAAAACGTGACAACAAACAAGACAGAATGAGCACTAACTTATGCATACGATCAAACTACGACGTCGACGATGACGTATCGACTACGACGTAGTTACTCTCAACAATGAACACTGAACACTTAGTGCTCCCGCGCATTTGACCGCTGTCCGTGCGGCCAGCGGCCAGCGGCCAGAGCGCGTAGCTCATAATAATTTAGCGACCACGTCAAGCGACCACATACCTCAGTTGAATGCACAACGTGCTCTAAATGGACGTCGAAGAAGGAATTATGTGCGCATACTAAACATTTTGAACGAATTAGCGTATCTCGTTGGCCGCGGCGGCCAAATGGCCGCATGTTGGGTCGCGATGTTTTTATTGGTCGTGCGGCCAAAACGTGGGCGCCATCGGCTAGCTGCATAATGCGCGCACTTCCATTGTCTTGACTTTGACGACCTTCCATTGACCTGGCCGTCTAAATGTGCGGGGGCACTTAAGTTATGGCGCGGCTAGATAGATATATCAGGTTACGGCGAAGATTTGCGCTAGCAGGATGTTGTTGTGAACTACATCGCGACAACTGCTTAAGGCGAGGTATTTTGACGCGCGTCAATTCTATAGAAAATGGGCGGTACGATATGTTCTGAAACCGCTGGAAAACATGTTAATTTTCGGATAAATAAATATAGGACTTCAGCTGAAAACCAAAATTTAGTACATTCTTTTTTGTATTTAAAACTAAATACCACCATATAAAAATCATGTGGAAGATTAGAAATATTATTAACAAATTATTTGTTTTAGATACTTTTTAGCCTGTTTTCGGAATTTTATATGATCAAGTAAAGTACATACTATCATGTAATAAGTTAGCACATTCCTTAGATAATATCTTCAGGTATATCGTGTAATTTTTGTAAAATTTTTATTTAACAATCAATACAAAAAACGTTATTTAGCAAACCAGTTTTTCCCGTTAGTCCCAATGCCTCACCTCAAATCATAATATCGCTGGTCATCAAACTGAGGCCCTTAGGTGATATTTATGCGACCTACTGATGATATTTGTATTGTATACGACAAAGCAAACGACATGTTGTAATGCTCCTTAAATTCTTTTCTTCTCAAATTGTTAATTATTTAATGTTCTTTCCTTACATTCTTTAATCTTATGCTACTGCTTACTGTATCATTTGCTCAAAGATTACGAACCTATGATACTTCTTCATAAACATGAAAAGTCATATTGTCATATCGTATGTAATTTTTTTCTATCATGTAACAAAATAAAATAGCATAAGTCGATACACTAGGTAAATACCAAAATACGGCTTATAAATGAAGTTACCTAAATATGTATACGGATAAATTATGGTTTGGTATTATTATTATTGTTTAACGTAATTATTTTATTGTTTCCTTGTCCTGAGCACATGCCACCCATGGGCCGCAGATTGATGTCCACTGCAATAATATGTAAAGCCCACGGTGTAAATGGAGGCGCCTTCTTAAGACATTACTTAGACATCAATCGTAGCTAAACTTTATACTGACATAAATACGAGAATGTATGGAACAATTAGTTTCAATAATTTGCCATACTTTTGACAGTGATATGAGCATTCGCTCATATGCACGGCTACATGTTCAATGCTATTTATGTGGCCTGTGGTCAAGCCTTTTCGCTAAGCAGTTCGGGACAGCCCGTACACGTCGCGATAACACGAATCATCGCCATAGCCCGTCAAAGATGACGTAGTAACTACGTTGTAGCAACACGTCCTGATAAAAAAAGGCAGAATGTGTGTCAACTTATGCATATGATCAAACTACGACGTCGATGATGACGTATCAATTAGGTCCAGAGTGCTAAGTGTGAGTTTTTCTTTTCGCATTCGATCGTGAGCGCGTTTGGAGTTTACTAGGAATTTTTATGTGATTTGTACAGCGCCACCTAGTGGTAAACGTGAGAAACCAGTTTACCACTAGGTGGCGCTGTACAAATCACATACAAATTCCTAGTAAACTCGAAACGCGCTCACGATCGAATGCGAAAAAGAACTCACACGTAGCACTCTGATATACATGTTTGTATTTATAGATCTGGGTCGGTTTTTGAAATATACCGGCAGATGTTTACGTGTTTCCATATAACCCTATCATAGACTAAAAACCAATACAAATAAAATACAGGTAAAAGCAAATATCCTAGTTTAGGGTTAGTCTAACCTGAATGGATCATCCAGCAATATTTATATTTATTTAGTGGAATCTTTATAGATACTCGAGTATGGCAATAATGGCGTTAGAGGTATTTTAATCTACATCGCTGTATTTATCAAACTGAACTGTCCATCATAATGGTTATCAGAACCTCTTACAAGCTCTTCCGTGTTGGTCCGGACTCCTATGAAGAATCGGCCAACTGCCGTTCTGCCAGGCAAGTCGTAAAAGGCGACCGGCCTCGACTCTGGTTAGTACCAGATGTCATCAACCTCCGTTGTCCGCTTGATCTATTCCTGTAACAATACAAAAAATGCTTGTTAACAATGCAAAAACTGTCGTATTCCAGTTTGGAGAGTGAGGTGGTCGGTAAACTTATGCAGTGGTGTTAGACGTCGCCACAAGATAGCAATGCACCAATAACATGTTTGGTATCTATAAGCGATGGTTATTCATTATTCCATAAGGAGACCCATCTGCTTGTTTACTATCTTATGATATAAAAAAAGATAAGCTATCAGACTGCTGTTAAGAATATTTAGTAAAAGAAAACCCTTTAAACTTATTTCTGTTATTTATTTATTCATTTATTTACTTTATAGAAGGGGCAAAAGAGCAAGAGGTGCATCTGATGGTAAGTGATCACCGCCGCCCATGAATATCCGCAATACCAGAAGTCTTCTTCAGGACGTAATATTTTTTACTGACAGTTTAGGTTTAAATACCATATAAACAAAGTATTCTTTAAAAATGATAGTAGGTAACTTAAAATAAACACAATTTCTGTATTGCCTTTAATTAATATTTTGTTTTTAAAAATCATGCGAAGCCGCAGGGACCAGCTAGTTACGTATAAATTCAGCGAAGAAACATTATGGATTTTACCCGCCTAACCGAAATTGGCGAAAAATTTCGCGAATAAATTTTAATCGATTAAATTCCTGACACGTCAACACACCAGTGAAAATCAATTAATAGATATTTGCAAGCTTTATAAAATATCAATATTCCTGAAAACAATAAAAGGCAGTATTGTTCTCCGCTTCACTGCAGCGATGTGCCGAAAATTCCATGATTTTATTTATGAAAATAAAAATTGTTATTTTCATAAAGAGTATCCTTACTCCCGTATCCTTGAAAAGGTAAGCAGAGGTGCAAAAAGTGCATCCAAGAATAGCCCAAATACTTATGGCCAATTGCAGGAACATTTTCTTAGCTTAGGACAATCCTAAATAGTATGTTGTCACATTCTATTCATATAAGACAAGAAGTAACAGCATAGGTAAAGTAACAGCATAAAGGCAGGCAACGCAACTGCAAGACCTCTGGTATTGCAGATGTCCATGGGCGGCGGTGATCATTTACCATCAGGTGCGCCTCTTGCTCATTTGCCCCCTCTTCTATAAAAAAAAGGTACTATTTAGGATAGTCCTAAGACAATGTTAGTGCAATTGTTAATGTGATAGGTGGCAAGACTATCGCCAACCGGGCACATATCTAATTCCAGAAAACGTTGTTTTTATTAGAAAACTGAAAAACACATTTTGAATTTCACGACCCAGGAATCGAACCTGTTACCTCATGCGATCAACACGACATCACTGTGGTGCCGCTGGTCACCATTATGAAGGGTTTAGCGGCAGAACCAGCGAGCCAACTAATATCGGAGTGACGTCATAACTTTGGAAGTTGATGACGTCACACTGTGACGAGGATGTGGAAAAAAAAGATCTTCCCAGCTAGACAAAAAAAATATACTTTAAATAAATAAAAAATTTATTACCTGCATATCAAATCAAATACTCATAATATTTTATTCCAATCAACGATTTCTATGTACTAACGTAATACATTAATCTCTTTGATTCCAATTAAACTTTACAAACACTTTTGCAAGCCTCTATAAGTGAAACTTTTAGGTAGTGCTCTGCTCTCAACACATCAAATTCAAGCATTTTTGCTGTATATTCTATTGAAATATAATTTATTTGAAATTGTATTTGAAACTTCAAATTTGTTATTTTGTGACATTTGGATTTCGTTGTAGTTAGTAACTGTAAATACCCTGAGAATGCTTGTGTAAGTGAAACCAGTTAGAAATTAAATATAATTAACAAAATGAAAGTTAATATTACCTTAATAAATATAGTTTATCATAAAAGTAAAAAAACCTAGTTATTTTTAAATCACAGACACTTTAATTTTATTAATATGTATAGATTAAATTGAATTGATTCGTTAATCTAACAAAATATCGTTGAGAATATTATGTAAACGTTAGTTTTAATACATGCTTTTAAGGGAAAACAATGGTGAATAGCTGGTAATAATAGAAATGGTGCTCATTTACCTTCATAAAAATCTTGACAGTTAACTGTCAAAATTTTTTTGAAGATAAATGAACAACAGCATATTGACAGTTAACTGTCAATATTTTCAAGACAAGCGTAAAATCACAATGTAAGCGTTAGCTTTAATATGTGCTTTTAATGCAAAACAATGGCGAATAGCTGGTAATACGTAGGTCACACTATTAGTTTTGCGTAACATAAAAAACCCACTTATTATAACAAAAATATTATGTTTATTGCTTTTCAAAATAATCTCTTTTACATTTTAAACATTTTTTCATGCGATCGAACCATTTTTTAAAACAACAGGACCACAGATCTGAAGGCATGTTTTCTACGCGCTGATCGAACGCTATCACTGCCTCTTCGAAGTCGGTAAAAGGAAAACCTCTCATCAAATCTTTGATTTTGGGGAAAATACAGAAATCACAGGGTGCTAGGTCGGGGCTATGTGCAGGATTGACGAGATGTACTTTTTCGGAAACTAAAAATGACTTTGTTTTGTTGGTCGTGTGTGAAGAAGCGTTATCGTGGTGTAGGAGAATGCGGATTTTGGGTCGTCTTTCGCGAACTTTTTCTAACACCCTGGGTAAACAAATGGTAGAATACCACTCGGCATTAACAGTCTTTTAATCTTCAAGTAGAATTGCACAGATGGGACCCGTAGCTAAGAAAAAAAACGCGATCATTTTTTACCAACCTTTCTCACCTGTCTCACGTTTGTTGGCCTGTTCTCATTTTCAAATACCCATTCACAAGATTGCTGTTTTTTTCTCGGATTTAAAACAATAAATCCACGTTTCGTGACCTGTGATAATGTCATAAACAGCATTAGAATGTCCGTGGTCATACTTCAGTAGCATCTGTGAGCACCATTCCACGCTAGCCCGCTTCTGCTCCGCTGTGCAGTTCATGAGGAATCTAACGACAACAAAGTTTCCGAACTTTCAATTCTTCGTGTAAAATTTTCTAAATTTGGGTCATACCAATCCTCAATAGTCCTCAAATTGTCTCATAAGTAATCCAGGGGTTTTCTTCAATTAACCGCTTGACAATAGCCACATTATTTTCGTTGACGACAGTTGCAGGCCGCCCTTTACGAAATTTGTCATGTAAAAAAACTAGACCTCTCTCAAATTGAGCAAACGTCGCCTCACGGTGCTCAAACAAGTTGCTTCTCTCCCAAAAGCATTTTAAAGACGAGCGGTACTGTCTTGCTGAGAAAGAAGACTTTTAAAATCATAAAAAATCATCGCTCTAAAATCTTTTTGACTTAATTCCATTTTCGTTGCGTACGGTTATTTTAATATTACAAACAGACACTCCAAGTTTATTTATTTGTATAGATTATTGTTGTAGCTCTTTTATGTGGTACAAAAAAGAGCAAAAAAATAACTTACAATAACAATTTACAGGTATAAGAAGTTGTGGTCAATGATGTAGTTTTGGAACAAGGTAATAAATTTATACATCTTGTTCTGCATAATTTGCGTGTGTGACCGCGTTCCAATCTAGTAGTAATTTTAAAAATATTGACTCGGCATAAATTTTAGCAGAGGTTTATTCGAATAAAACATTTTTTGATTTTGTTATTCCAATGCTATTGTACGGAAGTGAGAGTCGCGTTTGTTAGAAATAGCATGAAAGTAGAATCGACGTGGTCGATATGAGACCGCTAAGAAAAAAAAAACATCTAATGTGGGATCACACGTGACATGAAAACTTTTTGTTAAAGTAAAAAAAAAAGATATAATATATTATGTAGTGAAAGTTTCGAGGAAAAACGCTTTCCGTATTTAAGAGTAAAATCATTTTGCAATAAAATATCTTTGGTTGTACTGTTTATATTTGGTTAGTTTTGGAACCAATAAATGGCTGATATTTAAATATATATAATACTGTGATTTGCACAAAGTGAAATGTATTCTATCTCATTCTCTCGCCAGCTTATGTCTTTGTCTCTCAATCCATCCATCGATATTCAAATTACAACAATTTTAAAAAGTTTCACTTCAATATGTGACAACACTCTTGATATGGGTTTGTAATACTGACGTGAGAGAGATTCAGCTTAAAAGAAAGTGTCGGCATTAGTTAAAATGAGAAGGGCATGTTTGGATAGTAATGAAGAGAATAACGAATGTGGATTGTTAAATACACTATAATAGTGTTGGTTTAATATAATGTAATGAAATATTTTTTAGTAAAATTAATAGATATATTTGTAAGTCAATTAAAAATTAAATATTTATAATATTAAAAAAAGAAATGAAGAATTCGGAAATATAGCCAAATTAGACTGCGTATTGACTCGGTTTGATTGACTAGAACTCGGTTCCCCATCCCTACCCCGTAAAGGAACTGGCACGAAAATATGTACGAAGTATGTATCTCGGTACACTTTTCCCTATTATGCCGACATTAAAGTTACAGAGCAAAATTTGCATCTTTAAATTACCGCTGGACTCCACCAAGTAACGTCATTCCGTGCTATAATTTCCATAATTTTATTAAACACCTGTGTGTGTACGAACGATAAACTAAAAATGAAATTAGTAAAATGTGATTGTATATATTTTTTATATGATAAATTGCTTTCCTGGTGGAAAAAGACAACCATCGCCTTGAGATACCAAAGATGTTAATGGTGCGTTGCTATCCGTGTGACAGGATAGAGATGCCACATGCATAAGTCTACTGGCTACCTTACCCTCCAAACCGGATAAGGATGGTGTCAACTAAAACCTAGGTGAGACATTGCAGAACTCTACCACCTAATAGTTACGATGGTAATGGCACGTGTTTACAATCGTTTGCCTTTTACAAACTGCCTGGAGGAATTGTAGATAATTGATTCTTTAAAGGAGACCCTGAGCCGATGACCAATATGGGAGTTTTCATTATAATGCTCTGGTTTAGAATTTAATGTCACCGATAAACATATGAATGTGACATTCCAACTCCGCTACATGGATTCCAACGCACTATTAACCACTTTGGTGTCTATAGGCGGTGGTTATTTATTTATTTATTTATTTAACTTTATTTTATACCTTAAATAAATTTGTACAAAAAGCGGACATAATGCTTATTGACATTCTCCTCCAGTCACTTTCCGTGAATAGAATCATCTACTTCTTTTGCCTTATCTCTCTCACTATTTAAGAGCTATTCTGTTGCCGATGAAGCAGTCCCAGATATTGTTTGTTCGCTGCCTTTGTTTTCACTCTTAATATAACCTGACTTCTTCTCTTTCGGTTGTTGGACAAAATTCCGTTTGGGTATTCCTCTACTTTGTCTTCCTTCTTTCTTTCTTTTAAGATGGCCTTGAAGAAGTCATCATGTCTAATTAAGTGCCCAACCATATTTCTCTTCTAGTTTCGATAATTTGTATTGCCATTCGTCTTACATTTACCATTTTCAGTATTTTCGCATTAGATTTTATTTCTCTGTTTTAACTAATTTTTTCAATTTTATACCAGCACCACATCTCAAAAGGCTCTAGCTCTTCTCTGTCTCTTCAGTTAATAGTGTCTATGTTTCACAGCTGTATACCGCAATACTCCAAATGTAGGTCTTTATAAGTTGCTTACGTAAATGTGCCTTTATTTTGGCCCTAAATAAATGTTTTTTTTTTGTTATTAAAACCTCTCTTAGCCATCTTATTTCTAGACATTCAAATCAGCAGTAGTGCGTTATTTGGTAAACGAGGTGTTTAAGAATAGGGGGTGTGTTTTCCCGTATTAATCCCGGGCTCCTTTGAAGAATAGGCCAACTGCGGTTCTGCCAGGCAGGTCGTAAAAGGCTACCAATTGTGTGTGTGTGTGTGTGTGTGTGTGCAGTGGCAGAGTTCTGCATTGTCTCGCCCGGGACTGGTACCACCGCCTTACCTATTCCTGCCGTAATAGCGTCAGTGCTTGTCGCTGTCGTGTCCCGGTTTGGAGGGTAAGGTAGCCGGTAAACTTATGCATGTGGCATTAGACCTCGCCACAAGATAGCAAAGCACCATTAACACCTTTGGTGTCTATAGGCGATGGGTGACTCTTTCCATCAGGAGAACCATCTGCTTGTTTGCTATCTTATGATATAAGAAAAAAATTAAAGTTTACTTGCTCTTTTTGATGTTATTAAAAACATTATAATAAAATAAATATATGTTTTCGCTTCTTTTTCTTCTTTTGCTATCCTACGATATAAAAAAGTTTTTTTATTTAACTAACAACGTGGTCACCAAGTTAGCACCTTAATAATATTTTGTTTTAATCAAAACTTTCTAACTTAAGTGCAACGTTTCAGTTTCAATTAAACGATATTTGAGCAACAATAGCAAGTATAACTTTAATTGGTAAACTACACAGTATAATAAATAAACGCGGGAATTAACGGACGGTAACAGCGGATTTCAATTTAAACTTAGCTGTAACTTGCAGGTATCGCTAAGGAAGAGTTCTTGATACCTTAAAATCTATATTTTTATACACGGCTACTTTTAAAGATCCGGCTAAATTTTCAAAGGCTTTTCAGAATCGATATGTTCGATTTATGTATTTAAAAAAAAATTAAAAACTCAAAATTTCATTTTTATTCGACACAGAAAACACAACACATGGATATAATTTTAATTACGCCAAATTCAGCTGATTCGATAGTATCGTTCGTCACTAATGTCAAGCGCGGCTCGTGTAGTGTCCCCCGCACCCCGCACACACCGCCCCACGACCGATTCACACGATTTGGTGCATTCAATTCGTGTGGGATATTTTTAAACGAATATTTTTATATTATCTGACAATAATTCTACAATAATATCTAAAACATACTTTGAACTCAATAGTTGACTCTTAAATTTAAAATTTGGCCGGACTTGGTGGTAGAGTTCTGAAAAGTCTCAACCTTAATACAACAGTCTTACCTTTTCCTGCTGTAATAATGTCGGTGGTTTAAAAGTAAGGTGGGCAGTGGACTTATCGATGTGGCATTTTCATCCACGTGTTATCATTGTATACTCTAGACGTTATTGAGGTTCCTCTGTGTTGGGGGTCCCCCGTGTTAATCCCAGTTCCTTTGACAAATAGGCCGACTGCCGTTTTGCCAGGCAGGTCGTAAAAGGCGCCTAATTGGCTATAAGTGTTACTATATTATTAAAATTACTATATTATTAATAAACATACATCTACGTTACTCCCACACAACAGATTTAAAATCTCTACAAATAAATAAAATTGGAGTGTCTGTTATATTGAAATATAACCGCTTTTTACTAAATGCATATGGATGTATACACGGAACATATACCAAAATAACATTATTTAAAATTTTTGTCTATCTGTCTGTTTGTTCTGAAATGAATGGACCAATTTTGACGGGACTTTCACTGGCAAATAGTTGATGTAATAAGAAGTAACATAGGCTACTTTTATTAAAAAAATCTACGCGGACGAAGTCGCGGGCACAGCTAGTAAGAAACCTGAATTTATTTTAATGGACTTTGTAAATCTTGCCGGCTTTTAGAACAAGAAATGCAAGCAAATACGATCTAGTTTCTACAAGTATCTTACCACTAGCAGTACCACCGATAACGCTGCACATAATGGCTCTATAAAATTTCACAGTCACATCCAAGAGGTTTTCAATTAAAACTTGTGCTCTATCTTCGATGAAAAGGGTGACAATAATGATTGTTTTATTTGGACAAGATCCCATCCCATTCATATTATAAATGTTTATGTAGTGTTTGTTTTTTATTCCATCACATAAAAGTTTGTACAATTTTTATTCCATCACATAAAAACGGCTTTACTGATTTAAATAAAATTTGGCACACAAGTAGACAATGGAATAGGAAATAAAATACTTTTTATTTCGGAAAAATAATTGTTTCCGTGGAATAAGCGTTTTTGCACGTTGCTTACGATAAGTTAGAACAAACGTTTATAGTGTCGTAAAGTAGTATCTTTCAAATGTCATTGCAGTCATTTATAATTTAAAGTAGGACCCTAGTTTACGATTTATTTTTGATGTGTGGGACATAGAGACAACCTAGTAAACCTACTTCATATAGTCCAGGAGGAATCGGCGCATGAGTACCGAAAACTATTCCACCTCAACTTTTTTATTCGATCCTCTTCAAATTGCCCTACTGATGATATAAATGCATGTTGCCATGGGACAACGCTGTGCCATATTGTTTAAACCGAAATTGTTTAAACAATTGCAATGAATTGTTATTTTTTAACCGCACAATTTTTTTTATATATTTTTTATTGAAATATCAATAAAAAGGTTCTATAACTTTTCACGATAAAGTTAATATTTTTAAAGATATGAATTTTTAAAGGTTCGAAAAATCTTAAATTTGGGTACTTTCGACCCATGATAAATATATTAAAAAAAACATAATGTTTAAGTAATATTTTTTTTAAATTCTCTATACAATAGTTAATAATATTTTTAATAGATATTTTAAAAAAATTCAATATTTTATCTCTTTTTTAAATTGTTAATTTCGCGCGCTCACAAGTATGCGTCGCTTACTTTTGAGTATCGCTGTCTCTCTCTAACTCATGCGTTGCGTCGGCCTCTCTGTGTCTTGAATCATTATTTATCATTTATCTTTAAAACTATCAACTTTATCAAGATTGTTAAAGAAAGCAATGTTATTAATAATTAAATTGTCTACAATTTGTTTTTCATAAAATTTTTTCTGAAATCAATTTTTCAAAAGTTTTTAAGATAAATGATAAATAATGATTCAAGACACAGAGAGGCCGACGCAACGCATGATGAAGTCGACTGAAAATGAAAGTAAAGTAACTGCGTATATGACTGAAGCCATTTAGAATAAGGTGATAATTATCATACTGACAATCAAAAAGCCATTGCGTATTAAGAAAAAATAAAGTAATTAAATTTACAGTTACATTTTTCAATTTCTACCGACAGAACTCGCTAAAATCATATTACTATTAGATAAATATAACAAAAATGCACGTATAATTTTAGTTCAATTACATTCAACTAAATGAATCAACGGATTTAGCTTTTAAGGAGTGTCAAAATAAAAGTAAATAATTTATAATATTTATAATAATTTGCAATTTTCTACAAACTCTCAAATGTGACTCTAAAAAAACCACTGAATACAAAATTGTATATAGAATGAAACAAACTTATCTATTTTAAAAAATGGAAAAGAACTATTTATATTTCTCACCCTAGTTTTTTCCCTTCAGTGGCATTGTAGAAAACACATATAAATATTTACGGCAAGTCGCATATTAAATTATCTTAGTTTATTTTTCAATTTGTTGCTTTTTGCGAAATAATCCACTTGCATGTATCTAACAAAATATTTGTAAATAAATTTAGGACATTCTATTCACCTTAATTACGCTGACTTTTATGCCTTAAAGTTCAGCCTGTTGTTACACATCACATACAACCTAATGAATCTTCCTCTATACCTAAACTTATGTAGGCTCATTTAACGCTATATAAAGCCGGGTCAGGTTGCTAATTCTAATGAATTGTGTATACAAATAAACGCTCCCTTAAACAAGGACGTAATGTTTGTTTTGCGTATTCTTCATTTATTTACATTTAGTGCAATATGCTTTTGAGATTTCGAGAAGATTGTTGTTCTTTTTTTCAGTTTATGCCATCATACCAGCACCGCACTTTGACAATTAAGTTTTGAGTTTCATGTTAATTTTAAAGTCTATCATTGTAATTTTGAATTGTGCTTCTTATTATATCAGCGAAATTATATTCACCAACTGTGTGGTCACAATAACATGGATAACTAGGGATTTCTTGGACAAGTAACGTAAACTAACTTACTCCATGTGGTTTATATTTGACTTAATCTAAGGATATGGATTAATTCTGCAATTTGGTATATATCCCGCCTAATAAAAAAAGTATATATCACGCCTAATCCCTTTTAAGATAGGTAGAAAGAATTGAGTGGCATACTTTGATTTTTAAAAAAGGCAATGGGCCCACCTCTCGTTCTCAACACTGTAACTTCTGTAAACCAGAATCAACAGCGGCAACCGACCTGATAACCTCTGAGTTGCGAGCTCAGGGTGCCCTGGGGGAAAAGCTAAGCTGTCTTGGAACACGCATCGAATTTAATCAGAAGTTATACACTTCTGATTAAATTAGTAGGAGGAGTAGGAATATACATCCAATTTCCCTCCCTTTATAGCAGGAGACAGCGTAAAGATAAAGTAAAAAAACTGAGTGCCATACTTATACCAATATACAGATGAGCTTTATTTTATGAGCAAACTTCACAATTCTTTTTAAACAAACACGCTACTTTTAGAAATAGTTGACACCACTTTCGGACAGCGACCAACCAATTTTATTGTGATACGTCAATTTTAATTTCCATATTCGCATATTTCTAATATCATTATTTCTACATGCCCGAAATAATAAAGTATTAAGTGTTATTATCTTCTCATTATTATATTAATATTTTGTTTTATTTAGCTCAATCCCAACCATTTAATGCATTCAAAAGTTAAAACTTCTGACTTGGAAAAAATGTATATTATGATCAATACGTATTTAGATACAACAAAGTTACCGACAAAATTAGCAAGAAAAGATTTAAAAATGGCAATGGTCATGCATTTTAATTTGCTAAGATTAATTAATAAAAATATAATTAACATATGAGAAATGATGAGAGTGTTCACAATTATTCATACACGAATTTTTTGATATCAATCCCAAACTAATTAGGAAGTTACTCAGACCCTGTAAAATTAGAGTAGAACTGATAAAAATATATGGTCTGATCATTGACATAAAAAGGGAAAATATGTTACGCTCTAACATCGCAATTGCTAAACCTAAGCTCGATCAGTCGTACGCAAAGTAATGCGACGAACGTAGCAAACTATGTTTCTCTCGCTTACTTTTGTATTGTACTATCTCATTCTCGCAAACATGGCGAACTAAACAATAATTTAATCTTATTTTCGAACAAATTGTTTTAACCGTACTTACGAATGGAAAGTAATCCCGTGTGTCTTTTTTTTCCTTGAGTGATTATAACACTGGCTGAATATACAAGAAGGTATTTTGATGCGTGTTTATTGGTAAAAACAGTCGGAAAATATAAGTGTATGATATGAGGTCCCGCGCGTGCTTGATTCAATGGGTCTAATATTGGATTATCCGACCATATTTTATTAGATCACTATTAATTAAATAAACATATGTACGTTTACAATATACGGTACGATAAATATATATAACTTTAAAAGGTATATTATATAAAGTGGTTTATTTTTATTTTTTAACAATACGATATATCCACAAATGTATGACAATTTTGACAGTGAAGGAGCGTTTGCTCATATGCACGGCGACACATTTCCATCCCAATGCCGTGCCTATTAGTATTTTATGTCGTTTGTGGTTTTAGTATAGTTCTAAGACATCCATAATAAAATATTTTATTCAATGCACGCAAACGTGTATGTACTTCTAGGGAAATGTACTGAAGATTTATATTTTTGTCGGTACCACGATATCTCGACGTCGAGATAGGGATTCAAGAGGAAATAATGAGGCATATATCATCTCGAAAGGGCACATTAAGGGACTGAATAAATGATAAGTATTCTTTTCGAGAGGTTAAACAAATGGTTGGGTAATTTAACGATAGGATAGAGGATAGCTTGACCTTTTTTCGGTTTCTTTGGGCACATTTAAATTTTTACTTATAATAGGATTAAATGCTGATTCTTCAAGGGCTTTTCTGAATTTGCGATCTCTAAAAATTTATGCACACTAAAGAATTAAGAATTAAAAATAAAAATAACTTTTCTTTAACAGACTATTTGCCATTCCGTTAGGTATTTCGTAAAAGCCGAATAACTGGCTATAAGTGTCACTAACAACTTGAAAGTAGGTGGTATAGTTCCGCAACGTCTCGCTCAAATATGATCGGATATTCCTGCTACAATAGTGTCAAAGCTTATTATTGGTATGTTTTGAATTAGACGATAATGTAGCCGGTAAAATCATGCACTATCTTGTCATACAAATAGCAATTAACGTCTTTGGTGTCGTGTGTGTATGACAATGGTTTCTATTTCTATCAGAAGAGCCATCTACTAGTTTGCTAAGTAATGAGAAATAAAGAAAAAATAAAAAAAGAAAGAGAAGAAAAAAATTTAAAAAAAAAACATTAGTAAATATAGGTACCTTGTAGTTGTTGATTGCCTCATTATCGTACTGCGTAAGACTGTATCGAGGCAACCTTTACTCTTGTACACAATGGTGCGTTTACTTCAACTGTAAAGGTGGACCTTCGAGCCAAGCGTTAGTAGCGTCAGTAACATTGCGTTAGTGGTGCCACGATAGAGCATCAGATGAATGTACTATGTAAATGAAGGAAACGGCATCTAGCACGGCGTCAGTGCCGCTGCAATTGTGGCGCTCCTGTTTGTCAGTTTGCGACAGTTATTAATTCCACCTCTGAACGTGTTGTGCATAAATTTAAAATAAATAAATAAAATATTAATTAAAAATATGGAAGACGACGAGAAAACGACAGTATAAATATAGAAGGAAATAGGAAACAGGAAATCAGAAATCAAAAATCTTTTATTTAATTAAACATTTAAGAAGTTATTTTGACGCGTCAACAATGTTATAGCTACTACTAGATCGAAAATGCGGCCTTAGATTCAGAGGAAACCAAAAATAGTACAATAGGTTTTATAAAAAATCGTCGTAAATTACTTGCTAGCATAGCGATAATAATGAATTTAGTAGGATTATAAAATGTGTAAAACAAAAATAACAAAGTGACTGATCTACCAACGCACAGCTCAAATTCCTAGATAATGTGGCCTAGTACGTAGTATATAATGTTAAAACACATCTTTCAAAAAATGGTTTTCAAAAATTCAACTCATATGTAGTAACATACGTGTTCGGGGATATAGCGCAAACAAAGCTCCAAGTCTAATTACGGACAAAAAGAAAGTAATTCTGAATTTTGTATTTGGTATACTGGTTGTTCCAATGATCTGAAATGTATCTTAGTATTTTTGTTAGTCGTTTCCACATGATCATTTTATGAAAATAACACCTCATTACTAAACGTATTAACATTTCGGGGCTTGTATTTTTGAGCTCTATGTTGCCACAATTCTGAAGACCTGGTTCTAAAGGCAGATATTGGAGTTTAACCGATTAATCATCTAATATAATTAAACGAAAAGGATCCAATCCACAATATGGTCAAAAATGAGTTAACTGCACTAAACTGATGCTAAACATCAATACTATTAGCTAGTAAAAACATCTAAGCAAAAAATAGCTCTTTATTACTTTATTCAACGTCTGAGTGCTAAGTGTGAGTTTTTCTTTTCGCATTCGATCGTGAGCGCGTTTCGAGTTTACTAGGAATTTGTATGTGATTTGTACAGCGCCACCTAGTGGTAAACTGGTTTCTCATGTTTACCACTAGGTGGATCTGTACAAATCACATACAAATTCCTAGTAAACTCCAAAAGCGCTCACGATCGAAAGCGAAAAGAAAAACTCACACTTAGCACTCAGAGCTAGTTCCCATGTAGGTATGGCACGTTAAAAAATTAAAAAAAATCCAACTTCAAACTTCAATATTTCTAAACTGATTTTATGTAGATTGGATTCTTTTCATGTAACTACGTCCAATTATGGTAGATCCACAGCCTAGTTGCAATAAAAATATTGTTTGATTAAGCTTAGCCACATGAGGTCCCGGATTCGATTCCCGGGTCGGGCATTTTAAAAAAAAGTGTTTTTTCAGTTTTCTGAGAAACACAAAGTTGCCCGGGATTGGAAAGTGCCCGGTTGGCGATAGGCTTGCCACCTATCACATTTGTGGGACCGAGTATCTTCGGCTAATCGTGGGTGCACTTGTTGTACCTCTGCCTACCCCTTCGGGGATATGGGCGTGAAGATACTTTTTTTTTATAAAAACAATAAAGTTTAAAAAAAATTATCTTGTGCCTCGTGGTTAGCGAATTCAGCTCAGATTATGAAGTCTCAGGTTCCATTCCCGGGTTATTTAGATATTTTCCAGGTTTTTACAAAATCTCAGAAGCAGATAGGTGTCTACTGTGTGGTGAGTTCATATCCCATGCCACGGATGACTATATAAAGCTGTTGGTTTCAATTATCGCCAGTATTAGGTAACAGTTGTTGTCAGATTGACAAAATGCGGAAATTGGAATAAACCGGTGAAAATAAAGTCATTAAGATCCCGTCACACGAATAACAACGCACCATGAATGTCTTTGGTGTCCATGGGCGATGGTTTCTCATTCCATCATGGGAAACATCCGCTTGTTAGTGACACTGTATAGTATATAAATCTCGTTTTGTTTAAAATAGATTCAAAACTGCAAAATTGATATATGATACGCAAATTGAAAACCCTCTAATTTAGTATAACTACAATAACGTTTTCGAATATAGTGTTCAATATCAAATATTTATTTTTATAAAGCATTATTCACGTGCTAGATAAAAGGAGGGATTGCTAAAATGTGGCTAAAATTCTGTAAAAAACTATAGTCAAATGTCAATATTCTATCATCCACACAAATTACCACTTTGGAGGTTTCCTTTAAATTGCATAATCTACGCGGCCGCAGTTTCCAAGTCCCACGGGCTCACAAGGAAGTTAGTTGAGTTTACAGTTTCATCGTCCAATACGATTTTGACGGGATTACTGTGCTGTAACTGTAGAATTAATGAATTTGTTTACTTTGCTACAAGAAATTTGCAGTGATGTTGGACTCGGTTCAAATAATTAACAATTGCACGAATAAGTTGAATATTGGTAAACATTTGGCTGCACTTGCCCATCTGTTGGTCCATACTCCTTTGATGAATAGACCGTTCTGCCAGGCAGGTCGTAAAAAGTGACTGGTTGGCTATACGTTTCACTGCCATTATGACTACTAGGTGATAGAGTTTCGCAACGTCTCGTCCGTGTATTTGGTACCACTGCCTTACCTATTCCTGCCGCAATTGCATCAATGCTTGTCATTGTCATGTTCTGGTTTAGAGAGTTAGATATCCAGTAGACTTATGCATGCCGAATTGCCATTTTGTCAATACACTATTAACATATTTGGTATTTATAGGCGATGGTTTCTCTTTCCATCAGAACAGTCATCTGCTTGTTTGCTATCTTATGATATAAGAAAATAAAAAAATAAAAAAATCTATATATTATTGTCCCATTTATCGAGTTGTTAGTGACCCTGACTATGCAATTGATAGGACTCGGGTTTAATTCCAGATATTGACAGGCATTTGTGTGACGAGCAAAGATGTTTTTATTTTTGTGTTTGGTGTTTATTCAATTTGTATTTTTAAGTATTATTATCGTTGACTAACATTTATAATACAAGCCAATTATTTGCTTTCATTGAGGTTACATCAATTACTGTCATTTTCCATCCATAGTTGTTTGTGGATCCACACGAATATTATAAATATGAAAGTCTGACTGATACGCTTTCAAAGCTAAACCACTTAATCTGTTTTGATAAAATTTAGCATGGAGATAATTGAAAATCCAGGGTCAAACATGGTCTAACTTTTTTCAAATTAACCAAATTCCACCAATATTACATACATACATGGCAAATTGATGACCTCCGTGTTTGCGTCGGTTAAAAGTATGATTAAGGGATTGTTTAAAATATAAATTTCATTCTCCATCCTCCATCATTCACGTACAGTGGAGTCAAATTTTCAGTCTTACGGGATCGAAAAGGTTTAGTTGAGGTTGTAATTTGATCATCCAATTTAAATTTGATAGGATATTGCAGTGTTCTAATAACTGCATTGTAAATCACCTTAATGGGTTCACTGTTGTAACAAGCTTGTTAGATTTAATTAAATTAAAAGCTTCTTCAGTTTAATTAAATTCCTCTCGTGACCATTTGCTTAATAGACAACTCGAAAAAGAGAGTGCAGATCTAACGTATAACGTATCACTAAAGTCGTTACTAGTATGTAGAATTCTATAACGTTTTGCCGTGGTTTAACCAAATTTATGTTTAGGATGTGAAAGAGTCATGTACCGTTCTGTCGGACATTTAAAAAATATAGCAGACTGACAGACTAGCTGCAGTGTGTAGCCCGCTGCAAAATAAGTTTTGGGTGAATCCCGCGGGTAAAATTATTTTTTTGGGATAAAAAGTAGTATATGTGCTATTCCAGGTCATCATCTACCTGTGTGCCAAATGTCATCCAAATCCCTTCTGTAGTTTTTGTGTGATGGATGGATGTTTGTTAACATCCATCCATCCAAATATCCAAACTTTCGAATTTATAATATTAATATAGACTAGCTGCAACGTGCAGCCCTGCGCATAATAAAAGTTTTTGGTGAATCCCGCGGGAACAGCTCATTTTTTCGGGATAAAAAGTAGCCTATGTGATTTTCCAGGTCTTCATCTATCTGTGTGCAAAATTTAATTTAAATCCGTTTTGTAGTTTTTGCGTGATTGAGTAACAAACATCCATCCATACAAACATCCTAAATTTCGCATTTATAATATTACTAGCTGCACTGTGCAGCCTGCTGCATAACATATAATTTGGTTTTCATATATGGTGTCAAGAGTCTCCGCAACCGGCGTGTTTGTATGAAGAGAGTAATAAATATTGAGGAACGAAACAACTCTGCAAGGATCGTGATGTTTGGCACTCTGTTCTCCTTGCCTACCCCATAAGGGATCTGGCGTGAAGATAGTTATGTATATATGCAGAGAGATGTAGGGGGAGATAAACCATGATCAATTCGATCGTGAACTATCCGAACGTAATGTCAAGTGTCTTCGTAAAAGGCGTATTGGTAGTGTTTGTGAAGAACGTTATTTATGAGGAGATAACAAGCAAATCTGCTGCGATAGGTAGTCATGACGTACGGCACTTTTTTTGTATCTAAAGTTCTGCTTTATCGGCCGGGTCTGGTCTTGATCTTATAAATGAAGTCCCCGTCACAAGGATAGCATCGCACCATTAACATATTTTATTTGGTGTTTATAGACTATGGTTATATGTAACCATCAGGAAAGCCATCTTCTTGTATGTCTGTCTTATCATATAAATTAGAAAACACTCCTTCTTGCCTACCTCTGACTACCATATAAAAGATTACAGGCGTAAATTTTCCCCGACTAAACAAAAGAGAGGAATTTGTTAGGTTCAAGCGAACGAAGTCACCGATGGCAGCCAGTCTTTTGTATTCAGTTAAACGAATTCATCGTTACAAACGAAATTTAGATGTTTTTATGAATATGGCCTTGTACTTTGACATGTTTTACTTTAACACTATTTATTTATGATATGCTATATCTAGTCCTATCAGTCAATAATTGAAAGTAAGGAATTCTACCAATAAATAGATCGTTATTCGATCTAATAATACATATAATAAAATCGTATGAAAGTCAATGTATGTCCGAAGTAAACTCAAAAATTACTGCATGGATTTATATAAAATTTTGCATGAATATTACTAACAGGTCGGGTCAACGTATAGGCTACATATTATCACGTTATCACCTACGGGGGAGGAGCTGTGCGGAGTAAAGGAAGTCCGCGCGAACGAAGTCGCGGGCAACAGCTAGTATTACCTATAGGAATCTTTTAAAATTTAGAAAGCGTGTTTTAAATTAAAACTACACCATTTCCATGATTACACGAAGAATTCATGTAATACAAAAATAGTAAGCTTGGTGTGATATAGAAATATTTTCGAGTTCGTTATTAAAAACTGAAAATGCTTAAAAATGTTTTTCGTCCTAAATGTTCAAAGGTTTAGCAGATTCTGACGTTTAATAAAATTCTAAAACTGTAAATTTGTAAAACAGAAGCACACAAATCACTCACTTCGATATCCATTGCTGACTTAGTAAAGAGAGCGGTGCCGATGAGAATAAACTCATCCACCCGTATCCGAATTGCAATGCAAAATTAAGTGTGGCTGCGTCTTTCGAAATACAGTGATCTTTATCTACAAAGGATAAGGTTTAATTTGCAATAGATAGAACTTCCAACCTGAGGCATCAACCTTCATTTTCAGTGGGAAATAGACTTTCAAAAACTGAAAGTTTAAAATTACAGATAGCGCAACGCTTTCATCGTTGAATTAAATTACGTTCTGCTAGAGAAAGATCGGCCATATCAATGTATAATATAATTATCACTTAGTGCATAAAATCGCCCTCTGTTAAAAATTTAGGCATGATTCTAAGCTTTTTCTAATACTCAGTTTGACCGTAGACTAAACAATAAAAACGCTTTTAAGTTTGATAAAATGCCATAACCATAAACAAAATAATATATGATATGTGAGTATATTATGATGTGTGTCAAATGGATGGTAGTGTGTATGATGTTTACTTTTATTAATTTTACGTATTTCTAATGTTTATTATATTAAAATATTCGCTATCTATTCTCCTTCATAATATAACATTTAACTGTGCCAAATTTATTCCTTAATATTCCCCTCCGTTTTCGTAATCATCGTTAAAAGCAAAAAGCATCGTAAAAATTAAAATTATCACTACACGTATTAATAATAGGTATATATTTATTTGTAAAAAATATGGTTTAAACGAACTTCTATTGTTAGTTATTCCCTCACTTTTCCGCTATACATTACAATAATATTAATAATTAGGAACGACACATATTGTGAGGAAGTTGCGCTCTCTGCCATCTTAATCACCGACGGCTTAAGGCGAGGTATTTTGACACGCGCCAATACTATACAAAGTGGGCAGCTCGGTATGTTCTGAAACCGCTGGGAAACGGTTTAGTTATCGAATAAATAAATATAGGACTTAAGCTGAAAAGCAAAATTTAGTACATTCTTTTTTTTATTTGAAACTGAATATCACCATATAAAAATCATGTGGAAAATTAGAAATATTATGAACAAATTACTTGTTTTAGAGATTTGTTTAGCCTGTTTTCGGAATTTTATATGATCTAGTAAAGTACATTCTATCATGTAATAAGTTAGTACATTCCGTAAATAATATCTTCAGGTATTTAGTGTAATTTTTGTAAAACCGTTATTTAAGGC
The DNA here is from genome assembly GCA_036924255.1 of Apodemia mormo. Classification (NCBI taxonomy): domain Eukaryota; kingdom Metazoa; phylum Arthropoda; class Insecta; order Lepidoptera; family Riodinidae; genus Apodemia; species Apodemia mormo. The sequence goes on from JAUPFN010000019.1 coordinate 30,393,610, forward strand.
GATTACAGCTGCGAACGACCTTGAGTTAGTGACAGGCGCAGCGTAAATACTATTTCGCACGTCAAGATCTCCCGTCGTCAAAGAGTATATATAGTGGAAGCAGATACGTTTTAACATATTTGTTTGCCTATATGAACTTTTATCATCATGAATCAAATGAATGTTGGCAAACTCAAAACTCATTATCGATAATCGGTCATTTATCGATTATCTTTTCATTTTAGAAAAACGATCAATATCGAAAGAAAAAACAGTAAATATCGAAAATAGACAAAAAAATTATATGATAATTTTACACAATAATGACTGTTACGTATCTTATTTTTTTTGTAATATACAATACATATTGTGTAGCACTTTATTTTAATACATACAATTAACCTTTAATATTTAACAAAACCTTTCAAAATGTGATTTAAAAAAGTGATCTCTTAAGTAACCTTTTAAAAAATATTTCTTTTGTTTCAAAATTTCGTAAGAAAAAGTAGAGATTTAATTTAATTGAAAGCTTATAGAGAATGGTATTAAACAGGTTGATTAATTTAGACTATTAGTAATTAATTTAATTTATTTATATTTATTTCATTTTATATGACAGCAAACAAGTAAACAGTTTTCCTGATAGAAAATATAACCATCGCCTATAGACACTTAAAAATTTTAATGGTGCATCGCTATTCATCTAGCAGGGTTAGAATGTGTTTATCAGCTACCTTGTTTTCAAAACCAAATCACGACAGTTAAAAACACAGACGCTATTGCGACAGGAATATGTAAGGAGGTAGTTCCAAAATCGGGTTAATGTGTTGCAAAAAACCAAGGTTGAGAAAAATAACTAATGATTATAATAACTGCCTCGTAGTCTAGGGGATAAACCTAAAGTAACGTTTAAGGTATTTTTCGAAAATTAAAAAATCTCAGTAGCCACTTGGATTCTGGCGGGGGGTGTGTTACCACTTCCGTGCCTCGGATGAGCATGTAAAGTCATCGGTCCTGGTTATTGTTAAAACAATAACAACGACATATATTTACGCCAGTCCCCTTACGAGGTAGGCAAAGACAACCGAGTGCAATATGTCACGATGCCTACAATTTTTTCTTGCTTCCTGCACGTTAATTACTCTCTTCATGCAAACACGCTGGTTGCGAAGACTTCACTACCTTTAAATAGTACCAGTTTTTTATCTTTTTTCTTCAGAGTTTTGATGTTTTATCCTTGTAAGGGATAAAATTTAAAAAACCTTAAACTCATATTTAATTGTGTTAAAAAACATAAATAATAAGTTTTAAATAATTTCTACAATATTTTATAATATACAATCTATTTTTTATTCAAACATAAACGCTTTTTCACCATTTTAAGGAATAAAATTTATAAAATCCCTAAACATATAATTCTTAAATTATGTTGAAGAACATAACTGCCAAATTTCAAGTTATGTTGACCATGAATGAATGACAATGGTGAATTGTAACTCCCACTTTTACTCCTTTAAGGGATGAAACCCCGAACTTTATCACGCGCATGTTTCTTCAATTTGGATTGAATTGAATAAGTAGGTACTAAATTTTATGAGAGTTTAGATAATAAACTTTTTATTTTTAATACAAATTTATACACTTGTCCTTTTAATGGATGAATTTAAAATAAATTTTAAAATAAAAAAATTCTTTAATTGTATTGAAAAGCATAAATACTAAATTTTAAGTAATTTCTACAACAAACAATTAATTTTTCATACAAAATTAACTCTCCTTTTACCCATTTATGGGATGAAATTCAAAAATGCGTATTCCTTTAATCGTATTAAAAAGCATAAGTACTAAAAAATGTTATGTAATAAACAATTTATTTTAATTAACGCCCCTTTTATCTCTTTAAAGGTTTAAATTACATCATAATGACAACCTCTGTAAAAAAAACAGCCTTTCCGCTCCAAACTTATTATCTATTATAAAAAACGTTCAAGCGTAAACGAAATGTCCAATTTTCAAACAGCACAACCTTATTACTGTGCCAAACGTACTATCTGTATTATTACTCTTTGACTCGAATGTGGAGAGCGATATGCGCTGACGTGCGACACAGCCTCCCCGTACGAACGCTACCGAGAGACTAACTTTCGGAGCGAGCGCTGTCCGCGAATGAAATAATAAGGTTTTTATTGATTTAATGGCACGCTATAATAATTTTGTAAAATTTTGAACTTAAATTTTATAAAGCAATAAATTGCCTGTAATAAAGTGAAAAAATCATCAAAATCGTTTCAGTAGTTTGAAAGTTATAAGAAAATTCTTGCGTAAAAATAAGAGAGATATTCGATTTTTTTTCGTCAAAAATAACAACAAAATTTGAAAAATCGAACTTAAAATTTAAAGTAAATAATATTTTACGTATAATGTATATTTTTTTAAATTATTGGATTAACCGTTTAGGAGTAGTAGGCTTTCAAAGAGAAGTATATTTCGTAGTTTGGCGTATGTAATCGCCTTAACAATTAACATATAAAAATGTGATTAAGCAAACCAGTTTTTTCCCGCTTGCCTCCGGTGCCTCGCCTTAACTATTACGTTCCCGCTGACAGAAACCTATTTTGTTATGATTATTTTTATAATATTGTATTTTTTTAATAATGTTATAATAATTATAAATGTAATCAAATAAAAATTTAATGTAAATAAAGAGATAACAATAACTTATAAATACCTTGATCGGAGTCTTTAGGTATAATTATAGTATGGAGACATTAAGCAGTTGGTGACTGAGCGTTTCTTTGGCCGTTTGACAAAAGTTATCAAATTCTTTTGTCCGGTGGTGGTAACTGTCATCATAACGAAATTGTTGACATGAGGGGTGCAGATTTTTTTATATATATATATATATATATTATAAGCAGATATAGCAAATGTCAAATCGCCTTAAATACTGTCACTTTAAACGTATTTAGTGACTTAAAATGATTTAAGCATTTTGGTGCAAGCCACCCTTAATATTTACATCGTATGAAATCTAAGGGTTTGAAAATATATAATTATAAAAAGCGATGATTTTTTTTCAGACAGACAAATTTTTAGACAGACGAATGAGCCTTAATACATTCAAAGGTTGAAAAATGTGAACGTCTTATTTTCAATCGAAATTAAATAATTATTATCTTTATAGTACTTTTTGTTAAACAATAATTTATAAGATTGTTTTTTTAAAAAAAAAATCTTTAATTTATTTATCATATTTTGTATGCTAGACTCATTTTAAAAAACACTTATAAATATTTTTTATGTATCCTAGTCCTAGTATTTTCTAGCCTAATTTTAAGAAATAATGTTCCCCGTGTTGGATCCGGGCTCCTTTGAAGAATAGGCCAACTGCTGTTCAGCTAGGCAGGTCGTTAAAGGCGACCGATTGGTTATGCGAGTCACTAGCATCATGACTACAAGGTGGTAGAGTTCTGCATGTCTCGCCCGGGTCTGGTACCACCGCCTTACCTATACCTGCCGCAATAGCGTCAGTGCTTGTCGCTTTCGTGTTCCGGTTTGGAGAGTAAGATAGCCGGTAAACTTATTCATGTAGTATTACATCTTGCCACAAGAAAGCAACGCACCATTAACATCTTTGGTGTCTATAGGCGATGGTTGACTCTTTCCATTAGGAGACCCATCTGCTTGTTTGCTATCTTATGATATAAAAAAAATAGTCTCAACTCTCAAAGGGTTTACATTGCCTATTTGTAAGGTAAAAATTGTAGTGTATTTAGACTATAACCTCTGTGATTATTCGTTATCTAAAGTAAGTAAGTACTAAGTAATATATATATAACAAATTCTACGAGAAACAAATATTGAATTTTCTACAAAAGGACCCAAAGGATTTATTCCGCTCACGCTACCTGCAATAAGTTAAGCTTTATGAAGCCTATTTTGAACATTGAGATCTTAAGAATATCCGCTAGAGAAGGTTTTCACTCAACCAAATTTAACGCTATTGTAAAATTGTCGTATTTTGAATGCTTATTGTATTTTTTACAAAGATTATATAGGTTTGATAAAATTGAGTAATACTTGACTGCCTCCTGGTCTAGTAATATTAATCCGTTCGACTGAAATCACAAGGATCTGGCCTTAATCTCTAGATAAAGCATAACTGTCAGTGAAGTTGTTTTTCATCATAACAAACAAATAAATGGCTCTCCTGATGGAAAGAAAGCACTATCGCCTTCAGACACCAAATATGTCAATGGTGCGGAGTTTTCTTTGTGGAGAAATCTTAATACCACATGCGTATGTTTCTGGCTACTTTACCTTCCAAACTGACGCTATTGTGGCAGGAATATTTAAGGCGATGGTACCAGACCTAGGAGAGGCATAGCAAAACCCTACTATCTGGTAGCCACGATCATAGATCAGGATCAACGCAGAGGAAAATTGTTTGTCATTATTGGCATAGGCGGCAATGGGGATTACCTCTCATTTTGTTTGCTGGAAAATTGGTGAGTTCTCAGCACTTGGAAAGTCTATTGATAATCAACTCACTCTTTTTACTCTGGCTCAAGCTTCAGTAAAATTAATGAAACAATTTTAATTCGCTTAAAACAGATAGGAAAGTAAAAAAACTTAAATATGGTATCGTATGAACTGGGTAAAACATGGAGTGCTCTGTTACATAACTTAACCGTCAGAATAACGAGAGAACTTTGAATCGTATCGTTATGAAAAATAGATTCTAAAGAACATCGGCATCGCTTCTCGTAGGTCTTTACTCGATTTCTCGATTTCAGAAATTTTAAAGTTATTAAAACTTCCGTGAGATATTATTAATTAAATAATTAAAAATGGCTATCCTGAAGAGAAACCTTATGAAGGTCCAAACTAGTCGGAATCTGCACCGATTAAACGTAAGTTTAGCCACTTTTAAACATTATTTCTGCTATTTCTTCTTCTGCAATAGGTATTTTTTATGTTAGTGCTTCTTTTCACATTTTTAAGGGGTGAAGTCGACGATGTATTCCAGAAGAAAAAACTTTTTTTCTTTTTATTGGTTGTTTTCAAAGGGAACTGAGTCACCTTTGTCCGTAGGAGAACACCCGGAATTCTGTATCTCTACACGCGGTCCCTGGGTGTTGCTAATTAGGTGATATGGTGCAGACATATGTCATGGCTATAAGGATCATACAACAGCTGAAGGCGTGTCGCCAATCGCCGTTTTGTGTCACGTTACCGCTGTTGTAGCTTTAGTGAAGATGGGCCGAATCAGTTGCGCCTATATAATCTGGACGATCTGATAAACACTGACGTTGATGCATTTGGAGACTAGTCATAGAGGGTAGGGAGATCCGAAGCACGGTCCACCGCTAGCCGACCGCAGGGGACCCAAGTACACTGCTACCCACACGTGACAGACTGCCCCGCCAACTTGCGAAAAATTCCAAAATGCGCCATAGTCAGCGACCGGATGAGAGGGCCCTATGGACATTGGGAGGGGCGTCCCCGCAGTCTCCAATCTTGTTTCCAACAATGTAAAATCTAAGTATGTATCTCAGGTCCAGAAGTATAGCGCCTCGATTCACTACCGTCTTCACACCTACTTCACTCACTCTCTTAAATGAAAAAGACAAGGTACAAGAATAACGTTGTACAACAGCAGCACTCCCTCTCAATGAAAGTAGACCTCACTAACATCAGAGGTTTAAATTCTAATCTCGCTGCAGTCTATTTCTAGCTGGAAATTTAGCTTACCATTAGGCGATATCGTGGTCAAGCGCTTCCCTATCGATAATAAAAAGAAAAAAGTAATTTAAATTACTAAATATAATATGTAAGTCATTTTACAACTTATTTTACAACCTAGTTAAGCAAAGTTCATTTCTTTCCGTCACTGAAGCCGTCTACTTATAAACATATTATATTCTATGTTATAAAACAAAGTTACCCGTATACAGCAAGGCTTTATAAAACTCATTGTAAAAATAAAGTATTACAAAATTCATAGTACATGTTTTAAACTTTGAACACATTTATATGTTAACAAAATGGCAACCGGACAAAGGAAGACGAGAAAAATGTTTTTAAAGTTTAAACAAAAGCTTGTAATAACTGTAGCGTGAAGAGATACTGACTATTGGCCTGGGCGAGCCGCGGTCCAGTTTATGTGACATCTCCCCATTCAGCCATTCTGGTTTTAGTGAAACAAACTGTGAAAGCAATTAAAATGCTAAACTTTTTGAATATTTCGAGCGCCATTTTGCTTTTCAATCCAATGATTGCGAAAGCTATTATTCAAGTGTTTTTCTTTTGTATGTAGGAGACAATATATTCATATATCATAACGAACAAGCAGATGGTTTCCCTGATGGAATGATATAACCATCGTCTACACCAAAGATGTTAAAACTAAGTATATGCAGGCACTACTTATTTAAAAAGTAACGCTACAAAGGGATAAATATTCAGATTGTCCATTAATCATGTAGCAACCCTACGATAATATCAAGTATTTTACAGTTTATTGCGAAGGAAAATCTATGCTAAAAGCAAGTGAAGTAATATAAACTCTTTTGAAACAACTTGTTGTGTACTACGCACAAATTCTGCTAAATGAATCTTATAAAATGCAAACCAATAAGGTACTCTGAGTTTCTCAAGATTTTAACCACTAAGCGCTTTATAACTTCAAGAATTGGATTATCAAACGTGCAATGCATAATATATAATATCTAGGCCTTTGTGTTATGGTCCAAAATATGGTTTTTCTTATTAAAGCCAAAGCGGTCAAAATTCTAGTACCATGTCATTCAAGTATATCTGGAAATGACAATCACGGGTCAAGATGGTTTTGTCTTTTCACCAAAGATCTATATCTTACCATCCACACTTGAACACCAGTGATTGGTTGTTAGTATCTGTCCGAATTTAAAATTAGCAGTTTCAACCTTGATGTGTGTCTAGGTCTCTCCAGTGCAGTATGACACACCTAACTATAGACTGCTTGGGTGGTAAACACCGCTTTTTAAATGTAATTTACCACATTTACCGGGCTTTGTCAACGATTCTCTCCAAGAAAAATCAGGTATTCTGCTTTTAATTTAAATAACTAAAAGAAACTTACAACGATTAAACTCTCAATTATATTATTTTTGCAGAGGAAAAAAACTAAGAATGCTGCTGATAATAATAAAAATATTCATGCCAGCATCGTATGGATGATGAATTATCAAACTTCAATGATGATGATTTTTTTTTCAATTTTTCACTGAGTTGGTCCGGGCTCCTTCGAAGAATAGACCAATTACTGCCATTCTGTCAGGCACGTCGTGAAAGGCGACTGATTGGCTTTTTGTGTCACTACCATCGTGACTACTAGCTGGTAGAGTACCACAACGTCTCACCCGAGTATTTGGTACCGTCGCTTTACTTATTTCTGTCGTAACAGCGTTATTGCTTATCTGTTTATTGTTCTGTTCCGGCTTGAAAAGTAAGGTAGCCGGTAGTGTTATGCATGTGGCATTGCCATCTTGCCACATGGATAACAACGTATCATTCACATCTTTGGTATCTATAACCGATGGTTTTTCTTTTTTTTATTTATTCAAGATGACAGCATTTAAATCAATACATTAAATTTAAATGGATTACAAATTCAAACCAATAATAGTTATCCGCTGAGTTATTACTTCATGTTATTGAGATCTTGATCTTTCAATCAAGAGAGCCATCTGCTTGTTTGCTATCTTATGATATAAAAAAAGCTTTGCTGTTTATAGGCAATGGTTTTCTTTTTCTATCAGTAGCTCCATGTAGAATTGTGGTGTACAAACTATTTTATGATAGCGCATTATAGACTATAAACTATATTTTTCTACGCTTTACGTTGAGTACACATAGTCGCCTCTAGACCACCTAGTGGTCCAGCGTTGGCGTTTACCACATGAGGTCCCGGGTTCGATTCCCGGGTCGGGCGAATAAAAAAAAGTGTTTTTTCAGTTTTCTGAGAAACACAAAGTTGCCCGGGATTGGAAAGTGCCCAGTTGGCGATAGGCTTGCCACCTATCACATTTGTGGGACCAAGTATCTTCGGCTAATCGTGGGTGCACTTGTTGCACCTCTGCCTACCCCTCCGGGATATGGGCGTGAAGATACTTACACATAGCGCGCTATTATTACAACGCTATGCATTATATTAACCACCACAACTCTAGCTCCATATACTTGTGTGCTGTAGATATATAGAACCTATAATATAAAAATATGTGGGTACATAAAATGCGTTGGAAATGTTTTAATGAATACATATCTCAATATTTTACGCGATTTCAAGGACTTCGAATAAAAAGCCAAAATAAAAATAAATGTCACGCACACAAGACTCAGGAGATGTTGAATATCAGAATAACGACCGTAGATTGTACCCAAGAGCTCCATTTGTATGGTGGTTTGTAAAATGTCGGTATGAAATTGCTTGAATAAATTAATATGTACATATTATGTATAAAAATATGGTAAGTATGACAATGTTTCAGAGGTCAAAAAATCCCTGAATTAGAGGAAAAAAATGCTATAGGTGTTATTAAAATCTATTTAATATCCATACTAATATTATATTCATACTTCCATACTACTATTATAAATGCGAAAGTCTATCCGTCTATCTGTCTGTTACGCTTTCACGGCTAAACCGCTGGATCAATTTTCATGCAATTTGGCATGAAAATAGTTGAAGATCTGGGGTCAAACATAGGTTATTTTTTTTTTTCAAAAATCAACCCCTAAAGGGCTGAAATAGGGGAAGAAGTCTTTATGAAAATCTATACTAATATTATAAATGCGAAAGTCTGTTTGTCTGTCTGTTACGCTTTCACGGCTAAGCCGATTGACCGATTTTCATGCAATTTGGCATGGAAATAGTTGAAGACCCGGGGTTAAACATAGGCTATTTTTTTTTCCAAAAATCAACCCCTAAGAGGATGAAATAGGGGATGAAGTTTTTATGAAAAACTACGTTGACGACATGTTAATCTACTCGCGGGCGAAGCTACACGGGTCAGCTAATAATATTATAAATGAAGTTAAGATTTATATTCGATTCCTGAGTCAGGCAATCCGAAAATGTGCTTTTTCAACTTTCTAATAAAAATAACTTTGCCTGAGATTGGGTATATATACCGATCTCTTATACGTCTTATACGTCTGACTTATATGGCAGTTAACCAAAAGAAAAAACAACACAATAAAAAAAAGAATTTTGCAAATCTATTTATATGTATAGATATTTTTTATGTTACTTGGATAGGCAAACTGGCACGTACTGTAACGTACATTGGTCGTACCACCTTTTTTTTATAGAAGAGGGGGCAAACGAGCAGAAGGTAAACAAACCTGATGGTAAGTGGTCGATGTCGACTATTAACATAAACTAGTTTACCTGGAACCCGACCAGGTGTTGCCTATCCTGAAACAATAGGTGTTAAGTCTCGGTACCAGTAAATACACTGCCTGTCTTGCCCTTCATATATGACGCAGTTATGCCCGGACATACATTTTTCCCTGTGTTGATCTGGGCAATAGAAGAATTAACCAACTGCCTTCTGCCAGGCAGTTCGAAGAAGGCGAACTATTAGATATACGTGTCACTACCAACGTACATACCAGGTGGAAGAATTTTGCAACCTCTCGTATAAATATTTGATACCACCGCCTTACCTAATTTTTTTGCAATAGCATCAATGCTTATCACTGTCGTGTTCCGGAGGAGGATAAGTTATAGAGGGTAAATTAGCCGGTAACTTTACCAACCCACGACACAGATAGCAGAGGACCATCACAGAATATAGGAGACTTATAGAAGATAATGTACATACAAGTAATATTTGAGCAACGCACACATAGACAACTCTCACGGATGCGATATCTCGGTATGTTTCGGGACAGTTTGTTCCGCACCAGTCTGAGATATCGCGTCCGTGAGAGGTGTCTATTTGTGCTATGCTCGAATATTGCTTGTATGTAACATTTATTTCTGTTAGTCTTTAGTATTTTGTGACACCATTGAAATCTTTGACGTTTATATGCATTGGTTGCCTGCATGTTTGTTTTTTTATAATATAAGAAAAGATTTAAAGGGATATGTAGTTAGTAAATGACAAATTATGTGTGTGGCATTCAAAGCCCATCACATGGATGGCAACGCAACATGAACATGATTTGTGTCTATAAGCAATATTATTTTCACAAGGAGAAATGTTTGCTTGTTTGTTATCCTATGAAATAAGAATATAAAAAAAGATAATCCCAAAAACCTTAATGATACTTTGCTGGACCTGGGGTTTGAATTTGATCTTAGTTAAAAAGACTTGCTACAACACTCAATATGATGGTCCTACGTATACTGGTCCAAGTGCCATGACACAACTTTACAGGAGAGCGGATTAAATTTTCTACGACTTGTTATTTTTAACCCCCGACGAAAAACGAGAGGTGTTATAAGTTTCTGTTGTGTATCTGTGTATTTGTATGTCTGTCCGTGGCATCGTAGCGCCCTGACGGATGGTAAGATTTGGTTGCGTTTTTTTAATTGAAAGCCCTGTTATGCGTGATTTTTCTTAGCTATGTTTCAATAGAATCTGTTAAGCTGTTTCAAGATTACCAGCTCTTTTCTAATTGATGAAATAAACAACTTGTAATGGCTTTATTTATACTAAATTTTGTATTTTCTTACTTCATTGATATTACAATTAAATGGTAACCTTGACGTGATACTTTGAGATCCTCATTCGAAACCATTAGCATCTATTTAACTGGCAATTTTCGTATGTAAATAACAGTTTTTCTAAATATTGCAAGCAACTTTTTAATAACTTTCTGATCTCGTTTGTACAAAAATTTGACAAACTTGTAAAAGCTCAGTGACAATGCAATACTATGTTACCATCCAACAAAGCTCATTATGTAGGGACTGGAAATCTTTGATCCAGAGTTTTACTCAGAGTTTGGACTCATTGGTTTTGTTGCTAAAAGTACAATGTTTGATTAGTGCTCATGTTGACGAGGATCTGAAGATGGAGCTGAATAAGTGGTACCGAAAACCAGGCGTAGAATGTAGAAAGAGATAAGATGGTCAAGTTCGGACTCGATAGATTTTTGATGACGCGTACTTTCCATTATATATAATGTCAAAGATCTGTAGATGGAGCCGTAAGTGTGTCATTGTAACTCGCAGATAGAAATTCCTAATATAGTGGAGTTTGGAGTCATTTAATCTGTTATAGTAGGTTCTTTCTGATGATGATAAGGCTCTGACGATTGAGCCAAAAAGTGACTTTGAACTCCAAGAATCCAGCTTCAAAATACAAATACAATGAACACCTAAAGTAAATGAGATAGTATTTTTGAATTAACACTTAATTTACTTGTATTGGCAAACACAAGTGCTGGATGATTTTCAGGCTCTAATGATGGAACTGAAAAGTAACCATGAGAACTCCTAAACTAGATAAGATAAACTAATCGAAATTGGACTCATTTGTTCCGTTGGACAAGCACTCTAGTGCTAGACGATTTGCACAGTCTCATGATAAAGCTGGGAGTACGTTATGGGAACTTTGGATTAAAATAGAGAAACACCATCTACTTTGGTGTCACTTGTACACCTTTAAGGACTTCGGACCTTTAAAGACCTTATAAGCACTTTGGAGCGGAATGGCTTCCAGTGCCTGATGATAGAGCTGGAAGATGTGCCCAAGAACTCTTCAGCTAAACCAGGTTAATCCATCAAGTGGGGACACATTCGGTTTGTATTAGCAAACAATTTGGTGCTGGAAGATTTTCAGTATCTGATGATAGAATCGGAAGGTAGTCATAGGAACTTCTAAAGTAAACAAGATAAACCTATCGAGTTTAGGGTCCTTTGTTCTGTTTTAACAAACAACCTGGTACTAGACGATTTTCAGGATCTTATAATAGAGCTGATGATGGAACATGGGAACTTTGGAATAAAATGGAGCAAATTTATACCAAAGTATTTGGAGCAGGATGTTTTCTAGATTCTAATAATAAAACCGGAAGAAGATCATGAGAACGTCTAAGCTAATCTAGATAAACCCATCAAATGTGGGCTAATTCGGTTTATCTTGGCAAACACTTAGGTGCCGGATATTTTTCAAGATATAACAATGATGGAACTGGAAGGTGGTCATCGGAGATTAGGCTGATATAGTTGGCCTTTATTGATATGAGATTTGCAGGGTTTGATAATGAAACCAGAAAGTAGCTATGGAACTCCTGCACTAAACAAAATAATCCCATTGAGTGTGGTTTATTTGTTATATTTTTACAAACTCTCTGAATCAAAATAACTTCCTGGGTTATATAGTAAAGCTGGAGCCCATGGGAGTTTTGCGATAATACAACTTAAACTCATTGAGTAAGGAACCGTGTTAACTTAACCTGATGCTATAAGATCCCCTTTTGAAGATCATTAGGCCCTTTCAGGTTTTGCTCTTAAAATGATGCATATGTAGCAGAATGGCAGTCTGTGTCGGGGGTTCTTGAAATTTTTAATTTTATCTTGTGACATAAATCAATAGAAGTATTTCATAATTTGTACTTTTGTACACATTTTGAAATACTTCCTACGTTACTTTACTGCATTAGGACCAATATAAGGTAATTTTAAGGCTTTTAATGCAAAAAACATAGTTACCGTTGTTTTGCGGGTTGCACCAGTATATGTAGGACCCGACGAATACACAGACTTCTATGTATTAACGTACTAGACAAGTCGTTTTGGCCTCATATGGAGTACTGGGTTATATAGTAAAGCTGGAGCCCATGGGAGTTTTGCGATAATACAACTTAAACTCATTGAGTAAGGAACCGTGTTAACTTAACCTGATGCTATAAGATCCCCTTTTGAAGATCATTAGGCCCTTTCAGGTTTTGCTCTTAAAATGATGCATATGTAGCAGAATGGCAGTCTGTGTCGGGGGTTCTTGAAATTTTTAATTTTATCTTGTGACATAAATCAATAGAAGTATTTCATAATTTGTACTTTTGTTTACATTTTGAAGTACTTCCTACGTTACTTTACTGCATTAGGACCAATATAAGGTAATTTTAAGGCTTTTAATGCAAAAAAAATAGTTACCGTTGTTTTGCGGGTTGCACCAGTACATGTAGGACCCGACGAATACACAGACTTCTATGTATTAACGTACTAGACAAGTCGTTTTGGCCTCATATGGAGTACTGCTCTCACTCGTGGGCGGGGGCTCCTCAGTACCAACTCCTCCCTTTTTCCCTCTTTTCCCCGCACTACTCCTCCGTGGAGCCAATTACCGGCAGGGGTTTCTCTGAACGGATACAATTTCAAGAAAAGAGCATACTCTTTTTTAAAAGGCCGGCAACGCAACTGCAAATCGTATCCAGTTAAATCCATGATATTAATATATCAATAAATAAGTGTCTTATTTTCAAGCATCTCATAAAAGGTGAGACCTTTTATTTTATAAGGCAGGGAAAATGAGAAATTCAAGTAAGATCTGGGGGGTTACCATCAACTTTTAAAAAAACGCTCAATTCCCAGTCAGTTCAAAAACAGGCCTGCTTTTGGCCTGTTAGAAATCATACTACGACAGCTTAAAAGGTGAACGTTTTTTGCGTCAAGGTGAACGGTTATGCTTATCTATGGCCTGCTATAATATCATTGCGTTTTATAACATCAGTTTAGAAATTTGAATCGTATATTTTTCTAGTTTATCGGTTTTTTGTTTATTAAGGTGAAAACATGACTTTGTTGGATATTTAACCATTATTTATTTGCTATATTCACGTAACTGAAATACTAAGTAATAAAAATGTAAGTTCACCTTAATAAATAACTAGCCTCAAAGGTATAAAAATTTACTTGATTCTGAACGTAACGCTGATAGATATCTGAAGATTTTAGGCGCGTAAATTAAATGTCTTGTCTTATTTTATCTAAATTTCACCACTCAAAACTTTGGTAAACCGAAAACAATACATAGATACTCAAGTATTTCTTTTTACAAGTTTTAGTAGGTACTTAATAGTGTGCAAAGCACACTGTGCTTAATAGTTTCTTTACATAAAGTTACGTAGTACTCTAATTGAGGAGCGTCTGTTCAAAAGGAGCTATCTACGTATCGGATTGTTTATACGTTTTTATTATGAATTTCACTTGCTATCCAAGATCTTATTATGCACTGTGTATATTTTTGGTCAAAAGTGCCTATTTCCGCTTTAAACTTCTACCTTATTGTACGGTTCTGATCAAAAGGTGCTAATTGTAATAGGTTCTAACTGGTTGGTAAACACCAATCACAATTCTAATCAAAAAGGGTTATATTTCATAGTAATTTCGTTAATTATTTGTAGTTTGGTACAAAAAGAACTATTTACTTGCTACGAAACAAACGAAGTGCCAGTTCTTCTGTTTCTTAAAGGACGCGAATCCAGGCCAGAAAAAAAGATATTTGAAGTTTCTAAACAAAAAATCATATTTTTCAATGAAAATTTCAGTGTCAAATTAATAATTATTGTCTTAAGTCAAAGTTACATTTTACGCGTCTCTCGTGCAACTGTGTGTGTGTCACTGATCCTGCTTTAATTGTATAAATATCAGCAAATTCATGAAAAAAATCTTGAAATTCCTAATAAAATATGGATGTGGAGGCGTAAAAAGAAAGACGTAAATATTTTACTTGTGAAGCAATTAGGAGATGACTGGGCTGTTACTGGAGTTGTTATTCTTTAGGAACATTATTCTTGATGATCAAACAACTATAACTGGTGCTAACAATGAAGATCACCAACATGATGAGTCTTGTGACTGTTTAGAACAGGACATTAGTCAAATTAGAATATAAAATTTACTTTCATCTTTCTACTTTTCTTTTATTTTTTGTCCTAGACCAAATTTGTACTCTAAGCATTACTGATCAAAAGGCGCTATTTATTCTTGGTTCAGATCAGAAGGTGCTATTTGTTATCATTTCATAATAAAAGGTGCTATTTTCAGAACAACTGATCAAAAGGTGTTATTTACATTATTTATAATTTAATATTGTGGTCTTTGTTAAAGATACAAAAAAATATTTTAGTCATAAAGTTAGTGGACTTATCATGAAACATCTCAATTAAAAAAAATACACTTGCCTCATACTAATTTCAGGAAAAAAAAAACTTTTAAATTATCTAAAATGTGGTTAGCATGTAAATAGCCCTTTTTGAACAGACACTCCTCAAGTGGTCTGTACATAAAGTGATATCTGACGATCAGACCCGGCCGTCTTAAAGAAGTTGTTTTGTAATGAAATGTAAATGTATGTAATGTAAATGTGGCATCTTTAATGTATTTATGTCGGAAGTTATTGTTTATAAATAAAGCAAAGAAGATATTATAATCACTACGTTTTAAGTAACAAGTTTATAACATTCTGTTGAACAAATCCATTTCTTTTTCCTTTTTCATCCACGTCTTGTTGGTTGGATGTAATCAACTTCTTCATCCCAAGGAATTTCAAAACATTCATACTGATATTGGGGTTAAAGCAAATTGATTTAAGCTTGGGATTATTTCAGGCAAATGTGCAAAATGCTGCAAGCATTTTTCTGGACCCGAATAAGGACCTTTGTCATTTTTTTATGTATAAGGTGTTCTTTTCTGTATCCTATAATGAATTCCGGGTGAAAAATTGTATTTAAGTAATAATATAATAATGATCTTAGTGTAAAGTTGTTATAAATTTAGTATTTTGTACTTTTTGTAGCAACATGTACCGAATAAGCAAATTATTTTTGTGACAATATTAGAATACCCTGGCCCATAAAGGTAAACTACACAAATTATTGCTGATTCCATTATATTGCTATTCTTGTGTGTATGTGTATATTTACCATAAGTCTTACTCCTAATTGATAAATGTTAATAGCAGTGGACACTGTAACTACAGTGTCCAAAGTCCAGATGCATAAAGCTTTGCTCACTACAATATGAAGCCAAGGCATCATAACAAGCTATGTTTGAAGGTCATCTCATGTAGTTTTTTCATTGTTTTAAACTTGTCATACATCCTTTAATTAAATTATACGGTCTGACATTTCCTATTTTTTATAGCATGAGTGTTAGTAACTGCAATTCCTATTTTGCTTTTAGAATAGGATACTTGAAGTCCAATCACCTGATAAATGACAGTAGATAAAGGACAGCATTACATACTCTTTAAAGTACAGGAGTTGGATCTTATATTGACATAGAACTGAAAAAAATCAATTTGCTGTAGTAGTTTGATTGGTGTCCAAATTGACCTATTCGTATCACATATGTGATACGAATAGGTTACTTATATAATAAGTTACTTATAAAATAATACTTATATAAGTATAAAAAAATTGCATAATTTTAGTATACATATATTGTGTTGATACAGTATATGTGTATTTTCTGCCTTATTGATTTATTATTAGTGTCCATACTGAAGAACTAGAGTACAAGAACTGAGTAGTTCAAAAATAAAGTGTTCCAGTATAAAATATCAAGAAATCCTTAATACTGAGTAGTTCAAAAGTATTCTGCTATAAAATGTCAAGAAATCCTTAATAGCAGCCAGGGTGTAGGTAGTCATAGCAAATTCTCAATCCCTTAAATATATTGACTACCTAGTACCTACCTACTATATGTTTTTAGGAATTTCAAGAATATATTCCAAATCCCAGTAGTACATACCTCCAACACATATTCTAGTTGGAGCCTATTAATCTGGCAACTGAACCCAGTGAAGTAAGATATTTGCTAACAATATTGTGCATGGTTATACAATGTTAAATCTTTTGTGGGAAAATAATAGGGGTTACTGAAACAAGCTTAACAATTGTCACAAGCAACTCATCTTGATTTTGTATGGGCTAAATCTGCCTACATAATATGTCCATTTGAAATAATTTGATTTATGTAATGAAAGAATTTTTCTAACAAGCATTTGTTAGAAAAATTCTTTCAAAGTCTAAGTTTTGGTCATTTTCCTCCGCATATAAACAAACTTACAAAATCCACTGCTTTTTTACATGCATTGTGCTATTTCTAATTTTTTTTGTTATACAGCTTTAACCACGACTTATTATAAAAAACTTTTACTTCTTTTGCTCAGTCAGGTAGCCAATGTGTTGATAGCAATGATGTGTATAAATATTACCACACATAATTGGTTAATAGTGTTGCTTTCTATCCATAAAATTATTAAAATCGATTTTGTAGTTTGGCTTTTATTAATTACAAGCAAATTTTACTTCAATGATTTATCTAGGTTGAAAAATCAGGCAAGGTTAGGTTAGGTTGAAAAATAAATTTATCATATAAATGTTAATTTATACAAGAAGTCAAGAAAAAATATAAAGTCCGTCTTATTTTTGAAGCAGATAGCTATCTTGATGACATAAGTGCATAACCATAGGATGATAGATGTTAAGCTTCATGTGTTAAGATTACCAGAAACTTTACCTTCCAAGCTAAAATATGTCTATGCCATACACTGACATTATAGACAGGATAAACAAAGCTTTATACGCAATAATGTCGCATGGAGGAAGTCTTACCACAGTGTTTTAATGTCCATACCAATTAATGCCAGGGTGCACTGCAAGTCAAGTTGATATTAGGGCAGTAAGGGGAACTTGGTCAATCCCTTTTACCCAGTGTTGGGTTGTCGAATATGATACCCTTTAATGTACTTTTGAATATAGAGAAATATCAAAATACCCAAATAGTATTATAGCTTCTGTAGCATCCCAATTGCCTATTGGTTATGGTTACAAGTAAACACCTTCTACTATTTGGTGAAACAGATATACCATATTCACCAAGGTTTTTTTATATATATCACTAGCTGTTGCCAGCGACTTCGTCCGCGCGGACTTAGTTTACTCCGCACTGCTCTGCTATATGTTGACCCGACTTGTTAGTAATATCCATGCAAAATTTGAAGTAAATCCGTGCAATACTTTTTGAGTTTACCCCGGACATACATACAGACAAACAGACAAAAATTCTAAAAACTATATTTTTGCTTCGATATCGATTGTAGATCACGCCCAGAGTATTCTTTAAAAAAAATATTCAATGTACAGTTTTGACTTTCCTACGATTTTATTATATGTAAAGATTAGATAGCAAATAAGTAGATGGCAATGCCACCATGCCATGCTCCTGATAGAAAGAGAAACCATCACCTATAGATTGCTATTCTTGTGGTGGGATGGCAACCTAACCTAACCCTCCAAACTGGAACATAACAATGACAAGCATTTATGCTGTTGTGGCAGGAATAGGTAAGGCAGTGGTAACAAATACCCGGGCAAGACTTTGCAGTACTATACTACCTACTAATCACAATGGTAGTGACACATATAGCCATTTAGTCGCCTTTTACGACCTGCCTTGCAGAACAGTAGTTTGTCTATTCTTCAAAGGAGCCGGTCAACACGGGGAAAAGGTTATAACACATAAAAATATTAAAAAACATTTAATTTTATACTAAATAAAATATTTATTAAAAATAACAAACTGAGAATATAATGACAAAACAGTATAATTTTATGTAAACAAATACTCTAAAACTTCATAATATTCTTTCTAGACTCCCTGATGCAACTGCCACAAGCATGTAACAAAGTCCTACCTATGTCATTGTTGGATCCAAATCCAAAATTAAAGGAAATGACTTAAGTTTCCTGTTGCATCTCAAAGTCGTTGAGTTCAGAGACAGATGAACTGGCTGCATTACAAATTTTATGAAGGGTATGTGCATAAGCCATTCAACCAGCTACATGGGGTTGGTGATACAGCATTCAAAGGCTGACTAGACCTATGTTTAGCTTTTAGAACACTAATGAACCTTTCAATAACATTTTGGGCCTGGATATGTTTGGCCATATAATATGCTTCTGGAGAATCTAGTTCTGCATTTCAAATTAGTGTTATCTTTTTTTTCTGAGTGGATTCTCAGAGTCTCCTAGAATAAATATATAGTAAAATTATATTTTGTATTTATTATTATTAAATTTTACTTACTGTGGATTTGTTATTATTTAAAGTAAGTAAATAAATACAAGTTAAAGACTAGCAACTCGATACCACTGTTACAAATCTTAAAATAAGTCAGGTATTATGTTAATATAGCTGATATGTACTTAGTTGTAATATGAAACAGAAATATGAAAATGTATGGATAACTTCAAAAAAATATAAAATGATGAATTAATATCATCATATTAGTCCTCTTGTAAGGTAGGCAGAGTGAAGCATATGTCAATAGACAATATCATATGTCATTTAAGTCATCCATTGTACTGTAATTGTGCATAAATTTAAATAAGTAGACTCTGGTTAACAAGTTTGTCGGTTAGCGAGATATATGGTAGTCCTATTGCCACATTTTGCTTTATTTGTAGAGGTAAATTACGTGGAGTCACTAGCCCACTAGACATGATATTTTAAAAATAAATATATAATAAAATGAATAAATTTTAATAAACATCTTTAATTTGCAGTAATTTGACCTTTTTTATTTTCCTAAAACTTCAGTAAATAATATATTTATTTTAATACTTTACCAATTGACATTTAAATAATGCAAAGAATGGTAGTTTTCCTACAATAAATTAGTTTTTTTATGTTTAGTAGGTCTTATTCTGGTTGTGTGAGTCCCATCAATAGAACTTTAATGCAAAATAACACACATGTCAAACTTTATATGATATTTTCATCATTTAGATAAATGTATAAATATATTTTTAAATCCACACTAATATTATAAAATGCATGTTTACTGTCTTACACTTTCACAGCTAAATCTCAATTGATTTTAATAAAATTTGGCATGAAGGTAATTGCAGATCCGGGATCATACACAGGCTAACTTTTTTTTCAAAAATAAACCTATAAGATGCTAAATTTGTGAATGAAAGATTTTATTAAAAACTAATAGTTTTTTTTATGAACAGTGTGTTATAATATTCACAGGCAAAGCTTGCAGGTCAGCTAGTTATTTATTTCATTGATATTTAACAATTTTAGAGACTGTACCCTAACTTATTAGCCTGTCACCCTGCTGCAGGATGGGGAATTTTATAAATTTATGTCTAATTGCATATTATTCAAAGCAGAAATAACTTGTGCTAGTAATATTGGCTGTACAACTTTTTGATCTCTGTGGGTCTCTGATATGCATATGAGCCATGTGCATTAACATAATTGCTGTAAAACCTGCCAATGTGTAAATAGGAAGTTATGGGCAAATTTTCAAAACTTTGGTATTGTGTAAACAATTTAGAAAAAACCTATATTAACCCTTTTATATACTTAAACTTAACTTTAGACTTTTGGGTATTTATTTTCATAACAGGTACCAAATCCTTGCACAAACTATAAAATAAATCCTTGAATAACCTTAAAAGTGTAGTTATGAATTGAAATGAAGTAGTTTTGTGGAAAATAAACAGATTTTTATGTTCATAGCTAAGTATCCATATTTATTTACAAATTCTCTTTTGTACAATTGAAAATGGTTGTCCATCTCTTTAATTCGACGCCGTCGGTTTCTTTTTCTCTCGAAAAATTGATATTCGTCACATATCTACAAAAACAAAACAGATATATTTCACCCGCTTCACAACTTCTTAAAAACAAACTTTCAAGTGGGTGTCACACATTAAAACATTATCACAAGTAAGTATGCACTTTAAATTCCAAAATTTAATTTACGATCAAAGTCGATAGTGCTAGCAAACAGTTTATTTTGGTTTATTTAAAGACCTCTACAGCAAAACAATTCAATAAAAGCTGGTCAAGAGTAACTTTTTAAGGATTGGTTTATCTGGCATTAGAAAAATTGTGAAAACGCAATACTGCTGTCAAATAAAGTGTCATGGTACGGATAGTCTATATGAAAAAAAAAGGTGAACGGTTTTCATAGACGTCAAGTAGCAGGCCTGCTATTGGCCTGTTAATAAGGTGTCATGGTACGAAAAAGCAAGGCATTTCAAATTCTGTTCTGCTTTAAGAGCTCGTAGTTACCCACCTGAGTGCTAAGTGTGAGTTTTTCTTTTCGCATTCGATCGTGAGCGCGTTTGTACAGATTTGTACAGCGCGATTTGTACCTAGTGGTAAACGTGAGAAACCAGTTTACCACTAGGTGGCGCTGTACAAATCACATACAAATTCCTAGTAAACTCGAAACGCGCTCACGATCGCATGCGAAAAGAAAAGCGCACACTTAGCACTCTGAGCCGATTACGTTAACACCTAGATTGTAACGTAAATAACCTTTTCATAGGCAAGAAATTTTATTGACCGATGGCCATACGCTGAGATTCCTCGAACTACCCGGCCCCGGCAAGAAGACCTTAAAAGGGCCTGACATAATGTCTCGCGCCTTTTACTTGCCTATACAGACCGCGCGAACGATGCACCAGATTGGGACGGGTCGCCTGCTGTTTTTACTCCACGTGGCAGTGGAATTCACGAAGAGTTGCTGTTTACTCCTGAAGTACGCCACAGCTAGACCAACAACCAACGGAACATCCCTATCCAGTACACCGAGCAAACTATTTTTCCGAGCCAAGCCTCCCTAACTTAAGTCCCTGACCCCCCAACTTATTGCGTCACCGCGCGCGTCCCCAAATGTCTTTTCTTTTTTATATTTTTTTTGCCATTAACAACTTTTACAAGAACACAGGGTATATATGTTTTATACATAAATAGAAGTAGAAATAGAAATCGGTTATTTAAGACATACACCACAACATTTACTACCGTAAATGTTATGGTAACATACAGTAGCAAAATAAAAATACAAAGGATAAAAACACAAAACAAGACAGAATAATTAGGTATTTGACAATATATAAAAAATACCACCAAATACAAAAACTCGAAATAATATATATATATATATATATATATATATATATATATATATATATATATATATATATATATATATATATATTTAAACTATTTATTAATTATATTATTACTATTATTTAAACTATATATCTTTTTTTTAACTGAACTCAAAACAAGATAACAGGTACAAAATTAAAAAGCTACAAATAAAATTAACTGATAACATGAACACCTAAGCAGACAAAGCCACGAGAATCAATACTAAAATGTTTTAAATTAGGTTTCTTAAAAATACAAAGGTTTCAGCTTCACAAATGAATATAACATTTAAAATTAAACTCAGCAGGAGATCTTCCTACAATGTTACGTAAATTGTTCGCACATATTTACTTTTGACTAATTGAAAATTCGACAAAACCTAAGAGAATTCTCGGCTCAGCGCTATTGCGTTTCTACTAAAACTACACCAATATTTGTCTTCAATTAATTGTATATTGTCAGTTTAATCACCACTGCCCTTCTTTTATTCCTATTATTAATAAAATTACCTCTAACTACATATGATAACTTTGTGTAC
The DNA here is from genome assembly GCA_036924255.1 of Apodemia mormo. Classification (NCBI taxonomy): domain Eukaryota; kingdom Metazoa; phylum Arthropoda; class Insecta; order Lepidoptera; family Riodinidae; genus Apodemia; species Apodemia mormo. Next base: position 30,416,097 of record JAUPFN010000019.1, read on the forward strand.
AGACTTTGAACACTGAATATCGTCGGCACTTGGTAAAACTCCATGTTAATTTGTGTTAATAGTATGTTACAAACACTTTTACTATTTTACTTAGATTTTATTAATAAACACCAATCGGTTTCGCTTTTTAACGCATCATCAGGGCAATAAGTCGATACTGTTTATTAGAATAATTTTTAACATATCAAGGCAATAAGTCGATACTGTTGATTAAAAAATATTTTAATCTACTTATTATCTTCTTATTAGAATCTGGTTTTTAGATACAAACTGTAAGTTACTAGCTGTGCCCGCGACTTTGTGCGTCCGTGGAAAAAATTCTAAAATCTTGGTACCAAATTTCATCTAAATCGGTTCCATGGTTGAGGCGTGTAGAAAAAACAGAGAGACAGAGTTAATTTCGCTTTTATAATATTAGTGTGGATTTATATATATATATATATATATATATATATATATATATATATATATATATATATATATATGTATATATATATATATATATATATATATATATATATATATATGTATATATATATATATGTACATATACATATATTTAACATTTTATATATACATTATTAACATTTTTATTGCATACATTACACAACATTTTTATTGGATTATTAGGTCAAAATATATGTTACTATTTTTTACATATACGGTATCAGAATTGAGTACTGAACATTCTTTTTCAGTGTTGTTACAGTATTTTACCAGTCAACATGTTCCCCTATGTTGGTCCGGGCTAGGGCGGGTGGTAGAGTTCTGCAACGTACCACCGCCTTAACTATTCCTGCCACAAAAACGTCAATGATTGCGTGGAGATGTTGTTTTGTCATTTTATAAGTAGATATGCAAGCTGCATGCGAGCAACTCGAAAAGCGAAACTCAAAAAGAAAACAAAAAAACATTAACTATATAAACAATAGATTAAGAAAAAATATAATAATGTAATGATTAAATGTTGCTGCATTAGTAGAAAAGCAGATCATGCAGTATTAATTTAAAAAAAGTCATTGATTGTCATTGTCGTATTCCAATTTGGAGGATAAGATAGACGGTAGACTTATGCATGTGGGATTGCCATCCCGCCACATGGATAGCAATGCATGATTAACATATTTGGTGTTGTCTATACGCGAGGCTCTAAGATACGGGCGTGAAGATACTTTTTAAATTTTTTTAGAAGGAAATAACCTAACATTGAGAATTTTCTGGTAATAAAGATAATGTTTGCTTAGAAAATTTAACTAATATAATTAAAGAACAAACTTGGTGCTTCAACTTCACTAATGGAATCCTAGATAATGCAAAAGCTTGGAGTAATCCCCTTTAAATTCTTAAATATCTAATACTGTATTACAGTGCAAATCTGTGGAAATAGAAAACATGCATATTTTAAAAAATAGCTCACCCAGCATACGTTGTTCTGCCATATGATAACTAGTAGTGCCTGCGACTTCGTCCGCGTGGATTTTTTTAAAACAAAACTAGCCTCATTTACATCTTATGACGTCAGCTATCTGAAAGTGAAAGTACCGTCGAAATCGGTCCAAACGTTTCAGACATTAGCAGGAACAAACAAACAAACAGACAAAAAATGTTATTTTGGTATAATATGTACCGTGTATACATCCATGTGGACCATGTGCATTTAGGAAAAGCGGTATGTTTTAATGTTACAATCAGTTAATTCAATTATATTTGGTCCCGCGTTGGCGTTGACCACATGAGGTCCCGGGTTCGATTCCCGGGTCGGGCACATTAAAAAAAAGAGTTTTTTCAGTTTTCTGAGAAACACAAAGTTGCCTGGAATTGGAAAGTGCCCGGTTGGCGATAGGCTTGCCACCTATCACATTTGTGGGACCAAGTATCTTCGGCTAATCGTGGGTGCACTTGTTGTACCTCTGCCTACCCCTTCGGGGATATGGGCGTGAAGATACTTTATAGATTTGTAATGGCTGTGTAAATTGTTTTTTTTTATATAATGTATTATATTAAAAGTAATTTAACAAAATTAACCCACATTAAATATTTGTTAACTATCACATCACCAAATCTCAAAAGCTACTAAACCGATTTTGATGAAACTTACACTGTTCCCTAATTTGGAATACACCTGATTTGATTAAAGAATTTTCTTGATGTGGCTTTTAGTTCCCGAGAAATTCGTGCACAATTAGGAAACATATATATCTGTACATACACATAAACTTTCAAATTTAGTACACGTGTTTTGACAACTAAATAGATTATTATACTTTAATATTATCCAATCAAATCAATCCTATTCCAATTTAAGTATATTAATATATGTGCATATATTAATATACACAAATATATTATATTAATATTATAATTAATATGTGGATATTAATATAATAAATTCAAAAGTTTGAATGTATGGACGTTTGTTAATCTCACCAAAATGGCTGAATTGATTTGGATCATTGGATGTAATTTTGCACACTGATAGATAATAAATTGGAATAACACAAAATATAGTTTTTATCCCGAAAATATAAGTTTTTTGCTTGGAATTAGCTAAAAGTATATAATGCAGCGGGCCTTATAGGAAAACCTTATAGAAATTCATACAAATTTTCATAAAAATTCATATCAGTTTAAATTTTAGTTATAATTATATGTGCCCGCGACTTCATAGTGTGGATTTTTTGCGTGGATTTTTTTAAAAATTAAAGTAACCTAAGTTATCTACTCTTTATTACATAAGCTGAAAGTCCCATCAAAATCGGCCGTTTCGGAGATTACCCAGAACAAACAGACAGACAGACAAAAAAAGACGTGTGGCACTCGGAGACTGCCGCGGTAAAGCTATTGCGTAGCATTTTTTATCAACTTATGCAATTACAATTATATATTTATTTTATTTATGCAGTATTTTTTTTTTCTTTGTTTATTCATATTTAAAACACTTTGTACATAAATTATACGAGTACAGATATCCACTGTTGTACGTAGATGATAAATACCTATACACCTATATACTTTCTCACAAACAACTGATTATGGTAGTTTTCCTATACAACCAATGCCACCTAAAGGCGCGTTGTTGAACTAAAGATACAAGCGTGATATTTCAAAAAGTCATTAAATGTTCTGGTATTTATCGATAGATGGAAAAACTATAAAGTATCACCGCTGTGCCGGTCGGAGTGGGGGGTGTTAGGTTTTTTCGTTACGGAATTTCTGGATTGGGTCTCCACGCTCAAGGCCCGCGATAGAAGCTATGCAATAGCTTAAAAATGGTAAAAAATATTATTTTGGTATGTGTACCATGTATACTTCCATATGCATTTAGTAAGAAGCAGTTATTTTAATGTTACACACAGACACTCTAATTTTATTTATTTGTACAGATAAAAATACATTGTAAGGTATTAGTATTAAGTAAATTAAAATTAGCATCTCTTTTATATTTTAATTATTTAATTAAATTAAATTATTTAATTAAAAAATAAGGGTCGGTGATAGAAGAGTAAAAATTTAGAGTTGTATGTATTTTTCAACGATGAATAGTAAATAAAATAAAACAAATTGTCCATAAAATAAAAAATATTTTTAGGGATGGACAAACCCTTATCACTAAGGGGTATAAAAATAGATAGTAGCCGATTCTCAGACCTACTGAATATGCATACGAAATTTCATCAAAATCAGTCAAGCCGTTTCGGAGGAGTACGGGAACGAACATTGTGACACGAGATTTTTATGTATAAGATATTACGTAATTAATAATAACTTGTTACAAAGTATATTATATGCAATTGAGTGTAGACGTGTAATATAGTATATGCAATTGAGTGTAGACGTGTAATATAGTATATGCAATTGAGTGTAGACGTGTAATATATATCTTTTATTTATATCATAAGATAGCAAACAAGTAGATGGGTCTCCTGATGGGAAGACTCAACCATCGCCTATAGACACCAAAGGTGTTAATGGTGCGTCGCTATCTTGTGGCGAGGTCTTATGCCCCATTCATAAGTTTACCGGCTACCTTACCCTCCAAACCGGTATACGAAAGTGACAAGCATTGACGCTATTGCGGCAGGAATAGGTAAGGCGATGGTACCAGACCTGGGCGAGACAATGCGGAACTCTACCACCTAGTATGTAATATCTAAGTATAGTAATATCTATATATTCTACATTTCTTTCACGCATTCTTCCTCTTTTAGGTTTGCTCGGAGAAATCGCTTACAGAGATAAGCTCGCCTTTTGTAGTATTTTCAAAAATAAAATTGTAATTTGACTTTTATGTGTACAATAAAGTGTTAAATAAATAAATAAAAATAAGCCATTTATTTACACCCCACGCCTTTATTTATCGCCTCTGTGGTCTAATGGTCAGGTGTAGGCGTTGACCACATGAGGTCCCGGTTTTGATTCCCGGGTCTAGCAATTAAAAAAATGGCTTTTTTCAATTTTCTGATAAAAACAATGTTGCCTGGGATTGGAAAGTGCCCGGTTGGCGATAGGCTTGCCACCTATCGCATTGTGGGACCAAGTATCTTCGGTTAATCGTGGCTGCACTTATTATACCTCTGCCTACTCCTTCGAGGATACGGCCCTGAAGATATTACTTTTTTTATTTATACGCTCTATCCTTTGTAAATCTCAGCTCCTTTGACGAATTAACTATCTGTCGTGCTGCCAGATAGGTTGGACGTTGAACTATTGGCTATGTGAGTCGATACCATCGTGCATACTAAGGCTCAACTCACATTGGCTCAGAGTCAAAGCGTCACATTTTTTCGCCAAAGCATTTTCACCTCTATTGTTCTATTATTTAAGTACCGACCCCAGCCGCGCGTCGAAGCGCAAATGCGCGCGTCAGTATTTACATAGCACAAATTTGTACTTAAATAATAGAACAATAGAGATGAATATGCTTTAGGCGGGAAAAATATGACGCTTCGACTCTGCGCCAATGTGAGTTGAGCCTAAGCGGTAGAGTTCTGCCTGTGTCTGGATCCACCGCCTTATATATTCCTGTCGCGATGGCGAAGGTATTTGTTACTGCCGTGTTCCAAACTGGAATGTGCCCGGTAAGCTTATGTATAGCATTAGCATTAGCGTGTAGCATTAAAACCTCGCCAGGAGAGCAACACACCATTAACATCTTTGGTATCCATAGGCGATGGTTGTCTCTTTCCGTCAGGCAAGCCATCCGATAATCTGCTATCATAATATATAAAATAAAACACTATAAAAAATGTGTTGGTCCCGGGCTCCTTTAAAGAACAGGCCAACTGCCGTTCTGCCAGGCAGGTCGTAAAAAGCAACAGATTGGCTATACGAGTTACTAAAATCGTGGCTACTAGGTGGTAGAGTTCTGCATTGTCTCGCCCGGGTCTGGTACCACCGCCTTACCTATTCCTGCCGCAATAACGTCAGTGCTTGTCACTGTCGTGTTCCAGTTTGGAGGGTAAGGAAGCCGGTAAACTTATGCATGTGATTAAACCATTAACACCTTTGGTGTCTAAAGGGGATGGTTGACTCTTTCCATCAGGATACCCATCTGTTTGTTTGCTATCTTGTTATATATAAAAAACTTATATACGAGTATCCGCTCAAAGCGTGGATCCACAATTTTGTACAATTACCACGTCCCGTAATAAGCTTTTCGACTTAAAAGAACAATAATTATAACTAAGCCGGTTTATATTATAAAGCGCTTAGTGACGTAGTTCTTTGGAAATTCAGAGTGCCTCCTCGGTCTAAATTATCTAAGATTCAATTAGTAAACTTGTAGCATACAACAAGTTTGTTCAAAACTAATTATATTACTTCACTTGCTTTTAGAATGGATTTTCCATCTCAATTAATAGTAACGTAAGTGTTTAGATTATCTTAAAGTTACAGGAAGTAACTTTACATCTGAACTAAATAGTAAGTAACTTTATATCTAAACTAAATAGTTATCTTTACGGAATTATCGCTGAGGGGTCGGTGGAGTAAATTAGCAAGCACAGACCTCCTGGATCACTGGTACTGGATTTATGTTTTTGACGTGAATACGTCTTATAAATTGATGAACTCCGCACGTACGAAAAAGCATGATTATCACGTTCCTCCTGAGCCGAGTGTGCAAGGGAGAGCGCTGAACAAGCGACAGAGATTTAAAACAACGATATCACGTAAAATTATCGTCCGTAAACTATACAGAAAACCATTTTTTATCTTATGTATATAAAAATCTTGTGTCACGATGTATGTTGCCAAAAAACTCCAAAACTACTGAACCGATTTCAATCAAATTTCACATATACACGTATTTTGGTCTAACTTACTGGATAGGATAGTTATAATCTCAATTATTGGCTTATGTCGTGAATGTAAACGAATAAAATGTATCAATTAATGGTTTGTTAAGCAAGTGTTTATTTACTGTTTAGTTTTTTGAAATTCTCATAGATGGCGGTGTACGTTGATTCATCGATAAAATTCTTCAATACTGTTTGACATCTAATTTGCAAATACACCCAATAGATGGCGCTGTGTTCCGTTTCTTAGAATATACATTCTATTACTTTATTATATGAATTTTTCAATTGAGTACTCCAGTTTTATTTTCAATTTAGCTAATTCGGTTTTAGCGGAAGGGTTTTATTTCCTCAGTTGCGATTAGAGAAATAAAATATGGCAGTATGAAGTTCACCGGGTCAGATAGTATATTATAGAGTAGCATACAAGCAGATGGCTCTCCTAATAAAAAAAAGTGTAGGCGGTTGACCCAACAGCCATCCCTGAAACTTCCCGCTAAATTAAGGTATTTTAAGCTCAAAAGAGTAAAAACTATAAACATAGGTTTTTGTCAATTCAAACATCTATTTTGTTATTAGCCAATTAGCCAAACGTGACTAATATATTACGTCCTAAAGATGCTTTAAAAAGTGAAACCGGTCGAGTAATATATTAAAAAATTGTGTAAAAGTAAATTTTATGTACAAGTGGAATAGTAAAAGTGTCTAATAACAATGGAATTTCACCAAGTGCCGACGATGGAAAGTATAGAATATATTTTGTTAATGTCAGTATATTGATTTTTGAAAAGTTGTATATTTTGGAAATGCTGATTGAATTTGATCTTTCGAATGACATTCAACTCAATTTTTGAGATCTAAAATATTGCTTTAGCTAAATAATCGATAGGTTGAAAAATTTCGTAGCAATGTCAAAAAACATTTTTTGTCAAATATTTTCATCATTAATAAATCCTAAACAAATTGATTGATTTTGATCCAATTAACGGTATTTGACGCAATTTTTAAAGGAGAAAAGCCGAAAAGATTTTTAAGTCCATCGGTGTATTAGCCTGAAAATTATTTTAAAAATATAAAGTTGCTAAAAATTACGTTATTTTAATATGTGAAAAGCTGTAACTTTTGAAAATTAGATTCGATTTTGAAGTAGTTTGTAGTTGATCTGAAGTATTTTTTTAGTATTAACATATTGTAGAATACCAAAAAATGATTGGTTGAAAAATTTCGAAGTTATGTCGAAAAAACACTTTTTTTTAAATTTTTCGTCAACGATTTCTCCCAAACGGATAAACCGATTTTGATGCAATTTACACATTAGATGTAGTTTCTTAGGAATAGAGCTGATTTGTTTTTGTACTCAATCAGTAAATTAATCTGGAAGTTATGTTAATAAAATACTGTTTCGCAAAATTTTTTTTGGGGTTTTCTCGTAATTTTTCAAAATCTCCTAAACCGACTTGGTTCAAATTTTTAGAAAGTCTAAGTTGAGCAGAATCCAATCGAATGCCATCAACCGCGTTGCGATCGGTCCAGCCGTTCAAAAGTTATGAGATGTTTACATACACATACACATACAAACACATACATACATACAGACATACTGACGTCATCGCAAAAATAGTCGGAAAGAACCTAGACTAGCGTGGAACAAACTGTCCCGAGCCATTCCGAGATATTGCGTCCTTTAGAGGTTTCTATGTGTGCATTGCTCGAATATTGCTCGTATGTAGATTAACTTCTGTTTGTCACGAGTATTTTGTGGTTTTACTGCGTTTGAATTATTAAAAATACTGATCCATCTCTCTTTTTGTCGTAACATGTTTGCTTCTACGGTAAGTACCTATAGACCGAATCTTGTTCGACAAACAGCAAATAAAAAATACGTGTAGGAAAAACTTTGGGCACCTTTTCAAAATAACTGCGCGAACGGTGGAGCATGAAATTGGGCACTGTTAAAGTTTACGTTGCGGCGGAGAGCACATATTCGAGCAATGCACACATAGACACCTTTCAAGGACGCGATATCTCGGCATGGATCGGGACAGTTTATTCCGCACCAGTCCGAGATATCGCGTGCGTGAGAGGTATCTATGTGTGCTATGGCTTGCATGAAAACCATTGATATAAAAAACTCAAGATACACAATCGGTGTGTCAAAAACGTCCTCCAAAAATGAGTGCACAATTTTAAATTGTGCGCTCAGTTCAAATAGAAACGCGTCGGTCACGACACTGTCAATTTTATTTTTTTTCGTACATTGTTTTGTAAAAACAACTATAAGTCGTGCACTTAAGGTTGGATATGCAAAGACATATGTTTTTGCCATATCTGTAACTACTTAAATGAAATTAGGGACTCTTTTGAGTGTCAGTTTTGTTCGGGACTGTGCATCTAGGGTTTTTTATATCAATGATGGAAACTTAATATTTTTAAACTATATGCATTAGAAATACATTAAATTAATAAAACAAACATTATACACACTGTATTCATATGGCATACATGATAATATACACATGTCATTGTATGCGATTTTATGGCTAAAATCTGGTGTAAAACTTAATATAAATTTTATTGTTTAGTCTATAGTCGAATTTCGACCGAAAGGGAATCGTAAGTAAAAATGAATGTGTTATTAAAATGTTCAATGTGAATTTGTCATTTTGCAAATTCTAATTTTTTTTTTAGTTTCTTTAAAACTTTGTTTTCCCCGTGTTGGTTCCGGGTTCCTTTGAAGAATAGACCAACTGCCGTTCTGCCAGGCAGGTAGTAAAAGGCGAACGATTGGCTGTGCAAGTCACTACCATCGGGACTACTAGGTGGTACTACTACGTAGTAGTCCCGTTGGTAGTGACCCGGGCGAGACAATGCAGAACTCTGGTAGAGTTCTGCATTGTCTCGCCCGGGTCTGGAACCACCGTCTTACACATTCCTGCCGCAATAGCGTCAGTGCTTGTCGTTGTCGTGTTCCGGTTTGGAGGGTAAGGTAGTCGGAAACTTATACATGTAGCATCAGACCTCGCCACAAGATAGCAACGCACCATTAACATTTTGGTGTCTATAGGCGATGGTTTAGTTTTTCTATCAGGAGACCCATAACATCTTTGGTGTCTATAGGCGATGGTGACTCTTACCATCAGGAGACCCATCTGCTTGTTTGCTATCTTATGATATAATAATAAAAAAAAAGTTGAATGTCTAAAAATTATTTGTACGATGTAGATAAAATTTTGTAAAATAAATTTTTGCCTAGGATAAATCATACGCCACTCTAAATTTCCAATAAATAGATTGTATCCATGTGATTCACTAAATAAACCATATAGGTATATGATTATTAATAAATTATTGTAATGTATTTACGTGGACTATAATTAAGTTTTTTTAACGTTATCAAGCGTAAAATTAACAAATCGTTAAAATCCAACTAATTACACATCAGTAGACCATTAGAATGAAATTCCGTGTTACGTTACTGGGATTTTGAATTACCGGACACTACTATACTAGCAACAAAATAAATTGAGTCTAAATTTGTCGTTGTGTCGCATCTAATCGTTTTTTTTTTAAGTAATTAAAAAAAATCTTGTTAAAAATAAAGTAACGTACAAAATCTCAGGGGTTTTACATAAAATTATCGTTTAATTAGTTCACAGCGTGCTCGTGTTTTATTTAACGGCTTCCCAAGAGGTCCTCTAAGACTTAGGGATGTCATGTTACATTGATCTTTATTCAAATGTCGATATCTAATAAGAATACTATGAGATAAATTAATAAACAAAAAATATTATGTCACGAGATAGAATCTTTCAGAACAGTTTGTTTGTTGGCGAGGTGGTAGAGTTCTGCTTTGTCTCGCCCGGAACTGGTACCACCGCCTTCCCTATTCCTGCCGCAATAGCGTCAATGCTAGTCACTGTCGTGGTTCGGTTTAGAGAGTAAGTAAGCCGGTAAACTTATGCATGTGACATTGATAGCAACGCACCATTAACACCTTTGGTGTCTATAAGCGATGGTTGACTCTTTCCATCAGGAGACCCATTTGTTTTTTTGTTATTTTATGATATAAAAAAAAGATTCTGTAGTGATACAGTAGTTTATTAGTGGGCAAGACTAAGTGTAGATCAACAAATATTATTCCTTTGCGCGTTTTTTTTTTATTGCGCTAACTGGAACCGATCGCTTTACGAGATCATCCGAAGCAAGAGGTATTATGCTACACCCAGACTTTGAAATGTTACTGAGAATTTTTGAAAATACTTTAGTAAAAAAAATTAAGGCATCGAACCCATCGAATCTCATGGTCTAAACCTATTAAGTTACCAAACACAACCAAACAAAGTAACAGAAAGTTTTAATACAATAATTTAAAAAAATATATTTTCATTTAATGTATAAGCAGATTGCAACTTAAAATAACATAAGTGATTTATTTGTTTATCGCAATATTATTCTAGCAATATTAGTTTAAGCGAATCAAAATGTAATATTTTAAAACACCAAATGGATGTGCCGTAATTAATAAAATATATTATATTGTATTGATAACTGGGTGTAACTGACGCAAAAGATATGTAATTAAATACCATTTAAGATCTGTAATGCACACAATCGCTTCTTGAGAAGGAGTTCTTATCAATTTAGAACTTTTACCTAAAAGGTTTGTTAAGAAATATTTTTAAGCTTTTTCACATACAAAATCTTGTACACCTCTATTTTAAAGCTTCGACAGTTTTTATAACTAGGCTATATATATATATATATATATATATATATATATATATATATATATATATATATATATATATATATATATATATATATATATATAAATCAATTGCTGTTCAGAACGGCTGAACCGATTTGGCTAATTTTAATGTTGAATTAGTTGTTGAAGTCCAGGGAAGGTTTAAAAGGTGAGAAAATATAGAAAAAAAATTAAGAGCGATTAAAAAGGCAGAACAACGTTTGCCGGGTCAGCTAGTATCCTATAAAATATGGACTAATGTAATTATATATAACATCAATATGTATACAGGAGTTTTTAAAATATTTATTTAAGACGTTTCGTAAATATATAACATCTTTGCTAAATGTCATAAACTCATCCAAAAAAGTGTACATCAAAAAATTTTTCATTCGAATACAAGATATAAAACTGGCAAGCATTCATCATAATTATTTATAGCACTAATTAGCGAAGACACGGATGATTCTTATGTAATAACTGCCGCTAACAGACATCAAACGAGTTAGTGATGCATCTTGTAGGTATTAGCGATTACGCTAATACCTATACATATAATAAAATCGTAGGAAAGTCAAAACTGTACATTGAATATTTTTTTTAAGAATACTTGGGGCGTTATATCGTAACCAAAAATATAGTTTTTAGAATTTTTGTCGGTTTTTCTGTTTGCCTGCATGTATGTCCGGGGTAAACTCAAAAAGTACTGCATGGATTTACTTCAAATTTTGCATGAATATTAATAACGGGTTGGATCAACATGTAGGCTACATAATAACACGCTATCCCCTACGGGGGAGGAGCTGTGCGTAGTAAACGAAGTCCGCACGGACGAAGTCGCAGGCAACAGCTAGTTTTAATTTAAAATCACATACTGCATGCCGACACGTCATGTTAGTAACAAGCATAATAAAAGAGGGAATAAAAAGTCTGTAGCATCGAATAAATTTCGATAACATGTTAACATATCGATGTTTTTAACAATATTACATCCCTATCTAAGACCGGCTTAATATCCTAAAGGTACGGCGAGTGAGATAATATTTGTTAGACCTATTACGAGTTTTTCAAGAGCGTTAATGTTTCGAGGAGTACTTTAAAAGCATTTTCAAACAAAAAGGCAGTTGCTTTGTTATAATTACTGTCACTTAGTAGCTTGCTTAAGCGATTCTAAATAAGATTAATATCACGTTCGAAAGAGAAAAGTCTTACTTAATTTTTAATGAGCTACATAATATATCTACACATTAATTCGTCTAGCAAAAGCTTTGGAACTCTTTGAAACGTTGCGCTTATGAAACGTTTGAGATTCGGCATAGGTACTTAAGCTTCTATAGATTTATTTGTAGGATAAATTTTTTTTATGGATAAATTAGTACTTTTATACTGGTAATTAACATTTATGAAAAAAATATAATTTTTAACATACACCACACTTTCGTATATAAACAGATTTCTATTTTTTGGTTTAAGAATACATATACTTTTGGATTTGTCCCATATACCATTATTTTTAGGGTTCCGAGGTAAACTAGGCACTCTTATACCTCATACCAACCAAATTATAAAATATACTTGAAGAAGTTTTTATCGGCGGTGAACCTGTGGTGCAGATATATTCGTCATTGACGTTAAATAGGTTAAATGTTCGTAGTATGAAACAATAAAAGCTCTCTTCTATGTCGAAATTGGTATGATGGGCAACTTCGAAACCATACATTGCGCGTGTCCCAACACGCACTTTAACAATTTTTTTCTTTAAGGGCCAGTGGCATCAAACCCGGGCGAGACGTTACATAACATTACGTCACTTCTCGCCCGAGTATAGAGATAGTAGTGAGATGTTTGATTTGACCAAGGAAGTTACATTCTACCCGGAATGTTCACACGCGTTTCAAAATCGTTCCGAAGAGTACCAACTTCCAACAACAAAAGGGGTGGGTACGACATGGGTGGAGTGTGTCTCTTTCTACCAAAAAAAGCGCCAACCGCCATATATAAGTGCGACCACACGTAGTTTGCAAATTACTACTAAGTAATTTTACTAATTTGAGAAACAATTTTTGCATTGCATAAGTAAGTACGTAATAATTAAAATAAGCACATTTTAGAACTCACTATGTTAATTGCAATACATATTATGCTAATGTATTTATCGACGTGTTTGAATAAAAGGGATTTAACGATTACCAAATATATAAAAATCTACCATCAGATAGTTTTATTTACACTGGCAATTGCGAGAAAGGGACAACATCCACTCTTGTCGTTATCTTACTCAGAACGTTTTTCCCCTCTGTTAATTAAGAAACAAATGTCAACTTTATTGGTAACGAAATAAAGTACATTTTTATTTTTCTAATATTGCTTCGTAATAATTCCAGTTATCGTATATAAGTTCCTTGGGTTTGACTTTCACGAATTGCCTGTCAGAAATATGTTCTTTTTTTGAAAACGGACTTGGAGATCTAGGTCCGTTTTCAAAAATAGAACATTGCCTGTCAGGCAACACTGACAAATACCAAAAAATGTTAATGCGGATATACCCGCCATCAATTTCTTAGACCTAAGAAATTGATGGCGGGTATATCCGCATATGATAGCTATCATATACACATAATAAATACCTGTATCTATTATGTGTATATATATGATAGCTATCATTCATCAGGAGAGTTACCTGTTTATTTTATATTCTATAACATGGAAGCAACTAACTACAATATAAAATTTATTTTCAATTAATTCGGAATTAAATCCCTTTGTTCCATTTTAAATTATCATTATATCATTGTTTTAATAAAGTAGTAAAAACTACAAACAACATTCTCCAAACTAATTAGACGGGACTACGTGACCCGCGTAACTAAATTTCGTCTTGTAACTATTAGGACCGAAACACGCTGAAACTCAGGTAAAATTTCGTTCTATAATGCTTTTATATTTTTACGTCGCTTTTGGGAATTAAACTGTGGTCTCAATTAAAAAATTAAAAATATATTCCTGCCTGAATCTCACAGTTCACTGTGGAAACGAAGCGAAGTTTCTTTATTTTGTGAATTCCATTGGAATATTACATTTTTAACTTCCCGCTACGTAGTACGTAATGTACGTAGATAGGACGTTACTGAATTTGCCCTGATTTTCGAAAATTGAGATTTCACCGGATCTCCACGTTTTGAGGTCCTAGGAATCTTTTCCTACTATTTTCGCGATGACGTCAGTAAGTCTGTATGTATGTAAACATCTCATAACTTTTGAACGGCTGGACCGATCGAAACGCGGTTGATGGCATTCTATTGGATTCTGCTCAACTTAGACTTCCTGAAAATGTGAACCAAGTCGGCTTAGGAGATTTTGAGAAATTACGAAAAAACCCCAAAAAAATTTTGGCGAAACAGTTATTTATTAACATAATTTCCAGATTAATTTACTAATTGAGTACAAAAACAAATCAGCTCTATTCCTAAAAAACTACATCTAATGTGTAAATTGCATCAAAATCGGTTTATCCGTTTGAGAGAAATCATTGACGAAAAATTTAAAAAAAAAGTGTTTTTTCGACATAACTTCGAAATTTTTCAACCAATCATTTATTGGTATTCTACAATATTTTAGTACTAAAAAAATACGTCAGATGGCATTTCAAAAATCAAAATCGAATCTAATTTTCAAAAGTTACAGCTTTTCATATATTAAAACTACGTCATTTTTAGCATATTTAATTTATATTTTTAAAATAATTTTCAGGCTAATACACCGATGGGCTTAAAAATCTTATCGGATTTTCTCCTTTAAAAACTGCGTCAAATACCGTTAATTGGATCAAAATCAGTCAATTTGTTTAGGATTTATTAATGATGAAAATATTTGAAAAAAATGTTTTTTTTACATTGCTACGGAATTTTTCAACCTATCGATTATTTAGCTAAAGTAATATTTTAGATCTCAAAAATTTAGTTGAATGTCATTGAAAGATCAAATTCAATCAGCGTTTTCAAAATATACAACTTTTCAAAAATCAATATACTGCCATTTTAACAAAATAGATGTTTGAACTGAAAAAATCTATGCTTATAGATTTTACTCTTTTGAGCTTAAAATACCTAAATTGGCGGGAAGTTTCAGGGATGGCCTGTAGGGTCAACCGACTACACATTTTTTTAAATATAAAGATGTGTTAGTCAGGGTAAGATAACTGTTAACCAAATTTCATTCAAATATGTCAAGAAGATATTTTGCAGAAGTAATATACAGACTTAAATACATGCACTTATTTACAACGCTTAAGTGTTTAGATACTCGCCACACGAATTGCAACGCACCATTAACGTCTTTGGCGTCCGTAGACGATGGTTATCTCTTTCCATCATGAGAAACAAATCAAATCAAATCAACTTTTTATTAGCATAAAGTAGGGTGGTCTAGTGGTCTAGTGGTCCAGCGTTGGCGTTGACTACATGAGGTCCCGGGTTCGATTCCTGGCTCGGGCACTTAAAAAAAAATCAGTTTTCTGATAAACACAAAGTTGTCCGGGATTGGAAAGTGCCCGGTTGGCGATAGGCTTGCCACCTATCACATTTGTGTGATAGGTGGCACATTGTGTGTGGGTGCACTTGTTGTACCTCTGCCTACCTCTTCGGGGATACGGGCATGAAGATACTTTTCTTTATTAATGTAATTAAAAACTACAAACATCTTACTTAGACGTAATAGATGTAATAATAATAACGTATATAGTAATAACGTATAGACGTAAGGCCTTATAATAGATGAAAGATTTAGCTGGAATCATCACATAGACTACGTAAGTAAAAAGCTCAGAGCTATACTAGCTAAATTTTCAATTTTAAAATATAAAGTGCCTTTTCCTACCCTTATAAATCTATACAATGCGCTGGCAGAATCTATAATTACATATGGCATAACAAGTTATGGAAGAACTTTCAAAACTTACTTAGATAAAATATACAAACTACAGTTAAGAATATTGAAAATAATTATACCTAAAAATGTTAAAATAAAATTAAGCGGTAAGGATAACATAGAATTTTTTAAATATTGCAAAGTATTACCAGCTCAGACTAAATTCAAGATGTTGATATTAATAGAACAATTTCAAAATAAAGATCTACAAACAAAAATAAAACATAAAACTGTAACGAGAAAAATGACTCAGAATAAACTTTTGATACCTTACGTACACAGCTATTACGGCAAACGCACAAATAAATTTATAATCCCTACTCTCCTTAATGAAATACCATCTAAAACATTGTCAGTTATTACAGACGAAAATTTTAAGCAAAAACTCAAAGTGTACTTTTATGACTGTTTACAAAATTCGCTAGTATGATATATGTATATTAAATTTTATATTAGTACATATTTATAAAATTTATTAACTATATTTATAAAATAATTTAAAAAAATAATATGTAATAAATAAACAAACAATGTATCTTCAACAAATTAAAGTAATGCATCACTCTGTATATTGTTATTCACAAAGGAACGACGCGCCAGCTGCAGTTGCCATCAAACCGGTTTCTTATCAGTATGATCGGTCGGTAACTCGTAGGTAAAATAAGTGTACATATTCACGTCGTTATAATAATTATGCCGAAACATAATATATTCCGTATTTTTCATTTTGTATTAATTTAACTAGCTAGAAAGTAGTGTTCCTTGGTGTTCTTTGGCTCTATAGATAGTTTATTACCTAGATACCTAGTTTGCTCTTATGTTTTTCTCTAGTTTGTAGATAGGTAGATAGCTTACTCTTAAATTTTAGGTTAATACACAGATAGAAAAAATAGTTAATTTACTTGATTATGTTGTAGGTTAGTGTATGCAAATAGTTTATTTAAACATAATATGAATCGTTATTTTTATTGTGAAGTAGTGGCTAGTGTTAAGTTATAAATTTATATTTTATATGCGAGACAAGTGCAAGCTTGCGGACAAACCGGGATACGGTTTTTGCAAAGCTAATTGTTACCATGTGTTATAATATTTGTTTAAATAAATAAAAAAAAAAAAAAAATTAAATTTCGCATTATTTGACTATTAGAGCCAAAACAGCTAAGTGATACTCATGTGATGCCTTTTATCTCTTTAAGTAGCTCTTAGAAATTAAGCTTCGATCTAATAAATATACACTAATGGCACATCCCGCTGCGTGAACCAAAAGAAGTTAAAAAGGTGAAATTAACCGTGTATTGCATCTAGTGACGTAGCATTAGTTTCTCCTGGTTCGTCGGTTCGGTTTCAAAATAAAGTGCTGACGTGAGCAAAAATGAGTAGTTTGGTGTCCAGTAGTAGTGACTGTCGGTGGTTGAATTACATATCACTAGAATTTTGACCGCTTTGGTGTCAATCAAAATTCTGTAAACTGGTTGACCCTGCAGGCCACACCTGAAACTTCCGACTAAATTGAGGTATTAAACTCAAAGGAACAAAAACAATACCTAAGCATAGATTTTAAACTCAAAGTTCAAAAGTCTAAATTCTATAAAAATTACAGTATTTTAACACAATTTTTGAGCCTAAAATGTTTTATTAGCTACGAAATGGAAAGGATAAAAAATGAGGAAGGAATGTCAAAAAACTTTCTGTTCAAGAATTTTCGTTATTGTAAATTCCAAACAAATCAACCTATTTTGATCCAATTTACGGTATTTGACGCAGTTTGTTTTAAAAAGAAAAGCTGATTACATTTTTAAGTAAATAGGTATATTAGTCTTAAAGTTATTTTAAAAATATAAAATAAGTTTTCTATAAGCAACATAATATTGAAAAAGCTGTAAATTTTGAAAAATTGAACCGATTTTGGTTTATAAAACTGCATTTGACGTAGTTTTTTAAATAGTAGAAGGTCTTCTACTAACTGTAGGTCAAAAAATTGTTGGTTAAAAAATCTCGAAATTATGTTGAAAAAACACTTTTTTCAAAATTTTTCTTCAACGATAACCGATGTTGATGCAATTTATACATTGGTCGTATTCTTTTGAGGAAAAGAACTGATTACATATGAAAGTTATCTAAAAAAATAAGGTTTCTCCAAAAATGTTTTTGACGTTTTTCAAAATTTCTCAAAATGTCGTGAAGCGAATTAGTTTAAATTTTCAGTAAGTCTAAGTTGAAAAGCACCCAATCTAATGCCATCAACCACGTTTCGATCGCTGAAGTCGTACACACACACACACACACACACTCAAACACACGTGTGCGTGTGCGTGTGTGTGTGTGTGTGTGTGTGTGTGTGTGTGTGTGTGTGTGAATGGCTTCAGTATTATTTAAAGTACTGCCAATATAATTAATTTAATTTTATACACGGCTTTCATTAGCCCAAAATATAAAAACTTCGTAATAATAACATAATTATATTTACTCAAAATAAAAAAAAAAACAATTAAACTAATTCGGAATTATATCATACAAAACTTAAAACACTCTTCTGTATTTGTTTACAAACATTAAGAGCAGGTGTTGGCACGCATGATTTGTTATCATTTATGATATTTATCTATTATTGTTACCATTTATGATTGTTAGTCAATCCAGCCAGGATTACAATTTTAATGGATGACCTGGAATAGTACTAGTTTGTTATTGAATAAATTACAACGCATTTCGTTGCAACGTAAAATTTAGTAAACAGGATTGAAAGCGGGTGTAAAAATTTTGAATTCTAAAGAAATATTTGGAGTCTAGACTATTGAGATTCTTGTGTTATTTTTTTTTTGTGTATCGTCTAAAAATATTCCTAAGACATTGTTTTAATTAATTGGATTTCATTTCCGGCACTCCGCATAAAGTTAGATGAAAAAGATACTACTAAAAGTACTAAAAGCTACCTTCCAGACATCATGTGATCTCAATTCCCTATAGTCAGCATTTTATAACCACACAATATGTTCTCTATCAGGATGCTAGATGCACTAAGAAATGACGCTGACTATACTCCTAGACTGCTAAGTGAGTTTTAACATTTGATATTGAAGTTTCACAACTAGATGTGACATGTCTTGTTTTAATAAATATAGCGTACTACTTTAACTCACGTTTCAATATTAAATGTTAAAGTTTATTTAAATAAATTTTACTTACTATACTGTTAACAGCATAGTAGTTTAGTCTTTCGTAGACCTTTGCGTGAGCCTTACTATTTTACACTTAAATTTTATAACTACCTGCATTGTATGTCTATTTTTATTAAATATATGTATTAGTTTTACCTTATTTTTCATTTCTAAATGTTAACGTTTACTCCACACTATAGTTAACTCACTTCTATACTGTTAAGTGAACATTTAATATTATAATTTATAACTGGATATAGTAATATTTTGTTTTAATAAATATACCGGTACGATACGCATCCCATCTATTGTAAGTAAATTGCACAATGCCAATAAAATTCTCCCAAGTGTAAGTCACAAATTGACGAAGTTTCACCTAAATCTCGCATAATAGCAATAACAGCACGTGACTAAATACTTTTTTTTTCTGAAATGACTTAAGCAGTTAGTTTTTTAAACTGTTACCGAGTAACCGAATTTTATTGCATAGTACAAATCTAGAGTTATCACTGCTTTGGGCAGTATCAGGACGTAATAGTCAAATGATGTACTGCATCTTGGTGTGTGTGTGCGTGTGTGTGTGTAAATGTGCGTGCGTGTGTGCATGTGTGTTAGCTACACACGCGCGCGCGAAAAACATTACACTTTTTCACGCCCGCGTGTATTACTAGATCTTTTCCTGCACTGAGGAGACATGGTGCTCATGTGTGAGTATGGAGATATCGGTTACTTCTTAGTAGCATATGTCAGCATATGGCACTGGAAAATTCAAGCCTACATTGTTCTTGCAAGCGTGGCTTGTTTTTTCATAAAGATGGATTACATCAGAAAAACTATCTACTTGTTTGCAATTTTATGATATTAAAGTACCAATACTCATCCTACTAAACTCTTATTTATAAAAAACTACTATTTTCTTTTCATAACTAAATTGTATTTGTCTCGCTCTAAATTATTTTTGTCTCTTCCAGTCTAACTTACACAATGTAAAGTTCTAAAGCTGCAGATCATTTATATTTTACGCTCTTTCACTAAAACCGTAAAGCTCAAATTTAAATGCACGTCTTGATTATGTGGTTATTCCCTGAAGTCTTCTGAAAGGCAACGTTGTATGAAATTGGACATTTATGAAATGTAAGCTCACTATATCTGAAGATATTACTTACATACACATTTGTCTTAGATTAAACGAGATATGTGCTAAAGCATATATATAGTTATATATAGGTAGTATTGTTTTTCTCCTAATATACTCTTTGTTATAACAGTGGTATATGATTTTTAATTAGTCGTTCCAGTTAAACCTCACTGTAGGTCGAGTGATTAAATACCCTAACTAAATAATAGATGGGACCTGAGTTCGATTTCTACAGGGAGAAAAATTTGTGTCATAAGCATAAATAATTGTAGGTTTTATCTGATTTTTGAACGGAGTCCTATATCGCACGGTACGGTCTTAGCCGATGGGAACTAGACGAAAAAACGTGTAAGAATTTTCTGCCAAGACTTTTCATAACGAATAAGGAAGAGGAGAAGGATGAAATGGGAAAGGGATTAAAGAAGGGATGGAAGAGAGAAAGAGAACGGGAGAAAGGGAAGCGAGGAAAGGGGGATATGAAAGAGAAATATTAAAGGTAAAAGTGAGAAAGAAGTGGGGAAAGAGGGAGGAGAGAGAGACAGGGTGAGTAGGAAGAGTGGAATACCACGACCGTGACAGTCATGCATTATTATTTTTTATTTTGTTAAATAAGATAGGCAATAAGCAGATGAGTCTCTTGATAGAAAAAGATAACTATCTTCTATAAATACCAAAGATGTCACTGGTGTGTAGCTATCCAAGTAACAGCATCCTTACCCTCATACATTAAAACCCAGTGACAGTTACCAACACTATTGTAGATAAGAAGATGGTACCAAAATTGGGCTAAACCTAGTAGGCTCGAATGTAATCACAGTGATAGTGGTGATATGTGCTCCAGATCAGTATAATTCATCAGTCTGTTGGCTAGCAAGGTAGAGAGTGATTGTATTTACCGATTTTCAGCCAACGAAGAAACGAGGTTATCAGTTTGACATGTATAATTTCACCTATTACACACGTGCTTGGATACCTATTTAGGCATTCAAGCACGTGTGTGGTCTAGTGATCCGATGTCGGCATTGACTACACGAGGTCCCGGGTTCGATTTCTGGGTCGGACAAATATGTATTTAAAAAAAATGTATTTATTAGTTTTCTGATGAAAACAATGTTGCCCTGGATTGAAAAGTGCCTGATTGGCGATAGGCTGGGCCTATCTCATTGTGGCACTTAGTATCTTCGGCTTATCATGGGTGCACATGTTCTAACTCTTTTTTTTTATATCATAAGATAGCAAACAAGCAGATGGGTCTCCTGATAGAAAGAGTCAACCATCGCCTATAGACACCAAAGATGTTAATGGTGCGTTGCTATCTTGTGGCGAGGTCTAAAGCCACATGGATAAGTTTACCGGCTACCTTAACCTCCAAACCAGAACACGACAGCGATAAGCACTACACAAGTAAGGTGGTGGTGTCAGACCCGGGCGAGACAATGCAGAACTAGCCAATCGGTCGCCTTTTACGACCTGCCTGGCAGAAGGCAGTTGGCTTATTCTTCAAAGGAGGCCGGGACCAACACGGCGTACTTCTTCGGGGATACGGGCGAGAAGATACGTTTTTTACAAGCACGTATACTAAATTTCTTTGTATGTTTGTATGTTTGTCCACAAACTTCTCGGCAAGTAAAAGACATATCGAGATAGCTATTTTTCATTTAAGTTAGGTATTCCAACTTAGGGAACCGTCCAAGTTCCATCAAAATTTGTTGAGTGGTTTTTGATCTATGAGAATAGTAGCCATTTGAAGTTGGTTCCTTTTTTACTCTAAGATACGAGAAAGATAAGAGAAAGTACAGAGTAGTCCTGTGTGTAGTTTCTCTTAATTATATGTATTTATTTTACTTTATTTTATTTTATTTTATTTCATTTCTTTTCATTTCGTTTCGTTTCGTTTCGTTTCGTTTCGTCTCGTTTCGTTTCGTTTCGTTTCGTTTCGTTTCATTTTATTTCATTTCATTTTTATTATTATATACCTTAAAAAATTACCGCACGTACACAAAAAATTTCTTTAAAACAACCTTAAAATATTTTAAGGTTTACTTAAGGTAATTTTTTGTACAAAATTATCTTAATGCCTAGTGGCATCCTTCTTCAGTTTACCAATATTAGCTCAAGTTACAGTCCCATAACGTGATATTTCATGCTTTAAAATGAAAACTAGTTATATCGGTACCAACTCTTATTTACTTGTATCGGCCAGCCCTATTTATTTTGCTTTAAAAAAACATAATCCTTTATCCTTTTTAACGAAGATTAAAAATTCTGAAATCTCTTTGAAACATTGTCCACAAAGGCTTTGATTTATGTGAGTATGAAAAAAGAAAATATCTGCCTCTTTTCAAAACATACGTTTTAGTCATATGTAAATGGAACTTTTATGTTTTACGAATTATAAAGAGAATAGCCCCTTGTTATTTTTTTTTTTATTAATATTAAACAATATTGCTTGGTTTTATAATCTATACTACTACGAGTATCTAATATTATATAAAATTCTTGTGTCGCGGTGTTCATAGTTAAACTCCTCCGAAACGGCTTGACCGATTCTTATAAAATTTTGTGTACATATCGCTTAGGTCTGAAAATCGAACAACATCTATTTTTCATCCCCTTGATGTTTAGGGGAGTCCATCCCTAAATTTTTATTTTTTACATTAATTTTTTTTGTTTTTATTTTTTTTATATACGTAGCTCACACTATATGTTTTGCGTAACTTAAAAAACAACATGTTATGACCAAAATATTATTTTTATTGATTTTAAAGATAATCTCCTTTACATTTTAAACATTTTTTCATGCGATCGAACCATTTTTTGAAACAACAGGACCACAGATCTGAAGGCATGTTTTCTACGCGCTGATCGAACGCTATCACTGCCTCTTCGAAGTTGGTAAAAGGAAAACCTCTCATCAAATCTTTGATTTTGGGGAAAATACAGAAATCATAGGGTGCTAGGCCAGGGCTATGCGCAGGATGAGTGACGAGATGTACTTTTTCGGAAACTACAAATGACTTTGTTTTGTTGGCCGTGTGTGAAGAAGCATTATCATGGTGTAGGAGAATGCGTCTTTTGGGTCGTCTTACGCGAAGTTTTTCTAACACCCTGGGTAAGCAAATGGTAGGATACCAGTCGGCATTAATACTTTTTTGATCTTCAAGTGGAATTGTACAGATGGGACCCGTAGCTGAGAAAAAAACGAGGTCATTTTTTACCAACTTTTCTCGCCTGTCTCATTTTTGTTGGCCTGTTCTCATTTTCAAACACCCATTCACAAGATTGCTGTTTTTTTTTTCGGGTTCAAAACAATAAATCCACGTTTTATCTCCTGTGACTATGTCATAAACAGCATTAGAATGTCCGTGGTCGTACTTCAGTAGCATCTGTGACCCCCATTCCACGCGAGCCCGCTGCTACTCCGCTGTCAGTTCATGAGGGATCCAATGATAACAAAGTTTTCGAACTTTCAATTTTTCGTGTAAAATTTTCTAAATTAGGCTCATACCAATCCCCAATAGTCCTCGAATTGTCTCATGGGTAATCCAGGGGTTTTTTTCAGTTAACCTCTTAACAGTAGCCACATTATTTTCGTTGACGGCAGTTGAAGACCGCCCTTCACGAAATTCGTCATGTAAAGAAACTCGACCTCTCTCAAATTTAGCAAACCATCGCCTCACGGTGCTCAAACAAGGTGTTTCTCTTCCAAAAGCATTTTGAAGACGAGCGTCACAGTCTTGCGGAGAAAGAGAACTTTTAAAGTCATAAAAAATCATCGCTCTAAAATCTTTTCGACTTAATTCCATTTTCGTTGCGTACGTATAACTTTGATATGTGATAAAAAAACAACTGACAAATCAATTCCCGCCAATTTTATTACTAAGAAGGTTGCAACGTTTTAAAAATATAACATTCGAAATTCAAATAGTTCCGATTAACTAGAAGTGCAAAACTTTTAGTGTGCCCCATGTACATACAACCTTAAATTTTCATCCCTCTACGATCAACCCCTATTTTTTAATTCAATAATTTATATGGCAAAATAATTGCCGGGTCAGCTAGTATATTATAAAATTTAATACTATATATTTTAAAAGTACCGGCTTTAGCAATCTTAGTATCGTTTTTGGACACTTGAAATTTGAATCAATGAAAGTACAAAAAAATAACAATATTTCATGAAGTTTCTATTAAATTTTCAAAATTTTGCACTTAATTGAATCTTTATAATGATATTGTATTCACATAGAGTTGTTTTTAGATGAAAAAAATAGCAAATTCAGCAAACAAGCAAATTTCTCTCCTGATGGATAAAAAAAATATAATAAAACCTATTCGTAAGATACAAACAATTGCTATACGAGTCACTACCATCGTGGATACTAGGTAGAGTTCTGCATTGTTTTTCCCGGGTCTGGTATCACCGCCTCAACTATTCCTCTCGGGATAGCGTCAGTGCTTGTCACTGTCATGTTCTGGTTTTGAGGGTAAGGATAGCCGGTCAACTTATGAGTGCGCATTAAGATCCCGCCATAAGGATAGCAACGCAACGCATTTTGGTGTGTATAGTCGATGGTTGTCTATTTTCATCAGAAGAGCCATCTGTTCGCTATCGTATGATATGATATAAAAAAGGAAAACTGATACCAAAATGACATTTCACAATGTCATTTTGGTATCAGTGGCGACTCTATTTCCAATTTTGTGTATTTCAGATAAGTTGGTCGCACTATAAGGCGACGGTTCTCTATCATCTAGTAGTCAGATTTAAAAAAAACAAAAAAGGTGAGTTAGATAATCGTATATATTTAAGAATCACCCAACAGAAAGGCTTTATAATGTGCATATTTAAAAATGTATCCGAAATAACACGAAAAATTTAATACCTGATTAATAATAGGCTTAGCTGGCTAAAGGAGATTGATGAGATCGGCCTAAACTGCTATAAGAATATAGCCTCAGCCGAAATTATCAAATTAATTTAATGTACAAGAAGCACATATTAGAATTTTTCAGACACTTTTTAATAGCAAGCAAATTTAAAAAAGTATTTGGAAGTCATGAAACTAAGCAAACTTGTACGCTTTTTCTTATTTCTAAATCAAACAAAATTTTATTTTGCTATAAAGTAAATATTCTTTTATTTATGTCCAACCAAACAAGTTAGAAATATGTCGGATAGGTAAGACACAAAATATCACTACATAGTATAAAACAAAGTCGCTTTCTCTGTCTGTCCCTATGTCCCTATGTCCTTATGTACGCTTAAATCTTTGAAACTACGCAACGGATATTGATGCGGTTTTTTTTAATAGATAGATTGATTCTTGAGGAAGGTTTTAATATATAAACCTTCCCAATATTCCCTTGGGAACAAAAGCTACGCGGGTGAAACCGCGGGCAGGTCGCTAGTTATATTATAAACTATTGTATAAATGCAGCAAATTGGAAAGTGTTTAATTACTATAGTCGAAACTTACAACACAGGCTGTCTACACAATATGCTAGTATCATCTAAAATAATAAAAACATACCAATTTCATCTATTTAATCCGTGAACGAGTGACAATAAATATTTTGTTTTATTATTGTAAACAAACGTTTTTCATTTTATAACTTTTAAGTGGTTAAAATCAAATAATCTTCACGATGAAAGAAACAAAAACATTTTACATATACCTAAGTTAAGACGAGGTATTTTGCCGCGCACCAATATCATAGTAAGTGGCCGGAACGATATGTTCTGAAATCGCTGGAAAACGGTTTAGTTTTCGGATAAATAAATATAGGGCTTCAGTTGGTAACCAAAATTTAGGACATTCTTTTTTATATTTAAAACTAAATATCACCAAATAAAAATCATGTGGAAAATTAGAAATATTATGAACAACTTACTTGTTTTAGAGATTTTTTAGCCTGTTTTCGGAATTTTATAATCATATAAACTCGATTAAACTAACTCGAGTAAAGTACATTCTATCACGTAACAAGTAAGCACATTTCTCAGATAATATCTTTAGGTATATCGTGTAATTTTTGTAAAACCATTATTTAACAATCAATACATAAAAATGTGCTTAAGCAAACCAATTTTTTTTCCGTTTGTTTCCGGTGCCTCGCCTTAACAATATTTTGCAACGCGAATGGCTTGAAATAGTATGTAATGATTGTGAATTCAAGTAATATTAATTCTCAAAGGTTTTTTGTAAATTTTAGCATTATAAAAAGTGTCCGTAATACAATTTTCATTTTAGAAAAAATATAATGCATTACAATCATAGATTTAGGATGTACAAGATAAACAGAGTCAATTCAAAAACGAGACCAAAAAAAATATATCTTTGTGTGGGTAAATTATTATGTGTGAGTTAAAAGTGTTGTAATATCCACGTACATTATCGATATCGATTCTAAGTGAACAAAGTGTAATTAAATGTAGCATGTTTTCATATCGTCAACTTTCATATCGTCATGTAGGTACCTACCTGATTTAAAAGTATCATCACGCCGGTACCTATGTGGGGTAAGCAGAATAAACCAAACGACTTTCGGTTCACGACGTTCCACCAATTTGTTGGTTGGGAAGTGGTAACATACCGTCCGTCAAACTCCGAGCTGCTACTGAGATTTTAGATTTTCGAGAAAAACCTCAATAATACATTTACCCGACTATGGAATCGAGTCGATTCGAATCCAGGACTTCGTGGTCTTAGCTGAGTAGTCTAATGAATCTAAGTAAGACCACGATGCACAAAACAAACGACATGCTATATAGAATAATTAAAATGTATAGTATAAAACAAAGTCGTTTTCTCTGTCTGTCCCTATGTCCCTATGTATGCTTAAATCTTTAAAACTACGCAACGGATTATTATGCGGTTTTTTGTAATAGATAGAGTGATTAAAGAGGAAGGTTTATGTGTATAATTACATTTAATATATTGTAGAGAAATACTGAAATTTTTGAGTTTTCTGATGTCATGTCGTAAATAATTATATTTTTTCCACTTATATTGCAAACGCAGGCTAAACCCTACGAGATTTATCAAAATAATGTACTAAGTATTTGTACACCTTGAAAAGGTCTACAGAAAAGTCCGCGATGGTATATGTCTAGCTCTTATGGATAACCCACCATAGCATTTTTTGTCATTTACTTTTTACGAGAAATAATTTTTTTTTCAAAGCAATTTTAAACAATAAAGCACTAATCCTTATCCAATTAAATACCTTAAATATATTGTTGATTTAATATAGATCAATATGACTGTTTACAGTATGTAATTTAAATGAATATTTTCGAAGATATTACAGATTTAAAACGCAGGGGCATAGCGGTTGCGGGGTTACCGGCTGGTCGGGCGGCGCGCGCCGCCGCGGGACCGCTGGTAAACGTGTTAATTTTCGGATAAATAAATATAGGACATCTGAAATAATGATAACTGAGAAATTATTACTGAAATTAAAATAGTAATATAAAATTTTTATTTGCATACTGAACACAATTGAACAATGTTATTAAAGGTTCTTAATTTTTATACTTTTTTAAAACGATTTTAATTTATGTTAATTGGTTAAATAGTCACTCTTGACTTTTATCGACATTCGTGTCATCGCCGCTTTATCAAGCCCTAGCGTAACCAAACAATTTACTATTTTACTTAATATTATTGCAAATTCTGTTTTAATTTACGAAATATGTTTATAGAAAACAACTTAAATGAATATACTGTTACAAAAACCCTATTTGTGAGCAGAGTAATAGCAGAAATGTGTAAAAACATAGTTCAAAATATTCTCTTGCAAAATCGTATTTACTTGTGAAATGTGTATTTATTGGGGTTATTACGTCTTGTAACCTCACATGCACTTACAGAACACGACACCATACTTGCACATATATATTTTTCGATATGAATCGCAGGATTATTAGAAAATTGTACAAAATTCGCAGTGACACCTAAGCACCGGGACGCTATGGCCTCTTACTCCCGTAAACAATGACATAACGGTACTTAATTCACTGTCTCTTTTTCACTCGAGGGGTTTGTACTTGATGAGGATTTCTCGCTCCCACGCTTTGTGGATCTTTTGAACGTAGTGACAAAATTCTAAATCTATGATTACAATAATATAAGCATCTATCAACATTCGTTGCTTATGAGGTAAACTTTCTATAGACCCTCATCTGAAAAACTGTTTGATAATTTACTTTATTAGGTATATCAACCTAAAAAAAAATATTTATTTTTGTTAAATAACGTATACTTATAACAAAAATTTCGCGTTTTAAAATTGATACCTATTAAAATTTACCGCGAAAATGCTCTGGACTGTCATGGCGTCCTAATGATAGCACGCCATTGTAATATCTACGTTACGAACTCTGTGATTTCTATTAAAATTACAATATCAAGATGACGTTTTACCACGGTATGACGTAACGCTTCCTGATTTGCGTTCAGTTTCACGTAACCTAGTATCTATTTTTTGGCGAATTTATATCCAAAAGGTATTATTAATCCTTATCTTTTTAACAAATATTTTAGTTTTTGTGATCTTCATGTAATTAGTTATCATTAAAACCTACAATATATCCGGTTCATTCTTAGTGGACACAAACCTAAAATTAAATAAATAAATCCAATTAAGAAAGAACTCTATGAAATTTATGTAAATCATTTTAACTAATTTAAAAACTTTTAATGGAATCTCATCAGAGTGAAGTCGATCGAGAAAACTGTCTGTTTTCGCGATCGACTTCACTTAGCCGCAATTTTTATACAGTGAATTTTTTCCTTAATAATTGTGACCAGAAAGACATCACGCTTGGTTACCTTGCGGGGTAGGCAGAATAAACCGAACATCTATAGAGTTTCCGGTTCACCACAATTCACCGGTGTGTCAGTTTCGGAGATGACTGGTGATCACCATTGCCACATTTTACCGACTTCATAATAATTATCGACTAATTATAGCGATAACCGGAAGGTTTTACTTACTCATCCGAGGCACTGGAGTGATAAGACACCATCCGCCAGACTCCTAGCCACTACTGAGATTTTGGTTTTCGAGAAAAACCTTAAATAACTTCAATAACACTTGCTCAACCCAAGGATCGAACCCAGGACCTCATGATCTGAGCTAACTAGACTAGCTCCTATATTACGAGACAGTCATTGACCTGCTAGAACTATACATTCGTATTATTCAATATACATTTATCGATAATCGAAGAGATTATTCCTTCATGAATTGGATGCACCTAGTCTTGTCAATGAACTCTGTAATACTGGCAGTGTGTCATTTTACATTAAGCTGTAATTACGATAATAATTATTATGTAATCTGTCGCTCTAAATATATATTTCCCGACCTTTTTTAATTTGTTTTTTTTATATCATAAGATAACAAACAGGCAGATGGGTCTCCTGATGGAAAGAGACAACCATCGCCTATAGACACCAAAGATGTTAATGGTATGTTGCTATCTTGTGGCGAGGTCTAATGCCACATGCATAAGTTTGCCGGCTACTTACCCTCCAAACCGGAACACGACAGCGACAAGCACTGACGCTATTGCGACAGGAATAGGTAAGGCGATGGTATCAGACCCGGCCGAGCCGATGTGGAATTCTACTACCTAGTAATGTAAAATTATTACAAAATAATATAAAAATATTCGTTTAAAAATATCCCACTAAATTCATGAATTGGATGTACAAAGTCTTGTAAATGAACTCTGTAATACTGGCAGTGTGTCATTTTACATTTAGCTGTAATTACGATGATAATAATTATGTAATCTTTAAGTACATTTTCCCCGATCTTTTTTAATTTGGTTGAAGGTACTAAAATATTTTCGTTCAAATTTTGCGTAATTGAAATTATATCCATGCGTTTTGTTTTTTGTGTCGGATACAAGTGAAATTTTTAATTTTTCTAAATTATTTTTTTATTACATAAATAAAACATAGTATCGATTCTGAACAGCCTCTGACAATTTGGCGAACCTTCAAAAGTAACCCCGTATACCAAAAGCCTAACATTCGAAGTTAGAACATGACAGCGACAGGCACTGATTATATTTTTCACTAAAATACATCAAGATAAAACGTATTTTCTGTAGAAAATGTAAGGTTTCAAAAGTTTAACCTATAAATAAATGATCACTGGATCCCTTTCGCGTAGTGTATTTAAAATACGCGATTTGTATGCAGGCGCGGGGCGGTGATGATTTAAAAAACGTGACGCCATAACGCTAACGCGGCTGAAACTGGTTAAGCCCTGAAGTTTTATGTAAGGCGTAGCACACACGAGGGGAATACTCTTAGCTCTACTAATATTAATAAAATCCAACTACTTATAAACTCTTGTCAGTGCGCTTAACTTTGATTTTTTCTTCTACTCTACTATTCAGTTTAATATACGGATAGAAAGAGACTAACTTTTTTACTAAATTAGAAAATATGATCAAGTGTTGAAACCACTTATGAATTTTAGTAATTTTTTTTAATAGAAGAGGGGGCAAATGAGCAGGAGGTGCACCTGATGGTAAGTGATAACCGCCGCCCATGGACATTCGCAATACCAGAGGTCTTGCAGTTTGCAGTTGTCGGCCTTTTAAGAATGAATAAGCTTTTTTCTTGAAGGTTCCTAAGTCGTATCCGTTCGGAAATACCCCTGCCGGTAATTGATTCCAAAATAGAGTAGTACGAGACAAAAATTGCCGAGAGAATCGCACATTTGTAGATTTCCAGACATCGAGATGGTGAGGGTGGAACTATAAATTTTGACGCGATATCTGATGATGGAATATGGCGGCAGAAATTAATCCAAACAACTCGTTGAAACACTCCTCATGATAAATATGGTAAAAGACGCAGAATAAATTTATATACATCTCTGCGCAGTGCCAGAGAGTCAAGCTGTTTCGAAATAGCCTGGTCGTCAACGATTCGAACCGCTCTACGCTGAATTTGAATATTTTAATCAAACTCACATAAATTTCCATTTCTCAAAATTTATCATTATTTTTAACAGCTATAGAGTGATGAAAAGACTCCATTCTTAAGCAAACGTAGCAAGCCTCTCCTGATGGAAAAAACAGCTATCGCCTATAGACACCAAAGAAGTAAATAGTGCGTCACATCCTTGTAGGGTATAAGTTTAACGGCTACCTTAAAATCAGAATACGACAGTCACAACCACTGATGCTATTGCAGGAATAGATAAGGCAGTGGTGTTACTCCCGTTAAAAGAGAACATTCTTTTAATTTGTAATGGTTGAAGTGTAAACTTGTTAACGATTTTAAAATACTTTCACGTTTTGAAATCTACATAATCAGTAAATAAAATGTTTTATATAAAACTTTGGAATCTATTTTATACGTGTGAAGCTGCTGTATCAGCTACTACTACTAATAATACTTCCTCATCAAGCATGTAAAATCAAAAAACTTAAAACAGATTCCAAAGCAAAATGGAATCTTTTTCGCCATATCTAAAACAATTTTGAAGGAAAAACCGAGTGCCTTTTTATTACGTGGTTTGGAAAAAATAAAAGATATACCAAACCTGCGTAGGTTTGGTCAATCTTTTATTTTTTCCATGCATACATATGTATACACATGTATGCATGTGCATACAAAACACACATATTAATTACTAGCTGCAGCGTGCAGCCGGCTGCATTATAAAATTTAATGTCAAATCCCGCTGTACCACGTATTTTTTCCAAGATAAAATGTAGCCCATGTGCTATTCCCGGTCATCATCTACCTGTGTGCCAAATTTTATTCATATCCGTTCAGTAGTTTTTGCGTGATTGAATAACAAAAATCCATCCATCTAAACATCCAAACTTTCCCACTTATAATATAATTATTAATGTAATAAATAATAATATAATATTAATGTAATTAGTATCACTAGACACAAATTGATCTAACCCCAAAGTAAGCAATTTATTTGCTTGTAGCATGGGAGTCGGTCAACGATACAAACTCAGAAATACAAACAACTATGCTCATCACATAAATGTATGTCCCGGTCGGGAATCGAACCCGAGCATTGATTTTTTTTTATATTATAAGATAGCAAACAAGCAGATGGGTCTCCTGATGGAAAGAGTCAACCATCGCCTAAAGACACCAAAGATGTTAATGGTGCGTTGCTATCTTGTGGCGAGGTCTAATGCCACATGCATAAGTTTACCGGCTACCTTACCCTCCAAACCGGAACACGACAGCGACAAGCGCTGACGCTATTGCGGCAGGAATAGGTAAGGCGGTGGTACCAGACCCGGGCGAGACAATGCAGAACTCTACCACCTAGTAAATTGCGTAGTCAGGTTCGCTAACCACTCGAACAACGCGGCAACGGGCGGTCGAGTGATATAGATTCATTAAACAATGCATATTTAGTAATAATGTAATATTTTGTAGATGTATTATAGTATTTTAGTCTTATTATGTACTTCAATGACGATGATTTACTAACTACTTCAATTACTGTTTTTAGAAGTTGAATAATTTAACTTAACCACGTTAACTATGTTAACTACTAGGTAGAATTTTTTTACGTGTAAAGTTTTTGAGAAATAAAACAAAAAATACAACACATGTGTCCTAAGCTTAAGATAGATACTTCAACGTAGCTGATTTGTATGCTTCGTATTGATTACAGATATCGAAGTAACGTTTTGTTTACTGTGCTCTACAAATGGGGATGATTCTTAGTGGAATTTACGATGACAGTACTTAACTTAGAAGTTATTTTCCTGTATTACTGTTTGAAGAACTTTTATTTGAGTTTGTTGACTTTAATTTAGAAAAAGTTGTGATGGAAAAATTGAAATGGAAACTGATTGAGATGATGGAATTGGACTACATTAATTTATTTCATTAGGTTGTGATTGCAAGATATTGGGTGTATTTTTATACTTGACTTGTAAAAGGTTGTACATATTAAAGGTCCTAACCAAAAATTAAATATTTTTACAAAAAATGTGTATTATATGTCTATTAACATATACAATAATGTTTTTAATAGTCTTAAATCATTCTTTATAAATAAATTTCGCAAAAAGTTGTTTCATTTGCTGTTAGATAAAACTTATTATGATATGAAAAAATTTTAGCCGATATAATTAAATGTTAATGTATAAAATTATAAGTTTGTTGAATTCGCCTTAAAAAAATTAATGTAATAAAATTTTGTAAATGGTGAAAACTTTGTAAATTATTAAAATTTTAATTACACAAAAAAATTAACTTGTACTTAATTATAAAAATATCCTTTGTAATATGAAATCATTCTTATACATTAGTAATAAGTACATAAACAGGGGGAAAAAAAAGCCCGCTGAGATTCTTCCGCCGGATCTTCTCAGTGTGTGACCGCGGTCCGATCCGATTAGTAATTCTTAAAAATCGATACAATGTTTTAAATATAATATTATATAATGATAAGGTTTAAATATTTGCACTCCATATTATGGTAGAATATGTTGGTAACTTATTTAATTTTTAACTACTTGTAACACCCATATTCTTGCAATTAAATATTTTCATTTAATTTTAAGGACACGATAGTTAATGGTCATAAGTAAACATTAAAAATATACTCGAAAGAAAATATAGTTTAACTACATATTATGCTTCAACTAAATGAACGTAGTAGTAGTTATTACAATAATAGTATTGATATAAAAAACCCTAGATGCACAGTCCCGAACAAAACTGACACTCAAAAGTGTCCCTAAAAAACATGTCTTTGCATATCCAACCTTAAGTGCACGACTTATAGTTGTTTTTGCAAAACAATGTACGAAAAGAAATAAAATTGACTGTCGCGACCGACGCGTTTCTATTTGAAATGAGCGCACAATTTAAAATTGTGCACTCATTTTTGGAGGACGTTTTTGACACACTGATTGTGTATCTTGAGTTTTTTATATCAATGAATAATAGTTATTATTATTATTATAAAGGCGTAAATAGTTATGAGACAAAATTATTTTATTCGTACAAAATCGAAAAGTTTTAGTCCTTTGAATCACATTCTTTTTTGACTGAATATCTTTGGGAATTGGTTAGACGTACTGAACCTAGTGTTAAAATATGTTCACCTTTTTAGAAAGAACTTTATATATTATAAGAGTTATAATATTGAGATATAGAAGAATCTATCTGCATAGATAAAAGGAAAAGCCCCGTATTGGACCGGGCTCTTTTGAAAAATAGACCGATTGCAGTTTTGCCAGGGGCAGATCGCAAAAGGCAACCGATTGGCTATACGTGTCACTATCATCACAGAATACTCAGAGACTACCAGAAGTCAATATTACACACAAGTATTATTCGAGCATAGCACACATATATACCTCTCACGGACGCGATATCTCCGACTGGTGCGGAACAAACGGTACCGAATCATTCCGAGATATCGCGCCCGTGAAAGGTCTATGTGTGCGTCGCTCGAATATCACATGTATGTAGATTGGCTACTGTTAGTCTCCAGTATACTGTGCTATCATCGTGCCTACTAGGTGGTAGAGTTCCGCATCGTCTCGCCGGGGTATTTGGTAGCATTGCTTTACCTATTCCTGCCACAATAATGTCAAGCCTTGTCATTGTTGTGTTCCAGTTTGAAGTGTAAGGGAGCTGATAGACTTCTGCATGTAACACTGCCATCCCGCCACTCAGCAACGCAACATTAACATTTTTGATATTTATAGGCGGTAGTTTCTATTTCCGTCAGAAAAGCCATCTGCTTATTTATTATCTAATGATATGAATATAAAAAAAGACCTGAAAACAGATAAATAAACGCCTAAATTCACACCCTATGATGGTCAAATAAGTGGTGATATGTGGTTGGTGGTGGTTGGTCTTACGTTGATATGTTAATTTACTCTCGGGCGAAACCGAGTGGGAATGCTTATCTTATGATAAACAAAGAGATATTTGTTTTAAAATTCTAATAGTTCTATTTTCAAAATATTTTGTCAGCTTTAATATTAAGTACCATTGTTGTATTTCAAATTTTCGCCATGTTTTCTATCGGGGATATAGCTCAGTGGTAGAGCAATCGACTGCAGATCGATAGGTCTCCGGTTCAAATCCGGATGTCCCCTCGGTGCTTTTTATTTTCTTTTTTGCGTTTTAGTTTATTTATTATTAAGGCTATCGGACAAATAACGCCCTAGGGTCGAGTTTGTCCGAGTCGGATTTTTTTTAAATACTGATATAAAATTATCAAACTGATTGACTACTGCTCGAAGGTGGTGTATCGTTACTGGTATATAACTAATATCCTTACTTTTTATATATTAATACGTATAGCGAAAACTTTATACCCCTTTTCACGAAAATTGTCTAGGCTAAGGAGTATGAAATTTAGCACAGTTTAATTTTTTATGGAGGCGACGTGCAGAAAGCTAATATTTTTATAAACAACTAGCTGACCCGCGCAGCTTTGCCTGCAAGTAGATTACCATATCGTCAAGATAGATTTTTATGCAAATTTCATCCCCTATTTCGAACCGTTAAGGGTTGATTTTTGAAAAAAATTGCCTATGTTCGACCCCGGCTCTTCAACTACTTCCATATCAAATTTAATGAAAATCGGTCCAGCGGTTTAGCCGTCAGAAGAAGAAGCTTAACAGACAGACAGACTTTCACATTTATAATATTAGTATGGATAGTATGGACATTATGGATGTATTATAATAATTTAACTAAATTGATAAGAAAAAACATTACATAATACACACACTACCACAGACAACACACACATATCTATATACTATTTTCCCTCGGTATTTTACTTACATAAATTTGACAAAAGTCTTTACTTTCGTCAGAAAAGATTTTTATGTTATCATATTACCATAGGTCACATATTTTCCGTGGCGATCTCATCTCTACCGCGTTGATTTTATTTTCATGCCCTTTCTGACATACCAAACTCTTACTTCCATACGATAATGTTGGGAAAAGCACATAAATATGCAGGGCAAGACGGGCACCCTGATTTAAAACTGTGCTTTTACGTAATCTCCCTAACGCTCCATTCGTCTGTTCTCTGCACACATTCTTCTTTCGATATCAGCTGTTTATCTTCCATCCCTGCTAAATAAACTCATTCACTTATTCCAGGACTACATCACCGACCACAACTATTAAAAAATATATTTATTTATTTTATTTGTTTAAAGCATATACAAGCATAAATATATTATGAAGGTGCTACAAAAACTCGTTTGAATTTTTCTGAGCACCAAAATTGTAATTTAATTTCGTTTTGATTTAATTTATTCACAATCTATATTGTAGTCGATTAGCATCTAGTCAATCTGTCACTATGTTGTACTATGCAGTTTATAATAGAAGTTGGGTCCTTATGATACAAGCTAGCCTAGTATAAGTCGTTTAAAAGTAAAAACCTCAACGATAAACATATTATTGTTTTTTTACATATTATTATTTTATGATGCAAACAACGATGGCTATTTTGATGAAAAATGATAACCAACGCTTATAAATACCAAAGATGGTGTGTTGTTATCCTTGTGGCGGGGGAGAGCAGTGATGTTATTGCGGCAGGAATAGGTAAGGCGGTGATACGTATACCAGACCCGGGCGAGATAATACAGAACTCTACCACATAGTGGCGACCGATTGTAGTGATTCGCATAACCAATCTTTCACCGCTTATAAACTGCCTAGCAGATCAGCAGATTGTCTATTCTTCAAAGGAGGCCTGGACCAACACGATTTTTAACGTAAGAACTGGAATATATAAATTTGTATTGTTGTCGCTGTAAATAAATTATTTTTAATTTTCTTAAACATTCACGCGATAGGATACTTTAATTTTCGGGACATGCAAACTAAGTTGCGAATAACAGCTATCATTACTAGACTAACAACGATCCATTAATACCTTTGGTGTATATATACCTATAGGCAATGGTTGACTCTTTCCATCAGGAGACCCATTTGCTTGTTTGTTATCTTATGATATAAAAAAATTTAAAAAAAAACACATGAATACAAATAGATACGCCAGTGAGAAAGAAACGCGTCGCCGCGCATTTGAGCAAACGCTCATATTGCTGTCCAAAATATCATACATTTGTAGGTTATATATTGTGAAAAAATTGAAATAAATCATGTTGTACTGTTTAATACCGTACAGAATGAGATGACAAGTTTTAATAATTAACCTTGAAATGATATTTCATCGGTAACTAGGATAACTCTGTATTTCTGTGTGTAAATGCAAGTCACACTGACAAACTAAGATATTGTTTGAAAGGAGTATCCATTTAACCAGTGATATTAGCAGTTTTTATAAAACAAAATTCGAACTTAGACTAGACTCTTAAATATATTACGTTTTAAAATAAAATTCTTGCCAGGTTGAGATGGCTCTTTGAATAATATTTATATTACTCTTAAAGATCTGTGGGTACGGTTAAAATGTCTGGTGTAATATATAACCAAGCTTACTTTTATCATATTAAACATATATCTCGTAATGCCTTGCTGCAGATGGTCATTTTAAAATCTTTATTATTATTGTAACAATTATATACTTATAAATTAAACATTAAGTAATATCTTACTTTGACCGCCTCGGTCGAGTGGTTAGCGACCCTGACTACGTGATCGACGCGGCTCGGGTTCGGTCCCCGACGGGGACAAGCATTTGTGTGATGAACATAAATGTTTGTATTTCCGGGTTTGGGTGTTTATTAAATATATTCTCCTATTTATATATGTATTTCTATGTATTAGTATCGTTGACTAACATCCATAACACAAGCAAATAATTTGCTTACTTTGGGGTTAGATCAGTTAGTGTAATTTGTCCCGTGAATATTTATTTATTATTTATTTATTTACTAAAAAACTGATACATGGTAAAAGAATTTGAATTTTGAATTGAATTTGAGTTCTTTTGCTGGATCTTCTTAATAGTAGGGGAGCTCAAGAGGGAATTATGGGATTTAATCAAGCACGTCATATAAACATGTGGGGAACACCTTGAA
Organism: Apodemia mormo; assembly: GCA_036924255.1. Classification (NCBI taxonomy): domain Eukaryota; kingdom Metazoa; phylum Arthropoda; class Insecta; order Lepidoptera; family Riodinidae; genus Apodemia; species Apodemia mormo. The sequence goes on from JAUPFN010000019.1 coordinate 30,454,423, forward strand.
TACTGTTGCGTCTCTTCACCAAATACAAGCACTTTATATAGGCAACTAGGGCAATAAAAATAAATGTTTCAATGACTTCGGCTTGTGGAAATTGTCAAATTATATTTTTTTCGCTATTCTTACATCCTTTGCTTCAAAATAAAAGAAAATTCAGACGCGATCGGGAATGTCGGGACAACGTTTTCTTTGCAACTATTTGACCCTCCCACTCCCTAACACTACATTCAAATTACAAATGACCGCCCCGTTGGTCGAGTGGTTAGCGACCCTGACTACGCGATCAACGGGGCTTGGGTTCGATCCCCGACGGGGACAAACATTTGTGTGATGAGCATAAATGTTTGTAGTTCCGGATTTGGTTGTTTATTAAATATATCCTAGTATTATATATGTATTTCTATGTATTAGTATCGTTGACTAACACAAGCAAATAATTTGCTTACTTTTGGGGTTAAATCAGTAAGTGTAATTTGTCCCGTGAATATTTTTATTTTTATAAATTTAAGCTCGCAATCAACCCAGCATACCTTAATCTGAGCTGCTTCAGTATTTCCATGTTAGCGTTTCTTTTGTACTTTTATTTATCCGTATTTTTTTCCTTTTATAGAAAAGAAAATATATTATATAAATACATTATAATATAACCTTTATTTTTCCTATCATCTAATCTACAAATTACAATAGGTTACCACGACGCTCGAGTAAATCTCCATTTTGCATCTTGGGCTTTCCTACTCCAATGTATGGCTACGATACAATCCTTGTAACAATATAACTTACAAACGTACAATCTAACGAACGTACGAACACACAAATGCATGAATGTACAAACTCACGAACGCACAAACATACAAACAAACACCTACGAAATTTAATACACGTAATTGGATGCCTAAATAGGTCAACATACTCAAACATTCTCCAATTTAAACAGTATTACATACACATACATAGATGTCAAACTAATAACCTTTTTTTTGTTGGTTGATAATAGTGTTGGTCCCGGCCTCCTTTGAAGAATAGGCCAACTGCCGTTCTGCCAGGCAGGTTGTAAAAAGCGACCGATTGGCTATCGAGTCACTAACATCGTGGCTACTAGGTGGTAGAGTTCTGCATTGTCTCGCCCGGGTCTGGTACCACCGCCTTACCTATTCCTGCCGCAATAGCGCCAGTGCTTGTCGCTGTCGTGTTTCGGTTTGGAGGATAAGGTAGCCGGTAAACTTATGCATGTGGCATTAGACCTCGCCACAAGATAGCAACGCACCATTAACATCCTTGGTGTCTATAGGCGATGGTTGACTCTTTCCATCAGGAGACCCATCTGCTTGTTTGCTATCTTATGATATAAAAAAAATTGGATTGACTAATTGGGGCAGTTTTGAAAACTTGAATGTAAAAATCATATTCGAAGTATATTAGATATCGCCTATAATCGATGTATTCACGCTAGTTTCCACAAGCTTAGTGACCGGTAAATGACGACTTAATAACATTAAATCAGGTGTCGGACCTACCAAAAATAATGTATTCGTCCGCGAGTTAATAACAGCCGGGAATAAAACGTATTGGAGAACGTTATTGGACTTATATCAATTCACGGATCTTGCTTAATGCAAACAAGAGACTCGATATAAGCGCTCGATTGCGTATCGATGACAAGTATTGTCTGTTTATTGGTATTTTATTTATGTCGCCTGAGTGGTTTCGTGGTAGGGGTTTCGCTTTTAGTGTAATAATACCTGAATTAACAACTTATCACCCCGTGTTGGTCCGACCTTCTTTGAAGATTAGACAATCTGCCGTTCTGCCAGGCAGTTCGTGATTTACAGTATATATTTTTGGAACGAAGTTCCTTATCGCGTGTAGTGAAAGGGGGATAGATGGAAAAAATTCTTACGAAAAGTTGTCACGACACTTTTTGCTATAGTAAGTTATTATAAGCTGTGCGGCGTGCGCATGTTTCTCTGTCTGTCTCTCTCTCTTATAGAAAGCAGGCTAGATATTTTCATTTCTATTATTATTACGAAAACTGAGCCTACTGATTAAGTTTATATTACATTATATTTGTTAATAATAAAAAAATATTATTATAACTTAAAAAAAATAAAATTTTATTACAAATCCTTCACTAAATAATCGAAAGGAACTTCGTTCCATCCGGGTGTCCCTTGACACCTCTCAAGTTTTTTTTAAATATTGTACATACATATATACAATATGTACTTAAAAATATATTATATACTGACAGTACTTAAATATTAATTTAGCAGAGTATTGGTTGTGTTTGATACTAACTCTAATTTTACAAATCCAAAATCTTTTTCCCTTGGGTTGGTCCCGGCCTCCTTTGAAGAATAGACCAACTGCCGTCCTACCAGGCAGGTCGTAAAAGGCGACCGATTGGCTATACGAGTCACTACCATCGTGAAAACTAGGTAGTGGAGTTCTGCATTATGTCGCCCGGGTCTAGTACCACCGCCTTACCTATTCCTGCCGCAATAGCGTCAGTGCTTGTCACCGTCGCGTTCCGGTTTGGAGCGTAAGGTAGCCGGTAAACTTATGCATGTGGTATTAGAACACGCCACCAGATAGCAACGCACCATTAACACCTTTGGTGTCTACAGACGATGGTTGACTCTTTCCATCAGGAGACCCATCTGCTTGTTTGCTATTTTATGATATAAAAAATCCAAATGCAAAATTTGCTTGTCCGTATATATCTTCAAGTCAAAACATATACGGTGCAGACAGAGAGAATTGAGTACACCACAATCCAGACAGCCTTGCATTCATATATATTCAAACACACTCTCTCCCCTTGTTGGTTCCAAGCTTCTTTGAAGAATAGGCCAACTGCTGTTCTGCCAGGCAGATCGTAAAAGGCGACCGATCGGCTTTACGAATCACTACCATCGTGACAACTAGGTGGTAGAGTTCTGCATTTTCTCGCCCGGGTCTGGTAACACCGCCTTACCTATTCCTGCCGCAATAGCGTCAGTGCTTGTCACTGTCGTGTTCCGGTTTGGAGGGTAAGGTAGCCGGTAAACTTATGCAAGTGACTTTCACCTCGTCACAAGATAGCAACGCACCATAACACCTTTGGTGTTATAGGCGATGGTTGACTCTTTCCATCAGGATACCCATCTGCTTGTTAATATCTTATAATATAAAAAAACGCTTTCAAAAAATTATGTCACAGGCATAAATCGGAATTCGTAGTGCAATTTGTCAGGATTGAGTGACGTTATCTTAGTATAGATACGCCACTGAGTTGGTTATGTTATCCCGGCGAATTGCACTACCTATTCCGATCTATGGTCATAAGTAACCTTAGGAGAGCACCCAAACAATTTGATTCTGCTTTTTTCTTTTAACTTTCAATTTCTGAATATTCTTATTATTTTTAACTTACATTCTAAAATACCCAAGACGCGAGTTCACTGTGTTTTATTAGGTTGCCGCTCGGCGAGTTAAAGGGATGAACCTTAACTGCTGCATTTCCAATTACTTGTTCTTAGCGATAACCACGATGGACCGTAACTTTGTATTATCATCCGTTGTTGTGTTTAGCATATCACCATCAAGACCTAATCGAAACCAAGACCTCTCAATCGGGATCGAAAATATTGGTCAATACTTTAATACTGTTGTCACATTTATTTCTACAACGTAAGAAGTTATCATGTCGGCAACAGACGTGACTAACGTATGTAATAGTAACAATAATGATCAAGATTTTTCAAACTTTCCTTATTAGTGTTGCTTAACTTTTCTTGAACTTTCAACAAATGTAAAAATTGAAGTAGAATTTAAAAATATGTCAGCGTATTAAGTTATTAAGCGTATTAATTTATTTCAAGTATTCAAACAGATATATAAACAATTATGAACGTTACATTGTAATGAACTGCGATAATATTGAACCGATGATCTGAATAGCTTTGGATTACAAGCTTAATCATACTAAATTAAGTGTCCTAATGAAGTATTCATTGGATTACATAACTAGTTTGAATAAAACGTAATGCAAAATAGTATCGGGCTTTAAATAATTTATGATATGAAGGTGATTTGATTAAAAGCGTTATATATTAATTATTTTATATATTTAGAAACGAGACTCTTGATTGCATCTTGAAATCATATTAATAAATAAGATATAAATTGGTGAAATATGGTGGCTCAACTATCAGGGCTGCTTTTTTGGTCTTCTGAAATATTTGGAAGAGTTCAAATTACTTGAAGGCTGGCAGCGTGTAGTTTTCATGCCTTTATGCAAGAATTCATGTATAAAATGCAGTAGTTATAGAAAGTTCATTTATGTAGTTTTATTTGATTTGATCATGATTTGTAGAAAGAATGGCAAATCAAAGATTAAAAATTGACAACATTTAGAAGTATCCATCTTATAAGTCATTTAAGAGACTAAGATCAAAGTTATTAGGTGCTGTCTAAAGGCAAAGTCAAGAGTCTTCAAAACTAATATACATATATGGAAAGAATTATGAATGCAAAGAGCCGCCTTAGAAAATCTTCTGAGCCCATGACAGCCATGCATCATGATTCCGAGACCATCATGGACCAAATCCAACGCATATTAATTATGATACTTGTAAAGATATATATGTATAAAACTTACTACAATTCAATACAACCTTTTTGTTTTTTGATAAACTGAGTAGACGGCAAATGACACTTTAATAACACTAAATCAAGAGTTCAAACGATGTATTTATCTTAGGCTTAATAACAACCGAGAATAAAAGGTACTGGAAAACATTATTGGACGTACGATTTATGAAACTCTCTTAATCGTATCGTATTGTGGAAGTATACGCTTTATATTGGAACTCTATTATATCGTTACATAAATATTTTATTAACATTTAATTTTTGATAGTAAATTATTTTATTTTTCACTAGTTGAATCACGCAGCTTCCCCCATGAATAGATTATCATGTCTGTAATCAGAAATCAGAAGTACTTAATTCAATAAAAAAAATTACAAGTTATTTTAAGGCGTCTGCTCCTATTTTTACTATATTTACTACTTTATACAAACTTTCATCCACTACTTCAGCCTTTTAGGCGTTAATTAAAAAAATACTTTTGTTTTATCTCAGCTCTTTAACTATCTCCATGCTAAATTAAATCGAAATCAGTTCAGCGGTTTAGACGTAAAAGTGTAACAGATAGAAGAGACAGACTAAATTTTCTTCGAATCGACTTTTGAATATACATAATATTAGTATCAATTTAAAGTTGTTTTAACTCATGTTTAGTAATCGATGTTGCCATGGTTTGGTTTTCGATAGGTACAAATATTTTGCACGGTTTACGAGAATATCAACGCAACTCAAAATTCTTTAAATTTATTCAAACTTTCATCCACTGCTTCAGCCTTTTTGGGCGTCAATTAAAAAAATTGCCTTTCTTATATCCCAGGTCTTTAGCTATCTCCATGCTTAATTAAATCGAAATCAGTTCAGCGGCTTAGACGTAAAAGTGTAACAGATAGAAGAGACAGACTAACATTTTCTTCGAATCGACTTTTTAATATAATTTGGTAACAATTTAAAGTTGTTTTAACTCATATTTAGTAATCGATGTTGCCATGGTTTGGTTTTCGACAGGGAAAAACATTTTGCACGGTTTACGAGAATATCAACGCAACTAAAAAATCTCTAAAATTTAACTTAATATACCAAATATATCTGAAACAATAAAAGCAATAAAAACATAACCTAACCTAACCTAACTGATATAGCGTAGTCCAATTTTGAACATATAAAAAGACATATTTATATACTTACGTATTATACAAAGTTGATTTTTAAGTATATATATATATATATATATATATATATATATATATATATATATATATATATATATATATATATATATATATGTTTATTTATTTTTATTTATTTATCCTATACTATTGATACTGACACAGGAAAATATTATTGTGCCTACTTCAATACGCGTAGTACAGTACCCGGCGATAAATATTGCACATCGACCTTTGGAAAGAGACAATCGGCTAATTTCGGCTTCGTAGAGCGTTATCTCTGTCGCACAAAATACAAACAGTCCGGTACCTATTAGGAGCTGTTAAAACAAGTATGATTTGCTTCTTTTGATATTTTTATTCTTTGTATAAAATACACTAATTTTTCTATAAGTGATGGCTTTAGGTTGGGGTAAAATAAAATAAAAAAACATTTTTACATTATGTTTACGTATTTAATTATTTTGGAACATTACAGCTTTAGTGTACATAATAAACACCATTATACCTATTGCTAAAATGAGACATTGCAATAAAAATAATAATAATTCTAATTCTCAATTACTTCCATTTCACTATCTGTGCTCTCAGAGAGGTCAATATCACTGTCACTATCAGCCGTATTTATTACTAATCTATCAGTGTAATTGTCTAAACTGTGTTGAATGCTTCTATATTCATTCTCACATTTGATTGCATGATTGCAAACCTTTTTCCACTCTTCAGCGCCGATCATGTTTACTTTTTCAGTCAATAATGTTTTTACTGTAGTTAAGTTCATACCCACATTTCTAGAGGCTACATAGCCTTTCAGTTGAGACCATATATTTTCAATTGGATTAAAATCCGGATGGCAATCGCAACACAGTGTGCCCATGTTCGGCAAGTATTTTGTCCACAGAAAACTCTGTATACCTCTCCTTGTGCTGACATATAATAGCGTAAATCTGGGTTTTTGGATCAACTGGAATTTCACGTCTGTTTAACCAGTTGATCATTTCCCGTTTAATGGTGTTTGAGTTGGGGGGTCTCTCAACATACTTGTTGTGATAGGGTGCGTTGTCGATAACTAGAACAGAATCACTGGGTATATTTGGGATTAATTGGTTAACCAGCCATTTCTCATAGTTATCGTTATTCATTTCATTGTGATAGTCACCTGTAGTGTCCGTGGATTTATACGTTAAAAAAGCACCGGGTACAAAGCCTTTTTCATTTCCCGCATGAACTATTATCAAACGTTGACCTTTTGAAATTGGCTTTTTTACTCCTTTTTTCTTATCGTCACTCCAAGATTTCCCTTTAGTGTGGGATGCATGTATATATGACTCATCCATGTAGACGATATTTTTTCCTGTTTCGCGAAATTTGCGTATTTTATCAAGGTATTCCATTCGTTTGAGACTAACGTCGTGCTTTTTCCATTAGAATTTTTCGATTATCTTCCATTTTAGTGAACTGAAATCCCATGTCATGAAGTATTTTTCTCAATGTTTTTTCAGACCCATTGTAATTAATAGCTTCAGATAACTTAGCTTTTAATGATTTTATTGTTGGCAGTTCATTAAATCGTAAGTAAGGCTATGTAGCCTCTAGAAATGTGGGTATGAACTTAACTACAGTAAAAACATTATTGACTGAAAAAGTAAACATGATCGGCGCTGAAGAGTGGAAAAAGGTTTGCGATCATGCAATCAAATGTGAGAATGAATATAGAAGCATTCAACACAGTTTAGACAATTACACTGATAGATTAGTAATAAATACGGCTGATAGTGACAGTGATATTGACCTCTTTGAGAGCACAGATAGTGAAATGGAAGTAATTGAGAATTAGAATTATTATTATTTTTATTGCAATGTCTCATTTTAGCAATAGGTATAATGGTGTTTATTATGTACACTAAAGCTGTAATGTTCCAAAATAATTAAATACGTAAACATAATGTAAAAATGTTTTTTTATTTTATTTTACCCCAACCTAAAGCCATCACTTATAGAAAAATTAGTGTATTTTATACAAAGAATAAAAATATCAAAAGAAGCAAATCATACTTGTTTTAACAGCTCCTAATAGGTACCGGACTGTTTGTATTTTGTGCGACAGAGATAACACTCTACGAAGCCGAAATTAGCCGATTGTCTCTTTCCAAAGGTCGATGTGCAATATTTATCGCCGGGTACTGTAAAATGTTTAAACAACTTATTGATTGTTGATAAAGTTTATTTAGAAAATGTGAATCCGTTATTGGCTCTTGGTGTACGTAGAAAGTAAAGTAAATTTGTAAATATTTAGCTGCAGATTTTAAACGAAATAAATAAAAAGTTTAGAGGTGTCAAGGGACACCCGGATGGAACGAAGTTCCTTTCGATTAATTAGTGAAGGAATTGTAATAAAATTTATTATGTACAAAAAACCTGTATTCACTCAACAAAAATAATAAAACACCACACTGTTCAATGCGAAATAGAAATGAAAATATCTGGTTTACTTTCTATAAGAGAGAGAGAGAGACAGACAGAGAAACATGCGCACGCCGCACAGCGTACAATAGCTTACTAGCAAAAAGTGTCGTTACAAGTTTTCGTGAGATTTTTTTCCGTCTAGTCCCCTTTCACAACGCGCGTTATGGAACTTCGTTCCAATAAAATACAACACGATAAAAAATCATTGATATTTTAACGTCTTAAATTGTGGTTTATTTTATAATTTCAATAAAAAATCCAAAATATTTTCAAGCGTTTTAATAATTATGACCAATTTCCTTTATTAAGTTAAGCTACCTGAAAATCCTACCTATTAAGAAATTTAAATACGTCTCTAAAATTAAAAATTTCATCTTAAGTTCTTGTGTTATTCAATTTATGTAATGAGCATAAATGCTTGTATTTCCGGGACTAGGTTCTTTCAGCACTTATATATGTAATAATATGTATTAATATCTTTCTTACTAAGCAACAATGTGCTTAGTTAAACTATTTTTCACCTCTGATCTTTAATGTCTCTAAATTTCATACAAATTGGTTGAGCTATTCAGCCGTACAAGCGCGGCGCTACAAACCAACTCACTTTCGCATTTATAATATTAGTTACAACAGTTGGTTAAGTTTGATCAGCGATACAATAGTTTTTCTCGGTCGACTATATTTTCTACCACTTCAGTAGCACAAACAGAAAACCTGCGCTTCTGTTCGTTCAAATCCTGTCGTGTCGAAATTTTCTTTTTAATGTTTTTAAAAGTTTTCTCAAACACGGAATAAGTGGTAAAACACATATATAGGTAGAAACACGAAAATGTTGATTAACATTATGTATGTGAATTTTATCTATAGAATTCGGATCTGATTCATATAACAAAACGTTAATCGAGGCAAAGCGTTTAGGGCTCTTTCACATTTTCTTACATATTATACGGCGTCGTAACACGACTCGACGTTGTATAGTATTTATGTGTATAAAAATCCTAAGCACTTTGACTTGATTGACGTGTTTTACGTTAACCTGGGGGGCTGTACAATAAACGGAATCAATTACAAAGCTAAGAAAAATTTCGCCACATTGAACAAGGTGAATGTAGCTTTATTGGTTAGTGTGTCTGCCAGAGCCATCAAGGTTGCAGGTTCAAATCCTATCATGTCCAGATCTTTCTTTGTTTTTTTATAGTAGAGGGGGCAAACGAGCAGGTGGTGAACCCGATGGTAAGTGATCACCGCCGCCCATGGACATTTGCAATACTGGGGGTCTTGCAGATGCGTTGCCGGCCTTTAATGAAATGAAGAATGAGTAAGCTCGTTTTTAAAAGTTGTATCCGTTCGAAAACACCGCCGCGGGTAATCGATTCCACAAAGAAGTAGTGCGAGGTAAAAAGTGCCGATATAAATAAATAAAAATAAAATAAATATTCACGGGACAAATTACACTTATTCATCTAACCCCAAACTGCTTGTGTTAGTCAACGATACTAATACATAGAAATACATATATAAATACTTTTACATTACATATATAATAAACACCCAAACCCGGAAATACAAACATTCATGTTCATCACATAAATGCTTGTCCCCGTCGGGGATCGAACCCGAGCCCCGTTGATTGCGTAGTCAGGGTCACTAACTACTCGACCAACGGGGCGGTCATGTAATCGCACAGTTGTGGATTTCCAGACATCGAGGTGGTGAGGATGGAACTTTAAATTTTGACGCGATGCCCGATGATGGAATTTAGCGGCAGGAATTAATCCGAACAACTCGTTGGAACACTCCCTATGTTAAATACGGTAAAAGATGCAGAGCGAACCGACATCTCTGCGTAACGCCAAAGGGTTAAGCCGATTAGAAATAGCCTGGTCGTCGACGATTCGAACCGCTCTACGTTGAATGCGATCAAGAGGAAGAAGCTGTACTGAGGAGCTCCGGCCCAGAAGTGACAACTGTACTATATATATAAAGAAATATATAAAAATAAAATAAATTAAAAGCAGTTAATTTTTATAATACCTTTATAAATAGTTAGCCAATAATCGGTGTATTGTTACGCTTGGCTCCACGAACTCGATGCTCGGGAAATGACAGCTTAATAACAGTAAATCAAGCGTCCCAACGATGTATTCATCTGAAAGTTCATAACAGTCGAGAATAAAACGTATTGGAAAACATTATTGGATTTTTATCAGTTTATTGAACTCTTTCAACCATGTCGTATCTGTGCAAACAAGATGCTTATAGAACTTGATTTTGTGTCGGTAACAATTTTTTTGTCAATATCGCTTTAATGGAGTTTTGTTTGGTTATATTTTATTACTAGCTGTTGCCAGCGACTTCGTCCGCGCGGAATTCGTTTACTCCGCACAGCTTCTCCCCCGTAGGTGATAGCGTGATAATATGTAGCCTATATGTTGACCCGACCTGTTAGTAATATTCATGAAAATTTTGAAGTAAATCCATGCAGTAATTTTTGAGTTTACCCCAGACATACATACAGACAAACAGATAAACAGACAGACAAAAATTCCAAAAACTTTTGTCTTTATTTTTACGGTGTTAACAGTTAAAACATTTTTATTAAGCCATTTACAAACTTTTGTAAATGCTATTTGTGCATAATTATATACTTCTAACCAACGGTCGCCTGAATAAAACAAGGAAGTATCGTCTACGAAACAAAGTATTTTGCCATGTTGGAGTTTCATCATTCAAAGCTCATTTATGTAAATAAAAAACATTGTAGGGACCAAAATGCTACGTTGAGGAATTCCAAATGTTACCGTTCCTGCATTACTTCGATATCTTAACATGGTGTTTTATTTCAGTTAAATAGCTTTCAAAGACTTGAAGTTGAAATCCTCTTACTCTAATCTTCTCTAGCTTATATTGTAAGTGGGGGATAGAGGCTTTAGCCAAATCTAAAAATATAGCTAAACAATTTTTCTATTGGTCTATATTATGAACTATCGAATTAGTTATGTATCAACAGCTTTACTTGTAGATTTGCCAGATCGAAAACTATGTTAGTTATCTGCAATCAATTGATTGGTCTCTAAATATTTAACTAAACGATTATTTATAATCCATCCCAACATTTTTGAAAGTGTAGGTAGAAAAGATATAGGTCTGTACAGTACCCGGCGATAAATATTGCACATCGACCTTTGGAAAGAGACAATCGGCTAATTTCGGCTTCGTAGAGCGTTATCTCTGTCGCACAAAATACAAACAGTCCGGTACCTATTAGGAGCTGTTAAAACAAGTATGATTTGCTTCTTTTGATATTTTTATTCTTTGTATAAAATACACTAATTTTTCTATAAGTGATGGCTTTAGGTTGGGGTAAAATAAAATAAAAAAACATTTTTACATTATGTTTACGTATTTAATTATTTTGGAACATTACAGCTTTAGTGTACATAATAAACACCATTATACCTATTGCTAAAATGAGACATTGCAATAAAAATAATAATAATTCTAATTCTCAATTACTTCCATTTCACTATCTGTGCTCTCAAAGAGGTCAATATCACTGTCACTATCAGCCGTATTTATTACTAATCTATCAGTGTAATTGTGTAAACTGTGTTGAATGCTTCTATATTCATTCTCACATTTGATTGCATGATCGCAAACCTTTTTCCACTCTTCAGCGCCGATCATGTTTACTTTTTCAGTCAATAATGTTTTTACTGTAGTTAAGTTCATACCCACATTTCTAGAGGCTACATAGCCTTTCAGTTGAGACCATATATTTTCAATTGGATTAAAATCCGGATGATATGGTGGCAATCGCAACACAGTGTGCCCATGTTCGGCAAGTATTTTGTCCACAGAAAACTCTGTATACCTCTCCTTGTGCTGACATATAATAGCGTAAATCTGGGTTTTTGTTAATTTTGGATCAACTGGAATTTCATGTCTGTTTAACCAGTTGATCATTTCCCGTTTAATGGTGTTTGAGTTGGGGGGTCTCTCAACATACTTGTTGTGATAGGGTGCGTTGTCGATAACTAGAACAGAATCACTGGGTATATTTGGGATTAATTGGTTAACCAGCCATTTCTCATAGTTATCGTTATTCATTTCATTGTGATAGTCACCTGTAGTGTCCGTGGATTTATACGTTAAAAAAGCACCGGGTACAAAGCCTTTTTCATTTCCCGCATGAACTATTATCAAACGTTGACCTTTTGAAATTGGCTTTTTTACTCCTTTTTTCTTATCGTCACTCCAAGATTTCCCTTTAGTGTGGGATGCATGTATATATGACTCATCCATGTAGACGATATTTTTTCCTGTTTCGCGAAATTTGCGTATTTTATCAAGGTATTCCATTCGTTTGAGACTAACGTCGTGCTTTTCCATTAGAATTTTTCGATTATCTTCCATTTTAGTGAACTGAAATCCCATGTCATGAAGTATTTTTCTCAATGTTTTTTCAGACCCATTGTAATTAATAGCTTCAGATAACTTAGCTTTTAATGATTTTATTGTTGGCAGTTCATTAAATCGTAAGTGAAAATCATACACCATTCTTCGAACAACATCGTAATCAAAATCGTCCATATCCAAACGAAATTGCTTTTTTGGTCTCCCTTTTTTTGGAGTGCTGAACTTAATTTCAGTCGAATGTGTTTCAGTACTGACTTCTTTTAATATATTGTTCAAAGTTCTTCTTGAAATTCCAGTGGCATTTGCAACTCGCTCTTGAATCTTCTTAAAATAACAACTTACATTTTCATCTACTTTTTTTTTAAATCTATCAGCTTCGCTTACAAAGTATTTATAAACATTGTAGATAATTTCACGTGACTGACCTCGTAAAGGTTTCCCTCTTTTTCCGAAAGATGCCATATTACAACTTTAAATTATTTAAATTTGTGGGTGTTATCAACTCTAAATATATATTTTTTTCGGGACGCGACTGCACTCTATCGTACTTGAACAACGACTGACTAAACGTCACATAGGTAGTGTGGGACAGAGATAACGCTTTACGAAGCCGAAATTATCCGATTGTCTCTTTCCAAAGTTCGATGTGCAATATTTATCGCCGGGTACTGTAGTTATTTACACAGTCTTTATCTCCGCTTTTGTCAATGGCTTTTATAATTATTACAGTCTTAAAGGCACTCGAGAATATTCCAGATTGCATAGCTAAATTACAAATTTGAGTAATAGGAGTCGTGAGAAGACCAACGTATTTCTTTATTATGTTGGAAAGAATCTGATTTATTCCAGCAGCATAGTTGTCTTTCAATTCGTTTATTAGGTTACTTTCCTCAGTGTCGTAAGTAGGTAGAAGAGCAAATGAGCTACAAAGCGACAAAAATGGTTGTTATCAGTATTAGTATCTGTAGCTGTGGTAGAAATATTTTGTTCTGCTATCCCACCTATCACATTGTGGGACCAAGTATCTTCGGCTAATCGTGGGTGCACTTGTTGTAACTCTGCCTACCCTTTCGGGGATACGGGCGTGAAGATACGAATAATTTTACGTTGTTTTATTTTTTTAATGATAGAAAACCAAAACACAAATACGTAATTTTATGAAGATACCTACCAAGCGGGACTATTTTATGGACTGCGACGTGGTCTAGGGGATAGCCTATTCGGGACAGATGAGAACCCGGATTCGATTCCTGGATTAAGCAAGAGTGTTATTGAGGTTTTTTGAAGTCTTTCTCGAAAATACAAAATTTTAGTAATAGCTCGGAGTCTGGCGGATGATGTGTTACCACTGCAGTGCCTCGAATAAGCACGTAAATCTCCAATTGGTCGGCTAAAGTCAGTCCCGGTTATCGTTAGAAAAAATCAATGATGATAAAATGGGGCGATGGGGATCATTACTCGTATCAGAACAGTGAATCGTGGTGAACTGAAAAGTCTATAGACGTTCGGTTTACTCTGCCTACCCTGAAAGGCATCGTACATGGAATAAATATACAAATAGCATTGTACAACAATAAATTGCCTCTAGTATTACAGTTAGCCAGCTTGGCTCAGACAAGAAGCTTCGTCAAATAATAAAAATAGATAACAATTGAATATTTATGCTTTATAAACACTTAATATAAAATCCCTTGCGGTCTAGTGGTCGGAGTTGACAACATTTTTTATGTATTATAAGATAGCAAACAAGCAGATAGGTGTCCTGATGGAAAGGGTCAACCATCGCCTATACACACCAAAGGTGATAATGGTGCGTTGTTATCTTTGGCGAGGTCCAAAGCCACATGCATAAGTTTACTGGCTATTTTACCCTCCAAACCGGAACACGAAAATGACAAGCACTGACGCTATTGCGGCAGGATTAAGTAAGGCGGTGGTACCAGACCCATGCGAGACAATGCAGAACTCTGCCACCTAGTAGTAACAATATTTATATTTTATACTTTATAAACATTTAATTTACAATAGCCTCTGTGGTCTCGTGGTCCGGTATCGGAGTTGACTACATGATCCCCGGATCGGGCAATTCAAAAATGTATTTTTTTTATACTTTTCTGACTAAAACAACGTTGCCCGGGATTAGAAAAAGTGCCCGTATCACATTGTGTTACTAAAAGTATCTTCGGTTATTAGTGGGTGTACTTGTACCTCTGCCTATCTCTTTAGGGATACGGGCGTGAAAATACTTATTATATAGATATGAATATACAATATGACTAATATTTTTCCTATGTTTTGGGAAAAATATCGGCGATGATAACTCTGTTGCTGTTGCTCTTGCGAATATGTTTCTCTAAACACAAGAAAATCATCTAAACATGTTGCAATAACCGAAAATGTTGAATTATTCATACAACTCATTCATTCACTCGGAAACATAACCCTTCTTCTAGCACGTTCGGGTAAAAAAGAGTGTAAATTTCTATTATTAACACCATTATATTGTAGCATAACATTCCTTTAGTAAGTTATAAGTCAGTGTGTTGATCCAGACTACGAGCTCGGTGACTGGGAAATGACAGACTAATAACACTATATTAGTTTCCTAACGATGTATTCATCCAAGAGTTAATAACAGCCCGGAACTAAACGTATTGGAAAACGCTACTGGACTTATATTGATTTATGAAGCTCCCTTTAATCATTTATTATCTACGGAAATAACACTCGATATTGGAATTCAATTGAGACTCAATGACAAATATTTTATCGATAAGTTTAAAAAGAAAAGCGAAAATAGGGGAGTGCGTCAACCCAAAAACGAAGATGGAGTTTTAACCCTGCGTCGTTAATTTATAAACTAGCGACTGCTCTCTGATCAAAAACTCGACCTTATACTTTTGAATAGCATAGCAGCAATAGCATATTTTAGCTATAAATCTCGGTAACAGTTCTATACTTATTTATTTATTCATCAACGAAAAATCCACAGCATATCACAATAAAATAAATCGTTGAATAAAATCACATCATAAGCCAATTACAGATTTTCATTTTGTAGTAACAAACTATATTTAGAGTTAAAAATATTGGCAAAATTTTTGTATAATTAAAATTCAATTAAAATATTCATAATTATACGATAAATGTAATAGTATATACCTTATAATTTTTATAATTTTAAGTATATACCTTATAATTCCATAATAGATGAAAATTTTTTAATCCAGAATTTGTACGTCTAATCATAGATATCCAGCTAAAAAGAGACGTCATTCAAGGGTGTTAAATTTTTTGATTTATATGAACAAAATTTCGTATACGAATAACATTTCATACAAATCAAAATCTCATAAAAATCTCAAAAATTTCATATAAATCATACCTATATAGGGTCATTCACCTATTATGGAATAACCCCCGTGTTGGTTCCGGGCTCCTTTAAAGAATAGACCAACTGCCGTTCTGCCAGGCAGGTCGTAAAAGGCGACCGATTGGCTATGCGAGTCACTAACATCGTGGCTACTAGGTGGTAGAGTTCTGCATTGTCTCGCTCGGGGCTGGTACCACCGCCTTACCTATTCCTGCCGCAACAGCGTCTGTGCTTGTCGCTGTCGTGTCGTGTTCCGGTTTAGAGGGTAAGGTAGCCGGAAAACTTATGCACGTGGCATTAGACCTCGCCACAAGATAGCAACACACCATTAACATGTTTGGTGTCTATAGGCGATGGTTGACTCTTTCCATCATGCCATCTGCTTGTTTGCTATCTTATAATATAAAAAAAGACCTAATGTGTGTATATTATCCTGCAAATATATTTTAGTGTGAGTTAATTTTAATTAATTTAATGTTCTTTTAATGCATAGATATTACTTAAAATCTTAACGTAAACCGTGTCAAATTTATAACTCCAACGTTCGCGTAACTGTTTTAAAAAGGAGTACAATGTTTTGTTTTATGTATTAACCTATAGAGTAAACACATATATACTACTTAATAGTACGAAACCTTTGAGTACGTTTAATATATCTGTATCATGTACAAAACAATAAAAACGCCAACTTCAAAATTAGAGATTCTTTTAGTTTAGTTAGATTTGTTGTTAGTTTTTATGAAGTAAGTCACAAACATGTACCTAATACCTAATAGAAAAGAATTTTTCATCAATAGCATCATTCGTTTTTGTTGTAATAGTTTAAAGTTTGTGTTTTCCCTCGGGTTTATTCGGGCTCCTTTGAAAATAAGACCAACTGCCGTTCTGCCAGACAGGTCGTAAAAGGTGACTGATTACCTGTACGTATAACTACCATGGTAATTACTTAAAAGTAGTAGAGTTCCGCAACGTTTCGCTCGGGTATTCAGTACCACCACCTTAGCTAATCCTGCCGCAATAGCGTCAATACTTAACATTGTCGCGTTCCGGTTTGGAGGGTAAGGTAGGTAGACTAATGCACGTGGCATTGCCATCCCGCCATACGGACGGTAACGTACCATTAACATCTATTTAAAACTAGCGACCTGCCCACGGTTTCACCCGCGTAGCTTTTGTTCCCGTGCTAATATTGGAAAGGTTTATACACTCAAACCTTCTTCAAGAATCAATCTATCTAGTAAAAAAAGCCGCATCAAAATCCGTTGCGTACTGTTAAAGATTTAAGCATACATCGGGACATAGGGACAGACAGAGAAAGCTACTTTGTTTTATACTATGTAGTGATTTAGGAAACGGTTGCTTTTACCATCAGAAGAGCCATCTGCTTGTTTACTTGCTTACGATAGAAAAAAAACATAATTATCGACTACAAACGACGCATTGTTACGCTTGGTTCCACGAGATTAGTACCGGAAATTACAGCTTAATAACACTTAATCAGGTGTCCCGACGATTAGTTCCTCTAAGAGATCATAACAGCTGGGAGTAAAACGTATTGAAAAATATATAATTAATTGGATTTATTTTAATGTATGGATTAATGTATTCGACTTATTTTAATTACCGGAAAACTAATCCCATAAATACAGATTAAAAATGTGAAAGTTTGCATGTTTCTATATTAATATAATTGGATGTTTGAACTTTGGATGTTTGAATGTACCAACGCCTTACATATTCCTGCTGGAATAGCTATAACACTGGTCATCGTCGTGTTGTGGTCTGGAGGGTTAAGTAACCAGTAAACTTATGCACGTAATATTACCATCACTCACAATCGCAATGCATCATTAACATCTTTAGTGTCTTTAGGCGATGGTCTCTCTTTCCACCAGGAGAGCCATCTGATTGTTTATCTAATAATATAAAAAGAACTATAATTTTTAACAAACTAGATTTTTTAACTCTTTAAGCTCAAATATTTATACGGGTAGAGGTGGCCGTTGTTAATAAAATGTTGTTAACTAACAATGTGCGTCATTGTTGGCGGCATCCGATGCCGAAATGTTCAACAACGGATGGGAGTAACACCATTCAACGCGATGACAGATATCGAATAATGCCGACCCTATCCAACAACGACCGATTTCAACAAAAACACGACGTTGCCCGATGCCCAATAGTTGCGAATAAAATATGAATCCAACTGTGTTTATACGATGGATGGATGGATGGATGAAGTAACGATATCAACTAAACTGCGTGCTTGAATTAATTTCGTGGAATAGAGAATCACCTTTTTAAATGCGAATGCAAATTTTTAGCTAATTAAATAAATTATAATTTATAATTATAATTTTGTTTTTATAATTTTCGGTGGACAAATTACACGAATTGATGTAACCACAACTACAAAAAACAGCGGAAGGCAGCAATCAATAGTACTATTACATAAACTTACTAAACATGGATCAAATTGAATAAAAACCCAAACTCAGTAACAGAACTGCACAAATGTCTATCTCTGGCGGGAAGCGAACCCGAGCTCAAGCTCAAGAATCCGAGCGGCCAAAATATAACCAAAAATTGACTTAAAATGGACTGTGTTGTTATGTTGTTGTGTTATTATGTATTATGTATGTATATATTGTGTATGTTACTAATATTACAAGAATATTAGTAACATTTGTAATCAAACCCAATCCCACAAAACAAGTATAACTGGTTGAATAATCAAATATCAAATTTTTATAATTGATGATGTTATTGATGATTTTACATAATATGAATGCGTATTTATTTTTCTGTTTAAATACAACATTATATAATTAATTAACCAAAACACAGACAGCGTGTGGTCTCCATTTACGTAGCGCTATAGTTTTGTGGTCCAATGAAATCTATCTGTAGTGCTAATTATGTCAATAAAATACATAAATATACTAGATGACCCGTGCAGATTCGTCTGTAAATAGATTAACATGTCATGTGTTAAAAATTAACTTAAGTTTGACTCCACATCTTAAAAATAAACTTCATGCCTTTAATTAAAATTGAGTTAGCGGGTTAGTCGTAAAAGCGTAACAAACGCCTTGGTTTACCGTGCTTCGATGAAGAATAGACCGTTCTACCAAGCAGTTTGCAAGAGGCATAGGATGCTCTCTCGCTTACGCGCATAGCCAAGTCACTATCATCGTAACTACCAGGTGGTATTGCATTGTCTCGCCCGGGTCTAGTATTACTGCCATACCTACCTTTTCCCGGCCTCCTTTGTAGAATAGGCCAACTGCCGTTCTGCCAGGCTATCGAGTCACTACCATCGTGGCTACTAGGTGGTAGAGTTCTGCATTGTCTCGCCCGGGTCTGGTACCACCGCCTTACCTATTCCTGCCGCAATAGCGCCAGTGCTTGTCGCTGTCGTGTTCCGGTTTGGAAGGTAAGGTAGCCGGTAAACTTATGCATGTGGCATTAGATCTCGCCACAAGATAGCAACGCACCATTAACATCTTTGGTGTCTATAGGCGATGGTTAACTCTTTCCATCAGGAGACCCATCTGCTTGTTTGCTATCTTATGATATAAAAAAAAAAAAACCTATTCGTACTGAAATGACGTCAACACTTGTCATTAACTTATGCATGTGACAATGCTATCCCATTACACGGATAGCAACACACCGTTAACATTTTTGGTGTCAATAGGGATGATTTCTCTTTCCGTCAAGAGAGCTATCTGTTTGTTTGCTAACTAATATGAAACAAAAACTATATAGTTTAAATATCGCGTTCTGCAGCCAATATTCTGAGTAACAAGAGTTTTGGCTGCAGAAGGTGATGCACAGGCGATGATCTTTATGTATTTACATTCATCACATCCATTCAAAGATTCAAAATAAAGTCTTTATGTCCATGTTGATATTTCCTTAAATAAATCGATATGGGAGTTAATCAAGTGTCATCAGTAAAAAAGCATTGCGTCGTTATTAAATGATACTCCTGATATATTTGGAAATTTATTGAATTTCCGTCTACCAATATTTTTTTTATATATCAGTAGTTTAAATACGGCATCAACGCTGTTTTTGTTTATTCAAGAAACCCTACGTAAAGGAATCCGACTCACACTTGACCGTTTTTTATCTTACCCTATATTTTTGGAGGAGCCCATAGTGCGAGGTGCTGGACATGTTTTTAGGAAATGTTGCGGGTTGTGACAATATTTTTTGATTGAAGGACCGTGTGTGTAATCTATACATATAATAAAATATGTGTGTGTAATCTATACATATATAAATAAAGAATACTTGGGGCGTGTTCTACAATCGATATCGAAGCCTATAAATTCAGGAGATTTTAAGAAATTTTTTAGATTAAAATACCGATTGAGAAAAAAAATTAGCTCTTTTCCTCAAAAAACGGCTTCCAATGCATAAATTGCATCGAAATCGGTTTATCCGTTCGGGAGTCATCGTTGACGAAGAATGTTAAAAAGTGTTTTTTCGAAATAACTTCGAAATTTATTAACCAATCATTTTTTGATCTCTACAACATTTTGCTTGCTTAAAAAACTAAGTCGAATCCCGTTTCAAAAATTAATATCGTATTTAATTTTTAAAAGTTCGAAGTAAAGCAAAGTATCTTCATGCCGTTTCCGCGAAGTGGTAGGCAGAGGTACAACAAGTGCACCAACGATTAACCTAAGATATTTGGTCTCACAAATGTGATAAGTGGCAAGCCTATCGCCAACCGGGCACTTTCCAATCCCGGGCAACTTTGTGTTAATCAGAAAACTGAGAAAATATTTTTCATGTGCCCGCCCCGGGAAACGAACTCGAGACCTCATGTAGTCAACACCAACGCTGGGCCACTACACCACAGAAGCGATGTTTCAACTAACAAAGATGACTAACAAAAGTTACAGCTTATCAAATATAAAAATTACGTTGTTTACAGCAAACTTACTTCATATTTTTAAAATAACATTCAGGCTAATATATCTTTTTTTTTATTATAAGATAGCAAACAAGCAGATGGGTCTCCTGATGGAAAGAGTCAACCATCGCCTATAGATTCCAAAGGTATTAATGATGCGTTGCTATCTTATGGCGAAGTTTTATAGTCTGGTCAACAAGTGCTTTTTTGGTCAACTTTTTTCAGCAGTCTCCGAAAATTATGATTGAGGTGTCATTCGATTCGGAATGGCATCTAGATAGTTTTC
Source organism: Apodemia mormo (assembly GCA_036924255.1). NCBI lineage: Eukaryota > Metazoa > Arthropoda > Insecta > Lepidoptera > Riodinidae > Apodemia > Apodemia mormo. The sequence continues at coordinate 30,475,692 of JAUPFN010000019.1, forward strand.
GAAAAACAATGAAGTTCCGCAAATAAAAATTACAAAAGTTATTAACAATTAACTAAAAATAAAAAGGGGGGTTTAGTTTTTTGCAAATATCTCATAAACTAATAAAGATTTTTCAAATTTGAAAAAAGATTCAGAAAGAGGAGGAAATTTCCTAAAAAAAGTTCCGACTCCCGGAATTGTAGGACTAATATTTATAATTTTCCCAGAGGGTTGAAAATACGCCCGAAAACGGGTACTCCGGCTTGCGCAAGCCACGCCTCCTTCGGACCTTTAATGAATAAATATTATTTAAACTTATTAAATATGAAAATTAAAATTTGAAAAAATTCAGGTGCCTACAGGACAGATCAATAAACAATAATCCGTGGTCAAAAAATTTTTATCGCGATTTTTCAATAAGTTATCCATTAATTAATTAACAATTTTTTGTAGCACGAACATTAACATTGCAAGTGCGATAATTGTTAAACTATTAATCTAGGATTTTTTTTCTTTCGTGGAGCTATTTTTCAAAGGTCTTAGAATAGATTCCCGTTGGAAAAATTAAAAAATTGTAAATTTTCATTTTGTAATTAACAGTTTACTAAGGTGAAAAATTATAAAGCTTTATTAAACATTGAAAAAAATTTTTTTTTCATAATATTATTATTGATCCGTTTTCTCATGATCAGAAGCTACTTAAAAATGATTTTTTATAATTTTTATCTCCTATTGTTTAAAAAATTGTTATAAACAAATGCGTTGTTTATGAGATAATTTAAAAATTTTTTTCGATAACATAATCTTTGATGATAATTATGATTTTTTTTAAAAAACCGTTTCTTAAAAAAAAATTTTATTGCTAAAAACGCATTTGTTGATTAACAATTATTTTCTCCCACTTCTAATTAACATTAAGGAATCATTTTTTTTTTAAATCATTATTTATTTTTCTTTTTGATATAAAAAAAATTATTTAATTTTTCATTGTTTATGTAATAAACAATTTGTTATAAACAAATAAATTTTTACCTTTTATTTTTGTTTCTTATTTTACTTAATGTCACAAAAACTGACATGATTTATTTTTTCTTTTTAATTTTTTTTACTATTTTTTTTTAATTTTTAAATATTCGTTGTCTGTAATTTCGTCATTCTTGCCTGGTTTTTCATCCTTAAAATTATTATAATTTATAAACTAATGGAGATATGATGAAAACACCCAAGACGTATTTATTCTTTAACTAATAAAGACTATACTAGATAAAGAATAAATAAGTCTTGGGTGTTTTCATCATATCTCCATTAGTTTATAAATTATAATAATTTTGAGGATGAAAAACCAGGCAAGAATGACGAAATTACAGACAACGAATATTTAAAAATTAAAAAAAAATAGTAAAAAAAATTTAAAAAAAATCATGTCAGTTTTTGTGACATTAAGTAAAATAAGAAAAAAAAATAAAAGGTAAAAATTTATTTGTTTATAACAAATTGTTTATTACATAAACAATGAAAAATTAAATAATTTTTTTTTATATTAAAAAGAAAAATAAATAATGATTTAAAAAAAAATGGTTCCTTAATGTTAATTAGAAGTGGGAGAAAATAATTGTTAATCAACAAATGCGTTTTTCAGCAATAAAAAATTTTTTTTAAGAAACGGTTCTTTTAAAAAAAATCATAATTATCATCAAAGATTATGTTATCGAAAAAAATTTTTAAATTATCTCATAAACAACGCATTTGTTTATAACATTTTTTTAAACAATAGGAGATAAAAATTATAAAAAATCATTTTTAAGTAGCTTCTGATCATGAGAAAACGGATCAATAATAATATTATGAAAAAAAAAATTTTTTCAATGTTTAATAAAGCTTTATAATTTTTCACCTTAGTAAACTGTTAATTACAAAATGAAAATTTACAATTTTTTAATTTTTCCAACGGGAATCTATTCTAAGACCTTTGAAAAATAGCTCCACGAAAGAAAAAAAATCCTAGATTAATAGTTTAACAATTATCGCACTTGCAATGTTAATGTTCGTGCTACAAAAAATTGTTAATTAATTAATGGATAACTTATTGAAAAATCGCGATAAAAATTTTTTGACCACGGATTATTGTTTATTGATCTGTCCTGTAGGCACCTGAATTTTTTCAAATTTTAATTTTCATATTTAATAAGTTTAAATAATATTTATTCATTAAAGGTCCGAAGGAGGCGTGGCTTGCGCAAGCCGGAGTACCCGTTTTCGGGCGTATTTTCAACCCTCTGGGAAAATTATAAATATTAGTCCTACAATTCCGGGAGTCGGAACTTTTTTTAGGAAATTTCCTCCTCTTTCTGAATCTTTTTTCAAATTTGAAAAATCTTTATTAGTTTATGAGATATTTGCAAAAAACTAAACCCCCCTTTTTATTTTTAGTTAATTGTTAATAACTTTTGTAATTTTTATTTGCGGAACTTCATTGTTTTTCGAAAACTATCTAGATGCCATTCCGAATCGAATGACACCTCAATCATAATTTTCGGAGACTGCTGAAAAAAGTTGACCAAAAAAGCACTTGTTGACCAGACTATTATGCCATATACATAAGTTTACCGGCTTCCTTTGACGTTATTGCGGTAGGAACAGGTAAGGCGGTGGTACCAGACCCGGACGAGTCGCCTTTTACGACCTGCCTGGAGAACGACAGTTCAGTCTATTCTTCAAAGGAGCCCGGACCAACACGGGGATTACCTGTTTAATTAAAAGTTCTAGTGAGCTTTTCTACTTTAAAAACTGCGTTAAATGCCGTCAATCAGATAAACATTGATTGATTCGTTTGGGATTTATCAATAACGCAATTTTTTGGTGACATTTCTTCATTTTTTCATCCATTGATTTTGTAGCAAAATAAAACAACCTAGAGCTCCAAAATTGCTTTGAATGCCATTCTAAAGATCAAACTAATCATCGTATTAAAATATTCGAACATTAAAATACTATCATTTTTACAGACTCTATATTTTTGAACTGTTTAAGTTCCAAAATTCATGCTTAGTTATAGTTTTTGTTTCACTGAGCTTAAAATACCTCATTTCAGCGGTAACCTTTAGGGATGGCCTGCAAGGTCAACCGATTCACAGATTTTTTCTCGCATCTCCATAGTGTGGGGTATGGGTATAATTGAATAGGTTTTAAAAAAATATTGCGGATTTGTAACAATATTGTTTTAGTAAGGGAACCGTTTGTGAAATATTTTGCTATATATCTAGTGCCAATTTTTGTTAGAATTATGTATTATCGTCCCCCCTGCCAGCTAAAAGATTTTTGGATATATGAAAAAAATTGAATGAAGTTAAAAGGAAATTAAATGTGTTTTTTTTTCTCGCGTTTTCATGGTGTTTTTGAATAGGTTTTTAAAGAAATGTTGCGAGTTTGTGACAATATTTTTTGATTAAGGGAGCCATGTGTGAAATATTATACTTCAAAGTGTCAAGTTTCCTTAAGGTCACATATCATAGTCCCCTGCCAGCTAAACTATTGTAGTACCTACATATTGCAGTTAAAAGATAATTTATAACTTCTAAGTAGGCTTTAAAAGAATACTAGTAGTATTTCCAAGTAGCACGTTAAGCTGTATATAGGCTGCATTTAGGTTCATTTTTAAACTTAAAGCTGTATACGAAGCCGTACAAAGGCTGTAGAAGCGCTTCTACAGCCGATATAACACCAAAAAGGGCCCCAAGTTATACAGCTTATTGCGTTATATAGGCTGCACAATAGCTATACAAGCTGTTATAAACTGTACAATGGCTGTTATTTGGTGTATAAAGAAACTATAACACTAAAGATACTCTCTTGTAACTGTCTTGTACAGCTAAGAGTTAAATAGGCTGCGCAATAGCTGTACAAGCTGGTATAGGCTGTACAAAGGCTGTTATTCGGTGTATAAAGAAACTAAATAAAAAATACTTAAGATACTCTCTTGTGCAGCTAAATGTTCTTAATAGGTGTTTGAAAATGATAAAAAGTAACTAATCTGTTTTTGATATTGTATAACATTATATCTGCAGACGCCATAATTAAAAATATATTAATAAACGATAAATTCTTGGACTTGGAGCAGTATTCAAGGGTGTATTCAAAGTGCAAATTCTAAATGACTGTGAAATCGTCTATGTTTTTCCTCAAAATATTCACGCGCCAACGAAATAATCAAGATAACACAAATAAAATCATTGCGAAATACGGTAAGTGTTTGTGTTTAAGGTTAGAATATACAAGTATTTATGGTACAATATTGTATATAAAGGCATAATGATCATAATATGAGTTGCTTGTCAAGATATAGCTTTAGCTATTGCTAAATATATCTTTTATTTAACAATATATTTCTTTAATGTTGTTTTTAATACACAATAATGGCGGCGTTTTGTTATACAGCCTAAAGTGTATTTGGAGGGTGATATACTGCAAATAGCTGTACTGAATCTCTTTTTTGTTCTATTATACGGCTATTGGCTTTTAATTACCGTCCAAATACAATTTAGGCTGTACTAAGTCCCTATATAAATCTATTGTACAGTAATTGGCTTTTAATCACTTAACTTATGTTTAGAGATGCGTACAAAAATTGAAGAACCCTAAATACAAAACATATGTTTGTCACTTGATTTCGCTATTGTGTTGTATTGACGTCGGTCGTTTGACTTTACAATTAAACCAACTTATTGTTAACTATAACTTATGAGACATGTATTTCAATCATGTTTTACTTTATTTTTCAGGGAAATATGCCTTATAAAATAATAAAAACAATTGAGAGAAGCCAAAACCGTATTTGTATCGTACCCAGTTTGTGGGAGGATAAAGGTGAATTATAATGACTAAGAAAACAACTTGATATAACTAAGTTGATCAAGAACGAAAAATCAAGCCCTTTAAATATTGGTCTATCACAAAAATATTTTTAAGAAGAATACGTTATTTCGTGCTTGTGATTTAATATTATTAGTTCTTCAAAGAGAAACACATACTCTTTTGCCTGTAATTGTATCTAAGTATATAATATTTTTAAAACGATTGCAAGTATACATATATACAGGGTGTTGCAAAAGTGGTACAGTAAGCCGCAAGGGGGTGGCTCAGGGGGTCATTCTTAACAACTTTTGTTTAACGACTTTTGGAAATTCGCGAAAAAAATATTGATTCTCCATAGAAACTTTGTTGGTCACGTGACTTTTCACAATGGAAAAACAAAATTGTTTTTCGGGAATTTTCACAAATCGTTGAACAAAAGTTGTTCAAAATGACCCTCTGAGTCACCCCCTTTCGACTTACTATACCGCTTTTGTAAAACTCCGTATAGTAGCAAGTTAAAAATAAAAAAATACATATTTTCTCAGTGTAATGATTTTTATTTCTCTTTTTAACTCTTTTTTATATATTCTTTGAAGAATAGACCAATTGTCTTTCTGCCAGGCAGGTCGTAAAAGACAACCGATGGGCTATGCGAGTCACTTCCATCGTGGTTACTAGGTGATAGAGCTCTGCATTGGCTCGACCGGGTCTGGTACCACCGCCTTATCTATTCCTGCTGCAAAGCGTCAGTGCTAGTCACTGTCATGTTCCGGTTTGGAGGGTAAGGTGGCCGGTAAACTTATGCATTGGGCATTAGACCTTGCCACAAGAGAGCAACGCACCATTAACATTTTTGCTGTCTATAGGCGATGGTTGATTCTTTTCATCAGGAGACCGATCTGCTTGTTTGCTATCTTATGACATTAAAAAAATCAGTTATTGTAAATTACCAACCAAGTAACCTTAATGAAGAAGATAAGCCTAAAAAATAATAAATCAGATAACCTACAATCACTTTTTAATGTTTTTGTTACGGAACCCTTTTCCTTGAACATTAATAAAAATGACGATTGTAGGTTTACCTGAATTAGTAATTTTTCAGCTTTATCTTCATCACGATTACTTGGTTGGTAATTTATAATATTTAAATATTCCTTTTCAATATTCCTCTTGATTTTTTCCACATGATATCAACTATGCAGATATAAAAACAGCAAACAACAATTTTCTCAGTAATACAGCCTTGAGCTGTACTATAGCTGTATATGCAGATTTTTTAACACCATTGGCTGCATAACAGTCTACAATTACGCCATAAATATTAGCTGTAGAACGGTGATTGCATATCCCATTTTACAGAAACAAGCGTTGAGTGATACTATAATAACACTTAAAGCTGTAATAAATTCCCGTGCTAAACAAAATACAGCTAATGTACAGCTTTAAGGATTAAAATCAGCCTAATGAGTTACAAATTGCTTAAAACTGTACAGTAGTGTATTAATATTCAGATATAACGCCTAAAGCTTACGCGGAACTCTAAGAAAGGCCTTGTACAGCATTAGGCTGTATATAAACTCATAAAGGTCTCTTATACCGATAAAAGCATCTTTTTACACCATTGTACGGCTGCAATAGAACTTTAAGTTCTATATGAGCTGCTTTATGGGTATTAAACATGCTTGATTGCTGCTTGGGATTAGACCAACTGTAAATTGTACTTGGCGAGGATTTTATAGGACTAACCTTTCACTAAACCTGAACCTAATGAAAAAAAAAAATTATATAATGAAACAGTGAAAAAGTTTGTGTATAATAATATATTAGAATTTATATATTTTATATTTATACTTTTTTTCAATCATATTCTAATTTAAATACTTTTCACTTCAGCCAACTATTTAGTTTTTATATATATATATATATATATATATATATATATATATATATATATATATATATATATATATATATATATATACACATATATATATATATATATATATATATATATATATATATATATATATATATATATATATATATATATATATCATAAGATAGCAAACAAGCAGATGGGTCTCCTGATGGAAAGAGTTAACCATCGCCTATAGACACCAAATATGTTAATGGTGCGTTGTTATCTTGTGGTGAGGTCCAATGCCACATGCATAAGTTGTTTTAATGTTAATTTAGTTTTAGGTTGTTTTAATATTAATGTTGCACGTACGCACGTACTAATTTTCTTATTATCTGACTAATTTAGGTTGGCTGGTAGAGAATACCACTTAGCATTAAGTCCATCTTTGTACTTTGTAGTGCATAAATTTAGATAAATAAATATATTTTATTGATTCAGGCGTTACATTGCGGAAATCTATTAATAAAAAGGTGAAATTAATTAAATTTGCTATTATCCGCGAACTGTTCTATATATCTTCTGTGATGGTACCGAAAAGAAAGACGTCGGTTTAGTAAAGTGGATAAGACCCGCCGATAGTCCGAATAAAAAGAAGACCCCAGCGGCACAATTATCCACCTACATCCACCATACTTTTACAACCACGTCCACGCCGGCACCAAGCTCAAAAGCACACAATTTATTTTAGAATCGAAATCCGTTAGCAACTGTAATTTAAGAAACTGCATAAATTTAACGTGTGTAATTTAAATATTTATCCAAACCTACGGCCCTGTCAGTAAATAAATTACTGATGTATGAATTAAAACCCTGGACTGCGGTCGCGTTCTCCCAGCGGCATGTTAATAATAACTGAGCTTTGTTTTTTTAATTTTCAATTTGATAAAACAAATAGGAAATTATTGAATTGCAAATTGTTTCTGTCAGTCGTTTAATTATTTACAAACCTATATTTTTTTTCAAATGTTTTGTGTCCAAATGATTAGTGGTACGGGCTGCGATATATACATATTGGGTTCTGGGTTCAAATATGAAAAAAAAAATTCCGCGATGCACACCATTGTCGGGCTTTTATCACTCATGGCACTTAAAATTGTAGGCAAATAGTGTGTGCATAAATTAACTTTTTATTATTTTAAAATTATTCTTGACAAAATACTGAGACATTTTGGGGTATTCCTCAAAGTCCCTGTCCTCTGAGGACTGAGTACAAATTCCTCTGTCACCAGGCTATATCTCATAAACCGTGATAGCTAGAAAGCTAAAATTTTTACAAATTATGTATTTCCGTTGCCGCTATAACAACAAAATATACTAAAAATAAATAAAATGAAAATATTAAAAGGTGTTCCCATACAATAAACGCGTTTTTTCTTTTTTTTTATATGCTGGTACGGAACCCTTCGTGCACGACTCCGACTCGCACTTGGCCAGTTTTTTCATCATTGGTGCGCTTCGAAATATAAAATTATAATATTTTGAATTTATTTCGTTAACGCAACTAAAAGGTGCGCTTCGAGGAATATCCCGACATTTGATACATTGAGATTATTTTATATTAAAACAATTTGTTTTTACGAAAAGTTTTTTAATTATTGATGGTGACGTCGCATAAGTAAAAAATATTTATGAAGCCTAGAAGGATTCGCAGGATTTAATCGGAATATTATGTGATGTGTCGTAGGCTGATTATGACGATCGTAACACCATTAAGAAGTTTAAAACAAAGGTCTTGATCTCATTTTTACATTTTTTTACAAAAGGCGGGGGCGGGGGGGGGGGGGGCTAATGGACAGGAGGTTCGGCTGATGGTAAGTGATCACTGCCGCCAATGGACAAATGTGCTGTCAGAAGACTTGCAGTTGCGTTGCCGGCCTTTAAGAAAGAATAAGCTCTTTTTTTGAAGGTTTCTAATTCGTATCAATTCGAAAAAACCCCTGCCGGTAATTGGTTCCACAGAATAGTGCGGAGAAAAATTGTCTCAAGAATCGCACAGTTGTGGATTTCCAAACATCGAGATGGTGAGAATGAATTTTTGAATTTTGTCGCAATGTCCGATAGTGCAATGCTGCCTTAGGAATTAGTCTAAACAGTTCCTTAAAACATTCCCCATGATAGATCCGATAGAAGATGCAGAGCGATGTCACATCTCTACGTAATGCCAAAGAATCAAGCCGATTAGAAATAGTCTTGTCGCCGACGATTCGAGCCGCTATACGTTGAACGCGGTCAAAAGGAAGGAGCTGGTATTGAGGAGTCCCCACCCATAAGTGAGACCAGTACTCAACATGAAGCCGGATTTGCGCCTTATAAATCTGTAAGCGATCGGCTGGTGTGAAGTACTGCCTGGCCCTGCTGAACACACCCAGCTTTTTTGAGGCTAATTTGGCCTTGCCTTCTAGGTGACTACGGACCTGAACGTTGCTCGATATTTGAACTCCAAGGATTCCAAGACTGGCTAAGGCCGTTAGAGAAGTATTTTCGAAGCAAGGAGATACGACAATTTTTTTGTGGAAAACACGTAAACTTGTGTCTTCTTGGGGTTAAAGGCGCCTCATGATTAGAGCAGAATAATTTGTAAATAAAATAATTTATAATTTTACTTAGTATGCATTTTACCTCGTAACTTTGTACTAAAAAATGAATTATCATTCATTCATTCAAGACTCTTTACTTGCTGGACACATTATTTTGGAAATATCTTCACCGATAGCTGATTCCACAAAGATGTTGGCAAAAGTAAATCAAAAATCACGCGCTGAAAGTGATAATAGGCACAGGAGTGGTAATACACCACTCTGCCAGACTTCAAGCTGCTACTGAGATTTTAGATTTTTGAGAAAAATCTCGAAAAAAAATCGATAATACTTTTCCCTGATCTGGGGATCGAACCCGGCGCCTCCTGATTAGAGCACAATAGGCTACACCTAGATCACGAAGCAGTCATTGTTACAAGGCGGTAATTATGTGTAGGTGATGATGACCTATCTCTTTCCATAAGGACAGGCATCTAATATATAAAAAAAATTCAATGCAATTCAAATAACGCAAACAATATTATAATTTACTAATATAATACGAGTAGGTAAATATCATGCATAGTAAAATAATCTTTCCTTCTAAAATTAGCCTAATTAAGAAAAGAACATCTTGTTGACCGAGATTTGCTCGGTTTTTCACATTAGATAAACAATTGATTTTCTAAGTCTCCTAGTAACCTCAAAGCAAACACTCATTGACTTCGTGTTACTTAACAACGCCATCTGCTGGAATAACTTACAATACAAAAAATAGTATTATTATTCGCCAATATATAATAAAGGAAAAACAACGTTTGCCGGGTCATCTAGTATATATATATATATATATATATATATATATATATATATATATATATATATATATATATATATATATATATATATATATATATATATATATATATATATATATATATATATATATATATATATATATATATATATATATATATATGTATATATTGGACTTCGTCGTTCTCTTTAATTAGAAAATATATATTATATATTTTTATCATATAAACTTAATTAAAAAACCAATTTGCTTAAAAAACTATGATATTTCAATGATAAAAATGTCACAGATAAAATATCCAGTTTCCAGCGTGTACTTTACATAAATAAAAAGGAATGACACCTTCAAAATGGCTGCCACGTCTAAGGCAAGTCTCTCGGCCCCAGCACGTTACTCGTATATATTTTCCTGTGTATAACAATCTTGTGCAAAATACATGAGGCATATAAATTTATTTTAAAGTAAGTCTTATTTTCTGGACATTTTTTCCATTTATTTTGATCTTTCTTTAAGAAGATACCGTTGACATTCTCTATATAATATTTGCACCAACGCGAGCGGAATGAAAGAATATTATACCTTTGATCATTTACTATCCATAATTGAAGTATTGTCTTGCACAATGTTCGTCATAATTAGTGAAGCAATGGTTTTAAGGAAATGGCCCCGTAAGTCGAGAATATTTGAATTTCTAATATTATACAAGCTTTTAAAATTCCCTTAGGATGATTTAAATAATTATTCAAAATTGAAAATCGATCGAAATACGAGTTTACAACGATAAAAGTAAAACGTCTTGTTATCTATTCATGTGAGCAAAACTTTTGATTGATGTAAAAAAAACGGAAAGAGATAAATTGAAAGAGTCATGGTAAGAGAGGTCCCCCGTGTTGGTTCCGGACTCCTTTGAAGAATAGACCAACTGCCGTTCTGCCAGGCAGGTCGTAAAAGGCGACCGATTGGCTATGCGAGTCACTACTATCGTGGCTTCTAGGTAGTAGAGTTCTGCATTGTCTCGCCCGGGTCTGGTACCACCGCCTTGCCTATTCCTGCCGCAATAGCGTCAGTGCTTGTCGCTGTCTGTTCCGGTTTGGAGGGTAAGATAGCCGGTAAACTTATGCATGTGGCATTAGACCTCGCCACAAGATTGCAACGCACCATTAACACCTTTGGTGTCTATAGGCGATGGTTGACTCTTTCCATCAGGAAACCCATCTGCTTGTTTGCTATCTTATGACATAAAAATTTAAAAAAAATAAGAAAGAGGTTTCTCATATTTTAAAAGTAAAAAGTTACAGTAAAATCTCTTTATTCACTTATTTATTTAAATTTTGCACACATACATTTGTATATGTAGACTTAACGCCCAAGAGCATTATCTGCCAGTCAACCTTTAAAGAATTCAGAGAAGGCGCAAGGAATGCATATAGAAATAGAAAAATCAATTACTCGCTTAATTAAGTACATTAAGCACACAAAAAAACTTAAAACAAAACTTACAAACAGAAAAACATTATTAAAACCTATATTAATATATAATAAAATTATATTAATAAGTATACATATTGAATTTACATTAACATAAATACTTAAATATATTATATATCTACTATGCATTCCAACTGAGAATATATCGCGCTTGTTGTCAACTTCATATCGTGTGAAATTAGTAATGGCAACAAAAAAATATTTTTCATTAAAATTGGGCTGATTTATTTAAGAACAAATAACATTCAAATAATTATATAATAAGAAAATTAGTGTTTCATATCATACTACATGTACCTACATAAGTGTACCTATTAAAATAATGTCATTACATTTTAGTAATTCATAAGTAAAACACATCTCTTTATGCATCAGGGCTTGAAAACATTTGCAACGTAATATCATATTACCGTTAACACGACAGTATAAATAATTATATTTAATTAAGACTTCCACAGACTATCCAATTCTGTCACGTTTCCAATTATAGCGAATTCACAAACATAACCATTTAAGATTAAATTAATTTTAGAGCGGGCGCAACCGCGTATAATTTGAATGCACTCTACCGCTCGGTTTTAATTATGCTTAATGCTTACAACGAATTCTCTATTTACTACTTTTGGGAATATTAAAACAACGAACGTAAATTTAAAAAGCTGTGGAACTCATAATGATTAAAAAAATTACTGAAAATACTTTTTAATTTACTGCCTCATAGTTTGGTTTAGTCTATTCGGCTTAGATCATGAGGTCGGGGATTTACTCTCAAATATGAAGATAATGTTAGTAGGGTTTTTTGGGGTTATTTTCGAAATCTGAAATCCCAGTAGCAGCTTGAAGTCTGATTATGGTGACTTAACAATCTTGTGTTTGGATGAGATTAGTGATGTTATTCAAGGATGTAAAAAAGACAATCTTTTCAGCCTGGCAGGCAGGGTGTACTACCCGAGGACTGGAGTTGTTTGAGAAGCGATGAAATTTGTATGGAGCGTTGCAAATGTTTTATAGCATGATTTAGCATTAACTTAAACTTTTTATGCAACTTTGTAGATTACTTCACTAGGACAAGCACGTAAAATTCGTCTTGGTTATTGTGTAAAATAACCATATTTACGTAACCATTACGATGAGAATTAAAAAAAAAGAAAATAAAAGTTGCACACTTCTGAAATGAAACTTTGCGTCAGGTGGATGTATCTCTTTTATACAAAATCTGTAACGGATATACCACATGCCACAGATATATACTCCAATATATTTAATAAAAGCATCTATGTTTGTCCCTGTCGGGAATCGAACCCATTCATCTGTAGTCAGGTTCGCTAACTACTCGACTAACGGGGCGGTCATAAAATAATTAGAAGCAGGTTTTCTTACGGAAAGATACAACCATCGCCTATAAATAAATAAATATTCACGAGACAAATTACACTTTTTGATCTAACACCAAAGCAAATTATTTGCTTGTGTTATGGGTGTTAGTCAACGTCATACTAATACATATATATATATATATATATATATATATATATATATATATATATATATATATATATATATATATATATATATATATATATATATAAAGTGTATAACTTTTACACATAAATACTTTTACATACATAATAAACACCCAAACCCAGGAAATACAAACATTTATGCTCATCACACAAATGCTTGTCCCCGTCGGGGATCAAACCCGAGCCTCGTTGATTGCGTAGTCAGAGTCGCTAACCACTCGACCAATGGGGCGGCCTATAGATAACAAAGATGTTAAAATGGTGCATTGCTATATTGTGGCGAGGTCTAATGCCTCATGCATAAGTTTACCGGCTCCCTGATAACCGGAACACGTCAGTGGCAAGCATGACGCTATTGGAGAGGAATAGGTTTTTCACACTTGCCAGGGTCTAGTGCCACCGACTATATCCGGGCGATACAATGGAGAACTCCTACCTAGTAGCCACGATGATAGCGACTCGCATAACCAATTCGTCGCCTTTTATGACCTTCCTGGCAAAACGGCAGTTGGCCTATTCTTCCAAGGGGCCCAGACCAACACGGAGAAATTAAGCTTGCTGACGTTTCGTCCACAACATTTTCGTCCACGTTGTCGAAACGACACCTTTTCATTTTATTATGTTTTTTTCACTGAAGATTCGTCCAACAATCAAAAAAGTTGTTTTATTCAGTCAGATACAAAACTTTAACAAATAAAGCGAAAAATTTATATGTTTTTAACTTATAAGATAAAAAATCTATTTATTTTACAGTAAATAAATGAGTCCATCAAAATCACCTAATTACTCTATATTTAATTAAAAAATTATTTCACAAGTATGATTAGAAAGTTAAGCACATAAATTATTATGTATCTATACATATAATAAAATCGTAGGAAAGTCAATGTATGTCCGGGGTAAACTCAATATAACGTTATATATTAATATAACGTTAAAGTAGGTATTACAAATCCAAATATTATATGGATACGCAACTTGTTAGCATGGTGATAATGATTTTGCTCCTATGAGCGGTACCAAGTAAAAATATATCACTATCTCTATGTCGTTTATTCGTATAGGCCTCTCAATCATTTTTCTCTAACACACCGCCCCGACTAACTCGTCTGACTTACTTTATTAGCTCGAAATTAATCATAAAATACATAAAAAGGTGTAGTGTTTTAGCTCTTTCGCCAAGAGAAGTAACGGATAATGCCTGGTTGTATATTACGTCCCAATGTCCCAATTATGAAACATTAATCAAATTTAATGATTATTACGTTGACACTTGGTTGATTGAATCTTCCTAGTTTGCCAATACCTTGTGCGTCTACAATATACCGTACTACAAATATATTGGAATTTTGGCATTCCGTAATAAACAAAAAAATATAGGAAACCATACAATATTGCCCAATTTTTAACTTTATTACAAAAGGAGGATGGATATATTATATCAACAGGCTTTATATCAGAATGGATTAGACATAACAAAAAAATACAAAAAAAAAATTGAGTTCGATGAATAAACTTACTACTATTCTGACCCAATGTAGGCAAGGTAAAATAAATGTTGCATTGTGCATTGAATGTCTTATTTTTTGATATACTCAAAAATGTTTACTAAAAATCCTCATGGCCTTAGGGATTTATTAAGGGTACACTAATCAAGGCTAAACCAAATCAATATAAACCAATGTTTTTAAGATGTTGAATTTTATACTAAATATACATTATGAATGTTTTTTGTTTGAACTGATTATCTCTCTGATTTTTATTCATAATAAATAATGCCAAATTAATGTGACTGTTGTTACATATATAGATATTTTTATGTGATTATATTTTTGATTAGCATAAACCAATATTTTTAAAATGTTGATTTTTATACTAAATATACGTTATGATTGAGTTTTGTTTTTTTTGCATAATAAAATAGTCTTATGTGGCTAACAGTGATACAAATTGCTTTGTGGGGACGTCATAAAGCAATGTTAAACCAAACCGCCGTCAAATAATTGTAATTATAAAGTCTTATAATAACATAATATTATGGTATCATAAATTTTTTCATCTGACTGTACCAAACAATTTCAATTATTTGATAATGGATGAATCGTCAGTGAAAAAAATAATAAACTGAAAAGGTATTTCGTCCACTGCGGACGAAAATTTTGTGGACGAAACGTCAGCAAGTCGGAAATTCTCTTTCCTATATTTTATAAATTACATTATTTAGTAAGTAAAATGCAGTTTATACCATACATTTAATTTTTGTATATTGTTTAAATACCGATAGGAACGAGTCATCCGATTGTACAAATAAGAAATTGTCCCTTAAGTATACTTAAACTTTTGTGTTATTGCAAAGACATAAGCGGATCATATTCTTCCCTATACCTATCGAAAAATTTAATTGTATATAAATTTCGAATAGGTATTTACTTAAATTTGTTTTTCATGTAGCCTACAAATCTATACATATAATAAAATCGTAGGAAAGTCAATGTATGTCCGGGGTAAACTCAAAAAGTACTGCATGGATTTACTTCAAATTTTGCATGAATATTACTAACAGGTCGGGTCAACATAAAGGCTACATATTATCACGCTATCACCTACGGGGGAGGAGCTGTGCGGAGTAAACGAATGCCGCGCGAACGAAGTCGCGGGCAACAGCTAGTTATTTATATATTAATACGTAAATCAAAATTGTCCGCCTTTTAAAGACAATTACGCAAATTTTCGGGTCGGACAGTTTTGTAGACACATACACACACACACGTGTATATATATATATATATATATATATATATATATATATATATATATATATATATATATATATATATATATATATATATATATATATATATATATATATATATATATATATACATCTAGCTGGAATAGGAAAGGTGTCACTACTAATTTCAGAATTCTACACACATTGAGTGACATTTTCATCAATACTTACGTGATCAATACTAACGTGATTTTTAATTATTTTTGTTTTTATAGCACTCACCCTGTGCTTGGAAATCTTGAAAAGCTTTAAAGACAACAAAGAAAAATGTCGACACGCGAGACTCGAACTAGCGACCATCTATCTCCCTCAAGCCGGGACGCTCTGCCACTGAGCTAGTGTCGACGGGCTCGACGTGGCGAAATTCTTCTTTGTTATATGATCGATAACATCGATTGTACTGATCGCTAGATATACATACATATAACTAGTTAAATGTTTTTATTTAACTAGTTAATCTAGATAGTTGTTAGGGGTCTTCACTCAAACCTAAATGCCGTCCACTACCACCTAGAGACAGCTAACCCGGCTCTGTTCTTTTTAGCTCAGACGCAGATATCTTCTCCGGCTGATACCTCATATCTCTTCAACCCGGGGTATAAATTCGAGCATTCATTTGTACCCCGGGCAGGAGTTTGTGCTTACGTCAGAGAAGATATCTGTTCTCAACGTCTCAGCAACCTTGAAGGATACAAGGACCTATCCATCCTCTGACTGCGTGTAGACCATCCCCACATCTATGCGTACCTCTACAGATCCCATAGCGGAAATGCTGAAGTCGACAGGCTCGTTGAGCACCTTCAAACGGCTATAGATTCCGTGTTACAACAGACCCTCTCCGCTGAGATCGTGATCTTAGGCGATTTTCATGCCCACCACGCCGAATGGCTGTTTTCACGCACTACCGATCATGCGGGGAGGTCTGTTCACGATTTTGCCTTGGCATATGGTCTAACACAATTGATAAACTCGCCCACGTGAGTTCCCGATCATACGCTTTCACTGCTGAACCTTCTGCTGACCTCTCATCCGAACCATTATCAGGTATTGGTGGACGTCCCTCTTGGTACGTCAGATCGTTGCCTGATCCGGAGTAAAGTGTCGGTTTCGCGCCTATCACGGCCTCCTTTTGCAGGCTGTCGTCACGTTTGGTACTATAGGTCAGTAGATTGGGACGGGATGCGGTCTTTTTTTGCGTCTCACCCATGGGGGCGGATGTCCCTCTCGCTGGATATTCCGAGTGTCATCGCTGACTCTATCGCTGATGTGTTGCTGCAAGGCATGGAATTTTTCATTCCATTTTCTGCGGTACCAGTTGGTGGTAAGTCTCAGCCTTGATTTGGCCGCTCCTGCAAAACGGCTTCACGCCGAAAGCAGGAATGCTATCGGGCTTGGGCTGCAGCGTCGATATCTCGTAATGAAAAAACCAGCGCGTTACGTAAGGAGTACAATTCCGCCTCGAGGATCTTCAAAAGGGCTATCACCAAGGCAAAATCTGAACACATTGGCAGAATTGGTGAGAAATTAGCCTTCCTTCGGGAATCCGTGCATTCTAGACTCTCGCCAAATCTGTCTTGGGGAATTTCTCTCAGCCCTCTCTTCCATCCTTACACGGAGATGATGACTCTCTGGCCCATACCGCAAAGGAGAAGGCCGATCTTCTGGGCTCGTTCTTTGCGGCCAACTCGACTCTGGACGACCAAGGAAATGCACCGCCTACCATCCCGCAGTACTATAGTTCTATGACGGAATTAAAATTCCTGCAGTTTTCCGTACTTTTTTTCTTTGGACGTCCATAAGTCGAGTAGGCCGGATGGCATCCCTCCGATTGTACTTAAAGCATGTGCTCCAGAGGTGGCGCCAGTACTAACACGCCTATTGCGGCTCTCCTACTCATTCGGCGTAGTACTGATTTCACGGAAGACAACTCTAGTACATCCCATTTCTAAAAAAGGAGATCCCTCTAATCCGTTTAACTATCGGCCGATAGCCATAACCTCCTTATTCTCCAAAATTATGGAAACAATCATCAACTTTCAGCTCCTCAAGTATTTAGAAGAGTACCAGCTGATTAACGACCGCCAGTACGGTTTCCGTCGCGGCCGCGGTGATCTTCTAGTATACTTAACACATCGGTGGACAGAAGCAGTTGAGTCCAAGGGAGAGGCATTAGCAGTTACTTTAGACATAGCGAAGGCCTTTGATCGGGTATGGCACAAAGCGCTTCTGGCGAAGCTGCCTTTCTTTAGGCTTCCCGAGAAATTGTGCAAGTAGATCACCAGTTTTTTGGCTAATCGGAGCATCAAGGTCATAGTTGACGGTACGTGCTCTGACCTTAAATCTATCCAGAAGGCTGCGTGCTATCACCGATACTATTCCTCCTGCATATCAATGATATGTTGCGAACTTACATCATACATTGCTATGCAAATGACAGTACTGGTGATGCTACATACTCCGGCCGTAGCGGTATTTCGTGGGAACACGTCGAAGAATGCCGAAACAATCGTGTGTCCGAAGCTGAGAATCGACTAACAGATGTCACGGAATGGGGTCGTCAAATCCTGGTCACTTTTAACCCCAAGAAAATACAGCATTGCGTGTTTTACGCTGAAAAGACACCCTTTGTCGTTACTCCCCTGGCAGCCTCAGCTAGTGTTGGGATTCTGGGAGTCGACATATTGAATTACGTTCAGTTTCGCGGTCGGTGTGCTCAGCAGAGCGAGACAGTACTTCTTGCCGGCCCATCGCCTTCAACTTTATAAGGCTCAAATTCAGTAACCCCACATGGAGTACTGTTCTTATCTCTGGGCCAGAGCTCCTCAGTACCAGCTTCTTACTCTTGATCGCATTCAGCGTAGAGCGGTTCGAATCGTTGACGACCAGGCTATTTCGAAACGGCTTGACTCTTTGGCATTGCGCAGAGATGTTGGTTCACTCTGTGTCTTTTATCATATTTTTCATGGGGAGTATTCCGACGAGTTATTTAGATTAATTCCTACCGCCGAATTCCATCATCGGACATCGCGTCAAAATTTGAAATTCCATCCTTACCATCTCGATGTCTGGAAATCCACAACTGTACGTTTCTCTCGGCATTTTTTGCCTCGCACTACTTTGTTGTGGAACCAATTACCGGCAGGGATGTTTCCAAACGGATGCGACTTGGGGGCCTTCAAGAAAAGAGCTTACTCGTTCTTGAAAGCCGGCAATGCAACTGCAAGACCTCTGGTATTACGGGTGTCTATGGGCGGCGGTGATCACTTACCATCAGGTGCACCTCCTGCTCGTTTGCCCCCCTTCTATAAAAAAAAAATAATAACTATATATTTTTTTCTACAATGAGTTATTAGATTTAGGGAGTCCATAATTAGTATTTAAATTTTTTTAATATTTTCCTGAACAAACTGATATTATGTGACTGTTTTTACATTGTCGTTCATATCAGACAAGTCGGAGATACCTCTTTATGCGCTGAAAACAGAAAAAAACGGAAAACATTATTCAATGAATTCATAAAATATAAATGTTTTATGAGAAACAAAAATTTATTACATTTTTAACACCATACCTTAAACAACTTAAGGTCACCACCGAAAAATATTAAAAAGACATGTCTATTTGTACACCATTTTAAATTTTAAAACGCGTATTTTAAAACACCGTACGGAACGATAAGTATAGATATCCGCATCTACGACACCTATTGTTTATAATTATTACACTTGTTCTCTTGCTCGATTTGTATAAGTAGCGAAATACACAAAATGGAAAAAAAATCTTGTACAGATATGAGCGTTTGGACAATTTAAAGTCATATATGTAATAAAAAAGTTACATTTTTACGTCCTTATGTACGTAGAGACTGTCGATATATATGCTATCTAATGATAGCAACAAGCATATGTCTCACTTGATAGAAAGAGGAAACATAGCCTATAGATAACAAAGATGTTAATGGTGCTTTGCTTTTTGTCCTGCAAACCAGAAAACGATAATGACAAAATCGACGTTATTGCGGTAGGAATAGGTAAGGCGGTGTTACCGAATACCCGAAGTGAGACGTTACGAAACTCTATCACATAGTAGTCACGATGGTAATGACACGTAATAGCCAACCGGCCACCCTTTACGACCTGCCTAACAGAACGGCAGTTGGTCTATTCTTCAGTGGAGCCCTGAACACCACGGGGAAATCTTTATCCTGAATCACTCTATTTCTTATTATTCCTGTTTATTTCGTATATATCTGCAAATTAATACAATCATTTTAGTATTTTCACTACCCACAGCCCACCTAGCTGTAAATATTAAACGATCAATAAACATATCGAACATGTCGACATGTGGGCATCACTAATTTTAGTTCCATGGACACTCGCATCGGTCTACAGCGCCAAATGGCAATATTGAAATTGGCACAAAAATTCTTTGACAGCAAATGTCAAGTCCCGTGGTAATATTATACACGTCATTACACATAGCATATAGCATATAGTCATTTTTCTCAACACAGAAGATTAATAACAATGAATAAAAAACGCAAAATCTGTTTAAGCTACAGATAATAATTTATTAAATGTTTACAAATAAGGC
The DNA here is from genome assembly GCA_036924255.1 of Apodemia mormo. NCBI lineage: Eukaryota > Metazoa > Arthropoda > Insecta > Lepidoptera > Riodinidae > Apodemia > Apodemia mormo. The sequence continues at coordinate 30,496,174 of JAUPFN010000019.1, forward strand.
GAATACACAAAGCATAAAAAATGCAATAGGGTATTCAACATATTTCGCGCAACCCTCAACGCACAAATATATAAAATGAGAGAAAAGCGAACCGCACGTTTGTAAAAATGTAAATTTTATAGCATCAAACGGTCCTAGCGATATAAATATTTGAACTAAACCCAGTTGCACACAGAGCATGCGCGCTATGATTTTACGGGCCCTTTCACACCATTACGTAATAATTGAACTAATTGATCACAATTCAATTGAGTGTTTTGCGGTATCAGAACAATTTAATCAAATGAAGCGAATGTAATTGAAAGTGCCGCAAATGAATCAATAACTATTATCGATAAATAAACATACCAAAACAATAATTTAAAAGGAAGGGTACGCGCTATATTTTTCACGAATTTGTAAACAATGATTTGATTCCAATTGTAGAATTTATTAATAAGTACTCTTAAAAATAGCAATTTAACGTTAATGATTGAGTCAATATGTAGCAGCTTTTAATTATAACAAAAACAATAGAAGATTATTTACACAAATCCATATTAATTATTAATATTATGAAGGCGAAAGTTAAAATACTGGAATATATTTAATAAACACCCAAACCCGGAAATGCAAGCATTTATGCTCACCACACCCCCGAACCCAAGCCCCGTTGATTCCGTTATCAGGGTCGCTAACCACTCGAACAACAGGGCTGTAATTTATCAGTAAGATATCTGTTTTTTGCCATTCTTGGCATTAAAAAACGGGATTACACGTCGGTGCAAGGACGGCCTATGCGGTTCATGTGCATTTACATCACTGTCCACGAAACGTGCCTCCTTATGCGTCGTTAATCTTGTTTATTATACTATTTATTATCTCAGAACAGCTCCCGGACGCGATTCCATCCAAGACGAGGCAAATTTAAAATTAAACTGGGACTCAGCTATTGTTTGTAAATGTTAAAATTTTAGTTCCGTTATCACTGAGATTTTGTGTTGTATTTTTGGAGAATTGATTTGAATTGTTATGTAGTTTCATATTGCGCGTTTGGAGGATGGAAGCAACAACAAAAGTATCTGACACTTTTAGTTTCTTTATAGCTATGCATTTGTATAGTGTTATTATTCAGGTGACTAGTAAAAGATTGTACATTTATTAATAAACAAGGCTGCTCAGAACTGAATTCTGATACGAATTATGTATAAATATAGTTATTTATATTTTGATAGATTTTACACTTTCAACTTATTATTAATTGAAACTAGTTTATGCCACACTTGTACTTTTATTTCACTATAAGTATAAACTAAATTATTAAATTATCGACCGGTTTTGCTTTTTGAAGCATCTTCAGGATGTAATATTCTTTACTTAAAAGAATCTTTACTTAAAAGAATATTACGTACGACCTGAAGATGCTTTAAAAAGCGAAACTAGTCCATCAATTTAATAATTTAGTTTATACTTTTACTGAAATAGAAGTACAAGCGTAGTATAAACTAGTTTCAACTAATAATTTATACTTTGACCTAACTGTTCAATAAAAATGTTTAGTACGAAACCCGCGCTCGGCGCATACAAGTTTATTGTTTACAAATAGCATTTTAAGGAGCTCAATCCTAACGAGTGTTTTTACTTAGCACATCGTGCAGTGAGCATACTTTTTGAATATTATTACACCAATTTCTTTAAGGTTTATTTTCTTTCTATTATATTTTTATTGTTTACTTACAAACATTAACGTATTTCAACATGCACAATCTTTTCGAGTCAGCTTGTATATTAGAAAGAGTGACATATGTAAAGAGAAAAGGAGGAGTAAAGCGTATTCTTAGGAAGGCGTACTCGAAATATTATCATTAGTTTTGTTAAGCTACACCCGTTCTAAGAAAAAAAAAGTATCTTCACGCCCATATCCCCGAAGGGGTAGGCAGAGGTACAACAAGTACACCCACGATTAGCCGAAGATACTTGGTCCCACAAATGTGATAGGTGGCAAGCCTATCGCCAACCGGGCACTTTCCAATCCCGGGCAACTTTGTGTTTCTCAGAAAACTGAAAAAACACTATTCTTATGTGCCCGACCCGGGAATCGAACCCGGGATCTTATGTGGTCGACGCCAATGCTGGACCACTAGACCACAGGGGCGATCCGTTCATTTCTTAGAGAGGGCAGAAAATTAATTTGGTACTCGTTTATCTTTATATTACTACACGAAAAACTTTGGACACCTTTTTAGACATTTGCGCGAACGGTGGAGTGCGAAATTTGGCGCAGTTAAAGTTTACATTCTGAAGGACTGCAGAAACTCAATTTTTAATAAAATAACTTAAATAAATGCATTAAGTTAATAATGATTTCATCCAATCCAATCATTTATCAAAGTAAAATGCATATTATTTATTTAAGTAAAATGTATTAAATATACATTAAGTTAATAAAAATAAATATTACACACTACGTTCCAAAGACCTACAAAAATATTATAATTCATATTTTTTGTATGTCTATTCATGTGACATACATGACAATACGCACATCTATACTATGCTATTTTTACTGCTAAAGTCAGTTGTCAAGCTTAAAAGAGATTTTATTGTTTACTAGGTGAGCCCGCGACTTCGTCCGCGTGGGAAAATTTCTAAAAAAAAAGTAGCCTAAGTTACTCCCTATCACATCAGCTATCTTCCAGTGAAAGTCCATTCAAAATCGGCCCAACCGTTCCAGAGATTAGCTGGAACAAACAGACAGACAGACAGCCAAAAATTGTAAAAAATGTTATTTTGGTACATGTACCTATGCATTTAGTAAAAAGCGGTTATTTTAATATTACAAACAGACACTCCAATTTTACTTATTTGTATAGATTATATGGTTGAATTTCAGGCCACAGGCGATTGCCAGTCTTTTCTAAGACGCATACGTAGCATCATATAATTTGATAATGAAGGAAGTTACCGTATAATGGACCTATCATACCTCATTATAGATATCCTTTTAACTTGATCGTGTATGTCATGTCACGATGTCCCAGGTTCAATTCCCAGGTCGGACAATTCAAAAATGTGTTTTTTCAGTTTTCTGATAAAAACAACGTTGCCCGGGATTGGATAAATGCCCGGTTGGCGATAGGCTTGCCACCTATCATATTATATACCTTCCACCTAAGTACCTTCGGCTTATCTTGGGTGCACTTTTTTTTTACATCTCCGGGGATACGGGCGTGAAGATATTTTTTTAATGTTGATGGCATGTTATTGTTAAGCTCAACAATTTCCATGAATCTGCGCGCCACAAGCAACGGCCACGAGCAGTTCCAGGCGAGACGCTATCGAGCGTACGTCTAACCTGAGAAAGGATCTCATATAAGTCCAAACTTTCGAAGTTCCATCCTTACCATGCATCTCGTCTCCACAGAATAAGTAACTCTTTTATGGGGCAATGTATACGCTTTTACAATAAACTTCCCGAAACTATAAGAGATCTACCAGTCAATAAATTTAAAAAATGTGTTAAAACAAAACTGTGTAAAAAAGGATATTATAAAATCTCAGATTATTTAGAAGACAAAAAAGCCTGGGATTAATTGCTCATCATGCCGATCTCATATATATTTTTTGTAATATTGTGATAATGTAAAAAAATCCGTTTCCGATCCGGTAGTAGTTTTTAAAAAAAAAAAAAATATGTTGACGTGTCAAAATAACTTGTAAAAAGTTTTATAGAATAAAGTATTTCTGATTTCTGATTACCATCTCGATGTCTGGAAATCCACAACCGTGAGATTCTTGAGGCATTTTTTGTCCCGCACCACTCCTATGTGGAACCAGCTATTGGAAGAAATTTTTCCAAATGGATACGACTTAGGGACCTTAAAAAAAGAGCTTATTCATTCTTAAAAGGCCGGCAACGTAATTACAAGACCTCTGGTAGTGTAGTTGTCTATGGGCGGCGTTAATCACTTGCCATCAGCCTCCTGTCCGTTTGCCCACTCTTCTATAAAAAAAAACTAGTCGGAACCTATACCGATTAAACGCGAGTGTAGCTGATTTTAATTATTATTAATCAACAATTTCAGTCCAAGATATATAATGTTTAATATGCTTCAAAAAATGATATTATTTTTAATTACATATTTATATTTGTAATTTCCCTCACATTTGTTGAGTTCTAGAGTATCTTAAGATACCCTAAATATGGCTGGTCCACTTAGGGTACTCTAGAAATACGTTTAAAAATTTTACAAGAATAAAAGATATCCAACAAGGAGATGGCTTTTTGGTGGAAAGAGGCATCGACTATGGTCTCCAAAGATGGTAATGGTACATTGGTAACCGTGTGGTAAAATGGTATTACGTTTACCACTACCTCATTCTCCACACTCGATAGCAATGGCCAATCACGCTATTGCGACAGTAATAGGTAATTGGTACCAAAACACAGACCGGTAGATCTTGCAAGACTCTTTATTCGATACTTTTGTCTATCTATCACACAAATGTTTGTCCCTGTTGGGAATCGAAACCTAGCCTCCTCGATTCTTGGCTGGGTTTGCTAACCATGGTAATTATTGTTTTTCTTGATAATTATTATGTACAATCACAATAATTTTGTTCAAAGCTAATGAGAAATAAGTTACTGGCACATAAATATTTTCAACATTTCCTACTTGTTATTCAGAAAGTTAAATATGAAAAGTATTTCAATTAACTTTTGTGTTATTTGTTTTTTTTTTTATTTGAAGAGGAAAAAACAAACGTCGCAAAACAAGGTAATAATTTTAATCTAAAAATTATGTACAATGAACATACGTATTTTTACGTCATCTTTCCTCATAAATTATGTAAATATACACGAGTAAAAAGCAAAAAATTGTTACAGATTTTTTAAATTGTAGCAAACTTCAGTACTTAATTAATGTTATAGTTTAAGACATAATTACTTTTCTTCAAACTATTTCTAGTTTTAAGGTTCATAATACATTTGTAGCTTAGCTATGTCCGTCCGTCCGTCCGCTCGATAGCTCAGATATCCTTAATACTAGAAAGCTGTAATTTGACATGAATATACATATTACATTAGTCACGTCAACAAAGTGGTAATGTAATTTTATTATTGTATCTACTATAAGTGGTAATATAATTATAATAAAATATAGGTACTTTTGTTATTTTACTGCATTATCTTTAATTGTATAAATATGTTATTTTCTTTTATAATTTTCTCTCTTATTATTATTATTATTTTTAAATTTTAAATTCCCAGCTTTGTAACTTTGCGCTTCTATTAATAATTATTTACTACCTAATTAACTACATCATAATATGATCAGAAAATAGAGAAAAATCCGTAATTGTCTAACGTTTAATGTATATAGTATTGTATTTTCTGTAAATTAAGCTATGGACTTTGTTTATGTAAAATAAATAAATAAAATAAAATATTAAAAAATATTTTTAAGGTAGTTCATCTACTAAATAATTAACATAAATTGGGGATATTATTATTATTTCTTAGATACCTCATAGTGTGGGATATCGTTAGTTAGGTTTTTAAAAAATATTGTAGGTTTGCGAAAACAATTTTACGATTAAGGTACTCGTTTGTGAAATTTAAAGATCTGATTTTTGTAAAAGTCAATGGGTTCGCCTCTTTGACAGCTAAACGGTCAATTTTGGAGGTGGGAAAATATTCACAGCAATCGAAAATATAATGAATTTAAAAGGAAAACTATCACGGTTAAGTAGGTAATACAAGGTTACGAGTAATACTTGACCAACTTATAAAATCTTGTCTTACAAATTATTTTAAATTGTATGCAGAATAGTTCTTTATGCTTTTCATGGATGGCGCTGCACAACAATTAGATCACGCTATGATAGTCGCCTTTTCATTTAATAATGTCTGTAGAGTTTTTGTAATAAAAATATGTGCGTTCCAAGATTGTAATCATATTTATCATGATGGACAACATCAGAACTCTAGATTGCGCAAGAACCGACATGCACTATACCAATTATATTCAAAAACAAGCAGATGCCTTTCCATGGCCATTAACGTATTTGGTCTATATGACGTTGGTTGTCGATTCGGATGAAAGTCAAGTCGAAAGCAGAAACCAAAGGTGCGCTAACCACTCGACGGGGCGGTCAACATTTATTGTATACGGTTAATAATTTTTGCATACGGTCTAAAAGTACAATTTCCAAGATGTTTCATTATTAAGATTATTATTAATAAATTAATAAGATTATTATACATTATTTCAAAATTACACTCTAATTTATACAAGCCCTTTTGATGAAGAAACTCAGCGGGCTTGTCTTTTTGACCAGTATTTTTTATATAACAAATGCGTTACAATATGACAAGAATTATTTCCCATTACAGAAAAATGTAAGAGGAGCAATTTTTCTCAGGTTTTTTTTGTCTTCAAAATAATCTGAGATTTTATAATACCCTCAATTTCACAGTTTTATTTTAATACATTTTGTAAATTTGTTTATTGATAGATCTCTTACAGCATCGGGAAGTTTATTGTAAAAGTGTATAAAGCGTACGTAAATTTCAAGAAGATGTATGTAAATTTCAAACAAATACTTATGAAATATTATATGGATGATACGCTAAAGCGTATCATCACGCAAGCGAAGCTGTGCGGGCCAGCTAGTATATCTATTTAACAGTTTCAATACTTTCAATGTTCAGAAGTTCTATTAACACAAGCAAAATATTTCTGTTTAAACTCTTCTTACGAAAAACTATCAAAACTCAATGCATTTTGCAAAACTTGCTGATATTATTCAGAACTCATTTGAAGAAAGTTTTATGTTAAAATCTTTAATTTCTGCACTATTAACCCGTATTGCGCACTTTCTATTCCAATAGGAACCGTTTTTACTTATTCTTTTAGGTTTAGTTAGAACGGTCGCGCTTAGTACATGCACGTGGGCATGTTGCGCATTGTCTGTCTGCGCAATCCTATGAGGGTTTCACTTTTTAATTTCGAAGGATGAAACCCTAAAAATACATATAAAATCTACAGAACTTCAAATGTATAAATGACGAAATGATTTGCGTATTACCTAGAACTCACACAAATGCAACTACGTTCTGTACCCTTTCATAAAGCATCGGAAGGAAGCGTTGCACGGCGTCTCCTTAACGATGCAGCTTCCTTTTATAAGATAATGATATCAACATATCTTCCTGTACCGCTCCTTTCACTAAAAAGGGCTGACTTAATGAAAGCAAGATAGCAAAAAAAACTGGCTAAGTGAGAGTCGCGCTTCGATAATTTTAAATGTTATGTAAGTAATTTTTAATTGAATTTGTACTAGAATGGAAATCAAGCTTAAAAGAATACTTGACGTGATCTACATTAGGCTACATATTATCACGCTCACCTACGGGGGAGGGGCTGTGCGGAGTAAACGAAGTCCGCGCGGACGAAGTCACTGGCCACAGCTAGTCTATATATATAAAAATCAATCGCTGTTCGTTAGTCTCGCCAAACTCGAGAACGGCTGAACCGATTTGGCTAGTTTTGGTTTTGAATTAATTGTTGAAGTCCAGGGACGGTTTTAAAGGTGAGAAAATATAAAGAAAAGAGTAGTTAAAAAGAACAACGTTTGCCGGGTCAGCTAGTAATAAATAAACAAATAGAAATATAAAAATCTTGTATTTAGTTTGATTCCATATTTTACTGGATCCGCGCTGGATCCAGCTGGATTCAGGCTAATCTTGCAAAATTCCAGCTGGATTGAAAATGCTGCTGGATTGCAATCCCTGGTGGCGATCTGGTGAAAACTTGATTTTCGAAAATCGGAGCAAAACCAGTAACTTCCTTAAGTAGCGGGAAGTTTAAAACGCTTTTTTCAAACATTTCATTAATTGATAAATTACGAATGAAATAACCGATTTTTATCCAAATTACGGTATTTAACATTTTAAGTAGAAAAGGTGACTGAATTTTTAAATCAATTGGTACAGTAGTCTGAAAGTCATTTTAAAACATGAACTAAGAACGGTGTAAGCAAGCTCATTTTAATATTTCAAAAGCTGTAGCTTTTGAAAACTAAATTCGTTTTTGATTTATGAAACAGCATCTGAAGCAGTTTTTTAAGTAGGTGTTAACAGGTTGTAAAAATTCTATAATAGATTGGTAAAAATCTTGACATTATATAAAAAAAATCTTTTTTAGTTTTCGTCAACGATAACTCGAGAAGTAATAAACCGATTTAGATGCAATTTAAGACATTCAACGCAGTTTTTTTTAAGAAAAGTTCTAATTAGATTTTATAATCAATCGGTACATTAATATAAAAGTACTTTAAAAACATTGATTCGCCAAATTTTAAAGGGTTTTATAAAAAAAAATATTAAAATTTCTTAGGCCGATTCAGTTCATATTTAAAAAAAATATACATTTGGTGGTACCGTATAGAATGCCATCAACCACGTTTCGGTCGGTCAAGCCATTCAAAAGTTATGAGATGTTTACATACACACACATACATACTGACGTAATCGTGAAAATAGTCGGAAAAGATTCATAAGACCTCACAACATGAAGATCTGGTGTAATCTCAATTTTCCAAAAATCAGGGTGTAATCAATAACTTCCTGTACTACTAACGCTAAAGTTATAAACCGACCAAGTGTAAGTTGGACTCGCTCACGGAAGGTTTCGTACCATCATCTGCAAATAAATTAGTAAAGTACGTATCATGCGATGCGCAATGTAGGGTTCCGAAGTGACTCATTACAATAATGCGGACAGAGAAGAGGGCTTTTAAATTTCATACTATGAACATTTAACCATCAATGACTGATATATCCGCATCACAGGTTCACCGCCTTTAAAAACTTCTCAAAGTACATTTTATAAGTTGGTCGACTATTACTCAAAAACTTGTTACGAGATTTTAAAGCCTACTTAGCTGTGATAGTTTTTCTTTTAAACTGATTATATTTACTACTACCGTGATTTTTCCCGCCCCCAATCAACCGTTTAGCTGACGGAGGGGGGAAGACACTTGGCTCAAACAAAAATTAACTCTTTAAAGCTTAATGTTCCACAAACGAGTACCTTAATCGGAAAATATGTTTTCACAAACCTACAATATATTTTAAAAACCTGTGCAACGATACCCCACATCCTATACACGAGAAAAAAATTGTACCTTTATCGGAAAATATGTTTTCACAAACCTACAATATATTTTAAAAACCTGTCCAACGATATCCCACATCCTATACACGAGAAAAAAATTGTACCTTTATCGGAAAATATGTTTTCACAAACCTACAATATATTTTAAAAACCTGTCCAACGATATCCCACATCTATACACGAGAAAAAAATTAACATCTCCACTTCACATGTAGAGTAGCAACCCTAAAAAATTTTTTTTCGACGTTTTATATCACTACCTTGTTGCCGTGACGAAATATATATTCATGTTAAATTACAATTTTTTAGTGCTAAAGATCTCTGCGCTAGATTGCGTACGGAACTTTGACAAGAGAAAGATATTTCCTTTATCTAAGGGACGGAAGGAAGAATTGTAGGATGTACAGATGGAGTTAGCGAAACTACAAGGGTTCCTAGTTTACTTCGGAACCCTAAAAATGGCAAAAAAGTACATTTAAATATAGGGAGCCCCTTAAATATTTATTTTATTTTAATTTATGATCTATTTTTAATTGAATATATAACTAAATATTTTGTGTGTTTATTATAAGAGTCTACCAGTTGTCATTTGATCGAAAAAAAAAAACTGCAAAAAAATCACGTTTGTTGTATAGAAGCCCCCTTAAATATTTATTTTCAACTGTTTTTAGTATTTGCTGTTATAGCGACAACAGAAGCACATAATCTGTGTAAAATGTTAACTTTCTAACTATTACGGTTCACGAAGCCTGGTGACACACAGACAAACAGACAGACATGCGAACGGACAGCGGAGTATTATGGCCGGATTTCGAAACGCAAATTGGAAAAAAATTAAAAACAACAAAGAAAAATATCAACACGCAGGGATTGAACCTGCGACCGTCTCCCTAAAGCCGGGACGCTCTTCCATTGAGCTAGTGTCGCCAGGTTTGACGTGGCGAAATTCTTCCCTGTTATATGATTGATTACGTCGATTGTACTGATCGCTAGGTAAACATACGTATAACTAGCTAAATAAATTCATCATTACAGATGAAATTCACATTTATAATTTTGATCAGTATTTTCGTATTTCTTATTATTTTTGTGTTGTAGCACATACCTCGTGCTGTGGAAAACTGGAAAAACTTGAAAAACAATAAAGAAAAATATCGACACGCAGGGATTGAACCTGCGACCGTCTCCCTAAAGTCGGGACGCTCTTCCACTGAGCTAGTGTCGACAGGTTTGACGTGGCGAAATTCTTCCCTGTTATGTGATTGATTACGTCGATTGTACTGATCGCTAGGTATACATACTTATAACTAAAGTTTTAAAGTTTTTCCAATTTTCCCAAGCACGGGGTGAGTGCTATAACACAAAAATAATAAGAAATACGAAAGTACTGATCAAAATTATAAATGTGAATTTCATCTGTAACGATGAACTCATTTAACTATTATACATTACGTTATACGTATGCATACCTAGCGATCAGTACAATCGACGTAATGATTTAAACCAGCTACCTACTTGGACAACAAAGCACTCACGATTTTATAATATCATAAGATAGCAAACAAACAGATGGATTTCCTGATGGAAAGAGAAACCATCGCCTATAAACACCAAAGATGTTAATGGTGCGTTGCTATCCGTGTGGCGGGGTCTTAATGCCACATGCATAAGCTAATCAGCTACCTTACCCTTCAAACCGGAATACGACTGTAACAATAACTAATACAATTGTGGCAGGAACAGGTAAGGCGGTGGTACCAAACTCGGGCAAGACAATAAAAAACTACCACTTAGAATCCGCAATGTTAGTAATTCGCATAGTTAAACGTTCATCGTTCGCCTCTTACGAACTGCCTGGCAGAACGACAGATACTCTCATTTTCAAAAGGAACCCGAACCAACACGGGGAAAAGGTTAATAGTTTTATAATAATAAAAGGAGTTCAGTTCCCCCTTTTTGATCTCGGGCTCCTTTGAAGAATAGGCCAACTGCCGTTCTGCCAGGCAGGTCGTAAAAGGCGACTAATTGGCTATGCGAGTCATTACCATCGTGGCTGCTAGGTGGTAGAGTTCTGTCTGGTACCATCGCCTTACCTGTTCCTGCCGCAATAGCTTCAGCACTAGTCATTGTTGTGTTCCGGTTTGGAGGATAAGGTAGCCGGTAAACTTATACATGTGGCATTAGACCTCGCCACAAGATAGCAACGCACCATTTACATCTTTGATGTCTATAGGAGATGATTGACTCTTACCATCAGGCGACCCATCTGCTTGTTTGCTATCTTATGATTTAAAAAAAAGTTACAATGAGGTAGTTAGAACTGGAACTACTTATCTCAATAAATTTCACTTATCTGCAAGAAGTAATAATACCCACTTTCCAGAAGAGAATTAAAAACTTTCCCCATTATAATTTAATATACTAGAAAACTTTAAACGAACAGCGAAACGATCAGAAAATCTGACCTAGCGGTTTAATGCATATAAAATCACTGACTTAACATCGCCCAACAGAAAAAGCAAATGAAACAGTCGCTCGGCGCAATTTAACTTTGTCTTTTTTGAATAGTATCGAAGTACTACAAAGTATTGTAAAGAATCTAAGTTTAAGTGGAACATTGAACAGCTTTAGTTGCTTTGTCGTTGCGTTTTTCCTTCTTATAAACATGGCTATTGTGAATCAAAATGGCGGTTCAAGGAAAAATAGATTTATTTGAAGTAGTACTTTCATCCACTAAATCGATTTTCATCTATCGAATCGTAGTTTGGAAAAACCAAATGTGCACGCCACAAAAAAGTACTTTTCGTAATGATCATATATATGTGGGATGAATTTTTTTAATGGTCATATTATAGTCCTGCTTTGTTTTATGTCATAAGATAGCAAACAAGCAGATAGGTCTCCTGATTGAAAGAGTCAAACATCACCTATAGACACCAATGGTGTTAATGGTTCGTTGCTATCTAGTGGCGAGATCTAATGCCACATGCGTAAGTTTACCAATACAGCTAAAAATCTAAATAATATATAATTTAAAAATATATAATCGGTGTTTTGTATTTTATTACACAACACCGAATTACACAATCATTTGCAATAGGAAACTGTGTACTGCAAAAATATAAAAAAATATCTCGATATTTTTTTTAGTAGGGCAATGGGCCCACCCCTCGTTCCCACTACTGTAACTTCTGTAAACCAGAATCAACAGCGGCAAACTTTCTGATAACCACTAAGTAGCGAGCTCAGCGTACCCTGGGGGAAAAGCTAAGTTGTCTTGAAACCCGCATCGAAATTTAATCAGAACTGTATAGAAGGTGTTGGAAAATACATCCAATATCCCTCCCTTTACAGCAGGAGACAGCGTAAAGATAAAGCAAAAAACTGCTAAGAAAAAAGAATATCTCTATATGTTAAGTTTTACGAGCGTAATGGCACCAGATCCGTACATACAGACATCCGGACAGACTCAAATTTTTTCCCCGTATTGATCCGGGCTTCTTTGTGGATTAGACAGACCAACTGCCGTTCTGCCAGGCAGGTCGCAAAACGCGATCGATTGGCTATACGTGTCACTACCACCATGACTACTAGGTACTAGAATTCCGCAACGTACCCGGCTATTTGGTACCACTGCCTTACCTATTCCTGCCGCAATAGCGTCAAGGCTTATCATTGCCGTGTTCCGGTTTGGAGGGTAAAGTAGCTGGTAAATTTATGCATGTGGCATTGCCTTCATGCCACACGGATCGCAACGCACCATTAACATCTCGGCTAAACCGCTGTACCGATTATTATGAAATTTGGCATAGACATAGTTGATTCGGGGATCAAACAAAGGCTAATTTTTATTTTCAAAAATCAGCCCCGGAATGACTGAAATAGGGGGTGAAATTTGTATTAAAAACTATTTCGATGACATATTGGCGGGCGAAGCTGCGTGGGTCAGATATTTTTTTTATTTTATTTTTTATGCCAGAGGGGGCAAACGAGCAGGTGGTGCACCTGATGGTAAGTGATCACAGCCACCCATGGACAACTGTAATACCGGGGGTCTTGCAGCTGCGTTGCCGGCCTTTTAAGAATGAATGAGCTCGTTTCTTGAAGGCCCCCAAATCGCATCCGTTTGGAAACATCCCTGTCGGTAATTGATTCCACAAAGGAGTAGTGCGAGACAAAAAGTGCCGACAAAAGTGCACGGTTGTGGATTTCCAGACATCGAGGTGGTAAGGATGGAACTTTAAATTTTGACGCGATGTCCGATGATGGAATTTAGCTGCAGGAATTAGTGCGAATAACTCTTCGGAAAACTCCCCATGGTCCATACGGTAAAAGATGCAGAGCGAACCTACATTTCTGCGTAACGCTAAAGAGTCAAGCCGATTAGAAATAGCCTGATCGTCGACGATTCGAACCGCTCTACGTTAAATGCGATCAAGAGGGAGAAGCTGGTACTGAGGAGCTCCGGCCCAGAGGTGAGAACAGTACTCCATGTGAGGTCGAATTTGGGCCTTGTAAAGTTGAAGGCAATGGGCTGGCATGAAGTACTGGTTTGCTCTACTGAGTACGCCAAGCTTTTTGGAGGCTAGTTTAGCCTTTCCTTCCAAATGACCGCGGAACTGAACGTTGTTCAATATGTCATCTTCCAGTATTCCGATTCTGGCTGAGGCTGTCAGGTGAGTGTTCTCGAACCGAGGTGATACGACAAAGGGTGTTTTTAGCGGTGATCGCACAAAGCTGTGTCTTTTTGGGGTTAAATGTAACAAGGTTTTGACGACCCCATTCTGAGACATCGGTTAGTCGATTCTCGAGTTCAGACACGAGCTTGTTTCGACCCTCTTCAACGTGTTCCCAAGAAATACCGCTACGGCCGGAGTATGTAGCATCACCAGTACTGTCGTCCACTTAGCAATGTATGTTACTAATTCACAACATATCATTGATATGCAGAAGAAACAATGCAATGTCGGTGATAGCACGCAGCCTTGGGGAACACCAGCATTGACAGGTTTTAGGTCGGAGCATGCACCGTCGACTACGACCTTGATGCTCCGATCAGCCAAAAAACTGGTGATCCACTTGGACAATTTCTCGGGAAGCCTATAGGAAGGCAGCTTTGAGAGAAGCGCTTTATGCCATACCCGATCGAAGGCTTTCGCTATGTCTAAAGTAACTGCCAATGTCTCCCCCTTGGACTTAACTGCCTCCGCCCAGCGATGCGTCAGGTATACTAGAAGATCACCAGCTGAGCGACCACGACGGAAACCGTACTGACGGTCGCTAATCACCTGGTGCTCTTCTAAATACTTCAGGAGCTGATAGTTTATAAGTGTCTCCATGACTTTGGAGAACAAGGAGTTTATGGCTATTGACCGATAGTTTGACTGATTAGAGCGATCACCTTTTTAGGGATGAGATGCACTAAAGCTGTTTTCCATGAATTCGGTACCACGCCGAGTGAATAGGAAAGCCGGAATAAGTGCGTCAATACTGGCGCCAACTCTGGAGCACATACTTTAAGCACAAACGGAGGGACGCCATCAGGCCCACTCGACTTGTGGATGTCCAAGGAAAGCAGTGCTTTACGCAAAGATGACTGCCGAAACTGTGGTTCTGGCATAGAACTATCACACTGCGGGATGGTAGGCGGTGCGTTCCCTCGGTCATCCAGAGTCGAGTTGACCGCAAAGAACGCGCCCTGAAGATCGGCTTTCTCCTTTGCGATATGAGCCAGAGAATCATCGTCAGAGAGCTATTACTAAAATACTATTACTATTGTTTAAATAAAAAAAAACAAGCATGAATTGCCATAATAAGACCATAAACTCATTTTTAACAAATATCCTGTAAAATACATAAATCTGTAAATACACCAATGTTGCACCAAATGAGCGAAATGCATATAAATTAGGAGTATAACGGTGTGCAATAGAAAAAGCACTCTGTCTTAATTCAGGCAGCCTTTGAAGAATAGACCATCTGTCGTTCTGCCAGGCAGTTTGTAAGAGGTGAACAATTGACTATGCAAGTCACTACCATTATGGCTACTAAGTGGTAAAGCTCTGCATTGTCTCGTCCGAGTCTGGTATCAACGACTTACCTATTCGTGCCACAATAGCGTCAGTGCTTGTCACTGTCGTTTTCCACTTTAAAGGGTAAAACTTATATATATGGCATTGAGAATCCGCCACAAGACTAACAAAGCATCATTAACATCTTTGGTGTCTATAGGCGATGGTTTCTCTTTCCATCAGAAAAGCCAAGCTTGCTATCATACGATACAAAAAAGAAAAATCAACAAACAAAATAGAAGCTCAGCGCAATTAAACTTTGTCCTTTACATGAATAGTATCGAAGCAAAGTATTGTAAAAAAACACGAAACAATTTGAGAGGAAAATTGAACAGCTTCAGTCGCTTTGTTGTTTTTTTTCTTTTCATAAAAATGACTAAAGTGTATTAAAATGGAGGATTTAATGGAAAAATTGTCTTTTGAAAATGTAGAAAGAGAATTTTATGGTAAAATGAGCTACATTGCAATTATACTGACCGCCCCGTTGGTCGAGTGGTTAGCGATCCTGACTACGCAATCAACGGGGCTCGAGTTCGATCCCCGACGGGGACAAGCATTTGTGTGATGAGCATAAATGTTTGTATTTCCGGGTTTGGGTGTTTATTAAATATATTCTGGTATTTATATATGTATTTCTATGTATTAGTATCGTTGACTAACACCCATAACACAAGCAAATAATTTGCTTACTTTGGGGTTAGATCAGTAAGTGTAATTTGTCCCCTGAATATTTATTATTATTATTATTATTATACTGATCTGTCACTTTTACCTAGGTATGTCATTTACACATATTGGTAGGAACAGCTCTAAGTACGATTTACATCGACCGGCTCGCAGCTCCATCAAGGCAGCAGTGTCAAATTAGCAAAGTTCAATAAAAACCTATGCATAATTTGTAGCTTTTTTATTGCTATTTAGTTGCTAAAACCGCGATTTTGTTGCTTAAGCCGTTCACAACAACACTGCGATCGCAATTCATTGAAATTTGCAGATTTGACACTAAATTTTATGTTAGCTTTATATGAGTTTCGAGGTGATTGCGATTTTTCGCGAACGGCTCAAGCAACAAAATCAAGGTTTTAATAATTAGATAGCAACAAAAATGCTACAAATTATGCATAAGTTTTTATTGAATTTTGCTGATTTAACACTGCTACCTTGATGGAGCTCCGACTCGCATCGCTCGGAGCAGTAGGTACGCGTGCTGATAGTCACACAAAACAAGTAAGTACAGAAGTCAATCTCATGTATATACTTCACTTTTCATACCTACACTCGGCCATGGCCACGCTAGGGTTGTTAACTTTGACTTATATGCACAAAAACTGGTAGTGGTATCTAGGTGTTCGGTTTATTGTTAAAAATTAAACAGTAAGACGGAAATATAATCCTATAATAACAGAAATATTTTAATGTTATCGTTATATCTATTACAAATTTTCTGCATAAAAAATTCACTGACGCGTGTCTCAAGCGGATGTATCTGAAGCGTTCCCAACCATTCCGAGATGTCGCATCTCTGAAAGGTGACTACATGTGCGTTGCTTGAACGTTTTTTGTATGTGAATTGACTTCTGTACTCAATTGTTATATGCTAGTGCCGTACGTCACTTAAATGACTATTCGCTACACCACTATTATCGTCATTCACATTCCGTGACGGCTTGTGTCGCGAAGTCCGTTCAAAACAGTTTGAAACTGTCCAGAGTCTAGTGATGGAATTTATAGTTACTTTATTTCACTATCACGTCGTGAAGTTATCATGACCGTCATATTTAATTACTGATGATTATTGTCGCAGTGGATGCATTTTATCCCATTTGTTACATGTCGTAGTGGTAATGACTTGATATAGAGCTCAACGCTCAGCTTAAATCATAACCTTATCCTATTTAAAATGAGTTATATTTTCATTTGCATTTTTACAAAGCAACGTTATTTCCCTAAACAAGTTAAAAAAAAACAGATAAACTAAACCCTAATAACGTTGAAAATAAGATGCAATTTCACTTAAAGAAATTCTCTCTTCTAGCTAGTGGTACAGTGTTGCTTAGCTTTGTATCTTTCGCACGTTGGAATTCTGCGAATTATAAGCTTTAAGTAATAGCTTGGTCCTCGTGAAATTAAATCACGCTCGAGTTATATGTAACAGACGGTTTCAATGCATATAACTGGTGTGGCACGTGATTATGTTATAACGAGTGATTTAACCAGTGATTCGTGAAATGTGCTATGTTTACCATATAAATGCGATATAAATTATACAAAGTTACTTTTAAAAGTTACTTTTAAAAATCCGACACAAAAACAAAACGTGTGGTTATAATTTCAATCACGCAAAATTCGAACTAAAATAATTCAGTGCCCCCGACCAAATTAAAAATGATCGGGAAAAATGCACTGAGAGCGACAGACTACGTAATAGTTACTATTGTAATTATAGGTAAATGTAAAATGGCACAGCAATTCCAACATTACAGAGTTCCTTCATAAGACTCAGTGCATCCAATTTATAAATTTAGTGGGATATTTTAAGTGAATATTTTTATGTTATCTCAATAGTCTTTATAGTAATCATTTTACAATAATAATTAAAACGCACTTTCAATTCAACATTTACTTCCTAATTTAAAATTTAGCCAGACGTTTAAAAGTAACCCTGTACAAAAAGTGCAGTGTAAAACAGTACAAGTGCATTTTATACAATTCCAAATGGATTTTCACCAAGTGCTGAGAAAAAATGTATAAAATGTATTTCCCCGTATTGGTACGGACTCTTTAAAGAATAGATCGTCGAATCGGCGAACGACTGGGCAAAAATGTCACTCAATGTTTTTAGAATTCTGTAATTACCCTTACGGGTTTAGTGTTGACACCTTTCCTATTCCAGCCAGATGCAAACTCTGTTATTGAAGTATTACTGCATGTAAATCTCTATATATCTATATTATTAATATTATAAATGCGAAAGTTTGGATGTTTTGGATCGATGGATGTTTGTTACTCAATCACGCAAAAACCAAAGAACGCATTTGAATGAAATTTAGCACACAGGTAGGTGATGACCTGGAATAGCACATAGGCTACTTTTTATCCCGGAAAAATATATGATCCCGCGGGATTCATCAAAAACTTTTATAACGCAGCGGGTTTCACGTTGCTGCTATGTTATAAAACACCAAAAAATTCTAAACATGTCCGTTAAAGGTTTTGAAACCATGTTACTGATGCGCGCCAAATCGATTTCATTTAAAAGGCATCAATACAAAAATTGTTTTAGACTACCAAAGACTACTTTTTATCCAACTAAGCAAAAGGAAGAAATATTGTTCGGTCACGCAAATAAAGTCACAGGCAAGAATCGCTATTTATACATAAAACTGAATCGAAATATAACCGCCGCTAATAATCACCAAAGTTATTAATTTTACAATAATTTCTCAGCTTATAGCATCTATACATATAATAAAATCGTAGGAAAGTCAAAACTGTACATTGAATATTTTTTTAAAAGAATACTTGGAGCGTGATCTACAATCTATATTGAAGCCAAAAATATAGTTTTTAGAATTTTTGTCTGTTTGTCTGTTTGTCTGTTCGCCTGTTTATCTGTCTGTCTGTTTGTCTGTATGTATGTCCGAGGTAAACTCAAATAGTACAGCATGGATTTACTTCAAATTGTGTATGAATATTACTAATAGGTCGGGTCAACATATAGGCTACATATTATCACGCTATCACCTACGGGCGAGGGACAGTGCGGAGTAAACGAACTACACGCGGACAAAGTCGCTGGCAACAGCTAGTATTAAAATATAGACGTCAAACTGCATATCAATATATACTGAAACTAGTTTAAAGCCATAAAACTCATGCATATTAATCATTAATACAAAGCTCAACATTCGGAGATTGCATTAAGCATTCTAATGCATTCGATACATCGCAATATCAGTCCATTGTATCCTCGGGGAAGTATTAATATCGGGGATTATTTAGTATACCTGGTTATACATACGTATTTCAGTCGAGCAATATAATCTTATGTTATAATTTATATTTGACTAGTTTTTGCCCGCGACTTCGTTCGTGCGAACTTCGTTTACTCCGCACAGCTCCTCCTCCGTAGATGATAGCGTGATAATATGTAGCCTATATGTTGACCCGACCTATTAGTAATATTCATGCAAAATTTGAAATAAATCCATCTAGTACTTTTTGAGTTTACCCCGGACATACATTGACTTTCCTATTATTTTATTATATGTATATATATATATATATATATATATATATATATATATATATATATATATATACTAGCTGTGCCCGCGACTTCGTCCGCGTGGGATTTTTTTAACTTCCTACTACGTATGTAGATAAGGAAGTTACTGATTTTACCCCGATTTTAGAAAATTGAATTTTAATGTTTGATAAGCTGTAACTTTTGAAAATTTGACTCGATTTTGATTTTTGAAATTCAATGTAGTTTTTTTAGTAAGTACTAAAATATTGCAGTAGATTAAAAATGATTAGTTAAAAAAATTCGAAGTTATATCGAAAAAATACGTTTGCAAAATTTTTCGTCAACTGTAACTCCCGAACGGATAAATAAATTTTGATGCAATATATGCATTGGATGCAGTTTTTGAGATGTAAAGCTGATTAAATTTTGTATTATATCGGTTCATTAGTCTGGAAATTGTATTAAAAAAATACTGTTTCGCCAAAAACCTTTGTGAGGGTTTCCAAAATTTCTCAAAATTTCTTTGAATTAGTTGAAACTGACTGAATTAGTTAAAATTTTCAGGAAATCTAAGTTGGGTGGAATCCAATCGAATCCCATTAACCACGTTTCGATCGGTCAAGCAGTACAAAGTTATCAAATGTTTACATACACACATACACATTCACGCACACACACACACGTCATCGTGAAAATAGTTGAAAAAGGTTCCTAGGTCCTTAAAACGTGGAGATCTGGTGAACTCTTGATTTTCGAAAATCGGGGCAAAATCAGTGACTTCCTTATCTAGATGCGTAGCGGGAAGTTAAAAATTTTTACCTAATTAGAAAGATGAAAAGTTATTTATTCAGTTTTATTTTTTGAATAATTTTTATTTACTTAAGGCAATTTTCGTGGCGGGAAGTTAAAAATTAATTAATTAACACATGGCTTTGTAGTTTGTTATTAATAAAAAAAATAAGCCTTTGACTAAGAAGCTTATTGAAAATAATTTGCAATTAAAAAAAAACTTGTTGCACTTTTCTTAAATTTATTATTATTTTAATTCTCTAAAAGATATTTTAATGTAAATTTGTATCATTTTCAATAAGCAAGATAAGGAGTCAAGGGTTTTTTTTAATTATTATAACAAACTCTCTGCCTTGTGGTCTAGGGACAGCCTATTCGGCTCAGATCATGAGGTCCCGGGTTCGATCCCCGGGTCGGGCAAAGATGTTATTGAGATATTTTCGAGGATTTTCTAGAAAATCTAAAATCTCAGTAGCAACTCGGAAACTGGCGGAGGGGTACAAAAACGTCGGTGCTTGTCGCTGTCGTGTTCCGGTTTGGAGGGTAAGGTAGCCGGTAAACTTATGCATGTGGCATTAGATCTCGCCACAAGATAGCAACGCACCATTAACATCTTTGGTGTCTATAGGCGATGGTTGACTCTTTCCATCAGGAGACCCATCTGCTTGTTTGCTATCTTATGATATAAAAAAAAAACCGACAAATCGGTAAATCGTGGTGAACCGGAAAGTCTATAGACGGTCGGTTTACTCTGCCTACGCCGCAAGCGAATCGGGCGTGATGATACTTTAATAAAAAACAACAACGCCACGTATATTTTTCTCACATTTTTAATTTTTGATTCTCACAAATAAAGGAATTTTAAGTATCTTTGGGGGCGTCCACAAATTACGTGAGATGTTTAAGGTGGAGAGGGGGTCGAGTCAAATCTCATCTAATCTTACGTTGGAGGGGGGGGGTCTCAGCAAATATCATGCAATTTTTTTTCATATTGAAACAAAGAATATATACTATTTTAGTCCATTATCCAGATTGTACATACTTAAGTTAATCTTAAGTGTAATCGTGATACTGTTAAGATCATTCACTAACTCGTTCGAAAGAAAATAATTTCATTTATACTTCGACGTTATATAGCCTCAACTAATCGTAAATAGAAGCACGAAGATTTTTTTTCTTTTTACAATAACAATCGAACGCGTTTTTACATAGGTATTTCAGAAACCCATATTTTGAAAAATCTCACGTGAGATTGGGGGATAGGGGAGGGGGGTTGAATAAAATCTCACGACATCTTACAAAACACCTCACGTAATTTATGGACGCCCCCTTTTGATTGAATTTGTTTTGATGAAGTTATATGTGTCTAAAGTTTTTCTGTAAGATGTGATCTTAATCTGGACTGAACTTATAAGTATATGTTCGTATATTCTACTTAACAATTTTTTTAAAGTATTTTGAAGTCCGACTTTAGTGAGTAGGTATACTAAGTAGCTTAGGCACTTCAACATCTACACTTTGCAGAAGTTTCATTTATTTTAAAAGTTAACTGATTGATGTATCTAATTTTGAAATATTTACCGTGTTGTCTGGCGGTCCGGTATCGTCGTTGACCATATGAGGTCCCGGGTCCGATTTCCAGCTCAGGCAAAACAAAATGTGCTTTTTCAGTTTTCTGATAAAACAACATTGCCCGGGATTGGAAAGGGCCCGGTTGGCAATAGGCTTGCCACCTTTCACATTGTGTGAGATAGTATTTTCGGCTAATCGTGGGTACACTTCTTACCTCTGCCTACGTATTCCGGGATATGGGCGTGTAGATACTTTTTTACCCTTTTTTACGTTATACAATGTAAAAAGAAAATAGTGAATTTTCGCAATAGCCTATCCTTACGATAAATTTTATAAAGAACTGATTATATAATATAAACACTTTTACTGTTTCACATTTGTTGTGAAGGCCCTGATGATGCTTTAATAGGCGAAACCGGTTGGCTGTAAGTTTAAAAGTGATTGTGTAATAAATAAAATTTAAATTACATTTGTGAAACAGTACAAGTACAAATGTTTATATTATATAAGCAATATGATGCAATTTCACCAAGTGCCGACGATGGAAATTATAAATTTATAAAGAACAAATTCTATTAGTATACTCAATTTCGATTAGATGTATATTTTCTGAGATATTAGCAAAAACCTAAAAAGATTACCTGTTAAAATTATTCTTATATAAATAAATAAAATGTATAGATTTAAATTTTACACATATTTAGTAAAATTGCATTTATAACATTTTAATAAAAAAGTACACATTCTTGAACTGATTCTCTCGGATTATATCCATTATACGAACACTATACGACATACGTACATACATACACTATACATACATACAAACACTATGAAATGATAACGCTAACTTATAATGAGCCGTGCGTTCAAAGGTTTTGTATACATTCCGGGTGTCACGTTCAACTGGACTTACCACCCGAAACCGTTGAAACTTGTGATGTCTGTAACTTCTAAATTATAAAACTCATGACCTTGAAATTTTTAAGGGATAATCTTTATAGTATTTACTTTTGAACAAAAAAATAATAAAGGATTTCGGACTACAGGTTAATGAATTAAAGCTAAATATACGTTTTTGTTTTCATCCCCTATCCCACGGGAACCGTACTGAATTTTGGGATAAAAAATATCCTATAACCTTCTTCGGAGTATGAACTCCTATGAACTCTAATTATGCTAAATTTCATTTGAATCCGTTCACTAGATTCGGCGTGATGCGCGGCCTTGATACAGACAGACAGACAGACAGACAAAAATTAAAAAAATTATATTTTTCGCTTCAGTATCGATTAAAGAGTATCTCCCAAAAAAAATTTTTAAAATATCTTCAATGTACAGAAATCGACCTGTTACATTTTTATTATATGTATAGATATAGATTATAGATAATTGAGAGTTATTGTCCTATACATGGATAAACGTTCCCTGTGTTGATCCCGGGCTCTTTTGAAGAAGGCTAACTGCCGTTCTGCCAAGCAGGTCGTAAAAGGGACCGATTGGATATACGAATTACTAGGTACTATCGTGGCTACTATGTGGTAGAGTTCTGCATAGGCTCGCCCGGGTCTGGTACTAGCGGATTACCTATTTCTGCCGCAATAACGTCAGTGCTAGTCACTGCCGTGTTAAGGTTTGGAGGGAAAGGTAGCCGGTAAACTAACGCATGTGGCATTAGACACTACACCACCACCACACACCACAAGATAGCAATGCACCATTAACATCTTTGGTGTTGTAACAGACTTCATCTATCCCTTAAGAGGTTTAGTGTAATAAAAGAAAATAATAAGAATCTATACTATTTTTTTTTGTTGTTAAAAATATGTCTGAATTATGTTTAATAAATAATATCAATGGAATTAAAGACGAAAATAAATAAAGAAAACTAATTCTCAATAATATATAAGACCTAAGATATAAACATATAAAACCTTAAAAAGAGAATGACAGGAAAGAAAATTGGAGGATATAGAAAAAAGAATGGGAGGATTGAAAAAAATGAAAAAAGGGAAGAAAAACGGGGAGATGGGTTTTAAAGTACTGGACGTTATAAAAGAGATTCTTCGTTTGAGACAATAATATAGATATATCAGGGATATTCCGGAGTGTAAATAATAATAGAAATACTCTTAATGTGAGAAAAGTTATTTCGTAAAAAAATTTATTGATCAAAACCGTGAGTATGTAGAATAGAGGTTTATTCAGGGATTACGTATGTATTTATGCAACTTCGTATTTGATATGGTAGTCGTTGAGTTTATTTAAATCTAGCAGTATTGGTAGAATATAGTTTTATTAGAAGGTAAATCTTTTGAATGTTGACTATACAATTTTAATAAACATATTACCGATAAATATGTGATTAGGTTTACAAGAATGAAATTGTGCAAAATGTTGTGTAAAGGTGGATCGATCCTTGACTGGGTGAAGAATGTTTGTTGTATGAAGAAAGGAAATTATTTATTTTAAGGAATAGCTGTTGAAAAGATGTTTAATAACATGGGAGAAACGTGGACTTGTTTGTTTTATAGAAATTGTATGATATTATTATTAGGGAAGTCTATTTTGATTTTAGGAAAATAAAACCACAATTATGCTGTTATTTAAATGTTTTTTTTTCTTTCCATAAAAATGTGAGCAATGGTTGTGGAGCGGTTGCTGTCTCACAGTTTTGCAGAAGGGTTGCTAATCAAGACGCAGGATAATTCGGAATTCTAAACAACACAGGTGATGTAGTTCTTCCAATCTAAATTAAATTATTGTATGTGTGATAAATAACTCATTTTGATTATATTTTAGCAGAATCGTACAAGTGACTAAGATTATTATGTTTGTACAACTATACAAGACTAAGTAATGGCTTTACTTTATCAAATTTCAGTGCTTGACGGATAATAGTTTATTAATTAATTAGGAAATGGATTTATAGACTTAATTATGTGTATATAGATTTTCATCATCGGTATTTCAAGGAAACCCATTGCCTTTAGACACTATTATTATTACACCTATACCTTACAAGTGACTAAAATTCCTATATTTGTTTATTTTCATAAAAGTAAAGAAAAGGCTTTATATTATCAAATTTCAGGACATGTTGGCAAGGCAGTTTATTATTTAACTAGGAAATAGAAATAAATGATTTAATTACTTTATATTATACCTTTATCGTCGGCATTGTGAGGAATCCCGTTGTCTCTTGACACTTATTATTGCATCTATACTTTACAATTGGCTAATATTGCTATGTTTGTTTATTTTTCACAGGAATAAGTAATGGCTTTGCATTATCAAATGCCAAAAGCATGTTGGCTAAATAGCTTATTAACTAACAAGGAATAGATTTATGTGTTTTAATTGTTTATATTATACTTTTATCATATGCAATTGAACTATCATTATTACTTCTTTGCCTTACAAGTGGCTAATATTGCTACGTTTGTTTATTTTCATAGGAGTAAGAAATGGCTTTGCATTACCAAATTCAAAAGCATGTTGGCTAAATAGCTTATTAATTAGGAATAGATCTAAATGCTTTAACTACTTTATATTATACTTTTCATCATCGTCATTTTGAAGGAATTCTATTGTTATTAGATACTAATACTACTGCACCTGAATTAATATTATCAACTAGTTTCAACGTACAACCCGCAACATTATAGAAGCGAATCCCGCTGGATCATTAGATTTTCCCGGGATAATAAATAGCCTATGTGCTAGTCCAAGTCATCAACTATCTGTGTGTAAAATTTCATTCAAATCCGTTTCGTAGTTTTGCGTGCGTTTTTATCTTTTAAAATCTACTAACTGGTGATAGCTACCACATATCTTTATAGATGAGAACCGGCTAAGGAAGTTCTTAGAATAATTTCCATAGTACAGTTGATCCTGCTTGTTATTTAAACTTTAGGGATCGAGAGCTGATTCCTTTGGAGTCTTCGAGGCCGCGTGGGGGCGACTTCTTAGCTGTCGTCGGAGCTGAATGCTGAATTACTGTAGGTTTGTTGCAGAGTTGGAGGTATGGCAAATACGATTTTAATTTCTGCATTGTTATAATTTTGGGCAGTTATAATCTTTTTTATGAAGGAACAATTAGGTGATAGGGTAGGGCGTGTAGATATTAGGTGGAAGAACTGATGCTTTAATATATTGAGGAATTTAAGGAATACTTTGTTTATTATTGACTTTCAATTAAAACTAGGTGATTCAAGCTTAGGAAATATTTATTATAGAAACTTTCTCTAGTTAAAATGATTACTTGAATTAATGCTTCAAATTGGATTAGGAGGAAATAGGATCTTTTAGGAATTGAAGGCAGAAGGTCTATTACTGTAGGAATAATATATTACAACCAATAAGTGGGGGCATAAATCTACACAAAATTCACACGAAAACCTACCTTAATATGAATTATTAAAATTATGAAATGTTAATACGAATTATTATATCCTATTATAAAACTAAATATTAGCTAATACGTAAATTGATTGCATAGGCCAGTCTCTTAAAATCAAATCTTCATAAAACATTATTTTATTTACAATCAAATTTAAAACCGAGTACAAATATTAAACGAGATAATCACAAACTAATACAAATTACTCTCTTCGTGTCTAACAAAGGAATAATTAATATAAACTGAATTGTTGAATTAAATTTGGAGCGAAAATCTTAAATGACTTTAATAAAGCTTCAGGGAGTTAGAGTGCAAGAGAGGAATGAATGAACTTTATTCCAAACGTATTATGTTTATTTAACCATATTTTGTATAAATTATTTATTTAATTTAATTATTTATTTATTTATTTTATTCTTATTTTATATTATTTATATAGGGATTTAGGAGAATAGGAATTATAATATTAAACTTCTTCATCAAATTAATTCTTTTGGATAATTGAAATATTATTGTTTATAGTGACAGTGCATAACAGATCTTTTAGTAAGATAGGAAGTTTACTAAATAAATCTGAAATTAAGGTTAATTACTAATTTTGGACTAGATATTTTTACCTTTTACCTTGGTAAATAGATCATGTCATCTTCATCTCACGGGAATATCGACTTTACGAAGGCAACAAGTTGTGCTGGGTGTATCTATATAAAGACATACATGTAATGTTGTCATTATGGTCATCTTCTCTTCACCAGTGCAGACACACGGTTAATATGCCCCTCTGTCGTGAGCAAGGTGTTTGGGGCGATAACCCAGATAAACACCCAACTATACCGCCAAGCAAAGTTGATCCATTTTCATATCTAATCATCTCAGACATGAACTATTTTACAGAACTAGAGTTATTTGTCTAAATTGTTTATCTGTATATATTCATATATTAACCTGGATTCCATGATTGAATCTATACATCATAAGGATTGTACAAATGAACTTTACATATGATTATTCGGGAGGCTAGATGTTTCATAATACTGTTCACTTAAAGCAACAATAGATCTAATAAGCGTTGATTTCTAAAAGTTCAGACCTTATTAAATTCCGAAATTTGATTAAAGAGAAATTGAAATAAGAGTAATAGAGTTCTAATAATCTGGAGAAGACATAAATAACTTAGTTTCATTAGAAAACGAGTATAAGACGAATTGTTTGGATTCTAAGATGTATTGAGTATTCAATCACAATATTAAAGAGTTCAAAGATCTTACTAAATTTCATCTATAACTTCAAATTCGATTAATAAGTAATATTTCATTGCTTGTGGTGACTATAAATTATTAGGGTTATAGGAGGAAATTTGACTATAATATCTTTAGAACAAAGGTTAATTTCTAGTTCAGTAATAATTTATTTTAATTATTTGGCTTTCTGATTGGACCATACCTTCGTCACAAGGTAGTTTCGGCTTTGCGAAAGCATCAGGGTTGTATGCATGTCGCATGCATTGTGTATATCTATATAAAGACACACATGTAATGTTGTCGTTATGGTTATCTCCTCGTTACCAGTGCGTGGTATTCGGATAAGTCCTACCGCAAACAGTGTATTCAGAGGGTTAACCCAGATAAACACCAACTATCTATCGCCTAGCAAAGTTGATCTATTTACATAACCAATCAAATCTTCAACCAGGTATGAGCTACATCACAGAGCTGGATATATTAAATTGCTTGTTTTAATGTATTTTTATACATTAACCTGAGTTCATTTGACTTTCGTCATAAGGATTATCTTAATTGATTTTACTTATGAAATTTTTATGATTTGGACTATTTGAAGTTCATTGCGAGCAATGATTACTTTTATATATGTTTATTTATCGCGTACCGGCTATTAATATTTCGGTATTGTGATTGAAGACAACATATTATCTTGTCTTAGTTTTGTCAAGTAATTGTTAAAACAAACTTGCACAAACTTTAATTGTAAACTTGAGAATTATATTTATTATTTGGCCTTTTGACTGTGCTCAATACAAATGATGCACCTTTGTCATGCCAATATTTATTATTACTGGCTGTTACTAAAATAACAACAGTATATAATTTTATCAACATTTACTTACTTCAAGTCAATGCTTAATTGTATACTTGAGAAATATATTTATTATTTGGCCTTTTGACTGTGCTCAATACAAATGATGCACCTTTGTCATGCCAATATTTATTTATTATTTTGTTACTGTTTGTTACTAGAATAACAACAGTATATATTTTTATCAACATTTACTTACTTTGATCAAGTCAATGCTTAATTGTATACTTGAGAAACATATTTATTATTTGGCCTTTTGGCTGTGCTCAATACAAATGATGCACCTTTGTCATGCCAATATTTGTTTATTAATTTGTTACTGTTTGTTACTAAAATAACAACAGTATATACTTTATCAACATTTATGTACTCCAAGTCAATGCTATCTCAAACTTGAGTATTTTATATATTATTTTAATTATTTTACTTTGATCAAGTCAATGCTTAATCGTATACTTGAGAATTATATTCATTGTTTGGCCTTTTGACTGTGCTCAATACAAATGATGCACCTTTGTCATGCCAATATTTATTTATTAATTTGTTACTGGCTGTTACTAAAATAACAACAGTATATAATTTTATCAACATTTACTTACTTCAAGTCAATGCTTAATTGTATACTTGAGAAACATATTTATTATTTGGCCTTTTGGCTGTGCTCAATACAAATGATGTACCTTTGTCATGCCAATATTTATTTATTATTTTATTAAACTGTTTGTTACAAAAATAGCAACAGTATATATTTTTATCAACATTTGCTTACTTCAAGTCAATGCTTAATTGTATACTTGAGGAATATATTTATTATTTGGCCTTTTGGCTGTGCTCAATATTAATGATGCACTTTGGTCATGCCTATACTCATCAACTTCCAAACAATGTATTCATAAGTTTGGACATTAAACTATATGGCTATCACTTTGTGACCCCACAATAGTAATGCCTACCTGCCATTAACTTGGCTCTTCATAATATATTGATTTTCTCTTTGAGATTAAGGACTTTAGTTCCTTTTAGTTTCAATATATTTCTGGGGAATACGCTAGGATGGCCTTCAGCCGGCATGGTATTCACACATGTGAGGCGAGGCGGCGCCTCTTACATATCCCACAATAATAAAATTGCGGCACTAAAGTGCTCTACAACTCCCAACCTAAATATTACAATAATTTTGTCCATATATTCCATACTACCATACTTCTTTCCTTTAGATGAAGTCAATGTAATTATTAATATCATCATATCGCTCTCTTAAGCTATATATTTTATTATGTATTTTATGTATATATTTAATATATTATTCCCTTCCTTAAAGTCAAATATCTTTATTAAGTATTTATGTATTTAAGTATTTATGTAATATATTACTCCCTCTCTTATGCCAAATATCTTCAATATATTAAATTTTAGTCCCTTAAATCAATTTATAGTATACATTTCCTGATAAAGTATGGTTGTTTATAAGAGATGAAGTGTACCTTTGAAAAGAATGAATGGGGAAACTATATAACACAAATAGGTCCTCAATTTAACACTAGATGAATCATTTGGCCAGATAATATGATTATAATTCTGTTGACTCCTTTATAAACGAAATATAACAGACAATTTTGTTATATTAAAAATGTGAGTTTAGAGGGTCTTCGGGAGAGTTTGTTACAATTTGGTGCCGCGACGCAGGACATGATTTTGAACACAGTTAATCAGATTACAAGAAAAATATTTCTGAAATTAAAAATTATCTGTGACTTATATGACAAAACTTAGGTTTTGTCACAATTTGGAGCCGTGACGTGTGACAAAGGTCTTCAAACATTTCATCTCAGTAAACATTTAAGCTAGACAAACATATTTTTGAGCAGAGACCTTAAATTTATGGACAACTTGGTATTGGTTGCTAGTGTGAAAGGGTAGAATGATTGAGTTCATAATAGAAAATATTATGTTGTAGTAATATTAAAACAAATTCTAAATAGATATTTTGATTCATGGTAAAACATGACAAAAGATAAATACATATTTACTAAAATGAGTTAATCGAGAACGATCTTAAAGTACAATAAACATAATTTTAATCTAGACATAAAATCAAAATCAACTAGTAATTACTCGTATCTTCATCCAAATGACTAAAAATCATTACTTCCTTTTCTCCGTCGGGTAAGTAGCCTATATCAATTCTTGTTGACTCTTTTATGGATAGAGTAGCTTCTAATGGTTAAAGTGTTTTAGTTCAGTCTAGTGGTTAGGAGTCTATTCATTACAAAAATATAACAAAAAAAACATAATAATAAAAAATCCGAATAGTATTACATATTCTCAACAAAAAGGACAATTAAACTTTAGCATAATGTTTATAAAAATTATAAATAAACTAGAATGATTACACATAGATTAAGACCCTTAAGAATATACTATATCGAATTAAATTTAAGAATTGCTAAGTTTTAGTTCTAACAATCTTTAATTTTTATTCAATTTAATTTGTTATACACGAATAATTAGTATTAACTTATTTAATAACTAGCTGTTGCCAGCGACTTCGTCCGCGCGGACTTCGTTTACTCCGCACAGCACCCAGCCGCTAGGTGATAGCGTGATAATATGTAGCCTATATGTTGACCTGACCTGTTAGTAATATTCTTGCAAAATTTGAAGTAATCCATGCAGTACTTTTTGAGTTTACCCCGGACATACATACAGACAAACAGACAAAAATTCATACTAAAATTCATAAAAAACTATATTTTTAGTTTTGATATCGATTGTAGATCACGCCCCAAGTATTCTTTTAAAAAAATATTCAATGTACAGTTTTTACTTTCCTACGATTTTATTATATGTATAGATTTAGTTTGCGTGATCCAAAATCAATACCTCTTTTATTTAGTTGAGTAAAGGAAACCTACAATAGTGTTATAACGAAATTAAGCGATAAGTAATTCACAACAGTTTATTGCACATTGATTCAAGTGTTGTACTTACATAGTTATAAAAGTTCACCTACAAGTATATTAACATGTAGCTAAAGTAAGGTATATAGTTTCATATAAACTTTGTCTCTTATTTGGTTTTATCTAAAGGGTTTATCCCTTATAGGGAAGATAAACAGATATTCATACATGTACCCGGGCCAAATTTCATCAAAATTGGATCAGGCGTTTAGATGTAAAAGGGTAACAGATAGACTTCGCTTTTATATCTATGTTGATCCTGAGTGTTCATATATACCCAGACCAAATTTCATCAAAATCGGTTCAGGGATTTAGTCGTGAAAAGATAACAGATAGACAGACTTCCGCTTTTATAAAATTAGTATGGAAGTATGTACTTGTTCATTCGAAGACTTTAAATTATTACTATATAGAGTTTCATCATAATCGACACAGCGGATTGGCCGTGATAGCGTTTAATATAGATAGTTATCTTAGAATTTATAATATTGCTATGGATTATTTTCATGTGGATTTATGTTTTATAAAACTAAATTAAGAAATAAAAGTACGCGAGATAAATTATATGTTTAAAAAACGTTTTAAAAACGATCTAATCCTTTTAAATTTTGTTCATAATATTAAAAAAATATATTAGTTTTGTTATTAGTTTTCGGGTTGCGGTAATATATACATATATATAAAACCTTAATGGTGAGACCTAAATTCAGTTTTAATGACATTATGTTTATAAATATTATTTGAAGGATACGTCAGAAACTTGAACTTTATAAATCTGTCAAGAGTTATGTATTTTGTCATTTACGTAAATAATAAATTTAAAATAGAAAATTTAAATTGAATATTAATAAGAAGAAATACTGATATTAAATAAAATTAAAATAGGTAAATTATATCTCTTTATTTTGTTTGAAATAGGGTTACAAGGTTTACTATCTAATGTTAGTGTACAAATCTATTTGCTACAGATAGTATACGGGATCTTTAGTTTTGAACATTTTAAATATATATAAAATTAAATATTTTTAAATTTATTTAATGGTTATTTAAATGAAATGAATTGAATTGAACGATGTTGTTGAATCATATTATATAGTATAACTGTAAAATATATAAACATTTACTTTTAAAGTGATTACTTTTTAGAATGAAATTTCAAAGTATTTTCACGCCGTATCCCCAAAGCGGTAGGCAGAGGTAGAACTAAATGATTTGTTAATTATAAATTAAAATGTAATAATATAAGGACAATAATTTGACTAATACTCTTTATCAATGTATTTGATAAAATATAGATAGCTAGGTACATTCAAATCCGGTTATTTATTACATCTAAAGATGAATGCAATTATTAAATAATTAGGGAATTTCGGAATTCTTATAAAAAAAAAAGTTTATTTAATACTTATGTAAGTAAATGAGAATCATTATTACACATTATTTTTCGATCTGTAGGGAGAGGTGCACTTATAAAAACATTTTTGCAACTAATGTTGTTTGAAACATAACATACCATTTTTAGTATGAACGAATGTGTTTATACTAATTTAGAAATTCGAGGGTAATTCATTTCAAAAGCTGTTATTGATAATAGGGAATAATGCTTAATGTAAATTTTCTAATATTTAATTATTCGTGATTACATACATAATATCATACCTAAAAAATAAATATCAATTTAATCTAAACCCTTCTATGAAAAAAATATAACCTATACCAAATAAACAAATGATAAAGAATTTCCTAGACGATTATCAATTAACCTAATGCTAATAAATAAGGATATTCAAGCTATTCAAAGCATTTATCATACTTTTAAATAGAGGCATTCAATTAAATTAATTATATACACAAACTTAAAGTAAACCATACCTTAGTTATCAAAAATGATTGCAAAATTATAGTATACCTACAAAGCTAAAGGAATTTAAGAGATAGTTGTAGAAGTTTTAGGATGTAACTAAAATTACTGTTAAGATGCAAAATTTGAGAATAAATTGATTTGATAGTTCAATTTTGTTCAATTTTCATCATTTGCATTAGGGAGAATATTTCAACGGATTTAATATATAGAGAGGATTAAATATATTACTTTATATTTAAATACTATAGAACTTCTCGCCTCTGTGGTCTAGTGGTTATCGCCTCTGTGGTCTAGTGGTCCAGTGTTGGTGTTGACCACATGAGGTCCCGGGTTTGATTCCCGGGTCGGGCACTTTAAAAAAAAAGTGTTTTTTCAGTTTTCTGAGAAACACAAAGTTGCCCGGGATTGGATAGTGCCCGGTTGGCGATAGGCTTGCCACCTATCACATTTGTGGGACCAAGTATCTTCGGCTAATCGTGGGTGCACTTGTTGTACCTCTGCCTACCCCTTCGGGGATATGGGCGTGAAGATACTTACTATAGAACTTTAAATATTTTTACTAAAGTTAGCCGACTAAATACAGGAAATTTTAGAATTTTCGGAAGTTAATTTTTTTTAGTGATTTAACTGTTCTTTTATGTCGATTACGTAAGGAAAATAGGATTGATATTAGGAAACACAAATGATTTGATAAAATAAAATAAATTTTATAAACATTATTACACAACACCAGATTAACAAGAGCTTATCATTTATATACAGATAGTTAAGGAGTAGGATTAGTTAGGGTTATACTATCACAATTATAGATAGAGAAGGAAAGTAATAGGTAGTGTAGAAAATTTAAAATAGTTTGGCCCAGGTTGACAGAACCTAAATAGGAATTTTGAGAAGTAAATTTATAGTGGAAAAAAAAATTATTTAACTTAAGTGGGGGCAAGAATTAATCACTAACTCTTTAATTTTTAATATTTGTTTGGTTTAAAAAAAAAAGAACAGTTGTTACTCCAGCAAGAATATTTAGGATAAAAACATTTATGTGTAGGTATGGCTAGGCAATAGTGTACGTATATATAGGAACAGATAGGATTATAAATTGTTAGTTTGAGATATAAAGGTTTTAAAGAAAATAAATATTAACTAAAATTTAAAATATTACTCTCATTGAATAAATAAAAAATACTAAAATAAAAAAATAAAAAACTTCCAATGACGTGTCACCGTTTGTATTTTTCATGATAAACGGGTATATACTTATGTACGTCGCGCTGTAGGAAACTCAGTTTCCATGTCTTGAAATTGGGGCTGCTGACTGTTTCATATTAGTGTTTGAAATTGTGAATAGGCCAAGTTCAGAAAGGGGTTAGTCTTTGCTTCGCTTTGGCACAAAGAGATGCGCGAATGCAGCACTATAGGGGATCAGGGTTATTCTTCCGTATTTGAGCAATCGCCCTGATAACTACGCAACACAGTCAATCAAAATAAAGGTTGTGCCTGAACAAATAGTCCTTAGTGTGAGTTGTTGTGCAGGACTAGCTAAATATTAAGGAATTAGAATATTTATTAGGGACGGATGATATTTGATATACGAATAGATAACATAATAATAAAGCGAATGTTCCAAATTCAGACTATTTGAAAAAAAAAAAAAAAAAAAAGATAAGATTTTAACTTACGACTCCTGCTTCGCGAATTTAAATAAATTTATAAAAATGTCATAACGATAAAACCAAGGTCTTTCAATTTTCTTTTAACAATTATTTATTAATTAAATCACAGAGATTTATGAGATAGGGGATTAGTTTATATTTCGGGTTTTGTTTTTAATTAATTTAGTTTAAAGAAAAACTTATTATTATTGCAGTTAAGAGAGTAGGGTGACCGCATTTTCCTTTCTTTCTTAGAAAGTTGGATTAGTGATAAATTTTATTATAACATGATCGTTGGCAAATCATTTATAATAAAATTTAGGGGGCAATTGTAACAGACTTCATCTATCCCTTAAGAGGTTTAGTGTAATAAAAGAAAATAATAAGAATCTATACTATTTTTTTTGTTGTTAAAAATATGTCTGAATTATGTTTAATAAATAATATCAATGGAATTAAAGACGAAAATAAATAAAGAAAACTAATTCTCAATAATATATAAGACCTAAGATATAAACATATAAAACCTTAAAAAGAGAATGACAGGAAAGAAAATTGGAGGATATAGAAAAAAGAATGGGAGGATTGAAAAAAATGAAAAAAGGGAAGAAAAACGGGGAGATGGGTTTTAAAGTACTGGACGTTATAAAAGAGATTCTTCGTTTGAGACAATAATATAGATATATCAGGGATATTCCGGAGTGTAAATAATAATAGAAATACTCTTAATGTGAGAAAAGTTATTTCGTAAAAAAATTTATTGATCAAAACCGTGAGTATGTAGAATAGAGGTTTATTCAGGGATTACGTATGTATTTATGCAACTTCGTATTTGATATGGTAGTCGTTGAGTTTATTTAAATCTAGCAGTATTGGTAGAATATAGTTTTATTAGAAGGTAAATCTTTTGAATGTTGACTATACAATTTTAATAAACATATTACCGATAAATATGTGATTAGGTTTACAAGAATGAAATTGTGCAAAATGTTGTGTAAAGGTGGATCGATCCTTGACTGGGTGAAGAATGTTTGTTGTATGAAGAAAGGAAATTATTTATTTTAAGGAATAGCTGTTGAAAAGATGTTTAATAACATGGGAGAAACGTGGACTTGTTTGTTTTATAGAAATTGTGTGATATTATTATTAGGGAAGTCTATTTTGATTTTAGGAAAATAAAACCACAATTATGCTGTTATTTAAATGTTTTTTTTTCTTTCCATAAAAATGTGAGCAATGGTTGTGGAGCGGTTGCTGTCTCACAGTTTTGCAGAAGGGTTGCTAATCAAGACGCAGGATAATTCGGAATTCTAAACAACACAGGTGATGTAGTTCTTCCAATCTAAATTAAATTATTGTATGTGTGATAAATAACTCATTTTGATTATATTTTAGCAGAATCGTACAAGTGACTAAGATTATTATGTTTGTACAACTATACAAGACTAAGTAATGGCTTTACTTTATCAAATTTCAGTGCTTGACGGATAATAGTTTATTAATTAATTAGGAAATGGATTTATAGACTTAATTATGTGTATATAGATTTTCATCATCGGTATTTCAAGGAAACCCATTGCCTTTAGACACTATTATTATTACACCTATACCTTACAAGTGACTAAAATTCCTATATTTGTTTATTTTCATAAAAGTAAAGAAAAGGCTTTATATTATCAAATTTCAGGACATGTTGGCAAGGCAGTTTATTATTTAACTAGGAAATAGAAATAAATGATTTAATTACTTTATATTATACCTTTATCGTCGGCATTGTGAGGAATCCCGTTGTCTCTTGACACTTATTATTGCATCTATACTTTACAATTGGCTAATATTGCTATGTTTGTTTATTTTTCACAGGAATAAGTAATGGCTTTGCATTATCAAATGCCAAAAGCATGTTGGCTAAATAGCTTATTAACTAACAAGAAATAGATTTATGTGTTTTAATTGTTTATATTATACTTTTATCATATGCAATTGAACTATCATTATTACTTCTTTGCCTTACAAGTGGCTAATATTGCTACGTTTGTTTATTTTCATAGGAGTAAGAAATGGCTTTGCATTACCAAATTCAAAAGCATGTTGGCTAAATAGCTTATTAATTAGGAATAGATCTAAATGCTTTAACTACTTTATATTATACTTTTCATCATCGTCATTTTGAAGGAATTCTATTGTTATTAGATACTAATACTACTGCACCTGAATTAATATTATCAACTAGTTTCAACGTACAACCCGCAACATTATAGAAGCGAATCCCGCTGGATCATTAGATTTTCCCGGGATAATAAATAGCCTATGTGCTAGTCCAAGTCATCAACTATCTGTGTGTAAAATTTCATTCAAATCCGTTTCGTAGTTTTGCGTGCGTTTTTATCTTTTAAAATCTACTAACTGGTGATAGCTACCACATATCTTTATAGATGAGAACCGGCTAAGGAAGTTCTTAGAATAATTTCCATAGTACAGTTGATCCTGCTTGTTATTTAAACTTTAGGGATCGAGAGCTGATTCCTTTGGAGTCTTCGAGGCCGCGTGGGGGCGACTTCTTAGCTGTCGTCGGAGCTGAATGCTGAATTACTGTAGGTTTGTTGCAGAGTTGGAGGTATGGCAAATACGATTTTAATTTCTGCATTGTTATAATTTTGGGCAGTTATAATCTTTTTTATGAAGGAACAATTAGGTGATAGGGTAGGGCGTGTAGATATTAGGTGGAAGAACTGATGCTTTAATATATTGAGGAATTTAAGGAATACTTTGTTTATTATTGACTTTCAATTAAAACTAGGTGATTCAAGCTTAGGAAATATTTATTATAGAAACTTTCTCTAGTTAAAATGATTACTTGAATTAATGCTTCAAATTGGATTAGGAGGAAATAGGATCTTTTAGGAATTGAAGGCAGAAGGTCTATTACTGTAGGAATAATATATTACAACCAATAAGTGGGGGCATAAATCTACACAAAATTCACACGAAAACCTACCTTAATATGAATTATTAAAATTATGAAATGTTAATACGAATTATTATATCCTATTATAAAACTAAATATTAGCTAATACGTAAATTGATTGCATAGGCCAGTCTCTTAAAATCAAATCTTCATAAAACATTATTTTATTTACAATCAAATTTAAAACCGAGTACAAATATTAAACGAGATAATCACAAACTAATACAAATTACTCTCTTCGTGTCTAACAAAGGAATAATTAATATAAACTGAATTGTTGAATTAAATTTGGAGCGAAAATCTTAAATGACTTTAATAAAGCTTCAGGGAGTTAGAGTGCAAGAGAGGAATGAATGAACTTTATTCCAAACGTATTATGTTTATTTAACCATATTTTGTATAAATTATTTATTTAATTTAATTATTTATTTATTTATTTTATTCTTATTTTATATTATTTATATAGGGATTTAGGAGAATAGGAATTATAATATTAAACTTCTTCATCAAATTAATTCTTTTGGATAATTGAAATATTATTGTTTATAGTGACAGTGCATAACAGATCTTTTAGTAAGATAGGAAGTTTACTAAATAAATCTGAAATTAAGGTTAATTACTAATTTTGGACTAGATATTTTTACCTTTTACCTTGGTAAATAGATCATGTCATCTTCATCTCACGGGAATATCGACTTTACGAAGGCAACAAGTTGTGCTGGGTGTATCTATATAAAGACATACATGTAATGTTGTCATTATGGTCATCTTCTCTTCACCAGTGCAGACACACGGTTAATATGCCCCTCTGTCGTGAGCAAGGTGTTTGGGGCGATAACCCAGATAAACACCCAACTATACCGCCAAGCAAAGTTGATCCATTTTCATATCTAATCATCTCAGACATGAACTATTTTACAGAACTAGAGTTATTTGTCTAAATTGTTTATCTGTATATATTCATATATTAACCTGGATTCCATGATTGAATCTATACATCATAAGGATTGTACAAATGAACTTTACATATGATTATTCGGGAGGCTAGATGTTTCATAATACTGTTCACTTAAAGCAACAATAGATCTAATAAGCGTTGATTTCTAAAAGTTCAGACCTTATTAAATTCCGAAATTTGATTAAAGAGAAATTGAAATAAGAGTAATAGAGTTCTAATAATCTGGAGAAGACATAAATAACTTAGTTTCATTAGAAAACGAGTATAAGACGAATTGTTTGGATTCTAAGATGTATTGAGTATTCAATCACAATATTAAAGAGTTCAAAGATCTTACTAAATCTATAACTTCAAATTCGATTAATAAGTAATATTTCATTGCTTGTGGTGACTATAAATTATTAGGGTTATAGGAGGAAATTTGACTATAATATCTTTAGAACAAAGGTTAATTTCTAGTTCAGTAATAATTTATTTTAATTATTTGGCTTTCTGATTGGACCATACCTTCGTCACAAGGTAGTTTCGGCTTTGCGAAGGCATCAGGGTTGTATGCATGTCGCATGCATTGTGTATATCTATATAAAGACACACATGTAATGTTGTCGTTATGGTTATCTCCTCGTTACCAGTGCGTGGTATTCGGATAAGTCCTACCGCAAACAGTGTATTCAGAGGGTTAACCCAGATAAACACCAACTATCTATCGCCTAGCAAAGTTGATCTATTTACATAACCAATCAAATCTTCAACCAGGTATGAGCTACATCACAGAGCTGGATATATTAAATTGCTTGTTTTAATGTATTTTTATACATTAACCTGAGTTCATTTGACTTTCGTCATAAGGATTATCTTAATTGATTTTACTTATGAAATTTTTATGATTTGGACTATTTGAAGTTCATTGCGAGCAATGATTACTTTTATATATGTTTATTTATCGCGTACCGGCTATTAATATTTCGGTATTGTGATTGAAGACAACATATTATCTTGTCTTAGTTTTGTCAAGTAATTGTTAAAACAAACTTGCACAAACTTTAATTGTAAACTTGAGAATTATATTTATTATTTGGCCTTTTGACTGTGCTCAATACAAATGATGCACCTTTGTCATGCCAATATTTATTATTACTGGCTGTTACTAAAATAACAACAGTATATAATTTTATCAACATTTACTTACTTCAAGTCAATGCTTAATTGTATACTTGAGAAATATATTTATTATTTGGCCTTTTGACTGTGCTCAATACAAATGATGCACCTTTGTCATGCCAATATTTATTTATTATTTTGTTACTGTTTGTTACTAGAATAACAACAGTATATATTTTTATCAACATTTACTTACTTTGATCAAGTCAATGCTTAATTGTATACTTGAGAAACATATTTATTATTTGGCCTTTTGGCTGTGCTCAATACAAATGATGCACCTTTGTCATGCCAATATTTGTTTATTAATTTGTTACTGTTTGTTACTAAAATAACAACAGTATATACTTTATCAACATTTATGTACTCCAAGTCAATGCTATCTCAAACTTGAGTATTTTATATATTATTTTAATTATTTTACTTTGATCAAGTCAATGCTTAATCGTATACTTGAGAATTATATTCATTGTTTGGCCTTTTGACTGTGCTCAATACAAATGATGCACCTTTGTCATGCCAATATTTATTTATTAATTTGTTACTGGCTGTTACTAAAATAACAACAGTATATAATTTTATCAACATTTACTTACTTCAAGTCAATGCTTAATTGTATACTTGAGAAACATATTTATTATTTGGCCTTTTGGCTGTGCTCAATACAAATGATGTACCTTTGTCATGCCAATATTTATTTATTATTTTATTAAACTGTTTGTTACAAAAATAGCAACAGTATATATTTTTATCAACATTTGCTTACTTCAAGTCAATGCTTAATTGTATACTTGAGGAATATATTTATTATTTGGCCTTTTGGCTGTGCTCAATATTAATGATGCACTTTGGTCATGCCTATACTCATCAACTTCCAAACAATGTATTCATAAGTTTGGACATTAAACTATATGGCTATCACTTTGTGACCCCACAATAGTAATGCCTACCTGCCATTAACTTGGCTCTTCATAATATATTGATTTTCTCTTTGAGATTAAGGACTTTAGTTCCTTTTAGTTTCAATATATTTCTGGGGAATACGCTAGGATGGCCTTCAGCCGGCATGGTATTCACACATGTGAGGCGAGGCGGCGCCTCTTACATATCCCACAATAATAAAATTGCGGCACTAAAGTGCTCTACAACTCCCAACCTAAATATTACAATAATTTTGTCCATATATTCCATACTACCATACTTCTTTCCTTTAGATGAAGTCAATGTAATTATTAATATCATCATATCGCTCTCTTAAGCTATATATTTTATTATGTATTTTATGTATATATTTAATATATTATTCCCTTCCTTAAAGTCAAATATCTTTATTAAGTATTTATGTATTTAAGTATTTATGTAATATATTACTCCCTCTCTTATGCCAAATATCTTCAATATATTAAATTTTAGTCCCTTAAATCAATTTATAGTATACATTTCCTGATAAAGTATGGTTGTTTATAAGAGATGAAGTGTGCCTTTGAAAAGAATGAATGGGGAAACTATATAACACAAATAGGTCCTCAATTTAACACTAGATGAATCATTTGGCCAGATAATATGATTATAATTCTGTTGACTCCTTTATAAACGAAATATAACAGACAATTTTGTTATATTAAAAATGTGAGTTTAGAGGGTCTTCGGGAGAGTTTGTTACAGTGTCTATAGGCGATTGTTGACTCTTTCCATCAGGAGAGCAGAAACTACTTGTTTGCTATCTTATGATATAAAGAAAAATTCAGAAGGTTGATTTAATGGAACAACCACCATGTGTGTTCCATGAGGATACATTTTTGATTCGTTTTGATTTCTGATACAATATAGACATAGAATAATTAGAGACTAACAGAAGTCAATGTTACATATAA
The DNA here is from genome assembly GCA_036924255.1 of Apodemia mormo. NCBI lineage: Eukaryota > Metazoa > Arthropoda > Insecta > Lepidoptera > Riodinidae > Apodemia > Apodemia mormo. The sequence continues at coordinate 30,537,946 of JAUPFN010000019.1, forward strand.
GTAATATTCGAGCATAGCACACATAGACACCTCTCACGCGATATCGGACTGGTGCGGAACAAACTGTCCCAAACCATTCCGAAATATCGCGTCCGTGAGAGGTGTTTATGTGTGCGTTGCTCGAATATAACATGTATGTAGATTGACTACTGTTAGTCTCCAGTATATTGTGATATAGATGTTTATCGGAGTCGTACCATTACTTATAAACTTGTAAATTTTCCTTTTAATTTCATTATTCTTACTACTATCGTTTATTTTATCCCACCCCCAAACTCCACCCACCCCCGACTTCGCCAGCTAATTGAAACAGTTGATCTGTTTCAATCAATTAGCTGGCGGAGTCGGGGGCCACGTCTTGACTCTTATAGAAATTAGCACTTTAAAGCTGAATATTTTACAAACAAGTCCCTTAATCTTTTCTTACAATGTTTTGGCAATAGGCAGGAAGTAGACCAATTTCAATACCACCTTAATTCCATTCACCCGAAAATCCGATTAAAAAACTTCCTGCCTGTTGTTCTTAATTAATATTTCTATTTTTGTATTCAAAACGACATTTTTTTGTATTACTAAGTGCAATAGGCAGGAAGTAGACCAACTTCAATACCACCTTAATTCCATTCACCCGAAAATCCGATTGAAAAACTTCCTGCCTGTTGTTCTTAATTAATATTTCTATTTATGTATTCTAAACGACATTTTTTGTATTATTAAGTGCAATAGACATGAAGTAGATCAATTTCAATACAATCTTAATTCCGGAAAAATTTTAAAAACAACAAAGATAAATATAAACACGGAGGGATTGAACCTAAACAAATAATTAAAAATACGAAAGTACTGAGCAAAATTATAAATGTGAACTTCATCTGTAACGATGAACTTATTTAACTAGTTATACGTAATATGTACACCTAGCGATCAGTACAATCGACGTAATCGATCATATAGGAAAGGATAATTTCGTCACGTCAAGCCTGTAGACACTAGCTCAGTGGTAGAGGGTCCCGGCTTTAGGGAGGCACTCGCAGGTTCAATCTCTGCGTGTCGATATTTTTATTTATGTATTGTACACTTATATAATGACAAAAAAATTAAACGATATTTAAAATAATTCAAAAAAGGTAAGCTTATCCCTAAAGACAGAGATTTCTTCCAGCTAAAGACAGAGATTTTTCCCCGTGTTGGTCCCGGGCTCCTTTGAAGAATAGGCCAACTGCCGTTCTGTCAGGCAGGCCGTAAAAGGCGACTGAGTGGCTATTTTCCTCACTACCATCGTGACTACTAGGTGGTAAAGTTCTGCATCGGCTCGACCGAGTCTGGTACCACCGCCTTACCTATTCCTGCCGCAATAGCGTCCGTGCTGGTCACTGTCGTGTTCCGGTTTGGAGGGTAAGGTAGCCGATAAACTTATGCATGTGGCATTAGACTTCGCCACAAGATAGCAACGCACCATTAACATCTTTGACTAAGAAGCTTATTGAAAATAATTTGCAATTAAAAAAAAACTTGTTGCACTTTTCTTAAATTTATTATTATTTTAATTCTCTAAAAGATATTTTAATGTAAATTTGTATCATTTTCAATAAGCAAGATAAGGAGTCAAGGGGTTTTTTTTATTATTATAACAAACTCTCTGCCTTGTGGTCTAGGGACAGCCTATTCGGCTCAGATCATGAGGTCCCGGGTTCGATCCCCGGGTCGGGCAAAGATGTTATTGAGATATTTTCGAGGATTTTCTAGAAAATCTAAAATCTCAGTAGCAACTCGGAAACTGGCGGAGGGGTACAAAAACGTCGGTGCTTGTCGCTGTCGTGTTCCGGTTTGGAGGGTAAGGTAGCCGGTAAACTTATGCATGTGGCATTAGATCTCGCCACAAGATAGCAACGCACCATTAACATCTTTGGTGTCTATAGGCGATGGTTGACTCTTTCCATCAGGAGACCCATCTGCTTGTTTGCTATCTTACGATATAAGAGGAAAGAACAGGTAATCATTAATATATATGTTTTGGAAGACAAACTTAAGGAGATAGCAGGATCAAAATGAAGAAAATTTTCCCAAAATAGGCATCAATGGAAATTATTGGAGCAGGCTTTTGCCAAAAGGCTTACAGATCTAATAAACAGTGGTCTCACGAACAAATTTTTTTTTGATTAATAACAAACTGGATTTTTGTGAGCAGCTTCGTTGCACGTTGTGCGTTGTTATCTTGTGGCTATGTCTAATGCTACATGTATAAATTTACTGGCTACCTTAACCCTTCAAATTGAAACATGACAGTGACAAGCACAGATGCTATTGCAGCAGGAATAGATAAGGCGGTGGTACCAGACCCGGGCGAGACAATGCAAAACTCCACCATCTTATAGCCACCATGGTAGCTACTTTGCATTGCCAATCGGTTGCCTTTTATGACCTACCTGGCAGAACGGCAGTTAGCTTATTCTGCATTATATTCCATCGTATCAAAATCACTAGCATTACTAGTTGATAATATTAATGAGTATCCCTTTATGTCAAGTCTATAAAGTTGCTTTAAAGTTACAGAATTCTTAGGTCGACCTGATTCATGCTGCCACACTGATTTATATAGTCTGGCTTTCTTTAATAAAATAAAGGAAAACTTTTTTATTACACAAAACTAGAGCAGGGTAAGAGCTCTTGACTTTTAAATGTAATGCAGGTTTATTCTTCGCCGTGATTCAATTTAAAAAAAGACTACGTCTTGCGCTTTTCGCTATAAAAACTTTTTTTACTAATTAAAATTTTGTAGCGCGTTTGTATAGAAAAACATATTTTTATCTTGTTTGAGATGTTGTATAATTATTTTGAGAGAAGTTTGCTTTTAAGTACGTTTGTAGAAAATACTTTGTTTCCTAGTCTAGCCTTTTTGACTTAGATCTCGAAATCTTGGGCTCGGCCCCTGGAACAGGCAAAATTGTTATTGATGCCTTCGTGGTTTTTCTTGAAAGTGCAAATCTCAGGAGCTGCTTTGAGCTGCGATGGTGTATTTATACCCCCATGCTTCTGACAAGCACGATAAGCTCTCGATGTCTGTTATTACTAGTAGATAATGAGCGATAATCGCCATAAGACCGATAAAATGTGATGATGGAAATCGCCATCCTATTTCGCACATCAACCAACTGGTAAGCCTATAAACGTTCGGTTAACTCTGTGACAAAAAATAACACATAAGTAGAGTTGTCTAAATATGGCGTCATCAATAGATAAAATTGTTAATGAGTCCTTAATATGCATGTGGTGGGAATTTATGACTACCGACGGATGCTTACCGACTTCTTCTGCTTCGACTTTTATCCGCAATACATTAGGAACCAATATTTTTTTTATATCATAAGATAGCAAACAAGCAGATGAGTCTCCTGATGGAAAGAGTTGAAGTATGCCATATTGGGCACCCGCTTAAATGGCACCTTGAGGTATTCCACATACGGCACCTCTCAATATTTTAGCAGGTGCCATTAATGGAATATTTTATTATTTTAAGTTTTATTCCCCAAATGGCACCCGCGGAACAGTAGGTACTAGTGTTGGGACATACTTAGGAAATGAACATTAAACAAAACGATTAAAATCAATACAGAATTTAATAACATGATAAAAATATAACTTTTTTTTGTAATAATTTTGCAATTATTATTCGGCCGAGCGAGAAGTAATGTAAAGGGAGTTATAACCGGGGTTATCAAGGGCGGATCCAGGGGGAAGTTATGGGGGCCGACGCCCCCTCCCCCCCACTTAAACAGGGGTCTAGGTATGGATTTAATATTGCAAACTAAGGATCAGAGTCTATATTGACTGAACCGCAAATGTGTGAAATTTTGGATAGTCACTTGTAAAGTTCAGTCTTTGTTCGAGTAAATTATTTACTTTGCTTTTATATAACTTTGGCACAGGAGCATCAGTGGCTGCAGCTTCTTGCTGAAGTTCACATATAGCCTATTATAGCCCGTGTACACAATGCTCAAAATAAATTCGTAATCATTCGTATGAAAGTAGGAGCGCAATTTGAATGCATTTTTAGCGCAGGAATACCTCGCGCCTGTGGTGAGCGGCATCGCTTAATATTAGTTTGCTAAATGAAGACCAAACAAGGAAACTGATTGTGGTAATAAAATGATTAAAAACATAAAGAAGCTATATTTTTTTTCATGTAATGAAAGTCTGTACCAATTTTAATCGATTTGTTTAATGTTCATTTCTTAAGTATGTGCCAACACCTACTGACCCGTGGGTGCCATTTGGGAAATAAAACTTAAAATAATAAAATATTCCACTAATGGCACCTGCGGAAAGTATCGAGAGGTGCCGTATGTGGAATACCTCAGGTGCCATTTCCTCAGGTGCCACTTAAGCGGGTGCCCAATATGGAATACTTCAAAGAGTTAACCATCGCCTATAGACACCAAAGATGTTAATGATGCATTGCATTTAATTCCATATGCATGAGTTTACCGGCTACCTTACCCTCCAAACTGGAACACGACAGTGACAAGCACTGACGCTATTGCGACAGAAATAGGTAAAGCGGTGGTATTAGATGCTGGTGAGACAATACAGAATTCTACCACCTTGTAACCACGATGGTAGTGACTCGCATAGCAATCGGTCGCCATTTACGACCTGCCTGGCAGAATTGCAGTTGGCCTATTCTTTAAAGGAGCCCCAGACCAACACTTGTATTTTATGTGTAATAATAAAGTTATGATATGACAGAATTAAGCAAGATGATGGTGGGAACTGAGGGAATTAAGCAGATTCATTATTATATTATGAGTATTTGTAAATGTACCAGTCACCGCGCAGAGTCGTCCGTGAATAGAATAACATGTTATCAATATAATCTTTACTTTTTTATATCTAATGATAAAAATCTAATGATAGCGAACAAGCAGATGGCTCTCCTGATGAAAAGAGAAACTACCGCCTATAATACCAAAACTATAATACCAAAGATGTTACTGGTGCGTTGCTATCAATGTGGCGGGATGGCAATGCCACATGCATAAGTCTAACGGCTACCTTACCAATCAAACCAGATCACGACAATGACAAGCATTAATACTATTGCGGCAGGTATAGTTAATGTGGTACCAAACACCCGGGCGAAACGTTACGGATCTCTAACACCTAGTAGTCACGATGATAGTGACAAGTATAATCAATCGGTCATCTCTTACGACCCGCCTGGCAGAACGGCAGTGGGTGTATTCTTCAGAAGAGCCCGGTCCAACCAATTTCATAAACTCAAACTAAAAAAGCCGATCAAGTACGAGTTTGACTCACATACCAAGAAATCCGTAGAAATTTGTATTCTTTTTTTTTTGCAAATTAAATAGTTTTCTACATCGAGTTATGGATTCCCGCAAATTAACACCTGAATTTTAAAACATCTTAAAACGATTCAAAGGAATTTTTACTCCAAAAACAATTATTTTAAAACCAGATTCTAAGTGAAACCTTCGTGTAGTAAAAATATAGCACTTCCGTTTCATATATTTTATGTTACTTTAAAATTTATAGCCTCGAATCGTTTAACCGCAGGACACAAATTTCCGTTCGATTTGGAAAGGATGTGATAGTTTCGTATAGGAAGTAAATACACCTCGCTACCATGATACGAGTTGACTAATTCATACGTCGTCGATCCACGAGATAAATTGAGCGTGTATTCGATTTGTAATGAAAAGCTTCATGTTTTCATGTTTTTTCAAGAGCAATATCGCAATAATGTGAGCAAATTATTCGAAGAATGTTACATTTTTTGCAAGATTAAGTTTCGATTTAATGAACTACAGATCAAGAATATAATTTTTGACAATGGTTTTTTTGAAACGAAAATAATCCCTGCATAGTGTTTTACGAAAATAGGCGTCAAAATTTATCTTTCAGGACGAATATAACCATTGTAATGTGCCATAATATTTTACTTTATGCATTTTTCCACTAGGATATATGGTCCTAAAGTGCAACACAGAGAACCAAGAAATGACAAAAATACTGTTTTTAGATATTAAAAAAATAATATTAAAAAATTACAAAATCAGTTCACGTTTACATTTTTTTTTTTCACCAGTAAGTATTTCAATAAAAACTTAATATATTTATTATATGCGAATTAAGGAAACGTTCAATATAGTTTTTTTTTCTGCGAAAAATTGAGCAAAAACTGTAATATTCTTCGAATAATCTGCTCACATTATAATGATATTGCTCTGGAAAAAAAAACTAGAAAACATGAAATTTTCATTACGAATCGAATACGCGTCTTTAAATAAATAAAAATCTTTTTGATTTTGAAAAGTTGTGATAGTTTCGTAATTGAAACTATCACAGAAGAAATATACAGAAAGAAATAATAGACATCAAAGAAGTTAATAGTTCGTTGCTATTCATGTAGCGGGATGTAATGCCACATGCATAAGTCTACCGGCTACCTTACCGTTCAAACTGAAACACGACAATGACAAGCATTGACGCTTACGGCAGAAATAGGTAAGGCGGTAGTAACAAATACCCGGATGAGACGTTGCGGAATTCTACCACCTAATAGTCACGATGGTAGTGACACGTACAGCCAATCGGTCGCCTTTTACGACTTGCCTGGCATAACGGCAGTTTGATAACGAAAACTTTGATAACGTAGCCGGCACTGTGGGCCGAGGACCATTGGCGGACAAAATGAGACACTAAAAATATTCTAGTTTAATCTCCATATTAAGAGTTATTTAGAGAAATTCAAGAACTGTAATTAGTACTAGCTCATTAACCTTCGTCACATATTCCAGCATATACGTAGTGATTCCCAAGCCACCGCTCGACCACAAACGCCGCAAACTCTCATTGCTGCGTCCGTGTCGCCGGTAAACAATATCAAGTCCCAGTGACATCGCACTTACGAATACCCCTACCACAGTTACTTTACGATATCTATATATTTTTTTATACTCCAGTGCTTAAATACAGTAACATTGCAAGCTATTTATTATATCTAAATAAATTGTATAACTATCCTAATAAAAAATGCAGATATACGTTTTTTTTTTGTCCTCTGAAAAATAAAATTTTTGAGTTGTTTCAGTTTAGATCGTGGTTTGGATCTATGTATCTATTGTATGATATACATATATGTATATATGTATAAAACTGTCCGACTAAAAAATTTGCGTAATTGCCTTTAAAAGGGTGGCAAAGTTTTTGCTTTACATATTAATATATAGACAATTTGTGGGCTACATGAAAAACAAATTTAAATAAATTGAATGTTTCGATATAGGGAAGCTATATATGATCCGCTTACGTCTTTGGGGTATTCCTCAAAGCGCAACCATTTTGAAGTGCACCTAATGAAGCGCAACTAAACTATTCCTCAAAGCGCTCCTTTTAGTTGCGCTAACGAAATAAATTAAAAATATTATAATTTTATTCCTCGAAGCGCACCAATGATGAAAAATAGGGAAGAGCATAAAGAAAATGGTGTAAATAATAAGAAAAATAATTATTATCAAAATATTTATGAAGTATCTTCATATCCAAATTCCCGAAAAAGTAGGCAGAGGTACAATCAGTGCGTCCACGAGTAGCCGAAGATACTTGGTCCCACAATGTGATAGGTGACAAGCCTTTCACCATATATCCAGTCCAGGGTAATGTTTTTTTTAATCAGAAAACGGCTAAAATACATTTTTGTTTTGCCCGGAAATTAGATCCACACCGAACTACTAAACCGCAGAGGTACTAGACAGCCTCTGAAAATTTGGCCGGACCTTTAAAAGTAGGTATCCCTGTATAGATAATTATTTCTTTTTTTATTATTCACACTACTTGTTTTATGCTCTTCCCTATTTCTCATCATTAGTGCGCTTCAAGGAATAAAATTATAATATTTTTATATTATTTCTATAGCGCAACTAAAAGGTGCGCTTCGAGAAATAGTTTAGTTACGCTTCATTAGGTGCGCTTCAAAATGGTTGCGCTTTAAGGAATAAAAATAGGACACGTTTTTGCAATGATACAAAAGTTTAATAAGTATATTTAATGGACTGTTTCTTATTTATTATACAATCATCTTACGTTATTATTTTGGATGACTCGTTCCTATTGGTATTTAAATTTAGGTAATATACAAAGAGACGTTAGTGCATAGAAGTTGTTGGTAATATGTATGTTAGAAAAAGAAATAAATTGATATTCTTATTTTCAAACGAATAAGCGCAAAGACATGTTTTCGTGTGTTTAAATGTGTATACGCAAAAGTGTACACGAATCAGTCGGATAAAAAGGAAATAAGCGATTTTGAGTTTAAATATATTTTGCGTGTCTTTAATTGGAGTGCTAAATATTAGATAAACTAGAATAATTTTCTATGTTTTAGTAATTGTAATTGTAAATTGTATTTTTTTATATTTTATAAAATAATTAAATAAAGTATACCACTATACTAGCCTACTAGGTATAATCATATAAAAATGTTGAGATTTTAATTTGATTGACTTCTATCATCATATCGTCGCTGCGCCTGACAAATTCCATATGCGATATTTGTAAAGTTTTGGGAAGCAACAAAATACGTGTTATTAAATTGTTGATTTCTTATTCGTAATTAAATTACAAATATACTGTTTGTTAATTAATAACACGTTTTTTGTTGGTTCACCTTACAAATATCACATACTAGCTGACCCGGCAAACGCTGTTCTGCCTTTTTAACTACTCTTATTTTTTTATATTTCCTCACCTTTTAAACCTTCCCTGGACTTTAACAATTAGTTCAAAACCAAAATTAGCCAAATCGGTTCAGCCGTTCTCGAGTTTTAGCGAGACTAACGAAGAGCAATTGATTTTTATATATAGACTAGCTGTTGCCAGCGACTTCGTCCTTCGTTTACTCCGCACTGCTCCTCCCCCGTAGGTGATAACGTGATAATATGTAGGTATTATGTTGACCCGACCTGTTAGTAATATTCATGCAAAATTTGAAGTAAATCCATGCAGTACTTTTTGAGTTTACCCCGGACATACATACAGAGAAACAGACAAACAGACAAAAATTTTAAAAACTATATTTTTGGCTTCGATATCGATTGTAGATCACGCCCTAAGTATTCTTTAAAAAAAAATAATCAATGTACAGTTTTGACTTTTCTACGATTTTATTATATGTATAGATATGGAACTTGTCAGACGCAGCGACGATATTTAGGTGTTACCATTGTACAAAACTTTAATTTCATTTATATTAATTAATCAATAATTTTGTATATCGTAATTTTCATTATGAGTCTCAAATAAAAATTCTCCCAGTTTTGTGCTAAAGAATTGCTTAAAGCTAATTACTTTTGTTATTTTAAGTACTATAAAGCGACTTGGCAAAATCTTAGCTCAGAATTCTGTCAATTTAACTTAGATTTCTGAAATTAGCTGTTGTTTGGTAGACACCCATGACAAGACGAATTCTAAATACAAACTACTAACGAAAGAAATAAATGTTTTTCAAATTTATTTAAATATTAGCTGTTGCCAGCGACTTCGTCCGCGCGGACTTCGTTTACTCCGTACTGCTCCTCCCCCGTAGGTAATAGCGTGACAATATGTAGCCTATATGTTGACCCGATCTATTAGTAATATTCATGCAAAATTTGAAGTAAATCCATGCAGTACTTTTAGAGTTTACCCCGGACATACATACAAACAAACAGACAAACAGATAAACAGACAAAAATTCTAAAAACTATATTTTTGGCTTCGATATCGATTGCTGATCTCGCCCCAAGTATTCTTTTAAAAAATATTCAATGTACAGTTTTGACTTACCTACAATTTTATTGTATGTATAGAAAGAAGATCATTTTCAAGTTAAGAAAAAAATTTTTTAAAGGCCGATAAGTTATTTTTAGTTGAAACTAGTTTTAACTTGTACTTTTATTTCACTATTATTATACACTAAATTATTTAATTTTATCGACCGGTTTCGCTTTTTAAAGCATCTTTAGGACGTAATATTCTTTACTCCGATAAGTTAAGAAGTTGATATCAAATCTTGAGAAATATATAAAATTTAAAGTTATTGCTAAAGCAAACGATGTATCTCGCCTAAGTTGTTTAATATTTTCCCAATGTTATATATCCTCAATTTATGGTAAACTTTAAGTCCACGTAATTTATCTTTGCCTAATATAAGTCAGAGTACAGAGGACTTATAGAAAGTAACATCGCTGCGTAGTGAAACGATATCTAAATTAATCATCATCTTTGACGTAACAAAAACAATTTCCTTCGTGGTAGTTGTGTCAAATTTTCCCCCGTGTTGGTTCAGGCTCCTTTGAGGAATATACCAACTCTATTCTGCCCGGCAGGTCATAAAGAGCAACCGATTGGATATACGTGTCACTACCATCGTGACTACTAGGTATCGTAACTACAGAGTTCCGCAACGTCTTGCCCGGGTACCACCGCCTTACTGGCGCTATAACGTCAGTGCTTTTCATTGACGTGTTCCGGTTTGAAGGATAGGTAGCCGATAGACCTATACATGTGGCATTGCCATCCCGTCACATGGATTGCAACGCATCATTAACATCTTTGGTGTCTATCTCGACCAGGTCTGGTACCTACGAATTACTTATTCGCGTTGCAATATTGTCGGTTTACGTCGCTGTCGTATTCTGGTTTAGAGGCGTAGCTGGTAAATTTGTGAACTAAATTTTAAACCTTGCCAAACGGATAGCAATACACCATTAAAGTCCTTACAGTCTACAGATAACAGTTATCTCTTTCGAGTAGGAGAATTACTGCTTGTAGACGCTATGAAATAAATAAAGCAAATTAAAAAATCTGTAAGCCGGTCAACCTTGTAGGCCATCCCTTAAACTTCCCGTTGTACTGAGGTATTTTAAGCTCAGAGAAACAAAAACTATACCTAAGCATAAATTTTTCAGAGTACGAAAATTTTAATTTTCTTACTGGCAGTAATTTCACTTTTAAGTTGTATATTTTGGAAAGGAGGGGCTGAAATGTTTTTTACTACATAATCATAGGCTGAATAATGTCGAATTAACATCAAAAAAATATTTTTTTCAAAATTTAGGTAAAGTTATCAATAAATCCCAAATAAATTAACTGATTTTGTCACGGTATTTGATGCAGTTTTTAAAGAGAAAATCTGTTTAGATTTTTAAATCAATCGGTATATTTGCCAAAAAGTTATTTAAAAAATTAAGTAAGTTTTCTATAAACAACAGTTAATTTAAAAATATTTAAATATTTTTAAATATCTTGTTGTTTATATTTAAAAAGCTGTAAATTTTGAAAACTCGATTTAATTTTGATTTTTGATAATACATTTGACGTATTTTTTTTTTTGTACTAAAATATTATAGAAAGTTGAAAAATGATTGGTGTAAAAATCTTGAAGTTATGTCAAAAAACACTTTTTTTATAATTTTTCATAAACGATAACTCCCGAACGGATAAAGTGATGCATTTTGTGCATTGGAGGCAGTTTTTTGAGGGAAAGAGCTGATTAGATTTTTTACTCAATCGATACATTAATCTAGAAGTTATAGTAAAAAAATACTATTTTACCAATTTTTGTTTTTAATTTCTCAAAATTTCCCAAATCTCCGACCAAATTGATTAAACTTTTCTTTTTGAATTTTCAACAAGTCTTAAGTTGAATGGAATCCAATCGAATACCATCAACTGCATTTCGATAAGTCAAGCCGTTCAAAAATTATGAGATGTTTACATACACACATGCACACTGCGTGTCTGCATGTGTGTATGTATGTAAACATATAAACACATATAAACATACTGACGTCGTCGTTAAAATAGTCGGAAAATATTGCTATTATTTCAAAACGTGGAGAATAAAAATTCAATTTTCAAAATCGGGGCGAAATCAGTAACTTCCTTAACTAGTAACTACTTAGGTAGCGGGAAGTTAAAAACGTATTATAATATTCACAGGACAAATTACACTTACTGATCTAACCCCAAAGTAAGCAAATTATTTGTTTGTGTTATAGATGCTAGTCAACGATACTAATACATAGAAATACATATATAAATACTGGAATATATTTAATAAATACCCAAACACGGAAATACAAACATTTATGCTCATCACACAAATGCTTGTCATCGTCAGGGATCGAACCCGAGCCCCGTCGATTGCGTAGTCATGGTCGCTAACCATTTGACCAACGGGACGGTAAATATAATTAACCAGTGTACTTATGATTTCGCAGATTCGTTTTTTCTTAAAATAGGTATTACAAATAAAGGTACTTCCAATTCACTTTTTTTTATTATTCTCCACACCCAACCCACGCTATGAGTACCAATGGTAAGGCCTAGCTCCACGTGTAATCAACAATGAAAAGGGTAGCTCGACATATGTCTACAACATGTCTGTGCATATCACATACACAAAACTCATACACGCCGTTAATTAAAGGTCTTTTCATCTGACGACCGTGGACGTTATACGAGCTTACCGTTACTTTTTAATTAGTAACTCAGTTTCGAATGTAATTACAAATATTTTAGAAACGTTTTACCAAAACGGATCCTGTTTTTCCTCCAGGTAGGTACAAGAGCAACTGCCTCGTGGTCTAGTCGATAGCTTATTCGGCTCAGATCATGAGATCCCGAGTTCGATCCTTGGGTCGGACAAATGAGTTTTTGAGGTTTTTTCATGGTATCGAAAAACCAAAATCTCAGTAGCAGCTCGGAGTCTGGCGGGCGTATAGCCGTCGGTCCTTATTATCACAAGAATTAAACGACAATCGTAATCGTCGGTAAAATGTGTAATGTGTAATATGTATGTATATAATAATCTGTATAGTATAAGTAGTATATATTTAAATTATTAAGATTTATGTTCTTATATGACGTATATTTTCTGAGGCACCGTTTACATACTTTCTGTTTACCCAAAGGTTGACTGGAGGAGAATGCCAATAGGCATTATGTCCGCCTTTTGTACAAATTTATTTAAGGTGTACAATAAAGTTAAATATATAAATAAAATGACAATAGGGATCACCCATTATCCTTCTAACTGATAAACCGGTGAATCGTGGTGAAATTGAATCACTATAGACGTTCGGTTTACTCTGTCTACCCCGTAAAGGAATCAGACATGGTGTCATTTTTTTCAAAAGCACTAATGATTATCTCAGTGTATATGTCCCATATTGCAGGGAATATCCGGATATATGCATATAGTCTATGTCTTGGCCTAACAAATTATCTTTTTTTTCTATTCCGGGAAAACGTGTTACCGTCTTAGAAATCATAAGAATCTTTGGTGACACTTTGGTAAAAAATAACTATCGTTTATTTCCTCAGCAATTTTTTTTGTTAGTCGGATAGGTATGTACGTATATATAGTCAATTATGCATGCATGCGCGAAACTCTACGATCCCTTAACTTAAATCCTAGGGCTAGGTGCTATTTTTGTGGATATTTAAATAAAAGTAAATTCAGCGCGAATTCGCGGTTAAAGGCTACAGAAAATATTTATTTACAGAACTATTTGGCAACATAATTAGAAACAACTCTAGTGTCCGGCAAGACCATGGATTAATTTGATACGCCTTTTAAGGCAATTCCATAGTTATTCAGTGTAGCTTGCATTCACACACAGAAATACAGATTTATAGTAGTTACCGATGAAATAAAATCACTTCAAGGGTAATTTATAAATCTTGTCATTTCATTCGGTACGATAAAACAGTATAACATAGTATATATCTACTTTTTTACAATATAATATATCTACAAATATATGACATTTTTGACAGTAATCGGAGCGTTTGCTCATATGCGCGACGACACGTTTCCTTAACAATGGCGACTCTATCAGTATTTATGTGATCTGTGAGTGGGACTACGCAGCTGCGAAGCAATGATTATAGCGTTACGCCCCATCGGCACATTTTCGAATGTAGCGGCCAGTGTTGAAAAACTTTGAAATTTTTCATAAAAAATCGTAATTTTTTATGAATTGTTTTATTTGTTACAAGCGTATTTTATAACCTTTGCTTCAGATATAAGAAGAAATTTCTCAATATTTTCTCTCTAACAATATGAATAGGGTAATTGGGTTGCAAAGAAAGTGTAAGTTTGTTGAATTGTCCTTAAAAAATTTCAATATATCTACTAAAATTTTATAAATAGTGAACATTTTGTAAATTATAAAAAATTTAATAACACAAAATATGAAACTAGTAATTATAAAAATAACTTATGTAATATAAAATCATCCTTGTACAATGTAACATTTATAACAAATTCATAAAATAGAGAAAAAAGACCAGCCCGCTGAGTTTCTTCCGCCGGATCTTGTCAGTGTGTGACCACGTTCCGATCCGGTAGTAATTCGAAAAAATCGATACAATGTTTTAAATGTAATATTATATAATGATATTTTTTTTAAATATTTGCACACCATATAATGGTAGAATATGTTGGTAACTTAATTTATTTTCAACAACTTGTAACACCCATATTCTTGCAAATAAATATTTTCTTTCTTTCTAAAATGCGTAATTTATGTCAAAATGTCAAATTAGACCAAAGAGTTATGAGGTATTTTATTGATTTATCATAAAATAAATGTACATTTTTCTTCCGCTTCTATGTCCCTTCTTACCAGTTTGTCAAAGGTGATAGTTTAAGCTATCGTTTCACAATTGAAATGAATATTATTAAGAGTTATTCCACATTTCGCCAATGTTTGGTACCACCGCCTATACTCTCTTGACAAAATCACATCAGTACCAACTACGACATCACGAAAACCAGTTTCAGGTCCAAAAAAACTTAAATAACTCGCCAAAGGAGAAATTTAAATAAAAATGTAATGTAAAAATGCTGAGACTGATTTGCTAACTGAATTCTCAGTCTCAAATTCAGAAATGTCGGTCTGTACGTGACTTGCAGGCCCTCGATAATCGCAGTTTCCGTTTGCTTTGGACTCACTGTGTACGCAACGAGTTCTATGTAAATTCATTTAATATTAACTTTGGTGAAGTTTTATATCTCAGCTTATAATAATTGGCTGGATCTTTTTAAATAAATAAGTATTCACGGGACAAATTACACTTACCGATCTAACCCCAAAGTAAACAAATTATTTGCTTGTATTATGGGTGTTAGTACACAATACTAATACATAGAATAATAATAAATATATAAATACTAGAATATATGTAATAAACACCCAAACCCGGAAATACAAACATTTATGCTCATCACACAAATGCTTGTCCCCGACGGGGATCGAATCCGAGCCCCGTCGATTGTGTAGTCAGGGTCGCTAACCACTCGACCAACGGGGCGGTGAAATACACTTAAAACTCTTGGCAATTCTTTTTTTTATATCATAAGATAGCAAACAAGCAGATGGGTCTCCTGATGGAAAGACACAACCATCGCCTATAGACACCAAAGATGTTAATGGTGCGTTGCTATCTTGTGGCGAGGTCAAATGCTACCTGCATAAGTTTACCGGCTAGCTTACCCTCCAAACCGGAACACGACAGTGACTAGCACTGACGCTATTGCGGCAGGAATAGGTAAGGCGTTGGTACCAGACCCGCTCGAGCTGATGCAGAACTCTACCACCCAGTAGTCACGATGTTAGTGACGCGCATAGCCACTCGGTCGCCTTTTACGACCTGCCTGGCAGAACAGCAGTTGGCCTATTCGTCAAAGGAGCCCGGAACCAACACGGGGAAAAACTTTGTTAAAACTTTGTTAAGATAAAGGTATTTTTTTTGTACCATAAGATAGCAAACAAGCAAATGGGTCTCCTGATGGAAAGAGTCAACCATAGCCTATAGAAACCAAAGGAGTTAATAGTACTTTGCTATCTTGTAGCGAGGTCTAATGCCACATGCATAAGTTTACCGTCTTCCTTACCCTCCAAACTGGGACATGACAGTGACAAGCACTGACAAATCGGTCGCCTTTTACAACCTGCCTGGCGGAACGGCAGTTAACCTATTCTTCAAAGAGCTCGGGACCAACACGTGGAATGATTCATAGTAATAAACTTATGTTTATAAAGGTTCCATAGTAATAAACTTCTACTCATTTAATTAAACTCACTCGTTTTATTTTAATTTATTGAGAACCTAGTAAAATTATTTAGGAGGTTTCGGTCCAGCCTGTATACCGATACATGCGATGCAAGGGCGGATCCAGAGGGGGTCATTTTTCGTCAACGATAGCTCCCGAACGGATGAACTCATTTTGATGCAATTTATGCATTGAACGCAGTTTTTTGAGGAATAGAGCTGAATAGATTTTATACTATAATAGATATCGGTACTCTGTGAGATAATCTGGAAGTTATATTAAAAAAATATTGTTTCATCAAATTTTTTCTGAGGTTCTTCCAAAATTTCTTAAAATCTCCAGGGCCAAATCAGATCAAGTTTCCAGAAAGTCGAAATTAAGCGGAATCTAATAGAATGCCATCAACCACGTTTCGATCGGTTGAACCATTCAAAAGTTATGAGATGTTTTCACACACAGACACACGCACGTACGCACGCACGCATGTACGCACGCACGCACGTACGCACGCACGCACGCACGCACGCACGCACACACACACACACACACAGAGACGTCATCGTGAAAATAATCGGAAAAGGTTCCTTGGACCTCAAAACGTGGAGATCTGGTGAAAACTCAATTTTCGAAAATCGGGGCAAAATCAATAACTTCGTTATCTACATACGTAGCGGGAAGTTAAAAATGTTATTTTGGTAAAATATGTACCGTGTATACATCCATATGCATTTACTAAAAAGCGGTTATTTTAATATCACAAACAGACACTTTAATTTTAATTATTTCTATAGATGTATAGACATACTAATATTGTAAATGTGAAAGTATGTCTGTCTCTCTGTCTGTCTGTCTGTTACGCTTTCACGGATAAACAACTGAACCGATTTTCATGAAATTTGGTATGGAAATAGGTGAAGATCTAGGGTCAAACATAGGCCATTTTATTTTTTCAAAAATCAACTCCTATAAGGCTGAAATAGGGGATTAAAAGTTGTATGAAAATCTATTTAGACGACATGTTAATCTACTCGCGGGCGAAACTGCGTGGGTCAGCTAGTAGAGATATATGTAGAGCCATTAGTATATTTGCTAATTTATGACAAATATAAAAAAGTTCCCCGTTTTTGAGGTAGGTTAAAAACTTAAAACAAACGTGATGAACTCAACGGTATTCTCAAAGTTAAATATAAGATTCCGTATAAATCGCTTTAAGCATGCAAGACTGATTCTTACATCGAAGTAATCCTTTTAAGAAATTTTCGTTTAAAGACTTGCTGATACGGAAGGTGAAGTTAGAGAATAGCTTTTGGAGTTAAATTGGTCGGCAACGGTTGTTTGGACACATTATTAATTCGACTGATTTTAATTTAAATCCACAGAATTAGAATTATTAATATCATGAATTCTTTATTTAATGAAGGAAATGAAACCAAATTTTATTACTACCTGTGCCCGCGGCATAGGTAGTAATAAAATTTGGTTTCATTTCATTTATTTGGTTTCAGCAAGGAAGTTACATTCTACCAGGAATGTTCACACGCGCTTCAAAATCGTTCCGAAGAGTACCACGACATAGGTGGGGTGCGTCTCTTTCTACTAAATAAAGCGCCAATCGCCATATATAAGTGCGGCCATTCGTAGTTTGCAAATTACTACTAAGTAATTCTACTAATTTGAGAAACAGTTTTTGCATTCCATAAGTAATTACGTAATAATTAAAATAAGCACATTTTAAAACTCACTGTGTTAATTAGAATACATTTTATGAATAAAAGGGATTTAACGATTACTGAATATATAAAAATCTACCATCAGATAGTTTTATTTACACTGGCAATTGCAAGAAAGGGACAACATCCACTCTTGTCGTTGTCTTGCTCAAAACGTTTTTCCCCTCTGTTAAATAAGAAACAAATGTCAACTTTATAAGTAACAAAATAAAGTACATTTTTATTTTTCAAATATTGCTTCGTAGTAATTCCAGTTATCGTATATTAGTTCCTTGGGTTTCAGGTAAATTTGTTGAAGATACGAGTATAATCAAGAGTTCTTCTAGAGATACCGGAGATGGGCTCGAGGAATCGGTGGTTCCCTTAGTTGGCACTCCTATTTTAAAATTAATAATAATTAATATATAGAATAATAATATCTTTATTATATACAATAATAGTAAACTGAGTGCTTACATAAAAATTTCAGTATTTAAAAAAAATATATCCGGACTGAGACAGAATCGATCCTGGGGCATCGACTTAATAATGCTATAATACAAATTTCACATTCATAATCTATACATATAATAAAATCGTAGGAAAATCAAAACAGTACATTGAATATATTTTTAAAATAATACTTGGGGCGTAATCTAAAATCGATATCGAAGCCAAAAGTATAGTTTTTAAAATTTTTGTCTGTTTGTCTGTATGTATGTCCGGGGCAAACTCAAAAAGTTCTGCATGGATTTACTGCATGAATATTACTAACAGGTCGGGTCAACATATAGGCTACATATTATCACGCTATCACCTACGGGAGAGGAGCAGTGCGGAGTAAACGAAGTCCGCGCGGACGAAGTTGCTGGCAACAGCTAGTATAACATATAACATATATATAAATATGAAAGTTCGTATGTTTGGATACTTGGGATCTTCTAGAGGTGTTTTATAGACACCCAGATCGGAGCCAGTTTTCTTTTCCTATATCTGAGACTGTGACTTTGAATTAATGGAGGTGTCAATGTTAACTTTTTTATATTAAACTAGCTGTTGCCCACGACTGCGTCCACGCGGACTTAGTTTACTCCGCACAGCTCCTCCCCCGTACGTGATAGCGTGATAATATGTTATGACTTGTTAGCCTATATGTTGACCCGACCTGTTAGTAAATCCATGCAGTATTTTTTGATTTTACCCCGGACATACATACAAACAAACAGACAAACAGACAAAAATTCTAAAAACTGTATTTTGGTTTCGATATCGATTGTAGATCACGCCCCAAGTATTCTTTTAAAAAAATATTCAATGTACAGTTTTGACTTTCCTACGATTTTATTATATGTATAGATTATAAGAGTTACTATGTTATAGATAGCAAACAATCAGATGGGTCTTCGATGGAAAGAGCCAACCATCGCCTATAGACACCAAAGATGTTAATGGTGCGTTGCTATCTTGTGGCGAGGTCTAATGCCACATGCATAAGTTTACCGGCTACCTTACGCTCCAAACCAGCACACGACGGCGACTAGCACTGACGTTATCGCGGCAGAAATAAGTAAGGCGGTGGTACGAGACCCGGGCGAGATCCTTTGCTCTCTAAAACCATGTCCAAATATAAGACCCCACGGCATTCACAAGTAATTCTTGAGAATTTATGTAAGTAAGTAAGTATCTTTACGCCCTTATCTCCCGAAGGGATAGGCAGAGGTACAACAAGTACACCCACGATTAGCCGAAGATACTTGGTCCCACAAATATGATAGGTGGCAAGCCAATCCCGGGCAACTTAGTGTCTATCAGAAAACTGAAAAAACTTTTTTTTTAATTACCCGACCCGGGAATCGAACCCGAGACCTCATATAGTCAACGCCAACGCTGGGTCAACGCCAACCATAGAGAAGAAATTTATGTATATAAACAGAAACGAATATTAAACCATTAAAATTAAAAAAATATTTTTGCATATTCTCGATACTGACGGAAATCTGAATCGATTAATTTTTGTTTTAGTTTCCTTGGTCTTCGGAAAGTGTCGTTATACAATTTCGGTCTAGCCTCTTAGCCAGAGTGCTAAGTGTGAGTTTTTCTTTTCGCATTCGATCGTGAGCGCGTTTCGAGTTTACTAACAATTTGTATGTGATTTGTACAGCGCCACCTAGTGGTAAACGTGAGAAACCAGTTTACCACTAGGTGGCGCTGTACAAATCACATACAAATCACATAAAATTAGTAAACTCGAAACGCGCTCACGATCGAATGCGAAAAGAAAACCTCACACTTAGCACTCTGCAGACGATAACGTGGAATAAGGAACTCCATTCCAAAACTGCCAGCGTAGGTACAGATAGACGATCTGGAATAGCACATTAAATATTTTTATCTCGGAAAAATAAGTTAATACCGTGGGACTCACCTTATTATGGGGGAGCCCGAGATACTAAATGGGTAGTTAGTTACTCAAGTGTCTTAAGGACCTATTGGATTTTATAGATTAAATTATAGGAAAAATAAAATCTTATATAATGTTTTTCATTTCTATGGTGCGGAAAAATCTAGAGAAAAAAAATGTTAAAAAAACTGTGACATGGAAGCACAAAATTGCGTCAAATTAAGGTATGGTGGGTTAATTACCAGCTAAAATTTAGGGTGAGGGTGACAAAGTTGCAAAGAAAACGTTGTTTTGACATTCTCGAGCGCGTCTGAATTTTCTTTTATTATATAGGAAATTATGTAAGAATAACGAAAAAAATATAATCTGACAAATTTCCACATACAAAGTTATTAGAATTTTGTTTTTTTCTGCCCTAGTTACCCACCTCTGTATAAATGGCTTATATTTGGTGGAGAACATCAACAGTATGCGAGGTAACCCCCCTATGTTAATCTGACGCGCTTGAGTAAATACAAAAATCCCCTTTTGGACTCCCCTACTATTCATTTATAATACAGTAGGCTGCAGGTTGTAGCTAGTAATAAATGTAACAAAACGCAAAAAAAAACAAAATAAAAAAGGACAGAGGGGACATCCGGATTTGAACCGGAGACCTATCGATCTGCAGTCGATTGCTCTACCACTGAGCTATATCCCCGTTACTTAACACGCCAAAAACTTGAATTATAACGAAGGTAATATTAAGACTAAAAAATATACATATTAACGTGAAGAAAAATATCTATATTAACGTGAAATTAATAAGTGAAGAAAAACTTTGAACCCCTTTTTAAGACAATTGCGCGAACGTCGGGGTATAAGAATTGGCATAGTTAAAGTTTATATTGTAAAGGACTGCAGAAACTTAATATTTTTAAATAATATGTACTAGAAATACGAGACATTAATAAAAATAAACATTAGACACCCTAAATTCATCTCTCTCTCTCTCTCTCTCTTATAGAAAGCAAGTCAGATATTTTTATTTCTATTTCGCATTAAACAGTGTGGTGTCACGATGATTATTTTTATTGAGTGTATACAGGTTTTCTCTCTCTCTCTCTCTCTTATGGAAAGCAAGCCAGATATTTTTATTTCTATTTCGCATTGAACAGTGTGGTGTCGCGACGATTATTTTTGTTGAGTGTATACAGGTTTTTTGTATCGCAAGGAACTTCGTTCCATCCGGGTGTCACTTGACACCTCTCAAGTTTTTTATTTTTAAGGTTATTTTCTCTCATCATATATATCACGTCCTTAAATATTGTAGGTAACTCACCTGTCAGTCTGTATAGCTTAATACGTTTTCTACGGAAATGAAATCGGTATCACGAAATACTTTTTAATTAGCACTAAATGAATTGTTGCTATAGTCTAAGATCCGACATTAAAGTATTTTTCCGGCGTAGGGATGTGACGACCCCATCGCCCACTGGTGGAATAATTTTTGTGACAAAAATTATTTAACACCGGTGCAGTCAGTCAACCAAATTAGTGGTAGTGCCATACTGCTTTTGCAACTGAATAGGCCGGCACGCCCGGGGAGATACCACTCTCTCACTTGACACCGACGTAAAGTAGCAGCCCTGCTGCTGCGTTTCGTTTGGTTTGTGAGAATCCCGGAGGCCTAACCCCCCCCCCCCCCCCTATGCACACTATGAATGCGCAAACAAAAGAGAATCTACCCCAGGGGGGTACCACTTGCACCAGCAGTGGAGAATCCCCCCCTGAGCGTCCGTGCTCTGGATTCCAGCCAGGTCATGGATGCTCAGGCTGCCCTGCGTATTCTGGGGGGGGCAAAATTGCGCTCATAGACCATCCTGTCCGGGGCAAACAGGGCAAGAAAGCCATGGCACCCCCTACCACGCTTACTGTGGATTTCTGCAATGTCAGGGGGCTTCATTCCAACTTGAACGCCGTCCACTACCATCTCGAGACGGCGAAGCCAGCTTTGCTCTTTTTGACCGAGACGCAGATATCTTCTCCGGCTGATACTTCGTACCTCTCCTACCCGGGGTACAAACTGGAACATTCCTTTGTACCGCGGGCTGGGGTGTGCGCATACGTCAGAGAAGATATCTGTTACCGGCACCTCGGCAGACTTGAAGTTTAGGACCTATCCATCCTCTGGTTACGCGTAGCTTGCGACGACCATCCACGCAGCTACGCGTGCCTATACAGGTCCCATGGCGGGAATACTGAAGTTGACCGGCTCATTGAGCATTTACAAACGGCTGTAGATTCCGTGTTAGAGCAGACCCCCTCCACAGAGATCGTGATCTTGGGCGATTTTAATGCCCACCACGCCGAATGGCTTTGTTCGCGCACCACCGATCATGCGGGGAGGTCTGTTCACGATTTTGCCTTGGCGTATGGTCTTACACAACTGGTAACTTCGCCCACGCGAGTTCCCGATGTGGATGACCATATGCCTTCACTGTTGGACCTTCTGCTGACCTCTCATCCGGACCATTATCAGGTATCTGTGGACGTCCCACTTGGTTCGTCAGACCACTGCCTGATCCGGAGTAAAGTGCCGGTTTCGCGCCTATCACGGCCTCCTTTAGCAGGCTGTCGTCGCGTTTGGCACTTTAGGTCAGCAGATTGGGACGGAATGCGGTCTTTTTTTGCGTCCTACCCATGGGGGCGGTTGTGCTTCTCGCTGGATGATCCGAATGTCGTCGCTGACTCTATTGCCGATGTGGTGCTGCAGGGTATGGAACTTTTCATTCCATTTTCTGCGGTACCAATTGGTGGTAAGTCTCAGCCTTGGTTTGGTCGCTCCTGTAAAACGGCTTCGCGCCGCAAGCAGGAGTGCTACCGGGCTTGGGCTGTAGCGTCCGCATCTTGTGATGAAAAAACCAGCACATTACGTAAGGAGTACAATTTTGCCTCGAGGTACTTCAAAAGAGCTATCGCCAAGGCAAAATCGGAACATATTGGCAGAATTGGTGAGAAATTAGTTCGCCTTCCTTCGGGCACTCGTGCGTTCTGGTCTCTCGCCAAGGCTGTCTTAGGGAATTTCTCACAGCCCTCTCTTCCATCCTTGCACGGAGACGATGACTCTCTGGCCCATACCGCAAAGGAGAAGGCCGATCTCCTGGGCTCCTTCTTTGCGGCCAACTCGACTCTGGATGACCAAGGGAACACACCGCCTACCATCCCGCAGTGTGATAGTTGTATGCCAGAACTACAATTTCGGCAATCATCTGTGCGTAAAGCACTACTTTCCTTGGACATCCATAAGTCGAGTGGGCCGGATGGCATCCCTCCGATTGTGCTAAAAATGTGTGCTCCAGAGTTGGCACCAGTATTAACACGCCTATTCCGGCTCTCCTATTCACTCGGCGTGGTACCGAATTCGTGGAAGACAGCTTTGGTGCATCCCATCCCTAAAAAAGGAGATCGCTCTAACCCGTCTAACTATCGGCTCATAGCCATAACCTCCTTGTTCTCCAAAATTATGGAGACAATCATCAACTCTCAGCTCCTCAAGTATTTAGAAGAGCACCAGCTGATTAGCGACCGTCAGTACGGTTTCCGTCGCGGCCGCTCAGCTGGTGACCTTCTAGTATACCTAACTCAACCAAGCAGTTGAGTCCAAGGGGGAGGCATTGGCAGTTAGTTTGGACATAGCGAAGGCCTTTGATCGGGTATGGCACAAAGCGCTTCTCGCGAAGCTGCCTTCCTATGGGCTTCCTGAGAAATTATGCGAGTGGATCACCAGTTTTTTGGCTGATCGGAGCATCAAGGTCGTTGTCGACGGTGCGTGCTCCAACCTTAAATCTGTCAATGCTGGTGTTCCCCAAGGCTGCGTGCTATCACCGACACTGTTCCTTCTGCATATCAATGATATGATGCGAATTAGCAACATACATTGCTATGCGGATGACAGTACTGGTGATGCTACATACTCCGGCCGTAGCAGTATTTCTCGGGAACACGTCGAAGAGTGCCGAAACAAGCTTGTGTCTGAAGTCGAGAATCGACTTACCGATGTCTCGGAATGGGGTCGCCAAAACCTGGTTACTTTTAACCCCAAGAAGACACAGCTTTGCGTGTTCACCGCAAAAAAGACACCCTTTGTCATGTCACCTCGATTTGAGGATACTCTCCTGACAGCCTCAGCTAGTGTCGGAATCCTGGAAGTTGACATATCGAATTACGTTCAGTTTCGCGGTCATTTGGAAGGCAAGGCTAAACTAGCCTCCAAAAAGCTCGGTGTGCTCAGCAGAGCGAAACAGTACTTTTTGCCGGTCCATCGCCTTCAACTTTATAAGGCACAGGTTCGGCCTCACATAGAGTACTGTTCGCATCTCTGGGCCGGAGCTCCTCAGTACCAGCTTCTTCCTCTTGATCGCATTCAGCGTAGAGCGGTTCGAATCGTTGACGACCAGGCCATTTCGAAACAGCTTGACTCTTTGGCATTGCGCAGAGATGTAGGTTCTCTCTGTGTCTTTTATCGTATATATCATGGAGAGTGTTCCGACGAGTTGTTTGGATTAATTCCTGCCGCCGAATTCCACCATCGGACATCGCGTCAAAACTTGAAGTTCCATCCTCACCATCTCGATGTCTGGAAATCCACAACTGTGCGTTTCTCCCGACACTTTTTACCTCGCACTACTCTGTTATGGAACCAATTACCGGCAGGGGTATTTCCGAACGGATACGACATAGGGACCTTCAAGAAAAGAGCTTACTCATTCTTAAAAGGCCGGCAACGCAACTGCAAGACCTCTGGTATTGCAGATGTCCATGGGCGGCGGTGATCACTTACCATCAGGTGCACCTCTTGCTCGTTTGCCCCCTCTTCTATTAAAAAAAAAAAAAAAAAAAAAACCCTCATCTGTAAATTGAATAAAATCATGTTCAAAAAGCAGGTGTTAACTTTATAACAAAAATAATCTCTGGCACTATTTGCCTGCTGAAATTAACAATTAAATAATAAAATTAATAGTATATATTTATAATTTTTCTCACGTATATGCTTGATAGAAAATCTTAGAATTTTTTCATAATTTTCATTTTTAACATTTATGACTTCTCCTTAACTGCAGTCAGGGGTAATAAACTCAGCATGCTTTCCCTCGTCTGTTAATTAAAAATTCAACTGTAATTGTCGAATAACACGGTAATATTGACTTACGGTTAAAAATGTGATGCACACTGAAATGATTGATAAAAATTGAAATTAATTGTTAATTTGTTATATAATTGTTAATTGCAGCAGGCCAGTTGTGGCAGAGATTAATTTCATATATATTTATGATATTTGCCTATAACCTGCTTTTTGAACTTTATTCTTTTCAATTAGCAGAGAGGGTATATTTTTAATACCGAATCTTAGACTACCATTAACATGTTTTACTCCGTAAATTATAAAAAAGTATTATATATAATAATAAATATTTCTGGCTAACGAATACAAAAGTTGTAGATAGTTATAGTATATACTTTTATATATAATAGTTATAGGTAGGTGTAGTCCTCGTATCCTACTACCTCGTGGTTTAGGGATTTGCCTATTCGGCTTAAATCACGAGGTCCCAGGTTCAATCTCCTAGTCGGGCAAAAGTTTTCCTGAGGTTTTTCTCCAAAATCTAAAACCTAAGTAGCAGCTCTGATCTAGTAGGATGATGTGTTACCACTCTCATACCTCAGAGGAGCACGTAAAGCCGTCTGTCTCGGTTATTGGTAGAAATAGTCGATAATCGTTATCAGGTCGGTAAAATGAGCGATGGGGACCACCACTCATATCGCTAACCGACAAACATTGCATGACTTTAGGACTTTTATTAAATATCTAATTAATTTGTGTGCGAAAAAGAGTATCATTACGCCCGAATCCCTTGTGGGAAAGGATTCCTTATCGTAATAAGATTATATTAGGGGTATAAGTACTTTAGGTAAGTATGGCATGAAAAGTAGTTATAGAATAGAATAAGCTTTTATTCAAAATAAGTATTTCAACCACGGAGTATTCCTGTAGTCTGTGATTTCAACACAAACTTTTTGAATGTCATTGTCAAAAGAACACATTACTCAAATATACTTAAAATTTTTGTTATATAGTATCTCCAACAACACTATCCATACTAATATATAAATGCGAAAATCTGTCTGTCTGTCTGTTACGCTTTCGCGGCTAAACCACTAGACCAATTTCATGAAATTTAGCATGGAAGTAGGTGAAGAGCCGGGAACAAACATAGACTAATTTTTTTTCAAAAATCAATCCTTAAAGGGTTGTAATAGGGGATGAATTTGTATGAAAGCTATCTGGACGACATGTTAATCTACTCGCGTGCGAAGCTGCGCGGGTCAGCTAGTTTTAAATAAATATGAGCTTTCATTACACACTTAATAAAACAAAGAAAAAGTTGAAAAGAAATACAAATCTTATAAATGATATTAACATTAAATGTTAAATACATGGTCAATCATAATTTTAAAAGGATGAAGATATATGTCAAACGTTTATAATTCTACTAAAATGTAAGAAATGCCAAAAATTAATATTAATAATATAAAACATACAATTAAAATAATGTAGTAAAATAACAATGATTTATGTTAACCAAACATATCTTTAAAAAATTCGTTTATATCATAATAATTTTTGATCACGCGAACGGAGACGCGAGTAATAGCTAGTATTATAATATATAGGTTATGTTATTATACACAGGCATAAGTAAAGTTTTTCTGACCGTGAAGCAGAATTGCCCCCTTTCCTCGTGTTGGTTCCGGGCTCCTTTGAAGAATAGAATACAACTCCTACAAACATGTGACATTAGACCTCGCCACAAGATAGCAACGCACCATTAACACCGTTGGTGTCTATAGGCGACGGTTGACTCTATCCATCAGGAGACCCGTCTGCTTGTTAGCTATCTTATGATATAAAAGAAATGCAATACAACAAGCATAAGTTTACGGGCTACCTTACCCTCAAAGACACAGTTGATTTACTAGGTAATAAAGCAACGGCTCGCTCGATTTAGGCACCACCGGATCTCTATCTATAAAGATTTCCAATAATATCGAACGTGTTTCTGAAAAAAACCTGTTAATTTTTACTTCCTCGTATCTTATTTAAATTCTTATTGGTTCGGAAAAACAAGCAGGCATTTTAATGAAATTTTAAAATTTAAAAACATTCGTATTTCGAATTCCGAGCCAAACGAACAGTAATAAATTTAAAAACAGCCAGTGCGAAGAACAGCAACTTTATAATATAATTTAAATAAAGATTTTATTTTTACAGTGTAATGAACGTGATTTTAATTTGATAATATAGAAACATTTCCATAATATTATCTGTATAACCCTATTCGAAACCTTTTCTTTTTTTATCATTAGATGGCAAACAAGCAGATGGCTTCTATACTTTCCATCGTTGGCACGCGGTGAATTTCTATTGTTATTTATTAGACATTTTTATTATTGTACTTGTACATAAATTTCACTTTTACACATAGGTATATTTTTAATATATTACTCGACCGGTTTCACTTTTAAAGCATCTTCAGGATGTAATATACCTAACTTACTTAACTTAGTTTTAACTTAACTTATTTACTAGGTATTAACTTACTTAACTTAGTCAAGTATATTACATCCTGAAGATGCTTTAAAAGTGAAACCGGTAGAGTAATATATTAAAAATATACCTATGTGTAAAAATGAAATTTATGTACAAGTGCAATAATAAAAGTGTCTTATAAACAGATGGTTCTCTGATGGAAAGAGAAACGATTGCCTATAGACACCAAACATGTTAACGCTGCGTTGCTATCTGTGTGACGGGATGGTAGTGCCACATGCATTAGTCTACCGGTTACTATAACCTCCACACCGAAAAACGACAAGAATTGACGCTATTGCGGCAGGAGCAGGTAAGGTGGTAGCACCAAATACCCGGGTGAGACTTTGCGGAACTCTAAAACCTAGTAGTCGCGAGAGTAGTAACTACGCGACACGTATACAAGAGTGCTAAGTGTGAGTTTTTCTTTTCGCATTCGATCGTGAGTGCGTTTGGAGTTTACTAGGAATTTGTGTGTGATTTGTACAGCGCCACCTAGTGGTAAACGTGAGAAACCAGTTTACCACTAGGTGGCGCTGTACAAATCACATACAAATTCCTAGTAAATTCGGAACGCGCTCACGATCGAATGCGAAAAGAAAAAGAACGGCAGTTGGTCTATTCTTCAAAGAAACCTAGACCAAAACGGAGGGAAAGTCCTTTTATATATAGGGATAATATGGTACATATCTTCTGACGCCCTGCCAAGCAGTTTGTCAAGATCTAACAATGGGCTAAAATAGTCATTGCCAGGGTTGGCTAACCGATTAATTTTCAAACCTAAATCAGCACAAGTTTATAAGGAGCGTTATGTAAAGGTTTACCTTTACTTCAAAAATACTGGTATTCCTTATAATGCAAAAATATAAGGATTTTGTATCATTAGACCAGTTTATAAAAGATATTTAAAATCTTTCTTTTTTCTGCCGCACCTAATTTTTGTTCGGACTGTGTATTATCCACCAATTGTAGTTTTCGGCTTAAACCAGTTTATTTAGGTTTATTAACCGCTCTCATCTCAAATGCGCTTCGAGCGAAACCTTTTATGAAAACCGCTAAAAAGCCTCTATATACCGGTATATTTTAATCCGGTTTAAAGTCTGGTCACTACATTGTCTCACTCGTGTTGGTACTAGGAGGTTGGCCATAAGCTTCGTGTTTTCCGGGTACCCCGTTTCTTTGCATTAATTACAAAATAAATCCGTAATTATCAAAATTGAAGACGGGATAAATGTAACTTCCATATTTTTACAAATTCATTCGTGGCTGGCCAGCTTGGCTGAACATGAGTATTCTGAATAGACTATCGCGGCTGTTTGACTTTGTAGTTGTTTGTTCATGTGTTCTTGTGCTTGGCATGCAATTTTTTTTTAATCTGTTATTTCCTCTGCCAAAAACAAAAAAAAATTAAATATTATTATTTGTAATAGAATGATGCCGCTTTAATTTCTACCGTAAAAAATCTAAAACCCGTATTTTTGATGCCGGAGCCCTTAAATCAAGAAACGGTAGGTGGCAACCCTAGCTACTTCTGTCTTACTTATTCCCTTATTCCTGCCACAATAGCATCAGCGTATGTTTGGTGTCGTGTTCCAGCTTGTAAAGTAAGATAAAAAGTCTGTAAAGATATTTATTTATTTAATTCCAAATATAATTATGATTGTATTAAAATTTTTAAAACAAAAATTCATCATCATAAACTTATTACGAAATAAAAAATTCTCATATCCGGTACAAAACAAAACAGACGAATCAACAAGAAACAGTAATTACTACAATTTCTGAATTCAAGTCGACTGTTGCATAGTTTTACAGCGTTTAAATTTTTTATCATTTAGGTATCAGTCCCTAAAAGCGCTTTTCGCGAATCTTCTAAAATAACATCTTGAAATTACGACTTTGAAAAAGCCAAACTCAATTACGATTCTCAGTAGAGTGCGATTCGATTAATTTAATTTTTCCTGAATAGGCAGACTTTCAACGAGTTCGAGATACTCCCTTGTTCTTATAAAGCGTTATCAGACCTCGGCCCCTACTGCCCTACTGACAATTGTTAGCGTTTGTACGGTAAACAAAAAAATATGAAAATAAAATATTAATGTGAGTGATATAATTAAATTTTTTAATGTAATTTTCTAAGTAATCAAACCAGACTTATGAAGAAATCAGTAAATCCAATAAGACATAGTAAATAATAATATCCTGAAGATGCTTTAAAAAGCGAAATTGGTCGATCAATTTGATAATTTAGTCTATAACTATAGTGAAATAATCAGAAATCAGAAGTACTTTATTCAATAAAACTTTTTACAAGTTATTTTGATACGTCAACATATTTTTAGAAGATCCGACGGAAGAATTTCAGCGGGCTTTTTTTTTAATATCGTTTATTTTTTATAATATCACAATACTGCAAAGAATATATATGAGATCTGTATGAGGAGTAGGAGAGCAGGAGGAGGAGAGGAGTTTTTGGCTTCTAAATAATCTGAAATTTTATAATATCCTTTTTTACACAATTTTGTTTTGACACATTTTTTAAATTTAGAGTATACTAGCTGCTGCGTGCACCCCGCTGCATTATACTATATTTTTTGGTGAATTCCGCGGGATCAGCTAATTTTTCCGGGATAAAATAGCCTATGTGCTATTCCAGGTTATTATCTACCTGTTTGCCAAATTTCATTTAAACTCGTTCAGTAGTTTTTGGGTGATTGAGTAACAAACATCTAAACTTTCGCATTTATAATAGTATATAGATAGATATCTGGATTAACACGGAAAAAAAAAGTACACGAGTATTTATCGATTCATCTATGATATTAATGTTTGTTAACGGTACTTATATTACGTCTGTCAGTTTGTCTTTTTTCACGCATTAGTCACTGAACCAATTTGGATGAAATTTGGTGCAAAGATAGTTTAAGATCCGAGAATGGACGTGGGATAGTTTTTGTTCTGGATATCTCACGGGAACGAGCACTGTGCGGGTAAAACCCTAGCATTGTACCTTTTAAACTACGGTAATAAGGAGTAACTTAGGCTACTTTTATTTTAGATATTCTGCCACGCGGACGTAGTCACGGGCATAGCTAGTAGTTAATCCATACTAATATTATAAATGCGAAAGTAACTCTGTCTGTCTGTCTGTCTGTCTGTCTGTCTGTTACGCTTTCACGGCTAAACCGCTGAACCGATTTGGATAAAATTTGGTACAAATATAGTTTGAGACTCAAGAAAGGACATAGGATAGTTGTTATCCCGGAAATCCCACGGGAACGGGAACTATGCGGGTTTTTATTTTAGAATTTTTTCCACGCGAACGAAGTCGCGGGCACAGCTAGTGTGTGTGTGTGTTAGATGTAGTGGTAATAAAATCGATACTTAAAATAAAGTATCGATTTTATTACCACTATAAATTACTACAACAACAACACTAAAAATATATTTATGAAAAAGATATGTAAGGCCATCCATGCAAGCACAAATTATGTGTTTTAAACAAATATGGCTTGTGAAATCGCAAAACAGTATACATTCCTTTTAAAAATGTTTTTCCTAACGCTACTAAGCAGATTCCGCTGAAATTTTCTTTTGTTTCTTAGAAATAAAAATAAATGTGTTGACCATGGCATATTTCGATGTTACCTTAGAGATAATAAAATTTTTGACTTCGTATTATATTTTACATTTTCATCTATTGCGAAATAAAAAAGATTGTTCTTTTGCATGATTATGTGATGGGGTACACTACTATCGTACAGATTATATGTACATATATTATAATGATTACTGTCGTAAATCTATCACTATCCTATACTTGTTGAATCTTCATCAATTTACAGCACATACGGTTACACATTTAGAAGCCATCTTAAATAAATTACGTAGTTACGAATGTTTTTCTGGGTGCTAAGTGTGAGTTTTTCTTTTCGCATTCGATCGTGAGCGCGTTTGGAGTTTACTAGGAATTTGTATGTGATTTGTACAAAAGAAAAACTCACACTTAGCACTCTGATCGCCGACGAGACGTGCGAGTGGCTGATAGGTAATTATAATTTATAAGTACATAGAGTGTAATAGGTCTGCCATCGTGCAAAAGACAGCAAAACTTTTGGTACCATTAATAAACTTATTTCAACATACGTGTACATTAATTATTATATCGCATCGAACACTCTAAGTATCTATAAGGACTATATGTTGCAGTCAAAACTCTTAACGGGTCAAAGGTACATTTGACTAAACATAACAGTCAAAAGAAGTTTTCACTGGACAGGTTAGTCAAAAGTAGTTTTGACTGAAATTGTAGTGTAAGCTAGTTTTGCCCAAAAAAGCTATTCAAAAGTACTTTTGACTCTCTGAATCAGTCAGAAGTAGTTTTTATCGATATTTATCAGTCAAAACTTAAAAAGTTAAGGTAGTCAACTAAAATAGCAAAAAAATTATTTATAAACTTATATAAACTCTGTTATTGTGTTATAAGTACTCAACATTTAAAAAAAATGAGTGACCAAGAAAAGAAAGAAAGCTTTTTATAAAGAATTTTAACTATAAAAGATATGAAAGATAGTCATAATAACTAATGTTTAAACTAATACAAACATATCACGCATAATTTTGCAAGTTCTGATTGTGCTTACAGTTCTAATTGGACGTAGTTACACGAAAAGGCTCCAATCCACAAAAATCACTTTAGAAATATTGAAGTTTAAAGTTGGATATTTTTTTATTTTTTAACGTGCTATACCTACATGGGGACTAGCTCTGACGTTGGATAAAGTAATACAGAGTTATTTTTACTTAAATTATTGATGTTTAGCATCAGTTTCTTGCGCTTAACTCATTTTTGACCACATTGTGGGTTGGATTCTTTTCGTTTAACTATGTCCAATTAATATTTCCCTTTTTTAATTTGTAATATTAAAAGTCAAGCAAAGAATATATTGCAATTTCGATTAGGCAAATATTGTGACTCCTTTTCTTGACTGTTTTCTTTTTTAATTTTATTATGTCTTAATAAACAATTACTTAGTAAATAACAGTTTTAATATTTACATTAATTAATCCGTTAACAATAGTTTTAACTCATGCTCGGGAGGTCAAAAGTTGTTTTGACTAATAAAGACAGTCAGAGCCAGTCTTAACCATTATTTTGCAGTTAAAACTGCTATTGACCAATGATTTTTTGTCAAAACTACTTTTGAACAACCTATCCGGTCAAACTGCTTTTGAGTGTTTTTTTTTTCAGTCAAAAATACTGTTGACCGATTAGGTCGACTGCAACTTATATGCAGACTGGCTGACTGAGTACTGAAGGCGCGTGTTTAGTACTCGATTCTGATACCACATTTGGAAAATAAATAAGTAATTAAATGTTGACCTAGCTATCTAATAAAAATTTTAAGTACAGATACCTGTGCATAGATTTTCATTGTTTACACACAGCGATTTACAGCTGCCGCCCACACGGTGACCATATTTCTTTTATTATTACTACACTAATTACATTGAGATTTTCTATGATGTTAAACAATATTATCTTTTTATTACATTTTTATTGGTTACATAACAATTGTGACTATGCTTATGATAATCTTATGCTATATCAAAATATAACATTTGATAGCAACCGGGCTAAACGACCACTAGCCAGCCAGGTGTTGCGCACCTGTGTGATTTATGCAGCATTTATTGTTGTTAATAATGACGCCATTAACGTCATTATTAACAATAATGGACAAATATAAGCAAAGATAGTACTCTAATAGGCGGGGATAATATTTTCAAGTCATTGTAATTCAATCGCTTCTTCAGGGCGTTACTCTGCCCAAATATTATACTGTGTGGGTAAAAATGATTCGTGTATATGATTCGGGTAAACTGCTTCTCGGTTATACATTTTAATACAACCGTTTACACAACGATACATCCGACTACAATATAAAAATATTAAAAACACATATGCCGGATTTTCACAACAGACACACGCCCAAGTAGTTGTGAATGGGGACGTCGACAACTGTCAATATTCGCTTTTGTTGAGGAGTCGTGTTTGGGGTGATATTGAATGTTCAATTTTGATATGTATTGTGCGTTGTATACAATCTGTACTTTACTAAACAAAAATTGTTTTGTATGAGTAAATGAAAAAACATTAAGGAAATTACATTCTATATTTTCCAGCGTCGACACCTGATTGACAAATTCCATTACAGACACCGCACACATGCTAATTTTGCACTGATGTTGACGGTAATCTAGTCCAGCTAACTCCTCGACCTTCACAGCTTGGAAGGCGTTCTTAAACGAACTACAATTTCGTGCTTCTATGATAGTTCCTAACCTATTATCTGTGAGCCCATCACAAAATATTTTAATCGCAAATTTTTCGATTAATGGAAATAAAATCTCGTAATTTTTTAAATTTTTGTCTGCCTAAGATATTGTTAAATCGGTGAATATTTTTTCTAGTTCGCATCCGAAAATTTCTATTGTTTTTCTATTTTGACAACATTTAATTAATTGAGAATTAAGGGATGTAAACGTTTTTTTTTTTATATCAAATATATCGCGCATATCCGGATAAAGATTTTCAACTTAAGTAGGTATAGGATACAGACATACGCAATTTGGCAGACTCGGATAAGTGAATTTTTAAAACAAAACAAATTAAAAGATTTTGGCTCGCACTCTCGAGTAAACTCGAATACATCTCGATACCGGCAATTAATTGTTTGTGTTATCAGATCCGTCTAAAATTGGTAGTAAGGAAACTGCCGTTTTTAAGGCAATTTTTTCCATTTTCGGCGAAATTTTTCCCGAGATGCCTTCAAGCTTAGTTACAACGGTATCAGGTGAAAATGTTTATTTTTATAGTTTAGCCTTTTACGACCTGCCTGGCAGAACAGCAGTTGACCTATTCTTCAAAGGAACCCGGGACCAACACGGGTAAAAGAAAGCATCGTCTATAGACACCAAAGATGTTAATACAAATAAACATTTCTCCGTGTTGGGCCCAGGCTCCTTTGAAGAATAGGTCAACTGGTGTTCTGCCAGGCAGGTCGTAACAGGCGACCGATTGGCTATGCGAGTCACTACCAACGTTGCTACTAGGTGGTAGAGTTCTGCATTGTCTCGCCCGGGTCTGGTACCACCTCCTTACCTATTCCTGCCGTAATAGCGTCAGTGCGTGCTTGTTACCGGCGTGTTCCGGTTTGGAGGGTAAGGTAGCCGGTAAACTTATGTCTGTGTCATTAGACCTCGCCACAAGATAGCAACATTAACTTCTTTGATGTCTATGGAGAATATTTTCCTCTTTCCATCAGGAGCCCCCTTTGTGTGTTTGGTATCTCATGGTATAAAAAAAACATAACATACATTACATTCATGTGTTATATACATGATAGTCACATTTTGATTAGGGGCCATACATAAATTACGTCACACGAATTTCATGATTTTTTGACCCCTCCCCTGTCCTTGTCATAGCTGGTCACATTTATGAGACCTACCTAGTGTGATGTCACATATTTTACAATTTTACATTGGAATAATGATATCATTCAATTAATTCTTATCTATACAGTGCCTTTTTAATTTTACTGTTCCAATACATCGATATAAAATATTATATTTTGAAAAAATGTGATGTTACAAAATTGGGGACCCCTCCCTACCCCTTGTCACACATTGTCACACTTCTTCGACTCCCTCCTTCCCCCTTAACGTGTGACGTAATTTACGAATGGCACCTTAGGTGAAGATCTGACACCCGATTTTGGGGATACAGGAAATTGAAACTCGTTTATTTGCCCTTTTAAACTGTTTAAATTATAATCATTTGGTTTAGTAACGTATACAAGGTTTTTACCACGAATTAAATGGATACGCCTTTCAAGACAATTTCTTAGTTTGTCAGTGTAGCATTCATTTACACTCAGAAATACAGAGTTACCTATACTACCTTACCGATGTAATAAAATTGCTTCAAGTGTAACTTTTATACCTTGTCTTCCCATTCGGTACAATAAAACAGTACAAAATTGCTTATTTATCTACAAATATATGACGCTTTTGAAAGTAATAGGAGCGCGCGTTTGCTCATATGCACGGCGACACGTTTTCCTCCAAATGGCGTTCTATTAGTATTCATGTGGTCTGTGGTTTTTGTCATTATGACAAAAAAGGTAGTCAATAAAAATTAAGACTTGATGCATTAAATTTACATCATAATTAATTACATAAATTTTTACACAGTTCAATTATTTAACTCTTTCTTCTATCCTCGGATACTTGTTGCAGGTTTATATATTATTACTCTTTGAAATAATAAGTAAATATATAAATAATAAAGCAATAAAGCAAGCAAATATATAAATAATAAAATTCAGAAAGCTTGTCCTTCCTTTACCGTTTTACATAAATAAATCTTAAAATCGTTTGATTTACCAATAGCACGTATGCAAGATTTTTACCATGATGACACAGAGAAAAGGTAATAATTAAAATAGCAAACAAAGAGTCAACCATCGCCTATAGACCCCAAAGGTTTTAATGGTGCGTTGCTATCTTCTGGCGAGGTCTAATGGCACAAGCATAAGTTAACCGGCTACCTTACCCTCCAAACCGGAACACGACAGTGACAATCACTGTCGCTATGCGGCAGGAATAGATAAGGCGGTGGTACCAGCCCCGGGCGAGACAAATCAGAACACTACCACCTAGTAGTCACAATAGTAGTGACTCGCATAGCCAATCGGTCGCCATTTACGACCTGCCTAGTAAAACGGCATTTAGTTTATTCTTCAAATGAGCCCGGGACCAACACGGGGATTTTTTTCACATCATATTTATATCAATTTTATACAGTTCAGTTGTTGAACTCTTGCCCTGTATTATCGGATACGTGTTGCAAAATTATTTCTTTATTACTCTTTTTTTCTCTACATTTATTTGTTTTTTAAAAACATTATCATTAGTATACATTTTTATGTCAATGTTAGTATATGTTTAATGTTTATTTAGCTTCATAGTTTATAACATTTTTAAATATATAAACGGGTCAATAACGCGTACATATATAGAACTTACTTGTAAAGCTCGACGTTTCGGCCAAGTTACATTGACCGTGGTCACGAGCAGACTGGAGCAGCGAGTTTTCTCCGTCGATCCCGACGTGAACGACGGAGGAAACTCGCTGCTCCAGTCTGCTCGTGACCACGGTCAATGTAACTTGGCCGAAACGTCGAGCTTTACAAGTAAGTTCTATATATGTACGCGTTATTGACCCGTTTATATATTTAAAAATGATAGTAGAACGCGTTAGTTTAAAAGTTATAACATTTGCTATTTTTTGTAAAGAAGTCTACTCTTTTCTTTATTTTCATTATTTTATTCTCCTTTAACGGGTTGGCTGGAAAAAATCTCTTTAAGTAGAGATGAACTTGCCTATTCTATTTATGTTACCTTTATATCGTATTGTTTGTATTATTTTCTGTGTACAATAAAGTGTTAAATAAATAATTAAAAATTATTAAAAAATATACCCGAAATTTACTATTATTCGGAAAGCTTGTCCTTCCTTTACCGTTTACAATAAATAAATCTTAGATCGCTTTAATTATATGTGCTTAGACAATAAGAAAAGGCGGTGAGGTTCGCAATATCTGCGCTCTAGGCTTCAGTCTCCATGACTACATTTAAATAAGCTCTTCTGATAGTAGCGACTGAACACAATAGAGGTCTTACGCTAGCTATCTTGATTTTATTCAAAAGCAGTTAAATAGATACGTATTCAGTTTTGTGAAGATTGTTTAATCTGTCTCCATAATACTTTGTTACAACTGAACTATTTGATATTTAACCTTGAGTTGAGTTTTCCTAATTGAACCCAAGCCCCAATGATGCGTAACGCATCAGGTTCGCTAACTATTCGACCAACGGGGTGGTCAAAATTGGTAACAATATTTAAGAATATCCGCCGTGTTGGTCCCGGCCTCCTTTGTAGAATAGGCCAACTGCCGTTCTGCCAGGCAGGTCGTAAAAGGCGACCGATTGGCTATCGAGTCACTACCATCGTGGCTACTAGGTGGTAGAGTTCTGCATTGTCTCGCCCGGGTCTGGTACCACCGCCTTACCTATTCCTGCCGCAATAGCGTCAGTGCTTGTCGCTGTCGTGTTCCGGTTTGGAGGGTAAGGTAGCCGGTAAACTTATGCATGTGGCATTAGATCTCGCCACAAGATAGCAACGCACCATTAACATCTTTGGTGTCTATAGGCGATGGTTGAATCTTTCCATCAGGAGACCCATCTGCTTGTTTGCTATCTTATGATAAAAAAAAAAAAAAGAATTTATAGTTGCGTACAATTGCCCCTAGAGCGACTACCTGCGAAAGTAAATAGGGCCACTATACTTTTTGATAATTAAATACTTGTCTTTTTTTATTTGCATAATAAATAAAAACTTTTTATTTCTGCATCTACATTAATATTAATATTATAAATGTGAAAGTTTGGATGTTTGGACGGATGTTTGTTACTCAATCATGCAAAAACTACTGAACGGATTTGAATGAAATTTGGCTCACAGATAGATGATAAACTGAAATATCACATAGGCTACTTTTTATCCCGGAAAAATTAAGTGATCTCGCGGGATTCACCAAAAACTTTTATAATGCTGCGGGCTGCACGCTGCAGCTAGTAATAAATATATTGTTTATTTATGTAACCATAATATTCTTTTGTACAACAAGTTTACTCATTTGATTTTTTTTTCTTATCTCCTTTTACGGGTTGGCTGGAAGAAATCTCTTTAAGTAGAGATAAGCTCGCCCATTGTAAGTACTTATGTTACATTTATTTTTTTCCTTAATTGTGCTTTTTTCTGTGTACAATAAAGTATTAAATAAATAAATAAAAACTTTTAACGATAAACTAAAGATGTTATTGATACCTTGCTACCCATGTGGCGTTATTCACAAACATAAGTTTACTGGCTACCTTACCCTCTAATCTGAAACAAGACTTTACAAGCATTGACGCTATAGAAAGAAAAGGAAGCCGGTAGTACCAGACCAAGTTGACAAGTACTATCCCTCCTAGTAGTCATGATGGTAGTAACTCGTATAGTCAATCGTTCGCCTTTTAATAAACTGCCTGGCCAAATGTAAAATAATCTACTATCTACAATGAGAGCCCGGGCCAATCCAAGGTGGTCCGAAATTCACCAGGCCAACTAATAATAAAGTAATGAACTTCATGAATATTATAAGCCCGGGACCAACACGGGGAGAAATGAGAAAATGTACCTATGTAAATGTCAAAAGCTTGTACAGTTATTACATTATAAAAAATTTAAATATGCCATATTGCGCTATTTTGTCGTGTCGAATAAGAAGCTAAGGCTTAAGGAATACTTCTGGAATGATTTTATTTCATCGGTAAGTATTATAACTCTGTATCTCTAGGTGTAAATGCAAGCGACATTGACATCTTAAGAAATTGTATTTAAAGACATATCCAATTTAATCCTTAGACATGTTACTCTATTCGCAGAAAAAACCGCGCGTTTCAGCTAGTTAAAAAAATATAGAAGTATGCATAGGATGGTATTTAATCCAAACTACGTATACTAGAATAAAGCAAATAAAGAAGTTATGGAAATCGTTCTAACAATCACTGGCGTTCACTGAAGCGCACATTGTTCTCTTGAATCGACATGACGATGAAAGGATTGTGCATAGGATTGTTATCTGCAAAAATGGATCGGCCACTGTAAATATTCCAGCCTTTTAAACGGGCATAACTCGAAAAGATAGCAGTTTATTTGAGAAAATTTCACGAAGATTTTCTCTATATTTAATTTTATGACTGATACCCTCATATATAATATGAAGTTTGAATTTTAAATGTCTATTTATTCCTAAAAATAGTGTTTAAGGTAGTGTGATTAAATTTAAGATTTATGGTAGAGTAGCAAATACCACCACCGTGTTGGTCCGGGGACCTTTGAAGGGCTACTTCAGTATCTCGTCCTACAACCGACTCGGCCTAATGGGCCGAGTGACAGAAATTTGTAAATAATTATATTTTCATTCACTGTCTCATCCCAATGATGAGTTTTCGCCATTTTGAAACATGCACAAACAACACAACAACAGTAATGTCGACTATAAAACTTCTTGACATAATTTTATTAAATTGTATCAATATAAGGATTAAGTAGTAGAGGGATTTGGGGACGCTCAGCAAATGAACTGATAAAAAAAATTTAATTATACCTTAAAATTAAGGTTTATTTGTGTACTAAAAAGATTATAATATATGATTATAAAATATGAATATCTACCAAACTTTTACAAAACTAGATTTCGTTTTTTTTGAATCCTTAGTATTTATGTAACTACGTTTGTGTGCTATTGACTGTACCACAAATTAGTTTTCGAAAATATTAAACAAGTGGGACGAAACACTGAATGAAAATAAAAATATTTTAAAATTTCTATGTCTATAAGTTGGTCGTAGGACAAGACGCTGAAATACCCCTTTGAAGAATAGACCAACTGCCGTTCTGCCAGGTAGGTCGTAAAAGGCGACCGATTGGCTATACGAGTCACTACCCTCATGACTATTAGATGGTTGAGTTCTGCAACGTCTCGTCCGGATATTTGATCACCTTACTTATTCCTGCCGCAATAGCGTCAATGCTTGTCATTTACGTTTCCGATTTGGAAGGTGAGGTCGCCGGTAAATTTACGCATGTCGTTGCAAACTCGCCACACGGATAGCAATGCACCATTGATATCTTTTGCGTCTAAATGCGTTCCTCTTTCCATCAGGAGAGCCATCTGCTTGTTTGCTATCTACCGACAAGAGCGAGTTGAACTTGAAGGATTTCGTATCAGCAAAATATATGTGTATACATATATTGTATATAATAATATATACAATATATATGTATATATTCAATATATATGTATTTACGGTATCAAAGATAACTTTGTATTTCACCAAGACAATATAAAAAGCAAATCTATTTTGTATTGTTGTCGAAATATTTTATTCAAATGTCTAAATTATCCCATATCTCATAAAATACGTACTTAATCGATTTTATTCAAACCAATTTACGTTTAAAGTTTTTGTTGAATTCTATATTCTCAATTCTATATTCCAAAAATTTTATTTCATGGCGGTTCTTCCAAAGCATTCCAAAGTAGTATTTAGAAGTGTTAAATATTACATAAGCTAGAATAATTTTCTACGTTTTTTAAATTAATTAAATAAAATATATCGCTAGGAATAATCATATAAAATATTGAGAAATATAATAATTGTCTTCTATCATCATTTATAACTATTATTATTATACAAAACTTTAGTGAGATTTACATTAAAACAGCAATAAGTTTATATTATCATAGCTTTCGTTATAAGTGTCAAATATAAATTCTCTCTGTTTTTGTTCTAAAGAACAGTTTAAAACTAATTTCTTTTTTGTTACTTTAATTATTTATAAAGTGTCTTGGCAAAATCTGAGCTTAGGTTTGTTAGATTAGCAATTCAAGTACTAAAGACAAGATAAATTCCTAAATACAGACTACTAAGGCGAGAACTAAACGTTTACCTTATCCTTACCTAAATTCCAACCTTAATTAGCTACTATTCCCCAAGTTTAAAAAATATTTGTTAAAAGTTAAGGAGTCGATATATAACTATACGGAATATATTAAGGTAACTAATACTAAAGAAAACGATTTGAAACAATTTGAAAAACGAAACTTGGGGCGTGATCTACAACCGATATCGAAGTCAAAAATATAGTTTTTAAAATTTTTGTCTGTTTGTCTGTTTGTCTGTATGTATATCCGGGGTAAACGCAAAAAGTACTGCATGGATTTACTTCAAATTTTGCATTAATATTACTAACAGGTCAGGTCAACATATAGGCTACATATTATCACGCTATCACCTACGGGGGAGGAGCTGTGCGGAGTAAACGAAGTCCACGCGGACGAAGTCGCGGGCAACAGCTAGTATATGATATAGTGTGTGTGTGATCCCTTGGATCCATATTTTAATTAAATTAATGAAGTCAACACCCAGCGTCTAAGACTTACATCATTTGTGTTAAGTTCCCAGCTGACTCGAGCTTAGTATTCAAATGTAGTCTTGAAACCCGAAGCCCTAGGACGAAGATATTATGAATCTCGGCGCGTTGTCTTTATTGTCTTAGCAATAAAATTAATGATTTAACCTCGTTCGTTTTATAATGGTGAAGGTAAATATAAATTAGAATAAACATATACTCATAGTAGTAGGCACACATATACTAGTAGGTAGGTAGGTAGTTTTTTTCAGTTTTAAACTGGACACTTTTCCCTTATACAGGGCGTTCCAGACTATCCGTCCAGGCTGATCCCAACCCCCTATTAAGGGATGGGTTTATAACCCCCCCCCCCCGCCCTCTATATGATGTGACACGTGTCGTTATTCCGTCGGAAGCTCTCGAATGACAAGGTTTTGAATCGCTTTCGACGCAGCACATTTTTTTATCAAAAAACTTTATTTCTAGGAGTACTGTTTATTGTAGGCAAGAAAACTTTTTGTGGCTCTTTAAAAACTTTGAAATTTAGGAATAAATTAACTAAAAGTAAATTTATGAATAATAAAGCCATTAAGGAGATATAATGGCAACCCAAATTTCTTGGTGGCCAATGTAAACTTATACTACTACTAAAAATGTAAACTTATACTACTTTTGTTTTATAAGTGATGTGATACCAAAAGGATGCTCATCTCAGCATACGCTATAGCAATAATTGCTATAACACTGATTTTCAGTGAGTCATCTATGATGCTCCCACGAGACGGTCAAAAAAGGAAACTTAGTTCTTTGTTTTAGTGTTTATATATAAAAAGTATGTCAGTACATAAAAGTGTGTTAATATAATAATAAAAACATTACATATATGAATAATAATAATAATATAATATTTTAATCTTAAATAAATAGTAACTTGTGAGGCCTTAGTACCTTATTTATTGCTTAATACTCGACATCCATCCGTAAAAGTTTGAGTTTATATCAACCATACACCCTGTGCTTAGTTCATTTTTTTGCAGAGAAAGTAAGATTTTCTTAAGCTTGCGTTTAAAACTAAAGATCGAATTTGCCTGTCTAAGAGGCGGGGGCAGGTTGTTCCAGCACATGGTTGCTGCATATCTAAAACTTTCACGGAAGGCTGCCGAGTGATGTCTTGGTACCATTAAAATTGTGCTAACCGCTCTAACCTTTTGCGTGTTCTCTTCCTTCCGCCAATACAGTTTCTGGAACAAATACTCGGGCTTTCTATTTTTTTTTTTTTATATCATAAGATAGCAAACAAGCAGATGGGTCTCCTGATGGAAAGAGTCAACCATCGCCTATAGACACCAAAGATGTTAATGGTGCGTTGCTATCTTGTGGCGAGGTATAATGCCACATGCATAAGTTTACCGGCTACCTTACCCTCCAAACCGGAACACGACAGCAACAAGTACTGACGCTATTGCGGCAGGAATAGGTAAGGCGGTGGTACCAGACCCGGGCGAGACAATGCAGAACTCTACCACCTAGTAGCCACGTTGGTAGTGACTCGATAGCCAATCGGTCGCCTTTTACGACCTGCCTGGCAGAACGGCAGTTGGCCTATTCTACAAAGGAGGCCGGGAGCAACACGGCGAAAATTTCTAAAAAAACTAGTTTTAAT
Source organism: Apodemia mormo (assembly GCA_036924255.1). Lineage (NCBI taxonomy): Eukaryota > Metazoa > Arthropoda > Insecta > Lepidoptera > Riodinidae > Apodemia > Apodemia mormo. The sequence continues at coordinate 30,581,564 of JAUPFN010000019.1, forward strand.
TACGCCGAAAACTAGCGTTGCCAAACTGAGTTGACGCCGCAGTGCCATTTTTAATATATTTGCTTTATTTAGGTAAGGCGTAACATGAGTTCGTGGAGGGATGTTAAAAATGAACCTCGCACATGCGTTTTGCACCCTTTGAATGATTCGGGCGGTTTTTGCAAGCAACCCCGGACCATAAACTGTATCAGCGTAGTTGAATTTGGAGAGTATGAGTGAGTCACAAAGTCTAATACGTAGCAGCTCACTCAGAAAGTCATGTACCCGGTATAATATTTTTAGCCTATAAAAACAGTTGCGAGCGATCTCAAGTGTGTGATTCTCGAAGTGCAGTCTACCATCTATGTTTACTCCCAGATTCCGTGCCTCTAAACCTGTTCAATTGGTTCTCCTATAATGGAAATCACAGGATTTTTAGGAGCAATGCGCTCTATCTGTCTATTTGATCCAAGTATAATATATTTAGATTTAGATGGATTTAGTACAAGTGTATTGGCCTTAGACCATTCTGCGATATTATCAAGATCTACATTAAGTTTTGGTATTGCGTTGTGAAATTCACTTGGATTAAATGACAGATAGAGCTATATATCGTCTGCATATTGGTGATAGTTACAGAAGTTTATCTTCCTACTAATGTCTGCGGCATTAATTATGTACAGAGTTGGAACCAGTACTGAGCCTTGAGGAACACCCCTAGTAAGCTCTCGAGATGACGATTGCAGTTTACAACCATTGATACCATTAACTGTAACTATCTGCCTTCGACCACTTAAATAGCTCGAGAACCACTCAACTGTAGCCGGCGATAACCAGTAGTATCTAAGTTTTGAAAGCAATAGAGGAATGTTAATGGAATCAAATACTCTTGAGTAGTCTAGTAGTACAAGAATGGTCCCTTCACCTTTATCCTGTGAAGACAACATGTCATCTACCACATTAGTTAGAACGGTTACCGTACTGCGACATTTTCTGAAACTCGACTGCGCAATGGATAACAAATGATTGCTTTCAATTTTTTTTCTAGTATTTTAGAGAGACACGGTAATATACTGATTGGCCGTAGATCTTTAAGTTCTGATACATTGTTTTTTTTTGGAAGTGGAGTGATAAGGGCTGTTTTCCATACATTAGGAAAAGTAGAAGAGTTAATGGAGGTGTTAATTATGGCAGTGATTACCGGTAATGTATGTGGCAATGTGAGGATAATCATGTCCAGAGTAATACCATCATTCCCCTGAGCATTCGATTTAAGCGATTTAATTGCCTTTGCTACAGTCATCTCGTTCACAGCTTCCAAATGGAAAGAGGCACTGCTAAACTTATTAGTCTCAAAGTAATTTATTTCTGACGCTGGAGCCTCATTTTGACCGGGAATGTTGCAAAAGTAATCGTTTATTTTATTCACATCTAGTAGATATTCTGGAATTTCAGAGCTAGACCTAGACGAAAAATTAATGTGGCGTTTGATATTTTTCCAAAGAGATTATTAAAATTATAGTTAACGTGATGTGTAAAATAGGCTTTTTTTCGTTGTAAATAGCTGACTTAACGGTTTTTTTTTTAAATCTTTATAGTACTGTTCATGTGTCTTAAGTTTGGTCATTCTAAATCTTTGAAATGCTTTGTTGCGTAGTTTTTTCATTTCACGGAATCTTTGAATCGGTTATAATAAGGTAATTTGGTTCAAAAATACGGAGTTACCTGCCAAAATTTCAGGAGTTTTGAAAATTGGGTTTTTTATAGATTTTAATGTGTTATTTTCGAATTTTAACTTTGTAACCTCATATCTTTGCCGCTCGTGCCACTATATTGAAAAAAAATATTTTCTATATTTTTTTTTTGTAAGATTATCAGTTTTGGCGTAAGAGCGCCGCAAATGTGTACTTTGTCATCTGTTTCGGCTACAACTTAAAATGCAGTGAGCTGTAGGTTGCCGCTATTATATAAAAGTACAGATTTTCATAAATACCTAGACTTGCCTTAAATAGTGTTACAAAAAAAACTTTTCTTCTATTGCACGTAACATTTATTAGTACTACAGTGTGTTGGTTTAATACATTAATATAAAGTCATTAAAAATATACAAAGTTAATTCGAAGTAGTCTCCATTGGCTGCAATTTTTCCTTTAAACGTTGAGTCCAGTTATCAATAGAATCACGAACTCTTTCCATTAGAAAATTCTTCACTGCCAATCGTATGGACCTAAATTATCATGGAGTTTTAGAGCAAGCTAACATAGACCATAAATCATAATCTTAACGTAACTTATCCGATTCCGAGCAACGTATTTTTTATCAGAAAACTGAAAAAAAATACATTTTTGGTTTGCCAGAACCAGGAATCGAACCCGGGACCTAATATGGTCAATAGTGTCAATAACATACACTTCAGTATTGTCACTAGACCACAAACGCGTTAAAAGCAAAAGCGCAGATAGTATGCTATTTAAAAGGGCCCGAATCAATAAGGGAGGAAAGCGATTTCGATTCAAGCACTGAATTCTAGACAAATAGGAGAGAAAGTCGATTATCGCAGTTTTAGTCCGTATATTTGCTTAGCGCGAAGTATAACTTCAAAAATCCAATGCTATAAAATACCGATTACCTTATAAAGAACGGATGGATGAAAATCGGTT